>OY776291.1:25177318-26474265 GCA_963675345.1 Trididemnum clinides
GTCGATGTTAATCGTGTGTTGAGACACATCAAATATTTTGTCTCTCTCAGTCCAACATGACCACACTATTTAAGTGGTGGCCCAGTGTAGACCGCACAACCATTACTACGCCACTGCTTTGTACATGTTTACTGTTTATCTTATTTCTTATCGTATTTATCTGTTCTGTTGTTTGTACACGTGAAATGAAACAAATAGCAATCAAATCAGATCACGCCATAAAGCTTTTGCGTTCTGTATCTTTCAGGAAACATATAGTGGTCATGGTAGATTGTTAGCTTGTTTAGGGTGCCCTAACCCCCCAAAATGTTTGAAAACTATTTTTTAGTGATTAAATTCATTGAGTCACCGGGCAACCCAACTTTTCAACAATTCTTCCCACATTTAATTTTTTACGACTGACTTGTAATAGAGCACACATTTTTTTTAATGAAAGAAGGTGAGCAACAGTAGCTCTACTAGTATTTGTGACACTGGGGATGAATACGAAAAGTACATGTATCACAGTGAAATTTCAAAAACTCATAGTTTCAGCATTATCAACCAAGTAATTAAAGCATATCTACTAAAATAGAACGAAAACATTGAAACGAATCCAAGGCAACATCACCAGGGACGCTCCCTTTCCTTAATGATATCACCGAGTAGATTTTAAATGATTGAAGAACCTTCACAAAAAGTTCATTTATGATTTTTTTTTTATTCAGGTGTCGATTGAACACGACGTTGTGTTTAATGGTCAACATTATTCTTGCTGTTGCCATTTTATTTTTTGCAACGCTACTATTTTGGGTGTTCTGTATCTCAAGAAAGAAGGAGATGTAAAGTTTATTTACCGTCTGTCTCTGGCCACCGCTGATTTTATAACAGGTGTAATTGTGATTCCAACCAATATTGGAACAATGTTCAAGAGTTTTGTTCAAAGCCCACGGTTCGCTGAATTGCAGAACGTTACTGGTTTCACGATTACCAATGATAGCTCTTTGCAAATGGAATCGGTCGAATTGAAACAACTGAATTTTTGCAATTTTTGCTGCAAAAATTGCGGTTGCATTTATTTGGTTTACAGGGGTTGTCTTTGCTATTCTTCCTATAGCTGTTTCTGATTTGGGTTATGCCTTTGTTGCTTCCAATTCAGCGACGTTGAGTAGAAGCCCAATTCTTATTTTGTATTCAGTTATCTGTATTATTCCGGTTTTATTAATGTGGTCTTCAATAATAGCAACTTATGTGGCAGCTCGGCCCGGCTTGAGAAAACATGATAAACAACTTCACACTGATCATGAAATGCGTTTTTTAGGAACCATAGGAGTTATGATAGCAACTTTTACAATATGCGTCTTACCATTAGCGGTAGTATTGGTTAGAAATACATTTTTACCCTATGACGATATACGGAACTCAAAAAATTTTGATCCTGTGGCTACTACAAAATTGTCTGTTGAGCTCTCATTAGGTCTCCTTTTAATCAGCAATAGTCTGTGGAATTGTTTTATTTATAGCACTCGAGAAGTTGATTTCCGTAGGGATGAAAAGCTGCTGTACAAACAGATTGTGCAATGCTTGAAGTTGGAAGCCGCCTGAAATGCTGTTTCACACAGACGCGAAGTTTAAAAAGCTGTAAATACGAAAATGTTTTGATCTTGCAAACTCGTTAAAAACAAAAAAATTGAACGAACTGTCAGTTTCGGAACGTAAAAAATGCAATCTTTTAACGATCGCAAGATAGATAATTGATGCAAATAAGTGAAACACATAACCAAACTTTACGCGGGGAACAAAATCATCTTTTTCTGTCATGTTTCTCGCAGAATCAGATGCATTGAGTTTAGAAATGATGTCAGTTTTTATTTGTGATTCGTAATTTTTTAGTTACTTGCAGTTTTATTGTTGCTTATTTAGTCACTATCAAACTATATATGCGTATATTGAGAAAAATATATCGTTGTCGTCTGTAACCATTAAACTGTTGTGATGTCGTAAAGCAGTGTTTTTATTTACAATTGCTGTAAGTTGCGAATTTATGGCGCAAGTTTTCAACAAATGCTTAATTTTTCATACACTGGGCAACGCGGTATGTTTAGCTACTCATTTAATCTATTGTATTAAGCACATATTTTGAAGTATATTTTTAGGCTTTTTTTAACCTTTTGACCCCGGAGACTCATATTATTCACGACATTGGCAAATTGACTTAGAAACCTTTTGTCTCCGAAACGTACAAAGGATGGGTATGATGAAAAAGTGTGTAACTTTTTAGCGTATTATGATTAATCAAAAGCAACTTTTGGAAAACACAAGTGGAAAGTCACAACAATTTACTCGCAAACAGCTTCACAAATAATGCACAAAAGGTCATACCATTATTAGCTACTGCTCAGCTCAACCAAATAGCTGGCACCATAAAGTATGATCATCTTCTATTTTTGCCTCTTTAAAATTCGCTCATTAATACAAGGGTTGATAATGCTTAGACCCAATGATGGGCGCCAGTTGTGACAAACTAACTGTATCATTGCTTTCGCTAGTCAGCAAAATAATACCATGGACATTACCGCGTTCTGCTAAATACTCTCAACTTTACATGTAGAGGGACAAACACCAATGCTAGTTCTTTCCAAAAAGTAGGGATTGCAAGTCGCTAATATGCTAAAAGCAATGGTCGCAAGTTTGAATATCAGTCTATATATGGCCATGTAAAAAAACATAATTTTTTCTCATTTTAGCTGAGAAAATACGAGCATACCTGTGGAGTACTTGTTCAGATGTAGTAGCTATCTCAAAGACAGCACGAAAAACAAATATTTAACAAAACAGAGCTATTTAACAAGCACGAGCATCTCAAAATCTTCATCGCTAACAGTGGTGGATTTGGGAATTTAACCCCGGAGGCAAGATTTCATAAGGGGCCTCCTGAGTGTCTAAGATTTACCAGCCAACTACTCCATGGGTTAGCATTGGGTGATTTCTGTAGTCTCTCTCTTCTGACGTCAGGGAAATCCTAATATACAGCCTCGTTTTCAACATCTTAATTTTCATTGATTTGCGCTGATTGTGCTGTTTTTGTAGTTATATACCATGTTTAGTGCCTTCAATTTCAAGCTTCAAAATTTCAGAGTGATATAAAACATAGTTAGGGTGTTGGAAAACGTTCTTTTTAAAAGACCCATGAAGTTTTATGACAGTTTGTAAAATCATATAGGGGGACACCTCAAAAAAATGTGAAACCTGAGGCAACTGCTTTACTTGGTTAACCATGAATCCACCACTTGATCGCTGGGCCAAGATTGTTTCAGCTTCTGCACATCTTTCCCTAATGAAAACACACGGTTTACTGCTGCACTGGAAGTTATGGCGATGTTGTATTTCACATATATCTCTTTTTACGTTGCATTGGGAAGCAACGTAGCAATCGTTTTGCTTTGGGACACGCGTACCCCTTTGTAAAGTTGTCTTAAAGCTTCTCCATGCTGTTGTTTTTTTGCAATTTTGCCTCAAACGCCCTTTCAAAAGCTTCGTCTTTGAAAGATGCATTTTGCCAGCCCGTGATCATTGGAATGCTTTGCACTTTTGAGACAATATTTTTATTGTAACAAGGGGCTGACTTAGCGCTAGCGGCAACTATTTTTGAAAAAATCACCACAGCTTCCGCTAGCGCTATTGTACAAAACAAAATATTACCCGCTTACGTTGCCACTAGTTCACGACGACGATAAGGGAGCTAAAGCGAATGTAAAGGCAATAATAGCGGCGCCAATAGCAGCAGCTATTTTTAGCGCCTCAAGTGCCCTCCACTGCTTAAAGCAGTTGTCAGCGGTCTTTTTACACATCAAAGCTACTCAAGGTTTCTAAATGATGCCAAAGGCAACCAATTTGATAACAAACTTTTGATATAGCAAATTTGTTCGGTTGACTTTCAATTTTATATCATTCACAGCCGGCGTTGCTCGGCAGGGCCCCCATCAGTAATGTCGAGGTGAACGATATCGTTGCTGCCGGCTGGTGTGATTGGGCTCTGGTGTGAAGAGTAACCAAAAGTTAATTTTTTTCTCCAACTTCCATAATTAGTTTATAGGGAATGGTGATCATATTATTCACTTAATTGAAACTGGCAATGCTCGCAAAGTAAGAACTTTGAAAAAAGCTGTTTGAGCCATAAGCTTTTCGTGACGCTCTCATCAGTGGCGGTATCGCGTCAAAAGGGAAAATCTAGAGTAAATAAGTCTTTTATGTGAATAATTTGGACGTTAGGCAATCAAGACAAGCCAATGATAGCGCTAATATTGCAAAGCGCGCCAAAGAAAGATTTCGCAATTGCGAAAGTTAGAGAAAGCGCAGCAGGAGGCCAAATGCCACGATTACCGAAAGAGTTTGAGAGTGTAAACAAACTCTTTCTGTCTGCATAACACTTGCACTTGCAATATCCTTGCAATTACAAATATCAGTAATAGGTTTTACTATTTATGTTGGCAATCAAAATGATAGTGGATAATTTTATTGCCTGCTGCTGTTTCCACTACATAGTGGTAAACATTGGGATGTCATTTAAGATTATGACCTAACAGTGCGCTATAAAAGGATTCAAGACATAGAAAAAATGCGTGCTTTCAAAGCACTTACCGTAAATAAATAATCGCTTATCAGAATTACTTTTAGCAAAAATTAATGTTTCTTAAATCGCATTCCATTAAAAAAACATTATGAGTGGGTGTGCATAACCACTACATGTGTCCCAAGTTTATGGAGTCCCTGGCAACGTCTTATTTGTCCTGTTTTCATCATCGACCTTCTTAAACTAAACAGACCATCCGTTCAATTCATCGAGTGTGTAAAAGCTATCAAAGCCGTGGGAAGGCGCCATGATGATTGATATGAATTTTAAGGATTAAGCCATTAAATGTTAGCAGAGGCGCAGCCAGGGGGGACTATTGTGCCATGGCCCCCCCTTTGTTCCCAGATAAAATTATGCACAAACCAAACAATTGCCTGAAAATTTGCTGGTAGCGTTGGGCTTTATGTCTGAGGTTAACACATAAGCTTTAAATTTTCTATAGTATTTTTGATATAAAGCAGAAATCACACCAGCAAGTTCTTTTGCGCAAGAATCTTGCAGCAATAACCAATCGGTGTCTGACGAAATGCCCGAGAGTATTGTACAACTTTAATAGCAATTGCAATATTTACTAGCTCGGTTAGTGATGGGCCAATTCAACTTACAATCCAGCTCTTACAAGACTTTAGCCCCATCAATAACGCGCTCACAAATCGATCCATTCGGATGTTCTTCGTGTGTCTCTACCACAGCCGACTCTGATAAATAAGCAATCTGGCGGAGCTCGGTGTATATTGAAGATAACTTGTGATATTGCAGAACCGTTAACGATGTAAACCAATTAACGATCCAGATTCAATGTCGACCAACAATACGAGCGCTTATTAAATATGTAGGCTATATAAACGTAACAAATTAAACCTTGCAAAATAAAACGTTTCAATTGTATCATTATCATACTAACTCCGACTAAACAGCAAATTACTGACAGGATTCTGGTACTAAAAATACTCCTAACGCTAAGATGTCAATCCTTAATTACAATGAGGTGTAAACTACAGTAGAGATCCAAGTAGCAATCATCAATAAGTGAAATACGCTTTAGGTAATTTAGTGCGTTGCGCAATGGAATACTAGCGCATAGAAATCAAGTGTTGAACCAACAGCGTCTTAATCAAGCGTTGTCAGCTCGGGTTCAATTTCAAATCGAAACAGCAAAAAGCAGTACACAAATAACAATATGCTAGAGCAATATTGCACAAAAACCAGTAGTTTGACGCGAGTGAAAGCAAGTTTTGTGCTTTCTGGAAAAGTTTCAGAAATATTGCCAAGAATAGAGATTGTCTCTATTTTTCCGTCAAGTTATTTGCGAAACCATCTTGTCGAGCTGAGATTCATAGTTGACAACTCCAATTTTCTAATTTTAGTCAAAATGCTTTGGACTGAGGAGAAAACAAAGCCATTGATTTGCTGAGTAAAAACTCGACATTCTCTCTAGAGCGTTTTTTGGAAGACTAAAAAAAAGTTTAATGAGTGGACAAAAGTAGCAGAGCCGCTGCAATCAGAAATACAGTCAAACCTCGGTTTTTGAACACAATTCGTTCTGGAAGGCTGTTCGAAAACCGATTTGTTTGAAAACCGAATCATTAGAAATAATATAAAAAGAGATTAATTTGTGCTATACACCAAAAGAATACAGTTAAACGTCGGTTTTTATAGGTCTCGGAGTTCGAACAATACGGTTTTCGAACAAATTAAGGGAAAGATTAAGTTGAGCAGACGCATTTTCCATCCGATAAGAGGGTGATGACCTTTTTTTTTGGAGACTGCCATGTCCACGCGGCCGCATTCGCCAACTATTAGTGGCCGAGGGTCAGTGCTCAGGACCTTGCAATAGCCTGCGTCAGCTTCGTGTTATACAAGACCTCCTTACATTGATCTTACACCGCGCGTGGACATGGTGGTCTTCAAAGAAAAAAAAAGGACATCACCCTTTTGTCGGACGGAAAATGCGTCTGCACAATCTGTAAAAGGCTCTTTTCACCACGGCGTATACATTCAAACCTCGATGTCTTTTTGGTACAAGTTAATCTTTCCCTCAATTTGTTCGAGAACCGAAACTTTGTTCGAGAACCAAATGATTTTCATCTCGAATTTTTTGCTCGAAAACCGAATTGTTCGAACTTCGAGACGTTCGAAAACCAAGGTTTGACTCTAGCACAAGTTACAATGACATTATCTGACTTGCAACGTACGCAAAATTCAAGCATGCGTAAGCACCATAAAAGATATACAGGTATTTTTTTCTAATTCTGAAAACGTCTTTTGCTACTGCATGCTCAAGGTAATGGCAAATGTCCAAAGGCTTTGCATTCGCGTTTGAAGCGTCATTGTTCCACAAAGTGGATTGAGAACTGTGATGTTGTCTTTGTTTTCAAGGACTTTCATCCGGCGGTTGCTGGTTCTCTTGATCAACTGTCAGAATCAAGAAATTGAGAAGTTTTTGGAAGAGCTATGCCTTGTTTGAAAGTGATAACAACAGCTGGGTTTTGGTTAGCCCAGAAGTTATCAATGCCACGCAAAAACTTACCATAATAGTTGCAAAAAAGCTATAAGGCATCAAGAAATTATTTTGACTGCATTACATACTACGAGTCTTACCAATTACAAAGAAGTGACACAGACTTTTAGGAACAATGAAGAAATATATATTGGACTATTCAGACATGCCGAAGGTCTCTACTGGGAATCCATACCCATGCCTCGAATTGTGAATCGGCAAGCCAATAGAGCGAATCCACTGGCTATTTCATCATTGCAGTTTTTCAGGCGTTCTGTCTTTTTGCCATTTATTGACACAGTGCTTGACTAACTCAGCGAAAGATTTCGCTCTGACCTTTTTGATTGCATAATACTCCAATTTTCGATACCATTTGTCAGTGTAAAGCATGACATTTGCTTCGATCAGAAATGCTGTGAACTTCTATTTTCCCTTTGTGGATGATAGCATTGACGCTGTGGAGGTTGAATTTATGCGATGGCGTTCATATTGGCTACGCCACGAAGGTGATTCTTTACAGTACGACACTTTAGACGTGTTGCTGTCTGCTAAAGAAATACATACGTATCCATCTTTGGGAGTTCTTCAAATATTGACAAATGGTCCGGTTACTACAGCAACAAATAAAAGCGTTCGTTTAGTGCTGTGAGATATATATTTGAAAACCTATTTGCGGTTCGCAAAAAAAGAAGATCGTTTGAATAGATTGGCATTGGTGTTTGTTCACCATGACCTTAACATTGATTTTGAACCTGTGAGTGATGACTTTCCACGTAAAAATCGTGAGCTAAATTTCAATTGCATTTAATTTTGACATACAGCACCAGTAAATTTGTTGGGTTCGCCAACAATTTTGTGTTACCAATCAGTTTGTATCAGTAAACGCGTTGGGTGCAGTTGTGTCAAGGCAAAATTTTTTATTTGTGCAATTGCATTTAACTTTTTACGTTCTGTTTAAAAACCGCACACACCTCTCATCTCCTGGGGAAAAAACCTCAATATCCCTATTGTGACTAGATCCTGAAGGTTTTTCCACTGCATCCGGGCTGTGTTGTTAAAAAAACTTTTGCCCCCCTTGAAGAAATCCAGGCTGCGCCACTGAATGTTAGAACGGCTACTTACGACCTTTTCCTTACTGTACGCAAATTTGCATGAGCTAACGCCTCTTACTGCACTCATGTTGGTGGGTCCTAGCATAAACGCCGCCATGCAAAAAGCAAACTAACTCGAAATGAAGCACTCGCAGTTAAGTTATAACAATAGCAGGGGCCTCCGTTACTAATGACAAGGTTAAGAATATTAAATCATGTGGCTGCGCCTGCCTCACCCAATTGCAAAAGGAAATTGATTCTACATTTAGACGATATGTAGCTCGACATTAATATTTTGTAACAAAAGATCAAACAGGACCATTGTTATCCCCTCGTCTTTTTCTTGGGTGATTACCAAGTGTTTTGCTTGGAGTTTGCTATATATTAAAATTTGTAGAGACTTCATTTGTCGATGAATGTTTTTGAATATTTTGATGGATAATGCCAAAGATCCGTGGAATTGAAAAAGAACAAACAAAATGTACCACGAGACTTACTTTTTGTAGAAATTGCAGTTCAGTGAAATGTAGCCACCAAAACTTTGATCGTTTTTTACCGATTCGCTACATTTCATAAACATTTAGAGACTTTATTTCTTGATAAATCTTTTTGAAAACGTAGACAAATAATGCCAAAGAACCATGCTTGTGAGGAAAAGTAGTCAAAATGTACCAAACAACTAACTTTGTGAAATAATTGCAAGTTCGTTAGGTCTAGTAAGATAATCGTTCAAATAAAAATAGAACATGGTGTATGGCAACCAATTTTTGATCAGCCATTATAGACTAATCTTTAGCCTTAAGTAATTGGAGTCACATATTGCTGAAAAGAAAATTCCCAAAGCTTTCATAGGATAGTAATTGTTAGTACCTTACTATCACTTTTATGCATTAAAGTCATCTGTTTTCACTCAGCTTACCACTTTTTGGCAGGGTCAAAAGTTACATTGCAGGCCTTATAGTTTAGTTTTTTAGTTTATAAAACAGGTATTAATTGTACATATTATACACTATCATCGAAACTACCTTGAAATTATCTTTAATTTGTTGAAACAAGTTTGAAAATCAATTTAGAAATGAGGTCATCAATCAGATTTTGAGTAAAGTGATTTTGCAAAAAGGATGCAGTTTTTATAAATATCTTCATATGATGATCTGTGCTAGCGAAAGATTTGTGACAATCGTACCAGACATATTATGACATCGTAGAGCGAGTTGTAAGCGTGCGAAAGAAAAAGACAAGAAGCATGCTTAGAGGGCTTAAAGTGATTAAATTGAGAATTGCTCGTAGCATTGTCAAAAGAGCTTAAAGTGTTGTAAAGTTGATTTTATTGAAAGCATCTCATGAACATCTCATTAAACAGCGTTTAATCGTGTTTCTGCAATTCGTACTTTTTGAAAATACACAAAATACAAAATGTGCCATCTAGCGTTGATTGTGACCTCAAAAAATGCAAGTCTTTGTAATGTGGTAAGGCGGAAGCTAAATATAGCAGACCTTTCTCGTATGTCGAATGTAACGATATTTCAACCAGATCAATTCGTTCTTTCGACAACTTATTCTTCATATTTAACGTTTCACTCCCCTTAGTTACCGGGGAGCTTCTTCAGAATACGGTAGATGTTAGTAGTGTAACATATAAACTGTACATCATGAAATATCAAGACAACCTGTATTACTAAACACTAAAAATTATTTACCAACAGGGCAGGCAATCACATAATAACAAAAACATTGTTACATCACAGATACAGGAGTGGGCAAGTAAAAAGTGTTGTGAGATACATAAGACATTATTTATGTGAAACAGGACGTAGTGTTAGAACCAGGAAACAGGAACATGCTGATGCGGTCAAGACTTTTAACACCGAAAAGTGAGCGCTGAGTCAACATGTTATGGATTTCGATGATAGAATAGATTGGGATAATGTCAAAATACTGAAGTCAGAATCACATGCATACCGACGTCGCGTTGCGGAAAGTTTTTTGATAAATCAAAGGGTTGTTTATGTAATGTAATTAATCGCAATGATAGTGCAAATTTTTCGGCTGTTTATAGTGTGTTTATCTCCAATAAATAATGTCTTATGTATCTCACAACACTTTTTACTTGCCCACTCCTGTATCTGTGATGTAACAATGTTTTTGTTATTATGTGATTGCCTGCCCTGTTGGTAAATAATTTTTAGTGTTTAGTAATACAGGTTGTCTTGATATTTCATGATGTACAGTTTATATGTTACACTACTAACATCTACCGTATTCTGAAGAAGCTCCCCGGTAACTAAGGGGAGTGAAACGTTAAATATGAAGAATAAGTTGTCGAAAGAACGAATTGATCTGGTTGAAATATCGGAAGCTGACTTTCGTTTGAGCAAAAAGCGATTGTTCTCTGTCAAGAAATGTAAATTAAAAAGAAAGTTCTTGATTATGACATCATGATGACGTCACAAACCCCTCATGACGCTTGCCCTAAGGTGGTGATTAATCGTGCGAAGTTTAATGTTTGTACATTCAGTAGTTTCGGAGGACTTAAAGCGTACGAACGTATAGACAGAATTACGCCTCATAAATTATTTGAACCAATAAAAGCCAAAAAATTATCAATAGTGTAAAAAGTAAAAATTACGTAGCTAGTCAATTTGACGGCACAGAACTCAATGTTCTAAAAGTGACAATAATAAAAAAAAGAGACCGACGCGATGGTGTAGTGGTTAGAGCGTCTGCTTCGCAGTCGGTAGACCAGGGGTTCATTCCCCGTGTCGAGTCATAAAAAAAGACTTTTTAAAATGGCATGCGCAGCTTCCCTGCTTGGCGCTCGGCATTTATGGGAGGTTGTGGAGAACAAGCCGGCAAGTTCGCTTATTGTGTCCTTGGGCAAGGCACTCAAGGCACTTAACGGGACGCCCCACCTTTATATGGAAGACAGGTGGCCGAGACACCTCAAAAAAGGCAACTCCCAAGCGAGTGCGGACTTCCCGTTCAAAGTATAGCAATACAATTCGCTTTCTCGTGAATGGAGGATAAATATGGCAAATAAAACAAAACAAAAAAACAAATGCAAATAAACTGATATATTCGTTAATTAATTAGTGAACAATAGTAACGCTCCACTTAAATAGGCCTTGATATTGCCAAGTTTGATTTTTCTTCCATTTCTGCACTTTGATATCATTTCATCTCTTTTGTGGATATAGTTTTTGAGGTTGGGTATTGCAATATCTTACTTTTCTGTTGCGCATAAGCCGCAGCGTCTGGACTGGCAACGATAAGACTGCTTTTGCTGTCATGTACCATTTTATGTTGAAGCGTTTTTCTTTTTCTCTGAGTAGCCAAATTAATTTGGACAGTTCAGTCTCAGATCTGTAAATCGGGTAGCTAAATGTTTTCATGTTGTGTTAACGAGTTTTAAATCGTCCTTCCGTCAGTCCATAGTAAATCATTATTTTGCCAGTGCTGTTTACTTTTGCTTAACCTTTAACAAGTCGAAATATTTTTCTCACACTAAAAGTCGAAATGGGTCATTTTGACCAATAGCTTTCTATCTTAACCCTGCATCAAATAGCATTCGTTAAAACAACAATATTGTATTGCAGAGAAAGTTTTTATGAAATACACAAGAAAAAAAAATACTTATCATGACAATTTTCATGATAGTTTATGGTACTTTACTCAATGCAGTTCTTGCAAGTTGGTGGTCCCATGTGTTGCTTGCAGACTGGCTTTGAACATTGGGAGCAGTAGGTGTTTGTCTTTCTGTCTTTGCAGAATGCACATCGAACCCTTCGTGCACGTTTAGGAGCACTTTCCTCAGAACAATCAGGCTCAGTGATCATCGCAACATTGATTCCCAAGCTCGCTGCACAGGTTGCAATAGTGTTTTGCAAACCCCTCTGTATTCCAGTTCTGTTTTGAAAGCGTATTTCAAGTTGTTTTCGCAAAAGCTCTTTTCCAAGGGATCTCAAAAATTCTCGCCGTAATCGTAGGCCATCCGTTTCGTTATTCCAAATGTATATCACCAACGAATTCAAGCAAACTTTGTTGATGAGAGAATAGAATAAAGACATCGGCCAGCGGTTTGTGCGTCTGGAGCAAGATGTAGCCGCGCATTTTTTGTCTGCGGTGCCCACACCACCTTTAGTGGAATTGTAAAATGTCACAACTGAAGGCTTTTGCTTGTCTCCAGTCGTTTCGTCGATGCTTGCATCCGAATGCATTGTGGATAGCATAATAACTGCCTTTTTTTGTTTCGGTACATATGAAGCTATCATCATATCTTTTCGGAATCCAAATTTAGAGGTGAAAACTTCCCGATCTTTCTGCGGTCTCATTTCTGGTGGAATATCCGGTTTGTTTTTCTTCATTGTTCCAACGAGAGTTATTTTATTTTTCAAGAGATCTTCAGCCAGTGGGACACTTGTATACCAATTGTCTGTTGTCAAGTTGCGGCCGGTACCAAAGATGGGTGCAGTCAGACGCATTGTGATGTCATGCGGTTTATTAGAAAGCTGGAAGGGACCATCTGGTTGTTTTCCAGCATACACTTCCATGTTGCATGTGTAATTCGTATTGGCGTCACATAAACACTGTAGCTTTAAACCACATTTAGCTGGTTTCTTTGGCATGTATTGAACAAATCCACACCTGCCTCTAAAGGATTCCAGAGCTTCATCAAGGGTCACAAACTCTGTAGGACTGTACATTTGACGGAAAGAGGCTACCACGCTTTCAAAAATATCTCGAATTGGAGCCAGACGATCGGTAGAGCGCCTCTCTTTTCTTTTAGAGCTATCATCAAAACGCATTTGACACAACAGAAATTTGAAGCGCTTATAAGACATTACAAATCGCAACAAGTCCATTCCAGTTCCATCGGATTTCCAGAGGTCTTGAATGTCATGACGAGAGGCTTGCTGTGCTCCAGAAATAATTAAAATTCCCAAAACAGCCAAAAGTTCTGAATTAGTTGTTTTAGCAGCATCATAACTGGACCAATACCGTTCCCTGATCTTCTCAATTTTTTGATTTGTATGATCAGTAATTTTAGTTATTAAAGTTGGGGGCATAAAGAGGCTGAATATGTCTAAAGGAGTTTTACAGTTTTTTGCAGCACCAAGTGGACCAGATTTTTCTGTTACAATGTTTCTGGAGCTACGCCGCACATTGGCCCGAAAGGGAGTTTCTTTCCATTCAATTCCTGACTTCGCAAGTAAAATGCGTTCTTCCAAATCTTCATCAGCATCACTTTCGTTATTTTCATCGGAAAGCGATCCCTCTTGCTCGGATTCGGAATCATGCTCACTTTCCTCAACCACTTCTTCCTCGCATTCAGAATCACTATATTCGATTTCGACATCAGATTCATCTGAATCATGCTCCAAAGCCTCCAACACATCTATTATACGTTTAGTAGCCATTTTAAAGCATAAAATCTAAAAACACTGAAAAACGATTAATGTAACATTAAGTGTCGAATTGGGTCAAAATGACCCAATTGACAAACAAATCCCTGCTCACCAGGCAACCACTAACCCAAAAAGCTTACCAACCCTACCACAACTTTATCCCTCCAAAAAAGTCAGCTACCAGAAAGAATAGGCAATTTCCAGCAACAGCGACATAATTACAGCAAAAAGTGTACCTTCATGGGTCAAAATGACCCATTTCGACTTGTTAAAGATTAATATATTACGCTTTCAATGAGGCATTTCCATCCAGTGGATATTTTTCTTTAACGCGGCAATTGCAAAGCTTTGCATTCGTTGATATACCTAACCGTGCTAGTATTCCGTTGTTGTGGTGTTTAATATAATTTGCCATATTGTCCACATATGAATAGCTTAGCTTTATAGTATCTAAATTAATATATATCTTTATTGGCAAAAATACTACAGCCTGTTTCGCCGTTAAGGCTCTTCTATTTAAATAAGAAATACCTAAAGAGCCTTAACGGCGAAACAGGCTGTAGTATTTTTGCCAATAAAGATATATATTAATTTGCTCTAACTGTGTTTGTTATTGAGCACTTTTAAATATTTTACCGAGTCTATTTATTTATAGTATCTAAATTAAATAGTTTTGCATATCTGTGGTGCTAGCAAACTTGGTTCATTGTTTTCGACACTTGTAAAACTGAATTCCGAGACATCTTAATGACACAATGCATTGTTGTTATGCGCAATATATCTATCATTTAGTCATGGAAAAACCTTACTGTGAAACGTAATTTATTTTCAGATTAGCTTCTAAGAGTTACCAGTGGGCCTACGATTGGCAGCTAGAGAAAATTTATATTTATCAAAACTTTAGCTATTATTTAAAGGACATACCATTAGCTGTCTTTCCCATGATATCAACAACTTGGTTACTACGTATCACTAAACAAACAACAGCAAGCACAATACAGCGTATCATCGGCAGATATAGCCTCAAATTTAGGTGGGGCCAATTTTTAAGCTATATTATTGTAGCGACGAATCAAACACTTCGATTTTAGGGACCAATTTAAACCAAATTTTGTTGGAGATCAAGTACAGTAACCTCCCGCTTAAGTACGCAACTTGATCTGGAGGTGGCTTTGCGTACTTATGCGGGAGGTGCGTACTTAACAGTTTCGTGCCCCATTGCACGTACAGTATGTGTGCACGGCCAGTACGTCCGTAAATGCGTGTAACCATTATGCAGTGATGCGTGTAACCATTATACAGTACAGCACAAACTTGGCATTTATTGCGTCAAAGACTTCTTTGTTCTCTCGATCATTGTTTTGTTAGTCTTTTCAAACAAATTCAGTTTATAATAACCTGCTTTCTAGGCTGAGATCTTTTTGTTTTGCTTGTAGCCTACTGCATAGTATACGATTACGTACACTACAATTTCGTTGTTCCCATTATGTCTAGTAAAGGTAAACGTTTAATTGAATTCCAGAGGTTGGAGGTTATTGCTAAGTTAAGTGTGCCATCTGCTCCAAGTAAAAGAAGTCTTGCAAGAGAGTATGGCGTAAGTGAAGGTGGCATCCGTAAGATAATGAAAAACCAAGAAGGCATTCAAAAGCGTTCGGCTTTAATGTCTGAGGAAGGAAAGAGAAAAACCTTACGAGCGTCTATTAGTCGGTTTTCTGAGTTAGAAGATATTCTTTATGTTTGGATTCATAGCATGCGGCGTGCAAAGCTTCCCGTCCCTCTCTCATTGGTCATTGTAAAAGCAAAGCGAATTGCTCAACAATTATCGATACCAGAATGTGACTTTAAAGCCTCATGGCTGTGGCTTAGCCGATTTAGAGAACGTCGAGGATTGCAAAAAATTCTTCTTCATGGTGAAGGGGCAGAAGTAGACCAAGAAGATCCAAAGCTTCTGGCCACATTGGACGATTTGTATGCTACAATTTCAAGGTATGATCCTGAAAATGTGTACAACATGGACGAAACAGGGTTGTTCTTTCGAATTCTACCACGGTATACTCTGCTTATGCCATTCGAAGACCTCAGTACAACTAGAGGAAAGAAGAAAGCTAAAGAGCGCTTGTCTCTAGTTGTTTGTGCTAACGCCACAGGAACGCACAAAGTTTCTTGCACAATGATTGGGAAACCGAAATCTCCAGCCTGCAGCAAACAGCGACAATGGCCTATCAAATATTTTAGTCGGGGTAAAGCATGGTTGGATGTTGACACATGCTGGAAATGGTTCAATGAAGTTTTTTATCCTGAAGTAAAAAAGAGAACAGGGCGCCCTGTTCTCTTGCTAATGGACAATGCTCCAGGTCATTTTGCAGCCTTTGAGCGGGGTAATGTTAAGGTAGAATTCTTTCCACCCAACTGCACCATCTGGAAACAGCAATGCGACATGGGTATTATTACGGCATTGAAGAAGAGATACAAATATTTGTACCTTAAGGATGTTCTAGACTTTTGTGATCTTGATGAGAGTGTTCGAATCCACAAAATACGGCAAGGTAAAAGATTACCACGTGGGGCCGCGGGTGTTGCTTACGGTAAGCCTGCTCATTTACTGGATGCCGCTCACTATGTAAAGCAAGCATGGGAATTCATATCAGACCCATCAATAAGAAACTCCTTCAACAAGGCCCAACTGCTAACTTCAATGGTAGGAGGAGTTGATGAAGAGCCCAACTTCATACCCGAATTGTTACTTAGCTTTAGATATTGCAAATGATAATGACGAGCTTGACGAATTTGTATACATCGATGACGAGAAGAATGAAGAATATTCAGATGCTCTGTTGGATGACGTAAACACGGCATTGGCGGCAGTGCAGTTTCGCGATGAGGCTAACTCAAGCAATGCTTGTGACGGTGAACTTGTCACCAATAGCGTTGTATTTCATGGCTTTGATCAGCTTTATAGCAAAGTTCTCGAGGTTGAAGACCAGTTGCTGTGTCCAGTCTTGCAGGAACAAGCAGGGGATGATTATGATAAGATAAAAACCACATTTGAGAGGTTTCAACAAAAACTGAGGCAGGTGAAATTGCGAGTCAAGCAAAAGAGTATGGAAAACATGCGCCAGCTAACTTTGCACGGCATGGTGAGCAATGAATAAATACTACACATTACTGCACTGGATATTTCATCATGCTGCAGTTTGTCACTGCGTGTAAATTTTCGTTGGCAATAAAAAAAGTTGAACCAAAGTTTTTTGAGGAATTTTTGCGTACTTTTCTGGGATGCGTACTTAAACGGGTGCGTACTTAAGCGGGAGGTCACTGTATTGGAAAGCGAGTGTTTCGCTCATTTTGGTCACGCACACCTTTTTCGATGTTTTTCAACATGAAGAGTATTTTCCTTGGAAATCAATCATAGGAAAGTATTTGATTTGCTCGAGAACTTGTTCAGCATGACCTTCAAAATATTTGTGGGAGATCCTACTACTATTTCTTCCCTTCCTCTAGATCGCTTTTAAACTTTTTAGCCGGTCTCCTGCACATAAACTTAAACAAATTTTCTTTAATTATTTTAATTAAAAATCAGACAATTTATGGTGACTGCAATCTCCGCTTCCCTTTAAGTACCTCCGCTTTTAAAGCGTTAACAAGGATGTCAAAAGAAATGCAGCTCTACAGAATCCAAGACCACTGCCATCTTTTCACATATTGAGAACTTGTACAGCTCATTGAGCATTGGATGAGCTGTGATAATATCAAAGAGAACGTTCGGTTATCTGGTCAAGAATCCACCTGGATATTGTTCTGCAAAGGTTTGGATACAGAGTAGATTAAATTAAACAAACACAAAATTTAAATGCACAAATTTCAAAAAGTAGTCAGAAGAAAATTGACTATTACATTATACCATTTTTGATTGGTTTTGAAAACGCTCGAAAATCTTAAATAATTGAAAACGAAAATCTCAAATATAATTTTCCATTCTATTCGATAGAATTATGTTTAACTTTATCACATTTATCTATACACTAGGAGTATTTCTAAGTGATAAAGCTGCAAATAATCTGCTTTTCGGTCGTACATGAGACCCAACGATCTTCGTATTCGGAGCTAATTTTCTGTCGCCAGTGATTGGCCGGGTTAAAATAGTCCAGTTCCTCACTCAGTAGACTATGCCGCAAGAGATCGCTGTGGCATCTCCAACGGCAGTCCACATAGTTTGTGGTGAGGCTACCAGTTTGTGACTGACATTCATGGCTAATTTGACATTACAGCAGCTTTCTTTTATGCGCTTAATCTCAATCAGGTTTACGGTATGACCTAGGTGTGCTATTTCATATTGAGCCTTCATTTAAAAATAAACGAGATATGCTAAATAGCAATACCAGTTTCGAAAAAGGATATGCTTAGCAAACTTTAGCCAAATGCTATTTTTCGATTTCGGCACGAACCGAGGCCTTTCAATTGTCACAGTTTTTGAAAATTTTTGTCGCTTTTGCTTTCCCAGAACAGACTAACTCATCGTTGTAATTGAGAAAGCATGTCGAAAACTGCGGTATCATTGTTAGCCTCATTAAAGGCTTTCCAACAACAGTGTTCAAAAACGATTTTGCAATTAAATGATGGGTCAAGTGAGAGAAGTAGAGATACTGGTTAGAAACAGTGGGGCACCTGTCCCTTGACCTCGACACTGGTTATAGTAAGCTTCGGTAAAAAAGGCCTAAACTCCGCATATGGCTAGCTAGCGAGCCGCATTCTGGAGACCAACCCTGTACCTGAGCATACTTGGCTAGGAATGAACGCACTGAAATATCGAATCTTTATTAACATTCGAACCCAAAATTGAAATTTTATTAATAATTGAACTCGAAACAAAAGTGCTTTTCTCAATGGTAGTAAATTTAAACGAATTTTTATCTATTTTCCCTAAACCTTTTTTGCTTTTCCACATTAATAATTTCGTAATCACATGTTTTTGTTCATGTCAGGCTTTGGTTGTATGACACAGAACAACGCTTCTCGGTCCATTAAACGTATTGCTCTTTATTTCACATGCGCTCTCAGCTACTTAGGATACATTGAGTAATCACCATTAATTTATATACTACTCTTTAAACTCTACTACGTATGTTCCGTAAAAACGTGATACAGCGCTCTGTTTACTTTCCAAGGTGTATTGTTGCTTTTTGGTCTGTGTTACGATTTGATATTCCAGATTCGAAATAATTATTGTAGAATATTCTGTAAGAGTACGATTGATGCAACTAAATCAGCTCGTATTTTAATAAAACTTTACATTGCGATGGAACACATGCATTTTGCCAAAATCGCATCTACAGTGCTGTTAAAGAATTAAACTAACTAAATATAAGGAACCTGGCATTATGCTATGCTGACAACTGCACTCTCCATCACATGCACAATCAGTACGCATTAACCCGCCACAACTCAAGAGATTGATTTCATAGTATAACCCACTGCACAGCAAGCCCTTGCTTTAATTCTTTAACAGCACCAAAGATGCGATTTTAGCAAAAGTGGTTCCAACACTTTTTCAAGTTACGACTCACTTTTCAATATAAATTTTTGAGACCCACATAAGTTTAAATGTTTTTCGAAGTAATTGGAAAAAAGCGGTGAAAACAAAACGGATATTCAAAATGTTAGTTTTATTCAAAATTACATTTACATGACTTTAGGATGGAAAAAAATTTTCAAGAGGAGTGAATTATTACTGCAGTGTGCATAATGGAAGCGCCTGTTTCTTGCCATTGTTCAAAATATTACCGCCACATCAATGAGAGTTATTTTCGGAATTTGTTTTTTCACAACTTTTTGGAATTTATTTCATATTTTTGAAGGATGTAGTTTTTCAAAAGTTTCAATATATTGAGCGGTAGGTGTAAGTGAGATTATTCATTGACACACGCCTACCTTAGCCCTCAAGCGAACAGCGAATTATTTGAGGCACAGCATTTATTAATTTAAATTTTGAGTGACTTTAGCGACGCATTGAAATTCCGTCCACGATTTACCGGTAGGTCGCGATTTATAGTTAGGGAACCGCCGTTTCATCGTATTTGAACTTTTAATGCAATTGGAGCTGATTGAGTTATATCAATCGTACTATGCAAAGTTCATAGAAGCAGCAATGGAGTCGCTCAAAGTTGCTACTATAGCGTGAGGTCTACCGTCATATGTTGCCTACCGAGATGCATGGTGAGGTTAGGGTTAGGGTTAGGGTTAGATTTAACCCTAACCCTAACCCTAGACCTAGTACTAGGGTTAAGGTTTGGGTTAAACCTTATACCTAGTGTGGACGGGAGGTAGGCCTTACATTATAATGTGGTAGACCTCACTATAGTAGCACCCGCTTTAATATCTCGGAGTTATATAGGTAGCATGTCTTTTATCAGACTCAACTAAACCATTCTAAAATAGTGAATTATTCTAGCATGTGCTTCTCTGAATGGTTCAAAACTAATAAAATTCACATTTAATTGCCTTGTTCAAAGAAGCAGCAATGATGTCATTATCAATAATACTGTATGTAAGCAAAGGTAAATAGCTACCATTGCTCTACTGCTCAAGTCAACAATAGGTCTAAACATGATTTTGTTTAAATTTTAACGTTGTTTTCGTATCTCCTAGCGGGCCTTAGCAAAGGTTTTTGATGATCGTGTGCGGTTTGCGGGCAGTATGTTGTGCATGCCTGGCCTACGCGATATGTTTATCATCCAGCAAATTTCATCTGCCTTAAACCAAAAAATTATTTGCTAGCCAAGCTTAGAAAAATATCATGATGTATTCACTGCATTTATTCTTTCAAATTTTTAGTCTGAGTGTAAATTACGTTGGAATTCATAGGTTCTTGCATTCAATCATTTAATAAGAGTTTGTATTTGACAACCGGTGAGCCTTAGCCAAACAAATGGGCCAGTATTTGCATTTAACAATGAACAAATTAATTAAAAATCACTCAAGCCTTTTGCAATCGCATAATTTGTGACAGCTGAAAGATGTTAATGAAGCAGCATTAACAGTCATCACACTGATTTAGTAATTTCCTAAAGACGCTAGTTATACAATATTTTTACTCACATGTTTTTGTTATCAATATTGCTACAAACGTCAGCACGTTTGATAAAGCCGTGGAGCAACTCCGTGACTAGCGATAACTGTTAGTAATCAAGAAAAATTTCAACCAAAAGTAAAGTAAAGCACAATGTAATTAAGTTGAATAATAATCTCGCTAATAGCAATTGGTTTATAAGCAGACCAACAGCCAGTGCTTTGATATTGTTTAAAGAAAACTGCCGACGGTACCCGCAGATTAGAGATTTTGATAGGAAGCGTTAGACAGTAGATTGGCCTACCGTAAATTGGTGCTAGAATAAACTAGAACATTTCCAATTTACGTTTCATGCGAAGCTTCAAATATGATTTACTGGGCTTGTGCAATTGCGGTGTTTCATGTCATATATCCTGTAGAAGGTGATTTGGAGAAGCCGATGTTTTTATCAAATAGCTCCCAATGCCGTTACGCTACTGGTTTTACCCTCGGAAATAGAAGCACCGAATTGGAATGTTGTCAAACAGTCACACGTAACTATTACACAAAAGTCGCATCACACGACCGGTATTTGTCCACGTTTCTGGAGTCTCTTCAAACTTGGAACTGTCCTCAATTCAAACAAGAATGCAAAAGTCGAACATTTAATTACACAGTTTTCACAGCTTTGATATACTTAAGATTCTGCAATCGAAGTCAAATGGAAGAGCAATGTTATAATGATATTCAAAGTATTGTAACCAAACAAAACACTGCATTTCAAGCAACAACAAGTACATTTGATGAACTTGTTTCAAAATTGAATATGATTTTATTAAATAATCAAGATTTGATGAATCCTTGCGTGCAAGTTGCCATGTATGATATTGGTTCAGGAGGTCACGGTCATTTCCACGAAATTATTGAGCCAATCGTGCCATTCTGTTCGTTAATTTGGTGTGGATTTGATGAAAACGTTTTTATCAACCAAAAAGTAACACCATGGACATGTATTCCAAGCAGGTAAGCGTAGGAATCTTGCGAACATGTGATCTAAAGCTACCGGTAATAGCTAATTTACATTTAAGGGAGATAGATTGTGTGAAAATCCCTGAGTATCAAGAGGGAACAACGCTAATTTTTCCAGAGTGCTGCCTCTTCACAATTGCATGCCAATATTTTTCTGGTCAAAATTTTTTGGAGCGCCCACCAACCTTCAGATGCATAAGCTCTTTTAGTTCCCATCCTTAGCTACAAATCAACGTCAAGGCCGAGAGTGCAGTTGACCGAATGGAAGGAAAATGTTTTCAAAAAGTGGTCTTTAGATAAAAACCAACAAAAAATTTCAAAACAGAAGTTTTCTCAGTGTGGTAAATGAGTGAAAACACCTCGTCGCTACCAATTCTTCTTAATAACAAACTTGTTAAGAACTTTCTATTCTTAATGCTAAGACTCGTGCGATCTCATAAAGATTTTTCTGAAGAGTTTTTGCTTTTATTGTTTCAAAACCAATTAAGTGTTCATTACAAAAAATGGAAAAACAAAAAAAGTTTTGCTAGCAATTTTGGCAAATCTTCGTTTTTAGTTGATCATTTAAAAAGACCCTCAATCGCATGTCAAAAAATTCTGTGTAGATCTTCGGGAAACACTACTACCTTTAGTAGGGTAAATTTAAGATAAGCATGGCTCTTTACCCCATGGTTAGACCAGCAATCAAAATTTTTGCTCGTAGGTATCCCATTGATCACCATTTTTTGAATGAATGCAATAAAGCATTAGCCATTTTGAAACTTCAAGCTTTTGTGACTCCGTAAAGAGATCTCTCAACCATCATGATTTTTTTATTTGTGATTAGCCACCGCCGCTGACGTAGCCCGCGGGGCACTCCATCACTTACGTCTCGTTCAGCTGGCCCAGCCGGCTTTACCCAACAGATAGTAGTGAAAACAGTAATTAATTTGTGAGCTCATTTCTCAACCGATTTTCAAGACTTTTTAACAAATTAAAGGATATTTCAAACAATTTCGATGATATATGAGAAGTACTCTTTTCTATTTGTTTTTATGCTTGCAAAATTAAACTTTTACATCTGTAGCCCAACATTTTACCTTCTCCAAATAAGTGGAAAGCTCAGAGAGAACAAGTAAGTTTAATATATAAAGGATATGATAAGACATCAACAATTAATGTCGTTTGGAAGCTTAGAAAATTTCTTTTCCAGCAATATATAACTCTAATTAGTTGGGCAAAGGATTGATTAACTGTAGGTGCTCAATTTCGGGTTAGTTTGTTCTTTCAATAGCTGCTTTTACATGTATGCCAAAACCGAGCAACATGCGCGCTGTCAGAGGCGTTAGAGCGTGCAAATAGGCATGGGCCTACATTTACGAAAAAGTCGTAAGTTCTAGTGTTTAATAAGTTTTTCAGAAAATACATATCAATCACTTTGGCGCCCTCCTTCTACCCCACAACAAATTATGCTTGCAAGCACTTCATAAAATAAACCAATAAAATTTTTTGAAATCGTTTGCTGTTTTAATTGTGAGCAAGTCTAGCTCCCAATACCAACCAAGGCAAGCTAGACGTAGCCAGGAACTCCAGAAACTTGTGAAAATATATAGCAGCTGTACGCAACTCCTATAAAGTTATTTTTAGGTTTATTCGATTTCCTTTAAAAAAACAGTACTGTTAATTTTGGAACAAGATATAGCTATATCAACAGCATATTTCCTTCTGATTAGGCCAACTGTTCTCACAAATATAAATGGGCGAAGTCAAGAAGCCGGCTAAACCAATATTCTCAACCTCGTCATTACGGATGGGGACCTTGCTATTGTAATCACCAAACTATGAGTACTTGATTTCGGGTTAGTTTGCTCTTTGCCTGACTGCGTTTATGCCAGGACCAAGCAACCATACGCGGAGTCAGAGAGGTTAGCTCATTTGTACAAATACCCTTACAGTTGGGAAAAATCTTTAAGTAGTGGGCCTAATATTTAATAACTTTGTTCTGAAAATGCATATCAATCATCTTGGCGTTGTTCAACAGCTTCAATGTGCTTTCAAACACTTGCTAAATTTAGCGGATAACAGTTTGTTAAGTTTAAGGACGCCGATGATGAAAACAGGGCAAATACGACATTGCCAGAAAATCGAGAAAGTTGGGAGACATATAGTGGCCATGAGCAACCTCTCCTAATGTCTTTTTTAATGGATTACCTATCACAAACTATACTTTTGTTTCGAAACGAGATTTGGTTATGGCAAAAATCATAATTTTGTATTACTGTTTTCGCAACTATCCATTGGGTGAAGGCGGCTGGGTTGTCCGAACCGACACTATTAACCTCGACAGAAGTGATGCAGGCACTCTAGGTCAGTGCTTCTCAACCTTTTCGTTGTCATCGACCACTTTTCGCCGAGACTTTGTTTTGGGGCCCACTTCATAAAAAATTTGTGTCAGAACAATCACTTATTCCAGGAAGGAAGTTGTTACAAAACGCAAGAGTGTTAAGTTTACAGTACATTTTTAGCTTTCGTAATTCATAATTTTTTCCAAAAAAATCTTTAATTTATGGCAGAACGTTTCGCGGCCCATCTGAAGGATCTTCGCGGCTCATCGGTTGAGAAGCGCTGCTCTAGGTGACGGCGGCAAAGCCGCCTAGTAACTTTTGTGTACTAAACTTACCGGCTCATATTTAACTTTGCCACTTTTTGGGGAGATAAAAAATCACACTACAGATCATAAAGTTTACTTTTTTTTGCATAAAAACAAATAGTAAAGACACTTATTGCACATTATCGGAATTGGCTTGAAATGCCCTTTAATTTGTTAACACCAGAAACCCTGAAATGTTTTCCCACCTATAAGAATGAATTGGGTTATTTTTAACCGGTGATCTGTAAATCAATTTTAATACGTTGTCTCCTTTTGTTAATACGTTCTCTTCTTTTCCGTTCTCTCTCTCGATTTCAAAAGTAGACCACGTAATGTCTGTGGTAGTTTCTGTTGTAAATTACCTTCGTGCTCACGCTCTAAAACATAAAACATTTCGAGCGTTTTTGAAAAAGGTGGATGCCGAATGTAAAAACCTAGTATACCATACAGAAGTGAGATGGATGAGCCGAGGAAGAGTGCAACAGCGTTTTGTTGCTTTGAAAGAGGAAGTTTTACAGTTCTATAAAACTGTACCAAAAAAGTTCGAAGAGCTTGAAAGTGAATCCTGGAATCATGATTTTCTTTATCTTTGTGATATCACTGATCATCTGAACGATCTCAACCTGCAGCTTCAGAGAAAAGACCTACTAATATTTCAGTTGGTTGGAGCTGTAAAAGCTTTCAAAATGAAACTACGACTTTTCAGAAGTCAGTTGTTGAAAGGTGAAATGACCCACTTTCCTATCTGTGCACAGCATATTCTTCAGTGCCAACATCTTGGGCTAGGAAAAAAATTTGCACAGAAAATTGAGATACCGATGCAAGAGTTTCACCGACGACTCACTTTATCTCAGGAAGAATACCTTTAATTCAAACTGGTTAAAGACCCATTTCCTATGGATCCATAAGAAGTGCCCATACAATTGCAGTTGGAGGTTATCGAACAGCAAGCCTCGTTTGTGTGCAAGACTAAACACAGAGAAAGCAGCTTGCTAGACTTCAACAGAAGTCTAAACAGTAATAAATATAAAAACCTTGTCCAACTTACAAAGAAAACGCTGAGTATTTTTGGCATTACCTACATATGCGAACAAACTTTTTTGATTATGAACAAGAACAAGCAGCGCTCTTCTTTGTCTAACGAAAGTCTGGAGGACATTCTGAAAATATCTACTTCTCCTATGTATCCAGATTACGACAAACTTGTTGCCGGGAAGCGATGCAATGCTTCACATTAGGGATTGTGATTAAAGTGTGCAAAAGTTTCTACTGAGTTTGAAGTATTACACAATGATAATGTACGCTAAATTGCGTTACAACTAGTGATTTAACGTAAAAATAATGCTCATGCGGCCCTCGGAAAACTTTCCCTCGTTAACGCGGCCCAAGCCTTTTTTGAGTAGTGCAGGCCTGCCATTTCTTCAAATCTGTAAGAAAAACCTGTGAGATTTGACGAGGATGTCAATATCCACCCGTGCTTCACCGGGTTAGAATAGTGAAGCTGCTCACCCAGCATGTCGTAAGAGGCGACTTTTGGGTACCCACCAATGGCAGTCTACCTTGTTGGTGGTGGGAATACCAGTCTGAAATTTGCATTTACGACTGGTTCGAAATGGGCTGCCACTTTTCCCTTGCCTAATTCAATTAGATTGATGGCGTGAACCTGGATTGCTGTTCGCACCATACCTCCATCCTAAGTAAGAGGAGGGGTAAACCAACAGCAACAACAGAATGTCAATACGCTGTAACAAACTGCCTATTTTACTAACATACACCACAAATAAACTCTCGGCTAATAAGAAAGACATTAGAACTCTCAGCAACAAGCCACTGCACGAGACAGCAAACAAATCCAACTTTACTATAATGAAGCCTGCAAGAGCAGTAATTATTCTAGGTACAACTTATTAGTAATCTATAGCAACTGTGGTCAATCGTCATCTTATTGTCATGTGAAGCACTGCTAGCAGAAAAACGAACTTTTCTTACACTTCTATCACGCTTCCATTTAACAGCTTTGAGACGAATCATCCTGTTTCAAGTATCGGTCATTTTTTTACCAGTTCGAGCTTATAGGAAGATGTGCAAAATGCTCCATTTACAAAAGCTCTAAAAGAAAAGTTGTTGTACCTACTAAAATATCATCAAAAGTTAGGAAAACTCGAGGAGTTTGACAAAGCAAATTGCAAAAATACCAGAAATACGAAACGTCAAAATTCGAAACCGGTGAAAAATGACTAGTCTGGGTTTCTAGAATTAAATAGTTTTGAAAATCGGTTGAGAAGTGAGCTCATAAATCAATTTTTATCAAACTAATTTTATAAAAATTGAGTAGGCTTTGAAATTATCTATCATGTGATGATCTCTGCTAATGAAAAACTGTCTTGATCTTATCAGACAGCATTATGCCATCATAAAGGGAGTTTTAAGCGTGCAGGAAAAAACAAGAAGCATGTTTAGAAGGTTGAAAACGCATATACAAGGTCCGGCAAAATGATCTGACACATTTGTAGGTTTAATAAAATCCAAATAAAATAAAAAAACAAAAAAGTGTTTTCATTTTCAAAAAGTACATATAATGTCATTTTGTTTCATTAGGTTTTAAAAATTAAGCCAGTCAAATGGGATCCATTATTGTCCACACACTACCGAAGGTGTTCATAAAAGTAGCCTATAACTTGGTGGGTCATTTCATGTGCAATGGCAGTAATTTCTTGACAAATTGCATCTTTAAGTTGTTCAATAGAGCAAGGGCGATTAATGTACACCTTTGACTTGAGGTATCCCCAGAGGAAAAAATCGCACGGATTTAAATCAGGTGAATGGATGGACCAACTGATGTCACCACGCAATGAGATCAAATGACCAGGGAACATCTCCCTCAAAATCCCCATTGCACGTTGAAAAGCGTGGGCTGTTGCCCCATCCTGTTGAAACCAAGCATTGTCCATATTGTGGAGCATATTCAATTTTGGTCTGAGAAATGTCTTTAGCATCTCACAATATCTATCAGAGTTCACAGTCACTGTAACGTCTTCTTTGAAGAAGTATGGACCCCATATACCGAATTCTGCCACTGCACACTATACAGTCACCTGAGGACAATGCAAAGGGCGTTCATGCAACTCATGAGGGCTGTTCTCTAATCTGAAGTTTTGCTTATTCACTGTGCCACACAGGTGAAAATGCGCCTCGTCACTGAACAACACAGCTGTTGCATGGGGGACATGTTGTTGAATTTCCAAACACAATGCTCTGCCAGTTTCATTGTCTCTTTTGCAGAGTTCTTTTGACAACATCATTTTGTATGGATGCATTTTCAGATTCTTGTGAAGAATTCTTAACAAACTTCTTTTGGAAAGCCTAAGAGCCTGGGCGCATTTAAATGCTGAACGATTATATGAAACAAAATGGCATTATATGTACTTTTTAAAACTTGAAAACACTTTTTTGTTTCTTTATTTTATTTGGATTTTATTAAACCTACAAATGTGTCAGATCATTTTGCCGGACCCGTATAAAGAATCTGTTATTGAATCGTCAATTGAGCTTTAATTGCTGCAGAGTTGTTTTTTATTAATAGCAGGATGTTAATATATTGCGAGAAAGCTGATAATTGCGTTTCTGCGGTGAGTACCTCTTAAAAAAAATGAAAAAAAAATTTTGGTAATTGAGCGATTACTGTAATGTCATTTTAGACCTCAAGAAAGTGAATTGTGCGATTGATTACCACTCCAATGTGAATGTGGCTGTTCGGCACCTTATGATGAGATCATAATCAAAGAAAATTTTTTTGACCGAGGAAATGGTTCTTTGCTTAAACAAAATCAAGTACCCGACAAACCAACTTCAACAAATTTCACTTCTTTAGGATCTCACATGACGTCATAATTAGCTATTATTGATAATTTTTTGTTAATTTCTCAAAAACTACTGATTGTACAAACGTGATTAAAAGCATTTCAAGAGATATTAACAAGGTGCTTTCAAGAAAAACTCTACAACAATTTAAGCTCAATTGCTGATGCAACAAGCGATTCTTTATGTCAGCATGCCATACTTCCTAAGCATGCTTCTTTTCTTATTTCTTGAACGTTTCAAACTCGGTCTATGATGACGTGATGTTATCTAATACCATTACAGTAAACATTAGCCACAGGGAGCAATTATGCATGAAGCTTTTATTCACTGTTATGTCACAAGAGAACAACTTTTATCTTGCATGTTAAAGAATAATCTTGCGTTATGGTATTAGCACAGAGATTGGCTAAAAAACCAGCAGTTTTTTAGTGATGCTATGGCAAGTTGACATACTTTTATACTTGCCTTGCAAGCCTGACTGATCCTAACCTCTAGCACATATTAAATAAAATGTAGCAAAGTTGAACAAATTAACAATTTTGTAGGTAAAATCTTACAGGTATTGCAACAATTCTCTGCATCTTTACCACAAAAACCAGCTCCATGGACTGTACTTTTAAAAAATAATCTAAGATATTGTAATATCGTAACGGTAGGTGCTTGACTTTAGGTTAGTTGCCTCTTCCACTAGCTGCGATTTTACCAAAACCTAGCAATAAATGTGTTGCCAGGGTTGGGTCATACAAATAGATATAGAATAAATTTCGAAAAATGGCTGGTAGTATTGAAGCACACCAGCAGCCATCTGACTGAAGTCCGGTTGAAATAAGTGCATTACGTGTGGTGATTAGTCACTTCCATCATGATGTCACCAAACGTAGATGGTGTTCCATATTTAGATCCAAGGTATTGTTGAAGAGTTTTTGCTTGTGGTTTGTAGTTCAAGTTGCTGTAATTGTTACAGTATGCCACTGAAATATATCAGAAATTACCTAGCAATTACTGTGGCGCCCACTTACCAAACAACTTTGCATTTATGCTTACACGCAAGTGGTGAAATGAGCGAGAGAAAGTCTGTGAAATTATTGGCTGTTTCAATCGCGAGCAAGTTGACTTTCCAAGTACATGCATGGAACAAGGCAAAAATGACGTTGATAGAGAATTTAATAACTTTTTGAGGAACATACCTGCTCTGCGCTACCACTCCTGACATTTTTTTACTCAATATCTATTAAAGGCAACATATTTTTGATTTTGACGAGAATTGGCTATGTCAAAAAAACATTAACTTTTTATTACTGTACTCATAACTACCCATATTCTCAACGTCGACATTACTAACAAGGGCGATGCAACTAAAATAACTTAACCACAAGTGCATCACCTCGGGTTAATTTGTTCTTTCCCAGGCTGCATTTATGTCCGAACCTAGTAACATGCGCGCAACCAGAGGCTTTGGGTCGTACAGATAGGCATACAATTACAAAAATGTCGTTAGTAGTCGGCCTATTATTTAACAAGTCAATCTTGAAAATGCATATTAATCACTTTGGTGGACTTCCATGATATTAAAATTATGCAGTATACCTATGCTGTCAACGAGGCAAATAAAATGCTGCCAGGGACTCGAGTAACTTGGGAGATATTTAGCGGCTATGCGCTACCTCCAAAATATTTTTTATTCAATTACCTTTTCAAAAACGATATGTTTTTTTTTCAAAACGGCATTTGGCAATGTCACAAAAACATCAACTTTTTATTACTGTCTTCACAACTACCCATTGATTGAAGCCAGGGTTGCTGGCTGAACCAACATTTTAACCTCGACGTCACTAATGGAGCACCATGCCGGCAGAGCCGGCTAGTGGTCCATTAAAATTAGTTATATTCTTCGAGTGTGCTGCACACACATGTAATTTTTTTGTTTTAGCTCAAGCATATGAGCCTCTAATCTGTTTGCAAATCATTATTTAGATTTGGCCCCGGAACGAATGCACTGTTTGATTCATTTACAAACCTGCAAATGCTCACCCAGGACACAACAAACAAGCTTTCCGCATTTTTCTGCCACTATGCCCTTTGTGCCAAGCGCCAAGCAAGAAAGCTGTGAACACCGGTGTTTAGTGTGACATGACAAGAAAATGCAACCTACCTTCGACTGCCGACTGCAAATCGAGTTTTTATTGGCACGACGGTTTAATGATCTGATCAGTGTGCGTTTTGCAGTAGATAGACCTGAATGCAATTCTCTTGCTGAGTCACACCAACAATTTAATAATAGCAGCCACAGCTTCTGTAAGTGACGCTAATCTTGAAACGAACAAGGTGGAGAAAAAACTGATAAGTTAGCTGTTTGTGCCTTGCGTGTAGCACTTAACGGTTGATTTCCTCTTTTATATGACAGATAAGTGTTAGAGCAGAGCAGTCTACCCGAAGTGATAGCACAATACCGGTACGTACAGTAAAATCCGCTTAATAAATCCACAAATAATTAATTTAGTCGCACGTCAGTTTTGCAAATACCGTTATTAAAGTCTTTGAAATGACTCGAAATAAAACTTGATCCCAGTCTATACCAATTGCAAAGCAAATGTTCTAACCACTACACCTCTGTGAGGATTGAGTTGACGGTACAAAAATTGATGGAAAACATTGTCGTGGTGTTTGCGGAACTAATGCAGAATAATTTTTAATATTATTTGTTATTTAGGTGTCGGGTGTATTTGATTTTGTATTTTGTGGTGAAAATTATTCTTGCTGTAGCCACTGTGATTTGCAATGCAACTATTTTGGGAGTGATACATCTAAATAAAGACCAAGATGTAAAATCTATTTATCGTATGTCTTTGGCCATTGCTGACTTGTTAATGGGTTTGATTGTAATACCAACCAACATTGGAACAATGTATCAACATCTTGGTCAAACCCCGCCGTTTACTGAATTGCAGAACGTAACTGGTTTCGCGATTACCAATGATAGCTTACTGTCAATGCAATCAGAATCAGTTGAAATGAAAGAATTGAATAACCAAATATCTAATAAATTTCCAAGTGAATATTTAGGCGCCGTTGGATTTTTTACTGTGCTATCATTGACTGTATCAGTTTACAGCATGGTTGCTGCTAGCGTTGACCGATTTTTTGCCATATCTCGTCCTTTGCGATACAATGACGTTAAAGCATTTTTTGCTGCAAAACTTGCGGTAGTATCTATTTGGTTGACTGGAATAGCTTTTGCGGTTCTTTCAATAGTTGTTCCTAATCTGAGCTATGCTTTCGTTGCTTCCCACTTAGCGACGTCTGATGGAAAACCAATTCTCATAATATATTCAATTAATTTTTTTCTTCCAATTTTATTGATGTGGTCTTCAATAATAGCAACTTATGTGGCAGCTAGACCGGGCTTGAGGAAACATGATAAACAGCTGCACACAGATCATGAAATGCGTCTTTTGGGAACTCTAGGAGTTTTGACAGCAGTTTTTACAATATGCGTCTTACCATTAGCGGTAATACTAATTGTAAGTGCATTTTTGCCCTTTGCCGACACAACAGACTCAGAAAATTTCGATCCTGTTGCTACTACAAAATTTATATCTGTTGAGTACTCATTGAGTTTGCTTTTAGCCAGCAACAGCCTCTGGAACTGTTTTATTTACAGCACTCGAGAAACTAATTTCCGCAGTGCTGCAAAGTTGCTTTACAAAAAAATTGCACAACAAATAAAATTAGACGCAGCTTGGAATGTTGTTTCACGAAGACGTGACGTACAAATAGCGGATAATACGTGCCACATTTGACGGCATATAAAACGCACTGGCATATAAGACGTAACCCTATTTCAGCGGATCAGATTCACGAAAAAGATTTTAGTATGTTTAAGCAAATGTTGATAGAAGCAATCTAGTAGCACATTGCACAAGCAGAAACCATTGCTGTCTAATAACAAGTTGGCCATAAAGACAAGGAAGAAGAATAAAAATATGCAAAATCTCAATAGTATTTTAGTTAGGTTAGGTAGTAGTGCTGATCATAAGCTAGATTAGGATCGTCAAAGAGAACAGCAATCCAACGAAGGTCTCGACTTCGTTATTACAAGCAGGGCGATTCTTGGGCAAACATTTTGCGAAAAAAGTGCGTCTTACGTGCCGTCAAATACGAAAACTGTTCACACTGTTTTGATGCTGTAAACTGGTATCTTGCAATGCATTTAACAAACATAATGAGTGTTAGGACATAAAATATTCATTTGGTATAGATAGTGGTTGCTGCTAACAAACAAATTTCTGGCGATCTCATGTTAAAGAGAAATGTTTGTCTTTTGCACCTGCCACATGAGACCCAATAAGGTCGAAACCGGTCGCATGTTGTTGACATGTAATAGATTGTTGTTTTGTACAGTACGACGTTGGAGATTCTTTACAAGCAATTTTTATTTTATCTTGACTTAAAAATATAAAACAGTTTTAATCTTTATTGGAACAAAGAACAGACGATGTAGTTTTAACTTTGGGTTAAGTTTTTTATTAAAATTATCATCTATTGTATTCAAATGTGGATTAGGCTTTTTTGGTAAAAGTTTATTAGTTTTCATGCTCCTATTCAATGCCTTTACGAAACAAACGGGTATGTAGTCAAGATGTGGTTAGGTAGGGGGATGGAGAAACAGAAAAATAATGATGAATGCCATTTATCTCCATAACTTTGGGACTACTGATACTGATCATCGTGGTTAGCGTGACTATATACCTGTATTTCAACCGAGTGTTGCTGTCGGAAACCTCCACATGCCTAAGAGAAGTTTTTTGCTCACTTTTACTGTTGCGCAACCAAACCAACTTTAGTAACTGTATTCAATTAAATTGATTTTGCTGTTTTTTATTCGCATTGCCCAAGTTGTGAGACAATTATTCCTGTTTTTGGTGACAATAAACAACGTTAAATGCTCTGCATATTACGTTTATTTGTTTTCGTCGAGGTAATTTGACCCATATTAGCAAAAACTTTGAAGACATTAAGTTATACTTTCGGGTTTTGTTGGAATCACAAAGTTGGCACGGCAAGTTTCCAGCAAATATACCGACCTATGAACAGGTGTTGGAAGGAAACTTGACAATTTGGTCGCATGCGAATGGAGTTACAATTATACGGAGTGACGCTGGATTTAAATAAAATCAAACTGAAATAATACCAAAGCTAGTGGCGTACGCTGAGTAGATTTTGTGCAACCCCCTACCTTCAGGAAAAGTAAAATGTGTACCTAAGCAATTATTTGCCAAAAATTATTCTCGCGTCCCATTCAGGCATGGGCGTATGAGCTCAAACCAATTTGGGGGGGCACCAAATTTTTGCCCGAAAAATTTGTCACTGCAATAACATCTCCAAAAAAAAAAAAAAAAAAGGTCATCGCCTGTTTCGCTGCACCTTTTCCATCATTTTCGGCCTAAACATGTGACAAAACGTGAGGCCAAACGAGTGATGACCTTTTTTTTTTTTTGGTGGTCATCCCTTTTTTTGCTTTACCAGATTTGCTAACCCTATACTTGGAAATGATTGAAAGTAAAAGGAGTAGAAAATATAAAGACACTTACTCAAATTGCCCGAAAAATCAAAAATTGCCCGAAATTTTGTCGCGAAATCAATGCATTTTTACAAGCAGGGGGGCCCAGTGCCCCCCCGGACCCCCACTTCCTACGCCTATGCATTCAGGATATTGTGAAACATAATTGTTGGCTGCCATGATTGTAACTCCAGCATGCATTTGCTCATATTGAGAGATGTGGACGCTCGTTCTCAAAAAACAGAAAACCATTACTGTATGCTTTGGCACAATTTAAATCAACGCCAACATCGATCTCCATAAAAAAAGTAAGAAAGGTCACGACTGGCTATTTCTTCACAATTTTGAGCATTGCGTTTGTCGTTCGCTGATCTCGACAAACAAATGTCTCGCATCCCCCTTCAAAAAAATTTTTGCGTACCCCACTGATCAAAGCAAATTATCTATGACCGCATTCCAGGAACGAGTCCGAGTCGGTAAATATTGACTGATGTCGTTGCACGACTAGAAATGAAAAAATGTATCAAATATCAAATGTCACAAACTCGATGGTGTTTGTTACTTTCGGTTGCTTGCATTAAATTGTCGAAATTATTACCGCTTGTGAAACAATATTGAAATCACCAAGATCATATTTCTTGCCAAAGCAGATTATATTTTCTGCCAAAAGCTGCTTAAAAACAGCATTTCAGCAAATTATTTGATGCTTTCCTCTTAATACCTGCCAAGTACTCCAGTGCTAGTTAATGTGCTGCGTTAAAAGGCTAACGCCAGTGCTCAATTTGTTATTGATGAATTCTCTTAAATTTTTTACAAAAATGTGTCAACTAATTTCGATCCAGACGCGTGCGATGAAGTATTTTTGCAAGTTGCAAAACTAAATTCAGAATCATCTTCATCACACAATGCATTGTTGTTATGCGCAATATATCTATCATTTAGTCATGAAAAAATCTTACTGTGAAACGTAATTTATTTTCAGATTAGCTTCTAAGAATCACCAGTGCGCCTACAATTGGCAGCTTGGAACAATTAATATTTATCTAAATTTTAGCTATTGTTTAAAGGACAAACCATTAGCTGTCTTTTCCATGATATCAACAACTTGGAAATTATGTACCACTAAACAAACAACAGCAAGCACAATACAGCCTATCATCGGCATAGATATCCTCAAATTTAAGTGAGGCCGATTTTTAAGCTATATGTATTACACTGGTCAACAAAAAATAATTTTTTTGTTACGTAACTAACGAAATAGTGATTTTGGCTAATTTGGGGGCGCTGATTTTGAAAATACAATTAGTTTTTTTCTATCACGTCACGTTTTTGAGATACTACATGCCGCAATTTTTCCTTTCTTTACACAGCGCACACAATCACGAAATACAATTTTGCACTAAATACACTATTGCAACAAACCACGAATGCATTTAATTTTATAATACACCACGAAACAGCTTTAATAATGTTTCGCGCATTTGGCTTTTCTCTTGTATAATGAGCTCTTGCTCTCACGTTGTAGGTACCAGCAAAAATCTCTCATCATATTTGCATTACAACGGCCCTGGTACCGCCCTTCTATGACGGATATATCCTGATGGAATCTCTCTCCTTGTTCATCACTTACTTCGCCAAGATTAGATGGAAAGAAATCTAAGTGAGAATGCAGAAAGTGCATTTTCATAGGCATACCAGCACCTAATTGCTCATATGCTTTCAGCATGCTATCAACAATATCCGGATATTTCTCATGACGGTGACTTCCCAAAACGTTGACAACTACTGATTTCATGGCATTCCAAGCAGCCAATTCTAATGGATTCAATCGTGCACCAAACTCTTCATTTTGCATCAGTTTTCTGATTTCCAGTTCGACAAAAACTCCGGCTTTTAATTTTGCATCGGTTTTTTCAGCTCCAAAGAAATCTTTGAGAAATTTAAAGCCGTCGTCATCTCAGTCCATTGCCTTCACAAAATTTTTCATTAAGCCAAGCTTGATATGAAGCGGCGGTAACAAGACATGAGCAGAGCTAACCAAAGGCTGGAGTTGGACATTGTGTTTTCCAATTTGGGAGCTTTGTCTGGGATGCCAAACTTTTACTGCACAGTGACAGTTATCTTGCCGACTGTCTCATAAACATAAAAAGCACATGTGTTTTGTGTAACCTAACTGCAACCCAAGTAGGAAAGAAACAACTTTCAAATCACTACAAATTTTCCAGGTATACTTGGGATATTCCAAGAGATCAAGAAGAATCTTCATTGTATTGTAAGTTTCTTTTCTGAGGATGCTGTAGCCTACGGGGATTGATGGCTTAATGTTCCCATTGTGCAACAACACTGCTTTGAGGCTTGTTTTGCTAGAGTCGATAAGCAACCTCCAATCAGCAGGATTATGTTTACACTCCAATTCGGACATTAAGCCAAGAATATCTTTACAATAGCATATATTTTAAGCACTTGCATAATAACCAGCAAGATTCTGATTGCGACTACGAAACAATGAAATAGTTGTTTCTGGTTCCAGTAGATTCGATTGTTGAAGCAAGAACCCAAAAATTTCTGCTTTCTTTTTAGATAAATACAAATCTTGCACTAGGTCATTCAAACGTTCCTGATTAATGAAGAGTGGCGCAGACTCATGTTGAAAAGAGGGATCCAATTCAATAGGTTCCTCTTCACTTTCAGTACTGGTACTCTCACATGCATTAACGGACAAAGAATCTTCCTTTTAAGTTGGAGGTTGAGGTACAGGCAAATCAGGGCTGTGGGAAACTGGTTTAATAGCTGACTTACAAACTGGATAGGAAATTTTAGACTTATTTTTTGGAGAAAATCCTCTGATGGTTGTCATGCAAAAATAACAATTAGTAACATATCACTTTGCTCACGCCACACCATGGGAACAGCGAAAGGCATTTGCTTCCGCTTACCATCCAGCCAAAATAGAAGACTTGTTCTGCAACGATTACAGCAGATATGTGGGGCCCATTTTTTTTCGTGGTCGCCTATTTAGCATGCAAAATAGTAATTCTGCTGTTAATCTTCACACGGTGAGCAGGAGGAGTATACTCGCCACAGACATAACAAAAGTTGTCGGGATGATTAACACAACTACGATTGGAAGTTGAAAGCATCATTGAACAAGTTGTTTTAAATCAGTAACTTTAATGGTTGCCAGTATATAGCAATTCTAAGCAAAAACTAGAACAAAATTAAACTCTTAAAACACCTGCTAAAGTTAAACTTTCTCTCTAAATCTCTGCAAATTTCACTTAATTCATTCCTGATAGCTAAACGTACTTTGCTAAGATAAAAACGCTACTGAGTACCGACTTAACAGCCTACTATTAAACCAGCTTGATTAGATGCGTACGTGAATTGTTGCGTCACAAGAGAAATACAGTTTCACCTCGTTAACTCGGCAGCTAGGGGGAAGGGTGTCCGTGTTAGCCGATTGTCCGACTTAACCGACGGCCTATAGGCCATAGCTTGTAAGCATGCCCAAGGTAACGAAGTTTAGTTAAAAATGCCGTTATTATATAGGCTATTTTGTTTTACTACATTTACTTTCATAACATGTAAAAAAGCAGATTTATTTATTTATATATTCATTTATTTTTGTTTATTCAAGTAAAACACCTGACGAAGGCTACGTTGGGCTGGCCTAGCCTAGCAAACAAACCTGTACCGATATCGACTGTTATTATCGGCTATTACCAAGGTTATTTTCTTTCACCTTACCTTCATAACATGTAAATAATTAATGTACAGTACACCTGTACACTGTAAATGAGGTTTATTTGTTTTGTTTTTTCTCAATCTTGAGATGTTTTTCTTTTTTTTTTCTCGATCATGGTCCGAGTTAACCGATATCCAGCTTAACAGGGTCCGTGTTAACGAGGTAAAACCGTACAGTCAGGTTAAAACTTTCAATATTTTCTCAATAATGGGAGTCATTGTTGCGACTGAACTTCAAAGTAGACCTGAATTGACTAGAAAATAAGTGGAATAAAATGCAAATATCTCAATTTGTAGACGTGATATCAAAAATCTGACAGCAGATTTGGGCTCGGCACACCAAAAGCATACAGAAGTGATTGTTTTCTGGTAGCGTAACATTTTGCTGTTGACCAGTGTTATTGTAGCGACGAATCAAACACTTCGATTTTAGAGAACAGCTCAAACAACATTTTGTCGGAGATCAAGTATTGGAAAGCGAGTGTTTCGCTCATTATGATCACGCACACTTTTTTCTATGTTTTTCAACATAAAGAGTATTTTCCTTTGAGATCAATTATCGGAAAGTATTTGGTTTGGTCCACAACTTGTTCAGCATGACCTTCAAAATATTTGTGGGAGATCCTACTACTATTTCTTCGATTCCTCGAGATCGCTTTTAATCTTTTTAGCCGGTCTCCTGCACATAAACTTAAACAAATTTTCTTTAATTATTTTAATTAAAAATTAGACAATTTATGGCGACTGCAGTCTCCGCTTCCCTTTAAGTACCTCCGCTTTTAAAGCGTTAACAAGGATTTTAAAAGAAATGAAGCTTTACAGAATTCAAGACCACTGCCATCTTTTCACATAATGAGAACTTGTACTGCTCATCAAACACTGGATGAGCAGTGAATATATCATAGAGAACGTTCGGTCGTCTGGTCAAGCACCCACCTGGATATTGTTCTGCGAAGATTTGGATACAGAGTAGATTAAATTAAACAAACACAAAATTTAAATGCACAAATTTCAAAAAGTAGTCAGAAAAAAATTGTCTATTATATATTTTTGATCGATTTTGAAAAAACGAAATCTCAAATATAATTTTCCATTCTATTCGATAGAATTGTGTTTAACTTTATCACATTTATCTATAAGCTAGGAGTATCTCCGACTGATAAAGCTGCAAATATTCTGCTTTTCGATCGTTCAGGAGACCAACCAATCTTCGTATTCGGAGCTAATTTTCTGTCGCCAGTGCTTCGCCGGGTTAAAATAGTCCAGTTCCTTACTCAGTAGACTATGCCGCAAGAGATCGCTGTGGCATCTCCAACGGCAGTCCACATAGTTTGTGGTGAGGCTACCAGTTTGTGACTGACATTCATGGCTAATTTGACATTACAGTAGCTTTCTTTTATACGCTTAATCTCAATCAGGTTTACGGTATGACCTAGGTATTCTATTTCTTACCGAGCCTTCATTTAAAAATAAACGAGATATGCTAAATAGCAATACCAGTTTCGAAAAAGGATATGCTTAGCAAACTTTAGCCAAATGCTATTTTTCGATTTCGGCACGAACCGAGGCCTTTTAATTGTCAGAGTTTTTGAAAATTTTTGTCGCTTTTGCTTTCCCAGAACAGGCTAACTCATCGTTGTAATTGAGAAAGCATGTCGAAAAATGCAGTATCATCGTGAGCCTGGTTGAAGACTTTCCAACAACAGTGTCCAAAAACGATTTTGCAATTAAATGATGGGCCAACTGAGAGAAGTAGAGATACTGGTTAGAAACAGTGGGGCACCTGTCCCTTGACCTCGACACTGGTCATAGTAAGCTTCGGTAAAAAACTGTGTTAATTTTTGTTAATAGAACTTCAGCTTCGGCTGAATGTTGTTTTACTGCATATGGGCGGAAATTTAAACAAAGAATGCTCTGTCGGACAGCAGTCGTTATGATTAAAATTGTCCTAAAATAACTTTTTACGTGAATAATTTTTGCCATTCTGCAACTCTTACTAGAAAGCAGATGCGGAAGCGGAAGTCAGATTTTATTAGAATGTTATAGTCTTGCTTTACTTTTTCCTGCATCAGATGATATGTATAGTACACCTAACCCTGATCTGTGGCGTTATCAAACAAGACGTTATTTGTGAAAAGATAAAAAATTAACGAGAAAATGGAGGTTTTTGGCGGTCGTGAGAAGTTTTTTATTTCCAGAAAAAAATTGATAATAATCAAGCAAGCTTCAGGTCAATGTGAATTGTTGAAAGTAATGTCACTTCTTTTGGTCAGTTTTCAGCCAAATAGAAAGGAACTCAAATTCCTCAGTTTCCCTGCTTTGTCTTCATTTGCCTGACTAAGGCTCTGTTGTTTTGAAAATAAATATTTATTAGAACTATTGATCCCTTAAACTTCTATTTTAAGTGTTTACGTTTAAATAATATTTTATGTCGCCTTATGCGTCAAGGTTCAAACAAGGGCGTAGCCAGAAAAAAATTGAGAGGGGGGCCAAATTTTCCATCTTTTAATGTGACGTCATTTACTTATAAAGGCATTTTGGCTTTCGTGAACTACGCTCGTCGCTGCTATAAAAACTTCTGTATAAAACTGCGAAAGTGTGAATGCGATTTCACTGATCTAATGTAGTTTTAACAAGAAAGGCTTTAATAGTTCAACTTCAATTGTGATGTATAACGCACTATTTAAGGAATTTCAAGGAAACCACTCCCACTGGTAGGTTGAACGTTCTGATAAAAGAAGCGACGTCTTTATGGTAGTCCGCATCGCAATAAAACAACAAAGCGTTCAGCGAGACCCTTATTTCTTGCAATTACCATAACTTGGAATTCATCACTCGACTGCGACATAGAAAAAAAACTTCGGCGATATTTAGTATGTAAAACGTACACATCTTGTTTGATAACATTTGAAGATTTAAAAACTTAAAAAGTCACGCCGGACCACCCCCTCCCCACCCCCTTGCTAAAAGTCAACAATAAATTCTAATGTACCTGCAGAGGCGCAAAAAAATTTATGTTTTTATTTTTTTGATACTGTTTTGTAATTTGACTTAAAATTCAGGGGGCCATGGCCCCTTTGGCCCCCCTGGCTATGCCTATGGGTTCAAAAGTGTTAATTTAATATAACGGCCTCAATCATTAAGACAACACAAGTAGAACAATGCTTATGCGTCAGGACTTTGATAAAGTACATTTGATCTGCCCGAAAAAAAATTCAGTGCTACCCAATCTAGCAAAAATGTCGCGTTGCATTTAATGTATTCATTTTTTCAACCTAATTTTTTAGTCTGAGAGTAAATTACGTTGGAGTCAATAGATTTTCGCGGCCAATCATCAAGTAAGAATTTGTACTCGACAACTCCCTGGTATTAGCCAAACATGTGGGCCTGCATTTGCATTTAATGATGAATAAACTAATTAAAAATCGTTTAAGCGCTTTGAAACCGCATAATTTGTGGCAACTGAAAGACATTAATTACGCAGCATTTAAATCTAAAGTCATTTCACTAATTTCATAAGTTTTCTCATTAAAGACTGTGGTATTAATACAATATTTTTGCTCACACATTTTTGTTATTCAGCATTGCTACAAACGTCACATTTAATCAAGCAGTAAAGCTATTCCGTAACAAACAACAGCTATTATTAATCAAAAAAATCTCTACCAAAAGTGCAGTTTACTCAAGTTTTAGCGAAATTTAATTCAATGATAATCTTGCTGTGAAATGGCAGATCAGAGACTCATAACAGAAAGTGCAAGACAACACCTTAGAAAAACGTTCGAGTAAATTAGCGCTTGAGTGGACTAGAACACTTTTTAATTTACTGGATTCATGAATTTTCAAAATATGATGTTATGAATATGAGATGAATTTGATTTCAAAATCCACCACATGAATTTTCAAAAATGATTTACTGGGCTCGTGCAATTGCAGTGCAGTATTTCATGATATATCTTTCGTAGAATGTGATTTGGACAAGCCAATGTCTATCGAATAGTTCACATGCCAACTAGTCTTATCGTCGGAAATAGAAGTACTGAGTTGGAATGTTGTCAAACAGTCATCGGAAATTATTACATAAATGTCGCACCACACGACCGGTATTTTATCACGTTTTTGAAGTCTCTTCAAATTTGGAACTGTCCTCAGTTCAAACAAGAATGAATACGTCAAATTTTCAACGACAACAATTTTAAATCTCTTATGTATTTAAGATTCTACAATCGAAATGAAATGGAAGATCAGTGTTATAAATGATGAAATTTATACTACTGTGACTAAACAAAACAGTACATTTCAAACAATAACAGTACATTTGATGAGATTGCTTTAAATTAGGGTTTGATTTCATTGAACAATCAAGATTTAATGAATCCTTGCTTGGAAGTTGCCATGTATGACAGTGATGCTGGGAGTCATGGTCATTTCCACAAAATAAGTGAGCCATCGTCCTGTTTTGTTTGTATTTGTGATGTGAATTTGATGGAACCGTTTTTATCAACCAAAAAGTATCACCATGGATATGTTTGTCAAGCAGGTAAGATTAGGAGTTTTGTGAACATATAATCTAAAGCTACGAATTGTAGCGCATTTATATTTAGGGGGGATAGATTGAGAAAAATTTATTTGTTTCACGAGTGTGCAAAGCTAATTTTTCCATAAAATTGCATGCCGATAATTTACTGGATAGAATATTTTTGGTCTCCGACCAACTTTCAGATGAAACAGCTTTTTAGTTGTCGTCCGCAGCGACGGGCTGATATCAAGGCCGAGATCACGGTTGACTGGATGGAAAAATTTTTTTCAAACAGCGGTCATCAGATACAAAACCCAGCAAAATTCTAAAAAAATGTTCTTGTTTTTGGAGTAAGCCGAAACCATCCATCACTATCTACCCTTCTTAATAACAAACTTATTAAGAACTTTTTTCTTGATTTCATGTTTAATGAGATCTTATGAAGACTCTTTTCGTGAGCTTTTGCTTTCATCGATTCACAACCAATGACGTGGCATAACAAAAAATGGAAGAGGAAAATTTTACTTGCAGTTTTTGGCTAATCTCATTTTTGAGGTAGTCATTAAAAAATTTCTTCACTTACCCGAAGAAAATTCCTCAAAAGATCTTAAAGAGAGAGTCTTTCTTTTGATTGGGAAATTTTGAGGGGGCTTGCCAATTTTTTCCAAGGTTGGAACTGTAATCAAAACTTTTCCTAAAATCAATAATGCTAATTACTTCTTTGCTGGTACGTAACAAACTGATAACCATGATTTAAATGAACACATAAAAGCATTGGCCACAACGAAACTTTAAGTTTTTTGTGACTTCGCAAAGCGATCTAACGGCCATGATGAGCTATTTATTTGTGAATGTTTGAGTCGATACTGGAGTAACGAAAACGAACCAATCTTTTCCATAATCTCAAAAATTGTGTGTCGGCCAACAGCTAGCATGATTTATTACATGGAGCTTGAGTATTAAGCTATCTATTAAAATAAAAAAATCAGGTATGTACTTTGCATGAGCCACATGTAAGTCTTTTGTTTTGGCTCATGTATATAAGCTTCTCCTCTGTTTGCAAGTCATTATCTAGATTGGGCCCGCAACGAATAGACTATTCGGCCCTATCGCATGTTTCCCGCAAGAAGATGGAGGTATTCATTTAAATGCCTTTCCCAAAAGCACAACAAACATGTTCTCCCGATTTTTCTTCTCATCATATCTTTTCTACTGAGCGCCAAGCAGGGAAGCTGTGAACGCCGGTTTTAAAGTCTTTTATTGACTTGACAAGGGAATTTAACCTTGGTTAACAGACTGCTAACCGAGTTTTGATCTGCACAGTGGTTTAGTGGTCAGAGTGCGCGTTTTGCAGTTGGTAGGCCTAGATATAATTCTCTTTTTGCGTCACACCAATGACTTAGAAATAGCAGCCACAGCTTTTGTACATGACTATCATCTGGACAGGTACAGGGTAGGGAAAAAACTGGCAAGTTAGTTAGTTGTAATCTTGTTTATAAGGCCTAACAGTTTATTCCCACTTTGATTTGACAGACAAAGGGCATGGCAAAGCAATCTACCTGTCGTGGTGGTATAATCGAATTAAAACTCCTCAGATAATCAACTCAGCCGTACGTTTTGAGAATACGATTGGTAAAGTCTTTGATATAATTCTATGTGGGACCTTCACCCAATCTACCGATTGCAAAGCGGACCTTCTAACCACCGCGACACCGCAAATATGGAGTTGGGAGTCGACTATACTTGACATTGCTCTTTGTAGTGAATATTGTTTTTGTGTTGCGCACTGTCATTTGCAATGCCACTATTTTGGGGGTGATGATGTACATTTCAATAAAGAACGAGATGTGCAATTTGTTTATCGTCTATCTTTGGCCAATATCGATTTTGTAATTAGTTTCATTGTCATGCCAACCAACATGAGAACAATGTATTAACATCTTGGTCAAAACACACCGTTAACTGAATTGCAGAACGTTATTAATTTGCGATTACCAATGATAGCTTACTGTCAACGCGATTAGAATCAGTCAAAATGAAAGAATTGACAGAGCCCATACCAGATAAAGCGCTGAGCAAATATTTAAAGCGCCTTTGGTTTCCTTACGGCGCTGTCACGGTGTCAATATCCAACATCGTTGCTGCTAGCTTCTACTGATTTTTTTAACACGTGGTCCTTCATGATACTATCATGCAAAGGCAATTTCAGCCGCAAAAATTTTTGGTTTTGCACTTTTTCCCATTGATGTTTCTGTACTGGGCTATGGTTTTGTTGCTTCCAACTTAGCAACGTCGGGTGGAAAACCAATTCTCTTTTTTTACTAAGCTATCTTTTTTCATCCGGTTTTGTTAATGTAGTCTTCGATAATAGCAATCTATGTGGAAGCTCGAGCCGGCCAGCATAAACATGATAAACAGCTTCAAATTGATCGGGTAATGCGTCTTTTAGGAACTCAACTCTAGGAGCCATCCTAGCATTTTTTACAATACGCATTTTACCGTTGGCAATGACACTAATTGAAGGGCTTGGTTCTGAATGTTCCTAGAACACACAGTGTCGGTTTTAAGACAATAGTGTTTAAAGTTTTCTAAATCATTGGCAAATCAGAGTAAAGTACCTGCTGTTTTGTTTTGTTCTCATATTGAGTGACCTATCTGCAAAAAATTGCGACGTCATGATAACGTCCTAATGATTTATATCGAGTTTTGCAAAGTGGATTTGCGAACTTTTATTCCGAATTAGACTTAGAAACTTTTTCCACGTAACATAACATACTATCTGGCAACTGTTCCTAGGATAGTTTTAAAAGCTCATTACTTGAAGTACTTTAATATATTTTGCTATGTTTTACAATAATGCAGCACGTATATTAAACTATTTTGTGAAAAAAATGGTACTGCAAATGCTAAAAAATAGCTTTTTGCATACATTCAAAACTCATCGCTAAATACAATTCAGATAACTTTGTGAGGCTTTTAACGGTATAAAAATAACACTAGCGCAAGAAAAAGATGTTGTGGTGACCTTTTGCCATGCTCTAGCCAAGTTTAGTGGTGATATACGACTGGATTTATTTGTAGCGGTAAATCATGCTGCTAGCTTTGCACCGCTTCAGCGCTGATGGGGCAACCGGTCTTTTAAAAAAACAGAAAAAAGCGAACGTGAAAGCAATGCTTTTCAAAACACTATATCACAACATGCAGACTCTAGCAATTAGACACTCAAGAGAAAACCTGTCACGGTTCTAGTATGTCATGCAAAAATTCATGTAATATCTTCATTGTTATTGTTCTTGGGTTGCTACTCGGATTGTGCTGATATTGTGTTGTAAAATGTCACTTTTTGAAATATAGTCATATATGCCGGTAAAACTACAATGTCATCAAACTTTGCTCATTTGATATTGAGGAAAGTAAGGTACGCTGGAAGTAGATTTTTTGATTTATGCAAGAGTTTTCTCGACGTTTTTTCCTCGCTTTAGTATGCAATTTTTTGTTGAGCAATCTCCAGTCATTGAATAGTGATATTTTGGATTTTGACCCTTTCTGAACGACAAACCTCTTATTGTTGCCATACAAATAAAGGAACGCAAACACTGTCAAATCCATGCTTAAAATTATGACTTTTACCACAGGTGTTTCGTCATGTGTCATACCGTCTGTGAGTGGATGCTCTACAAATACAATCTAAAATGGATTAAATATGGTAGTCTCTTTAACCCATATTATCCCGCTGTCTACAAAAGTGAACCCATTTTCAAAGAGCGCTTTCTACCACCAGATCTGATATAATTTAATGTTTTTTCACTTCTTTATGAAGTCTTATGTTGAAACTTTCAAGTTCAACGTAAATTCAACACATTCCGAATATTCTTGATAGGTTTTCATGTAACTGAAAAACCGCAAATTTAGGTTCGCAAGCCTCGTTTTCGTTTTCCCGCGAAACGTTCAATCAAGCGTAAGGATGCGTGAAAAAGAAAGTTCTTACAAAAGTACTTGAGTTATTGATGTAAAATCATTAGAAAGTTTCTCAATACTGCAGTTCGGAGAAAAGCCACCGCCACTGGAATAGCCGAGTCTACAAATGTAGTCAGTGGGATAATACGGGTTCGTAAAATCTATCCAGACAGGAATTTTGCTAAGTGGGTCATCGGTAGAAATTCAACATTCTTACAACTTTTGCCTCGTTCCTTTATACAATAATCATGATTGTTTTTTGCATTATTAAGTCACTTTGAAGTTTTTTTCGTCCAAGCTATTTTAAGTTATTCTGTAAAGACTGAGACTGATGATGCATTGTTTATAAAAATATTTTGCTGTATTTGCAGGAATAGTTTTAAAATGATAAGTACTAACACATTTTATTGTAAAAAGAATACCCAGCATTGTTTCCTGAATGATGCAATCAGTCAAATCGAAAACGATGACCCTGAAACGGCTGATATAGTCATGATAGGGCCTCCTACTGGAGGTGCAGATAGCGATATGGAAAGTGAAAATGAAGAGATTCTGGAAGCAACAGGTCTGCCAAATGAGGTTGCTGGAGAAGTGGAAGTGTTTCAAATCACTAGCAACGAGGTCATGTCTGATTCCAACTCGGAAGAGCAAGGTAGCAGTGAACCAACAGCGAAAAGAGCAAAGAAATTAGCCAAGAGAAACGATAATGTTAAATGGGAGAAGAAACATATTCAGCAAAAACCTACTTCATCTTTGGACCAGGATAAAATAGCGCAAGCACAGTTAATCAATAAGCATCCTGATCTTGTTCAAGCAACAATTTGGAACACTTTTGAGAGCACGTTTTCAGATATGGCAGAATTTTTAGTAAACGAAACAAACCGATATGCAAAAGAGAACTAGAACAAGCCGGAATTTAGCGTTTCTATGGAGGAAATGATGCAATTTATTGGACTGATTTTCTTGTCAGGCTACAACATACGCCTTTCTGAAAGAGACTATTGGAGCACAGACCCGGATTTACGATGTGATGCTTTTTGAACAGCTATGAGTAGGAATCGCTTTTTTGAAATAAAAGCGGTACTGCATGCAGCAAACAATCAGCACTTGAGTGACTGTCGAATGGCGAAAGTGAAGCCATTATATGATATTTTGAACAAAAAGCTGAGACGATTTGGCGTAGTTCATGAGGATCTAAGCATAGACGAGTCCATGGTGCCATACTATGGACGTCACTCATGCAAACAGTTTATCAGAGGAAAACCGATTCGTTTCGGGTATAAGCTTTGGGTGCTGGCAAGTTCAACCGGTTTGCCTTACCACGTTGAAATATACGAAGGAAAATCCCCAAATGCAGAAGATATCCCTCTTGGGGAGCGAGTTGTCAAAACTGCGCTGGAAATCTGCGATAACCCGGTTGAACATAGTGTTTTCTTCGACAATTTTTTCTCAAGTTATAAACTGCTTGTTGACTTGGATGCTAAAGGATTCAGAGCCACTGGTACCATGAGGAACAATCGGATTGGAAAATGTCCATTGGCAGATGTTCGTGATATGAAGAAAAGAGAAAGGGGGTCATACGATTTCAGGAGCACGAGCAACCTAGAAATTGTGCGGTGGAATGACAACTCAGTAGTCACCATTGGAAGTAATGCATATGGGGTGGAGCCGGTAGGAAATGCCAAGAGGTGGATCAAAGGAAAGGGAAGAGGAAACATCACCCAACCAGCTGTGATTGCTGCATACAATCGCGGAATGGGTGGTGTTGATCTGCTAGACCGCGCTTTATCCGATCTGAGGCCTGTAATTCGCGGCAAAAAATGGTATTGGCCACTGATCATAAATGCGATAAACATCGCATTTGTTTATAGTTGGCGTATATATAGGATAATTTCTGGTGAAGCCCTCTCTCAAAAAGCATTCCGTCGACGAGTGGTCAGCATTATGATCAGAAGGTCTTCTTCTCAGATCATGAATGTCAGAAGTCGCCCAGCCCGTACTTTCAAAGTGGCGGATGAAATACGTCTAGATGGCATAGGGCATTATCCTTTTCCGGCTCCTGTGATAAGATGTGTGATTTGTAAAAAAAATTGCCGTAATTCTTGTGCAAAATGTAGTCAAAGCATGCATGTAAATACGTGTTTTCAATTGTTTCATGAGAAATAAGAATCTTCTCCTGCTTTTGTCATCATTTTTGTTTATTTCCGATTAAAACACGCTCAGGAAGTGTCGCGAATTTCTTCTGATCGTAAAAAAAAGGAAGAATTCAAGTTAGTAAATTGACGCTACTTGAGCATGTCGGTAGCGACATGCAAAGGGTAGTGTTGCGTTTTTTGCGTTTAGTCGCCCGAGAAGGAAAAAATGTAAATAATCGATCGAAACAACAAGACAAGAATATTGCTCATTCAGCAATGGACTCGATTGAGTTAAGTAAAAACACAGCGTCCGAAGGGGCCATCTCCAGGGGGAATGGCGCCCCAGATCCCACTAGAGTAGCAAAGGGGTGGGTAGCAAGAAACAGAGAAGAAAAACTGAGTGACTTGATAATATGAGCACATCCGTTGGGTTCGATAATAACACGATGGGGATGGGGGGAACGGACGACGCGTCTGTACCCTCCACCAACATCACAGAAGGGTTTATTGAAAAGAAGTAAACAGGAAGCAAAATCAAAGTTTGAAATGGTAACAATAGGCTATGCTTGACTAATTGCCCGAATACGGAGGATTGACGATCACTGTCGGACAAAATTAGCCATTCTACATCTGTCCAGATGATAAATGCACAACATTTTATGCATAAAAGTTTCGTTTTGAGCAGCGGTAACCCAAATCCTGTGCTAGAGACCAACTCTGAAACATAACAATTTTAGCAAAATTTTATACTGGATTATCCCACTGACTACAAAAGTAGACCCCCTAAAAAAGCGCCTTTTCATTTTGCAAACGAGATGAGGCTTACAGGATCGTCAAATAGCGTGAAAATCAGCTGCCACACAAAATTTCTGGATAATTTTTTAATTTTTAAAGGCCTTGGGATAATACGGGTTAACTAAACTAACCCACTCAGCAGTGCCGGCGCTAGGCCAGCTGAGGCCCCCCCCCCCCCGAAAACTATACGTGGGCCCCTTTATCCGCAAACAAAGTGAACCGTAAAAATTATACAAAATGCGATTGCGTCCAATTTTGCGTCTACGTACCCTAGTTTGAAATCTACGTACGTAATTTGATACGACATTTTCGTACGTAAATCGCATCGTATTCTGTGTAAAGCCTCCTTAAGTCCTTAAGCCAATCGCTGGTCGATGAAGAAACTGACTCTGACTCGTCTAATGAAAATAAATTTAATACAAAGAAGATAACGTATATTTAATACAGGTTTCAAAATGTTTTTTGGCGAGCCTTTTCAGCAGCAAACACATCAATTATGCGGTCAAGATCTACATCTGGTACGCAAGAGCTTTCTATCGAAATTGTAGCTAGAGATGTTAGCCTTTCGTCCATCATGGTGGATCGATGGAAGGTTTTGATTAGCTTCAGTTTGCTGAAACTTCTCTCAGCGCCAGCTACTGAGACCGGGCAGGTCAACAAAACTCGAAGAGCTATGGACAAATTTGGATATACTTCCAGCATATGCTTTCGATAGATATAGCTCAGAAAATCGTTGGCTGTTTTGAGATCTTCTTTATTTTCTTTCACGATGACCACGAACCGTTCCAACTCCTCATTCATTTCCACAGGGTCAATATCGCCCATTGTTTCATAAAATTTTTGGCATGCATTAAGTAAACGATTGTGCCCGTATACTTGCAATAAACTTTCTTGATTATAAAGAAAATTAAAAATTGCACCCACAGTGTGCATTTGCTCGAAGCGTTCTTTTAAAGAAGATAGAGCATGATCCATTAGTGGCAAAAAAAAATTTGCTTTGAATTTTTCTTCTGGCGACATCTCGCTACCTTCATCTTCTGCTTCGTATTCGAACAGCCTCCTTCTTCTTCTGGTTCTACTCTCAGCGAAACTCCTCTCAATTTGCAAACCTTCAGCAATTTCACGTGCCGTGGCTACCGCGCCGCTGTACCCGTCTTCGCGATATTTCTTTAAAACTTCCTCAGTTGCTTTGATTTCTTTTTCAACTACTTCCATAGAAACACCAGTGGTTTGCATAACTTTGCTCGTCTTGTTGATGTGAAAAAGAATATCATGCCAAACTACAATTGACAAAATGAAGCTCCATGTTTCAATTCGAAGTATCAATGAACGAACATCATTGATTGTTTGACCATCTTTTTTTTCGAAGCAGTAGTTTTCCAATTCCTTCAATGCTTTTATCACTTCAGCCAAATGGTATCGTAAAGGTGAGATGCAATTGATGCGACTCTCCCAGCGAGTAGCTGATTGGGATTTGAGTGAGAGCGGAACATTCTTTTTTAGTATCGTCCATCGTTGCGTTGAAGAGGAAAACAGTGAATACAATTGCGTTAACACACCAAAAAATACCAATGCTTCAGTAGAAGATTTCACACTGTCGACTACAACTAAATTAAGCGAATGATTAGCACACGGAACATACAGCGCTTTTGGATTGATTTTCAGTAATCTCGCTTGAAAACCAGCTTCTTTTCCTTTCATGTTCGCCCCATTATCGTAGCACTGGCCTCGACAGTCAGCAAGATCTAGTCTTAATTCTTCGGAGCGCTTTAAAAAGACATTGAGCAAACCTTCGCCAGTGCTGTTATTGACACTCAAATAGCCAAAAAATGCCTCTTTTACTCTTGCACCGTGTTCATCATCACATTAAACGAAACGAAAAATGACGGTCATTTGTTCTTGATGTGATATATCCGGAGTACAATCAAGAATTATAGAGTAATATTTGGCTTGTTTCAGCTGCGTGAGAAGTGCGTTTTCAGTTTCTTTTGCAACTAAATATATCAGCTCGTTCTGAATACTTTTGCTCAAATAGTGTTGCTTAGTTTTGTGCCGGATAATCCTATTTTGCAACTCATTCAAGACGGGATCTCTCTTCGCCAGTAGTTCAAATAAACCCAAAAAATTTCCATTTTGCGATGATCCCAGTGTTTCGTCGGATCCTCTAAAAGCCAAATTTCTTTCACCCAAAAATATTACGATGTCTATTAGACGCTCCAAAACATTCCTCCAAAATGTTCTTTCTGCAAGAAAAATCTTCATTGCTTGTTTATCCACCGTACATTGAGTGTTAATACCCTCCTTAAGCAAAAGCCATTGGTTAAAACTCTTTTTATGAGAAGCACCGTTTTCATGATCCTTTAACTTCTTGGAAAACCCTTCCCATGTATTGATGCCCCTACCAAACGGACTAGCTAAGTTGCCAAAAAGTTTGCAGCTGAAGCAGAATGCTTTGTCAGAATCTTCAGAGTACATCAGCCATGACCGAGGAACAGCCTCGCCATTACTCAAAATGCGTTTGTAATGAATAGAAGAAAATCGTCTTCTAGCTGCGTTGTATGGAAAATTTGTTACAACTTGCCGAGGTCCTCTTCTGATGATGTCAACCCGTTGCGGATCTGATATGACGTCAGGCCACTTCGCTGGGTCCCTATGGAGAGGGTCAAACGAACTGTGGGGAAGTGACGATGAAGTATCGATGGCCGCAATTTTTGCTCCCATAGACGTACATGGCACTGATGGTAGATTTAGTTCAACCGATTCACACAAGACATTTTCTGATTCTGCAGTTGACGCTGCTGCTGCTGAAACTAAGCTCAAAGTATCGCTGATATGGACGGCTGGCAAAGTAGCACTATCTGTTTCAGTTTCTGCTCTGCTAACGGAAAAAAACTGTGTTAATTTGGTAAGCTTTTTAACTGATTCCTGAGCAGCAGCTGCTTCTTTTCTTTTCTGTGCTCCACTTTTATGGCGTTTCATGTTTCCGATAGACTATTTTTAAAAAATAGCTTCTAAATTATATATGCACGTAATTGGCTATTTTCAACTTCGAATTAACTCTAAAATCGATTAATATATTTTAATATATTTTCAACTTCGAATTAACTCTAAGCATTGTCACAATTAAACTATAAATATTGAAAAACTAACTTCATATCTTTCTTAATCTAAAAATGCAGTAATCTATTTACTGTACTCTGTTTCCTTCACAGTAGCTGCAACCAACGAACTGGTCAGCTTTTTGGCAATTAGCTTCAAAAATTCATCATCTGACTATGACGTAACTATACGGCTTCTGACTGACTAAATGGTTGTAAAGTTACTTTTAAAGGCAAAAGCACTCGTTAAGAAAATTTGACTTATCTTATACGATACAAATGAGTCAAAGCGTCGAAAGCAATCAGAATCGAAACATGAAACAGTAGATCAAAATACTCAACGTCGAAACTTGAATATTGGTCTTTGGTTGGTATTCAATGGGCGGGGCCCCTGACCAGGCCTGGGCCCACCCCGACCGGGGGGTTCGGGGGGCGGTTCCGCCGGCCCTGCCACTCAGACAGCTTTACAATTCTATCTTTTCTTTGTCTTTGCTTTTCGATACGAGCAAAATCGCCGTCGCGGGGTAATCTGCTATGTCTTGAAAGGGGATAAAAAACCTGGATTTCATCCTGCTTTTTATGAACCATAGCATGAAGATAAGCTACTAGGTATTTGTTTTTATTTTGAGAAAAAATGGTTGTCATCGAATATCTTTAGCTTTTTGCTGTTGAGTGCAAGCTAGATATGAAATGATTCAAACAAGAGATTAGTACATAGGGACCTTTATCAGCGTAGTGTTATGAGTACAAAAACATCATGGCATTTTCATGGACCTAATCGTGGAAACAAAAATTGGGCATGCATAGCCACCTTTTGTAAAATAACTGAGTTACACCTGTCAGCGATAAAGGCAAGTTTTCTAAAAATCAATCGCAATCACTGCAGTATCACTAGCAGTTATCATTGCTGTAATTGACTCAGTTGGCTCTTTGAGCTGCACATTAAACACGTCGGTTTTTCGGAGATCAACTCATTTTCAATTTTTCTTTGTTTTACTACTGCCTCATCACCACCGATCTCAGCTGCTCTGATTGCCACCTGCTTTTCTCACAAGTGTCACAAATGTAGCTTCGGGGGGGAACCAAAACGAAATATTCAATTAAAAATTTGGTGATAAAACAAATACTTGCATACTGTCGATAGTTCTAAATATTCAACAAGAACAATTTTGTGCACTTTTGCAACATTTATAAAGGAATCCATATATTTTCTACTGCCATTGATGCTGCGGTTGTAATGGCTCTCTCTAGCCGGAAAGTTTCGGATATGCTCCCGAATGAGATTTTTCAACAAGACATTACCTTGGGATGATTACCATATTTGCCGCGGTTATCATTTGTATCAATGGCAAAGTTCAAAACTTTTCTTTTCAATCTGCCAATTCCAATTCCATGCAGCCTCAAAAAGGCTGCTCTGCTTACGATAATTGAATTTCCTAGTGTGGTTACAGAAAATGTGAAACTGTTGCTCTTCCGGGCATCAGGTTTTCGAGGATGTCGACCAATTGTTTCATGTACTTTTCTAGTGACTCATCCTCGCAGGTAAGTATTCTGCGTATCATGATCTTTCATTGCATAAAAATTTTCGAATATCATTTTTCTTTGCGTTTCAGTCATTTGATAATAACAATGACTGCCGCGCTCTACTAATTGTAGGACTCGGCGTGGAACATCTTACAAGATGTGCTTCACCTAAAACAATAGTCAAATAATATCATCTTGCAATTATTATTGAACTAGCCGGCTCTGCCGGCGTCGCCCGCACGGCCCCCATCAATAACTTCGGGGTTAAAAATATCAATTTAGCTGGCTACGCCGGCTTCACTCATCGTGCACTCGGGTGAACAGTAACCATAAAATTGTGCTTTTTATGCACATCCATAAGTCTTTTGCGCTATTTGCCTTCTTTCAAGCATAGCGTCAAAAGCGGCTATGCCTTCCCCAAACTCATTCACCATATTCTAGTAGGACCCCATCATATCAAGCTATTTTCATACAAAATGCTCTCTCTAAATTCAGTTTTACAAATTATGAGACTAACATATTTTTTTTATCACATTGCTTTAAAGTTTAGATACAGATATCTTAGCAGGCAGCATATCAGCAAAAGAAAAAATCCTTGGTTTGTAGTATATGCCGGGGCCGCCCGCAGGGCCCCATCAGTAACGTTGTGGTTGAGAATGTTGGTTCAGCCGCCTGCTTCACCCATCGGGCTCTTGAGTGAACAGCAACGAAAATGTTATGTTTTTTCTATAAATATAATTTTCACGATTTGGTGCTCTCCTTTGGTGATAAAATTTCTCATTTTAAGATCCTGGCTATGTCTTAGATCTATGTGCTCTGTTCATTGGTTACGTGAACCCAAAGGGGCCTTGCGTTTCCCTGAATTTGGAAGTTGGGAACACATTTCAGGTAATAAGCTATTTGCAAGCAAAGTAGCAAAACATTTTTCAAGTGGTGCGATTTTACACAATACCATTATTTTTTTTTTGGATTTCTTCTCAAGCTTTCTCAAGTCCTCGCTGGCTGCGCATTATGTTGCATGTTAACTCTCTGCTTGGCGTGCAAGGGGAGTTGAAAAAGTCCTTGTTTTTCAGCAAATGTTTAGGCTTGATCCCGGTACCTGAATAAAGCTATTATATAGCAAAATATCATGTGGTGCGATTTGACACAGTGACGTTATTTTCTTTTGATTTCCCCTCAAACTTTCTCGAATCTTTGCTGGCTACCATTAGCTTGCATGTTCGTTTTACCTTACTTAGATGTGTTTAGAAAAGTTAAAAGAGTCCTTGCCTTTACCAATTTTTTAGCTTTAATCCCGGTAGATCTATAAAGGTATTTTTAAACAAAATGGAAAAAATGTTTCCCTATGTATGGTGCGATTTTACCCCGGTATTTCATGCCATCACCTGCACCGAGTTAGAACGTATCAATTAAGGCAGCTACTCCGGCTTTACCGTACAAACGTTTGTGAAAGCAGCAACAAAAAGTTATAGAAAATATAGGCCATTGTTCCTGTACACCTAATGGTGATGATGTTGATCTATTAATCAAGACTGGTAGTACTCAAAAAGAAAAAATGATGTGACAAACTATCATTCATCCTTTTTGAAGCTGTAGGTGAGGGGGAAGTAAAGCATAGTTAAAATTGATCGCATCGCCCAAATAGTGGTCGCTTTGACAATTAAAAAACAAGATATGTAGTGTTAGGTACGTTTGACGATTTGGTGGGCCCCCTTACGTATTTACATAAGTGACATAAAGTTCTTTTTCTGTGCTGTATGCTTTAATTCCGCCATAGCATGAAAAGGGGCCATGCCTTTCCCCAAAGTCATATAATCTATTAAAGTAGGCGCCTATTAAGATATTTTTAGGCAAAAACTTCCCCTATAATTTTACAAATTGATGCTATTATTGTTTAATTTTAATCTTTTTTTTAACTTAGGATTTCATTACATTGAAATTTTTCCCTAATCCAGACGTTCCTACTTTTAAATATAAATCAGTGTTTCGTACCGATACAAAGAGCCCATAAATTACAAACATCAGTAATAGGCTTTACTGTTTATGCTTACTATTAAAATGATAGTGGATGATTATGTCGCCTGCTGCTGTTCTCACTGTATAGTGGCAAGCATTGTGTTATCATTTTAGATTACGACGGAACACTGCGTTGTAAAAGAATTCACGACATAAAAAAAATGCATGCTTACAAAACACTTAAATAAATAATCGCTTATGGTTGCACTTTGATACAGCACAAGATGTTACAGAATTACTTTTAGTAAAAATTAACGTTTCTTGAAACGCAATCGATTTAAGGAAACATTATAGGTGAGTGTGCATAGCCACTACATGTCTCCCAAATTTATCACGTGCGGTCAACGTCTTATTTGCACTATTATCACCGTAGGCGTTCTTAAACTAAACAGACTTTTATCAGTTCAATTCAGCAAGTGCTTCAAAGCATATCAAAGTTGTGGGAGAACTCCAACGTAATTGATATGAATTTCCAGGATTAAGCCATAAAATTTTAGGACCGCCACATGCAGTACAACTTTGTCGTTACTCTAGGGCAGTGGTCACCAAACTACGGCCCGCGGGCCGGATCCGGCCCGCGAGGTGATTTTATCCGGCCCGCTTCATGTTGTCCAAAACACTAAAAGAATTATAAAAAAAACAATAACTTTTATTTTAACTTCGCATTGTTTTTCGTCGCAGAATTATCGCTCAAAACTATCGTCGAACACAGATTATTGTAGATAATTTTGTTGGTTGTATGTGACGTCATAGTAGAGATTGATAGACTTTAAGTGAGTGAGTGAGCAAGCAAAAATTCTTATGACATCACAAGCTCATACATTCAAATATTTTTTGTTGGTTAAAGCTGTAACAAAACATTTTTAGTTTGCTGAGTGTTTCAATGGCTGCCAAGAAAAGAAAAGTAGATAGTGAGTGTCGCGTGTTTAATGAAAAGTGGGGAGAAAAATATTTCTTTGTGAAAGCAGATAACAACACCGCAAGTTGTTTGATATGCAGCGAAAGAATTGCTGTTTTAAAAGAGTATAATCTTCGGCGTCACTATGAAACAAAGCACCAATCTAAATATTCAAAGCTTTCGGATAAGCTACGCACTGAAAAATTTCAGTCTATGAAACTGAATTTGCAGGGTCAAAGAAGTTTGTTCGTAAAAAAATTTACTGAAAATGAATCGATAACTCGAACGAGTTATAAAATCGTTCAGAAAATAGTAGAACGGGGAAAACCGTTCACTAATGGCAATTACATTAAAGAGTGCTTAATGGAAATTGTGAACGAATTGTGTCCTAAGAATTCCAATTTGTTTGCAAGTATAAGTCTTTCACCCAGTTCAGTTGCGCGAAGAACGGAGGAACTTGGAGAAAACATTGTAGCACAGCTACAACAGAAAGCTGAGAATTTTTTGTGGTATTCTTTAGCTATGGATGAGTCTACTGATCTCACAAGTACCTCACAACTTCTAATATTTATTCGTGGTGTCAATTTGAATTTTGAAATCACTGAACAGTTGGCATCGGTTTGTAGCATGCATGGAACAACAACTGGTGAAGACCTTTTTCTTAAGTAGAGAAAACTTTGCAATGTTATAGCCTTCACTGGAACAAACTTCAGTGTATTACAGTTGATGGAGGCAAAAACATGGCTGGATTGAAAAAGGGTTTGGTCGGGCGGATCATGTCTAAGTTGGAAGATCTTCATCTCAGAAAAGCTCTATTTTTGCAGTGCATTATACATCAGCAAGCACTCTGTTCGAAACATTTGGATATTTCTTGCGTAATGAAACCAGTCGTTTGGGCGGTGAACTTCATTCGGAGTCACGCATTAATTCACCGCCAATTTCAGAGTTTTCTTAAAGAAATCGATGCTGAGTATTCTGACTTACCTTATCACACAGCAGTGAGATGGCTCAGTTGTGGTAAAGTCTTACTTCGCTTTTATAATCTTCGAAATGAAATAAACCATTTTCTTGCGGATAAGAATAAAGCAGACCCAATCTTATCAAATCCTGTGTGGGTGTCAAAATTGTCATTTTTGGTGGACATAACATCCCACATAAATGATTTGAATTTAAAGCTTCAAGGAAAAGAATATCTTATTTGTGATCTCTACAGAATCGTCAACGGATTTCGAAGAAAGTTAGTATTGTTTGAGTCTCAATTGGAAATCAGAAACTTATCGCATTTTCCCTGCCTTTAACAATTCTGCGCTGCTAGCGCAGAAGAAGTTGACCTTGAATTTTCAAAGAAAATTATCAGCGACTTAAAGCAGAATTTTTCGGAAAGATTTTCTGATTTTGACAAGATTGAGGACGACGTTCTTCTGTTTCAGAATCCTTTCAGCTGCAATCCTAGTGATATGCCATCGGAGTTGCAATTAGAGCTCATTGATTTGCAAGCAAATGGATTGTTGAAAGAGAAGCATAGAGAAGGGAAACTTCTTGAGTTTTACCGTTGCTTACCTAATGATGAATTTCTAAAGCTGAAGAAATTTGCTTCTGGTATGGCATCTATGTTCGGAACAACTTACGTTTGTGAACAAACATTTTCAAAAATGAAAAACGTCAAATCGGAACATCGAACGCGATTAACTGATGAACATTTAAAGGCAATTCTGTTGGTTCAGTGCAGCCACACCAAACCGAACATAGAAGATATCATGAAGAACAAAGAACAATTTCATAAATCGCACTAATCGTTTATTAAATTTTGCTTTGTTGTTTTCGTTTCGTTTTATCGATTTCTTAGATTCGTTCAATATTAAAGTCAGTAAAATTGCATAACCCCTCTATAATATTTCGTTCAAATCTGGCCCGCGACCATAGGTCCACATTGTTATCCGGCCCGTTGAAAAAAAAGTTTGGTGACCCCTGCTAGGCGAATTTGTATAAGCTAATGCCTTTGACTGCGCACATGTTGCTTGGACTTGGCAAAAACGCCATCTTGCGAAAAACAAAATAACCGAAATGAAGCACTTGCAGTTAAGTCATTGCAGTAACAGGGCCTCCATTAATAGTGTCGAGGTTAAGAATATCAAATCATGTGGCTGCGCCTGCCTCACCCAATTGCAAAAGGAAATTGCTTCTACATTTAGACAATATGTTGCTTGAAAGTAATATTTTGTTGCAAGAGATCAAACAAAACCGTCATTATACGCCTCGTCTTTTTCTTGGGTGATCACCAAGTGTTTTCCTTAGAGTTTGCTACATATTAAAATTTGTAGAGACTACATTTGTCGATGAATGTTTTTGAATATTTTGATTGATGATGCAAAAAATCCAAGCTATCGAGAAAGCACAGACAAAACGTACCAAAGGACTTACTTTTGATACAAATTGCAGTTTTGTGAAGTGCGGGCAATAAAATTGTGTATGTTTTGAACCGATTCGCTATATTTGACAAACGTTTAGAGACTTCATTTTTCGATAAATATTTTAGAGAACGTAGGAAGATTGCCAAAGAATCATGCTTGTGAGGAAAAGTAGTGAAAATGTACAAAGGACCTAACTTTGTCAAACAATTGCCGGTTTTTTTTGTTTAGTAGGACATTTGTTCAACTAAAAATGGTACATGATGATGGCAACCAATTCTTTTTAATCATCAATTATAAACTAAACGTTAGCCCTAATTAATTAGAGTCGCATATTGCTGAAAAACAAATTCACTATGCTTTCAATCGACAGTAATTGTTAGTATTTTATTATCATTTTTATGTATCAAACTGACTTGTTTTTACTCAGCTTACCAACTTTTGGTAGGGGTAGAAAGTTACTCTACCGGTTTTAAAGTTTTGTTTTTTTTAGTATAAAAAAATAATACCGTAGTAAAGGCACTTATGTCATACTGTCGAGATGGCCTTGAAAAAACCTTTAATTTGTTGAAACAATTTTGAAAATCGATTAAGAAATGAGGTCACAATACAGATTTTGAGTAAACTGATTTTGTAAAAATGTTTCAATTTTAGAAGAAATCATCATATTATGATCTTTAACAGCAAAATGTTGTGTAAAGCGTACCAGCCGACATAATGACATCGTAGAGAAAGTTGTAAGTGTGCGAGAGAAAAAGAGAAGAAGTATGCTTACAAGGCGTACAGTGCTTCAATAAAGAATTGCTCGTTGCATTGTCAAAGAGCTTAAATTGTTGTAGAGTTGATATTAACGAAATCACCTTATAAACATTTCCTGAAAAAGCTTTCAATCGCGTTTCTACGACTAATAGTTTTTGAGAAAATACAGCTAACAAATTGTGCTCTAAAGCGTTTATTGTTACGTTATCTTACATCCCAAAGAGATGAAATTTTTTTAGGTGATAGGTTGGGTGGTAGATTTTTTTTTGAGCACAGAACGGTTTTGCTCTGTCATGAAACGTAAAATAAAAGAAACAAAACTGTCTTTGATTATAATCATGAAATCATGATAAAGCCACAAACCCCTTTATGACACTCACCCCGAGGTGGTGATCAATTGTGCCAAGTTTAATCTTAGTACGCCCAATAGTTTCAGAAGAGTCAAAGCGCACGTATGGACGCACGTACACACGTACAGACAGAATTGCACTTTATATATTAGATATTATTATTAGTATTGTTTCTCGTCGAACACAGCAAACGTGCACAACCAGGGCTCTGTCGCTTCGTTAACTGTTTTCCATTCTTAACAGCAACTTCATAAGTAATAAATAAGTTTTTGTCTTTAACAAATACTTAACCCTTATCAGCAGTGATTTTGGGTAACTTAATCGGCACGTATGTTCACAAATGTCAACATGCCTTTTTTGTGTGCATTTCAATGCTGCTGTAGCTGTTTTCAAGGTTTGTTTCCGTTTTATACAGTACTGGTATGATAAATATGTGCTATTAAACAACGTCACATTGCAACCAATTGATAACAACGCACATTCCTTTGAATGAACAGTTAATTTTGACAAATTATCACAATTTTCATTCGAAACTCCGGGTCTGCTTTGCACGCAAGGGCTGGTTTTATAAACATCTTAGCTGAACTAGAACGAAATTTCAACAAAGAAAGTTAATCGTTCCTTGCAAAGAAAGTTTACAAAAAACACAAAACCGCAGAAACATAACACAAACATGTAGGCGTACAGTATTTCATAGTTCAACCATACTTGGGTGTTCAGCACTCCATGCAATATGTGTTTTAGGTGTTTTTCTGTGTTGCGGGCATACACGTCGGCGGCAAACGATGCATGCAAGGGGAGTATGCTTCGCACACCTGTAACATCTTCCCCGTTTGATGCGTTGAGCAGTGTCACTTGTGGTGCTACCACAAGCAGTAATGAACCCCATCTTTTCTGCAAGGAGCTTTGTTTCACCTTTCAATTTTCGTTTGCTGACAAATGGTTGAGCCAGTTGAAAGCTTAGTTGCTTGAGAAAATTTGTTTTTTTGTCACATTTCCCACTGCTTCTCATTACGATAAAAGCGTTGTTAGTGGCAACATTTATCAAATTGTAGTTGATAACCATCGGCCACCGGTTGGTCTTCCTCAAGCAATTGACTTCTTCACAGTTTTCATCAAGAGTGTCAACTCCTCCTTTGTGCTTATTGTAATCTGTGATAACTGCAGGTTTGCTGTGGCAGTCCGTGATTGAAATAAAGGAGTGTGAAGATGATATCATGAGCACATTCTTGTTGCGCTTGGGGACATATGACAGTAGAAGAATTTTGTTGGCATGGTCATACAGTGCCTTAGTGCTTTCAACTTCCCTTCCTCTTCCTGTTTTGAATTGCGATGGTACTCCCCACCGATTAGCCATTATTGTACCAACTAATGTCAGGTTTTTCTCCAACAGGTTGCACACCAGACCATGAGAGGTAAAGTATCGGTCAACATATATGTCTCGACCTGTACCAAAATAAACTGAGCACAACTTCATTACAATATCATTGGCAAGGTTTCTATGAGGTGTTGAGTCAGATTCTCTCCTAGAGTAAATTATTCCATTTAGGGCAAAACCGGTAGTAGCTTCGCACAGCCAGAAGAACTTCACGCCGTATTTTCTTGGTTTTGATGGCATATATGTTCTTCCGGGAATCTTTCCACGATATCCGACCAGTTGTTCATCCACGGCCAAGGCCTCGTTTGGGACTTAGATGTTGCGTAAATTATTATTGAACATTTCCCATACCTCTCGAATAGCAGCTAATCTATCGGTTCTCTGTCTTGCTGGTCGAGAACGATGGTTGTCGAAATGCATGCAACGTAGTAAGAATTTGAATCGATTCAATGCCATCGTAACTCGATAAAATGGTCTATTGTCAATAGGATCCCACAAGCGACGCAAGTCTGTGAAATTGTCTCTGTCCAAGCCAGCACGAATCATAATAGCAAGACCTGCTTCAACTTCTTCAGAAGTAAAGTCTTTGTAGACATAGTTTGGCGGCAATGCACATTCATGTCTCACGTCCCTTGCTTTTCTATTTGTCTCACGCACTATCTGAAGTGTAATTTCAGGTCGACAAAATACTTTGAAGGCATCCACTTCATGTTCAAGAGCAGCAATAATTCGAGGTTGTTGCGTCAATATATTTCTCCTACTGAGCCTTCTAGGAAAAGGATTTTCGTAAAACGTAGCATTTCCAGCTGTAATTCCTACTTGATCATCATCTAAACTAGCATTATCGTCAATAGGATCTTGATCCTCATCACTAAAGTCGTCTTTACTTTCTTCCTCATACACATCTATGTCAGAAAGTTCCTCAGGTGGCACAGGAAGTTCGTCATCATCAGAAATAGATTCGGATCGCTGGCACTTGTATCCTCGGCATCAGAGTCGTTATCAACATCATCAAACACTATCTGCATTTGTCGTAGAGCCTCTTGAAACGTAAATCTTCTCTGTCTATCCATCGCCAAGTTCCAGCTATATTGTCTAAGCAATTGAAAACGCCTAACGCAATTTGAATAGTTATTATTTCAAGCTGAATACAGTGTTATTCTACGTTCTTATTTCTGAAATATATCACTAGATAGGTAAGGATTCAAAAAAATAGCTAGAAATATTTCCCTCGTCTCTGCCTGAGAACAGCAAGAACTGATTTCGACATGAAAGCTTCCCGTATGCTGGCTAGAGATTGATGTACCAGAGAAGAACACTTACTCTTGTGCAATAAAGAAGCACCACATAATGTCTTACAGCGCATGGTGCAATCAGAATCAATGGTGCAATAAAGCTGACGAAATCGAATAATTACTGGTTCTGGCGGCTCCTGGGAAAACTGCTGAAAAAAAGAATAACTTCTTCCAGCCAAAGACCAAGTTACTAACTGCGCTTGCTTGTTTGATGCAAGTTATTGGCAATTCCATTGAAACAATGGCAATGGTTTCTTGTAACTCTTACTACTGCATTTTGACGTAAGTCATGGAATGATCTAAACTCTCAAAGGCCGTTTGTCTCTGCTAATCTACTGTTGTTACTACTTGTTGACATTTGTCAACAACCGTGCCGATTAAGATAAAATGCAAATAACTCATTGTAAAAGAAATTTGGGATTTTGATATCACTTCAGTAGAAAGGTAATCAAAAGTTCTCCATCGTCCGTGAATTGTGCTGAGCTAGCATATGGAGGGCAAGTGCAACCAAAAAACGAAAATAAAATGTTGACAAATGTCAACAGAAGTGCTGATAAGGGTTAATGTACTTCTAAACATTTGTAAACCTCGCAGCTAACTGGAAAAGCAGCATACGAGCGAAAGGGGCATTAACAATTTATTAAAATGAGTTTGCAAGGAAACATTAATGAGTATACCACCCAACCAGTTAGGTGTAAGGTTTACAATTTCCATCTTCGCCTATAATTTGCTAAATATTTATAAAATTGCCTACCACCCCCTTCCCCAAAATTTCTTGGTAGATCCGTTACCGTTTTTGTGAAACTAATTATTTGTTAGCAATGCATCTAGAACCACAACTACGCGGAGCCAAACTTGACTACAATACAATAAAAACTGAAACGTTACCAATACAAATAAAAATAAACCTTTGATGGGCTTTAGAGGACCAATGTGAAATTGTTAAGTTTCAGACTGACTTTGTTTAATGAAGCAGAAAAAATATACCCAGTAGCGTAAATGCCACAAACTATTATGCTTGTAATTTGTACTGTCAACAAAATATTTACAGAGAACATAATTTATAAAAGCCTTATTGCAATTAGTAAGCTCCTATCTCTGCTAAAGCTAGTGACGTTATTTTTGGCTGAAAGCAGCTCCAGAACAGCTTTTAACCAAATTTTCGTCTTGAATTTTGACTAGGGCTTAATGGTTGTTTAATGTATTCCTCTGAATGACCGATGACCACCTATATGATACACATAGATCGGTTTTTTACAAAATCAATTTTAGTGATTAAATTTCAGGATTGTAATGTTGAATGCTGCCTCGACTTGCTCAATAGACATTCGGTGTAAAGAGGTTTACTATTAACGTAAATTGAATTAATGTTGAACAAAAACGGTTTAATATATGAGAGCATAGTTCTATCTGTTGGTACGTACGCTTTAACTCTTCCAAAACAAATGTGCGTACAAACATCAAACTTGGTAAAATTGATCACCTCCACGGGGTGAGTGTTATAAAGGGGTTGGTGGCGTCATAATAATGTCAAAATTAAAGATAAAGCTTTTTTATTTGTATTTCTTGACAGAGAAAAACCGTTCTGTGCACAAGCGAAAGCCAGTCTTCGACTTTCGAACCTACTAAAAATTTTTCTCCTTTTGGGGTCTAGTATGACGTCACATTCGACCTTTGATTGTGCAATTTTTCTGTATTTTGTCAAAAACTACTTGTCATAAAAACGCGATTGAAAGCTTTTTTGGGAGATATTAACAAGGTGATTTCTATAAGAATAACTCTACAACAATTTAAGCTGAATTGACGATGCAACAAGCAATTCTTTATTTAAGCATTTTAAGCATGCTTCTTTCTCTTTTCTGCTCTCTTCAAACTCGCTCTTTGATGTCATGATGCTGTCAGGGGCGATTAACACAGCCTTTTGCTAACAAAGATTATAATATGATGATCTTTATCATAACTTGCACATTTTGTACAAAATCGGTTTACTCAAAAACTGATCTGTGACCTCATTTCTCCATTTATTTTCAAAATTGTTTCAACAAATCGAAGATTATTTCTAGGCAATTTAAAGAATATATAACTTGCACCTTTGCAACTTGTTTTTTGTACTACAATTATTCAACTTTAAATTCTGTGGTGCAACTATTTACCCCGCTCCCCGCTAGGTTGGGATAAAAAGTTTTTATTTAAATTTCAAAAACGCGGGGTCTCGAGGACTGACAAATTACCAAAATTCACCTTCAAAAGCAATTTAGGGAGTTGCAGCCAAATTCCTGCTCGGAACCGGCCACTTAGTGGTGACAAAAGGTAAAAATTCAACAAATCGCATATAACTTTGAAACCACTCATGCAAGGGACTTGGTTTTGAGCTTAAAAGATGCGTAATATCAATGCTTTTATTCAACTTTTAAGAAATCTTGTATATATTTGCAGTAAAAAATTAGTTATTTAGAAAAAACAAAAAATAACACATAATTGATAGAAATATACAGTGATCCCTCGCTATATCGCGCTTCACCTATCGCGGCTTCACTGCTTCGGGGAATTTTTTACAGTGCTTTTTTTGCAGTGAATCCTGATTGGCTCAGGGGCTTTACTGTTGTCTAGAAGTGAAAAAAGTTGAAAAAAGTGAAAAAAGTTGATATATACGTTAATATTTCTATTTCTTAAACACATTTTGGGCCTGAAAAGAGGTTTTGTTTTTTGTTTCATTCTGCAGTACAGTATTGCATTGTAAAATAACAGTAAAAAATAAAGCTGAATACTTCGCGGATTTCACCTATCGCGGGTTATTTTTGGAACGTATCCCCCGCGATAAACGAGGGTTCACTGTACAAAGCAACAGGTAAAATGTTTATAAATTGTCACTCCATTCACACTAAAAACTGCCTTTAGGTGTCAAAAATCTTCATAAATGTCCTGGAATTTAATTTTTTTTTCTAATTATGCCACCTCTGCGTAGAAAACCTATAGCTTGCAAGGAAGCCTCTGTTACAGTTTTAATGTGTTGCTCGACCGCTTGGTTGTGGCAAGAATTGTACGTCTTCAGAGGGAATGTGCGATGAGCTTCAACTTGTACTATATGTCTGTTAAGTTTCTTAAAGCTCGTGGTTCTTGTAGCCCTTGTTCATTTAGGTTTACCGTTTTTTGAAAAGATTATTTAATAAAGGCAGCAGAAACTCTCTGTCGGACTGCTTTTGCATCACATTGCCATTTGTTTCGTTGTCAGTAACAATTCTTCTTCTTCTTCTTCTTCTTCTTCTTCTTTCGGCTTCTCCCTATTCGGGGTCGCCACAGCGCGAAAGTATTTTCCACTTCTCCCGGTCGACTTCGTCTCCTTCCTTAGCTCCAACCCTTTCCATGTCTTCTCTTGCCAAATCCATCCACCTTCTCTTTGGCCTTCCTCTTTTCCTTCTACCTGGCACCGCCATCTCCATCATCGTTTTTCCCACGTAGCCTTCTTCTCTCCTTTTCACGTGGCCATACCAGCGTAGCCTTGCATTACGAAGTTTGTCTCCTAGCTTTGCGATCTTGGCAGTCCCTCTCACGTATTCGTTTCTTATTTTGTCCTTTCTTGTCACTCCCAGTGCCCATCTCACCATTTTCAACTCTGCAACTTCCATTTTTCCTACCTGTCTTTCCGTCATTGCCACCGTTTCCATTCCATAAAGCATGGCTGGTCTGACAACACTCTTGTACATTTTACCCTTAACTCTTGCTGATAATTTCCTGTCGCACAGAACTCCAGACACCTTCTTCCAATTTATCCAGCCTGCTTGGATCCTTCTCCTCACTTCTTCCTCACATCGTCCATCGCTACTAATTGTTGAACCCAGATATTTGAAATTTTTTGCTCTCTTTAGCTTTTCTCCTTGCAGCTTCAACTCTTCTCCATCATCCACATCCCCAACCTTCAAATACTCGGTCTTGCTTCGGCTCACTTTTAGGCCTCTTCTCTCCAGCGCATTTCTCCACATCTCCAGATCATCCTCTAGCTCCCTGCAATTTTGCCTAGACAGCACTATGTCGTCTGCAAACAGCATATCCCATGGTGCGTCCTTCCTGATGTCCTCCGTCAGCTTGTCCATGATGATGGCAAAAAGGAATGGGCTGAGTGCTGAGCCTTGGTGAAGTCCAACACCTACCTTGAATTCCTCAGTCAACCCTGCTGCACTTCTCACAGTTGTTGTCGCTCCGTCATACATGTCCTTAATAATCGTTACATAGCACTCTGATGTTTCAGCTAACCTCAAGCATTCCCACAGTTCCTCTCTGGGTACCCTGTCGTATGCCTTCTCCAAGTCAATAAAGGCACAGTGCACCGCCTTCTGCCCTTCATTCCACTTAACAATGTGGTCCAAAATATTTCCTTCAAAACTATTATTTTCGATGTCAAACCTGGGACGTGTGCCACAAACCGCTTGTGCTTTGTTAACTGCCGCCCTTCTCAAATTATCATCTTCATCAGTAAGCATTCCAAGGATAACGGCTTCTTGGTAGGCAATAAAAGCATTCCGCTAAATGACTTTTATAGAAATATCTATGATTTGTTTGTAATGAAATCTAGCAATCCTTTGCACTACCTTGAAAAAATTCCTTGGGTCGTTTGTGATATTCTCATTGCTCTTGATGTCAAACCACATTGGAAAATAAACTTTTGTGCGGAACTCTGCCAAAATTGTTGGTTTGTTTGGGCATCGGTAATTGATATGTAGTAGCGTAATATACGAAAAGAAAGTGTTAGCCAACGTGAATGCTCAATCGAACCTATTTCTTAGCATTATAGTTCATCATCTACAGTACCTAGCATAACTGCCATTCAAATTTGGTAAGCGTAGTGTTGGTCTATGCTCAGATCTTCTATGGCATCTTTTAGCTCTGGAATACTTCAATTAAATATCTTTTGGAAAGCAACCACAGGCGATTCATACACAGGACCACCAAACACACTGCCGATCGGTCCAGGAAAACTATCAGGACTACGAATAGACTATCTAATTCCAAAAATACATGACACAGGGGTAGCTCAATTGTATGAAGCATGCAAGCACACCGCTGCAGAAGTCTGCTGAGATGCTCTTTCAACGATGGAATATAACCATTGTACCTTCTGGCCATTGATGCTATTCCATTTGTCCCTACAATCATTATTATATCAAGTAGTTTGGTTTCATGAATTGATTTGTGCACTTTTTTTGCAATAAATAGTACGACCTATTTCATTCGGCGTAGAGAGATGAGTAGAATAATAACCCCTGGTTTTCCTTGAACGCATATGTGTTCTTCCAGTTGAACTTTTTGATACAACTTTTTGTTCAAGACCTGGAGCATTACTTAAGTAGCTGTAAACCAGATTCCAATTTTCTTGCTCTTGTCTTTGTATTCCCTTTCTGAATCGCTGTCTTTCTCTACGTAGTTTGTTCTCGTCAACAAGTGACATGTCTAATAGTTGTTAGACTTAGTGCACCTGCGACAACCGCCACTCATTTACGAGTGACACGGCTTCGCAGAGTACTAACAGACTATCAACTACAGTGGACCTAGTATAGCTCCCACTGGTGTGACGGTCTATGCTATGCTTTATTAAAAGCCTGTAGCTTCTAGTCGGTCACCAACTGCACTGAAGAGACCTGATAGATTGAAACAGTGTCACTATCTGCAGTTAGCTAAGTGGCATATCGTTTTGAGAAATTAGTCCAACATCTTACAACCCACTGTTGGCTACTGCTGCTGCCGCACAATTTAAAAGCTGATATCTTTCATTGATTCTTGTTAAATTTTACCATTTCTGCCTATTCTGCTGGTACTGTGCTTGCCTACTACAACCATATTCCTCAGAGACTTCAGAATTGGAAGGTAATTGGGATTCAAATAACTAATCAGCTGTAGAGCATGAGGGATCATTTATTGGGCCAAAGCTTACTGATGTAGTAGACCTGCAAATAAACACAGCATCTGATTTAGTTAACTCTTCAACTTCACCAAGAAACTTTGCCATGCGTATAGTCTACTAATTATTGTAATATATCATTTCATCATCAGTCATTAGAAGTTTATGATCTTTCTCCAGATTCTTTCTCTGTTTGTCATTGGTGCAATATATGTCAAAAAGTTAATCTACATCAAAGACAAATCCTGTTTTTTTTTTCTGAAAAATGTCACTCCACGTTTTTTCTTCTGGTGATGATCAATATTGCTTAGGTGAACATCAATTTATGGATTTTTTCTGAAACAATGCGTTGTTTCAAAGGATACGCATTGCACCATATCCAGCGTTCTACAAACTCTTTGGCAACAGTCTTGAACAGATTGGTAGTGTGGAAAGTGAAGTGTCTGCTGGACTACATTACGTTTTGTTGGCAAAACTCGTTTTGGAAAATGATCAGTGCTGCAAAAAGTAAAACCACTGTGAAAGACTTTGATGTTTTACTTCCATTTCTGGTTTCCTTCAGCTTTTCAGTAAACATGATTTTAACGATATACAAATTATAATATCATATGATAGTTATGTAATAATTAATCACTAGGTAACCTAACATCAAAAAATAAAACAGGCAATAGAAACATTAGGAACTGACCATTGAGTCTATGTTTGTTACTGCATTGACTAAACAAAATGAACTTCTTAAGACTAGCTTGACCTACAGGCTAAAAGTCAGTCACATTATCAAATCAGCCTTAGCAAAGTTATGTCAAAAAGCAAACTTAAAATGTTTTAATCAGGAGTGGTTTTCTGGTTTTCATGAAAAGATGTCCTATGTTGAAGTAAGACATTTGCAGGGTGCCTGCTTCACATGCATGGATTAATAACATCTTACTTTTACATTTTATCAATGTTGGTGATATAGTTCTTGAGCAATGAAAATGCTGCATGCTAAAAACTAAGCAATTTTCGCTTGGCAGTAAATAACTTTTTTTTTACTAAAGTTGCATGCAAGAATTCTTAAAAGTTGAATAAAAACATTGATATTACTCATCTTTTAAGCTCAAAACCAAGTCCTTAGCACTAGTGGTTTCAAAGTTATAAACCATTTGTTAAATTTTTTCTCTCGTCACCACCAAGTGGCCGGTAGCAAGCTGGAATTTGACTGCAACTCCCTAAATTGCTTTTAAAGGTGAATTTTGGTAATTTGTCAGTCCTCAAGACTCCACGTTTTTGAAATTTAAATAAAAGTTTTTTCATGTCACCCTACCCTCATTCCAAAAAGTGGTTCAAACTGGTAAACTATATATGCTGTATAATTGTTTTGATAAGATTCTAACAATTAATGTCGTTTAAAAGCTGAGCAAATTTGCTTGCTAATTAGTTGGAGCTAAGGAATAGTTTATAATAGTTGAACAAATATTGCTTGCCATACACCATTTTCCATTTTTACCTAAATAATTATTCCACTCGTGGCCTACTAGAAGAATACGGCCAAATCAGTAACATTTTAGCAGCGATTTCTAACTGGGCAACGTTTTCTCTCAGCCAGGGTTTTTCAAGAGGGGGTAAATTTACCCCTTGAGGATAAATTTTTTTGGCAGAAAATTCACTTTTTCACCAACTATAATAGGAATTTACAGAAGTGAAAATATAAAAAAATGTAGGGGGAAAATTTTACTTTTGAAACTTGCCAAGGGTTAAATAAGAGAATAAAGGTTGTGAATCCCTGGTCTAAGCGAACAAACACATTGCGCAATGAGTGTGCCTAATGCGTCTAGGGCAAACTTATTTCGCGCATCCACGTAATGTAATTCAATAAACACGGGCATGACATTAACTGCAAAGTTAAAAATGAAAGCAAGTATTCAATTCTGTCAACTTGAATATAAAAGCTGCACTTTCCTGCGTACAAAAGAATTGCTCTATTGAAAGTAATCACAATACTTATTACAAGTAATATCCAAGTAAGAAGCAAGAACAAAAATTTTTGACCCACAAGCTAATATATTTCACAGCGCAACAGCAAAAGCATCTACAATAACGTTAACGAATTTGTACAAACACTTGTATAAGTAAAATATAAACATAATAGAGCAAAGTTACCGCAATTTTGAGAAAAAAATTTTAAACTCACGGTCACAATTACTCACAATGCAATGGACACAAAATCAATTGATTTTACATCGTTGTCGTTTCTTAAATGCGGCTAACATTTCTTTTCCGACTAGGTCAGATGAAATTTTTTGTTTATTATTGTAAAAACATAACCATGATTTTGATAGCAAACTTTTTGCCCGTTCTTCATGATGATCGTTACACCCAATACTGATTTCGCTTAATTGTTCGGTGAGTACATATTCAGCAGCATATCAGTCTGGAACTTTTGGATGCTGCTGAATGGCAAAATCTGCTGCATCTAAAACAGCAAAACCACTACAGAAAATATTGGCCAAAGTTGGTGATTTTGTTGTTAATCCTCCAGGGGACAATTATTGAAAGTACTGCATTTCTGTGTCAATTTCTATCACGATCGTTTTAAATTCGCTTCATTTTAATCGCTCAATCAATTTTTTGCAGCCTAGCCAGCAATGATGTAGGCAATCTCTTCTCTATCTTCTTTTAAAGTTACAGACAATAGCTCATCATTCTTATCTACAATGTGTTGTAGAAAGTCATGTGATATTGATTTTTTGCTTTGGATATCTTCATCCCAAAAGTTTATGTGTTCTTTAACACTAGAATTACCGTCTTTTCAACCTACCTAAAATTACCGTGAACGGTCAAAATGACCGTTGCTCAATTACTAAAAAATGCCTAATAACTAGGCACTATTTTGTGTCATAAGTTTCTTCTAACTGTTGTGTTAGACCTAGTAATGACTTGAATATTGTTAGTGGGAGCTTAACAAATCGTAAGCTTCATTATGTCTTGGAATAAACTGCATAGGTCCTAATCTAGGAAATAAATTGTAGGCCCTCAATTTTTTTTAGCTGCGTTTCTGTTACTACGTTTGAAGCTGGTAATCTGCCTCTCGATTTTGAAGAAAATTTGATGCATTTCAATTTTGCTTCATACTTTGCAACCAATCCAAATCAAATTCCACTGTGATAGATGTAAAATACCTAATAACTATCACCTAGCGCTTGCATTGTATTAGCCTACTTGCATCATTACTGTCACTGTCTCACTGCCAAAGCAAACAAATTTACATGATGTTCAATCAGTTTTTTGCACATTATTAATTGCAGTCTCCGAATTCGATTCATTTGAAAAAAAACCTTTACCATGTAACTCGAACCGAGTCTGATTATGCCAACTCCTCATCAAAGCGTAAGATAAAAACGTAAGCGAAACACTTGCTTTGGCATGAATAGGGGAGTGACAGCACTTTTGTCTCAAAGAAAGATTAAAGTCCTGTGTTTCTTTTGGAGATCGATATTTTCAGAGTGGCTTTTTCTATCGGATCCAAATAAAGGTGCAGACCTTTTTTACGGAAATATATTTTTCAAAAGTGAGTATTTTGCCCAGTTTTGAAATTTCTATAAAACAGTGTGGAGGCTTTAGCGATCAGTCCCTGTACTTTTACCCCTATGTCGACAAAACATATTTATCTTACGCACTGGTACATAACTTTCACCTTTTAGTGCAGCTGTTGTTGCAAGATTGTTTCGATGCAATAGCACAACAAAAATCTTTTACTTGCAAAGATAATTTTAATGATAAAAAATTAGTGGTTTCTGCGCGGTCAAAATGACTGTTGGCGGTAATTTAAGGTAAATCTATTCCCATCCCACCCTGTGCTCATTGCGATGCAATAAAAATTAACATGCTAAAAGTTATCCAAGACTTAGGAAAAGTCAGGAAGTTTCAGTGATATTGCACGCACCTAATGAGAGATATAAACAATAAAAATCAAAAACGGTCAAAATGACCGCCACGGTAATTCTAGTGTTAATCAGAGATTAAATCAGCAAAATCTTTTCAGAAGATTCCACTTCCAGTAAACTGACGACAAATCGACCTTCGCTCATCTTCCGATATTGAGCGAAGCGGTTTTCAAGTGGACCATTTTGAAACTTTCTGGGAATTACAAATGTAAATAACTCGGCATGGAGTTTACTAACCAGGCTTGATTGAGCTTTCAAAGTTCGAATAAATGCATCTGAAGTTTGCTTTGAAAGAGAAAACAAACTGTAACTTGTTCGAGACCATGTTTCTAGCCAGTTTGCAAATGAGCAAAGAAATTCAGTTTTTCCATCACCAGCGACAAAAGCATTTGTAAAAGGATTGTTACAATAGTTAGTTCTTGCATTAATGATAGTCCACTACGAGTTTATTAAAATCAAAAAATCTGCTACATCTTTCCTTTGCGGAAAATAACTTTTTACAGCAGCAATTGTGGTTTCATAAAACGTTGTCAAAGCCAAAGGAACATTTTGTTTATTGGTATCAGGGTGCAGCGCTGCGGAAGTTAGTTTAGGGGCCTTTTGCAAAATTTTTCTGTAGGGCTACATCCCTATCATAAACTGGATGCAAATCAGACCAACACAGGTAACCGCCGCAGAAGTTTATTCTCTGCCTTTCATTATTTGCAAAGAAAATGCCGGGAAAACAAATTTACCTGCATTTAATAGATTGTTGCAAATATTCTCCATGAGGTAGGCGTTGTAAAAAAACAAATATGTGTTTGTCACGCTATTGAGATGCTGAATGCAGAGTAGATTTTTATCAGATGGATACTTTTAAGTCAAAATTTGAAAAGCTTTAGCATTTCCACTATGGTTATCTGTAACCAATCCACGAACGTTGAATCCTTCTTTGGCCAGACATCTAAGGCAGTAATCCAATTTGGAAGCAATCCATTCGCCCGTAATTGAAGTTTCAGGAAACGCATTTACAACAACAGGAATTGTCTTTCAAACCCACTATAATAATCACTAAAATTTCTTTGTATAAGTTCCCGTCTGCATCTGCTCCAACATATTCTCCTGAATGATATTGCGACGCTTTTTGTAGATACATTTCATCTTCCATTACAATTACTGTATATCATCAGAAATCTTGCCAGCTCTTTGAAGAACTTTAAGAGCTTTTATGGAAGCTAAGCCACCTTATTTAAGTTTGTTTAACGTGGAAAATAAAGGTAGTGGGAAATGGTTTAGCAAATATTTGTAGCGTTGGGAAGATGTGTAACGAAGTAGCAGTGCATGGCTCATTTGATCAGCCGAAAACGGGGGGCTTATGATATTGTCTCTGTATTAAATCTTGTATTAAAGTGATAGTAATAGTGATTTGCGAAGTGATAGTGCAGCACAATAACAGTTTTTATTGAAAGCCACCGGTAAACGGTAATAAACTGGGGTTGGTGCAACAACCACCGTTGCAATCAAGACAAGTTTTAGTTGACCAAACCCCAGCGTAGAAATTTACCAGAAAAGCAGTTTCTGTTTTCTCTCCGATGACATTGTTGTACATATGCTTAAACATCCAGCTTTAAAATCTGTGTTTCCACTGACACAAAGAATTTTTTTTACAAGGCTGGTCCTAGAGTTAGCTTGGCCACCATTACAAGGCCAGCATAGCAAGAAATCCGTAATTTACAATTAACAAGAAAATTTTTATGGTCATAGACGAAGTGTGTGTGGCTGAGCAAAAATACGTCAACGTGCTGGTAGCAAGTTTGGAAACTTTCCTGATCAATTCTCTTGGTAATAATAGTACCGTTAACTGCACCAGCATTACTCCCTCTGCAAACGAATCGGTTGAAACGTGAAAATTCTACATTGCTTTTAATGGATAATGTTGGTTACATTACTCTTTACCGGCAGGAGTAGGAAACTCAATGAATTTTGTCCACTCTTATTTCACGTTACTTGTTTAGCTCACCTACAGCGCAATTGCTCTTTACAAATAGGAGCTTATTTCAAAAGCATAGAAGTATTGTAATCGTAGCGACATTAAAGATGGCAACAATTGAAAACAAAAATTGGTCAAAAAATTTTGGTGATACCAGCTTATACACGCAGGCGGAAACTTGCGTGTCACGTGATCACGATTAGCTGATCTGTTTATTGGATTGATTGTTACATGTGTGTGTTTTAGTCGACAAGAATGGCCGCTCCACTAGCAAAATGCACCAGTGAAGAACAGCGCCCAGTGATCCGATTTTTATGGTCACAAGGTGTGCCTGGGACTGAAATTCACCGGAGGTTCTCAACACAATATGGAAACAGCGCGCTATCAAAAAGGAGTGCGTACGAGCAGTTTGAAAAGTTTAAAAGTGGCCGGACGGCGGACAAGCGTGGACCACGCAGAAGGAGCAGGATGTTCATTAACCTCGACCACTAAGGAAAACAATGAGCAAGCTCAGCAAAGGATGCTAGCGGACCGGCGCATTACCGTCGATGAGCTAGCATATTCTCTGCAAAATGGTCATAATTCTGCTTATCAAATCATCCAAGATAATCTTGGCTTCCGAAAAGTTAGTCCACTTAAAGATGCTTTAGAAGGTCGTCAATTTTCGTCGGATAAAGCAGTCCAAGAAGCTATGCATAAATGGTTACAAGACCAGCCAAAAGCCTTATTCTCAGATGAAATTCACAAACTTGTGGACCGCTGGAACAAGTGCATCAAAAAGGATGGGGACTATGTAGAAAAATGACGTTATTCTTGTATTGTTGTGTTTGTGCAAATGAATTGAAAAACAAATGTGTGGATAATTTTTGGCTGACCCTCGAAGAAAGAACAGGAAAAAGGTAAATGAACAAAGAAGAGGTTGAATTGTAACTTAAACAGGAGACCAGCGTTGGAGAGATAAGAAATGAAAGTTAACCGGAGCCAAGTAGACTATTCGTGTATGAATGGAAATGACGATAGTGGTAAAGTGTAACTGCTAGGCATGGAACTAAGTATTAAGTATTTGGGATCGATTTTACAAAGCACTGGAGAGCATGGTCGAGAGGCAAAACAAAGAGACTTGGCTGGCTGGACTGGATAGAGAAGAGCTACGGGAGTAATCTTTGATACAACAATATCTGACGAAATAAAGGTCAAAAATGTATAAGACGGTGGTCAGACTAGCATTGCTGTTTGGCTTTATAAAACCGATACCACTGACCAACAGACAGAAGCCAGAGTTGAATATGGCAGAAATAAAAGGCTTACGCTTTTTAATGGAAGTGTCCAGGATGGAAAAAATAAGAAATGATTATGCATGAGGAACAGGCACATTGGCTGAATAAAGGAACAGGTGGAGGAGGCAAGATCGAGAACTTCGGCAACGAACTGGAGGAGAAAGCAACTACGTTGCGAGAAGAATGATACAAACTGACACAAATAATAATATGTAGCAGTTTCACCAAATTGCAATGTTAATGTCATGTAACATGAACCTATGCTTAGCCCATCGCGTATATAAAATTTAATTGCACCTTTTTAATTGTCACCTAACATTGACCCCGTAAAGACTTGCGCAAATTCCTACTTATGACATCATAGTAATTTCATTGTTGTTTTTGCTGGAATCTTGTAAAACATTTAGAATGTTCTTTGCTTTGTACAAATGTGACCAAGAGAGAGAGGAAAAAATAGATAGGTTGTGTTGACGAGTATTTACGTTAGTTTATTCGGCATTTACTTCTTTGTTGCTGGAAGTTGTAAATACCCAGTGGAATTGGTAGTTATTGTAGACTAGTTGGTAGTACAGTTGAGGTTGAGGTTATTTTTGATTACATTTCTTATTTTTTGGAACAAGAAATGATGTTGAACTATTTGCTATTATTTGTTACTGAACTAGCAAGGTTTCAGTAAAGTTTGAAGTCAGACAAATTGTTCAACGATACACTACGTCAAATCAATTTTAAAATACAGTATTTCCCGCTATTCGCGGGGTTTACGTTCCTTCTTTCCCGCGAATCCCGAAATACCGCAAATTATTGATGCAGTTTTAAAACGCCTATGTATGGTAATTCGTACGCTAAAATATGCTTACCAAGCAGATTTTGAAGACAGTCTTACTCATTAATACAGTAATAATAAAGTAATACGTAGTAGTGACCAATGAAAGACAGTAATGATGTAGTATACTATGTACATAGTAACAATAAATCAAAAACATCCTAATTTTATTGTACTCACCAATAATGAATGATGATGATGATGTTGATGATTAAATTTGAAAACCCGCGCATGACTGAGAGAGATATGATAGAGTATAACTGGTAAATAATTTAAATTTTATTTTAAAATTATTTATCAGTTATTCTGTATCATGGCTCTTTTTTAATTTTTATTTTTATATTTGCTGATGACATTGTTATTTCAAAATTATTTATCAGCTAGGGTAAATGCAAGCGTTTTTCTGCTAAAACATGGCCTAAGAAATTTACAAAACTGCCGAAATTATGAAAAAAACTTTGAGAACAAAATCCGCAAGTATGCGGGGCCGCAAGCGGTGAAACGCGATTGGGTGAGGGCATACAGCACTACTGTATGATTGAGATAGAACAAAAATCTTACTGTACGACAGAAAGAAACTCATCAAATGAAAGAACAATGGGAATACCACAACAATGTTTTATGAATCCAATGAGGGACGATAGAAAGGTGTTTGGAGTGATGGGAGAGGATGCAATGGACCCTGAAAGATTGAGAACAACGATCTGCTGTGGCAATACCTGAAAGCAAACTGCCACAAAAAAAAAAGTAAACTTCTGTATTACATTAAATAAATCAAAACGGTTGGTTAATTTGTTGTACTTGCGCAGGCTGCTATTTGGTATTTGTATCACACATTGTAACTGAATAATTGTTTTCTTATTGCGATTTTGCAGAGCCGTATGAGGAAGTTAATTTGCAGTTTTACCGCTTGAAATGTACTCCGTAAAGAAAATAGGGGCAAAGTGATCTTTCCATGTGGACAAAGTCACTAAAGCTACCGGTACCTAAATCTATCGCCAAAAATACGATTTAAACCAAGATTCAATGAAATAATTTGACTTATTATTTATTTCTGCAGCGTGTTTTAGAAAAAAGTGGACAAAGCAACCCAAATTTTGTTGCTTTCGTCGTTAAGATGGCACATGTACGATTTTACTGGATTTGTTGTAATAACAAATATTTTCACTTCTGTAACTGGCATCTTTTCAAGGAAGAAATGAGATCTCAATAATCTTGTTAAATCCAAGTAAAGTCAAAATTAGATAAATATACGTCAAAGAAATACACCAAATGATTAATAAATTAAAAATCATTCAAGCCTGTTGAAGCTACATAACTTGGGATAACCAACAGACGTCAATTAAGCAGCTCTTGAATTTGAAATGGTCTGGCTGATTAAATAAATTTCCTTGTTAAACACGGTGCTAATGCATATTTGTGCTCACATGTTCTTGTTATTTAGCCGTATTACAAACGTCACGCTGAATGCTGAAGAGTAATTTCGTGACCATAGCAATAATAAATACTAAAATTATTGTATCGGTAGTGTAATTTTATTGTTACTCCATTTTCGGCATAACTAAATTAAATGATGCAATAATCTTGTTACGTAATGGCAAACGGTCTATAAAAACAGGCCAGCAGTCAGTGCTTTCATACTTTTCAATAAAAATTTCCTGCAGATCACAGATTTGTAATAGGAAGCGTTAGACTACAGACACCGGTAGATCTACGACAAATTGGTACTTTAGTAGACTGTAACAATTCTAAGTTACTTATAATTTGAAACTTCAAATATGATTCACTGGGCTTGTGCAGTCGCAGTGTTTCACCTTATATCTTCTGTGGAATGTAATTCACACAAGCCAATGTCTTCGTCAGATAGCTCCCAATGCCGTTACGCAGCTGGTCTTACCGTCGGCAATAGAAGCACCGAGTTGGAATGTTGTCACACACTTGTCAGTAACTACTGCAGTAATGTTTCGTCACACGACAGGTATTTGTCCACGTTTCTGGAGTCTCTTCAAACTTGGAACTGTCCTCAGTTCAAACAAGAATGCGAACGTCTAACGTTCAATTACACAGATTTTACATCTCTGATGTATTTAAGATTCTGCAATCGAAGTCAAATGGAAGAGCAATGTTATGATGACATACAAACTATGGTGACCAAACAAAATACCACATCTCGAGCCAGAGCAAGTGCATTTGATGAACTTGTTTCAAAATTGGATTTGATTTCATTAAACAACCAAGATTTAATGAATCCTTGCGTGCAAGTCGCCATGTATGATATTGATTCAGGAGGTCATGGACATTTTCACGAAATTATTGAGCCAATCGTCCCATTCTGTTCGTTTGTTTGGTGTGGATTTGATGAAAATATTTTTATCAACCAAAAAGTATCAACATGGACATGTTTACCAAGCAGGTAAGATTGGGAGTTTTGTGTAATTTCAAAGCCGAAAGTATATATTGACTGGATGATGAAAAACATTTTTACAAAACAATCCTCATATCCAAAACGCTGCAAATTCAAAAAAATGTTTTTATGCTTAATGATGAATATTAAAACTCCCCATTGTCATCTGCCCGTTTTTATTTACAAACATATAAAAAGTTTTTGCTCAACTTTTGCTCTCATTGTTGATATATTATTCATGTAGTCCGCAAAGAAAATGGAACGATGGCAAACAAAAATCGCATTATTTAGTAGATTTTTTTGAAGTGATTTTAAAAATAATTTTACTTTGTATTGGGTGAGAAGATTTTTCGGGTTCGCATATAAGTACTCTACCTAAAAACAAAGCAAGTCGACTAGCTGGTATTTTTCCATACTATCCATTTTGTGCTGAGCGTCAATCACGGAAGCTGTAAATAGCGATGTCAGTCTTTAGCATAAGTCAACGAAATAAACAAACCAATTTATAACTGGCATCATCGTGTAGTGGTTCGAGCGTTTAATGTGCAGTGTTACCCTGGGTTCAATTCTCTTGTAAAGCATAGCGAAAAGTATTATTCACAACTATTTACATCTTCTTTGGTTGACGCCCTGAAATAAAGGGGTAGTGTGAAAAAAACTCAGCAAGTTCGTTGCCGTGACATTAGGTAAAGCTTTTTAAGGTGGCAAATCGGTAGCGGGTTCAAGCTGTCTGATCCACAATGACCCAGTCTAAGTAAAACCTTAAACAGAACATAAGCTTATATGAATGAGCCGCAAAGAAAAACCTAGCTCAAACAAAGATCTGGCATGTGTTGATTTTTGATTTAATAAAACTAGCACTTCTAAAATGATGATCACCGCTCACCAAATCTAAGAAAGCACCTCTGATAAGGTGGGATTTGCTAAGTAAACCAAAGTTTTTGATTGATTAAACTTTTATAAATTTGGCTACATTTTCATGTTGGGATTATTAAACGTTTCTGGAAATCTTCTTTTCCTCCCATCTCTAGTTTTATTTTTTCAAATCACGCCATTGCCCTTTATTCTAGCAATTGAAAACTCCGATTTGCTTGACGCGAGGCTCATTTTCTTTGTCACAGGCAGGTTTATGTAAGTTGTACCAATATACACAATTTTGCTATAGCTTTTCATCGTAAAACAGTGTAGATTAGTAATGCATAGTATTTCAATGTCAAGATTAGAGGCCTAATATTTTGGTAGGTTTAAAACTATTGTCACAGAATCAATAAACGCCAAACAGATTGGGAATCGCTTGACGTGACTATCAGTTGTTGAGTTACTTACAAATATTTTATTGCCGCGTGTTCAATTAATTTTTCTACCAATCGTACATTTGATACTGAAATAAACTCTTACTTAAGTCGCAGCATAAAGCTTTTGAACGACGCACCTAATCAGATCATAACCGTATTTAGAGTGCTTCTTTCTCCCAACACAAAATATGTAAACACTGTTTTATTTGCCATAAATTTATCTCTTTACCAGACAAGATGACTTTATTTTGACAGACCTCGCTACAATTGATTTCTAAACACAGTGTTGTGGTGGAACGAACGGTATTTATTAATCGAGGTTGGAGCAGTGTTGTCACTAGTGTACGGACACCCAGGTTAGATTCAAAAAATACCACCAGTATTTCAAAAATCATAGCTTTCAGAGTTATCATCTAAGTAATTGAGGATCGCCTTTTAAAAAGGAATAAACACTTTAAAAGAGCCTAACACAATGTTATGAGGAACGTACCCATCATAATCACATCATTGTGTGGAACTTAAAGCGATGAAGACATTGCATAAATGTTATTGGCCTAATACAGAAAATTCATTAATAAATCATTTGCTTTCTCAGGTGTCGATTTTACTTGATATTCTATCTCGTGATGAAAACTCTTCTAGCTGTCGCCATTGTCATTTGCAACGCCACTATTTTGGGAGTACTATATCTCAATAAAGACCAAGATGTGCATTCTATTTATCGTCTGTCTTTGGCCATTGCTGATTTTATAATGGGTATAATTGTGATTCCAACCAACTTTGGTACAATCTATCCGCATCTCTTCCGACGTTTATCGATCACTGAGTTGCAGAATGCTACTGATTTCAGGATTGTTAATGATAGTTCTTCGTCAATGCAATCGGCATCAGCAGAGCTTAAAGAATTGAACAATTTACTACCTGATGCACTTTCCAGCGAATACGTGAGCGCGATTGGTTTCTTTACTGTGATATCATTCAGTACGTCGATATACAGCATGGTTGCTGCTAGCTTAGATAGATTTGTGGCCATATCTCGTCCTTTACGATATGATGATATCAAAGCAATTTTAGCTGCAAAGATTGCAGTAACATCTATTTGGTTTGCTGTAATAGCCATTGCCGTTCTTCCTATAGCTGTTCCTGATTTGGGCTATGCTTTTGTTGCTTTCAATTTAGCGAAGTTCGGTAGAAAGCCATTCCTCATTTTGTACTCAGTTATATTTTTTCTTCCAGTTTTATTGATGTGGTCTTCAATAATAGCAACTTATGCAGCAGCTCGGCCCGGCTTGAGGAAACATGATAAACAATTTCAAACTGATCATGAAATGCGACTTTTAGGAACTCTAGGAGCTATGATCACAGTTTTTTCGATATGCGTTGTACCTTTGGCCTCAACAATTATTGTAAGTGCATTTTTAACTTTTGTCGATAAAACAGACCCAGAAAATTTCGATCCAGCTGCTACTGCAAAGTTTTTGTCTGTTGAACTCACAATGGGTTTTCTCTTTGTTAGCAACAGTCTCTGGAATTGCTTTATTTACAGCACTCGAGAAACTAATTTTCGTTGTGCTGTAAAGTTGCTTTACAAAAGAATAGCACAACAATTAAGACTAGATGCTGTCTGGAATACTGTTTTACGAAGACGCGATGTACAAATAACTGTTAATACTTAACTGTGCGCAGTAATCCGATATTGTAAACTTGTTAAATGTAATGCATTTAACAAACGATATCAGTTTTGGAATATAAAAAATGAAACATTTTTACGATCTTTGGTCCATCCTGATTATTCGGAATGAAGCAATGCGGGGAAAGGCAAATGGAAATAAAATGAACATTCACACATATTGATAACAAAAGTCACCATCCTCTTCGCAATGCATAATACTTTTACTAAAATAATCATTAATGATATCTAACTTGAGTTTAGGTTTTTTTATTAAGGCTTATTAGTTTTTATGTTCTTTCTTGAAAGCGTTCTACACCAAACCAGATGTTAACCATAGTTGTTGTAACGAGAGGGAGAGAAACAAGGGATGAAAGTGAATTCCATCCATCTCCCAACTATTGAACCGCTAAAAGTGATCACAGAGGGTTGTGGTGGGCGTGACTATAATTTATGAATTTAAACAAATGCTTTAGTTGTGGCTTTTTCAGGGAATGCACTTGTCCATAGATGGTTGCACCACTAGACTAAACTTCAGTATTAACTTATTTACGCAAAAAGCTTCTCTTATTTGTTACTAGTATTGCACAATTTGATAACTACTACTTGCAACTGTTGGCAATAGAAAACTTTTGAAGATATACGGTGTTGTTGTTCATTAGTATTGTGTTCTCAGTGTTATCATTCATTGATATACTGTTCTCAATCATAAGCGTTCGCTCTAATGACTTGATTTACGTTCTGAAAAAGCAAGATCTTGTTGAAACTAAACCGTTCAAAGGGCTAGCGCAGCAAGTTATTTGCTAAGGCATCGATGTTGTACCAGGTGTTCTCGTGTAATTAGCCCCGTCTTTTGATTGTGTGCGCTATTAAATCAACATAGAGTGAAACTGTATTTAAATAAAAGCAAATTGAAATATTACCAGAACAACTCAATGACCGGATTCAAACAACAAGTCTAAGTCAGTTTAAGTTTGAATCAGTTCAGTTTAGAGTAATTATGTTGAATTACTAAAGCTGAAAAATGTACCCGATCGTGCATACACCTTGTTGGTATTTGTAACTTTGTGTTGTTAAAGAGAATTAAAAAGACTATCTAAAACAGTGGTTTCTAAACTTTTTAAGCCACGACCCACCTTTTAAAACGTAAATTTTCGGGCTTCCCATAATCCTGCATGTACTTCAAATTATCTGGAAAAAATACAATGAAAACAAAACATCTACTCAAGATGTTAATTCACTTTTTAATTATTTGAGACAAAGCATGCAGTAATTTAAATTTTGAATGACTCTCACGACCCACTGAAATTACGCCCACGACCCACCAATGGGTCGCAACCATGGCGTTCTTATACAGGCCACTTCATCGTGCACAGGCGACAGAAAACTGGAGGCGAGCTATATTTCTTTTGTTACTCGACAGAAGGTTTTATTAGCATTTGTGTGTATGTTCGCGCACGTTGCATGTCGATAACGATTGTTTGATTTTAAACTAGTGCATTAACTCAAGATTTGATCGACAGTAGTCAGTTTAGTGATGTTGACTTGTAAATGAAAGTGCTGGTACTTTAATTTTATGTAGTCTGAACAGTAGTTGCAAACAAAAATTAAACTGACCGTTAGCTTCAGGTAATATAAAAGTTATAAGCGTGCTTTGTCTTTAGTTGAAAACAGAACTTAATATTGACCGATAGCTTATAGGCCAAGTGAGATGGAAAAGTTATATGAAGTATGCTACCGATATGTTGAGCCTATGAAATATACGTTTGTAGGCCTACATTTTCATTTGGATACATTAAGGATGAGATGTAACTTAAAAGAATAGGACAAGTTTTGCTGCTATGAAATTGTGGCTTTAAGCCATTTTTTTCAGTAAATTAGCCATGGCTAATTTTGTTTTGCTACATTTTGTTTAGGCAACGTAATTCTAAGTAAATTCGGAGGCTAGGAATAAAGATGGGTAAGCCTAGATTTAGTTGTTGGATTCAGCTAGTTCAAATCAGTTTCTTAGAACTGTCTCAGAAAATTTTGAAAATTCCGAAACCCTCAAATTACATTTTTTTCAGAAAATGGGGAGAAAATGTTGTGTAACAAATTGTAATGGTAATCATGACAGTACATCAAAAGAAAAAACTTTTCGCCTTCCAAAAGATAAAGACGAAAGAGAAAAGTAGTTAAAAGTTATCCCACGTGATAACATTCCGGATTCAAAACATACCGTTGTATGTGAAAGACACTGGCCTCAAGGTTACGAATCTGTGCAATGCTATGGAAAAGAAAGACTACGCCACCCACCTTCCGTATTTGATTGTATAAAACCCAGCCTGCTGCGGACATCCACGCCAGCCCTCAGGACAACCGCCAGAACCTCCTTTGAAGTGCGAACTCAGCAGTCTGATGAGCTTAGTGCGTTTAATGAAGAAGTTAAAATAACAAATTATGAAAATTTTAAATCTGATATTTTGCATCATAATTTTGGATGCCTAGCTGTAGTGAGCAAATCAAAAAACGAAATATATTTGCATTGTGACGAGCGATTAGAAGGAACTGGGATTTTTTAGTTCATGATGAAAATTAAAGCAGATTTTTCCTACGAAGCATTTCATTTAGGTATTAAATGTATCATCTCATCGTTATCTCAAAATAGAATAACTCAATTAACACTGTGGGCACAGGTAGATGAAGCTGTAAGATTTTTAAAAAATCATTCTTCAACACTAGAAAGACGAGCGGTCATTTTTGACCGCTTTTCAATTTTGTTTTTAATCTTACAACGTAGGCAGTTGAAATTTGACTCTGGCCACCATGTGAGTTTTTATATATTTTTTGGAGACGCCAGGTAGCAAAGGAATTAATTTCACCAAATCTCTAAAACGGAGTCAATAAAGCAATATACCTAAAAAAACTAGCGGTCAAAATTGACCGCTAAGTGATTTGCTATAGAAATAGCAACTGTTTCTTTTTACCGTATGGGCCACAAAGTGGAAGACCAGATGCAGAGAAAGTTCGTTTTTATGATGAAATGGGAAGTGAGTGGGACTTGGGAAGTTCTAGTGAAATAATTGTTTCTTTAGGGGATTTTAATGGACATGTGGGGAAGTATGCTGAGGGTTTTGAAGGTGTACACGGGGGAAATGGTGTTGGGAAAAGAAATGCAGAAGGAAGAAGATTGCTAAAGTTTTGTGATAAGAGAGAGAACTGTGCGGGGCAAATACTTGGTTTAAAAAGACAGACAAAAGGAAAATCACTTATAGTGCTGGTGGATGTGGAACAGAAATTAATTTTGTGCTTGTGGGGAAAAATACAGAAAGTATATCAGGGATGTAAAGATGATTCCATGGGAACTTCAGCACAGGATGGTGGTCGTAGATCTAGATAAAAAGGTTGTGAGAAAGGAACGGATCATAAGAAGAAAGATTTGTAAGTTGAATGAAAACCGAACAAGAGTGAGATTTGAAAAAAGAGTAAAAGAACTTGTGAGCACAGATGCGCCTGATTTGTGGAAAACTTTTAGGGATGGTGTTTTAAAGGCATGTGACAAACTGTGTGGGAAGAAGAAGTCTAGGAGAGATCAAGGAGACATGTGGTGGTGGAATAAAGAGGTCAAGGATACCATAACAAGAAAGAAGGCGGCATTTAAAGAGCTGTGCAGATTCCCATTAGAACAAAATAAAACTCAGTACAAACGTATAAGAAATCTGTCGCGTTTTGATATAATAACATATATATAAAACTTTTCGGTTCTATCTCAATTTTAACTCTCTTTTAAAATTGAGGTGACGTATGATAATCGCTCGGATAATTAGGTCTGACTGCAACTTAATAAAACTTGAAAAAGATTGGCTTCCACTAAAAACACCTTGAACCACTTTAATAACAGAATAATGTACTCACAGAAATAATACTTCACAACTTCAAGCTTCTTCGCTCAACGATCTCAAAACTAATCACTTTATCACACAATCAGGAAACCGCCAAAACTAATTTCACCAATAATTGCTTAATACTCGCCACGTCCACAGAATCCACAATAATTTATCACAAAAAAACAATAGCCCGTGCACAGAATCCACTATAATTTATCACAAAAGCAATATGCCCGTCAATCAATCTCTCTCTTCCCCACTACAACGTTTTCTGCTCTCTGACTCCCCAACTCTACTTTCTTAATACAACAAAAATCCCGCCGCCTTATATATAAATCGACAAAAACAATCCAGAAAACGCTAGAACGAAATCACGTGAAAAAAAGAAAAAAAGCATTTCAAGTTATGTAATCAGTTATCGAAATTCTTCAAAGAAGCTAGAATTACTAGACCAGGGGTGGCCAAGCTGAGGCGCATGCGCCATGAGGTGGCGCATTGCATGATTAGAAGAGGCGCATTGTAACCTTGTGGTAATAACGCGCAGCTTACAACCGCAAACAAATCTTTGTTTTTGTAAACAAACGTGACATGGGAGGGAAATACTTGCTCCAGGATTTATGGAGATTGTGGCGCATCTGAAACCGTATGATAAAAAGTTGACGCATGGTAGGTGAAAGGTTGGCTACCTCTGCACTAGATCAATCTGAAATTTTACTATGTCGTAATAACGATTATGACGTAATAAAGGCGTACACAGCAATCCACTTGCGAGGAAAAAAGGTCCTTTTTCCTCAATCAGTTATCGAAATTCTTTGAAGAAGCTAGAATCACTAGATCAATCTGGAATCGTATTATGTCATAAACAATTGTGACGTAATAGAGGCGTACTTACGGCAAATCCAATTGCGAGGAAAAAAGGTCTTTTTCTCAATCAGTAGCCGAGCGAACAAATGACACAGCACTATATACAAATATGACACAATTCTTACAAGACAAATTTCCTTATTCGTGACAAAATCAAACGAGAAAAATTGTGGCTAGAGCTATGAGAATGGAAGCTAATCAGGAATTGAATAACTTATATCAGAATTCTAATAGTGTTTTCTGCTTCCTTAGAAGAATGAAAAAGGATGTGGAAGGAGGAAGGTGATTGAGAGGAGGAGACGGACGGTTGGGTTTTATTGAAGAAGATAGGGCAAAATTTTGGAAGGAACACATGGAAAAGATCATGAATTAAGAGAACGAATGGGACCGCATGGTGAAAACTGATTTAGTAGAAGGACCAGTGGAAAAAGTGGTTCGTAATGAAATTGTCGAAGCAATGCAAAGTATGAAATCAGGAAAGGCAACTGGAACATCTGAAGTAGGTGTGGAGATGATAGTTGCAAGTGGTGAAATCGGGATTAAAGTGATGATGGAATTATGCCAGCGAGTATTGGATGGTAGAGGAATGCCTGATGAGTGGAAAACAAGTGTGATATATTGAGCTGTGGATCATACAGAGGAATGAAACTGCTAGAACATGCCATGAAAATTGTTGAAAGGGTACTAGAGAGGCGAATACAAACACTTGTCAATTTGAATGAAATGCAGTTTGGATTTATGCCAGGAAAAGGAACAGTGGATGCGATATTTATTGTGAGAAGAATGCAGGAGAAATATCAAAAGAAGGACAAGAAGTTGTATATGTGTTTTGTTGACATGGAAAAAGCTTTTGATAGAGTGCCAAGAAAAGTGATGGAGTGGGCCAAGAGAAAGAAGGGTCTATCAGAAGTAATAGCTCGGGCAGTTATGAGCCTGTATGATGGTGCAAAGACAAGAGTGAGGGTGGGATCTGCATATTCAGAGGAATTCGAAGTAAAAGTTGGTGCACATCAACGATCTGTGCTGTCACTACTATTGTTTGCAATAGTGGTGAACGTAATTACAGAAAATGCAAGAAGGGGTGTAGTTAATGAATTGCTATATGCAGATGACCTTGTTATCATGAGCAAAGACATGGAAGACTTGAAGGAAAGATTTTGGAATTGGAAGGATGCACTGGAAAGTAAAGGTTTGAAGGTCAACACCAGAAAAACAAAATTGATGGTAAGCGGGTCAGAAGGCGAACTATACAAAAGCAAGATAGATCCATGTGGAGTTTGTGGGAGTAGAGTCATGGCCAATTCAGTGTTGTGCACGAAATGTGGAAACTGGGTTCATGGCAAATGTGCAAAAATAAAGAGAGTTACCGCTAGGTTGGCAATGCGTTTTGTTTGCTCGAAATGTAAAGGAATAATGGAAGGGACGATGGATTCGATCGAGAAGTTGTGCGATGAAGTGGAGACAATAAATCGATTTTGTTATTTGGAAGACAGACTAAGTGGTGGTTGTGAAGCGGCAGTTACAGCAAGAGTAAGAATCGGTTGGGTAAGATTCAGGGAATGTGGAGAGTTGTTGCTTGGAAATAGGTTTCCTCTGAAGATTAAAGGTACAATCTATTGTTGTTGTGTAAGATCAGCAATACTGTATGGAAGTGAGACATGGTGTCTAAAAGAAAATGAAAAAGCAATTTTGAGGAGAACGGAGAGAGCTATGGTGAGAGCCATGTGCGGTCAGAAAGTGGTAGACAGGAAGACGACTGAAGAACAGATGGATATGTTGGGGTTGAAGGAAACGATAGACCGGTTAGCAACAGCGAATGGAGTTAGATGGTATAGACATGTGCTAAGGAGGGATGACGATAGTGTTTTGAGGGTTGCTCTGAATCTTGACGTGAGTGGCAAGAGAAAGCGAGGACGACCAAAGAAGACTTGGAAGAAGCAAGTGGAAGAGGAGACAGAGAAGATTGGTTTGAAGAAGGAGGATGCCCTGAGACGAGACAAGTGGAGGGACCGAGTGAGAGCAATTGCGGAAGGAATGGGGTAAATCCGGCCATCTCTGTTAAAGGGACAACACCGGATAAAAACTGAATCACTACTTTATGATTTATCAATTAGCGATTGTTATCCCTCAAGACTTGCCAACATTTTGTATAATAATCATTGCTGTCTTTATTCTCCAAAATCCACTCAGGAACCACGACAAAAAGTGCTTAAGCTAAGCGTAAATTAAGTTTGATTTTTTTTGAAATTTTCAGCATACTATGAACCATAAATTCTGTACCAAAGCAGCAAGTATAACACGATTTAAAGGTTCTGATAAAACAAAAAAGTACCAACTCAAAGCTATTATCTTTCGGTTTTTATTTAAAATTGATAGGCGTCTTCCTACTTGTTTTAAAATTTTTGTGTCTATTAAAACTTTTAGTTAGTAAGCTACACATGTAGTGTCATCAGCAAGCAAATGCTTTCCCGCAAGTTTTATTTGTTATAACATTTCGGATGTTCTATTACTCTTACGTATCCAACCATTTGCATTTTTTCTGGTTGACAATCGTAATATACCTTTGAAATGATAAATGTTTTGTGATTGCCAGTACTTATAGCATATTCGAACGCCATTAAGGCAGAGGTATCTCAGCAGAATCACTACTTGGGAAATTCAAGAGTTGTGAGGCAGTCTGATACCACACCGTTGAGGCTAGCTTAATCCCAAAAGTGAGGCGATACGGTTTTATATTAAATTTTTGCCAAATTTTGGAAATTTGCATAGATTTATTGTATTTTTGTGACGTCATTATCACATATGACGTCATCATTGACTGCCTATGAGGTCAAGTGTATATGTCACATTATGTTACGGTTGCAATAAATATTTATCTTGCTTCTAATCTGAAAATGATTCATAAAAAAGCACATAAAGTATGCTAAATTCTTCGCCTCCAGTTTCGACTGCAGTATGCACGATAGTATGGCCTGTATAAGAACGCCATGGTCGCAACCCATAGTTTGGGAACCACTGATCTAAAATATAAAGCAGAATTTTGTCTGTACGTAAGTGCGCTTTAACTCCTTCGAAACTTCTGGGCGTACAAACATGAAAGTTGACACGAATAATTATTGCAACGAGGTGAGTTCATATAGGTATGTGATGCTATGATGTAGTCATGACAAACGATAAATTTTTTTAATTTACCTTTCTTGACGGAGGAAAACGGTTTACTGCTCAAACAAAAGCCAGCATTAACTTACCAACTTGCAAAAATTTTCCCATTTAGGATTTAAGATGACGTCGTAATTGATGATTAATTGTAAAAATTGTTTTTTCTAATCTGAGTAGAAATATGATAACCAGTAAAATAGTGAACATTTTATTTTTAAACGTTTCGCTTTATACCGAAAGCATCATCAGTTGTAATAAAAGTGTTAGCTACTTGGCTAGCTTAGCCTAGTACCACCATCAGTTGTAGTAAAAATCTAACCGACTAGGCTAAGGTAGCCTAGAAGTTAACTTTTTTATCACAATTGAAGATGTTTTCAGCATAAAGCGAAATGTTTCAAAATAAAATGTTCTCTAGTTTACTGGCTATCATATTTCATACAGATTAGTAAGGAGAGCTGATTTTCATGCTCCTCGCTTTTTCCATTTTCTCAAAAAATACTGACTGTAGAAATGCAGTTAAAAAGCTTTCTAGAGATATTTGCAAGCAGCTTACGATAAAAAAATTGAAATACCATTTGAGCTTTATTGACGATGAAGCTTGCGATAAATCATTTGAGTACTTTTTAAAAAGGCTTTTTTCTTTTTTTTTCTTGAACGCTTTAGAAAAGCTCTGTTTCGTCGTAATGCTGTTTGGCATCAGCATCATCATAGTGAAGAAGATGGCGTCACCCGGAAAGGCTACCAATCAGTTATGTCGGGTTGGAAATATCAATTGCGCCGATTTCACTCAATTTACATTTCTGCAAACAGTAACAATAAGTTGATACAAATGAGATCATGGCAGTTTTCAATTCAAACAAAAGCCTGTAATGGATTCACCAACTTAAAGAAATTTGATCATTTTAGAAACTAAGATCACATCATGATTAACGATTGATTGTAGAACTTGCTTTCTTCATTTTCTCAAAAAGTACTAATCGTAGAAGCGCAGTTGAAAGCTTTTTTCGGAGATATTAACAAGATGCTTCCAATAAGGTAATTCTACAAGTCACAGCTTATCAGCAATGCAACAAAAAAATAAACATCTAAGCTTTTTCAAGCATGCTTTCTTTTCCTTCTTGAACACTTCATAAAAATTTTGTGTCGTTATAATGTTAGGTGAGTTATAATGCAGCTGGTACCACTTCAGTGCAAACAACAGCAGGCAGCAGCTGCACTTTTTGCCCACCACTATTTTGAAAGCAAAAGTAAATGCAAAACCCATTACTAATATGCCGCATAGAAGAAAAGAATGATACATCAAAGTACCTACGTAGCAATTTAAATCTTTTTTTTTTAATTGCAATGGCAAAAATGAGAATTAAAATAATCGAACTGCAGGTGAACTCCACGCCAGATTATCTTTGCCCGGTTGCGTCGCGTGCCTGAGTGCTTTCAACCGCCAAGACATTTTTGTCGAGGGTAGCAAAGTGGTACAAAGTGCCAAGTTATATTGTGAAGCGTTGTAGAATTCAGAAAAATCCTCTTGAACACAAAATACTGGTAGTTTAGTTATCTATTGAAGCTATAATTTAACTTATTGTCAGAACTGAACTGTACTCGGGGCTCCGGGTCAGTTTGCCTTCCACTGGCTGCGTTTGTGCCGCGAGCGAGAAGCACAAGCGCGACTAGAGGATCTAAGTTCTTTAAATAAGCCTACAATTACGAAAAAGTTGTAAATAGTAGGCCTAATAGGGCATAGCTACAACCCTGTTAATATATTGATCACTTTAGCGCCGTTCCACGACCAACAAAATAGATTAGTAGGTCTATATCCCTACGTAAAATCATACTACCCAAATATACCAACGTGCTTATGGAGGGAAAAGCTGTCTTGAATAGGAGTTACTAGGCCAAGCAGGTAATTGGATGCAAAACATTTGGGGAAGATAAAGCCCATTTTTTTGTAATCCGGAACCAAGCCACATAGGTGCAGCCGAGTTCCTTTGCGGCACAAAAATCACTATATAAGGGTTGCACCAACTCGTGAAAAACGTCAACCATTAAATAACTCATTTCTATAATCGCAAACGAAAACCACTACGGTGCCCACACCAACTTTCACTTTGTGCCCCTATACTTATCGGAAGGAACAGATAGAATTGGTAAAATAATAGTGAGTCTGAAAAACCATAATTTGGGGTATAGGGGCGATACCCCTAATTTTACCAACTTTTTGTAACCGTTCTCACAGATTTTATTTGGGTAAAACTAGCTGGCTGGCTGAACGGATATTTCTAACTTGACATAAGCCGGCTAAACCGAAATTTCTAACTTGACATAATAATTAATTTATAGCAAAAAATCGATTGATTCAGAATCATCTTCATTGCACATAGAATATTGTTGTACTTAATATTTTTATCATTTAGTTAGGGATTAACCTACATCTGTTTTGACTAAATTTAGAACAACTTGTTTTCAAATCAGTTTAGAAGTCATCACTGTGTGTACAGTTGGCAGCATAAAATAGTATAAATCTACGAAAATTACCGCAACCATTCAATAGATATGACCATCATGCAATAATCTATTTAGGAACAAATCTTTCGGGGAGTGAAGCATTAAGTGAACTCGTTCATATCATCAAACGATGTTACAAAATAAGTGAGCTCAATCCGCGTTTGGGGGCAGAGCATTAAAGAAAAAACTTTTAAAAAATAGAATTTTAATATTCTAAACAACACGAAGAGGTTTTTTCTTTTTATTGAGATCATTTTCTAACAGTGAACTTTTTACTTCAAAACAGCATGAAATCTTTATTTTTGGAGATCGACTTTTTGAACCACGAATTTCGCACCCAAAAGAAATTTTCTTTAAAATTTCTTGCTTCTTTTACGCCTTTTGAGGGCCTTTGCCCTTTATCCCCCTCCCTAGGCAAGTCACTGCTGTCAAGTGCCTTTCTTAATTTTGCAACAACCGAAAGATTGTACAGCGTTGACAAAATAAGTGCAAGCACAATAGCGAACAGAGGATTTTGCAAGAAGGTAAGTATTTAAGAGTCCAGACCACATTCTTTTTATAAATGTCGAGAACTTATTTAAATCATCGAATACAAAATTGGCTTGGAATCTAACCATTTGTTCGTCTGGTCAGAGAGCTATCAAGGCATTGTCTTGTTGAGTTAAGAAACAGAGTAGATTAAATTTGTTAAAAACATAAAAATAAAGTTCTCAAATCACAAAATGTATTTATTAAAAAATGACCATATTTAAAATCCAATTTTTAATTTAAATTCAATTTTGTTCAATCGCGTTTATCCACGAACGGCTACCTACAAGGCAGGAGTTTTTCCAACCTGTAAAGCTACGAATTACTATATTATGGTTGTCATTAAAGACCGACCGGACTTTGGCTTCGGCGCCGAATTTCCTGTCACCTGTGCTCTACCAAACAAGAATAGCGCTGCTGCTGCTGCTGCTAGCGTATCGTAAAAAACAATTTTGGACACCTACCAATGGCAATCTGCCTTGGTTGTCTTGGGCCTTCCTCATAGTAATCTTTCCGAAGGATGAGCCGGGAGCAAGAACTTGAAGGGAACCAACTTTTAAGCTTTGTCTACATTAAAACGTCATACCTCGTACATTGCTCATTATAAGGATTGGTAAATTCTTTACTGCTTGTACGAACGAAAATTTAATCGAGAAAAAATGTTCAATCAAAACTTAATTTTAGAGTTCAAAAACTGAAATCTAAAAACAATATAATTGGTTGTTTCTTTTCCTTGGCGATTATCTCAAAACAAATCATGTCTGCAGTAATTCAGCTGCTCAAAATGGAGGAAAATCACAGAATCAAACAAATGAAGAAAACAGCTCTATGCCATATACCTAAGACAAAACTACAAAGACAACTCTTAATCTGAAGTGGCTGGCAAAAATTAACTTCGAATTTGAATTGGTTGGATAAAAAAAGTGTAAGCGACCTTCAAAGATGACATGGATATGGCAGGTGGAAGGACAAATTGAACAGACTGGACTAAAATACAATAGTAAGATGCCATCGACAAAAGGGAGTAGTGCAATGTATAAGCTTTCGAGAAACATGAGGTGAATCCGGCCACATTTGTTAATAAAAATATTAATAAAACCGAACTTAAAAACATTCAACCTCTCTCTTAAGAAGTACGAAAATTACAGAAACGTGAAAATTTACAAGAGTCAATAAAACCTAAAATTCTGACTACATAATTGAATAAAATTGGACAATTAAATTGAGTTACATTAGCGTTTCGGCAAGTTTTCGTAATACTGCAATTTCCCCGATTTAGTAAATTTTTTTTCCTTTATCTATGGCTCTTTGTGAAATATAGCATGCATTTTTGGTATGTCGAGTGTAACAATATTTCAACCAGATCAATTTGTTCTTTCGACAATTTATTCTTCAAATTTAACGTTTTGCTCCCCTTAGTTACCGGAGGGCTTCAGAAAAATTATGAAGCTCCCCGGTAACTAAGGGGAGCGAAACGTTAAATCTGAAGAATAAATTGTCGAAAGAACGAATTGATCTGGTTAAAATATTTGTGAAATTCTGTATTTTACAGTTGCCCAACTTGCTCGCTTTTTCTTCACGAAAGCTTTTACTTGCTAAGTTTCTGGTAAGAAAACTGTTGATATGATCTTCAAAAAGTCGGTCAATATAAAGCGGTCAAGGTTTGAATGGGCAACTCACTGCATTCGAGGCGTACGACAAAACAAACTGTCACTACATTTAGAGGTTGTTGTATGTTGTTAAAATAACGAAATAATTACAATATGCTAAAGTTGTAAAAAAAACTGCTGTAACTTAACGACCGCTTGAGATAAATTTTTGAAATTTTTTGACTTTTCCTAAAATTTATCTGGCTTTTGGTTGATTTTAAGCTGACAAAGACAATCATTGCAGTTTTGAAGTAAGTATAACAATTTCGAAACCCACTCGGGCAAATTTCTTCATCGATTGCTTTCATATAATAAAAAAAAAAGAGAAAGAGCGCACACGCAAAACCGTGACGCGTTGCGTAAACCGCAGAATGTTTGTAAAGTGACGCAATGACTGTAAAGCTCAACTGTTTCTCAGAAATATTTTTTTCTCAAAACCTTCTGGCTGTGAACAGCCACTATTAATTTGACAAGCCAAAAACATCAAAGTTTTCAAACACACAACTGTTTTGTAACTTTTCGTCAAATGCATCTTCTTGACGCTAAGCCATGACCCACGAATAAAGTAAAGCTAGATTTTATTTTGTAATTTTGATACTTGACAAATGCAACTACGTAAATATAATTTTTCCCAAGTGCAAAGCCAGAAAAAACTTTTGGAGGTGTGATAATATAGTTTTCGCTTTTCATAACGTTGTGGTAATGTTGTTGCCAGTTAAAATTGGGGATTGGTAGGTGGAAAGGTAACAAGCACACTTGCTATTCTTATTGGATTGAAAATATGCAACAGTGGCTGTTACGTGAACTGACAAATAACAACATAGTAAGAAGAAAATCCTGAAATTATGAGAGAAGTAAATAGCGGCTATTTACTATCCATTTGTAACTGACATAGATTTAAACGGCCAACTGACATTCATGTTTGCATGTGTATATAGATCGACTAGTACCTGCAAAACAAGTCGTGGTTGCTGCTTTCTCCTATGACTACAATCGGCTTACTCCAATAAAAAATTATTAATGCCACTTTCTCCAATTCATAGAAACTACCCCAAAATCATTATAAATAATGGCCCCAATAGTGCTACTTCAGCAGATGTAGAGGAAAGCACTGTATACAAAGCCATGCTGCAGTCTACTTTAGTTTTGATAAAACATCAAGTACGCTTGTTCAATGCTGCTCAGAATGAATGAACAGATACAGCGCTAATACTTTGAATGTGAAATAATAATTAATTCTTTCGTAGCAGTATTTGTAGCAGTAAGATAACTCAAATTTAACATCATCACCAGTATCTCACTCTTTGTGCTCCCCTCTATCTGTTCTTAAGGCCCATGGAATATGTATTTTATTTAGATTTTGTAGTAAATAAATGAAATTTTTGCTTGTTGCTGGGCCATCAATTACCGGTAGACGGGAAGAGTGAAGTTGAAATTTATATCCGTACTGGCTCATATAGGATAACTTCGGTTTGCCAAGGTTCCTGAAGGGATCAAGGTTTACAGTGACAGATTAAGGGAGGCAGGGGTGACATTAAAATTTAATGGAGGAGTTTTGTAAAGCTTAACTTCCATTGCTTTTCTAGTAGGCTGTTAGTAATCAATTAAATATTGAATTTTATCAGCAAATACAAATCCAAAACGCAAGAAGCCAAACGTCGGTCACAGAAATTATTTTTTTTGAGGAAAAGGGACCTGTGGAACATTTCCTAAATTTGTGATTAACCTCAAATTTTTTTTCTTGATCGCGTGACAAAAGCCAGGTGCTTGTGTTCTGATCGCTTTCAAAAGCAAATGAAGACCTTTTTTCTTTCCGTGGTCTTTTATCCTCTTTCATAAAGACGCCACTGGTAAAAGCATAACATTTGAAATTGTGTGGTGTTCTCTTATTTGAAAATAAAAAACAATGTACAGTCTGGCTCTATGGAAGTAAAACGGGCATCGAAAGTGTAATCGAAATATTAAGAGTGAAGTGATTGTTACGTTGCCTACTGCATGGCTAAGCAGAATTGCATTTGCATTAAAGCTTGCAGTACTTCCATATCATTATAAGGGTGTCTGCTAACTCAAATATCGTCTTGTATTTTTCAATCTTCTAAACTACGTTAATCTTACGTTCGATAAGTTAATTTCTGAGTGTTTCACTTCAACTTAGGAACAACTAAGAAGTCAAAAGCAGCGTCGAATGTGCATGGCAGCATAACTGAGAAACGAGTAACTCGTCTTTATTGCTTGATGAGCAAATACGAACTTAGGATATCGATAAATGATGTTATTACATCGGCAAAGCAGCCACTACATTTTATTTTTATGTTTGAAATGTTCAAATTGCTATTTTCCACTAAAACTTAAATTTTCTGACCGGTGTATAAGATTATAATGATCTTATGATATGTAACGGTCTATACATAATTTTCTTTTATCAGACATATAAAAATTGCAGATAAAAGTTATATAAAATGGCCCATGCCAATGTAACACCTGAAGAAGTGTTACGTAAAGTTTTGAATGAAGTATCTGACGAAGAAAACGATGATATTGAAGACATAGCCTTTATAGCTTCAGGTGACGAAATAGATGTTGTGCTATCAACATCTTTTAATTTTGATAATCTTGACGATGTAAACGGAACTGACCAAAACGTAACAGGTAATCAGGACAATGCAAGTAATACTGCTGGAACCACACAGCCACGTCAGCTTACCCGCGATAAATTAATTCATGATCTGGAAAGTGCTCTTAATGAACAAAATTACATCCCACTAAGTTTGCCAACTACTGAAAAAACTTTGACTAGTTATCTGGAAAACCCAAAGCCTCCAAATAATTAGGAGGTACAAATAAAATGGTCAAATGTTTGTTCAAGCTGCGGTCGTCAGACGCATTAAATATTACTAGAGATAAGACCGGTGTTCGAGAAGAAGTGAAAGACAAAATATCTCCTTTGCAAGCTTGGATGCTTTTTTTCACAAAAACAAAGCTGGATATAATAGTTATAGAAACTAATCAAAAAATAGAAGAGACAATGATGAAACTTCAGAGTATGCTTGCGGCGGATTGCAGCATCAGATATGGATATATACGACTGGCCAATCCTTCCGAAATATCGGCACTGATTCAAATAATTTACATGCGAGGCTTACTAAGACAAGCGCATCAAGGCACTAATGCGATGTTTCACAAAATATTTGGCAATCCAGTTTTTAGTGCAACTCTGTCCAGGAACAGATTTAAATTTTAATGAGGGGGACAACCAAATTGGTTGCCTTTTTGATTCCAGTGCCGACAGTCCTCAACTTCCTTTAGAGACAGAAAGCTCTTCAACTTCTAGAACCGATTTGAGACGAAAACGAAAGAAACGATGGGTGAAAAACCGAGATTTACAGCCAAGCTTTCCACTCTTTACACTTGCAAGAAAAACATACAAAGAGGGCATGCAGCCTGAAGAATATTTTGAGCTCTTCTATGATGAAGAATTGATAAATTTCATCACAAGCATCTTCAATCTGTACGCATCTCAAGATAAAGGTGATGCTTCGTTCTCGACCAACCCAGAGGAAATTAAGTGCTGACTGGGTATACTGATACTATCAGGGTACATGTCATTTCCCATATGGCGCATGATGTGGGAGTACCACTCCGAATCGTACTTGCCATCTGTATCTAACGCAATGCGTAGAAATAGATTTGAAATCTTGAAGGCATATGCTCATTTTTTTGACAACACAAAACTTACTAAAGACGATAAATTCACAAAAATGCGCCCCTTGCTTACAATGCTCAATGAACGATTCTTGCAGTATGCGATACTAGATGAAAGGCTTTGTGTCGATGAAAGCATGATACCCTATTTTGGAAAACACAGCGCAAAATAGTTTTTGAGAGGAAAGCCTATCCATTTTGGCTACAAGATGTGGTGCCTTTGCGATCGCTTAGGGTATCTTATTCAGTGTAATCCCTACCAAGGAGCTTGCGGAACATACGATAAAGAGCATAGCGTTGGAGCCTCAGTTGTTTTAGATTTGGTTTCGGAGCTTCCTCCAGACGTACCATTCAAAATCTATGGCGATCGCTTTTTTTCTTCTGTCAAACTTGCTGAAATTCTAAAATCAAAAGGAATTGGTTACACCTGGACCGTAAAATCAAACCAAACCGAGAAAGCTCCATTGATTGACTTAAAAAAGATGGCCCAGCGTCCAAGAGGCAGCTTTGATTTTTGCCTTGAACAAGGGAAGGAATTGCGCTGACCACTTGGAATGACAACACAGTCGTATCACTCGTATCAACTGTTGATCCGGTCATGCCTATCGTGAAAGCCACACGCTGGATCGCCAAAGATGCACAGAAAAAACAAGTGGATCAACCTTTCATGGTGTCCCAGTACAACCATTGTATGGGTGTTGTAGACCGTATGGACCAAAACATCGACAATTACAGAATGGGAGTCCGATCAAAAAAGTGGTGGTGGCCTCTTTTTGCGTTTACAGTTGATGCAAGTCTTCACAACGCGTGGGAGTTGTACAGGAAGGGTGACAATAACAGTCCTCTTGACTATTTGGGATTTACCAGACGCACAGTGCAGTTTTATCTGCAGAAGTATGGCACCCCTTCTGCTATTCCTGGTCGCCCAGCAGCAACAAAGCCTTTAGAGAAAAAGGCCCTTCCAGGAATCCGCTTTGAAAGCGAAAATTATTTTTGCTACCAGCCGAAAAGCAGTCCAGGTGCGTTCTGTGCAAGAGAAACTCCAGGAAGATGTGGAAGAAGTGCAGAGTTAATTTTCACGAACTTTGCTTCGAAGAATTCCACAAGATGGAGCATCAGTAAGCTAACGGGTGACATCCCGTGATACCTACAATGTTGTAGCAAACTGTTTTTTTTTGTTTTTTCATGTTTTCATGTTTTTGCGTTAATTCTTTCATATGCTGCATGCCTTTCATATTTCATCACAACTGTTTCTTCTAGCCTAGATGCCGTTAATTTTGTGTCGACCATACGTCTCTGATGCAAAACGAAGTAAAAAGTCCATTTGTAGTGTAAAAATACCATGCTGTACTTGTTTTTTGCAAAAAACAATTAAAAACTTTTGCGCTCTGGTGACCCCTATTCATGCCCGGTGTTCCCGTTTGGGACACAACAAAATTGCAATATAATAAACAAACAAAGAAAAATAAACTAAAATAACACCGAAATATGTCCTTTGGCATGAAAACACAACTTTTTATACACAAAACTTTAAAAAATAAAATTCGGTCAAAAACGGGTTAAATATCATATGACACCTCCAGAGGGAAACAAAACTGCCGTATTAGTGTTATTAAGGTGGGAGGGCTACATAGACCTATTGTTGCAGGACAAACTTTCTATTAAAAAGAATCAAAGTTTATCATCGTTTGATGTTACAGGTTTTCGTAACAAATTCAAAACTTTGAACTCAAGTTTGCTTGAGTACTTTTTTCATTCAACTCATCACAAACGCAGTCTTGGACAACTGATTTATTCTAGATGGCTAATTCGGTGAATTACAGCAAAAAGTGGCTAATTCTAATCTAATTTGAAAAAAATAAAAATCTCTTATTTTAGTCTAATTTGAAAAATCCCTAATTCCAATTCTAATCTAATTTCGGAAAAGTTCCTGACCGAAGAGTCGAATCTGAAAAATGACAAGACGTTTTTTTATTAGGAATCACCTGCATTTTCGAATAGTTTGGCCGAAAATCAAGATCGAAATTAGATGATCTCCAAAAAGAAAAAAAGATTTTTACAATAATTTGCTGGCAAAATTGAAAAAGTCTTAGAATTGTCGCAAATACACAGTGGTTTTGCGAAGATGTTCAAATGGCATCAAAATTCGCTGGGTAATGAAAATTTCAAACTAATTTCAGAAAAACAGGAAAGCTCTAATTGCAATTCTACTTTAATTTGTGGTAATCAGAAATGCTCTAATTTTATTCTACTTTAATTTGACAAAAGCATTAATGCTCTAATTCCAAGTTTAATCTAATTTGAAAAGGCTAAAAAAAGTTCTAATTGTCCAAGTCTGCACACAAGAATGGAGAGGCTTACAAAAATGTCGTATTGCATTGCATAAGGGAGTGGAAAGAATAAACGAGCTATATGATTCGTGAGCATTCCTTAATTTGAATGAGATTTATGTTTTGATCAATAAAAATATTTATCCATGGTGAACAAGCATAGCTTGCATAATGAAAAAAGTAATAACTCAATAAAGTTAAGAAATTTTTGTCATTCAAATGCTACTTCACACCCTGTTCAAATACTACTTCATACCCCGTTTCACTTTTACTAACAATCAATTCAAATTACAAAAATCTAGAGAGTTAAACACTTGGCATATGGCTAGCAGTCCAACACAAGAAATGTTATACCAACATCTCTGCTGGTAAATTCCTCGTAAAAGGCAAAATGGCAAATTGATGATGAGTTGTTGAACTTTCTACCTGGTAGCTGACAATGATAAACTGCGCTTCGGCGATCGCAAAACCACAACGTCGAAGAGTAAACACCACGAAATAAGAAAATTCGCCGGCCGTTTCTTTATTTTAGATTATAGTCACAAATCGAAAATCTACTGCTGTGCATTTAATTTGCAATAACTTAAACGCTATTAATCTGATCATAACGAAAAGTATATAATTAGATTGAAAAATAAATTCTGCATCTATCTGAGCAAATACGGAATCTCTATTGTGAGTGGTTTAAAAGTTGGCTGCCAAAGTGCGGGTCAAATCGACCCCCTAACCCTCCGGATATAGAAAGCAAAAAAAAGCCCGGTCTTAATAGGGTTAAAGAAAGAACAGGAAAAAAGTAAATGAACAAAGAAGAGGTAGAAACGTAACTTAAAACAGGAGACCAGCGTTAGAACGCACAGAAGTGAAAGTAGAATATTTGTGTATGAAAATGACGATAGTGGTAAAGTGCAACTGCAAGGCATGGAATTAAAAAAATAACAGAGTTTAAGTATTTGGGATCGATTTTACAAAGCGGCGCGATGGTGTAGTGGTTAGAGCATCCGCCTCGTAGTCGGTAGACCTGGGGTTCATTCCCTAAGTCGAGTCAAACCAAAAGACTTTAAAATATGGTATTCACAGCTTCCCTGCTTGGCGCTCAGCATATAAAAAGGATAGTGTGGAGAACAAGCCGGCAAGCTTGCTTGTTGTGTCCTTGGGCAAGGCACTTAACGGGACGCCTCCACCTTTATGTGGTAGACAGATGGCCCTCCCGTACTTCACCGGGTTACAATTGTGAAGTTGCTAACCCAGCATGTCAGACGACTCTTGAGTACCAACCAGTGGCAGTCCGCCTTGTTGGTGGTGGGGCTACCAGTCACTCAAGACTGGTTCGAAATGGGATGCGATTTTTCCCCTAGCCTAATTTCAATTAGGTTGACGGCATGAATTCATGCCGTACCTCCACCCCAAGGAAGAGAAAGGGGTAAACAAACAAACACACAAAATTTTACAAAGCACTGGAGAGCATGGTCGAGAGATAAAAAGAAGAGTCTTTGCTTGGTGGATTAGACGGAAAAGAGCTACGGGAGTAATCTGTGATGGAAGAGTATCTGACGAAATAAAGGTCAAAAATGTATAAGACAGTGGTCAGACTAGCATTGCTGTTTGGCTTTATAAAACCGATACCACTGACCAACAAACAGAAGCCAGAGTTGAATATGGCAGAAATAAAAGTTTTACGCTTTTTGATGGAAGTGTCCAGGATGGAAAAAATAAGAAATGATTATGCATAAGGAACAGGGCACATTGGCTGAATAAAGGAAGAGGTGAAGGAGGCAAGATCGAGAACTTCCGCCAAGAACTGAAGGAGAAAGCAACTACGTTGCGAGAAGAATGATACAAACTGACACAAATAATAATATGTAGCAATTTCAACAAACTGCAATTTTAATTTCATGTAGGCCTAACTTGAGCCAATACTTAGCCTAACTTGTTTATAAAATTTTGATTGTACCTTTTTAATTGTCACATAACATTGACCCCGTAAGGACGTGCACAAATTCATACTTATGACATCATAGTAATTGCATTGTTGTTTTTGCTGGAATCTTCCAGAACATTTAGAATATTCTTTGCTTTGTTCAAATGTGACCAAAATGAGAGAGAAATAGATAGGTGGCGTTGATGAGTATTTGCGTTAGTTTATTCGGCATTTACTTCTTTGTTGCTGAAAGTTGTAAATACGAGTACCAAGTGGAACTGATAGTTGTAGACTAGTTGGTAGCGCAGTTTAGGTAAAAGTTATTTTTGATTACATTTCTTATTGTTTGGTACAAAAAATGATGTTGATTAACTATTTGCCATTATTTGTTACTAAAATAGCAAGGTCTCAGTAAAGTTTCAAGTCAGACAAATTGTTGAGCGATTTATTCAACATCTATAAAATTTGCTGCGTATCAACAAATTCTGATTTAAGTGATGGTATAGCAGATGATAATTGTTTTTCGATGGAGATCACGACCAATTAAAGCAACAAAGAAAATATTGTTTGTGTGGTGGAAATCACCATGCCCGAGAAAGAAGCCAGCACCCAGCAAACGTTCGAATCTGCAACAAATACCATAAAACCGGACACTACCATCGAGATGCAAAAGTGCTTCTTCAAATGCTGTCATATCATTGCACGAGAAGAGGAAGTGGATGAAAGGGAAAATGTTCATCGTATCCGAATCTTATAATTGCTCTACGTCGCACTTGGTGCTTCATCATGCTTTTGCCAAACCATCTTACCAGCGGAACTGAACATATCACCTGTAAAAAGTTTACTAAACACGGAAGTTTCTGAAAGTTTTGTTAATGAAGCGTTTCTAAAACTGCAAAATTTAAACTTCAGGAAAGCGTTTCCGAGTTTCTACGACTTCGGAAAATATTCGCGCCTATTTTCGCAAAAGTTTTTGGTAACCTTTTCCTACAAGGTCGTGGCTACTCTAACGTTACTTTTACTGTAATGCCTGGAATTTGTACTGATGTTGTCTTTGGACTGGGGTTTCCAAGCTTTTTTTTAGCCGCGGCACACTTTGCGAAGTACGTTTTTGACGTTGTTTACAAAGTCTTGGCCCTCGAAAAGATACTAACACAAGGTTAATTTCAAATTGTTAAAATTAAATATTTTTACTTTACTTTTTCCATGTTGAGTTGTCTAAAAAGCATCCTAAGTGCGCCTGCTATTTCTTCAAAAAAATTATTTACTCTATGCCCGGGATTCGAAAGATCGCTTTGAAGCGACAAGTTTCTCCATTCAACGAATAACAGTAAACAAGGAAACTCACAGTTCTTGCTCAATAGATTGCATTTCGTATCTTTGTTTGCTCTTGATGTGTATAAGACTTGAAAAGGCGGATTCGCATTCATAAGTTGTCGCAAAATGCGGAAGGATGTGAACAGCTTTGCACGAGTTTTTAGGAAATTTCTAGCGCACACTTACCCACAAACCGTTTAATTCCCCTTTTCTGTGCCTCAGTTGCAATGTTCGGTCTGTGTTAAATTCCATTAGCTGTTCTTGCGCAGTTACGTTCAAATTTGTGATTCTACATATCACAAACAGATTGATTGGATTTCGTAACCAGTCGTATTGCGAGGTATATGGTCTGGAAAAATACCAGGCAAACTTGATTAAAGTTTGTGCAAATGATTACCAAGGCTCTTTTTTGCTGCTCTTCGCTAGTCGTAGCAGCTGTAGATGCTACGAGAGGAAACACTTTCGGCACTCCCAGGGTGGCCTTGTCAGGCCACAGTTTCGATTTTAACTGAAATCCGTGCAGTTTATCTGTGATGGAGAGCATAGTCTTGTTTCTTTTTGCATTTTAGTGTAAAGTGCATTCAAATTTCCGAATATATCAACTAAATATGCTAATTTTGCCCACTCCATTTCATTATCAATATAATGTTTGAAGTGACGCCGAGCATCTGCAAAAAAAGCTTATCATGCTCTCGCGGTTCGCAACAATCGAGACAAAACGTTGCCGTTACTCAACCAATGCACCTCAGTGTTAAAAAATAGATACTTATAATCAGTTTCCGTTTCTTGGGCATAATATTTGAAACAGCCTGGATTTTAGTGGTCGTAACTTGATTCAGTTAACCATTTTTACAGCTGTATCAAGAACTGCTTGAATTCTTCTGGTATACTTTTGGCTATCAGCGCTGCACGATGCAAAAAGCCGTGAGTCACCTGTATGCAGAATTTTTTCTGCGTTACTAAAGATATAAAATCCTTGCATTTTCCAGTCATCAAGGCTGTACCATCTGTGCTAACTCCAACGCAGTTCTTCCATTTTGGCCTGTTTTTGTCTAAGAGGGTTTATGTCACGTGGAATAATTTTTCTGCTGTAGCTTGCCCAAAAATTTTTCTGCAAAATAGAAAATATGCTTTAATGCAGCGCTTCTCAACCAGTGGGCCGCGGCCCACTGGTGGGCCGCCAAACTCTTTCAGGTGGGCTGCGAAACTCAAAATATTTGTTATAACTTCTATATTTTAAATAAGAAGTATGTTGATATGCGTAGGACTAGGCTAATACATTCTATTTATTGCAACATTCTATATCAGTATTTCGTCATAATAAGCTGACACTGGCTAGTATTTCGTCAACATTTTAGTTAGTACAGTAAACCAGTTGTTTAGTTAGACAAAGAGAGGCATTACTGAATTTTAAATGGATCGTTTTTTGAAAAGAAAGGGGAATGAAGTATTAGTAGAAAGTTTGAAAAAACCACGGAAAGTAGTGAGAAAATATGATCCTGAATACATCAAATATGGATTTATAAGCGCAGGACCAGACTTAGAGCCTAAAGCCCAATGTGTTGAGTGCGCGCAAATCTTGTCGAACGAGGCTTTAAAACCATCAAAGCTTAAGCGGCACCTCGACTCAAAACACCCTGAAGTTGCAGAAAAACCCAAAGAATACTTTAAGAGAAAAGGAGAGGATCTGCAAAAACAGCAAGGAATCCTAACTTCGTTTACTGCTCGGACAAAATCAGCATTGAAGGCTAGTTATTTGGTGGCTTCTCGCATTGCTCGTAGCAAGAAAGCTTTCACAATAGGAGAGGAGCTTATTCTGCCCAGTGCTATAGATATGTGTCGGGAAATTATTGGAGAAGCCGCTGCATCAAAACTTCAAAGAGTATCATTGTCAAATGACACTGTAACTAGGCGAATAGTTGAAATGAGTGACGATATCGAATGTCAGATGTTGGAAAAAATCAAAGCCAGTTACTATTCTATCCAATTGGATGAATCGACTGACATTAGCAATTCAGCATTATTGCTCGCATTTGTAAGGTACTGTGCTGATGGTAACATTCACGACGATCTCCTTTTTTGCAAAGAACTTCCCACGAGAACAACTGCAAGTGAGGTAATGCGCTGCCTTGACAGTCACTTCACTAACAAAAGCATTGACTGGAAGAAATGCGTTGGTGTGTGTACAGATGGTGCTGCCTCAATGACTGGTGTTCATCATGGTGTTGTAAAACAGATCCTGGATAAAGCAGAAAATGCCAAGTGGACTCACTGCTTCTTACATAGACAAAACCTAGCATCAAGGCAGATGTCACCAGAACTGCACGAAGTCCTGTCTATAGCTGTAAAGACGGTGAACTACTTTAAGAAGAATGCACTGCACTCGCGATGTTTCGCAGCCCTGTGTGACAAACTAGATTCAGATCACTTGCAACTCCTGTATCACTGTGAGGTGAGGTGGCTCTCAAAGGGACGCGTCTTTAATCGCCTCTTTGAGTTGAGACAGGAAGTTAACATTTTTCTTAACGATCAACGCTCACCTCTTGCTGATCATTATGTTGACGATTGTTTTTGTGCAAAACTGGCCTACCTTTCAGATGTGTTTGACCAGTTAAATCAGCTCAACCTTTCAATGCAAGGAAGAAACAGCTCATTGTTTCTAGTTGCCGATAAAATAGAGGGATTTAAGAAAAAGCTTGATTTGTGGAAAAGAATGGTCAGTAACAAACGGTATGAGATGTTTCCACTACTTAGTGAAAAGCTTGAAGGATCCCCTCATGTGGATATTTCAAAAATAATCGTCCTACATCTGTCTCACTTGTCAAATAAGTTTAATTCGTACTTTCCTGAAGATCCAAGACCAGGAAATCTGTGGATTCTAAATCCATTTTCTGTCAATTACGCGACAGAAGATGTGGAATTGCCCTCGCAACTTCAAAATGACCTCATTGAACTTTCTGAGGACAGCGGACTCAAGCAAAAATATAGAGAAGTAGATCTTCCTTGCTTTTGGATTCAAGCCAGCAGGGAATACGCTTCATTGTCAGAGCGTGCTATTATGTTTCTCTTACCATTCACCACCACTTACCTTTGCGAATCAGGCTTCTCCACAGTTACTACAACGAAATCGAAAGCACGAAACAGCCTTAAAACTGATACTCTGAATGCTACTTTGCGCGTGAGCTTGTCTCCTATCCAGCCTCGAATCGATCGTATCATTTCCAATAAGCAAGCTCAAGTTTCCCATTAGAAATAAATAGCTTGTGTTGTTTTTTGTGTGCACCTTTTTGAATGATGCTAATAAATTTATAGCTGTACACTCTCGTTATTTCATTCAAAAGGCTAGAACCAATCAGCCTTTACCATGAAAACTCGATTAAGTGAGACTTATTCTGTATTCACTTAATGATCCCTTTTCTTGTGGCATATTTGTTCTGTTTCACATCATCATCATTTACTCAATTGATTTATCATTAGACATTGGTTCTGAAATAAATTTTTCCAGAAGTGGACCGCATAGCAAAGTCTCGGCGAAAAGTGGGCCGCGACATGAAAAAGGTTGAGAAGCACTGCTTTAATGGATTCTCCTTCAATAAACTGACATTGCCTAAGCAGTTGGACCTTTCTTTTGATATCGGTGGATTCATCCAGTTGTAGCCCAAAAACTTCACTTGATATTATGTTGTCAAGTAGCTACTTTAAAATGTTGCCAGATATGTCTGCTCCAACGCTAATCAAACTTTTTAGCCTCTCGTACCAGTCGCACATTTTCCCTCACAACATGTTCAGTAGCAGTTTTACAATAGTAGTAGTAGTAGTAGTTGGCAATTTATTTCGCTTCTGTTTTCTACTTCGAGAATCGGATGAAAGCAACAAGCGAAAAAAGAATGTAGGTCACAAAACGAATTGACTTTAAACATACCCATATTTTTTAAAGTTACACTAAATAAATTTAAGAAAGGGGCATCGTCGCCGCACATGACAAAAACATTAAGCATAATAATTGAAAAAAAGCAAAACAAAACTGAAACTTAAAAAAGCAGTCAACAGTATAAACAAAATTTTACCTTATGTAAAAACACCCGATAATAGCTAAAAAAATACATGTACCAGTAATTTGCTTTCAAATGTCTTGATGACATTTTTTGGAGATCAACTTGTGATGAGAGCCTTTTCGTCTTTTTTTTCTTGCGTGGATGCCCATTTTTGGTTTTTTTTTGGAAATCAAGTTGGCCGTCCCTCTTTGAAATACCGGTACGCTAGGAGGTAAAATAACGTTTTGAGTACGATTGCTTACTTTTGTTCTTTCTAAAGGGAGGGGGATGGAAGGTAGTGGTAGAATTAAAAAGAGAGGCAACACTCTAAGCAACGTTTAATGCATCATATGGCACAAATGATGCATGGCTTTGCATTATAAGTAACAGGAAGTCCTTACAGTTTGGACAGAAATAAGTCTTCAGGAGAAGAGCCCAAGTCTGAATCGCAGATAACTGATTATTTTTCTTTTCTTGGTCGATTATCCCAAAACATGTCTAAACTCCGCAGCTGCAAAGGAATAAAATTACAAATGAATTGATGAAAGACACAATTTCCTGTCATCATTCACGTATTAAATTTTAAAATAAAATTGGAGAACAGAAATAGCAAATCAATATATTTGTTGCGCAACCATGCGTAGGCCTTCGCCAGTTATAAATAGTTTTATATAATTGTACTAGCCGGCGTCGCCCGCAGAGCCCCCTCACAAACATCGAGTTGTGTATATCGGTTTAGCCAGCTGGGCCGGCATCACCCGTCAGACTCTTGCGTAAACAGTGACGACGAAATTGTCTTAGTTATGCACTTACAGAGAATCATTTTTGTGCATGTAATGGTAATCAATTTATTCTGTCAATCAACATTGGTAATGCCCACAAAGAAAGAATGTTGTCACAGACTACAGTAGCATTCATACTTTTAGGAAATTGTAAAGGGAGGAGAAGATTGAAAATCTCTCAAGAATGATGGTGGTGCGTGCCCACATGTTGGTTATTATCACAATTACAGAATTAAACTATTTAGTGATAAGCCTATTTTGTAGGTTGTTGCGACCCCTTTTGCATATATATTTGTGGTATTAAGTTCTTTGATAGCGCTATTTGCCTTTTTTCCGGATAGCGACAAAAGCAGCAATGCCTTCCCCAGACTCATTCACCATATTCTAGTAGGCGGCCATTAGGCAAAGTTATTTTCAAACAAAATGTTCTCTGCAAATTCAATTTTACAAATTGATAGGTCTATGGTTTTATTTTGAATTATCCTTAAACTTGGGATTTCATTACATTGTTTTATAGAACAAGTAATAGACATCGTAACAGGCGGTATATCAGTAAAAGAAACGATCCTTGTTTTTCAGTATAGATATGGACAGCTTAACAGGCAGCATATGAGTAATGGACTTTCCCTTACCACCAAATGTTTTAGCTTTGATCCTGGTAGCTCTATGAGACTATTGCCAAGAAAAATAGCAAAACTGTTTCTTCCAAATGAGGTGCAATTTAACCCAGGCAGGGCTTGCCATCGGCTGCGCTTAATTAAAAAGTGTTAGTTCAGGTCTCTGCTACGGCTTCCATAAAAATGTTTGTGAGAGTTGTAACAAAAAGTTGTCAATTTGCTCTTTGCATGTCGGCGTTTATGCCAGGGCCAAGGAACATGCACGCAGTCAGAGATGTTAGTTCATATTAATTTGCCTACAGTAACGAAAAAATCAGTAAGTAACAATTCTAATATTTAATTACTTAAAATCCACTGTTAGGTCATAATCTTAAATGACATCACAACGCTTGCCACTACACTGTAAAAATAGCAGCAGGCAGCAAAATTTTCCCCTATCATTTTAATATCGAACACAAATGGTAAAGCCCATTATTGATATTTGTAATTGCAAGGATATCGGTACGAAACATTAATCTTCATTTAAGTGTAGGGAGGTCTAGATTAGGGGGAAAGTTAAATGCAGTAAAATCCCAAATTTAAGAAAAGATCAAAATCAAACAGTAAAAGCATCACCTTGCAACATTAAATTAAGAGGGAATGCTTTGTTTGAAAAGAGCTTAATAGGTGCCTATTTAAATATGTCATATGGCTTATGGAAAAGGCAAGCCTTTTTTCATGCTAAGGCCGAGTTAAAGCAAACGACGCAGGCAAAAGTCTTAATGTCACAAATATAAACACAAAAGCGGGGCCACCAAATCCTAAAATAGGCCTACTACTTACTAACTGATTTCTTTGATTGTCAAAATGACCATCACTTGGGCGACGGCATTAATTTTGACTGTGTTTCACCCGCAATCCTACTTACACTTTTAAAAAGTACGAATGGTAGTTTGTGACATCATTCTTTCTTTTTGAATACTTCCAGTCTTGATCAATAGACAAACATGATCATCATAAATGTACTGGAACTGTGGCTTATATTTACTAAAACATTTCGTTGTAGTTTTCACAAATGTTTATGCGGTGAAGCTGGCGCAGCTGCATTAAATGATACGTTTTAGATTGGCACGGTTGATAGCATGGTCTGCCGGGGTAAAATCGCACCATAGTTAGGAGAAACACTTTTTCTATTTTGCTTGATAATAGCTTTATAGAGCTACTAGAATCAAACCTCAAGTTTTGGGAAAAGTAACGACTCTTTTAAATTCTTGGAGCATACCTAAGCAAGAAAAAACGGGTATGAATCATAATGCGTAGCCAGCAGAGACTTGAGAAAGTTTGAGGCAAATCAATATTAACAATGTCCCTGTGTCAAATCACATCACATGGAAGATATTATCGATATTTTGCTTATAATAGCTTTATAGAGCTACCGGGATCAAACCAAACATTTGGTAAAAAGCAAGGACACTTTAAACTTCCCAGGGTATGTCAAGCAAGGAGATAAGAATATGCAATATATGGGTAGCCATCAAGAACTTGAGAAAGTTTAAGGGGAAATCAGAAGAAAACAAAGTCACTGAGTTAAATCGCACCACACCAAAGATATTTTTGCTATTTTTCTAAAAAATAGCTTAATATCATGAATGTATTCCCTACTTCCAAACTATGGGAAAGGCAAGGCTCCCTTGGGTTTGTATCAGCAATGTACAGAGCATATGGGTTTAAGGCATAGCCAGAATCTTGAAATGAGAAATACTATTAGGAAAAGAAGCACAAAAAACAGTAAAAATCTTGTGTGCAAAAAACACATAAACTTTTGGTAACTGTTCACACAAGAACCTGATAGGTAAAGCCGGCTTGGCCGGCTGAACCGACACTCCCAATCCCGAAGTTACTGATGAGGGCTCTGCGGGTGACTCCGTCATGTAGACGTACTATAAAATAGAATGTTTTCATATGCTGATATATTGCCTGTTGAGGTATTGATGTCTACACTCCACAGCAGGCCAGAACAACATACGGCCCGCGAAAGCATTCCGTGAATGCGTTTCGTGTGGTCCGCGAAAGCATTTCAAAGTCGGTCAAGAGCTGAACTCTGTCTTTTCGGTATTCCACCTTTTGTGTGTGATAGAAAGCATTTTTATTAACCCTTTGATGCAGGAACCTTTAAATCCACACCAATGCAGAAACCAGGCCTCTGAGGCCCACCTCTGTAAAAGTAGTATGTTTTCATTTGAGGTTGTGTTTGTTGGTTTATAATGGAGCATTTACACATAAAGTACCGTATTGTAGAAGTGTGTTTTATGTGTTTTGGTTCCACTGCATAACTTTATGTACAAAATCAGCATGAAGATCCAATTCAAAGCTCACTCTGGAGACAAGCACACACTAAAATTACAAGCACAAGTTAACAAACGACTCAGCATTTTACGGACAATTGTTGCAAATGACAGAACTATGTTCCTTACACACGTTTTTGTTACATTTCTTGCATACTATGGCATTTTTACGATCTTTTTTCGAAAGGCGATTGTGGCATCCTTTTAATTTGGTTACTGATATCTCTGAGACAGTCTCTACACATTTTCTCTCTACTATTTTTTTCATAAGACTAGAGCTAGCAACCAAGAAAACAAACCGCTAGTGCTAGCGGCTTGTTTTGTTGGTTGCCGTGGAGAGGCTATAGGATCGTATACGAGCGATCCTATAACACAAAGCTTACTAACGATGTGACGTGAGTTTAACTTTTTAGCTACATTCCCAACTTAAGCAAAATCACGAGCATATTTAAAAGCGTGGCCAAAAGAAGCAGTAGAGATTTTTTGTTAAAATCAGGTTGCGAAAACAAATAATAAAAATAAGTAAAAAAAGAGATATACTCCAAAATACATCGGAATAACATCGGTATAATATTGGAAAGCGATCGAGGCAAAGCACAAAACTGAAAGTCCAAGCGAAACTGGTATCCAAAAATTCAGCATAGTCTAATGAAATGGGTGCCCTCCCTACCAGCAAAGAATTTTTTTCTGCATTTATCCACGAAAGCAATCTCGAATAAGTTGTAGAAGAATACCTGGAACGCCTGAGCAATATGTTTAATAGAGTCGACATAAATTCAAAACAAAAATTTTGCCGGGCCTCCCAGGCTCATTCCTGCATCTAAGGGTTAAATACTATTCCTCAATTATTACGTAACAGTTACTTGTCTTACGATGCCTTATTCAATAGGTTAAATATAGCAGGCATTCCTCGTATGTCGAGGGTAACGATATTTCAACCAGATCAATTCGTTCTTTCGACAATTTATTATTCAAATTTAACATTTCGCTCCCCTTAGTTACCGGGGAGCTTTTTCAGAAAACGGTAGTTGTTTATAATGTAACATACAGTACAAACTGTACAACATAAAAACTAATATTACAGGACGACGGAGCCACCCGCAGAGCCCTCATCAGTAACTTCGGGATTGGGAGTGTCGGTTCAGCCGTCAAAGCCGGCTTTACCTATCAGGTTCTTGTGTGAACAGTTACCAAAAGTTTATGTGTTTTTTGCACACAAGATTTTTACTGTTTTTTGTGCTCCTTATTTTATGTTGTACAATTTGTATGTTACATTGTTAACATCTACCGTTTTCTGAAGAAGCTCCTCGGTAACTAAGGGGAGCAAAACGTTAAATTTGAATAATAAGTTGTCGAAAGAACGAAGTGATCTGGTTGAAATATAGCCTTATTCAATGTTTGTTAGAAGTTATTCTATATTAATAGGTCATGATCTTAACCTAGATGAGCCAGAGAAAAGCATCAGGAATAGAAAATTTTAGAATTCAGTACTAGGGCCATTGCGCAGGCAAGAAAACGAGCACATACAAGTAGCCTTCAAACTGAAGTTCATCTATTCATAGAGAGTGGTTCACCTGCTTCTTTTCACAGTTGTAGTTTCGGTGTTGTTTGTGTGCTAGTGTTACGCAATCTGCCTGTAGCTGAACTTTGTTTTTACTGGTTAACCATGTCTGAAGGTAAAGAAAGGAAAATAGCCAGCCAGCATAGAGCGTTTAACTCTGAGTGGACGAACAAGTATTTGTTTGCAATAAGCAAAGACAAAATAATTTGTCTAGTGTGTCGAGAAATGGTAGCCGTTTCAAAGGAATATAATTTGAGACGAAATTTGGAAACTCAGCATCCAGCTATAGCTACTGTAAATTCGATCAAAATGAAAAGAGCCTTAAAGCAGCGAGCTTCACGAAAAGCCTTGGCAAGGAACAGCAATTTTTCGAAACATTCGACTACGAAAGTGTAAAAGCTACAAATGTTAGCTTCCAAATTTCAAGGAGAATTGCTGCTTCTGCGAATTGTTTTACAGGTGGAGAGCTTGTGACAAAGTGCATGCTGCTAGCTGTATCAGAGCTTTGACCACAACATCAGTCTCTCACGCATGACCGTACAAAGAAGGTGGCTGACATAGCTGCCAACTTAACAGATCAATTAAAGCAGAAAGTAAAATAATTTTGTTTATATTCATTGGCTATGAATAAAAGTATCAATTGTTGCGATACAGCTCAGCTTGTCATATATATTTGAAGCGTTGATAGGGACTTTAATAATAGTGAAGAGCTTGTTGCCATGCAATCATTGAAGAGCCGTACTACTGGGAAAGACATCTGCACTGAATTAATTAATTATATAAACAAGAAGTTGTCATACAGCTTTACAAACTTAGTGGCCATTTGCTCCGACCGTGCTCCAGCTATGTGCGGAAAGCATACTGGAGCAGTTTCTCTAATTCAAGAAGTCATTGAAAGACGTATAATTACACACCACTGCATTATTCACCAACAGGCTTTGTGTGGCAAGATTTTTAAATTTGACCACGTAATGTCTGTGGTAGTTTCTGTTGTAAATTACCTTCGTGCTCGCGCTCTAAAACATAGAACATTTTGAGCATTTTTGAAAGAGGTGGACGCCGAATATAAAGACCTGCATGTAGTGAACCACACAAAAGTGAGATGGTTGAGCCGAGTAAGAGTGCTACAGTGTTTTGCTGCTTTGAAAAAGGAAGTTTTTTAAAAATGAACCAAAAAAGTTCGAAAAGCTTGAAAGTGAATCCTGTAATCATAATTTATTTTTCCTTTGTGATATCACTGATCATCTAAGCGATCTCAACACGCAGCTTCAGAGAAAAGGCCTGCTAATATTTCAGTTAGTTGGAGCACTGAAAGCTTTCAAAATGAAACTACGACTTTTCAGAAGTCAGTTGTTGAAAGGTGAAATCACCCACTTTCCTACATGTGCACAACATATTCCCCAGTGCCAACATCTTGGGCTAGAAAAAAAATTTGCACAGCAAATAGAGATACTGATGCAAGAGTTTGACCGACGGCTCACTTTGTCTCAGGAAGAAAATATCCAATTCAAACTGGTTGAAGACCCATTTCCTATGAATCCAGAAGAAGTGCCCATACAATTGCAGTTGGATGTTATCGAACTGCATGCCTCGTTTGTGTGCAAGACTAAACACATAGAAAGCAGCCTGCTAAACTTCTACAGATGTCTGAAAGGTGATAAATATAAAAACCTTGCCCAACTTGCAAAGAAAACGCTGAATATTTTTGGCAGTACCTACATATGCGAACAAACTTTTTCGATTATGAATATGAACAAGAACAAACAGCGCTCTTCTTTGTCCAATGAAAGTCTTGAGGACATTCTGAAAATATCTACTTCTCCTATGTATCCAGATTATGACAAACTTGTTGCCGGGAAGCGATGCAATGCTTCACATTAGTGTTTGTGATTATAGTGTGCATAAGTTTCTATTGAGTTTGAAGTATTACACAATGTTAATGTACACTTAATTGCATTATTATCAGTGAATTAACGTAAAAATAATGCTCATGCGACCCTCGGAAAATTTTCTCTAGTCAATGTGGCCAGAGCCTTTTTTGAGTTGTTCAGGCCTGCTGTACAGCATTGTAATATAATCCCAAGTTTAGGAAAAAATCAGGATAACCATAACCATAACAATTTGTAAAACTTAATTTACAGAGCACGTTTGTTTGAGGATAACTCGGCCTGATGTGCGCCTACTAAAATATGATAAATGATTTCGGGGAAGCCAAAGCCGCTTTTGTTGCTATGCCGGAAACAAGAAAAATTACGCAGCCAAAAGAACTTAGTACCCAAAAAATATATAGGAAAGGACCAGCACCACATCGCAAAATAGCCTTACCACTAAATACTTTATTTCTGTAATTATGAAAGCAACCGTCGTTTGTCCGCTACCATCAGTTTTGATTGTGTTTCAATCCCTCCTCCCTTACAAGTATTAACGATAATTTGTGGCAAGTTTCTTTGGGAGCATTACCAGTCATGAGTGTTATGCTCGCTAAAAATATTACTCCATTGGTGAAAAAGGCTTGTCTCGGTTATTTCCAAGTGAAATTAGGAGATTAGGACAAAAGCTGGGCTCCTAATAAAGCTTGTAAGACCTGTTTTGAGACTTTGAGATCTTGGACCCAAAGAAAAATATTCAGTTACAATTTTTAATACCAATAGCCTGAAAGGAACAAAAAAACATGTTGATGATTATTATTTTTGCTTGGTTAATGCAAAGCGGTGTAGCCGAAAAAATAAACACTTAATCCAAAATCCAAATTTGGATTCTGCTTTGCGACCTATTCCACGTAATGATCAAATTCCTGTTCCTACTTTTACACGTCTTCCTAAAATTGATAATGAAGACTCTGTATCCTCGTTACATATATCACAAGATCAGCAAAAATACAGTGCATTAAAAATATCAGGTTCTAGTTTGGATAGACATTTGCCATTTAATTAGCTGCAGTTGAGCGATCTGGTAAGAGATCTGTATTTGCCCAAGCAGTCTGTAAAATTGCTGGCATCAAGGTCGCAAGAAAAGAAATTTTTTCATCCAGACACCAGAGTGACATTTTATCGGAAAAGAGAAGAAGATTCTTTGAAGATGGTTTGATATTTTGCAATAATATCATCGCCTTCTTTTAGATCTGAGTTTGCCTGAGTACTAACCTGAAGAATGGAGGCATTTTATTGACAGTTCAAAGCAAAGCCTAAAATGGGTCTTACGTAACAATTAAAACAAGTTTCACTCAATTCCAATTGGACACTCCGCAACTCGTAGTGCCCAGTTGGAATTAATTTTAAATTCATCATTAGATTATGATCTCTGGTACCGTAAGACTATGTTAATCGTACCAAACAGCATTTTGACATTGTAAAGCGAGTTGTAAGCATGCTAGACAAAAAGAGAAAAAACATGCTTACAAGGCTTAAAGTGCTTAAATTAGGAATTGCTCGTTGCATCGTCAAATGAGCTTAAATTGTTGTAGAGTTTTTTATCAAAATTACCTTATAAATATCTCCTGAAAAAACATTTAATTGAGTTTCTACAGTCATTAGTTTTTGAGAAAATACAGTCAACAAATTGTGAAATCAAGCGTTGATTGCAACATCGTCTTAGATCCCAAAATGAAGAAATAATTTGTAAGTTCGTAAGTCGAAAACTGGCTTTTATTTGAACACAAAACGGTATTGCTTTGTCAAGAAATGTAAATTTAAAACAATAATTTTTGTTTATGGCGTCACGAACCGCGATATGACACTCAGCGCGGGGTAATGATCAATCGTGCCAAGATTGATGTTTCCACGTCCAGTAGTTTAGGAGGAGTTAAAGCATACGTACAGACAAAATCACACTTTTCTCTTTCGCTCCTGCGATCATCATTAGATGATCTTGTGTTTTCAGTGTTTCCCTTAATTTTTTTTGCCGAGTTACAAAATCAGTTTACTAATAAATAAATTTGCGACTTTATTTCTCATCCGATTTTCATAAAATTTTTAAAAGATCACGCTTAATTCCTCGCGCATCGGAAGATGTAAAATTTGTGCCCTAATTCTGGGATTTTTTACCCAAAAAGTATTAAAAAGACCAAGAACCCAGTTGCAGACAACAAAAATTGCCAAATTTTTAGCAAGAGCCAACTATGTTAAAATCAAATTGAGAACACATGTTTTCCAAACAACCAAACTTTTTATCAATAACACAGTATGAAAACTACTCTTTAGTAACATCATTTGACAAAATTTCAAGCATTGATAAAAAAATTTACGTATTAAAATTTTCAAATTTTTAGGGGTCTCAAAATCCCCAAAAAATTTGTGTAGCAAGTAAAAAAAAGTAAATTTGGTTTTCAAAAATATGATACGTTGCTAAATATTGGTTTCATTTGAAAGCTTGGGAAATTTGCTTTCCAGCAATATATAACTTTAAATAGTTTAGGCTAAGCAGTATGTGGTATTTATTGATCAAAAATAAGTATCGTACATCATATCAGTGTGAAGCTAAAGTCGTCGTTTGTATCAAGTTTCCAAAAAGACAGAAACTAAAACACAAGTTTAAGAGTTAGCAGAAGTTTGGCTTCTCCAAATCAAAATTTGCTGTATTCCCTTTGTTTTTCAACGAAAGGGAGGGGTGTAAAAAAACTTCTGTTTCATTGTTAGTGACAACATATTCTGTTTAAACTTGATATTTTCTAAAGCTTAAAGAGAGTCCCTTTTCAAAAATACATAATGCTACATGGTTTAGGCTAACCTTTAGCAGATAATGACCGATCATATTTTAGGTACTAAATTTAACAAACAAAATTTAGTACCAAATTTAGTACCGGATGGTACCGGACAAAAAAGGTTATGGGTCTCAGAAAGTTGCAAATTGTAGAAAACCTAGGCTTTCAGGTTTTGACTAATATACCTTGAAAGCTTAGTTTCTTAGCATCGTCTTGCGATCATTTTTAAAAAAGAGGGTAGAAAAATAAAATCTGTAATTGTCTTCGAGTTAAAAGTACTCTAATTTCGAAGACAACTCAGCACTTACGAGGGGATAATTTACATATTCAAAAAAATTTTGTTTTTATTACATTCGAAACCCTCAAAAAATAGAGATTTCAAATATATATATATAATAATTGATGTAGAAGTAAACAGATGAGTAATGATTTACAAACAAACCTGGGATATATCATCATGACGAATTATGACACTGCCAACTTACTGTATTTTTTATATATTTTCACGCGGGCGCGAAAAAGTTTAAATATTACATATTAGCATCAAGGGAAATTTCCAATCTTCGGAAATTTTAATGAAATAATTTAAGCGAGCTGTGCTAGTTGAAAAGAGCGAAATTTAAGTTTACTTGCATTGTTTTTTGGCCCAAGTAATGAGAAAAACTGATACCTCGAAGACTGAAATTTTTTCCAAAATCTGAACAATTTACAGCACAAAGAAGATATAATAATGCCAAGAACAAAGTTTATATTGATTTAACAATTTTTGTTAGTAGCTTGTTTGCACATAATTTATTGTTTAGCTGAATCAATTAACAGAAAAATCTTCAAAAAAATTTAAGGTAAGGTACAATTAGACAACAAGCTTAGACGTCAAAACATAAAACAAAAACATGAAAAAGAAAGATCCCACAAGTGTGGCGGTCTATGCTATGCTTTATTAAAAGCCTGTAGCTTCTTGTCGGTCACCAACTGCACTGAAAAGACCTGATAGATCAAAACAGTGTCACTGTCTGCAGTTTGCTAAGTGCATCGCTAGCCTCTTGCATTACTATAAAAGCTTGTGACCACTAAGCTGCGACAGCACTATTGTTCTAGCAGTTGTTAGATTTAGTGCACCTTCGACAACCGCCACTCATTCACTAGTGATACAGCTTCGCAGAGTAATGACAGGCTATCCACAACAGTGGACCTAGTATTGATCCCACAAGTGTCGCGGTCTAAGTTATGCGTTATTAAAAATCTCTAGCTTCTTGTCGGTCACCAGCTACACTGAAGAGACAAAATAGGTCAAAACAGTGTCACTGTTTGCAGTTTGCTAAAGGTAAGTTTATTTTTGATGTAGGCCTTGCGAAAATGTGAAGGTTTCTAAGTTGCCAGCCCACGGTAAGAGCAAGAACTTTCATGGATAAGTATTGTGCGGATTTACAATTCGTTATCAGCCGGTTAGTAATCCGGCAGTTTATTATCACAAAAATGACTAGAATAAAATAGGAAATTATAAATAACAAAATCAGCCAGTTTTTGTCGCATAAAAACAATACAGGGTGATTCAAAAAGAATGCCTCATTTTTAAACAGCTGTATCTCTCCAACGACAAACCGCTCGTGAATGAAAGATTTATGAAATAAAAGGGAAAAAAATTATTTTCCAAAATCGATTTATTGTGACGTCACAAGTGCGCATATTCCTGTGATGTCATAGTTACGAATTTCCTTATTAACAAACAAAAATTTTTTAGACAATTGAAGTCGATTTTTATTCAAAGCAATTTTGTAATGAAAAAGTAGAAGTAACAATTACAAAAAAACAGCAAGTGGTATAACAAGTTATGAAAGGTAAGCTGCAAACCACTTTATAAGTGCTCTATGTGCTCTCTGCCTGCTGCACGAACAACATCAAGACGATAATTGAACTCTGTCCGATGAATTCACTGCTGCCGTGATTTTGCTTTTGAAGTCATCTAGACTAGTCGCTAACGGTGGCACAAAAACCATATCTAATATGTAAAGCGCAATTCTGTCTGTATATGTGTCTGTGTGTCTGTCTGTTTTAACTCCTCTGAAACTGCTACAAATACAAGCATCAAAGTTGCCACGATTGATCACCACCCAGTGGTGAGTGTCATAAGGGTATTAGAGACGTTATCACACGTCATAATCAAAAATAATTTTTTTAAATTTTCATTACTTGATAAAGGACAACCGCTTTTCGCTCAAACGAAAACCAGCTTCAGAATTACCACATTTCAAAAACTTTCATTTCTTTGGGGTCTAAAATGACGTCACAATCAACAATTCATTGAGCAATCTGTTTTTTGTACTTTCTCAAAAAGTACTCGTCGCACAAACGCGATTAAACGTTCTTTTAGGAGATACTAACAAACTGCTTTTGATGAAAACAACTGTACAACAAATAATGTTTATTTGACAATGCTATGAGCAATTTTTTCTAAGCATTTTTAGCCCTCTTTGCATTCTTACTTCTCTTTTTCCCTTACACCCTTATACTGGGTCTATGACGTCATAATATGTCTCGTACAATTAACACAAATGTTTGCTACCGCAGATCATAATATCAAGATGTTTTCAAAAATTGCAACCTTTTCGCAAAATCAGTTTATTTAAAAACCGAAACTGATTTGTGACCTCATTTCTCTACTGATTTTCAAACTTTTCGAAACAAATTAAAGGTTATTTCAAGGCGAGTTCAATAGTGTAGAATATGTACAATGAATAGTTGTTTTTATACTGAAAAAACTGAACTTTAAGACCTGTGGTGTAACTTTGTAGCCCTCCCAAAAGTGGTGAGTTCAGTAAAAACAGGTGACTTTAATACAAAAACGTTACAATAAAGTACTAACAATTACTATTCTTTGAAAGATTAGGAAATTTTCTTTTCAATAATATGTGACTCCAATTACTTGAGGTTAAGACTTAGTTTATAATGGCTGATCAAAACATGCATGATGCTTCATTTTTACTTGTACAATTATCCTACTAGAGCTAACAAACTTGCAATTGTTAAACAAAGTTAGTTCTTTGATACATTTTGACTACTTTTCCTCACAAGCATGGTTCTTTTGCATTATCTGTCGACGTTTTCAAAAAAATCCATCAAAAATTGAAGTCTCCAAATGCGTATGAAATGTAGTTTACCGGTTAAAAACACTCAATATTTTAGTGCCTGCAGTTCACAAAGTTGCAATTTCTAGAAAAACCAAGTCCTTTGGTACATTTTGACTCTTCTTTCTCGATAGCATGGATCTTTGGCATTATCAATCAAAATATTCAAAAGACTCATCGAAAAATGAAGTCTACAAATTTTAATATGTAGCTCACTTCAAGCAAAACACTTGGTGGTCACCTAAGCAAATTACGATGGGGTAAAAACGGTCCTTTCTTATCGTTTGCAACAAAATGTAAGAGTCGAGCTACATATAATCTAAATGTTGAAGCAATTTTCTTTGCAATCGGGAAAGGCTGTCGCTGCAGCCAGCTGATTTGATGTTCTTAATCTCGACATTATTAATGGGGGCTCCCGCTACTGCTATAACTGAACTGTGAGTGCTTCATTTCGGGTTAGTTTGCTCTTTGCATGGCGGCGTTTATGCCAGGGCCAAGGAACATGCACGCAGTCAGAGAAGTTAGGTCATATTAATTCGCCTACAGTGCTGAAGAATTGATAAGTAGCAATCCTAATAATAATGGCTCAAAACGCATTGTGGGATCATAATGTTAAATGACATCACAATGCTTGCCACTACATATATTTAGTGGAAACAGCAGCAGGCAGCAAAATTATCCACTATCATTTTGATAGCAAACACAAATGGTAAAGCTCATTTCTGATATTTGTAATTGCAAGGATAGGCCTATTGGTACAAAACACTATTCTTCGTTTAAATGTAGGGAGGTCTGGATTAGAGGAAAAGTTAAGTGAAATAAAATCCCAAATTTAAGAAAAGATCAAAATCAAACAATAATAGCATCAATCTGTAACAGTGGATTAAGAGGAAATGTTTTTGTTTGAAAAGAGCTTAATAGGCGTCTATTGCAATAGGTTGTATGACTTAAAAGAAAGGCAGGGCTTCTTTTCATGCTAAGGCCAAATTAATTGTGAAAGCAATCACCATTTCGCCGCTACAATCAGTTTTAATTATGTACAGTTCCTGCTCCCTCACAAGTATTAATGATAATAATTTGAGGCAAGATTCTTTGCGAGCATTGCCAGTCATGATTAAGAGAATATGATGATCACAGTTTTGTGTAGAAGAATTGTGAAAGTGCATAAAAATCATTTCACTTTTTGCTACTGCTCACACAAGAGCCGAATGGGTGAAGCCGGCTTTGCCGGTTGAACCGAAATACTAAACCCAGGACATTACTGATGGAGGGCCTCTGCCGGGCGACACTGGCTAGTAGCTGATAGCCTCAACTCTACTAATACCAAAAATCAAATATTAGCCAGCATTGCTTTAACCAAGATCAAAAAGAAAGTTGTCAGTCCAGTGGAATGTCGGAGGTAAACCAGTGATGACAAATTGTATAGACTGTATGGACGACATGCAGCGAGACAACCACTAAAATCGAGATAGAGTTTTCTCTCACATAACCGTCTTGCATATATCACCTCCGAAAAATGAAATGCTTTGGAGAGAGACTCTTGAGCAAGATTCTCGAAACCACACATGAGAATCCCTCAATCCTTTTCATCACACCATAATGCAATTTGGGCCAAATAGAAATGCTTGAATTGCTTCCTCGACAGAGTTGGCCGCACCAACAATAGCCATGGAATAGAGGAGTTTTTCCTCTACTTCAATCCCCTGCGAGTGTTATTCTACATTTGAGGACATCCAGCATCTTCTGATTTATCTTAAATTGCTAACATCATGCTTAACTAAAAATACAGCACTCTTTAGTCTACAATGCACGCGCACAACAATGCATAAAACAGTGGGCAAACATTGTGTGACGTCTCAATGGAGAAACGGCAAAATTGTATGCTTTTGATACGCAACTGAGCAAAATAAGTTATCTCAAAACATTTAGTATAAAATGTTTGATTTTTGAGTGATGATGATGTGTGTGCAATGGCTGCGAAACAAAGGGGCACAAGTGCTCTTGTAAAAATAATAGACATTTAAAGTGGTTTCTTTAAAATTTTGTGAATTATAGAAAATTCTAAATACCATTGAAATAAATTTTAGTGGGGTCAACTTTGTATGTATTAGGATGAAGGCTTTTCTTCTGGAGGTTACCTTGCATCGAAGGCTCATTTTTCCATCCATTTGGGATAACGATCTATTTTTTGCATTTACTTGAAATGCAGCCTCTTATATGGTTTCTGAAAATAGCTTCGATGTTTAGTAAAAATGCCAGTGGTAAAATAAAAAGTGTATCTTTCAGCAAAGCTTGTCCACTGCCCTTGGGATTTGCTAATAATCCTGTATGTGAGAATACATTCATGGCATCGCATTGCAAAACAGCTAGGTTGAGAAAATTTATGGAATAATCCTGAAACACAAATTGTGTAGTAAATTCACACACTTGAAATCATATAAACTTTAAAATGTGGAAATTCTTTCCCTAGATGGGTAGAAACCCTTTCGAGAGAGAATTCCTCCCCGGTTGAGAACCACTAAACTAATATGATAGAATGCATGGTTAATTCTGAAACACGATAATGGACCTAAGTGCAACAAAATTGAAATCTTTTAAAATCTAAAATATGGAAATTCCTTTCCTATGAAGGTAAAAATCCTCCCTGGGAAGGAATTCCTCCCCGGTTGGAAGCCACTGCACTAAGGTATGTTGGATTAGAAAAGTATATAAAGAAAACATAACAAAAAACCCCCCGTTTATTTTATTTTAATTTGAAAAGGGAGGAATTAATGGTTTCAAAATTACGTGAAAGGAGAAATGTACCAAAAAAGGTTGGGAACCACTGATCCAGCTCTTCCCTTTTGACGCGATACCGCCACTGATGAGAGCGTCATGAAAAGCTTATGGCTCAAACAGCTTTTTTCAAAGCTATATTACTTTGATATTGTTTAAAAATGTTCTAACTTTGAGTAGATAGCAGTTGAGCAGAAATGTTTACAGCAATTTGGTAATTGAGTGGACTAACACATTCCCAATTTACGTTTGATCCACAAATAATTTACTGGGCTTGTGCAGTCGCAATGTTTCATTTCATATTTTCTGTGGAATGCGATTTAGCCAAATTATTGTCTTTATCAAATACCTACAACTGCCATTACGCTACTAGTCTTACCGTCGGCAACAGAAGCACCGAATTGGAATGTTGTCAAACACTCGTCCATAACTAACTATTACATAAAAGTTTCATCACACAGCCGATATTTGTCCACGTTTTTGGAGTTTCTTCAAACTTGGAACTGTTTTCAGTTCGACCAAGAATGCAAACGTCGAACGTTTAATTACACTGATTTTACATCTCGTGACCAAACAAAATACTGCATCTCGAGCCACAACAATTGCATTTGATGAACTTGTTTCAAAGTTGGATTTGATTTCATTAAACAACCAAGATTTAATGAATTTTTGCGTGCAAGTTGCCATGTATGATATTGATGTGGTAGGCCATGGACGTTTCTATGAAATTATTGAGCCAGTCGTGTCATTCTGTTCGTTTGTTTGGTGTGGATCTGATGAAAATGTTTTTATCAACCAAAAGGTAACATTATGGACATCTATGTCAAGCAAGTGAGATCAGGAATTTTGTAAAGTTGAAATTGGGACATTTTTTTTACATCATCTACAATGTTTCACGATGCATTTTACGCTAAAACTTTTTAGAAAACCCAAGAAAACTGTTATTACAGTTTAACTACAAAGTAATATGGAACAATCAATCAGAACTTGCACTCTGCTCATTACAGTAAAACACATGAACTGCAAAACTTTTCACAAAGATCATTGCTCAGTATACAAAAAGAGTAGTTACAAGTGAAAAAGAACTTGCCAAAAAGCAACACACTAAAATGAACTACAGTATTGGAATCAGGAATTCTTAAACTGAGGGGGATGCAAAGTTTCCAAAAAAGACGAAAAATTAGGTAGTTCTTAATCCAGATGCAGACGATATGCTGCGGCAGTTACACAATGAACAGCATCAACAGTGCACCGGCTGAACAAAAACTGAGCATAATTTAAGGTTTGAAGCCCCTTTACAATCCTTCCATTTGTACGTTTCTGCATACGCCTTTCTGGAGTGGCACAAGTTACGATAATCACATCAATAGAGATACTGCCCAAAAAGTTTAAAAATCCGTGACTTAGATGCTCTCTTCAACAGAAACATCTTAATCAGTTGAGCTATTGCTTTCTTTAGAAACGCCCCATTGACAAACAATCTAAACAGTCAGGTTTTTTATTGCTCAAAGCAATGCTATTATGTCGGAATTAATCTCAGGTCCCAGGCTATACAATAAACCGAACTGCTTAACAAATAATGCTTTTAGCTATTTTTAGCTATTTTGCAGCTGTTTTAGTTTCACACTGCATCAGCATTTATGAAAACTAAATTTCATTTTATAAGCATTTCTAATTCCTAAATTACAAAAAAATTCCGAGTAGGAGACTGAATATTATAGGTCTAGGTCTACTGGCCGGAGCGGATGAACAGTAAGAGGAGACCTGGGTTATCCAGTTGTAAAGCCCTTGTTAAAACAAAAAAAGATACTAATAAAAATCAGTTTGAAATGAACTTTAAACTTGTTTTCGATGTCGCAGTATGCTCTTGCATGCTTTTTCAATTTAGCAGACAGTGGTTTCCAATCTTTTCGTAGTCATGGGTCCATTCAAAATATGTCACTCCTGCTGACCCCAATCTAAATTGTTTTAAAATCCAAAAACACTATTGATTCGTATGCTGCAGCTACTCAACTAAACTTTTTCATTGTTATTGAGTAAAAATTTGATATTTAGGCTAATGCAGATATCTACAATATTTTGATGTCATAGCAAATAATCTACTGCAAATGCCATCAATACAATACTTACCTTATGGTTCAAACTTTATTTTAGGCGACCCAAGTTAAACAGAAGTTTGAGTGTGCGAGTATTCACGGCGAAAAGTTTATGTGTGCGAGTAATTTCGTCAATATATTCAACACTTCAATGTACGAATTTTCATTAGGGGATAAATGTAAAAATCCTTTTTGTTTTTTTCGAAGATTAAGGTTTTTAAAATCATGGACGACTCCACTTGAGATAGCGACTCCCAGTTTGGTAACCACAGTCATATTTATTTATGCAAACTATCATCAAGTAAATCAATTGCTTAAGCTTTATCAAGATTCACCAAATCATTTACGGATTCTCTGAAACCTCTCGGGTTTCAGGTTGGGAACCACTGCTGTACTATACTTTGAATCTATCTCTCAAGAACAGTGCCGTGAGTATGCTTTTCGTAACCTACCAGAGACTAACTTACTCTTAAAAGCAAAACTTTTTACAACTAGCTGCTCACAATCTTATGCCAATGACATTTATTTGCCCACGTATTATCAGACTTGAAAATAGACTTGTAAATAGACTTGTAAGTGACTTGCAGGTAACAACATTAAAATTGCCTTGTTGTATCATTACTATAACCAATTAAGTAATCAAAAAATCAACACAATGGCATTCAAGGCAAAAAGATTTAGCAAGCCTTTTCATTTCGTTAAGATATTTCAAATACCGGTACTCTGCTTCTTGCTTTTAAGAACACAAAACAATGCAAATTTTGAGGGACCCCGAGTATCCAGCCTGTGGGGACTTTACCTTGATTGCCTATTGCCTTCTCAAACTGAGACTAGCGAAAAGCTAAGTAAAATCAAGTATGCTAATACCAAAGACTCTTCATAAAAAAAATAAAACAGCCTCTATATGTGACAAACGTACAAACAGCTAACTTGCTCAGTTATTTAGATTCCGTTATCTACTTTAAGATCAACAGAAACATTATTTGTCATATCTTAGTGACGTAATTTTTCTCAGTCAGCGCTCTACCAAATCGCCCACTTTGAGGACTAGCGATGTACACAAACGCAGTGCCAGAAACGTGCAAAAAACGCTTGATCAAACAACCCTCTCGGTGGATGTACACTGTACATGTTTTTTCTCGTTTTTTTGGTTTGGTATGTTTTCTGCTCTCAAGAAATTTTGTACAAAAATTTGCCTCTGCTTTAACATACAGTACAACGACAAGTGTTCTAACTAAATGGGACCAAGGGCGGTTTGGATTATCGATTCTTTCGGATAATCGAATAACATTACCAATGTTGTAGCGCACTGTCAGAAAAGGAACCCACACTCCTATTGCTAGTTGATCTATAGTCTCAAGCCCTGTCTTAATCGTCACTACATTCCATTTTCTTTTCATGGAAGATATAGTCACTAGATTAGTTTGAAACTTAAAGGCTTTTACACTGAAACATAATCCGCTATCAAGCGCAGATAGCGATTTCTCTAGATAAGAATGTAGATGCGCATTTATGACGTTTGTCAGAGTAGCGTTCGGATAATCGGTGTTTTGAATAATCGGCATTCGCAAAATCGGCGTTCTACTGTATATATGTTTATTACAAAGCATACCTTATCGCGTGAGCTTCCGGTTTTTCCAGAACATTATTTCTGTGCGAATTTGTCCGCAAAATTGAATGCGCTTTTGGTACGTACTTTGCGGACAAAACCTGATATTCGAACAACAGCAGATACTACAAAAGCATATATTAACGTTCAAGCGGATGAACATTTTCGTACAAAAGTGCATGAAAACATACAATGCACATGGTACATAATGCGTAGCCAGCAAGGACTTGAGAGAGTTTAAGGGGAAATTAAAAGATAACAAAGTCACAGAAACAAGTCGCACCACACGAAAGACATTTTTGCCCTTTCGCTTTAGAATAGCTCAATATCACAAATGTGTTTCCCTACTTCCAAACTACTGAATATGCAAGGCTCCCTTGGGTTTGTGTCAGTAATGAACAGAGCACATAGACCTAAGGCATAGCCAGGATCTTGAAATGAGATATTCTATTAGGAAAAGGAGCACAAAAAGTCGTGAACATGTGCAGAAAACACATAAAAGTTTGGTAACTCTTTATACAAAAGCCTGATATGTGAAGCCGGTTTGGCCGCCTAACCGACGCTCTCAGTCACGATGTTACTGATGGAGAGCCTCTAAACGATTCAGACGTATTTTGCTTCATTTGTGGTGAATATATGATGGCAAAGTACCAATTCAATATAAAAGATTTTAACGAAAGAGCTTTTGAAGCCTACTTTGATATGAAGTTAGGGAACCAAGACAAATCTTAAGCACCCAACAAGGTGTGCAAACATTGTACACAAACGCTGCGCTTTTGGACCCAAGGCAAAGTCAGTTCCATGCGGTTCAGGGATCCTATGGTATGGCGTGAGCCCAAAAATCACCATGATGATTGTTATTTTTGCATGGTGGATATGTCTGGATGGAATCAGCGAAAGAAGAAAGATTAGTATTATCCTGATATTGAGTCTGCTCGACGACCCATACCACATTGCGCTGAAGTTCCAGTTCCAGTTTTCACTTTTTTACTTTGACCTTACTGCAGATGAAATGCTACTGGAAGCAATGGATGATACTGATAACAGCGCCAGTAGTATTGGTAGCTCTCCCAGCATGGCTGCTGCAGCATCTTCGCTTAGTGCAAAACCAAAACTTTTTAGTCAAGGCCAACTGGATGACCTAGTTCGTGATCTCGGCCTTTTCAAGAAATCGTCTAAGATTTTGGCATCTGGTCTTGGTGAAAATGGTATACTGGATTCGTGAACTAAAATTGCATTCTACCGTGATAGGGATGATTTGCTGATTAGATTTTTCACTATGGAAGGTGACTTTGTTTATTGCAACAACACCCAAGGCCTCCTTTAAGAAATGGGTCTTCCAGTGTACAAATCAAATGAATGAAGATTGTTTACAAACAGCTCCAAATGGAGATTGAAATGTGTAATTTTTAATGGCAACAAGTTTGCTTTTGTTCCAATCGGACATTTCGTGATTGTTAAAGAACACTATCTAAATGTGAAGATGGTTTTGCAGAAACTGCGATACAGTGAGCACAACTGGACCATATGCGTAGACTTTAAAATGGTCAATTTTTTGTTAGGACAGCAAGTGAAGTACATCAAACATCCTTGTTTTCTCTGTTCCTAAGACAGTAGTGCTACTGATCAGCACTGGGTAAAGAAGGATTGGCCGGCACGAGAAGATCTTGCAGTAAGCGATAAAAAGATCATGAATGAGCTACTGGTTAATAGGGATTGCATTATCCTGCCTTCGCTTTACATAAAGTTGGATCTGATGTAACAATTTGTGAAGGCTCTTGATAGAAATGCTAATTGTTTCAATTATGTCGCCAAAACCTTTCCTGGTCTCAGCATGGAAAAACTTAAAGCAGGTATTTTTGATGGACTCCAAATTCACAAACTGATGCAAGCCAAAACCTTCACTGCTTGTATGACAGTGGCTGAGAGGGCTTCCTGGTGCTCATATGTCTCAGTAATACGAGAGTTTCTAGGTAACACAAAAGCTAGCAACTACCGGAACCTTGTGGATGTGATGCTTCAAAACCTCCAAGCTCTCGGTGCAAGGATGAGTATCAAACTTCACTACCTACTTAGTCATGTAGACTATTTCCCAGAGAATCTTGGTGATGTTAGCGAGGAACAAGGAGAGAGGTTCCATCATGACATTACGACGATGGAAGATAGATACCAAGGTTGTTGGGGCTCTCACATGATGGCAGATTATTGCTGGTCATTGATCCGTGATTGTACTAAACAAAATCATAGCTGAAAATCATATAAGCGATCTTTTCTTCAGATGAACAGTTAAAATCCAATGTGACATGCTAGTTAATGTTTCTTTAAGTCTATGAACATCCCCATGTAAATGTTTGCTACAGAGGCTGTGTTTTGCAAATGATGGGTCGATACAATTCTTTGTAGTTGTTTATGATGTTGAACATTGCACGTTTACTGTAAAGCGTGCTTTATTCATTCCGTAAATATTGAGCTTTGCTTGTTTTGGCTCAGTAATCATTCATGTCAGACCAATATGGATCGGTTACTCTGAAAACACATTTTATTCACTGACCAGCCCTATATAATTGTCCATTTAAAAGTAGTCCTAATTACGGTAAAAAAATAAATAAAAAATTCAAAATATCTCGAAAACTAAAGCCATTCTGCAAAAAATAACGTCATTTTCGAACTCAGCGCCCCCAATTTACCTTTCAACGGCTTTCATCTTATATGCCAAAAATCTTTTGTTGGCTTGTGCAATCAAAATACGAATACAACAGAAAATGGAGCTGTCCTCCAAGAAAAAAAGATCAACATCTGTATTAGCGCACTGCCCGATTGTCTCACTCGCGGTCCTATTCGTCGTCAGACTAGAGTTACTTTTTATGATTTCGCTGAAGTAAATTTCCGGGACTTTTTGCTAACCGAGACAAGCGTTGATTCATTGACTGACCAGGACGAAGCCACGGACCCACTGTGAGGTTGTCACGGACCCACAGGGGTCCGCGGACCCCAGTTTGGGAACCTTTTGATTAACATATTTTGCTGCGAGAGATCATAATATGATGATTTTTTCACAAATTGCACAACTTTTAAAAAATCAGTTCATTTAAAGTCTGGCTTTGACCTCACTTTTGAACCTATTTATAAAATTGTTTCAACAAATTAAAGGTTATTTCAAGGCAATTTCAATATTATTTTGTATGTATTTTTAGTATTTGTTTTTATACGAAAAAAACTGAACGTTAACGAAGGTTGTGTAACTTTCTACCCCTATCAAAATGTAGTAAGATTAGTGAAAACAGGTGGGTTTAATACAAACAGGTTATAATCAGGTACTAGCACTTACTATCCTTTGAAAGCTTAGTATATTTGTTTTCCAGCAATATGTAATTCTAATCAGTTAGGGCTAAGAATTAGTTTACAATGGCTGATCAACAATTGGTTGCCGTAATCATGTACTATTTTTAGCTGTACAATTATTCGACTTCACCTAACAAAGTTGCAATTGTTAGATAGAAGAACTGACAAAAAGTTAGTTCCGTGGTAGCCTACATTTTGACTACTTTTCCTCGCAAGCATGGTTCTTTGGCATTATCATTCTGTTTGCAAAAACAGTTATCAAAAATTGAAGTCACTAAACCAGGGGTTTTTAACCAGGGGTAAATTTGACCTGCCTTGGGGGTAAATTTTGTTAGCAAAAAATTCACATTTTTCCTACTACAATAGGCATTTGTAGAAGTAAAAATATAAAAATGAATTGCGGGGTAAATTTTACTTTTGAAATTTGCCAAGGGGTAAATGAGAGAGTAAAGGTTGAGAACCCCTGCACTAAAGGTTTATGAAATGTTGCGTAACGATTAAAAACACTCAAAATTTTGGTGCCTGCACTTTACAAAATTGCGATTTTGAGAAAAACGAATTCCTTTGGTACATTTCGTCTATATTTTATCGATTTCAGGGATCTTAGTCATAATCCATCAAAATATTCAGAACGATTCATATTAAATGTAGTTTCTACAAATTTTAATATGTAGTCAACTCCAAGCAAAACACTTGGTTTTGCTCAAAGATCACCAAAGAAGAAGAGAAGGGGAATCTAAATGGTCTTTTGTAAAGCAATTTTCTTTGCTTTAACATTTAGGTGATATGTAGCTCAACAGTATTACTTTTTTGCAAAAACTGATATTTATAATTGATAGGCTCTTTGTACCGGTATGCAAGACTACTCTTCATTTAAAAGTGGGTAGGTCGAGTTTTAGTTTACAGCCAAATGAAATATAATTCCAAGTTCAAGATAACATCAAAATAAAATAATGACAGGATCACATTGTAAAACTAAACATAGAGAAAACCTATTTGCTTTAAAAGATGACTTGATTTGTGCCTATTGGTGTAGGTTTTATAACTTTGGGGAAAGGCATGGCTCCTTTCCATGATCTATGTTCGAAATAAAGCAAACAGTGCAAAGAATTTAATATCTCAAATGCAAATGCAATAAAGAGCAGCAAATCGTCAAATAGGTCTACCACTAAATAGCTTATTTCTTTAACTGTCAAAACGACCACCATTAGGGGGCCGTCGTCTATATTGCCAACTGAAGTTATAACCATTAATAGGTGTTTGAGTACGTATTTTAATTGTCCTTTTAGGTGTATGAAGTTATGTCGTGTGTGCAAGTCTTTTGACAGGCTGGGCCACCATGGCAATAGATTGCTTTGACCCCGTAAACTATATCGTATGCAGGTTACCAGTACCAGCGGACAGTAGCGTTGGCAGGGGCCTAAGGATCACCTACAGACCCGAAATTGTTTTAGAAGACCTAAAAATCTTTCCCCGCGCCAAAAGCATTTCAGAAAAGCATCATTTAAAACTTGACATAGGGCAATAAAATCGATTGGCAAAAGTTGATTTCGAAAAGGAATGTATGTGTTACTAGAACAAACAACACAATCAATTTCAAAAAGTTAATGATCAAAAAAAACTCTTCAACTCGTCAAAAGCAAAAAAAAAGCGCATTTAGTCTCCAAACTATTGTTCCAGGCACGCGTCATTCTCGCCAAGACCTTGCTAGCCTATTTAAAAGAAGGAGGCTTTGTGTCAAGGCTTCTCTTTTGGCCATGGCAACAAAGCAAAATATTGACTTGATTTGTCTTTATGCTCCTCTCGTTTTCAAAAATCGTTGGTAGTTAAGGTCAAAAATCGTTCACAGACAGTAGTGAAACAACTGTAGTACTGGTTGCAACTAGCAACCGGTAATGCAGTTATTTCACTACGATCTCCTTCTAGCAAGAGAGATGATGCTCACGTCACCATCGCGCTGTAAAAACACAAGGAAAGCAGAATGGATTATTGCAAAACATAGTGAATGCCCAAATTTGTTTTAAGACTCCTTCAGAATTGTTGTGGATATGCTGTTTTCCATACAATCCCAAACAGTATATATTACAGATTGACTGTTTTGACTTTTAGAAGGGGGGATTGCCCGTTCCCTCCTCGATCTACCATTGCATAAGAACACCTGTTCTAAGGCTGATATATTTGCAAGCAACACAGAAGCCGAAACCCACAGCGAACAACCATGATTGAAATACATACTAACGCCTTGCATTCTTAATAGTTGGCTATTGCCAACAAAAGCAGATAGTAGCCTAAAATTTATACATTACGAGTAAAAAATACCAAAAAAACCCGAATAAATACGATTAATAGTTTAAATTATACAGTAGTTTGGTGGCACAACCATCATGAACAGCAAAGCGCTCCGTAAGAAATATGAATCACCTAACAAATTTGCAATAAACAACAGTTGGTTAAAGTACATCACATGATATGATTACGCTAACCACTACTATTGGTGGGATCTTTTTGAGTGGTATTAAAATTGCTGAGACAAATAGGATGTTCATTTATCCATTGTTTCTCCTTTCCTTACTAGAATTATGATTACACATCTGGTTTGTTGTAGAACACCTTTGAAAAAGGACATAAAAACTAGTTATACTTTACTTAAAATTTAAACCTGGGGTATAAATATAATTGAGAATGATTTTAGTGAAAAAGATTTTGTGATGTTTAGAAGATGTGTAAATATTCATTTCATTTTTAATTGACTTTCAAGATCTTTCTCTCATCCAAAATATTGAGGGTCGACTCAAAAACATGTAAATCCTTCATTTTTTTTTTGCGTTATAAAGCTGATAAAGCTTGTTAAATACTTTGCTTTTAATGAGTTTACATCACATCCAGTGGCATATTCGGACGAAGAGGACAAAAGGCACTGGGCTCTCTTAAACGGTTTGAACAATGCCCATACAACTACCTAGTTTTATGATCAATGGTTTGACAGAAGAAAAATGCATAAAAAATACACTTTAGAGAGATGATCTCCAAAAAGAAGTACCATGGCTGTTTGCCAATCAAAATGGGAAAAATTCTTGCTTTCAAAATGTTGATCTCTTACAAAAGAGTCTTCAAGTTTATACAAGGAAAAAACATCGATAATTATTATATAGTCAATCAAGTTTTTGATGTTGACCACAAATTTATATAGATGCCACCCATGAAAACAAGGCTGTACTCATTAAATGCTGCGTCCCCCAGCACAAAATTAATTTTTATATATGCCGGTAATCAGATCACCGAGAACAGTTACGAATAAACTGCTATTTGTACGTCACGTTTTAGGGAAACAGCATTCCAGGCTGTATTCAGTTTTAATCCTTGTGCTATTTTTTTGTAAAGCAACTTTGCAGCACTACGGAAATTAGTTTCTCAAGCGCTGTAAATAAAACAGTTCCAGAGACTGTTGCTGGCTAAAAGCATACCCAATGCGATCTCAACAGATATAAATTTTGTAGTAACATCAACAGTCTCTGGATCAAAATTTTCTGAGTCTATTGTGTCCGCAGATAATAAAAATTCACTTACAATTGGTATTAGCGCTAATGGTGAAACGCATATGGTAAAAACTGCTGTCATAACTGCTAAAGTTCCTAAAAGACGCATTTCATCATCAGTTTGAAGTTGCCTATCATGTTTTCTCAAGCCGGGCCGAGCTGCCACATAAGTTGCTATTATTGAAGACCACATCAATATAATGGGAAGAATAAATATGACCGAGTACAAAATGAGAATTGGCTTTTCACTCGATGTTGGCCACCACAATGCAATATAAACATAGCCCAGGTTAGGAACAGCTATCGGAAGAACTGCAAAAGCTATTCCAGTCAACCAAATAGATGCTACCGCAAGTTTTGCAGCTAACATTGCCTTAGCGTCATTGTATCGCAAAGGACGAGTTATTGCGACCAATCGATCAAAGCTAGCAGCAACCAAGCTGTACACCGACACAGTCAACGATAGCACCATGAAAAATCCAACGGCGCCTTCATATTCGCTGGGAATTTTAGTAGATATTTGGTTATTCAATTCTCTTAATGCTGCATTGCATTCTGATTGCGTTGATGGTGAGCTATCATTGATAATCACGAAACCAGTAACGTTCTGCAACTCAGTAAACGGCGGGGTTTGACCAAAATATTTATACGTCGTTCCAATATTGGTTGGCACGACAATCAAACCCATTACAAAGTCAGCAATGGCCAAAGACAAACGATAAATAGATTTCACATCTTGCTCTTTGTTAACATGTAACACACCCAAAATAGTGGCGTTGCAAATGGTAATGGCGACTGCAAGAATAATATTCATTACGAAATACAGTATCCAATACACCCGACATCTAAACAAACAAATAATGTTGAAAATTATTTTGTATTAAAACTGTTCGCACTACGACAATATTCTTCTCCATTTTGTGTTCCACCATCTTAATCATCACGGTGGTGCAGTGGTTGGACCGTTCGCTGCAATCGGTAGACTGTGTTCAAGTTCCGTGTCGAGTCATGCCGAAGACTTTAGTTACTGTTTTTCTTTGTCGTTTGAGCTATTTGTTGTGAGCTTTATGCAGGAAGATGTATATAATAGGCCACACTGCGTTAGCGCTCATGCTCGGTTTGGAACTGTTCAGTTTGACTGGGACCACCACGACGGGTAGACTGTTTGGTCCCACCATCTATCTGCCACATAAAGACGGAGGCATCCCGTTAAGTGTCTTGCCCAAGGACACAACAAGCAAGCTTGCCGGCTTGTTCTCCACACTATCTCTATTTTGCTGAGCGCCAAGCAGGGAAGCTGTAAATACCATTTTTAAAGTCTTTTGGTATGACTCTACTTGGGAAATAAACCCCAGGTCTACCGACTGCGAAGCGGACATTCTAACCACCACGCCATCGCGCCGGTTTTTAATTATGGTGTGAGGGAAAAAAACGCCATAAAATTCATTCATCCTCACACCTTTAATTACGGTGTGAGAATAAATGTATTTTCTGTGGATTTATTTGGCAAATTTTACTGTACGTATTGTATTTTTTTTATTGTATTGTTCATGTTTATTCTCCATTCACGAGAAAGCGAATTGTATCGCTATATTTCGGATAGGACGTCCGCACTCGTTTGAGAGTTGGAATTTTCGGAGGTGTATAGGCCACCTGTCTTCCACATAAAGATGGGAGTGTCCCGTTAAGTGCCTTGCCCAAGGACACAACAAGCGAACTTGCCGGCTTGTTCCCCACAACATCCCCTAAATGCCGAGCGCCAAGCAGGGAAGCCGTGCATGCTATTTTTGAAGACGTTTGGTATGATTCGACAAGGGGAATGAACCCCAGGTCTACCGACTGCAAAGCGGACGCTCTAAACACTACGCCATCGCATCGATATGTACTTAGATTATGCTATCATCACGGATAGACTGTTCTGTGCTTCTACCTGTACGTTATATTGAGATGGAGTTAACCCGTTAAGTGGTGTATCCAAGGACATGACAAGCTGACTTGCCGGCTTTTTCTGCACCCAGTCCGTTTCGGGATGAGCGTCACGTACAGAAGCTGTGGATGCCATTTTTAATTCATTGGTGTCACTCAACAAGAGAATTGAATTCAGGTCTACCAACTGCAAGACGGACACTCTAACCACTAAGCCAACTGCATTATCAAAACACGGTTTGCATTCGGTAGTCCAAAGTTAAATTGCCAAATCAAGATACATCAAAACACGGTGTTCACAGCTTTCCTTGTCGCTATGCACAAAAGGTGTGCGGAGGAGAAAATCCGCAAAGTTTGTTTGTTGTGTCGTTGGTAAAGGCATTTCACGAAACATCTCTATCTTTTTGTAGCGAACATAGAGCGGGGCCAAACAATTTATCCGTTGCGGGCGCAATCTAATAATGACTTGCAAACAGACCAAAAGCTCATATGCATGAGCCATAACAAAAGAACTATATGCATCTCAGACAAAAATATACCTAATTTTAACAGACAACTTATTTCACAAACTCCATGCATTAACCAAGCTGTGAAAAACGTTTTTCTTTTGGTACTTTTCCGGGTTTCGTATCTAATGACCGTTTTTCAATAAAAGCTATCTTTCCATCAGGTCAATCCCACTCTTGGCGTTGCTATTAGCCTGTAGCTGTAAACAAGAACTAAAAAAGGCTTATGCAACTGAAATTAGGTCGGAACCAAAAAAAATTGTGATTAGAAAAATATTGGCATGCAAATGCTAATAAGCGTCTCTCTGGAAAAATTTGTTTTGTACATTTTAGGGACAAAGGGATTTTCACATAATCTATTCCTTTAAATGTAAGTTTTCTATCACCGGTAGTTTTAGATTACATGTTTACAAGATTCCTGATCTTACCTGCTTGGCAAACATGTCCATGTTGATACCTTTTGGTTGATAAAAATATTTTCATCAAATCCACACCAAACAAACGAACAGAATGGCACGAATGGTTCAATAATTTCGTGAAAATGAACACGACCTCCTGAATCAATATCATACATGGCAACTTGCAGACAAGGATTCATTAAATCTTGGTTGTTTAATGAAATCAAATCCAATTTTGAAACAAGTTCATCAAATGTACTTGCTGTGGCTTGAGATGTAGTATTTTGTTTGGTCACCATAGCTTGTATGTCATCACAACATTGTTCTTCCATTTGACTTCGATTGCAGAATCTTAAATACATCAGAGATGTGAAATCTGTGTAATTAAACGTTGGACGTTTGCATTCTTGTTCGAACTGAGAATAGTTCCAAGTTTGAAGAAACTCCAGAAACGTGGTCAAATACCAATCGTGTGATGCGACATTTGTATAATTGTTACTGACGATTGTTTGACAACATTCCAACTCGGTGCTTCTGTTGCCGACGGTAAGACCAGCTGCGTAACGGCATTGGGAGCTATCTGACAATGACATTGGTTTGTCCAAATCACATTCCACAGAAGATATAAGGTGAAACACTGCAACTGCACAAGCCCAGTAAATCATCATAAAACGTAAATTTGAAATGATCTGGTCTATTTAAGCACTGACTGAAGGTAGGCTTATCTGCTGTCTAACGTTTTCTATTACAAATCTGTAATCTGCGGCAGTCAAGGCAGTTTTCATTTAAAAATATCACGATGCATTCAATGAACTGCATGAATAATAGCCAAAGTGAAAGAAAAATAAATGGTATTAAATTGGGCACTGGAAAAAGTTAAATTGAGAATACAAAACATATAATTTTCGTGCAGTCAGCTGCGCATAATTATGGCCTAAGAGGCTTCTGATTATGCATTGTTGCCAAGCCCATACGAGAAGTAAAACCGTATTGTTATCAGTAGGGTAAGGTTTTATTGACTTAAAAACTATAATAAATGGACTTAAGAATTCAAATGACTGACTTCAGTGAACTAACTACATTTTCTTCGCATAAATTGATGTTTCATGAATTTTTAGATTAAAACGAATTTTTAATTCACAAAAATACATCAATCCCCAACAAAACTTATTGTACGCACGCGTTATAACCGGGTGACCCCAAAAAATGGGAATTTTTGAAGTGCGTGTTGGCAGACATGAGTAAACGGCTTTTTCAAATCCTCCGCCGGGCGGCATGCGGTCAGTGGGCCGTATATTTTGCAGGCCCGGCTTACGCCTCGTGTCTTTGAGTAAATTTGATCTACCTGAAACTAAAAAATTAAGTGCTAGCCAGATTCCGAAAAATATCACGATGCATTCAATGCATTTATTCTTTTAACTTTTTTTTAGTCTGAGCGTAAATTACGTTGGAGTCAACAGATTCTTGCCACCAATCATCAAGTGAGAGTTTGCATTTGACAACTTGTAAGTCTTAGCCAAACAAGTGCGACTGCATTTGCATCCAAACGCAAGCATATAGTTTCAAAATCGCTTAAACCTTGTGACGGTTGAAAGACGTCAATTACACAGCATTTGAATTTGAAGCCATGATATTAAGTTCATGAATTTTCAAACTACATTAACAACTTTGCAAAGACGCTGGAAAAACAAAACTTTTGATCACACGTTCTTGTTATTCAGCGTTGCTACAAACGTCACGTTTAATAGAGCTGTGGAGCAGTTCCGTGACTAGCAACAACTGTTGATAGTCAAGTGAAAGTTGAAACAAAAGTAGAATTGTCTCAAGCTTCAGCGTAACCAAATTGAATGATAATCTTGCTATGCAATGGCAATAGGTTTATTGACGGGTCAGCTATCTGAACTTTGAAATTATCAAATGAAAACTGCCTTGACTGCCGTAGATTACAGATTTGTAATAGAAAACGTTAGACAGCAGATAAGCCTACCTTCAGTCAGTGCTTAAATAGACCAGATCATTTCAAATTTACGTTTTATGATGATTTACTGGGCTTGTGCAGTTGCAGTGTTTCACCTTATATCTTCTGTGGAATGTGATTTGGACAAACCAATGTCATTGTCAGATAGCTCCCAATGCCGTTACGCAGCTGGTCTTACCGTCGGCAACAGAAGCACCGAGTTGGAATGTTGTCAAACAATCGTCAGTAACAATTATACAAATGTCGCATCACACGATTGGTATTTGACCACGTTTCTGGAGTTTCTTCAAACTTGGAACTATTCTCAGTTCGAACAAGAATGCAAACGTCCAACGTTTAATTACACAGATTTCACATCTCTGATGTATTTAAGATTCTGCAATCGAAGTCAAATGGAAGAACAATGTTGTGATGACATACAAGCTATGGTGACCAAACAAAATACTACATCTCAAGCCACAGCAAGTACATTTGATGAACTTGTTTCAAAATTGGATTTGATTTCATTAAACAACCAAGATTTAATGAATCCTTGTCTGCAAGTTGCCATGTATGATATTGATTCAGGAGGTCGTGTTCATTTTCACGAAATTATTGAACCATTCGTGCCATTCTGTTCGTTTGTTTGGTGTGGATTTGATGAAAATATTTTTATCAACCAAAAGGTATCAACATGGACATGTTTGCCAAGCAGGTAAGATCAGGAATCTTGTAAACATGTAATCTAAAACTACCGGTGATAGAAAACTTACATTTAAAGGAATAGATTATGTGAAAATCCCTTTGTCCCTAAAATGTACAAAACAAATTTTTCCAGAGAGACGCTTATTAGCATTTGCATGCCAATATTTTTCTAATCACAATTTTTTTTGGTTCCGACCTAATTTCAGTTGCATAAGCCTTTTTTAGTTCTTGTTTACAGCTACAGGCTAATAGCAACGCCAAGAGTGGGATTGACCTGATGGAAAGATAGCTTTTATTGAAAAACGGTCATTAGATACGAAACCCGGAAAAGTACCAAAAGAAAAACGTTTTTCACAGCTTGGTTAATGCATGGAGTTTGTGAAATAAGTTGTCTGTTAAAATTAGGTATATTTTTGTCTGAGATGCATATAGTTCTTTTGTTATGGCTCATGCATATGAGCTTTTGGTCTGTTTGCAAGTCATTATTAGATTGCGCCCGCAACGGATAAATTGTTTGGCCCCGCTCTATGTTCGCTACAAAAAGATAGAGATGTTTCGTGAAATGCCTTTACCAACGACACAACAAACAAACTTTGCGGATTTTCTCCTCCGCACACCTTTTGTGCATAGCGACAAGGAAAGCTGTGAACACCGTGTTTTGATGTATCTTGATTTGGCAATTTAACTTTGGACTACCGAATGCAAACCGTGTTTTGATAATGCAGTTGGCTTAGTGGTTAGAGTGTCCGTCTTGCAGTTGGTAGACCTGAATTCAATTCTCTTGTTGAGTGACACCAATGAATTAAAAATGGCATCCACAGCTTCTGTACGTGACGCTCATCCCGAAACGGACTGGGTGCAGAAAAAGCCGGCAAGTCAGCTTGTCATGTCCTTGGATACACCACTTAACGGGTTAACTCCATCTCAATATAACGTACAGGTAGAAGCACAGAACAGTCTATCCGTGATGATAGCATAATCTAAGTACATATCGATGCGATGGCGTAGTGTTTAGAGCGTCCGCTTTGCAGTCGGTAGACCTGGGGTTCATTCCCCTTGTCGAATCATACCAAACGTCTTCAAAAATAGCATGCACGGCTTCCCTGCTTGGCGCTCGGCATTTAGGGGATGTTGTGGGGAACAAGCCGGCAAGTTCGCTTGTTGTGTCCTTGGGCAAGGCACTTAACGGGACACTCCCATCTTTATGTGGAAGACAGGTGGCCTATACACCTCCGAAAATTCCAACTCTCAAACGAGTGCGGACGTCCTATCCGAAATATAGCGATACAATTCGCTTTCTCGTGAATGGAGAATAAACATGAACAATACAATAAAAAAAATACAATACGTACAGTAAAATTTGCCAAATAAATCCACAGAAAATACATTTATTCTCACACCGTAATTAAAGGTGTGAGGATGAATGAATTTTATGGCGTTTTTTTCCCTCACACCATAATTAAAAACCGGCGCGATGGCGTGGTGGTTAGAATGTCCGCTTCGCAGTCGGTAGACCTGGGGTTTATTTCCCAAGTAGAGTCATACCAAAAGACTTTAAAAATGGTATTTACAGCTTCCCTGCTTGGCGCTCAGCAAAATAGAGATAGTGTGGAGAACAAGCCGGCAAGCTTGCTTGTTGTGTCCTTGGGCAAGACACTTAACGGGATGCCTCCGTCTTTATGTGGCAGATAGATGGTGGGACCAAACAGTCTACCCGTCGTGGTGGTCCCAGTCAAACTGAACAGTTCCAAACCGAGCATGAGCGCTAACGCAGTGTGGCCTATTATATACATCTTCCTGCATAAAGCTCACAACAAATAGCTCAAACGACAAAGAAAAACAGTAACTAAAGTCTTCGGCATGACTCGACACGGAACTTGAACACAGTCTACCGATTGCAGCGAACGGTCCAACCACTGCACCACCGTGATGATTAAGATGGTGGAACACAAAATGGAGAAGAATATTGTCGTAGTGCGAACAGTTTTAATACAAAATAATTTTCAACATTATTTGTTTGTTTAGATGTCGGGTGTATTGGATACTGTATTTCGTAATGAATATTATTCTTGCAGTCGCCATTACCATTTGCAACGCCACTATTTTGGGTGTGTTACATGTTAACAAAGAGCAAGATGTGAAATCTATTTATCGTTTGTCTTTGGCCATTGCTGACTTTGTAATGGGTTTGATTGTCGTGCCAACCAATATTGGAACGACGTATAAATATTTTGGTCAAACCCCGCCGTTTACTGAGTTGCAGAACGTTACTGGTTTCGTGATTATCAATGATAGCTCACCATCAACGCAATCAGAATGCAATGCAGCATTAAGAGAATTGAATAACCAAATATCTACTAAAATTCCCAGCGAATATGAAGGCGCCGTTGGATTTTTCATGGTGCTATCGTTGACTGTGTCGGTGTACAGCTTGGTTGCTGCTAGCTTTGATCGATTGGTCGCAATAACTCGTCCTTTGCGATACAATGACGCTAAGGCAATGTTAGCTGCAAAACTTGCGGTAGCATCTATTTGGTTGACTGGAATAGCTTTTGCAGTTCTTCCGATAGCTGTTCCTAACCTGGGCTATGTTTATATTGCATTGTGGTGGCCAACATCGAGTGAAAAGCCAATTCTCATTTTGTACTCGGTCATATTTATTCTTCCCATTATATTGATGTGGTCTTCAATAATAGCAACTTATGTGGCAGCTCGGCCCGGCTTGAGAAAACATGATAGACAACTTCAAACTGATGATGAAATGCGTCTTTTAGGAACTTTAGCAGTTATGACAGCAGTTTTTACCATATGCGTTTCACCATTAGTGCTAATACCAATTGTAAGTGAATTTTTATTATCTGCGGACACAATAGACTCAGAAAATTTTGATCCAGAGACTGTTGATGTTACTACAAAATTTATATCTGTTGAGATCGCATTGGGTATGCTTTTAGCCAGCAACAGTCTCTGGAACTGTTTTATTTATAGCGCTCGAGAAACTAATTTCCGTAGTGCTGCAAAGTTGCTTTACAAAAAAATAGCACAAGGATTAAAACTGAATACAGCCTGGAATGCTGTTTCCCTAAAACGTGACGTACAAATAGCAGTTTATTCGTAACTGTTCTCGGTGATCTGATTACCGGCATATATAAAAATTAATTTTGTGCTGGGGGACGCAGCATTTAATGAGTACAGCCTTGTTTTCATGGGTGGCATCTATATAAATTTGTGGTCAACATCAAAAACTTGATTGACTATATAATAATTATCGATGTTTTTTCCTTGTATAAACTTGAAGACTCTTTTGTAAGAGATCAACATTTTGAAAGCAAGAATTTTTCCCATTTTGATTGGCAAACAGCCATGGTACTTCTTTTTGGAGATCATCTCTCTAAAGTGTATTTTTTATGCATTTTTCTTCTGTCAAACCATTGATCATAAAACTAGGTAGTTGTAAATATTGTTACAATATCTGGCAACATGTAATGCTTTAAATCTAGTTTTTGCGTAGGCAACCTGCGATTCGAACCCGCGTTGTGTCGTTATGTGTGTTTTATTCCAAGTATCGTTTGTTATTGATTAGTTGATAGATTTGGCAAGGTTGACCCTCCAGCGACGCAGTAGTAATTGTCTTCTTTTCACACTTTATTTGATTCATTATTCTCAAAGTAGACGCGCAACAGGACGGATCGGAAACCTAGTTTGTAAGCCTGTGCTTTTGAGTCGGAAAATGATCGCAAAGGAGAAGCTTGTAGATAACATCGTTGAAGAAAGTTGAATAAGTTGTTCTTTTTTGTCGATCGTGATTGTGTGGAAGCTGTGTTAAGGAAGAAGGTGCTTGGGGTCAAAAACTAGTTTGAAACCGCTACGCCGCTACAACGCTAAACAACGCCAACGTCGCTAAACAACGCCACCCCATCTGTCTTTTGTATCAATTTTCAGTACTGTGTTAATAATAAAAATTTATTCAAGAAAAGCAGACAATACAATATCAGCGTGAGGAAAGTAAAGCGCGTTTCATCTACGTACCAGCACAGCTTCACGGCAATCTGTCTCTGGTTCGGAGACTACCCCAAGGGTCTCTGCTTCACGAACCCGTTACAAAGTTTCAAACTTTTTGTTGCTTCGCTAAATTGATCAGTTGGAGTTCCAAAACTATTTAGCTGATTCTGTATCGTTCTATTTGTCCCATTGAAGAAAGAAAAGCTGTTTCTCCGTTTCATCCCGTTGGTCCATTGAATATCCGAACTCGTGCCCTTGCTGCTCAACTTGAATTGATCTCCGGTGCTTCGATTTCTGCTCGGGAAATTCCGTTTGAAGAAGATATTCTGCAGCAGCGTTGACGTCGTTTATCTGATTGAACGAAGTGGAAATCGGACAATAATCACAGAACAATTAAGGTACTGTACTTTTCTTTATTGTTTGAACTCTTACAAACGTCTATTTTTACGGCTATAACAGAATCGTTCTTTGTTCGCAAATTTAGTGTTGTAGAATTATTTTACGAGTGTTTATCGATCATGGATCTCCACAGTCGTGACCTAAGTCCAACATTAAAAGACTTAGAAAACAAATATTTAATATCTGACGGTCTGATGCTTAACCCTGAGAACAAAAAGGTTTTGAAAACCCTAATCTCTACCATTAACCTCGATTACGATTCTTTAATGGCTGAATATATTTTCTTATTGGAGGAAGACCTGTTGCCCGGCACACAAACTAAAAAGATTAGCGTTGAACAAGCTAAATTAGAATTTGATGCCAGGGTTAAAAGTTGGTACGAAAGTGTAGACTCGCGACCCATTGGCACAAAATCTTTGTGTCCTGTTTCAGCACCCGAGTCGAACAGATCCTCTTTAGATGGCGATTCGAGATGTTCAGGACGTAGCTCGCGATCTTCACTCTCTAGCTTTAAGCGTAAGGAAAGCCTTGTGAAGTTAAAGTTGGCTTTGTTTGCCAAAGAAAAGGAAAAGGAAAGGTCGCGCATAGAGCAAGAGGCCGAACGAGCTAAGCAAGAGGCCGAACGAGCTAAGCAAGAGGCCGAACGAGCTAAGCAAGAGGCCGAAAGAACAGCCAATGAACAAGAAAGGGCATTGGACGTAGAATTGGCCAAGTTTGAGGTTAAGGCGTGGGATGAAGTCCTATTTGATAGAGGTGACAGGCCAATGCCATTAAGACGACCTATTGCGCCTTCATCAGTACCGATTTGCGAAACTTTAAGAAATGCGGAAAAAGAGGCAGAACAGACCGTTGAAAAGGCTGTAGCTAGGAACGAGAATTGTTCTGTGGAAGATAAAAAAACCCTGACGATGACAAATTATCTAGCTACATCAAAGAGCTATGCCAACGTAAAAAAATTTGATGGCATGATTAGTCAATATGAACAACCTATAAATAACTCTAGGCGATCTAGAAAAATTGCGGAACCGGAGTATGAGGAAGACAGAAGGAATGTCCCCTTTCCGGTAACTCACTGGCATGCTCCTGCTAAACAGTCCGCGTCGATTCCAATCCTTACCTCTCAGGACTATCCACCTCCTAGACCGGTAATTCCAAATTTCGACGGAGATCCGCTAACCTATTGGCCCTTCATACGTAGTTTCGAAGCACACATTGCTACGAAAATATCTTCAAATTCCGCAAAATTAGTCTACCTTTTACAACACTGTTCTCCGAGAATTAGACAGAACTTGGAACACTTGGCTCGCGATTCCGAATCTGGATATGGACTAGCCATGGACAGTCTATATAACGACTATGGCCAACCGCACATTGTCGCTCACTATTGTGAGCAAAAACTTCTGGCGGCTCCAAGGCTGAAAACGAAGGACCCAAAGGGACTAAAGACTTTGTCAGTGCTCATGGACAAATGCGTAGCTATGTTGCGGGACGTACAAGACTTTGCAACCTTAAACTCTTTAGGAACTATCCGACGAATTATCGAAAAACTTCCTGAACAAACGCAAAAGGACTGGGCCAAGTGGTCGTATCAGGAGTTCAAGACTACAGGAAGACAAGCGAGGTTTGAAGAGTTGGTGAGATTTGTCCAAGACGAGGCAGCAGAAGCAAACTCATTGTATGGACAGGTAGTGTATGGAAACCTAAAACAGAGTCTTCATGTAGGGCAGAGAAGAGCAACCGTACTAAACACTACAGCTATTTCTGACTTTACTCCAAAGATTGGAAGTCTGACTTGCCCCTTTTGTGACGGAAGGCATGAACTATCCGTCTGTTCACGTTTTTAAAAAATTGCAAAGGTACAAGCGTATTGCCTTTCTAATGAAGCAAGGTCGTTGCTTTCAATGCTTAGATGCTGGACACACAAGCCGAGACTGTAAATCTAAACAAAGGTGCAACTTAGAGGGATTCACTAATGACCGGCATCATACTCTGCTTCATAAAGATAACGCATCAAGTGTGGCCGATAGCGAAAAGGTACTGTGCGCCGCTACGAAGAATATCTATTCAAATGGAGATTCTAGTGGTAATTTTTTCATGACTCTTCCGGTGAAGATATGTCACAATGGGAAAGAGCTGTTGACTTATGCTCTGCTGGATAGTGGATCACAACGAACATTCTGTACACGACGAATTGCTGATGAGTTGAACGCTAATGGATTACACCAGACCATCTCTATAAGCACGCTATCATCAGGAGTTCAGCCTACCTCCATAGATACCGAGGCTATAACGCTATTAGTGAGCGGTGTTGATGAAAACTGTAGTGTGAGCCTTAGAGAGGTTCTAGTTGTAGACACCATTCCTTTAGAGGCAGCTCAAGTTCCAGTTAGTAGAGAGATGAATAATTTAGAGCACTTGAAGGACATTTCATTTAAAGAGCTTTCTGACAAGACCATCGGTATTTTAATTGGAGTGGACGCATCTGTGGTATTTCGGGCATTGGAGAGCAGATTTGGACCGGAAGGAACCCCTGATGCTATCAGAATTTCTCTTGGATGGGTGCTGTTTGGCCCAGCTCTTCGCTGTCAGTGTTGCGCTGAAGTGGGGAACGACAGTGCTACGGACACTTGCATGCATGTCACTCTTCCAGAAAATGCAAAGGTAGACCCAAGCTTACCTCCACACGAATACGAAGTCGGTTGTGGTCTGGACCATGATAATTCTCGAGAAGATCGCCTGGCACTTAAAATAATGAAGGATTCGATCAAAATTGTCAATGGTCACTTTCAGCTACCCTTGCTTTGGAGACACAAGAATGTCTTCCTTCCCGATAACAGAGCAATGGCTGAAAAAAGGTTGGAGTCATTGAAACGTAGGTTTTCGAAGGACAAATCGTTACACAAAAAATATGCGGGCGTCATGCAAGACTATATCGAGAAAGGATTTGCCGAAAAGGTCAGAGATGACGGCAAACGATATGCTTGCACTTGGTTCCTGCCCCATCACCCAGTTATGAATCCAAGGAAGCCAGACAAGATAAGAGTTGTTTTTGATTGTGCTGCAAGGTTTATGGGGGTGTCTCTAAATGACAAGCTTCTACAAGGACCTGATCTCCTCTCACGTCTGTCAGGGGTATTGACACGTTTTCGAGTCAATCCTATTGCTCTTGTTGCGGACATAGAAGCAATGTTTCATCAAGTCAAGGTCAACCCAGAAGATCGAAGTGCGCTGCAATTCTTATGGTGGCCAGATGGAGACGTTGACAAAAGACCAGAGGTTTATAGGATGACAGTCCATTTGTTCGGAGCAACATCATTCCCTAGTTGCGCTTCTTTTTGTCTAAAACAGACTGCAGCTTTGTCCGCTGAGAATTGTTCATCTCAAACAATTGAAGCTATTCAAAGACCGTTCTATGTTGACGATTGTCTTATGTCAGTAGATACCACCGAAGAAGCCGCAGATTTGGCCAACGAGCTGCGAAATGTCTTGTCCAGCTATGGTTTTAGACTTAGAAAATGGCTTTCAAATTGTGAAAGAGCTCTTCTTAAGGTGCCCGAGGAGGATCGTTGCGATAAATACAAAGAATTATCCCTGGAACGCACAACAAGTCAGCGAGTGCTAGGTGTGCATTGGGACATAGTAGAGGATGAGTTTACAATTAAAGTTGATATGCCAAGAAAGCCTTGTACGAGACGAGGAATTTTGTCAGCTAGTCATTCCTTGTTTGATCCACTAGGATTTGTTGCTCCAGTGCTAGTAGAAATAAAGTTGCTACTGCGAGAAATGAACGGTGATGATTGGGATGCCGCTTTGTCTGAGAAGAAAGAGGAACGATGGAGAGCTTGGATTTCAGCGCTGTATTATTTGGAGGAGTTGAAAATACCACGCTGCCTTAAGCCTTCTGATATGAGCGGAGAGTTGAACTATGAATTGCACCATTTTTCTGACGCTTCTGGAGAAGCGTATGGTGCCGTGTCCTATCTCCGCATTGCCGATAACAGGGGCAAGGTGCATTGTTCGTTCCTGATGGGGAAGTCGCATCTCGCACCTACTCCCATGACTACAATACCTCGATTAGAGCTGCTGGCGGCTATTGTCTCTCTGCGTCTTGATCAAATGTTAAAAAGGGAATTGCCGTTGGTTATACCAAAAACTTATTTTTGGTCGGATTCAACCTCAGTGCTGCTTAGTATCTATAACAGCAGTAAAAGATTTCCTGTCTTCGTTGCCAATAGATTAGCAGAGATCGAAAGGAACAGCGACATACAGAGTTGGAGGTACGTCCCGTCAAAGTTGAATCCCGCAGATGAGGCGACAAGGTGCAAGCAGGCACAAGCGTTCGTTGAGTCTTCCATGTGGTTGTCGGGACCAGAGTTTTTACAACAGGCTGAAGGTGAGTGGCCAGAGCAATTGGAAAGATTGGAACAACTTCCTGAAGAATTTCCTCTGTTCGAGAAAGGGATGCGGATTGTTAGCAATTTGGTCGTTCAGCCTGCGATGGAAACGCCTACAGACCGTCTTATCGAGCACTTCTCATCTCTCCATAAATTGAAGAAATCGGTGGCTTGGTACTTACGACTGTTTGAGTTTTTGAAAAAAAAAGCGAGCAGGATTGCATGGTAAAGACTTGGTTAAGAGTGCTACGTCCCATATTACTGTGGAGGAATTAAAATCAGCAGAATTAAAGGTAGCTATATATGAACAACGCCGTTATCTTTCAAATTTAATTTTGGCCCTGAAAAAAAGCAACCGTTTAAGTTCCAAAGTGTGCTCACGGTCCATTAGAAAATTAAATCCGTTTATCTCTCACAATGTCGTGCGAGTAGGAGGAAGACTGGAAAAGGCTTCGATCAATGCAGACGCCCGACACCCGATAATTCTGCCCTCGAATTCTCATTTTACAAAACTGGTGATTAGATTTTATCATCTTTTGGCCGGGCACTCTGGATTCAATCATACTTCCTCTACACTGAGTCTACGATTTTGGATTGAAAGGGGAGGTTACGTCATTCGAAATGTGCTCAAGGAATGTACAACTTGTCAACGCCAAAACGCTCAAGTCTCGACTCAGTTAATGGCAGATCTGCCTGAATGTCGCTTAGATATGAATCACGCACCTTTCTTTCATACCGGAGTAGATTGCTTTGGAGTGTTCTCAGTGAAACAAGGAAGAAGCCTAGTCAAGCGATACGGCTGTATTTTCACATGTATGACAGTGCGAGCTGCACATCTTGAGGTTCTGCATACTCTGTCAACCGATTCGTTTATTTCCGCGCTCCGAAGATTCGTTGCCAGAAGAGGAAACGTTGGACATATATACTCTGACAATGGAACTAACTTCGTTGGAGCAGAGAAGGTTCTAAAGGAGTCAATTAGGAAATGGAATCAGAGGCAGATTAGTGAGTTTTTGGTGCAGAAAGAAGTAGATTGGCACTTTAACACCCCGTTAGCAAGCCATTTTGGCGGGTCATGGGAAAGACTGATCAGGTCAGTGCGTAAGATATTAACATCAATTACTTCACAAACCACTTTTACTGAAGAAGGTCTAACCACTTTGTTTGTTGAGGTAGAAGGTATACTCAACTCCAGACCATTAACTCCAGTTTCCTTCATAGAAGAAATTAAGAGACTTCTTACACCTAACGATGTGCTACAGCTCTGTCCGACGTCGGGTATGCCTCCCACTGATACTGCGAATAGCGATTCTTTAATTGCCCGTAAGTGGCGCCATGCCCAGCATTTTGCCAACCTTTTTTGGAGACGGTGGGCCCAAGAGTATTTACCTACCATAAAGTATCGCCAAAAATGGTATGAAACAAAACGTAATGTGATGGTGAACGACATTGTGATTCTTGTCGATAAAAATACGCCAAGAAGTAAATGGCCCTTGGGGCGAATTTTGAAAACGTTTCCGGATCCCAAAGGTTTTGTGCGCTCGGCAATTGTAAAAATGCACGGTAGTGAAGTGAAACGTCCCGTTTCGAAAATGTGTGTTGTTGTCCCAGCCACAAGTAAAACTGATATCCCATCTTGGATATCAACCGTTTGAAAGTATCATTGCTATGTTATGTTTGTAAAATATGTATATAGTGTAAATACGTTTATATGTATAGTAATGCAAGAGGCTAGCGATGCACATAGCAAAACTGCAGACAGTGACACTGTTTCGACCTATCAGGTCTCTTCAGTGCAGTTGGTGACCGACAAGAAAACTGATTCTTACCAGAATTCTGTGGGATCTCTGAAAATGACTAAAAAATAGGACATCACCCAAAAATGTGATCTAATGTTAGATGCAAAGATTTTGCCGTCACAATTCCTCTAAAGAAAAATCTTCAGAAATGCATTTGTCTCATTACCTCATTTAAAGTTTGTCGGTCACCAACTGCACTGAAGAGACCTGATAGGTCGAAACAGTGTCACTGTCTGCAGTTTTGCTATGTGCATCGCTAGCCTCTTGCATTACTATACATGTAAGACCTTGTGACCACTAGGCTGTGACAGCACTATTGTTCTAGCAGTTGCTAGACTTAGTGCACCTGCGACAACCGCCACTCATTCACGAGTGATACGGCTTCGCAGAGTACTGACAGACCATCCACCAAGTGGATCTAGTATAGATCCCGCAAGTGTGGCGGTCTAAGCTATGCTTTATTAAAAGCCTCTAGCTTCTTGTCGGTCACCAACTGCACTGAAGAGACCTGATAGGTCGAAACGTTTATATGTGTTTGCTGTATTTGTTTCAACGTTGTTACTAATTTAAAGCCTTATGTATTGTCACTGTTGTACAATATTTTGCGGGAAATATCTTCCTTTAGTCGTATATTTGGGGGGAGTGTAAATATTGTTACAATATCTGGCAACATGTAATGCTTTAAATCTAGTTTTTGCGTAGGCAACCTGCGATTCGAACCCGCGTTGTGTCGTTATGTGTGTTTTATTCCAAGTATCGTTTGTTATTGATTAGTTGATAGATTTGGCAAGGTTGACCCTCAAGCGACGCAGTAGTAATTGTCTTCTTTTCACACTTTATTTGATTCATTATTCTCAAAGTAGACGCGCAACAGGACGGATCGGAAACCTAGTTTGTAAGCCTGTGCTTTTGAGTCGGAAAATGATCGCAAAGGAGAAGCTTGTAGATAACATCGTTGAAGAAAGTTGAATAAGTTGTTCTTTTTTGTCGATCGTGATTGTGTGGAAGCTGTGTTAAGGAAGAAGGTGCTTGGGGTCAAAAACTAGTTTGAAACCGCTACGCCGCTACAACGCTAAACAACGCCAACGTCGCTAAACAACGCCACCCCATCTGTCTTTTGTATCAATTTTCAGTACTGTGTTAATAATAAAAATTTATTCAAGAAAAGCAGACAATACAATATCAGCGTGAGGAAAGCAAAGCGCGTTTCATCTACGTACCAGCACAGCTTCACGGCAATCTGTCTCTGGTTCGGAGACTACCCCAAGGGTCTCTGCTTCACGAACCCGTTACAGTAGTTGTATGGGCATTGTTCAAACCGTTTAAGAGAGCCCAGTGCCTTTTGTCCCCTTCGTCCGAATATGCCACTGGATGTGATGTAAACTCATTAAAAGCAAAGTATTTAACAAGCTTTATCAGCTTTATAACGCAAAAAAAAATGAAGGATTTACATGTTTTTGAGTCGACCCTCAATATTTTGGATGAGAGAAAGATCTTGAAAGTCAATTAAAAAAGAAATGAATATTTACACATCTTCTAAACATCACAAAATCTTTTTTACTAAAATCATTCTCAATTATATTTATACCCCAGGTTTAAATTTTAAGTAAAGTATAACTAGTTTTTATGTCCTTTTTCAAAGGTGTTCTACAACAAACCAGATGTGTAATCATAATTCTAGTAAGGAAAGGAGAAACAATGGATAAATGAACATCCTATTTGTCTCAGCAATTTTAATACCACTCAAAAAGATCCCACCAATAGTAGTGGTTAGCGTAATCATATCATGTGATGTACTTTAACCAACTGTTGTTTATTGCAAATTTGTTAGGTGATTCATATTTCTTACGGAGCGCTTTGCTGTTCATGATGGTTGTGCCACCAAACTACTGTATAATTTAAACTATTAATCGTATTTATTCGGGTTTTTTTGGTATTTTTTACTCGTAATGTATAAATTTTAGGCTACTATCTGCTTTTGTTGGCAATAGCCAACTATTAAGAATGCATGGCGTTAGTATGTATTTCAATCATGGTTGTTCGCTGTGGGTTTCGGCTTCTGTGTTGCTTGCAAATATATCAGCCTTAGAACAGGTGTTCTTATGCAATGGTAGATCGAGGGAGGAAGGGGCAATTGCCCCTTCTAAAAGTCAAAACAGTCAATCTGTAATATATACTGTTTGGGATTGTATGGAAAACAGCTAATCCACAACAACTCTGAATGAGTCTTAAAACAAATTTGGGCATTCACTATGTTTTGCAATAATTAATGCAATAATTTTGCAATGATGTTTTGCAATGGATTATTGTTTTCTATCTATCTATCAACTACCGGTTGCTAGTTGCAACCAGTACTACAGTTGTTTCACTACTGTCTGTTAACGATTTTTGATCTTAACTACCAACGATTTTTGAAAACGAGAGGAGCATAAAGACAAATCAAGTCAATATTTTGCTTTGTTGCCATGGCCAAAAGAGAAGCCTTGACACAAAGCCTCCTTCTTTTAAATAGGCTAGCAAGGTCTTGGCGAGAATGACGCGTGCCTGGAACAATAGTTTGGAGACTAAATGCGCTTTTTTTTTGCTTTTGACAAGTTGAAGAGTTCTTTTTGATCATTAACTTTTTGAAATTGATTGTGTTGTTTGTTCTAGTAACACATACATTCCTTTTCGAAATCAACTTTTGCCAATCGATTTTATTGCCCTATGTCATGTTTAAAATGATGCTTTTCTGAAATGCTTTTGGCGCGGGGAAAGATTTTTAGGTCTTCTAAAACAATTTCGGGTCTGTAGGTGATCCTTAGGCCCCTGCTAACGCTACTGTCCGCTGGTACTGGTAACCTGCATACGATATAGTTTACGGGGTCAAAGAAATCTATTGCCATGGTGGCCCAGCCTGTCAAAAGACTTGCACACACGACATAACTTCATACACATACACCTAAAAGGACAATTAAAATACGCAAACACCTATTAATAAAGCGTATAATCGAAGTTATAACTTCAGTTGGCAATATAGACTAGACTAGTGGTTCCAAATCTTTTCTTAATACTACCAGAGTAGAGAGGTTTCTTAAAATATGGTACGCACTTTGAGCTTTCACAGTGCATTCTCTTGATGCTGCTTGCTTCAAAGCATCGTCAACAGATAATGGTAAGGTGTGAGCAGCGCAGCGTACATCTCTGCGGATAGCGCGATTGGACGATTTCATAACATTGCATGCAAATAAATGTCCAATAATATTTTTACATCGCAAATCAAAGAAGCAGCTGCTTCACCACTATCATCTTCAACATCCGGGTCAATTTCATCATCCAAAGTGCACTCTCATGTAACAGAATGACTAGCCGAAGGAGCGTCTTCATTGTCATTTTCATCGCAATAAGCGTTGTGATCGTCATCTGCATTGCATTTGAGCTGTTCATCCGAGAGCAACTTCACAGAGTTAAGCATATTGGCACCATTGTAAGTGGTGATACATCTGAGCAAGGAAAATGTTATACAGCTCTAAAATCTCGGCCAAAGTATTCTTTCTGTTTTCTGCGGTATGGCGATGTGTGAGTTCCTTCTTTGCTAGAGCTCGCATTACGAATTTCTGATTTTTTTATAAGTTGAATATTAACGCTCAAAATTGCCCGTACATGTATACGTAATGGTGATCATCTTTGCTTGTTAATCATGACTGGTAATACTCACAAAGAATGATGTCGCGAACTATCATTCATGCTTTGTAAAAAGTGTAAGGGGATGAATCACAGTCGATGATGATGGCGGCCCCCTAATGGTGGTCGTTTTGACAGTTAAAGAAATAAGCTATTTAGTGGTAGACCTATTTGACGATTTGCTGCTCCCTATCGCATTTGCATTTGAGATATTAAATTCTTTGCACTGTTTGCTTTATTTCGAACATAGATCATGGAAAGGAGCCATGCCTTTCCCCAAAGTTATAAAACCTACACCAATAGGCACAAATCAAGTCATCTTTTAAAGTAAATAGGTTTTCTCTATGTTTAGTTTTACAATGTGATCCTGTCATTATTTTATTTTGATGTTATCTTGAACTTGGAATTATATTTCATTTGACTGTAAACTAAAACTCGACCTACCCACTTTTAAATGAAGAGTAGTCTTGCATACCGGTACAAAGAGCCTATCAATTATAAATATCAGTTTTTGCAAAAAAGTAATACTGTTGAGCTACATATCACCTAAATGTTAAAGCAAAGAAAATTGCTTTACAAAAGACCATTTAGATTCCCCTTCTCTTCTTCTTTGGTGATCTTTGAGCAAAACCAAGTGTTTTGCTTGGAGTTGACTACATATTAAAATTTGTAGAAACTACATTTAATATGAATCGTTCTGAATATTTTGATGGATTATGACTAAGATCCCTGAAATCGATAAAATATAGACGAAATGTACCAAAGGAATTCGTTTTTCTCAAAATCGCAATTTTGTAAAGTGCAGGCACCAAAATTTTGAGTGTTTTTAATCGTTACGCAACATTTCATAAACCTTTAGTGCAGGGGTTCTCAACCTTTACTCTCTCATTTACCCCTTGGCAAATTTCAAAAGTAAAATTTACCCCGCAATTCATTTTTATATTTTTACTTCTACAAATGCCTATTGTAGTAGGAAAAATGTGAATTTTTTGCTAACAAAATTTACCCCCAAGGCAGGTCAAATTTACCCCTGGTTAAAAACCCCTGGTTTAGTGACTTCAATTTTTGATAACTGTTTTTGCAAACAGAATGATAATGCCAAAGAACCATGCTTGCGAGGAAAAGTAGTCAAAATGTAGGCTACCACGGAACTAACTTTTTGTCAGTTCTTCTATCTAACAATTGCAACTTTGTTAGGTGAAGTCGAATAATTGTACAGCTAAAAATAGTACATGATTACGGCAACCAATTGTTGATCAGCCATTGTAAACTAATTCTTAGCCCTAACTGATTAGAATTACATATTGCTGGAAAACAAATATACTAAGCTTTCAAAGGATAGTAAGTGCTAGTACCTAATTATAACCTGTTTGTATTAAACCCACCTGTTTTCACTAATCTTACTACATTTTGATAGGGGTAGAAAGTTACACAACCTTCGTTAACGTTCAGTTTTTTTCGTATAAAAACAAATACTAAAAATACATACAAAATAATATTGAAATTGCCTTGAAATAACCTTTAATTTGTTGAAACAATTTTATAAATAGGTTCAAAAGTGAGGTCAAAGCCAGACTTTAAATGAACTGATTTTTTAAAAGTTGTGCAATTTGTGAAAAAATCATCATATTATGATCTCTCGCAGCAAAATATGTTAATCAAAAGGTTCCCAAACTGGGGTCCGCGGACCCCTGTGGGTCCGTGACAACCTCACAGTGGGTCCGTGGCTTCGTCCTGGTCAGTCAATGAATCAACGCTTGTCTCGGTTAGCAAAAAGTCCCGGAAATTTACTTCAGCGAAATCATAAAAAGTAACTCTAGTCTGACGACGAATAGGACCGCGAGTGAGACAATCGGGCAGTGCGCTAATACAGATGTTGATCTTTTTTTCTTGGAGGACAGCTCCATTTTCTGTTGTATTCGTATTTTGATTGCACAAGCCAACAAAAGATTTTTGGCATATAAGATGAAAGCCGTTGAAAGGTAAATTGGGGGCGCTGAGTTCGAAAATGACGTTATTTTTTGCAGAATGGCTTTAGTTTTCGAGATATTTTGAATTTTTTATTTATTTTTTTACCGTAATTAGGACTACTTTTAAATGGACAATTATATAGGGCTGGTCAGTGAATAAAATGTGTTTTCAGAGTAACCGATCCATATTGGTCTGACATGAATGATTACTGAGCCAAAACAAGCAAAGCTCAATATTTACGGAATGAATAAAGCACGCTTTACAGTAAACGTGCAATGTTCAACATCATAAACAACTACAAAGAATTGTATCGACCCATCATTTGCAAAACACAGCCTCTGTAGCAAACATTTACATGGGGATGTTCATAGACTTAAAGAAACATTAACTAGCATGTCACATTGGATTTTAACTGTTCATCTGAAGAAAAGATCGCTTATATGATTTTCAGCTATGATTTTGTTTAGTACAATCACGGATCAATGACCAGCAATAATCTGCCATCATGTGAGAGCCCCAACAACCTTGGTATCTATCTTCCATCGTCGTAATGTCATGATGGAACCTCTCTCCTTGTTCCTCGCTAACATCACCAAGATTCTCTGGGAAATAGTCTACATGACTAAGTAGGTAGTGAAGTTTGATACTCATCCTTGCACCGAGAGCTTGGAGGTTTTGAAGCATCACATCCACAAGGTTCCGGTAGTTGCTAGCTTTTATGTTACCTAGAAACTCTCGTATTACTGAGACATATGAGCACCAGGAAGCCCTCTCAGCCACTGTCATACAAGCAGTGAAGGTTTTGGCTTGCATCAGTTTGTGAATTTGGAGTCCATCAAAAATACCTGCTTTAAGTTTTTCCATGCTGAGACCAGGAAAGGTTTTGGCGACATAATTGAAACAATTAGCATTTCTATCAAGAGCCTTCACAAATTGTTACATCAGATCCAACTTTATGTAAAGCGAAGGCAGGATAATGCAATCCCTATTAACCAGTAGCTCATTCATGATCTTTTTATCGCTTACTGCAAGATCTTCTCGTGCCGGCCAATCCTTCTTTACCCAGTGCTGATCAGTAGCACTACTGTCTTAGGAACAAAGAAAACAAGGATGTTTGATGTACTTCACTTGCTGTCCTAACAAAAAATTGACCATTTTAAAGTCTACGCATATGGTCCAGTTGTGCTCACTGTATCGCAGTTTCTGCAAAACCATCTTCACATTTAGATAGTGTTCTTTAACAATCACGAAATGTCCGATTGGAACAAAAGCAAACTTGTTGCCATTAAAAATTACACATTTCAATCTCCATTTGGAGCTGTTTGTAAACAATCTTCATTCATTTGATTTGTACACTGGAAGACCCATTTCTTAAAGGAGGCCTTGGGTGTTGTTGCAATAAACAAAGTCACCTTCCATAGTGAAAAATCTAATCAGCAAATCATCCCTATCACGGTAGAATGCAATTTTAGTTCACGAATCCAGTATACCATTTTCACCAAGACCAGATGCCAAAATCTTAGACGATTTCTTGAAAAGGCCGAGATCACGAACTAGGTCATCCAGTTGGCCTTGACTAAAAAGTTTTGGTTTTGCACTAAGCGAAGATGCTGCAGCAGCCATGCTGGGAGAGCTACCAATACTACTGGCGCTGTTATCAGTATCATCCATTGCTTCCAGTAGCATTTCATCTGCAGTAAGGTCAAAGTAAAAAAGTGAAAACTGGAACTGGAACTTCAGCGCAATGTGGTATGGGTCGTCGAGCAGACTCAATATCAGGATAATACTAATCTTTCTTCTTTCGCTGATTCCATCCAGACATATCCACCATGCAAAAATAACAATCATCATGGTGATTTTTGGGCTCACGCCATACCATAGGATCCCTGAACCGCATGGAACTGACTTTGCCTTGGGTCCAAAAGCGCAGCGTTTGTGTACAATGTTTGCACACCTTGTTGGGTGCTTAAGATTTGTCTTGGTTCCCTAACTTCATATCAAAGTAGGCTTCAAAAGCTCTTTCGTTAAAATCTTTTATATTGAATTGGTACTTTGCCATCATATATTCACCACAAATGTAGCAAAATACGCTCGTACTTCTAGATTGTTTTGGCAATGCCTTCGCTAAGTTCTCATCTCTACTACTTTCTCATATGCACCTTCATTCAAGACAATGTAACTAAAATTTCCTGCAAATAAATATATAGTATTCACTAGCCGGCGTCGCCCAGAAAGGCTCTCCATCAGTAACATCGGGATTGAGAGTGTCGGTTTAGGCGGCCACGCCCGCTTCACATATCAGGCTTTTGTATAAAGAGTTACCAAACGTTTTTGTGTTTGCTGCACACAAGATGTTCACGACTTTTTGTGCTCTTTTCCCTAATAGAATATCTCATTTCAAGATCCTGGCTATGCCTTAGGTCTATGTGCTCTGTTCATTGCTGACACGAACCCAAGGGAGCCTTGCGTTTCCCTTGAAAGTATAGAAACACATTTGTGATATTGAGCTATTCTAAAGCAAAAGGGCAAAAACGTCTTTCATGTCGTGCGATTTGACACAGTGATGCTGTTTTCTTTTGATTTTCCCTTAAACTCTCTCAAATCCTTGCTAACTACGCATTATGTAGCATGTTTTTCTCCTTGCTTGACGTGCCCTGGAGAGTTTAAATTGTCCTTGCTTTTCCTCAAATGTTTGGTTTGACCCCGGTAGTTTTATAAAGCTGTTATAAAGCAAAATGTCAATAATATGTTCTATATGGTACGATTTAACACAGTGACGTTGTTATTTTTGATTTCGCCTCAAACTTTCTTAAGTGCTTGCTGGCTATGCATTATGATTCATATTTGTTTTTCCTTGTTTAGGTATGCTTATAGAAGTTAAATAAGTCCTTGCTTTTCCCAATTTTTCAGGTTTGATCCCGGTAGCTCTATAAAGCTATTATCAAGCAAATATAAAAAAATGTTTCTCCTAAGTATGGTGCGATTTAACCCCGGCAAGCCATACTATCACCCGTGCCAATTAATGCAGCTTCACCAGCTTAACCGTACAAACATTTGTTAGAGCCGCAACAAAATGTTTTGCTGAATATAAGCCATAGCTCCTGTACATGTAATGGTGATCATATTGGTCTGTTAATCAAGACTGGAAGTATTCTGAAAGAAAGAACGATGACACAAACTACCATTCGCAATATATAAAAGTGTAAGGGGGGTGAAACATAATCAAAGTTGATGGCGTCGCCCAAATGGTAATCGTTTTGACTCAAAAAGAAATGAGCTGTTTGTTGGTAGGCATGTTTGACGATTTGGTGGGCCCGCTGTTGTATTAATATTGGTGACATTAAGATTTTTGCATGCACTGTTTGCTTTAATTTGGCCTTAACATGAAAAAAAGCCCTGCCTTTCCTTTAAGTCATACAACCAATTGCAACAGACGTCTATTAAGCTCTTATCAAACAAAAACATTCCCTCTTAATCCAGTGTTTCAGATTGATGCTATTGTTGTTTAATTTGGTGTACAGACATTTCATCACCAGACATTTAATCACCCGACACTTAATCACGATAGGGTTAGGGTTTAGGGTTAAGGACGAGACACTTAATCGCGTTAGAGCAAGGGTTAGGGTTAGGGTTTGGAATGGGTGATCGATTCTAGTCCACTTGCAATATTGTCGTGTTATAAAGTCTACGTTTTTAGATGTCTAGTGATTAAATATCCGTGATTAAGTGTCGGGTGATTAAATGTCGGGTGATGAAATGTCGGTAAACCGTTTAATTTTGATCTTTTTTTAAATTTGGGATTTTATTACATTTAACTTTGCCTCTAATCCAGACCTCCCTACTTTTAAATGAGGATTAGTGTTTTGTACCAATAGGCCTATCCTTGCTATTACAAATATCAGTAATGGGCTTTACCATTTATGTTTGCTATCAAAATGATAGTGGATAATTTTGCTGTCTGCTGCTGTTTTCACTACATAATGGCAAGCATTGTGATGTTATTTAACATTATGACCTCTCAATGCGTTTTGAGCCATTATTATTAGGATTGCTACTTATCAATTCTTCGTAGGCGAATTAATATGACCTAACTTCTCTGACTGCGTGCATGTTCCTTGGCCCTGGCATAAACGCCGCCATGCAAAGAGCAAACTAACCCGAAATGAAGCACTCACAGTTCAGTTATAGCAGTAGCGGGAGCCCCCATTAATAATGTCGAGATTAAGAACATCAAATCAGCTGGATGCAGCAATAGCCTTGCCCAATTGCAAAGAAAATTGCTTCAACATTTAGATTATATGTAGCTCGACTCTTACATTTTGTTGCAAACGATAAGAAAGGACCGTTTTTACCCCATCGTAATTTGCTTAGGTGATCACCAAGTGTTTTGCTTGGAGTGAGCTACATATCAAAATTTGTAGACTTCATTTTTCAATGAGTCTTTTGAATATTTTGATGGATAATGCCAAACATCCATGCTATCGAGCAAGAATAAACAAAATACACCGAAAGACTTGGTTTTTCTAGAAATTGCAACTTTGTGAACTGTAGGCAATAAAATTTTGTGTGTTTATAACCGGTAGACTACATTTCATAAACATTTGAAGACTTCAGTTTTTGATGGATCTGTTTGAAAACGTCGACAGATAATGCAAAAAAACACGCTTGTGAGGAAAAGTAGTCAAAATGTACCAAAGAACCAACTTTGTTTTGCAATTTCAAGTTTGTTAGCTCTAGTAGGATAATTGTACAAGTAAAAATGAAAATCATGCATGGCAATCAAGTTTCGATCAGCCATTGTAAACTAAGTCTTAACCTCAAGTAATTGGAGTCACATATTATTGAAAAGAAAATTTCCTAATCTTTCAAAGAATAGTAATTGTTAGTACTTTATTGTAACGTTTTTGTATTAAAGTCATCTGTATTCACTGAGCTCACCACTTTTGGGAGGGCTACAAAGTTACACCACAGGTCTTAAAGTTCAGTTTTTTCAGTATAAAAACTAATATTAATTGTACATATTCTACACTATCGGAATCACCTTGAAATAACCTTTAATTTGTTGAATAAAGTTGAAAATTGGTTAAGAAATGGGATCAAAAATCAGTTTTTAAATAAACTGATTTTGCGAAAAGGTTGCAATTTTTGAAAACATCTTGATGTTATGATCTTTGGTAGCAAACATTTGTGTTAATCGTACAGATACCAGACATATTATGACGTCATAGACTCAGTTTAAGGGTACAAGGGAAAAAATAAGAAAAAATGCTTAGAAGGCTCTAAGCGCTTTAATAAAGAATTGCTCGTATCATAATCAAGTAAACATTAATTGTTGTAAAGTTGTTTTTATCAAAAGCGGCTTATTAATATCTTCTTAAAGAACGTTTAATCACGTTTGTGCGACGAGTACTTTTTGAGAAAGTACAAAAAACAGATTGTTCAATGAATCGTTGATTGTGACGTCATTTTAGACCCCAAACAAACGCAGGTTTTTGAAATGTGGTAAGTCGGAAGTAGGTTTTCGTTTGAGCGAAAAGCGGTTGTCCTCCGTCAAGTAATGCAAATTCTAAAAAAATTATTTTGGGTTATGACGTCATCATGACGTCACGAATACCCTTATGATGCTCACCACAAAGTGGTGATCAATCGTAGCAAGTTTGATGCTTGTACCTGAAGCAGTTTCAGAGGAGTTAAGACAGACACACAGACAGAATTGCGCTTTATACAGTACATTAGATTAACGTATTCTCCAAAAAGCAGCAATTCATTGTTCATTGTGTTCTTAAATTTACAAAATCTAAAACTTTAGTTAGCTGAATAATACATACTTTCTACACTATACTTCCTTTAGGCCTTATCGTGGTTGTTTTAACGCACAGAGAAGGACAAATAAACCAATACTGATAACTCTTTTCTAAGAAGGAAATAAACGTAATAAAGAGAAACTTTTGATAGGAGTAAATCGTAAACTCCATGGTTATTAGCTGATAGTAATGCTTTAAACCACATACTTTCGTAAATCATCAAAATTATGACTTGTTTTTATTCCAATTAATATACATATACGTTATATGAAGTAAATGGACACTAAACTTTGAATGGGAAACTAGTAATATTACATTAAAGAAGCTTCGCATGCTTGAGAATGCACCGTGCTCAAGCAAAATTATAAAAAATAAAACTAAAAATATCTCCAAAACTAAAGCCAATTTGGCAAAATTAAGTGCATTTTCAGACTCAGCGCCCCCGATTTAACCCCTAAGCGATTTAACATCCTTTGCGTTTTGACAAAACTTTTTTTTTTGGCCTCTGTTACTACTACTATTGAAAGTGAGTCGGGTGACAAAAGTAAATCACATATACCGTACAGTATATACTCATGTATAAGTCGAATTTCTGGGAGACGATTTTAAGATAAAATTTTTGGGATCGACTTATACAAGAGTAATGTTTATGGACATGTTGCTGTCGAGTGGTATAGAACGTGAATATGAAAAGAAAACTCCGTTATTATACATGCAATATACACACCGCGTATGAAGCCTTAACAAACGCTGATAATATGGTGCTTTACCTTATAAATGTTAACGTTACTTCCCAAAATTATCAAATATCGGTGAAATTTATTGTAGAGGTGTTGAATTAGCTTAAAATATACGGTATATATTATTAGTACACAAGCTTACGACGGCATGCTCAATCATAATGTGGGAGCCGTCATTGTTGTGCTGTATTGCCACCTGTCGGTTTTGAGTTTAACAAATTAATATATTTAGGGTCGTATTCACCAAATTGAAAAGTTTGAGCGGCCGCTCAAGCTCAAACGCCGCTCAGTTGAAGCGAGTTTGAGCGAAGCCACGCTTTCGTATTCACCAAACCTGTTTCAACTGAGCGGAGTTTTACCGTAGGTCATGAACTTTGGTCGGCTGTTTTCGTGCTGGTTGAAGGCTGTGATCACCCAAGCGTATATATTTTTGAGGTAAAAAGACGATCAATAAGTGGACATTGAAACGTAGATATTCTACGAAATTTTGGATGAGGATTAATTATCGTTGGAGGTATGGTTGATTAGGGCTAGATTTACGTGAACTGGAAAATACACAATAGTGAGGAGAAAACCATCTACTGACATTAGCTCTGCGCCTCATTATGAGTCATTTTCATTAGTCCGCAGTTCTGTTGAAAAAACGATTTATACAGAGGAAGGCTTGTTTTGGTTATTTATTATGACCAAGATCGACTCGTACTCGGAAAACAAATAATGGATGCTACTTTCTCTTATAACTACGATCGACTCATACTCGGAAAACAAATTATGGATGCTACTTTTCTCTTATGACCACGATCGATTCGTACTCTTGAAAACAAACTGTAGATGCTACTTTCTCCAGTTCGTAGAAACTACCCAAAATCTTTATAAAAAGCCGTCAAAGTAACACTACTTTGGCAATTGTTAAAGAAAGCCCTGGTTATAAAGCTATGCTGCAATCTACGTTGGTTTTGACAAAAAGTTAATGAAGCTTAATGAATGCAGCTTTGTATGAAATGATGCTTCGCATTTGTAGAAGATATTCCAAATTTAACATTTCATTATCTGGTGTTTGGCCTTCGCTCTATTTGCTCTTAAGGTCCATTGAATGAGTACGATAATATATTCCAATTCTGTGACAAATGAATTAATTGCTTGCTTAAGCCTGTTGTTGGGCCATCAATTACTGAGAGGCAAATGAGTGAAGTTCAAATTTGTATCTGAATTTGTTCAAATAGATTCACTTTGGTTTGTAAAGTCATTAGGTAATTCGAAGCTAGCAGGTTGGGGTTAAGGTGAGTTCAAGCTGAAGTATTAATAGCTCATAAGTTCAGTCGAGAGTTTAATTTATAACTTGTGCCAATTGCAACATGTTTGGATTGCATGTTGGCTTTTAAATTAGGAAGCCCTGTGGCCACTTTGCAATCTCCTAAACTCTTTGTTCCACATGTCTTCGATAAATTGAATAAGTTTTTAACCTTATAATATTTTTTTGTGCAGATTATTCGTATTTTTAACATTTTTACTAAGACAGCATCATTTTACTAAGTGTACTACATTTCCTATCCCAATGAATCGTTCAAAAAATTTTACTGACACTGAAAAAAATTTACTATTAAATTTGGTTGATAAATACAAAAATATTATAGAATGTAAAAGAACTGATTCCAAAACATTAAAACAAAAAAGTGAAGCCTGGGCAAATTTGTGTGAGGAGTTCAATTCCACTTCAACATATACCAAAAGAGAAGTAAAGAATTTGCAGAGTTTTTGGAAAAATTTAAAAACTAGGGCCAAAAGTGATTGTGCTTGTGTGAGAAGAGAGCGATTAAAGACTGGTGGAGGACCTGCACCGCAACTACAAGAGGACACAGAACGAGTTGAAAGTAAGTACTATTTGTAAATTTTTGAAAATAAGTTCTTACTTTACTTGTTAAACAAAAACTGATACAGGAAGCATTGAGTGTTTTAATAGTTTGCCCAAATTTCATGTCAACCAGTGCTCATTGCAAAACTCGATGTGAAAGTTGTCTGCTTTGCAGTCAGTAGACTTGGGTGTGATTTAGATGTTGAGTCTTATCACAGACTTAAAAACGTGTTCACTGCTTACTTTCCTGACACTAAACAAAAAGGTGGAGACTATTTTGCTGTCAACGGTTTTAGCCTTGCAGGCTATTTTGCTGTGAGACATTTGTGATTGGTAAATTTTAATGACATATTAAACATGTGATTTTTGGTCGTTTCTGCTTGGTCAATTTTAATTATGAATTTTAACAATTTGCACCCCCGGTCTACACTCCCTCCCAGTGTACACTACCCCATGCATTTACATACCAAGCCCCCTCCAATGAACACACTGCTTTTCTCTAAGTGCCCTGTCAGTAAAGATTACAACCTGTAACCAATGTGATGCAAGAAAGCTGTACTATCCATGTGCCACTTCCAGAATTGTAGCAATTATGGTTATATAAACATACATAAATAATTATGGCAAAATAGCCTCCAAGGGTAAAATACCATCAATGCCAAAATAGCCACTTCCTAACAAAAAAGGTACAGTGTGGAGAAATGGTCGGCAAGTTGGCTTATTGTGTGGTAGAGTGAAGCAGTGTACCCATCATTGTAGCCCAGTGTCACAAAAGACCTGCAAGTAGAGCAGAGGCTCATGCATAGAAAAAACCAACTTTTATTTGCTAGTTCTGAATTGAATAAGTTTTATAAAAATTGCTTTAACAAGTGTGACCTTAAATTAGTGTTTACCCTCAAATAGTTAATTGGTCAATATATTTGTAAAAACGTTATGCTATATTTAGGTATTGTACCCAGTCAATTGCATTGTATTCCCAATCAATTTGATGATGATGCAGTTTTGGATTTAACCTGTAATGAAGACAGTGCAAAAGAAACAATTAGTTTCGAGTATTTACCTACAGGTAATTTGAGATTTGCAACTTTTTTTTGACATTCAACTATAGTAGAAGCTTTGGATGCTATGCATCATATCTGCAGAAACTGTAGCATTTTATTTTACATTGGCTTTCTGACATATCCTTTTGTGTTGCTAAACCATTTGTAAACATCAATGGTGGATTGAGGAATTTCGGGGCCTGAGACATGAGGTCTTAAGGGCTCTCCCTAAATGCTCAAGTTCTCGGTGATGATCTTTTTTTGCAGATCCACACGTCAAAGGGCTAAACTAAACTGTCTTTATTCCAAGTTGGGGTGATAACTTTTTTTTTGGAGAGTGCTACTATTTTGAAAAGCTGAAATAACTTATCTTTACTCCAAATTATGGTGTAGACCTTTTTCTTTGGAGATCAAAAAGATTTTAACACTGAAATTCTGCAAATGTCTGAAAATAGGGCCCCTAAAAAGAGGTGGTAAAAAATAGGCATAGTAGGGATAGTGTGAGGCCACAAAAACTGTGGAAACAATAAAACAAAGCCTTACTTATTTCCTTTTAAAACGATTAAATAATTTTTAGTTTGATGTGTTTACATTAAGCATTGAGTTTGTACAATGAGACTCTTCGCATTAAAAGCTGCATTGCATTTTTCAATAAAATTAAATTTGTTGCTTTGCTAAATGTTGGTAAATTTGAACATGATTTTGCATGGAGAATATTACAAACACCAAAGAGATTATAATAATAAACTACAGTTGCTATTTGAGCTAGTTGACAATGGTACTTGGTCTATTGAAGTTAAATTTGGAAATGAGGTTTCACTAAAAATTTAGGCTTGTATCTCCCTATTCCCAAGCATGCTTACTTTCACTGTAACTCAGCTAACCCTAGACAGTTCACTTTCCTCACTCTTTTTCGTTGACCTCCTAGATCTTTTTTGTGCCCTGCCTCAAACCTCTCCTCCCGAATGTTCTCCTTCTCCCTTTGGTGTAGGTGCTGCTGCAAAAACTGTTCAAGGAGCCCACATTTGACTGAAGCTCTGGTCCTTATCACTGATGCCTACATTGCCTGTACTATGCCTAATGTACTATGCAATTGCCTAACCCTAGATCCACCTCTGGTAAACATTTAGTGGATGTCTTTGAAGACATTTGAACGTAAAAGCTATTGTATCTTTGATGTTATTTCATTGACAATTAGGTTGATTGTAGCACCTTTGCCTATGCCAGTAGTCTTGCATTTGAACCGGGTGATGCATTTTTGTTTTTCGCTTAACATATATGTTGACATACTTGATTTTTCTTACATTTATTTTTGTTAAAATTTCAGATGCAAATGCTGATTTAGATGAGAGCGTTGGTGCAGCATCAAATGATCATGAACATTTTACATCGCCAAAGAAACAAAAACTATCATCAAACACACCTAAACGAAAAAACATTACACAAGATATGGTAAACGAAATGAAAATAAAAGTGATGGAAGAACAATTAAAAATTATGAAAAAAGAGCATGACAAGAAAATGGAGATCTTGGAAATTAAATTGGAAATAAAAAAAACAAAAAAAGAACGCATGTAGAAATAATTTATAGACCTATTTATGATTTGTGCAATTAATTGTTTTGTGATCGTCGAATTATTAATATTAACACTTGGTGATTAACACTCCCTGCTTTGCCAGTATGAAAAAATGCAGTCAAAATGCAATTATCAAAATTAAAAAAAGTTGTCAATAATTCGTTGTCTTGCACTGTTTCCTGATAAGGTTCCACTGGAACTGTTCATGATGATAGATTCCACTGCAGCTTCAGGCTCTTCTTCAATAAAATCTCCATTGTTGATAGCAAAATTGTGCAAGCATGCCGTTGACACGATAACCGTTAGAGAATTTTTCAAGTGCATACGAAGAGGAATGCGTAGGCAACGAAACCTTTGTTTCCACACGCCAAACATTCTTTCTACTTTTCCTCTTGTAGCAATATGCGCTTTGTTGTAATTTTTTTCTTTAGCTGTAACAGGATTGTTCACTGGTGTCATTAAGTAATGACGGCAAGGATAACCACCATCTCCTAGAAGTAGCCCATCAATTAAGTTATTTTCAAACTTACAGCATAGAGCACTATTATCGAAAATGCGGCTATCATGTGTGGAGCCTGGCCAACGGCATACGATGTTTGTGATAAGCATATTAGGGTCACAAACTGCTTGCACATTAATCGAAAAAAAACCTTTTCTGTTTCGAAAAATTTCTGCATTTTCCCCACCAGGCGAAGATACCGGTATGTGTGTGCAGTCAATGCATCCAATCACCCCAGGAAATCCTCTTATGGTCCTAAATTCTTGTTTAACTTGCTGACCAGCAAGACCACATGGAAATGTGATAAAGTGTTTTTTTTTACTGGCAATTGCTTGGGATACCCTTTTAATAATGCGGCACACCGAAGGCTGTGAAAGTCCAAATAAATCACCGTCAGTAATTTGAAAATGTCCTGTGGCATAAAAACGAAGCGTGACAGCAATTTGCAAAATCGGTGGAATAAAATTGTTTCTGGGTACCCCGTGTTCCAAGTCTGCAGAAAGAAGCTGCATAAGTGAGAGCACTGTTTCTTTTCTGAAGCGAAAACGACACTTGAATTCCTCATCAGAAAAGACCTCCAAGGGATTGCTTCGGTCGCGAACAACTCGACGAATAGGTGTCTCAAAAATTTCAATTACTTCTATTACTTCCATTTTCAAAGCTTACATACACAATAGCCTAGGCCCAACCTGAAAAGAAACAGTCTCTGCATAAATTTTCTAGAATCTATTTTTGCCTTTTGTTATTCTGCTTAACTTCCATACCAATTCTTTCAACTTACAGGCTATATTCTTCTTTAACGCGGACATTAGCGACTAGCCTAGGTGACTAGCACGCAGCTGCAAAGATTTCACTGCTGGTTAAACCAGCTAACTCGGCCGCTCAAATCGTCGCTCAAATTCAGCTATTTGAAACGGGTTTGAGCGGCGATTTTGTTTGGTGAATACCACATTACTCTTTGATCGCCGTTTGAGCGGCCATTTGAGCTGAGCGAGGTTTGAACGGGGTTGGTGAATACAACCCTTAGGGAATCATTAAACGAAATTTTATTACTGTAAATTTCGAATAAAATCTAATGCACATACCTTTAAATAGACCTTGATCTATAAATACTGGTAATTATCCAAATATACAAACATTTTAAATCCAACAAACAGTCAACATTTATGTAATAGTAGTCTAATAAAAAGTTTATTTCAATCCTTCAAAGCAATTCTCAGCATCGGTATTGCTATCCCCAAACAGTTCAGTCCATTCCTCAATACCGTAAGTCCATCAAAACATGTAGTAATGCGGAGTTGACTTATACATGAGTAATGCTTATAATGATGTAATTTTTTTGTCTTAAAATACACATCGATCTATACATGATCATATACAGTAATTGGGGTCTGCGGAAAAGCAGATTCCCAAAAAAGGGGTTCGCGAGGCAGCAGATTCACAAAATAGGGGTCCTCGAAGCAAGAAGTTAGGGGAACCTCTGTGTTAACCTAACAAGACAGCATTATGAAATAGTAGAGCAAGTTGTAAGCGTGCGAGAGAAAACGAGAAAAAGCATTCTTAGAAGGCTTACCCTTTAACCCTTTGACGGATACTGGGTCATAAATGTTCCACAATTTTTAATTGTTTTGCCATTATGATGTAATAACCACTTTTCTGAAATCTATTATTTTCCCATTGTCACCAACAATTATGGAACTGTTTCAAATATTATCAATTAGAATCTTATGATCCTCAAAGAGTTAAGAACCATAAGATTCTAATTCATAGCATTTGAAATAATTTCCCAATTGTTTGATAACAACAGAATGATAATAGATTTGCGAAAAGCGGTTATTGCGTCATAGCGGTATAACCAATAACGATCATGTAACATATATGTTAAATTGTCCCTCAAAGGGATAAAATGCTTAAATAAAAAATTGCTCGTTACATTGTCAAATGAGCTTGAATTGTTGTAGAGTTGTTTTTATCAAAATTATCTCATCAATATCACCTGAAAAAGCGTTTAATCGCGTTTCTACAACTAGTAGTTTTTGAGAAAATACAACTAACAAATTGTGTAACGAAGCGTTGATTGTGACGTCATCTTAGAGTCCGGAGGTATGAAATTTGTGTAAGGTAATATATTGAGTGCTAGCTTTCGTTTGAGCACAAAACGGTTGGCTCTGTCAAGAAATGTCAATTTAAAGAAAAAGTATCTTCGATTACGACATCATCATGACCTCACAAGCCTCTTTACGGCACTCACTTTAAGAGTTTGATGTTTGTACGCCGAATAGTTTTAGAGGAGTTAAAGCGCACGTATGAACGTACGTGCGCTCGTACACACGTACCCACAGAAATGTGCCTTATATATATTAGATGTTATTATTAGTATTGTTTTATATCGAACACAGCAAACGTGGCCAACCGTGGCTATGTCGTTCGTCACTGTTTTTACGCCCGGTAGTTTTGGGGGGTTCAAGCATACGCATGAAGGTACGTGCACACGTTCACTCAGAATTGCGTTTTGTATATTAGATGTTATTATTTGTATAGTTTTTCGTCGAACACAGCAAACGTGGGCAATCATGGCTAAGTTGCTTTGTCATTGTTTTTCCATTCTTAAGAATGACTTTATGAGTGACATATAAGTTTTGGTTTTTAATAAATGCATAATGTACTGCTAAATATTAATAAAATCGCCTACCAACCCCTCTACAATGCACATGTGTTCTTCAAGTTGAACTTTTTGATGCAAGTTTCTTTTAGAGTCCTGGAAAATTACTTGAGTAGCATTTTTTCGTCCATCTGAGTAAATACTGTGAACCAGATTCCAATTTTCTTGCTCTTATCTTTTATTTCCTTTCTGCGCCGCTGTCTTTCTCTACGTAGTTTGATGTCATCAATAACAATAACAAAAAATTTTCAGAAATTAGTCATCTTGCAGCACACTGGCTACAGCTGTTGCTGCCCGATCTGAAAGCATATATTTTTCATTGATTCTTGCTAAATTTTACCATTTCTGCCTATTCTGCTAATAGTGTGTTTGCCCACTATCATCATATTCCTCAGAGACCTCGGAAAGGGAAGATAATTGGGATCAAGATAAGTAATCAGCTGTAGAGAATGAGGGATTATTTATTAGAGCAGAGCTTACTGATGTAGTAGACCTGCAATAAGCACAGCATCTGATTTAGTTAACTTTTCAGCTTCATCAAGGCATTTTGCACTGTGTATAGTCTTCTGATCATTAAAAAATATCATATCATCTGTCATCCGAAGTTTAAAAACTTTCTCCAGATTCCTTCTCTGTTTGTCGTTGGTGCAATTTATGTCTAAAAGTTTATCTACATCAAAGAAAAGTTCTGTTTTTTTCTGAAAAATGTCACTTCACGTTTTTTTTTGAGTGGCGATCAATATTGCTTAAGGTGAACATCAATTTATGGATTTTTTCTGAAACTGTGTGTTGATTTCAAGGATGCGCATTGCACCACACCCAGCGTTCTATAAGCTTTTTTGCAACAGCCTTGGCGGTTTGAACAGGTCGGTAGTATGGAATGTGAAGTGTCCGCTGAACTACATAACATTTTGTAGGGAGGACTCTTTTTGGAAATAATAAGCGCTGCAAAATGTAAAACCACAGTGAAAAACTTTGATAGTTTGCTTTCGTTTTCTGGTTTCTATCAGTTTCTCAATAAATGTGATTGTAGCAATATACAAATTATATTGTCATATGATAATTATGTAACAATAGGTGGCCGGTAGCGAGCTGGGCGGTTGCAGCTCCCTAAAATTGCTTTTGAAGGTAATATTTGGTAATTTGTCAGGCTTTGAGAACCCTACTTTTTTGAAATTTAAATATAAGTTTTTTTATGCGAACCCTACATCCAAAAAATGAGAACAAACGGGTAAGTTTAATGTACAAATGTTTTGATAAGGTACTAACAATTAGTTTTGTTTGAAAGCTGAAAAAATTGGCTGACTAATTAGTTAGAGCTAAGGATTAGGTTATAATACAGTAGCTGAGAAAATATTGCTTGCCATACACTATTTTCCATTTTTACTTGAACAATGATCCTACTGCATCTGAAAACCTTGCAATTTTTCGAAAAAGTTGGTTCTTTGGTACATTTAGACTACTCTTCTTCAAAATCACCGCTCTTTGGCATTATCTGTCTAAACTTTTAAAAGATTCATCAAAACAGGAAGTCTCTAGAAATTTCAAAAGTTATCCTGCTTTAAGCGAAAAATTAGCAATCCCCGACAAAAAGAGGAGGATAAAAATGATCTTGTTTTATTTTTTGCAACAAAATATTTGTATCGGACTACATATCATCCAAATATTAAAATATTTCCTTTTTCAATTCGGTGAAGACGAGACAATCGGCTGATTTGCCATTTTCAACCTTAACGTTACTAATGGAGGTGATACTACTGTATTGTAATAATTTAACTCTATGTACATTACTTCGGGTTAGCTTGCTCTGACCATTGCTGCATTTATGCCAGGACCAAGCAACATATCCGTAGCAAGAGACTTTAGGTCGTGCAGATAGACATACAATTACAAAAAAGTCGTAAGTATTGGGCATATATTGAACAGGAAAATCCTAAAAATTCATATTAACTGCTTTGGCGCCCTTCCACAACTTTGATAGATTTTGAAGCACATGCTCAATTTAACGGAAAGAGAGAAACTTTGGGAGAAATATAGCGGCTATGCGCTACTTCTTTTAATGATTTTTTAGGCTTAATAAATTCCCTTTAAAAAAAGCGGTACTTTTGATTTTGTAACGAGATTTGGATACGTCAACAACACACTGTCTTTTCATTATTGTTCTCACAAATTTCACTTGGGTAAACAGTCTAAACCGATATTTTTAATCTCGACATCAGTGATGGGGGCTCTGCAATTGTAATAACCTAACTGTGAATGCTTCATTTTTGGTTAGTTTGGTCTTTGCCTGGCTGCGTTTAAGCCTAAACAAGCAATGTAAGCACAACCAGAGGCGTTAGCTTATGCGAATAGGCCAACGGCTACGAAAAAGAAAAAAGTGGTAAGCAGTGGGCCCAATATCTAATGGTTTAATTCTTAAAGTAGATCAACTTGGCGCCCTCCCACAACTTTAATAGGTTTTTAAGCGCCTGATCAATTTAACGGATAAAAATTTGTAAAGTTTAAGAACGCCAATGGAGAAAACAGGCAAATAAGATGTTGCCAGGCACTTGAGCAACTTAAGAGGCATGTAGCGATTATGCACAACTTCCGTAGTGTTTTTTAATCAATTGCGTTTCAAACAAACAATAATTTTGTTTTGGAACGAGATTTGGCTATGTGAAAAACTTAAACATTTATTGCTCTTTTCACTACTCTCCCCTGAGTTAGGCGCGCTTGGTCGGTTGAAGCGATATTGTTAACCTTGAGATTAGTGATAGGAGACTCTGCGAGCGTCGGCGGCAGAGCTGGCTAGCAAGCGAATAAATTAACGTAACATTGATTATAAAAAAACAAAGAGGAAACAAGCTTTAATCCCAGACGCAAATTTAGTTGACATGGCTCTATCAACATGAAATAAATTAATCGCAGTATCAATTGGTAAACTGCAGATTTAAATTAAATGAGATATTTGATTACCGGCTGTTATGGAGCTCGCAACCAGCAAGAGCTTCAATGCATTCAACAGAACACAATTATGAATGTAATTAACAAGCTAAAACAAACAGAATCAATTAGCTTTTTATTCATTTACAGCTTCATAAATAGTCTTTAACATTATTACATCGGAGTAATAATCAACCCCAAAATGACCTCATGGTAGTCACTTTAACTACTCGTTTCAAAGACCAATACTTTAAAGTAACCAACAAAACCTAACACAAGTTTTCAATTTCGTACAGTTAATTGCTTGCATTCAAAGGAGCACTGGAAGTGCGTGATCAACAAAATCGTCTACAATGAGAAAAAAGATGCATGCGTCTATAATCAAGAAAGCACAAGATTTGCACAAAAAACTGGAGTAGCATAATGAACTATTTTCGATACTTGCAAAAATGAATTTAGAATCAACTTCATCGTACCACAAGTTATTTTTGAGCGCAACACTTTTATCATTCGGCCTTTGAAAACCTTACTGATAAGCGAAGAATAACTTGTGTTCAGTTCAATGTAGGCCTCACCAGTAGGTCTACTTCTGACAATTTATTTTTACCAAAAATGCTACAAGTGTGCAAAGAATATTGTCATCGAGTCCATTTCTCAAAAGCATCGCAACTGATAATCAATAGTCCGATCCAATCGGTTCTTACCACTCAGTGCTAATTTATCATTGGAATTTCAAAACTCTCGGAAACCAGTTGTTAATAATGTGCTTGTGCAAGGTTTAATATATTATCGTTTAATATCTACATACTACTGACCTGCTAGTATTAGTCAAAGAACTTGTTAAAATTTTTGAATCCCACTACTTCTTTCATAAATCATGCAGCATTGCATATCAAACAAATGCAAGCGCTGTAGCTTATCGAGGAGTTTTGAAAGAAAAGGGGGTGCTTGCAGATTCCAGATTACTGTTTTCTAAACAGTAGAAAGGTACCTGCAGCGATTAAGGCCCGCTAATTTTTTAATTCACATACTTCAATAAATACTTAATTCAAGCCATTAAAACTCAATTTGGCTGCTCGATAGGGTGCGGTCACATCTAAAATTCAACTTAATTTCAGCTACTTTGATAAAACTGTTTTTAAATCATTAAAAAATAAAACTAATTTTTCGGACTCTTTTTACCTTCGTATGCAACAAATAAGGCTCAATGTACTATTGCATAAAAAGAGCATTCAAATTGTTAAATTTTTAACAATTGCTTTTGAAGGATAATGTTGGTTACATTACTCTTCCCGGCAGGTGTAGGAAACTCAATAAATTTGTCCCTCTTTATTTCACGTTACTTGTTTAACCCACTTACAGCGCAATTGCTCTTCATAAATGAGAGCACACTCCAAAAGCATAGAAGTACTCTGATCGTGGCGACATTAAAGATGGCAACAATAGAAAACAAAGACGGGCCAAAAAATTTTGGTGATACCAGTTTCCAGTCGCCTCTGGTACCTGAGGTCACAAGACGAGCAACCTGACATATAGCTGCTTTGTACTGCAGTATCATTTCTTGCCCGTAACATTAAAAACAAATGAACAAGCAAAAAAATTTTGGTCAGCTGGGCAATGGAGTCCAAAAGCGAAAATCAGTTGGCATTAGATCTAGTTCTTCTCTCGCACTTCCAGTCGCTCGCAAACAACCTCAATCACTTGAAAACTATTGACTCCAGTATGGCAGAAGCCTTTAAGTTATTAAAGAATATGCTGTTTCAGAATGTTCTGGTGCAATTTGGCTACACCAATCAACAGTAAACCAATTCCAATCTTGGAAGAAATGGCATTGCCTGTTGTTAAAATTCAAATATTGCTCTAGTCGCTTGTACGTTACCATAAAAACCTCATCGAGCATCAGCTACAATTGAAGGCTCATTTTCAATGTTGCTGAAAAAGCTATTGACAAAATAAACAAAGATAACTAGAATATCTAGCGAGGAGTTATGGTGTTTAGACATCCTGGCTTGAAGCCAGAAAATATTAAAAAGTAGCCAACATGCCACAGCTACGCTGACGACCTGGCGATACTTTATTCATCTGGAGATTGGAAGGTGTTGGAAAGAACTTTGAACAAAGACATGACTACACTTTCTGCATATCTCCAGACTTGGCGGCTAAAACTCAGCGACACTAAAACGGTGACGGCAGCCTTTCATCTCCACGATCGAGAGGCTAAGCGTGAACTAAAAGTTAGGAACAATGTTAACATCTTACCATTTTTCCCAGTGCCGACCTATCTAGGTGTGAAACTGGACAGTGCGCTCACGTACCGTCATCACCTTGAGGCATTGCGCAAAAAGCTATCCATGCGCGTTTCGCTGCTGAGGCGACTTGCGGGTTTCGAATGGGGCGCTGGTCTGAAGACATTGCGCACAGCTGCTTTGTCCCTGATCCACGTAATTGCTGAGTACTGTGCCCAGCTTCGTGTCGCAGCGCGCATACTCGCCTCATTGACAGTGTTTTTAATGACGCTTTGCGCATTGTCATTCGATGCCTTCGTCCCACTCCAACGGAAAACTTTCCAGTTCTCTCAGGCATCCAGCCAGCTGAGCTTCGCCGCCAAAGAGCGACACTCTTCTTGGATAATCGCAGTTCTTTGGACCCTGGCCACATTCTGCATTGCCAGCTGACTGAGCCGAAGGCTGCTGGCAAGGAGAGAATGAAATCTAGACACCCGTTTGCTCCTGCCGAGCGGAAACTATTGCACAACTTATCTGAGTTGGGCATCCGCGCTGACATGGGACACAGAGTACTCCAAGAGTATGTCAGCACTCGGTGTCTACATTTCCAGGGTCAGCACAAGACCCATTGGAATGAATTTGACCAGAGCAGCTTGGGTCAAACTCAATCGCCTGCGTACTGGCGTTGGGCATTTCGGTTCGTCCATGCACTAATGGGGTCTCGCTTCTTTAGCGAATTGCAAGTGTGGCGCTAGTGAATAAACTGCAGACCAGATTATTTTAGCATGTCCCACACTTCGGGCACCTCGAGGAATAATGGGTCTGAGAGTTTTGGATGACAAAACAAAATGCTGGGTCAACTCCATCACTTCCAGCATTTGATCTAGGCAACACAGCAGTGCTCGTACATTATTCTCCAGAGCCAACAGTATCACATCCAATAACGAAAAAAAGATTGAAGAGTTTCATCAAATAACTAAAACCTTAAAAAATAACGGATTTCTCAGTAACAAATGCACTTTTAAGAAAGTACTTGCAAAATCATGATATCAAAAAAACAAAAAAGCTGATACGGTTTACTTCGATTCCCTACGTGCAAGATGTCTCCGAACCTATTAGCCAAATTTCGACTCAAGTTGGTATCGGAGTGGCTTTAAAACCACATCACACGTTGTCTTCGTTGTTTCGTAAACCTAAAGATGCTATTAATTTTCAACAAAAGTGTGGTTGCCGGGATTGCAATGTTGTGTATGTAGGTGAAACAGGACGTAGTGTTAGAACCACAAAACGGGAACATGCTGATGCGGTCAAGACTTTTAACACTAAAAAGTCAGCGCTGAGTCAACATGTTATGGATTTCAATCATAGAATAGATTGGGATAATGTCAAAATACTAAAGTCAGAATCATATGCATACAAGCGTCGCGTTGCGGAAAGTTTTTTGATAAATCAAAAGGCTCGCTCACGTAATGTAATTAATCGTAGTGATGGTGCAAATTTTCCGACTGTTTATAATGTGTTTATCATCAATAAATAATGTCTAATGTATTTTACAACACTTTTTACTTGTGCCCACTCCTGGATCTGTGATGTAACGATGTTTTTGTTGTAAATGCCTGCTCTGTTGGTAAATGATTTTTTGTGTTTAGTAATACAGGTAGTTTTTATATTTTTATGTTGTATAGTTTATATGTTACACTGGTAACATCTACCGTATTCTGAAGAAGCTCCCCGGTAACTAAGGGAGCGAAACGTTAATTTTGAAGAATAAATTTGTCGAAAGAACGAATTGATCTGGTTGTAATATCGTTACACTCGACAAACGAGAAATGCTTGCTTAAAATAAAGATCTTGCGGTTTTCAATAAAAGTATCCAGGATGAATAGAATATGAAATAAATATGTACGAGGAACAAGGCATATTGGCAGAACAAAGGAACAGGTGAAGGAGGCAAGATCGAGAACTTCGGCCACAAACTGAAGAAGGGAGCAACTACGTTGGGAGAAGAATGATACAAACTGACACAAATAATAACTAAAACAAACTGCAAGTTAATGTTATGTAATTTGAGCCTATACTTATCCCAACGTGCATATAAAATTTTCACAAAAATCTTGTTGGTGGTACAAAATTTTAATATAGCTTTGAAAAAAGCTGTTTTAGCCATAAGCTTTTCGTGACGCTCTCATCAGTGGCGGTATCGCGTCAAAAGGGAAGATCTAGAGTGAATGAGTCTTTTATGTGAATAATTTGGATGTTACGTAATCAAGACAGGCCAATGATTGCGTTTGTATTGCAAAGCGCGCGAAAGAAAGATTTCGCAAGTGCGAAAGTTAAAGAAGGCGCGGCAGGAGGACAAATGCTACTAATCGTAGCAATCATTGGCCTGTCTTGATTACGTAACATCCAAATTATTCACATAAAAGACTCATTCACTCTAGATCTTCCCTTTTGACGCGATACCGCCACTGATGAGAGCGTCACGAAAAGCTTATGGCTAAAACAGCTTTTTTCAAAGCTATATTAATATAAAATTTTAATTGCACTTTTATAATTGACAGGTAACATTGGCCTCGTAAAGACTTGGCATATTCCTACTTATAACATCATAATAATTTCATTGTTGTTTTTATTGAAATTTTCTAGAACAGTGGTTCCCAACCTTTTTAATGGCCTGCACCCCTAAATTGTTAAAATATGTTCTCGCACCCCTAAAATATCTGAATATGTTCTCGAACCCCAATAGTCTTTCAACATGTGAAGAACAAGGCCATGCACTAAGCGTGCTTTTATGAAAGTCTAAATCCACAGACTCCAAGAAGGCAAATCGCGCAGCTTCCTCACCATTATTCCATTATGGCGGGGGTGATCTCAAAAAAATAAAAAAAAAGGTCATCACCAGTCTCCCTTTGTTTTGGACTGAGTTGAACGTCGCACGTTGGGCTTTCTGTAAATAAGCACTGGTTGTCCTGAACTATTGGCTCGTGATCAACTGAGCTTGACACGACAAAAGTGCAACATCAAAATCTGAATGACTATCTCGCACCCCCTAACATGCTGCCTCGCACCACTGGTTGGGAACCCCTGTTCTAGAATCTAGAATATTTGCAATCTTCTTCGTTTGTATAAATGTGACCAAAAAAAGAGAGAGAAATAGATAAGTTGTGTTGACGAGTATTTGCGTTAGTTCATTTGGTGTTTACTTCTTTGTTGCTGGAAGCCATTAATACCAAGTGGAACTGATAGTAATTGTAGACTAGTTGGTAGTGAAGTTAAGATAAAGGCTATTTTTGATTACATTTCTTTTTGTTTGGAAAAAGAAATGATGTTGATCCACAATTCATTGACTAGTTATTTGTTACTGAAATAGCAAGGTCTCAGTGAGATTTCAAGTCAGACAAATTCTTGAACGATACACCATGTCAAATCAATTTTAAAGTACTATGATTGAAATAAAACAAAAATCCTTCTGCACGACAAAAATGGACTTACCGCATGAAAAAACAAATAATATCAAGAAGAAAGTTTATGGACATGATGAGGGATTATGTGAAGGTAATTGGAGTGATGAAGTAGGATGCAATAAACCCTGAAAGATGGAGAACAACGATCTACTGTGGCGATCCCTAAAAGCAAACTACCACAACAAAGGTCAACTGCTGCATTAAATTAAATAAATTAAAACGGTTGTTTGATTGGTTGGTTTGTTGTACTTGCCTAGGCTACTATTTCGTGTATGTATTGCTCATTGCAACTGAATAATTGTTTTTCTTATTGTGATTTTGCACAGCCGTATAAGAAGTTAATTTTCAGTTTTATCGCTTGAATTTTACCATGTAAAGAAAACAAGAGCAGAGTGCTCCTCCCAGGTATACAAAATCACTCAAGCTACCGGTACCTAAATCTATCGCCAAAAACACGATCCAAACCAAGATTCTATTGAACAATTTGATTTATTATTTTTTTCCGCAGCATGCTTTAGAAGAAAAAAAGTGCGCAAAGCAATGCAAACTTTTCTGTTGTATTTGTAGTTAAGATGGTACCGGCACCATTTCCCTGGATTTGTCGCAATAACAAATATTTTCACTTTTATAATTGGTATCTATTCAAGGAAGAAACGAGGTCTCAACGATTTTGTTAGGTCAAAAGGAAATCAAAATTAAATAAATATACGTCGAAAAAATACTCCAAATAATTAATAAATAAAAATCATTTAAGCCTGTTGAAACTACATAACTTGTGACAGCCAACAGACGTCAATTAAGCAGCACTTAAATTTGAAGTGGTCAGGCTGATTAAATAAATTTCTTTATTAAACACGCGTTGTCAATGCATATTTCTTCTTACATGTTCTTATTATTCAGCCGTACTACAAACGTCACGCTGAAAGCCGAAGAGTAATTTTGTGACAATAATAATAACTGTTATTAAAATTATTGTATCGATTATGTATTTACATTGTAGCTCCAGTTTCGGCGTAACTAAATTAAATGATGCAATATTCTTGTTACGTAATGGCAGGCGGTCTATAAACAGGCCAGCACTCAGTGCTTCGATACTTTTCAATACAAACTGCCTGCAGTTCATAGATTTGTAATAGAAAGCGCTAGACAACAGATACTGGTAGTTCTACCGTAAATTGGTACTTTAGTATACTAGAGCAATTCTAAGTTACATGTAATTTCAAATATGATTTATTGGGCTTGTGCAGTTGCAGCGTTTCACCTTATATCTTCTGTGGAATGTGATTTGGACAAACCAATGTCATTGTCAGATAGCTCCCAATGCCGTTACGCTACTGGTCTTACCGTCGGCAATAGAAGCATCGAATTGAAATGTTGTCAAACAATCGTCAGTAACTATTACACTAATGTCACATCACACGACCGATATTTGTCCTCGTTTCTGGAATTTCTTCAAAGTTGGAACTGTCCTCATTTCCACCAAGAATGCAAACGTCGAACGTTCAATTACACTGGTTTTACATCTCTGATGTATTTAAGATTCTGCAGTCGAAGTCGAATGGAAGAACGATGTTATAATGATATACAAACTGTGTTGACCAAACAAAATACTACATCTCAAGCCACAGCAAGTACATTTGATGAACTTGTTTCAAAATTGGATTTGATTTCATTAAACAATCAAGATTTAATGAATCCTTGCGTGCAAGTTGCTATGTATGATATTGATTCGGGAGGTCATGGTCATTTCTATGAAATTATTGAGCCAATCGTGCCATTCTGTTCGTTTGTTTGGTGTGGATTTGATGAAAACGTTTTTATCAACCAAAAAGTATCAACATGGACATGTTTGCCGAACAGGTAAGATTGGGAGTTTTGGCTAATTGAAAGATTTTGCATTTCACCCCATTGTTTTAAGTGCGAACAAAACTAATTTTTCCAGAGAATTGCCGATTAGCAGCTGCTTGCCGATAATTTAGAAATCAAAAATTTCTGGAGCTTCTTTTTGATGCAGAAGCTTTTTGAGTCTCCGTTCTGAGTTACATGCTGCTGTTAAGGTCGAAAGTGCAGGTTGACCGGAGGGTGAAAACATTTTTTAGAAAATAATCATCAGATTCAAAACGCAGCAAATTTCAAAAAAACTTTCTACGCTTATTAATGAATATCAAAACTTCTCATCATTATTGTCCGTTTTTACTTACGAACTTATAAAGAATTTTTGCTCAACTTTTGTTCTCATTGTTGATACGCAGTTCTTCCATTTTGGCACGTTTTTGTCTAAGAAGTTCTATGTCACGTTAAATATTTCTTCTTTTGTTTCCCAGAAATTTTTCTACAAAATAGAAAATATGCTTTCATGGATTCTCTTTCGATGAAACTGACATTGGCTAGCAGTTGGGCCTTTCCCTTAATGTCAGTGGCTTCATCCAGTTGTAGCGCAAAAACTTCACTTGATATTGCGTTATCAAGTAGCTATTTTAAAATGTTGGCAGACATGTCTGCTCCAGCGCTAATCAAACTTTCTAGCCTCTCGTACCAGTCGCACATTTTCCATCACAACGTGTACAATGGTAGTAATAGTAGTGGTAGTAGTAGTATTTGGCAATTCATTTTGCTTGTGTTTTCTCAACACAAAAAAATTGACAATCGGATAAAAACAACCGAAAAAGGAATGCAGGTGACAAAACAAATTGACGCTAAACATACCCATATTTTTTAAAGTTAGATTAAACAGATTTAAGGAAGGGGCATGGTTACCGCATCTGGCAAAAACATTAAATATAAGAATTGAAAAAAAAGGAAAACAAAAAAGCAGTCAACAATATAAACAAAATTTTACCCCTTGTAAAAACACCCGATAATAGTTAAAAAAATACATGTAGCAGTAGTTTGTTTTAAAATGTCTAGATGACTCTCTTGGAGATCAACTTGTGATGAGAACTTTTTCCTCTTTTTTCTTGCGTGGATCATCATTTTTAGTTTTTTTGAGAACCAAGTTGGCCATCCCTCTTTGAAATACCGGTACGCCAGAGGGTAAAATAACGTTTTGAGTACGATTGCTTACTTGTGTTCGTTCTAAAGGAAGTGGAATGGAAGATGGTGCTAGAATTAAAAAGGGAGGTAACACTCTGAGCAATGTTTAATGCTTTAAGTAGCACAATTAATGCATGGTTTTGCATTATAAGTATTGATAAGTCTTAACAGTTTGGACAGAAATAAAACTTCAGGAAAAGAACCGAAGTCTGAATCCCAGATGACTGGTTATTTTTCTTTTCCTGGTCCATTATCTCAAAACATGTCTAAACTATGCAGCTGTGAAGAAATAAAATAACAAATATATCCATGAAAGACACAGCTTCATGCCATTATTCACGTATTAAATTTTAAACAAAAATGAGAGAACAGAAATAGCAGGAGTAAAAATCAATACACATATATAACGATATAATATATTTGATGCGCAACCATGATTAGGCCTTCGCCAGTTATGAATAATTTTATGTAGTTGTACTAGCCGGCATGGCTGGCAGGGCCTTTCAGTAACTTCGGGATAAGTATATCGGTTAAGCCGGCTGTACCGGTTTCACCCATCGGGCTCTTGTGTGACCAGTAACGACGAAATTGTCTTAGTTATGTACTTACAGTTCATTATTCTTGTACACGTAATGATGATCATCTTGCTCTGTTGATCAACACTGGTAAAAAAAGAATGCTGTTACAGACTGCAGTATCATTCATACTTTTAGGAAATTGTAAAGGGGGGAGAGAATTGAAAATTGAAAAAAGTGATGGTGGCGGCCACTTGTTGGTCGTTATCACAATTACAGAACTGAACTATTTAGTGTCAAGCTTTTTTTACAATTCGTTGCGGCTCCTTTCGCTTACATGTTTGTGGTGCTAAGTTCTTAGAGTGCGCTATTTGCCTTCTTTCCGGCATAGCGAGCAAAGTAGCTATACCTTCCCCAGACTCATTTACCGTATTCTAGTAGGCGCCCATAAGGCAAAGTTATTTTCAAACAAAATGTTCACTCTAAAGTTAGCTTTACAAATTGCTAGGAATATGGTTTTATTTTAAATTATCCTTAAACTTGGGATTACATTACATTGCGTTATAGAATAGATAATAGGCACCGTAGGGAGTGATATATTAATAAAAGAAATGATCCTTGTTTTATAGTATAGATAGCTTAACAGGCAGCATGTAAGTAATGGACTTTCTTTTACCCCCAAATGTTTCAGCTTTGATCCCGATAGCTCTATCAAGCAAAATAGCAAAACTGTTTCTTTCAAATGAGGTGCGATTTAACCCAGGCAGGGCTTGCCATCAGCTGCGCCTAGTTCAAAAGTGTTTGTTTCGGGCGCATGATCCGGCTTCACTATACAAATGTTTGTGAAAGTTGTTAGAAAAAGTAATTGTAAATGGAGGGTATAGTTCGTGTACACGTAATGGTGATAACCTTAGTATACTGATCAAGAGTGCTGATACTTGCATATGAAGTATGGTTTCACAAACTAACATTTGTATTTTTGAAACGTGTAAGGGAAATATAGCAAAAAATGATGGTGGTGCCATAATGATGGTTGTTTTCGCAATTGTAGAAATAATTGGTAGGCTAATGTAACAATTTAGTGAGACCCCTTGTGTTTTGATAGTTCTGATTTTAAGTTCTTCGGCTGCACTGATAGCTTTAATTCGGCAATTGCGAGAAAAGGGACAATGCCTTTGCCCATACATTATTCAAACACCCTATTCCAATAAATGCTTATTAAGCTATTTTCAAGAAAAATCATTTCAGCTAAATTCAGCTTTACAAATTGATGCTATTTTGTTCATTTTGAATTTTTCTTGAACTTCATTTTTTATTTCATTTAACTTTGTCATTACTCCTAACAATACTACTTTTATATAAAAATTAGTCTATCATGCCGGTACAAAGAGCCTATTGATTACAAATGCTCATGTTTTGAGAAAATGAAGAAACAAAATCTGCAATCAATAAGCTGCAAAATGATAGTGCTTGCTTTTGTTTGACCAAAAAACGTGATCAAGAAAAAATAGCAAAAATATTTCCTTGTACACAATGAGATTTTACTCAGGAAAAAGTTTTTTAATATCCCCCAAAATGTTCTTAGTCTCTGGCTAGGCTATGTTACTCAAAATAATGTATTGCCAAGATCACGCACAAATGTAGTTGCTGTTGCTGCCAGTGGTTTGCTTGTGGATTGGTAGCTACGAAAGGTTAGCGCATGTGATTTATCTGTCGCGAATAGTTGTATACGAACGCCTTCAGTTAGATTGGCAAAGCGCATTGAAGAAAAAAGTGTTCTCAATGTAGCATAGAACAGTGTTTCCCAACCTTTTTCGCGCTGCAGCCCAATCCAGAAAGCCCCAAATTTTTGCGGCCTACTTAAAAAGCTATAATGTAATATTTAAAAATGTCAGTAGCATAAACCTAAGAAATACATAAAATAAAAAATTTATAAGGCAAGAAAAACTGTTCACTTCTCCGTTGATTATAACATAGTAATAAGCTTACAACATCAATAAAGATTTACTGAAAAATATCACGTGTTGCGCTTGTAATAAAAGCTTTAAATTGTTGTGGAATTTGGTTTTATGACGTGATGTCAGTTCGCAAAAGCGTAAAATTTCTTAAAGTTGGGAAATTGGGTGCTGGAACATTTTTAAACAAAAAATCACTTTTCTCCATCAAAAAATGCAATTTTTAAATAATTTGTCTTCAATGATGATGTCACCATGACTTGACCGACCTCTTTATGACCTTTACATTGGTGTGGTAATAAATGATGCCAAGTTTGAAGTTTGTATGTTGAGTGGTTTTGAAAGAGTTCAGCTTAAAAGAAGTCAATTACAAAATCAATTGTTGCGTCGCCAACAATCCATAAATATAAAAAAGAGCTCTGATTTGGGAATGATGTGGTTGATATCTTTTCGAAGAGCCATCAACCACGTTTTAACCGTAAGTATTTTCTAAGAAATAAAAGAAAACTGCATAATAAGAAGCTAGAGGCTTTTAATAAAGCATGCAGTTTGCTAAGTGCATCGTTGGCCTCTTGCATTACTATACATGAAAGAAAACTGATTTTACAATAAATTGGTGATTGTGACGTCATCATAGATCGTAGAACAATAAAAAGTTTATGAAGTTGGCAGGTCAAGAGCTGACTTTTTATTTAAGATACAAACGGCATTCCTCTGTCGAAAAATGAAAATTTTAAGCATTTCCTAATCAATTGTGACATCATCATCACGCTGTAAATCTTGATGTGACCCTTACCTTATTGTGTTGATTAAAGATGTCAAAATTAGAGTTTGTACTGTATGTCCAGTGGTTTTGAAAAAGTTAAGCATAAAAAAGCAGTAAAACACAAAATAGTTCGTGGCGTCGCCAATAAGCATTATACGAGCGTCAGTCAATAAGTAATGAGACTTTCTCAATAACTCAAGTTTGCAATGACTGGTAATCAAAAAATGCTTTTTTATTTTTCAACATAGTCTCCCTCCCTTGCAACACACTTGTTCCATCTTGATATTAGATTGTCTATTCCTTTGGCATAGAATTCCGTGGACTGGGTCCTTAGCCAGTTGCTCACAGCAGCCTTCACTTCTTCGTCAGTCTGGAAGTGAATTCCTTTCATACTCTCTTTGAGTGGGCCGAAGAGGTGAAAATCAGATGGTGCAAGATCTGGGCTGTAGGGTGGGTGTGTTAGAAGTTTCCAGCCTAAATCTTCAATTTTGTCTAGGGTTCTTGCTGCTGTGTGGGGCCTTGCATTATCCTGAAGAAGAATCACACCTCTTGATTGAAGTCCCCTCCGTTTATTCTTAATGTCTTTTTTCACTTGAGTTAGCAGCTCACAGTAGTTCTCTGAGTTCACAATATTGCCCCTTTCCAAGAAACTGATAGTGATCGGCCTATTTCTGTCCCAGAACACAGTGAGCATGACTTTCCTTAAACTTTTCTGAGATTTGAATTTTTTCTTCACTGGGGAAGAAACATGCTTCCACTCCATTGATCGTCGTTTCGATTCAGGTTCATAATGAAAAACCCAGGTCTCATCAGTTGTCACTATTCTCGACAGAAATGCATCTCCCTCCTTTCTGTATCTGCGTAGTGATGCTCTGGAAGCCATCAGGCGTTGCATTTTGTGATCATCCGTTAACATCTTGGGAACCCAGCGACAGCTGACTTTTGAAAAATGCAGCTTCTCACGCACAATTGCGTACACTGTGCCATGGGAGATGTCCAATTTTGTAGCAATTTCATCTAAAGTGACCCTTCTATCAGATTTGATCAGGTCTTCAACCGCCTGTACTGCTTGGAAAGGGGCAATATTGTGAACTCAGAGAACTACTGTGAGCTGCTAACTCAAGTGAAAAAAGACATTAAGAACAAACGGAGGGGACTTCAATCAAGAGGTGTGATTCTTCTTCAGGATAATGCAAGGCCCCACACAGCAGCAAGAACCCTAGCCAAAATTGAAGATTTAGGCTGGAAACTTCTAACACACCCACCCTACAGCCCAGATCTTGCACCATCTGATTTTCACCTCTTCGGCCCACTCAAAGAGAGTATGAAAGGAATTCACTTCCAGACTGACGAAGAAGTGAAGGCTGCTGTGAGCAACTGGCTAAGGACCCAGTCCACGGAATTCTATGCCAAAGGAATAGACAATCTAATATCAAGATGGAACAAGTGTGTTGCAAAGGAGGGAGACTATGTTGAAAAATAAAAAAGCATTTTTTGATTACCAGTCATTGCAAACTTGAGTTATTGAGAAAGTCTCATTACTTATTGACTGACCCTCGTATTAAGAAAAGAAGTCCATTTCGGGCATGATCTTGTGGATATCTTCCGAATGAGCCACCATCCACGTTTGTGCGGCCAGTATTTTTGAAGATATTTAGGAAAAACGTTTTTCCAATTAATTGTTGAATATGATGTCATGTTTGATCGTAAAAACGCAAAAAAATTTTCAAGTTGGCAAGTCAGACGCTGGCTTTAATTTACGCTCAAAATTGCATTTATGTGTCTAAAAATGCAATTTTTGAAAGAATTATTTTAAATGATAATGTCATCAAATCCCTTATGATACTCACTTTGGGGTGGTGATTAATCGTACCAAGTTTGATGTTTGTACTTTTAGTAGTTTTGGAGGTCTTAAAACGCAGATACGTCACAGACGTACGTTCGTACGAGTACTTTTTCGCTCCGTTTTGTGGTTATGCTGTCTAGTAACGTTACAGTGAAAAGAGCAGCAGACAACGTTAATGTGCACTGTCATTTTAAAAGCTAAATACTGATATACTACCTGTTCAAATACGATAATGCATTGCAACACTAACATACCGATAGGCCAAAAACTCTGTTTTATTAATAGCTAGTCGACGTCAACCGGACTACCAATCATCTTGGTCGGGTTAACGAAATGTATTCAGTCGACAGCCCCGGCTTTACTCAAAATAAGCATGTTTGAGAGAAGTAACAACAAGTCTGTATAAATGGGGCCATCGCTTCCATATCCCTAAAACAAAATCACTGTATTTAAATTTAAGAACGATTTTTGTCTAACGCGCTATTCGCTCCTTGCAAAAGATATACTAATACCAACTTAAAGTTGTGGCAGGTGTCTTAATGGTTTTTGTTTTTCAATTACAGAAGTAAGTCATTTGGTGGTAGGCTGATTTCACAATCTGGAGCACCTCCCTAGTAATGATAGTTGTAACATCAAGTTCCTTGGCTGCACCGATGTTCCATGGTCCTGGTATAGGACAAAAGAGGCCTTATCGCTCCTCAAATGCCTTGCATGTACACCCAGTTGATATAATGTCCCATTTCTATGCGAAAAATTTTCCTCTATCAGTTTGATTTTACACAGTGGTAAAGAGTTTTCGTTTTTATTAGTTTCCTCTCGAACTTTGGGTTTCATAAACTATGCCTCCAAATACCGACTTTCCTATCCCCAAGTTGACAATGCACTTACAAAAATAATTTCACAAACTTTTTCCGATCCTCTTATAAAGTACTTGTTAGTGTGAAGACAAAGTTTTTGAACGATGCTAAAGAAAGGATTGATACATCTATAGGATTAAGCGGTATGCTAACAGACCGATCAGGTTACTTGCGACTTTTTTGTAATTGCTGGCCTAGTTTTATGACGTAAAGCGTCTGACTGCTTGTAAATTCCATGGTTTCGTCGGAAGTTATGGCTGAATCCGATAATTTACTGACCAAATTTTGTGCTAAAAAAGAGGACAATTATTTGTGCCTTATGCAAAACTTCAGATTAAATCTTTCCATTTTGTTTGAGTATGCTATACGTGATCGATATGTCTCAAATTTAGGGGTTATGTTTGGCCAGGCACTGGACTTTACTCTGCAAGTGTTTTCCAACTTGGAGTGCACCATCAGTTCAGTTCTCATAATTTTCGTACTTCCCATTGCATTATTTAGGAATTAGATTTAAATCGGTATAATAGCAGTGCCGTCGCCAGAGTAAACACAAAAATGGAGCACTGTAATATTTAAAAGTTTTTCAAATGAAATCTAATTTTTTAGGGTTGTAAACTTTGCGCCGATGTGGTATTCCCAAGTAATTACTGATTGGTCGCATTTGTCATCCTCGCAAAATATTTTGACTTTTTTGTTGCAGATCAATTTTTTAAAAAGTAAGATAATAGGCTTCACACCAACCTCGGATCGGGGCACAAAACGTTACGTCTCAAGCCGCTAGTGATACCGATCTGCTCAAGGTAAAATGAGGTGTTGTTAGTAGCTCCAAACAAAAAGCACAAGCACCCGACTAAGAGAGCTGCTGCTAAAGAGTGGTCTTATTCACAATCTCTTAATTAATTCGCAAAATTTATCCGCTTTTTCCAATAAGTATTGGAGCACAAAGTCAAACTTGTTGTGGGGGTCTCAATGGTTTCTGTTTTGCGATTGCACAAATAAGTTATTGCTGTAAGTATAAAGTTATTTCACGACTTGGCGCAAACTCCCTTGCAACTGCATTTGTGACACCAAGATTCTTGGCCGCACGTATGTGCCTTGGTTACGTAATAGAGTAATAGAAGCTGTACTTCAGTGACTAATGCCGGGGTAGAGATGGGGGTGCATTCCCCTACCAACTTTATTTATTTGTTTGTATTTGTCTCAAGGAAGAACGGTATAAAAAATAAAACTTCACAAAAGTTGATTTCTTAATAAAATGTTTTAATCTCCAATAATAATAATACCTCAATTTGGACTTCTCATCCCCCACCAAAATTTTCTAGATACGCTGTTGTGAAACCTCTCACATCCGATCGCCCGGTTTCTCCAAAAATCCGTTTTCGAAAAACAAATTTTTCTTCATCAGCACGATTTTATATTTGTTGAATATGATGTCGCACACACGTGTAGACTTACTGACGTATCTTTTATTGATTTCACCTCTAACCATGTATTTCATAAACTATGCCAGTAATACTGATCTCTCTACTAGCAAATTAAAACTTCGCTTACTCACAAACAGCAAATGGCTTCACACACTTGATGCCTTCATTTGACCGAATGCATAGGAGCATAAATTCAAAGCTGTGAAAGGACGTTGAAGTGTTTAATGTATTTATTGGAATCAAGCTACAAAACATCAGCCCTACTACTTCAAATTTTTTCGTAACAGCAAGCCTGCTTAAAAAGTTAAAGCCTCTGGCTGGACGTTTATTACTTCCTCCAATATAAACGCAGCTGGTGGAGGGCGAACTAATCCGGATCCCAGAGTCAAGCATCTACCAGTTAAGAAAAAGCATATCGCAATAACTCAGGCAATCGATTAGATAAATTGCTCACCTACCAAATTTTTTGTGCTAACGAAAAGGACTACCTTTTGCCGAATACTGCGAGATTTCACATTAACAACTCCGATTTTGTTTCACTTTTCTACACGTAGGGGAGTAAAGAATTCTCAGGCGCGCGATATGACTGTGTTTCAGAGGTATTGCAACATGCACCTACTGTTCAGTTATTATAATTTTCGTACTTGCTTTCGAACCAAAAAATTGAGGGTAATATGGCTTGCATCCATTTTACCATCTTGGTTTGAATGAGCGCGACAAAGTATTAGCCACTTTCAAAACTCGTTTGACAGCCAACGTTTTCCCTACAACTGTAATATATTTTCTAGTTGTGAATTCTGAAGTCGATGCCAAAATAGCAAAAAAGGACCAGTAGTTCTCATAACCTCAAAAGTGATGCTCGGTCTCGTAGCCAGCTTGTTCTGATTGGTGGAGCTCACATATTAATTGTCCATCAAAGTTCGGTAGATGTTTTTGGTACAAACTTTTTGATTCTTTCTTTCTTGCAGGTGCATGAAAGCTCATGCTCTGTGAGCAACTCATTTAGAATTGGCCATACTACGAATAAACAGCTTGATTCCGCCACCTCTGGCTTTAAAAGACGGAGGTATCCAGGAGCGTAGGCGGAAATTCCTTGAGGGAGGGTACGAGATATTTACTTGTGAAGATTAGTGAACGATGAGCGTAGTGCTCAAAATTGTGCGCGATGAGATAGTGTTTACCTGTAATGTTTCTGAAGATCGACCGTCTATAGCACAAAATTTTGCCAAGTTTACGTTTTTATTACAATCATCGCAGCCGGCAATCACGTTCCCCAACTTCCTGAGGGGGGCGCGAGGATGATTTTGAGCATGGAGAAAAATGACGTGTAGAAACTGCTGGTAATGTCTAAATAACTTATCGTGGTATCTCATCTTTATGACTTGTGTTGGACAGGTGGTGATTTCAAACATATGCATGACACTATTTTTTGTATGAAAAAATGGAGAGAGAAAAAAATGTTTGCCTAAAAACAAAGATGCAGACCTTTTTTTGGCTCGGAATCGACTGCTGATTTACTTTAGCCTGTTTTTTATTAAATTCGTGGTAAGAACCTGAAAATCTCTTTCATGCTATGCCTCCATCCCAAGCTATGATTTTAAAAGTGCCACCCGCATTTCCAAAAATAATAATTTTCAGCGTCATCATTTAAGCTATACAAAATCACTTTTAAAAAATAATAAAGAACTCAAACAAGCCTAAATCCGAGTTACCTGGAGAGCACCCTTCAGAATGACATCATTACATAAAACTAAAAAAAGTCAAAGAATATTGACCTAATGCTGTCAGCCCCAATACAGAAAAAACTTTAATAATACTTGTTTTTCAGGAGTTGACGGATCTTCATGTTGTATTTAGTGATGAAAATTGTTTTTGCTATCGTCACTGCCATTTGCACCGCCACTATTTTGGGAGTGCTACATCTCGATAAAGAACAAGATGTGCGATCTAATTATCGTCTGTCTTTGGCCATTGCTGATTTTAGAATGAGTTGGATTGTGGTTCCAGTCAACATTGGAACAATGTATCAGCATCTACGTCAAAGTTCACTGGTAACTGAATTGCAGAACATTGAATGGTTTTTGGATTGTTAATGACAGTTTTTTGTCAATGCAATCGGTTTCAGTCAAACTAAAAGAATCGGAAGACCAAATACCTAATAGATTTCTCAGCTAATATGAGAAGTTAGCTGCTTGACTGCTCTATCATTCAGTGTGTCAGTATACAGTATGGTTGAAGCTAGTTTAGAGCAATTCGTCGCCATATCTCGTTCATTAAGATACAATGATACCAAAGCAATGTTAGCTGCAAAAATCGCAGTAGCCTCCATTTGATTTACCGGAATAACTTTTGCCAGTCTTCCTATAGCTATTCCTGATCTAGACTGTACTTTCCTTGCTTCCAATTCAGGAAAACCAACTCTCATTTTGTATGAGAGAGAGAGTGGGGGTAATATGATCATTGAAGCAAGATTGTCAGCCTCTTGAAAATTTCTTTAGAAATGCAGCAGCGAAGAAAGACTGCCAGCTGCTGCTCTCTGCTCTTGTGGTTAATCATGCACACCAGTTTTGCCAGCTTTTGGCAAGTAGTTCAGAAGTTATATTAAAAAAATTGAATATCTCAGCAAAAAGTAAGAATTGAAAGTTTTGTAGTAAAGCATCTGGATGCTTGTGAAGAAAGTTAAAAAAAAATATGCTTGATTCCTGTTCCGGTAGTTAGCATTTATCCAATACATGTTACAGGTGCTTCTACTTAAATATGTTGAACTGAAAGCAAAACTATGTGTAAAGTTAGATGCGAAGCAAAATGACTACTCAGTGAAAGGGTTAAAATGATCATGGTGATTATCTTGCCCCATGTAATGAAGCAAAATCAGATTATGTTGAAATAGTGGATATCGTATTGGGACTGTGTTCTTTGGCTTTAGTTTTTTCAAGCCGGCTGATTTTGTTTTGTGTGATTGAATTTTCATAAATGAACACAACAATATTTTCTTTGCAAAGATTGTTGAATAACATGATTATCTACCCCCTGGATGTGATCACCTTGCTCCAGGGGTGGGATAGCACGTTCACTTCAGACGGTATTTTTCAAAACCCTATATTTTATGAATTTGTTCCGACTGAACTTTAAACAAAATAGTCTTAGTTGAATAAAAGCATCAAATTTACCATCACACCAATTATTTTTCTTTGTCACCTAAAATAAAGATGTAATGGAAACTTACGCACAAAAGTGATCATTTTGTCCTGCTTTTCTACTTGATTATATTATTGATTTTGTTCCGATTGCATCGAAGTAGTCTTTCACAATTGCAACCTAAGTGGTAGCTCGATCCGTCTTGAGGAAGCATAAAAAACATCGTCAGACCGATCATGAAATGCGTCTGTTAGAAACTTTAGGAATTATGATTACAGTTGTTTCGAAATTCGTCTTACCCTAGCAATAGTAATTGCAAGTCTATTTTTACCGTTGTCAATATAACAAACTCAGAAAATTTTTGATCCAGCCACTACACCAAAATTTTCAAAATCTCAGAAAGTGTTTTACTTTGTAAATAAGGTCTGCTGTTAGCTAGCAACACTCCCTGGTGTTGTTATATGTGCAGTACTCGAGAAACTAATTTTCTTTGTGTTGCAAAGTTGTTTTACAAAAAAAATTGCACAACGACTAAAGCTTGTTACAGTCTGAAATACCGTTTCACATGAACGTGACGTACAAATAGATGGTAATGGCTCACTATGCTCAGGGTTGTAAATGTTGTAAACTCATCAAAACATATTTTTAACAAATTTTTTCAGTATCACGACATAAATGAAATATTATACATTTATTTAATATAAAATAGGAGTCCATATTCTCTTAGATTCGCTTTTTTGTGTATTAAAATCATCATCATTTTTATTAAGTTTGTTTAATAAAACTGTATTGGTATTTATTTTCCCATTTATGGCAGTTCTAGACGAGAGTGCATTGGCAATCAAAATTTTTGTTTGGGGAGGAGAGAAACAAGTAATGTAGATGAATTCCATTTTTATCAGTAATTTTGAAATCACTGAAGGAGTTCCCACCAAAAGCCTTAATTAGGGCGACCATATAAATACATTTTAACTGTATGTTTTTATTAGGATTTTTTCAAGAGATCTTTATCTATCTCAGAGAGTGCTGTACTTTTCTTGATAGTGGCACAATTAGAAAAACCTTAGATTGTATGAACTACATTTTATAAAGCGTTTCTGTAGCGTTATTTTTTACCCGTATTGCATACGTTGAAGGCTATTTGTTGTTGTTATTGGTAGCAAGAAAGTACCAAGAATTACCGTCACTGTGTAAGTATGTACCGTATTATGAGTGCTCGCAGTGGTGATTTAGCTTATGTGCCTTGTAGCGTTCAGTAATCCTTTCTTATCTAGTTGAAACAAAAACGTTCAAAAAGCTAGCACATTAAGTTAGCAAATAAAAAGCTAACAAATATGTCGATTTCGAAACAGATGTTCTTATGTGAATACCAATTTGGTACTTTGCAAACAGAACTACAATTACATTGAGTGAAACTGTATTTACATAAAGTCAAACTAAAATATTTTCCAAACAAACAAAAATGATGGGATTTAAACAACAATTCTGGGACAATTTTTAATTAGATAGATTTCTTTGAACGACACGAGCTGAAAAATGTAGGCTGGTACTATAACATCAAATGCCGCAGGCTCAATGGTATTTATAACGTTATGTTGTCTAGAAACAATTAAAGACAGTTTAGATATGGAAAGCATTGCGAAAACATCAAGCTCTTGTCTGTGCCAAAGTAAATTACAATTATTTTTTGCTAAAAGCAGCCCAGCAATAACTTTAGAGCACTTTTTTAATGGCACAATAAGTGGATCCTGACAAGAGCTCCGCAGTTATTTAATCTGCTCATTTAAATGACCAATGGCCATGCTATTTTGTTATTGTACATCCTTTCGTTCTCTTTTTTACAAAAATTTGTTTACTGATATCGCTCTTTGCGTAATGCACAATTGTCGACTGTATTTGCAAAAATAGATTCTAAATCATTTTTATCATACAATAAATGATGCCGGTATAGTATATGTGATCTACGAGCCTATATTTTCTACAAAAACATACGTAGACTCTGATTTGTGACCAACTGCAGGGGTATGGAACCTACGACTCGCGAGCCAAATTCAGCCGGCGACGTCAAATTTTTGTGGCACGCTGAGGAAATTTGGAAATTTTAGCTAAATTTAAGCCATAAAATTTAGGCGAAATATTGATCTCCAAAAGAAAAGAAAAGGTCATCACTGACCAAATTGGGAAATTTTGGCAATTTTTCACCTGTGAAAATTGAGGTCTGCTAAAAAAGATCTTCACTGCCATATCTCATGCATACTATTACTAATCACTGCTGGTGATCTTAATTGATGCGAACTTCAACTGGGCCGCAGAATTTCCCAAAAGTAAGGTCAGAAATCGGCCCGCCTGCAAAAAAGGTTGCACACCCCTGATCTGCAGCAATGAAAGAAAAAGATAACCTTTACTCCTACAGTAAAACCTACTGCTAAGATTTGGTCAACCCTAATACTGTATCATCTGTATATTTTGCTTAAGTCCTAATGTATTGATCACAAGCTATATAAGCAATATAGATGTCAATCATGTAACATATCAGCATCTTATGATATGTTATTTCTGTAGAGCAATATCTTTATCATTCAGTGCTATTGAAAAACCTTACTGAACATATAATACCTTGTTTTCAGATCAGCTGAGGAGCTATCATTGGGTCTACAGCTGGTTGCTTGGAACAATGTTTTTAAGCCTTAAAACGACCTGAAAGTGTGCAGTGAAAGCTGTAGCTGACTGAAAAAAAACTTGCCCACAGCATTATTGAAATTGAAGAATCAGGCCAAGGAGGATCTATACAATTTCTTTCCTAATAATTCTGCGTTTGCAGCATACTGCTTTTGCCGGTAGAATTGTTGCTGTTCAGAAAGTCAAAGCGAAACGTTGCCTGCTAGAGCATTTTTCAGGTCATCAGCGCAACAGATGGCATCCTTTTGCCATCATTCACCTAGGATAGAGATGACAAAAAGGGTCAAAAATGAAACTTTAATGCGTAAAAAAGGAAAAAGGAATCACAGATTCAACAATTTTGTGACTAATTCTCTAAAGAAAATGCAGTCACTTCTACCAACACCCAGTATTCCCAACTGCTGCGAGTGAATCTCTAAAAAAAGGATTATCACTTCTACCTACCCTCAATTTTCTAAACTATGGCGATTGCACCTCTGAAAAACTTCATCACTTTTATTTCGGCCAAATTTTGTGGCAAAACAAGGTTCTCACCGTAAAAATTTTAAGAGACTGGTATCGCAATAACGAATCTACAAGTGGGTCAATCAAATGCCAGTGGCGGATTACACCGTGACCCGCGAGTCAGTGGTTCGCCATCCTGGTCCTAGGAAAACATTTAGCTGATCTCATTTTGATTCTACCCTGTTTAACTTACAAATTTCTCGTGTGGGGTAAAAGATCATATGCGACGTCATTTCTTACAATCATGATATCCAGGCCCATTTCTCATCTCGAAACAATATTACAAGGTTTGCATGCTGAAATACGAATCACACCGAGATAGCGAAGCTATAGACAAACACTAGGCCACAATTTTTAGTATAACGTCGCTACATGTTTCGTGATGTTCTCCCATAAAAAGCAAATTTTGACAAAAAAGCATTTACTCGTTTTCAACACAGTCTAAACTGTTTGATAAAATTGGTTACACAAGTTCACTGACAGCACTACATAGACTCGAAGAGCAACTTATTCATGATAATGGCGCAAGTAGTTAATTTTGAGATGTAACGCCAACCAAGTAGGCTTACTACTGTTCAATGCAAACTACGTAAATGTGTATCACATATGTCACAGTATATGCTTGCCTCTGTTCTATTTTTTAATAATTTTAATCAACAAATTTTGGTTGGATGATTTCAAGCATTGCAAATACTGTATCATTTTAAAACACGTGGTTGCGGGATTTTATGTTTTAGCCCAGCATCGGCGATCAAAATTTCAGATATTTTTTCAAAGTGTAGTAGGCGTATTGTTTAGTCTGTAATGTAAGCGTGACTCAAAGGATTAACGTAAACTTAATGGGTTAAGTTATTGTCAGCGGGTCCTATCATCCATGCCATTTTATTTTGATAAGTTTTTATCCCCAGAAGAAAATTCAAGCATTTTCAAGTGTTGAATTTTTTGGAGTTTGTTTTATCTTCCAAAGCATACAACAGTTTGTTCACAAATCACCTGCTGTTTTTGTCTTTTAAAGATTGCTGTATTTCAGTGATTTTATCTCTAAAAATGATCAAAAAAGGGTGTCACCAAAAATGGAATCCAAGATATCAAATCTGGCGCTGGTTTAGTATGTGATCTATCTAGCTTGTGATCTACCTAAAACGTGCCACAATAGGGGTTAGGGGTAGATCATATTTCTTGGGTAGATTACACATTAAACTGGCACCTCAAATCTTTTGTCCCTCTTCCTTCACAAATTTTGAGCTAACTACGCCATTTAGCTCTAGTTTTTGTAGGAAAAAGTCTCAAAAATATATAGATCTAAATTTTTTGATTAGAAGTAAAGCACATTGATTTCATGGAGTCGCTCCGCGTTTTGACAACTGTAATGTCATGAGATAGAATATTGACGACTTTTCTGTCAAAAGCTAAGGACAACAATCAAAAAAATACTAAAATAGACCAATAGAAAAAAGTAATATTTACTGAAACAGTTGTGACTGAAATATGTTCTGCCTTTTACACATACTTCTGTTCTTTGACGACAATATTTTAAGGTAAAGTTAATGAAAATAGTTTAAAGAAAAAAACTTCAAAAAAGTTTTAGAGAGAGTCAAAAGAATAACACCCTTGTGTGAAATCACTGTGCAAACAAAAAACATTTTTGCTACATGTATTGTGCTTCATGGGTCTAGCCAGATTGGAACCAAAAATTCAACAAGAAAGAATAACTTAATAGCCCTGCTTAGGTCGGGAAAAACAATTTGGGGGCAGGCATGGCCTCTTTCGTCTGCGTGGTTGACCCTGAGCACGAAACTGGGTTCATACGGTCTTGACAAAAATTAATAAAGTTTAAGGGAAAATCAAAAGAAAAGAACCCCCACAGTGTAAAATCGCATTGTATGCAAAGAAACCGTTTTCCTTAAAAATAACTTTCCAAACTTACAAAAATTATGGCTGAAAATTTGGGGGAGGCATGGTTTATTTTACCATCATGGCTACGTTTATGTGGAAAACAGGACACATATTGAGCAGCCATGGACCTTGATAAAGTTAAGATAAATTAAAGAAAATAATTTGCTATTTTACTTGAGAATAACCTCATGGGCCTACCAGTGTCAGGACTTATAATTTGGATGAAACCATGGCCAGTTTCAGCGCTTCTCCTCTCCCTCCTCCTCCCCCGAGGTTTGTGCTTCGGCTATGCCAATAGTAGGACACATAATGTATAGCCAGGAATTTGTATCACATGGCTAATAACAAAAACGATTGCACAAAGTTGTGAAACAGGCCTACCGCCTAACATTCTATTTTGTTTTTGTGAAAATAATCTCCGTTTTGGTGCACGGCCCACTTTGACTTTAATTGTGCCCAGGACTCAACAAATATTCTTTTCCTTTGGGCTAAACCGATACTTTTGACTCCAGGGAAACTCAGCATCCTACTATAGTTAAATTAGATTTAAATGAAAAGAGCCTTAAAGCAGCCAGCCTCATGAAAAGCCTTGGCAAGGAACAGCAATTTTTCAAAATATTCGACAACGAAAGTGCAAAAGCTACAAATGTTAGCTTCCAAATTTCAAGGGAAATTGCTGCTTCTGGGAATTGTTTTACAAACAGAGAGCTTGTGAAAAAGTTCATGCTGCTAGCTATATCAGAGCTTTGACCACAACATCAGTCTCTCGTACATGACCGTACAAAGAAGGTGGCTGACATAGCTGCCAACCTAACGAATCAGTTAAAGCAGAAAGTAAAAGAATTCTGTTTTTATTCATTGGCTATGAATGAAAGTATCGATTGCTGAGATACAGCTCAGCTTGTCATATATATTCGAGGCGTTGACAAGGGCTTTAATATTAGTGAGGAACTTGCTGCCATGCAATTAATGAAGGGCCGTACTACTGGGAAAGACATCTTCACTGAATTAATTAATTATGTAAACAAGAAGTTGTCATACAGCTTTACAAACTTAGTGGGCATTTGCACCGACCGTGCTTCAGCTATGTGCGGAAAACATACTGGAGCAGTTTCTCTAATTCAGGAAGTCATTGAAATACGTATAATCACACACCACTACATTATTCACCAGCTGGCTTTGTGTGGTAAGATTTTAAAATTTGACCACGTAATGTCTGTGGTAGTTTCGGTTGTAAATTACCTTCGTGCTCGCGCTCTAAAACATAAAACATTTTGAGCATTTCTGGAAGAGGTGGATGCCGAATATACACACCTACATGTAGTATACCATGCAGAAGTGAGATGAATGAGCCGAGGAAGAGTGCTACAATGTTTTGTTGCTTTGAAAGAGGAAGTTCCTTAAAAATGAACCAAAAAAGTTCTAAAAGCTTGAAAGTGAATCCTGGAATCATGATTTACTTTATCTTTGTGATATCACTGATCATCTGAACGATCTCAACAGGCAGCTTCAGAGAAAAGATCTGCTAATATTTCAGTTAGTTGGAGCACTGAAAGCTTTCAAAATGAAACTATGACTTTTCAGAAGTCAGTTGTTGAAAGGTGAAATCACCCACTTTCCTACATGTGCACAACATATTCCCCAGTGCCAACATCTTGGGCTAGGAAAAAAATTTGCACAGGAAATTGAGATACCGATGCAAGAGTTTGATCGAGAACTCACTTTGTCTCGGGAAGAAAATCTCCAATTCAAACTGGTTGAAGACCCATTTCCTATGAATCCAGAAGAAGTGCCCATACAATTGCAGTTGGAGGTTATCGAACTGCATGCCTCGTTTGTGTGCAAGACTAAACGCATAGAAAGCAGCCTGCTAAACTTCTACAGATGTCTGAAAAGTGATAAATATAAAAACCTTGTCCAACTTACAAAGAAAACGCTGAATATTTTTGGCATTACCTACATATGCGAACAAACTTTTTCGATTATGAATATGAACAAGAACAAACAGCGCTCTTCTTTGTCCAATGAAAGTCTTGAGGACATTCTGAAAATATCTACTTCCCCTATGTATCCAGATTACGACAAACTTGTTGCCGGGAAGCGATGCAATGCTTCACATTAGTTTTTGTGATTATAGTGTGCATAAGTTTCTACTGAGTTTGAAGTATTACACAATGATATGTACGCTTATTTGCATTATTATCAGTGAATTAACGTAAAAATAATGCTCATGCAGCCCTCGGAAAATTTTCTCTAGTCAATGTGGCCCGAGCCTTTTTTGAGTTGTTCAGGCCTGCTGTACAGCATTGTAATATAATCCCAAGTTTAGGAAAAAAATCAGCATAACCATGAACACAACAATTTGTAAAACTCAATTTACAGAGCACGTTTGTTTGAAGATAACTCGGCCTGATGTGCGCCTACTAAAATATGATGAATGATTTCGGGGAAGTCATAGCCGCTTTTGTTGCTATGCCGGAAACAAGAAAAATTACGCAGCCAAAAGAACTATTTAATACCACAAAAATATATAGGAAAGGACCAGCACCACATCGCAAAATAGCCTTACCACTAAATAGTTTATTTCTGTAATTATGAAAGCAACCGCCGTTTGTCCGCTACCATCAGTTTTGATTGTGTTTCAATCCCTCCTCCCTTACAAGTATTAACGATAATTTGTGGCAAGATTCTTTGGGAGCATTACCAGTCATGAGTGTTATGCTCGCTAAAAATATTACTCCATTTGTGAAAAAGGCTTGTCTTGGTTATTTCCAAGTGAAATTAGGAGATTAGGACAAAAGCTGGGCTCCTCATAAAGCTTGTAAGACCTGTTTTGAGACTTTGAGATCTTGGACCCAAAGAAAAATATTCAGTTACAATTTTTAATACCAATAGCCTGAAAGGAACAAAAAAATGTTGATGATTATTATTTTTGCTTGATTAATGCAAAGCGGTGTAGCCGAAAAAATAAACACTTAATCCAAAATCCAAATTTGGATTCTGCTTTGCGACCTATTCCACGTAATGATCAAATTCCTGTTCCTACTTTTACACGTCTTCCTAAAATTGATAATGAAGACTCTGCATCCTCGTTACATATATCACAAGATCAGCAAAAATACAGTGCATTAAAAATATCAGGTTCTAGTTTGGATAGACATTTGCCATTTAATTAGCTGCAGTTGAGCGATCTGGTAAGAGATCTGTATTTGCCCAAGCAGTCTGCAAAATTGCTGGCATCAAGGTCGCAAGAAAAGAATTTTTTCATCCAGGCACTAGAGTGACATTTTATCGGAAAAGAGAAGATCTTTTGAAGTATTTTACTTTTGAAGATGGTTTGATATTTTGCAATAATATCATCGCCTTCTTTTAGATCTGAGTTTGCCAGAGTAATAACCTGAAGAATGGAGGCATTTTATTGACAGTTCAAAGCAAAGCCTAAAATGGGTCTTACGTAACAATTAAAACAAGTTTCACTCAATTCCAACTGGACACTCCGCAACTCGTAGTGTCCAGTTGGAATTAATTTTGAATACATCATTACATGATGATCTCTGGTACCGTAAGACTATGCTAATCGTACCAAACAGCATTTTGACATCGTAAAGCGAGTTGTAAGCATGCTAGACAAAAAGAGAAAAAACATGCTTTACAAGGCTTAAAGTGCTTAAATTAGGAATTGCTCGTTGCATCGTCAAATGAGCTTAAATTGTTATAAAGTTTTTTATCAAAATTACCTTATAAATATCTCCTAAAAAAACATTTAATTGCGTTTCTACAGTCATTAGTTTTTGAGAAAATACAGTCAACAAATTGTGAAATCAAGCGTTGATTGCAACATCGTCTTAGATCCCAAAATGAAGAAATAATTTGTGAGTTTGTAAGTCGAAGACTGGCTTTCGTTTGAAGACAAAACGGTATTGCTTTGTCAAGAAATGTAAATTTAAAACAATAATTTTTGTTTATGACGTCACGAACCGCGATATGACACTCAGCGCGGGGTAATGATCAATCGTGCCAAGATTGATGTTTCCACGTCCAGTAGTTTAGGAGGGGTTAAAGCATACGTACAGACAAAATCACACTTTTCTCTTTCGCTCCTGCGATCATCATTAGATGATCTTGTGTTTTCAGTGTTTCCCTTAATTTTGTTTGCCGAGTTACAAAATCAGTTTGCTAATAAATAAATTTGTGACTTTATTTCTCATCCGATTTTCATAAAATTTTTAAGAGATCACGCTTAATTCCTCGCGCATCGGAAGATGTAAAATTTGTGCCCTAATTCTGGGATTTTTTTTCCAAAAAGTATTAAAAAGATCAAGAACCCAGTTGCAGACAACAAAAATTGCCAAATTTTTAGCAAGAGCCAACTATTTTAAAATCAAATTGAGAACACATGTTTTCCAAACAACCAAACTTTTTATCAATAACACAGTATGAAAACTACTTTTTTGTAACATCATTTGACAAAATTTCAAGCATTGATAAAAAAATTCACGTTTTAAAATTTTTAAATATTTAGGGGTCTCAAAATCCCCCAAAAAATTTGTATAGTAAGTAAAAAAAATAAATTTGGTTTTCAAAAATATGATACGTTGCTAAATATTGGTTTCATTTGAAAGCTTGGGAAATTTGCTTTCCAGCAATATATAACTTTAAATAGTTTAGGTTAAGCAGTATACGGTATTTATTGATCAAAAATAAGTATCGTACATCATATCAGTGTAAAGCTAAAGTCGTCGTTTGTATCAAGTTTCCAAAAAGACAGAAACTAAAACACAAGTTTAAGAGTTAGCAGAAGTTTGGCTTCTCCAAATCAAAATTTGCTGTATTCCCTTTGTTTTTCAACGAAAGGGAGGGGTGTAAAAAAACTTCTGTTTCATTGTTAGTGACAACACATTCTATTTAAACTTGATATTTTCTGAAGCTTAAAGGGAATCTCTTTTCAAAAATACATAATGATGCATGGTTTATGCTAACCTTTAGCAGATAATGACCGATCATATTTTAGGTACTAAATTTAACAAACAAAATTTAGTACCGAATGGTACCGGACAAATAAGGTTATGGGTATCAGAAAGTTGCAAATTGTAGAAAACCTAGGCTTTCAGGTTTTGACTAATATACCTTGAAAGCTTAGTTTCTTAGCATCATCTAGCGACCATTTCTAAAAAAGAGCGTAGAAAAATAAAATCTGTAGTTATCTTCGAGGTAAAAGTACTCTAATTTCGAAGACAACTCAGCACTTATGAGGGGATAATTTACATATTCAAAAGAATTTTGTTTTTATTACATTTGAAACCCTCAAAAAATAGAGATTTCAACGATATATAATAATTGATGTAGAAGTAAACAGATAAGTAATGATTTACAAACAAAGGAAAATTTCCAATCTTCGGAAATTTTAGCGAAATAATTTAAGCGAGCTGTGCTAGTTAAAAAGAGCGAAATTTAAGTTTACTTGCATTGTTTTTTGGCCCAAGTAATGAGAAAAACTGATACCTCGAAGACTGAAATTTTTTCCAAAATCTGAACAATTTACAGTACGAGGAAGATATAATAATGCCAAGAACAAAGTTTATGTTGATTTAACAATTTTTATTAGTAGCTTGTTTGCACATAATTTATTGTTTGCCGGAATCAATTAACAGAAAAATCTTCAAAAAAGCTTCGATGTTTAGTAAAAATGCCAGTGCTAAAATAAAAAGTGTATCTTTCAGCAAAGCTTGTCCACTGCCCTTAGGATTTGTCAACAATCCTGTATGTGAGAATATATTTATGGCATCGCATTGCAAAACAGCTAGGTTGAGAAAATTTATGGAATAATCCTGAAACACAAATTGTGTAGTAAATTCAACAAAATTGAAATCATATAAACTTTAAAATGTGGAAATTCTTTCTCTAAATGGGTGGAAACCCTTTCGAGAGGGAATTCCTCCCCGGTTGAGAAACCACTAAACTAATATGATAGAATGCATGGTTAATTTTGAAACACGAATATGGACCTAAGTGCAACAAAATTAAAATCTTTTAAAATCTAAAATATGGAAATTCCTTTCCTATGAAGGTAAAAATCCTCCCTGGGAAGGAATTCCTCCCCGGTTGGAAGCCACAGCAATAAGGTATGTTGGATTAGAAAAGTATATAAAGAAAGCATAACAAAAAGCCCCCGTTTATTTTATTTTAATTTGAAAAGGGAGGAATTAATGGTTTCAAAATTACGTGAAAGGAGAAATGTATCAAAAAAGGTTGGGAACCACTGATCCAGCTCTTCCCTTTTGACGCGATACCGCCACTGATGAGAGCGTCATGAAAAGCTTATGGCTCAAACAGCTTTTTTCAAAGCTATATTATTTTGATATTGTTTGAAAACGTTTTAACTTTCAGCAGATCGCAGTTAAGCAGAAAGGTTTACAGTAATTTGGTTATTGAGTGGACTAACACATTCCCGATTTACGTTTGATCCACAAATGATTTACTGGGCTTGTGCAGTCGCAGTGTTTCATTTCATATTTTCTGTGGAATGCGATTTAGACAAATTATTGTCTTTATCAAATACCTACAACTGCCATTACGCTACTAGTCTTACCGTCGGCAACAGAAGCACCGAATTGAAATGTTGTCAAACACTCGTCCATAACTATTACATAAAAGTTTCATCACACAGCCGGTATTTATCCACGTTTTTGGAGTCTCTTCAAACTTGAAACTGTTTTCGGTTCGACCAAGAATGCAAACGTCGAACGTTTAATTACACTGATTTTGCATCTTTGATGTATTTGCGATTCTGCAATCGTAGCCAAATGGAAGAACAATGTTATGACGATATTCATAAAATGGTGACCAAACAAAATATTGCATCTCGAGCCACAACAAGTGCATTGAATGAACTTGTTTCAAAATTGGATTTGATTTCATTAAACAATAAAGATTTAATGAATTTTTGCGTGCAAGTTGCCATGTATGATATTGATGTGGTATCCCATGGACGTTTCTATGAAATTATTGTGCCATTCTGTTCGTTTGTTTGGTGTGGATCTGATGAAAATGTTTTTATCAACCAAAAGGTAACATTATGGACATCTATGTCAAGCAGGTGAGATCAGTAATCTTGTAAAGTTGAAATTGGGACATTTTTTTTAAAACATCATCTACAATGTTTCACGATGCATTTTACGCTAAAACTTTTTAGAAAACGCAAGAAAACTGTTATTACAGTTTAACTACAAAGTAATATGGAACAATCAATCAGGACTTGCACTCTGCTCATTACAGTAAAACACATGAACTGCAAAACTTTTCACAAAGATCATTGCTCAGTATACAAAAAGAGTAGTTACAAGTGAAAAAGAACTTGCCAAAAAACAACACACTAAAATGAACTACAGTATTGGAATCAGGAATTCTTAAACTGAGGAGGATGCAAGGTTTCCAAAAAAGACGAAAAATTAGGTAGTTCTTAATCCAGATGCAGACGATATGCTGCGGCAGTTACACAATGAACAGCATCAACAGTGCACCGGCTGAACAACAACTGAGCATAATTTAAGGTTTGATGCCCCTTTACAATCCTTCCATTAGTATATTTCTGCATACGCCTTTCTGGAGTGGCACAGGTTACGATAATCACATCAATAGAGATACTGCCCAAAAAGTTTAAAAATCCGTGACTTAGATGCTCTCTTCAACAGAAACATCTTAATCAGTTGAGCTATTGCTTTCTTTAGAAACGCCCCATTGACAAACAATCTGAACTGTCAGGTTTTTTATTGCTCAAAGCAATGCTATTATGTCGGAATTAATCTCAGGTCCCAGGCTATACAATAAACCGAACTGCTTAACAAATAATGCTTTTAGCTATTTTTAGCTATTTTGCAGCTGTTTTAGTTTCACACTGCATCAGCATTTATGAAAACTAAATTTCATTTTATAAGCATTTCTAATTCCTAAATTACAAAAAAATTCCGAGTAGGAGACTGAATATTATAGGTCTAGGTCTACTGGCCGGAGCGGATTAACAGTAGGAGGAGACCTGGGCTATCCAGTTGTAAAGCCCTTGTTAAAACAAAAAGATACTAATAAAAATCAGTTTGAAATGAACTTTAAACTTGTTTTCGATGTCGCAGTATGCTCTTGCATGCTTTTTCAATTTAGCAGACAGTGGTTTCCAATCTTTTCGTAGTCATGGGTCCATTCAAAATATGTCACTCCTGCTGACCCCAATCTAAATTGTTTTAAAATCCAAAAACACTATTGATTCGTATGCTGCAGCTACTCAACTAAACTTTTTCATTGTTATTGAGTAAAAATTTGATATTTAAGCTAATGCAGATATCTACAATATTTTGATGTCATAGCAAATAATCTACTGCAAATGCCATCAATACAGTACTTACCTTATGGTTCAAACTTTATTTTAGGCGACCCAAGTTAAACAGAAGTTTGAGTGTGCGAGTATTCACGGCGAAAAGATTGTGTGTGCGAGTAATTTCGTCAATATATTCAACACTTCAATGTACGAATTTTCATTGGGGGATAAATGTAAAAATCCTTTTTGTTTTTTTCGAAGATTAAGGTTTTTAAAATCATGGACGACTCCACTTGAGATAGCGACTCCCAGTTTGGTAACCACAGTCATATTTATTTATGCAAACTATCATCAAGTAAATCAATTGCTTAAGCTTTATCAAGATTCACCAAATCATTTACGGATTCTCTGAAACCTCTCGGGTTTCAGGTTGGGAACCACTGCTGTACTATACTTTGAATCTATCTCTCAAGAACAGTGCCGTGAGTAAGTCCTTCTGCATAAGAAATATTACGGTTGTGAGTTGCATATGTAACTTACCAGAGACTAACTTACTCTTAAAAGCAAAACTTTTTACTACTAGCAGCTCACAATCTTATGCCAATGACATTTATTTGGCCACGTGATATCAGACTTGAAAATAGACTTGTAAATAGACTTGTAAGTGACTTGCAGGTAACAACATTAAAATTGCCTTATTGTATCATTACTATCACCAATTAAAATCCACACTGTTGATATAGCAAGTAACTTTAATAAATTAAAAGTCATTATAATTCGTATAACATCTTAAATTCGAACGTTTTCGACTGTCATAAAGCCCTTTTCAAAAATTAAATCTGTAAATGTGACGTAATAAATTAAAATAATCAACGATAATTTTAAATAATACACATTATGAAGATATAGTACATGTAACAGCTGTAAAAACGTAGCCAACTTTAAAATAAATAACAGCTGGGAGAGATCGGATGCAAAAACTTTTAAGCTCATCGAAACCAGGATTAAAGTCTTCCAGAAATGGCAAGATTCCCAAAATTATGCGAAAATCCAATATGGAATGTCATGTTACGATTACGTGCAGTAAGTAAAGTTGTTGTAAAATTCTCCTAATACTCGTATATGTTTAGCAAAAAAGAAGCTCCACTTGCATAGCATTGTTTATTAAGGCTAGGGCTATGACGTTTTATAAGCAAAGCTTCATGAATTTTTGCTTCATAATCTGAATTACGTTTTTTCAATATGGTGAAAGAATTAATATTATATTGTAGATTAGAGCAGGTGGGGCATGACAAAATGTGGTCCTTAATTGCGCTTTTTCTTGAATCTGCTAAATTCAGATGCTCCTTCACTCTGGTGATCAAATGTCGGGAAGACATACCAATGTATGTCAAGTTCGTATCACACGAACAAGTAAATTTATAAACGACATTTGAGCATAGAGGTAAAGGTGTCTCTGATTTTAATTGAAAATACTGTCCTACTTTATTTGTGCGATAGAGAGGAAGCAGCCTTGTATCTAAATGTTTTAAACATAATTGAGAGAGAGCTTTCACAAAACGGATTGACGCTTCATCAACATACGGAACCAAAATAGGAGATAATTCTACGTTATTTACTACACTTATTTCATCAACAGGTATATCGTTAAGTTTGGCTTTAAATTTGTTGTAAATTTTATCAAAAAACCAAGTCGGATAGTTAGTATCATAAAATAAGCGCTTCAACTTTTCAATCTCGACATTAAATAAGTGCTGGCTGGAACAAATAGATTTAGCACGATTAAGTAGGCACAGTACAAGGCTCGATTTCCAAACATTTGGACATATTGCATTAAAGTTCAATAGAATGCCAGTATTAGTCTCTTTTCGCCATTTGTTTCATTGAGAAGCTTATTTTCTAAATTTGCTAAGAAAAAGTTTGCTAATGTCGGTCCAAGAAATGACTCCATTGCTACTCCGTCAATCTGTTTAAATAGTTCACCATTGTATAGAAACATTTCCTGAGTTGCCAATTTCATAAGCTTGATGAAAGCATGCTTTTCCATTGGTGGTGTGTTCGGATTGTCTTTGTCAAATAGATAGTTTGCTATAATTAGAGTGGTTTCTTCTAGTGGTACGTTGGTGAAAAGTGAGACCACATCAAAGCTAACCAAAATTTGATGTGATTGAACTTTTATCTGTTTTAATTTTTCAAAAATTGATTGGTTGATGACAACACGTATTTATCAGGGATGGAGGGTTTAATAACGGAATCCAAAAATTTTTTTGCAAATTTATTTATAAACTTGAAAAATTTTTGGATTCCGTTATTAGATACAAGGCTGCTTCCTCTCTATCGCACAAATAAAGTAGGACAGTATTTTCAATTAAAATCAGAGACACCTTTACCTCTATGCTCAAATGTCGTTTATAAATTTACTTGTTCGTGTGATACGAACTTGACATACATTGGTATGTCTTCCCGACATTTGATCACCAGAGTGAAGGAGCATCTGAATTTAGCAGATTCAAGAAAAAGCGCAATTAAGGACCACATTTTGTCATGCCCCACCTGCTCTAATCTACAATATAATATTAATTCTTTCACCATATTGAAAAAACGTAATTCAGATTATGAAGCAAAAATTCATGAAGCTTTGCTTATAAAACGTCATAGCCCTAGCCTTAATAAACAATGCTATGCAAGTGGAGCTTCTTTTTTGCTAAACATATACGAGTATTAGGAGAATTTTACAACAACTTTACTTACTGCACGTAATCGTAACATGACATTCCATATTGGATTTTCGCATAATTTTGGGAATCTTGCCATTTCTGGAAGACTTTAATCCTGGTTTCGATGAGCTTAAAAGTTTTTGCATCCGATCTCTCCCAGCTGTTATTTATTTTAAAGTTGGCTACGTTTTTACAGCTGTTACATGTACTATATCTTCATAATGTGTATTATTTAAAATTATCGTTGATTATTTTAATTTATTACGTCACATTTACAGATTTAATTTTTGAAAAGGGCTTTATGACAGTCGAAAACGTTCGAATTTAAGATGTTATACGAATTATAATGACTTTTAATTTATTAAAGTTACTTGCTATATCAACAGTGTGGATTTTAAAATGCTTTATCTCTCTGCCAAAGTTGTATCACCAATTAAGTAATCAAAAAATCAGGACAATGGCATACAAGGCAAAAAGATTTAGCAAGCCTTTTCATTTTGTTGAGATATTTCAAATACCGGTACTCTGCTTCTTGCTTTTAAGAGAGCAAACCAATGCAAATTTTGAGGGACCCCGAGTATCCAGCCTTTGGGGACTTTACCTTGATTGCCTATTGCCTTCTCAAACTGAGACTAGCGAAAAGCTAAGTAAAATCAAGTATGCTAATACCAAAGACTCTTCATAAAAAAAATAAAACAGCCTCTATATGTGACAAACGTACAAACAGCTAACTTGCTCAGTTATTTAGATTCCGTTATCTACTTTAAGATCAACAGAAACATTATTTGTCATATCTTAGTGACGTAATTTTTCTCAGTCAGCGCTTTACCAAATCGCCCACTTTGAGGACTAGCGATGTACACAAACGCAGTGGCAGAAACGTGCAAAAAAACGCTTGACCTAACAACCCTCTCGGTGGATGTACACTGTACATGTTTTTTCTCGTATTTTTTGGTTTGGTATGTTTTCTGCTCTCAAGAAATTTTGTACAAAAATTTGCCTGCTTTAACATACAGTACAACGACAATTGTTCTAACTAAATGGGACCAAGGGCGGTTTGGATTATCGATTCTTTCGGGTAATCGATTAACATTACCAATGTTGTAGCGCACTGCCAGAAAAGAAACCCACACTCCTATTGCTAGTTGATCTATAGTCTCAAGCCCTGTCTTAATCGTCACTACATTCCGTTTTCTTTTAATGGAAGATGTAGTGACTAGATTAGTTTGAAACTTAAAGGCTTTTACACTTAAACATAATCCGCTATCAAGCGCAGATAGCGATTTCTCAAGATAAGAATGTAGATGCGCATTTATGACGTTTGTCAGAATAGCGTTCGGATAATCGGCATTCGCAAAATCGACGTTTTACTGTATATGTGTTTATTACAAAGCATACCTTATCGCGTGAGCTTCCGGTTTTTCCAGAACATTATTTCTGTGCGAATTTGTCCGCAAAATGGAATGCGCTTTTGGTACGTACTTTGCGGACAAAATCTGATGTTCGAACAACAGCAGATACTACAAAAGCATATATTAACGTTCAAGCGGATGAACATTTTCGTACAAAAGTGCATGACAACATACAATGCACATGGTACATAATGCGTAGCCAGCAAGTACTTGAGAGAGTTTAAGGGGAAATTAAAAGAAAACAGCGTCACAGAGTCAAGTCGCACCACACGAAAGACATTTTTGCCCTTTCGCTTTAGAATAGCTCAATATCACAAATGTGTTTCCCTACTTCCAAACTACTGAATATGCAAGGCTCCCTTGGGTTTGTGTCAGCAATGAACAGAGCACATAGATCTAAGGCATAGCCAGAATCTTGAAATGAGATATTCTATTAGGAAAAGGAGCACAAAAAGTCGTAAACATCTTGTGTGCAGAAAACACATAAACGTTTGGTAACTCTTTATACAAAAGCCTGATATGTGAAGCCGGCTTGGCCGCCTAAACCGACACTCTCAATCCCGATGTTACTGATGGAGAGCCTCTAAACGATCCAGACGTATTTTGCTTCATTTGTGGTGAATATATGATGGCAAAGTGCCAATGCAATATAAAAGATTTTAACAAAAGAGCTTTTGAAGCCTACTTTGATATGAAGTTAGGGAACCAAGACAAATCTTAAGCACCCAACAAGGTGTGCAAACATTGTACACAAACGCTGCGCTTTGGACCCAAGGCAAAGTCAGTTCCATGCGGTCGGGGATCCTATGATATGGCGTGAGCCCAAAAATCACCATGATGATTGTTATTTTTGCATGGTGGATATGTCTGGATGGAATCAGCGAAAGAAGAAAGATTAGTATTATCCTGATATTGAGTCTGCTCGACGACCCATACCACATTGCGCTGAAGTTCCAGTTTTAGTTTTCACTTTTTTACTTTGACCTTACTGTTGATGAAATGCTACTGGAAGCAATGGATGATACTGATAACACCAACAGTAGTATTGGTAGCTCTCCAAGCATGGATACTGCAGCATCTTTGCTCAGTGCAAAACCAAAACTTTTTAGTTAAGGCCAACTGAGTAACCTAGTTCGTGATCTCGGCCTTTCCAAGAAATCGTCTAAGATTTTGGCATCTGGTCTTGGTGAAAATGGTATACTGGATGCGGGAACTAAAATTGCATTCTACCGTGATAGGGATGATTTCTTGATTAGATTTTTCACTATGGAAGATGGCTTTGTTTATTGCAACAACATCCAAGGCCTCCTTTCAGAAATGGGTCTTCCAGTGTACAAATCAAATGAATGGAGATTGTTTACAAACAGCTCTAAAAGGAAATTGAAATGTGTAATTCTTAATGGCAACAAGTTTGCTTGTGTTCCGATCAGACATTCCGTGATTGTTAAAGAACACTATCTGAATGTGAAGATGGTTTGGCAGAAACTGCGCTACAATGAGCACAACTGGACCATAGGCGTAGACTTTAAAATGGTCAATATTTTGGTAGGACAACAAGTGGAGTACATCAAACATCCTTGTTTTCTTTGTTCCTGGGACAGTCGTGCTACTGATCAGCACTGGGTAAAGAAAGATTGGCCGGCACGAGAAGATCTTGCAGTAGGCAATAAAAATATCATAAATGAGCCACTTGTTAATAGGGATCGCATTATCCTCCTTCCGCTTTACATAATGTTGGATCTGATGTAACAATTTGTGAAGACTCTTGATAAAAATGCTAATTATTTCAATTATATCGCCAAAACCTTTACTGATCTCAGCATGGAAAAACTTATTGCAGGTATTTTTGATGGACTCCAAATTCACAAACTGATGCAAGATCAAACCTTCACTGTTCGTATAACAGTGGCTGAGAGGGCTTCCTGGTGCTCATATGTCTCAGTAATACGAGAGTTTCTAGGTAACACAAAAGCCAGCAACTACCAGAACCTTGTGGATGTGATGCTCCAAAACTTTCAAGCTCTCGGTGCAAGGATGAGTATCAAACTTCACTACCAACTTAGTCACGTAGACTATTTCCTAAAGAATCTTGGTGATGTTGGCGAGGAACAAGGAGAGAGGTTCCATCGTGACATTACGACGATGGAAGATAGATACCAAAGTTGTTGGGACTCTCACATAATGGCAGATTATTGCTGGTCATTGATCCGTGATTGTACTGAACAAAGCCATAGCCGAAAATCATATAAGCAATCTTTTCTTCAGATAAACAGTTAAATCCAATGTGACATGCTAGTTAATGTTTCTTTAAGTCTATGAACATCCCCATGTAAATGTTTGTTATAGAAGCTGTGTTTTGCAAATGATGGGCCGATACAATTCTTTGTAATTTTTTATGATGTTGAACATTGCACGTTTACTGTAAAGCGTGCTTTATTCATTCCGTGAATAATGAGCTTTGCTTGTTTTAGCTCAGTAATCATTCATGTTCGACCAATATGGATCGGTTGCTCTAAAAACACATTTTATTCATTGACCAGCCCTATATATTTGTCCATTTAAAAGTAGTCCTAATTACGGTAAAAAAATAAATAAAAAATTCAAAATATCTCGAAAACTAAAGCCATTCTGCAAAAAATAACGTCATTTTCGAACTCAGCGCCCCCAATTTACCTTTCAACGGCTTTCATCTTATATGCCAAAATTCTATTTTTAAAATTGTTTCAACAAATTAAAGGCTATTTTAAGGCAATTTCGATATTATTTTGTATGTATTTTTAGTATTTGTTTTTATACGAAAAAAACTGAACGTTAACGAAGGTTGTGTAACTTTCTACCCCTATCAAAATGTAGTAAGATTAGTGAAAACAGGTGGGTTTAATACAAACAGGTTATAATTAGGTACTAGCATTTACTATTCTTTGAAAGCTTAGTAAATTTGTTTTCCAGCAATATGTAATTCTAATCAGTTAGGGCTAAGGATTAGTTTACAATGGCTGATCAACAATTGGTTGCCGTATTCATGTACCGGTACTATTTTTAGCTGAACAATTTCCGGTATTCGACTTCACCTAACAAAATTGCAATTAGAAGATTAGAAGAACTGGCAAAAAGTTAGTTCCTTGGTAGCCTACATTTTGACTACTTTTCCTCGCAGGCATGGTTCTTTGGCATTACCATTCTGTTTGCAAAAACAGTTATCAAAAATTGAAGTCACTAAACCAGGATTCTTAACCAGGGGTAAATTTGACCTGCCTTGGGGGTAAATTTTGTTAGCAAAAGATTCACATTTTTGCCTACTACAATAGGCATTTGTAGAAGTAAAAATATAAAAATGAATTGCGGGGTAAATTTTACTTTTGAAATTTGCCAAGGGGTAAACGAGAGAAAAAAGGTTGAGAACCCCTGCACTAAACGTTTATGAAATGTTGCGTAACGATTAAAAACACTCAAAATTTTGGTGCCTGCACTTCACAAAATTTCGATTTTAAGAAAACTAATTCCTTTGGTACATTTCGTTTATATTTTCTCGATTTCAGAGATGTTAGACATAATCCATCAAAATATTCAGAACGATTCATATTAAATGTAGTTTCTACAAATTTAAATATTTAGTCAATTCCAAGCAAAACACTTGGTTTTGCTCAAAGATCACCAAAGAAGAAGAGAAGGGGAATCTAAATGGTCCTGGCTTAACTTTTGCAAAAAAATAATACTGTTGAGCTACATATCGCCTAATTTTTCAAGTAAAGGAAATTGCTTCAACATTTAGGTGATGTGTAGCTCAACAGTATTATTTTTTTGCAAAAACTAATATTTATAATTGATAGGCTCTTTGTACCAGTATGCAAGACTACTATTCATTTAAAAGTGGGTAGGTCGGGTTTTAGTTTACAGTCAAATGAAATATAATTCCAAGTTCAAGATAACATCAAAATAAAATAATGACAGGATCACGTTGTAAAACTAAACATAGAGAAAACCTATTTGCTTTAAAAATGGCTTAATTTGTGCCTATTGGTATAGGTTTTATGACTTTGGGGAAAGGCATGTCCCCTTTCCATATTCTATGGCCGAATTAAAGCAAACAGTGCAAAGAATGTAATATCTCAAATGCAAATGCGATAGGGAGCAGCAAATCGTCAAATCGGTCAACCACTAAATAGCTTATTTCTTTAACTGTCAAAACGACCACCATTAGGGGGCCACCATCATCATCGACTGTGATTCATCCCCTTACACTTTTTACAAAGCATGAATGATAGTTTGTGACATCATTCTTTGTGAGTATTACCAGTCATGATTAACAGCCAAAAATGATCACCATTACGTATACATGTACGGGCAATTTTGAGCGTTAATATTCAACTTATAAAAAAATGAGAAATTCGTAATGCGAGCTCTAGCAAAGAAGGAACTCACACATCGCCATACCGCTAAATACAGAAAGAATACTTTGGCCGAGATTTTAGAGCTGTATAACATTTTCCTTGCTCAGATATATCACCACTTACAATGGTGCCAATATGCTTAACTCTGTGAAGTTGCTCTCGGATGAACAGCTCAAATGCAATGCAGATGACGATCACAACGCTTATTGCGATGAAAATGACAATGAAGACGCTCCTTCGGCTAGTCATTCTGTTACATGAGAGTGCACTTTGAACGATGAAATTGACCCTGATATTGAAGGTGATAGTGATGAAGCAGCTGCTCCTTTGATTTGCGATGTAAAAATATTACTGGACGGTTTAATTGCATGCAATATTATGAAATCGTCCAATCGCGCTATCCGCAGAGGTGTACGCTGCACTGCTCACACCTTACCATTAGCTGTTGACGATGCTTTGAAGCAAACAGCATTAAGAGAATGCATTGTGAAAGCTCAAAGTGCTTACCATATTTTAAGAAATCCTTCTACTGTGGTAGTAATAAGAAAAGATTTGGAACCACTAGTCCAGTCTATATTGCCAACTCAAGTTATAACTTCGATTATACGCTTCATTAATAGGTGTTTGAGTACGTATTTTAATTGTCCTTTTAGATGTATGGAGTTATGTGGTGTGTGCAAGTCTTTTGTCAGGCTGGGCCACCATGGCGATAGATTTCTTTGACCCCGTAAACTATATCGTATGCAAGTTACCAGTACCAGCGGACAGTAGCGTTAGCAGGGGTCTAATGCTCACCTACAGACCCGAAATTGTTTTAGAAGACCTAGAAATCTTCCCCTGCCCAAAAAGCATTTTAAAAAAGCATCATTTTAAACTTGACATAGGGCAATAAAATCGATTGGAAAAAGTTGATTTCGAAAAGGAATGTATGGGATACTAGAACAAACAACACAATCAATTTCAAAAAGTTAATGATCAAAAAAAGCTCTTCAACTTGTCGAAAGCAAAAAAAAAGCGCATCAAGTCTCCAAACTATTGTTCCAGGCACGCGTCATTCTCGCCAAGACCTTGCTAGCCTATTTAAAAGAAGGAGGCTTTGTGTCGAGGCTTCCCTTTTGGCCATGGCAACAAAGCAAAATATTGACTTTATTTGTCTTTGTGCTCATCTCGTTTTCAAAAATCGTTGGTAGTTAAGGTCAAAAATCGTTAGCAGACAGTAGTAAAACAACTGTAGTACTGGTTGCTACTAGCAACCGGTAGTTGCTAGATAGATAGAAAACAATAATCCATTGCCAAACATTATGGAAAAATTCTTGCATTAATTATTGCAAAACATAGCGAATGCCCAAATTTGTTTTAAGACTCATTCAGAATTGTTGTGGATATGCTGTTTTCCATACAATCCAAAACAGTATATATTTCAGATTGACTGTTTTGATTTTTGGAAGAGCGATTGCCCCTTCCCCCTCGATCTACCATTGCATAAGAACACCTGTTCTAAGGCTGATATATTTGCAAGCAACACAGAAGCCGAAACCCACAACGAACAACCATGATTGAAATACATACTAACGCCATGCATTCTTAATAGTTGGCTATTGCCAACAAAAGCAGATAGTAGCCTAAAATTTATACATTACGAGTTAAAAATAACAAAAAAACCCGAATAAATACGATTAATAGTTAAATTATACAGTAGTTTGGTGGCACAACCATCATGAACAGCAAAGCACTCCCTAAGAAATGTGGATAACCCAATAAATTTGCAATAAACAACAGTTGGTTAAATTACATCACAGGATATGATTACGCTAACCACTACTATTGGAGGGATCTTTTTGAGTGGTATTAAAATTGCTGAGATAGATGGAATTTTTATTCATCCGTTGTTTCTCCTTTCCTTACTAGAATTATGATTACACATCTAGTTTGTTGTATAACACCTTTGAAAAAGGACATAAAAACTAATCATACTTTACTTAAAATTTAAACCTGGGGTATAAATATAATTGAGAATGATTTTAGTGAAAAAGATTTTGTAATGTTTAGAAGATGTGTAAATATTCATTTCATTTATATTTGACTTTCAAGACCTTCCTCTCATCCTAAATATTGAGGGTCGACCCAAAAACATGTAAATCCTCCATTTATTTTCGGTGTTGTAAAGCTGATAAAGCTTGTTAAATACTTTGCTTTTAATGAGTTTACATCACATCCAGTGGCATATTCGGACGAGGGGGACAAAAGGCACTAGCTTCTCTTAAACGGTTTGGACAATGCCCATACAACTACCTAGTTTTATGATCATTGGTTTGACAGAAGAAAAATGCATAAAAAATACACTTTAGAGAGATGATCTCCAAAGAGAAGTTCTCATGGCTGTTTGCCAATCAAAACGGGAAAAATTCTTGCTTTCAAAATGTTGATCTCTTACAAAAGAGTCTTCAAGTTTATACAAGGAAAAAACATTGATAATTATTGTATGGTCAATCAAGTTTTTGATGTTGACCACAAATTTATATAGATGCCACCCATGAAAACAAGGCTGTACTCATTAAATGCTGCGCCCCCCCCCCCCCCCAGCACAAAATTAATTTTTATATATGCCGGTAATCAGATCACCGAGAACAGTTACGAATAAACTGCTATTTGTACGTCACGATTTAGGGAAACAGCATTCCAGATTGTATTCAGTTTTAATCCTTGTGCTATTTTTTTGTAAAGCAACTTTGCAGCACTACGGAAATTAGTTTCTCGAATACTGTAAATAAAACAGTTCCAGAGACTGTTGCTGGCTAAAAGCACACCCAATGCGATCTCAACAGATATAAATTTTGTAGTAACATCAACAGTCTCTGGATCGAAATTTTCTGAGTCTATTGTGTCGGCAGATAATAAAAATGCACTTACAATTGGTATAAGCGCTAATGGTGAAACGCATGTGGTAAAAACTGCTGTCATAACTCCTAAAGTTCCTAAAAGACGCATTTCATCATCAGTTTGAAGTTGTCTATCATGTTTCCTCAAGCCGGGCCGAGCTGCTGCGTAAGTTGCTATTATTGAAGACCACATCAATATAATGGGAAGAATAAATATGACCGAGTACAAAATGAGAATTGGCTTTTCACTCGATGTTGGCCACCACAAAGCAACATAAACATAGCCCAGGTTAGGAACAGCTATCGGAAGAACTGCAAAAGCTATTCCAGTCAACCAAATAGATGCTACCGCAAGTTTTGCAGCTAACATTGCCTTAGCGTCATTGTATCGCAAAGGACGAGTTATTGCGACCAATCGATCAAAGCTAGCAGCAACCAAGCTGTACACCGACACAGTCAACGATAGCACAATGAAAAATCCAACTGCGCCTTCATATTCGCTGGGAAATTTAGTAGATATTTGGTTATTCAATTCTCTTAATTTTACTGATTCTGATTGCATTGATGGTGAGCTATCATTGATAATCACGAAACCTGTAACGTTCTGCAACTCAGTAAACGGCGGGGTTTGACCAAAATATTTATACATCGTTCCAATGTTGGTTGGCACGACAATCAAACCCATTATAAAGTCAGCAATGGCCAAAGACAAACGGTAAATAGATTTCACATCTTGCTCTTTGTTGACATGTAACACACCCAAAATAGTGGCGTTGCAAATGGTAATGGCGACTGCAAGAATAATATTCATCACGAAATACAGCATCCAATACACCCGACATCTAAACAAACAAATAATGTTGAAAATTATTTTGTATTAAAACTGTTCGTACTACGACAATATTCTTCTCCATTTTGTGTTCCACCATCTTAATCGTCACGGTGGTGCAGTGGTTGGACCGTTCGCTGCAATCGGTAGACTGTGTTCAAGTTCCGTGTTGAGTTAAGCAGAAGACTTTAGTTACTGTTTTTCTTCGTCGTTTGAGCTATTTGTTGTGAGCTTTATGCAGGAAGATGTATATAATAAGCCACACTGCGTTAGCGCTCACGCTTGGTTTGCAAGTGTTCAGTTTGACTGGGGTCACCACGACGGGTAGACTGCTTGGTCCCACCATCTATCTGCCACATAAAGACGGAGGCATCCCATTAAGTGTCTTGCCCAAGGACACAACAAGCAAGCTTGCCGGCTTGTTCTCCACACTATACCTATTTTGCTGAGCGCCAAGCAGGGAAGCTGTAAATACCATTTTTTAAGTCTTTTGGTTTGATTCGACTTGGGAAATGAACCCCAGGTCTACCGACTGCGAAGCGGACATTCTAACCACCACGTCATCGCGCCGGTTTTTAATTATGGTGTGAGGGAAAAAAACGCCATAAAATTCATTCATTCTCACACCTTTAATAACAGTGTGAGAATAAATGTATTTTCTGTGGATTTATTTGGCAAATTTTACTGTACGTATTGTATTTTTTTTTATTGTATTGTTCATGTTTATCCTCCATTCACGAGAAAGCGAATTGTATCGCTATATTTCGGACAGGACGTCCGCACTCGTTTGAGAGTTGGAATTTTCGGAGGTGTCTAGGCCACCTGTCTTCCACATAAAGATGGGAGTGTCCCGTTAAGTGCCTTGCCCAAGGACACAAAAAGCGAACTTGCCGGCTTGTTCCTCACAACATCCCGTAAATGCCGAGCGCCAAGCAAGGAAGCCGTGCATACTATTTTTGAAGACGTTTGGTATGATTCGACAAGGGGAATGAACCCCAGGTCTACCGACTGCGAAGCGGACGCTCTAAACACTACACCATCGCATCGATATGTACTTAGATTATGCTATCATCACGGATAGACTGTTCTGTGCTTCTACCTATACGTTATATTGAGGTGGAGTTAACCCGTTAAGTTGTGTAACCAAGGACATAACAAGCTGACTTGCCGGCTTTTTCTGCACCTAGTCCGTTTCGGGATGAGCGTCACGTACAGAAGCTGTGGATGCCATTTTTAATTCATTGGTGTCACTCAACAAGAGAATTGAATTCAGGTCTACCAACTGCAAGACGGACACTCTAACCACTAAGCCAACGGCATTATCAAAACACGGTTTGCATTCGGTAGTCCAAGGTCAAATTGCCAAATCAAGATATATCATAGCACGGTGTTCACAGCTTTCCTTGTCGCTATGCACAAAAGGTGTGCGGAGGAGAAAATCCGCAAAGTTTGTTTGTTGTGTCGTTGGTAAAGGCATTTCACGAAACATCTCTATCTTTTTGTAGCGAACATAGAGCGGGGCCAAACAATTTATCCGTTGCGGGCGCAATCTAATAAGACCAAAAGCTCATATGCATGAGCCAAAACAAAAGAACTATATGCATCTCAGACAAAAAATATACCTAATTTTAACAGACAACTTATTTCACAAACTCCATGCATTTACGAAGCCGTAAAAACGTTTTTTTTGTTACTTTACCGGGTTTCGTATCTAATGACCGTTTTTCAATAAAAGTTATCTTTCCATCAGGTCAATCCCACTCTTGTCCTTGCTATTAGCCTGTAGCTGTAAACAAGAACTAAAAAAGGCTTATGCAACTGAAATTAGGTCGGAACCAAAAAAATTGTGATTAGAAAAATATTGGCATGCAATTGCTAGTAAGGTCTCTCTGGAAAAATTTGTTTTGTACATTTTAGGGACAAAGGGATTTTCACATAATCTATTCCTTTAAATGTAAGTTTTCTATCACCGGTAGTTTTAGATTATATGTTTACAAGATTCCTGATCTTACCTGTTTGGCAAACATGTCCATAATGTTACCTTTTGGTTGATAAAAATATTTTCATCAAATCCACACCAAACAAACGAACAGAATGGCACGAATGGTTCAATAATTTCGTGAAAATGAACATGACTTCCTGAATCAATATCATACATGGCAACTTGCAGACAAGGATTCATTAAATCTTGGTTGTTTAATGAAATCAAATCCAATTTTGAAACAAGTTCATCAAATGTACTTGCTGTGGCTCGAGATGTAGTATTTTGTTTGGTCAACACAGTTTGTATATCATTATAACATCGTTCTTCCATTTGACTTCGATTGCAGAATCTTAAATACATCAGAGATGTGAAATCAGTGTAATTGAACGTTGGACGTTTGCATTCTTGGTCGAACTGAGGACAGTTCCAAGTTTTAAGAGACTCCAGAAACGTGGTCAAATACCAATCGTGTGATGCGACATTTGTATAATTGTTACTGACGATTGTTTGACAACATTCCAATTCGGTGCTTCTGTTGCCGACGGTAAGACCAGCTGCGTAACGGCATTGGGAGCTATCTGACAATGACATTGGTTTGTCCAAATCACATTCCACAGAAGATATAAGGTGAAACACTGCAACTGCACAAGCCCAGTAAATCATCATAAAACGTAAATTTGAAATGATCTGGTCTATTTAAACACCAATTGAAGGTTGGCTTATCTGCTGTCTAACGTTTTCTGTTACAAATCTGTAATCTGCGGCAGTCTAGGCAGTTTTCTTTTAATAATTTCAAAGTTCAGACAGCTGGCCCGCTAATAAACCTGTTGCCATTGCATAGCAAGATTATCATTTAGTTTGGTTACGCTGAAGGTTGAGTTAATTCTACTTTTGTTTCAACTTTCACTTGATTATCAACAGTTGTTGCTAGTCACAGAACTGCTCTACAGCTTTATTAAACGTGACGTTGTAGCAATGCTGAATAACAAGAACGTGTGATCAAAAGTTTTGTTTTTCCAGCGTCTTTGCAAAGTTATTGATGTAGTTAAAAAATTTATTAACTCAATGTCATGGCTTTAAATTCAAATGCTATGTAATTCACGTCTTTCAACATTCAAAAGGTTTAAGTGATTTTGATATTATGGGTTTGTTTTTGGATGCAAATGCAGTCGCACTTGTTTGGCTAAGTCTTACAAGTTGTCAAATGCAAACTCTCACTTGATGATTGGTGGCAAGAATCTGTTGACTCCAACGTAATTTGCGCTCAGACTAAAAAAAAAAATTAAAAGAATGAATGCATTGAATGCATCGTGATATTTTCGGAATCTGGCTAGACCTTAATTTTTTAGTTTCAAGTAGATCAAATTTACTCAAAGACACGAGGCGTAAGCCAGGCCAGAAAAATATACGGTTCACTGACCGCATGCCGCCCGGCGGAGGATTTGAAAAAATGTTACAGTTTGAACTAATGCTGCAAACTTGAACTTGAACTCAAGAAGTCAGTCTTTTTGGCGAAACTCGAACTTAATGTTGTACTGGAAAAATAAAAATTCCGAAACTCGAACTTGAAATGAAATTCGATAAAACATCGGTAGGGTTCGAGGTCATTAAATAAGTAATTTTAAAAGGAGAATAGTAAATATTATTTTGCAGTGATGAAGGTCTTAAAACTGTTTTTTGAGGTTTCGGTTTTAGCCTTGGGTTCGATTGTCGTGGTTGTAACTCTTAAAGGTCGTGTGGTCTAGAAAATTTTTTGGTCTCCAAATCAAAAGACCTTAAAGACCCCTTAAGACCGTGTTTATTTCTATGGTGATTGCGTAGAATCATTACAGTCTCAAACGTTTTCAAAAATTTTACAACGATCAAAATGGAAACGTAATGTTGAATAGCAGCGAATCCGATCATTCGTTTGACATTCGAAAAGTTTGGCTATTCGCAGGCGTCACCGCGCGACAGCGAAATACAAAGGTATATGAGAAGTTATTTTGAGTGACATCACTAGAACATAGCTAGAAAACTTTTCGGCAATTCGCAGGGGTGCCTGTACGATTCCGAAATATTTGGAAGTTGACAGCTTTTTTGAGTGAGATCGAGAGAAGAACATTAATTTTTGCTTGTCAGCTAATCGACTATCGAGATGTTCGGTGACGTCTGGGCAAAGCAAACTGATTTTACAAGGTGGAAAATGAATCAATAAAACAACATTAAAGAGGATGCTTTACTTCAAAGCAATTGAGGTCGTGATTTTTAATTTAGGAGCTTCATGCCTAAACAAAACATGGACGATTCGAAGATGCAAGCTGTCACAAAAAAAAGAGGTTTAGGAAAACATTAAGAAGTGCCTAGGACCTAGGTATCATTCAATTTAAATGTCATTGGTCATAGAAGAGTTAATTGGCCTAATAGTGATCTAGCGTTTGCTGTAACCAGCCGTAACTAGACATTGCCTATTTCAGAGGAAAGTACTTGGTTTCAAAATTTGAACAAATCATGTTTAATGAGATTAATGTAGTGTTTCGAAGAACCTTCTTCATTGGTATGTATTAAGTTCACTTTTGAAATAGCGAAACAAAACTGCATGATTAAAAGCCAAAGTGAAAGAAAAATAAATGGTAGTGAATGGAGCACTGGAAAAACTTAAATTAAGGATACAAAACATAAAATTTTCCTGCACTCAGCTGCGCAGATTGGAATAGCTTTTGCAGTTCTTCCGATAGCTGTTCCTAACCTGGGCTATGTTTGTGTTGTTTTGTGGTGGCCAACATCGAGTGAAAAGCCAATTCTCATTTTGTACTCGGTCATATTTATTCTTCCCATTATATTGATGTGGTCTTCAATAATAGCAACTTACGCAGCAGCTCGGCCCGGCTTGAGGAAACATGATAAACAACTTCAAACTGATGATGAAATGCGTCTTTTAGGAACTTTAGGAGTTATGACAGCAGTTTTTACCACATGCGTTTCACCATTAGCGCTTATACCAATTGTAAGTGCATTTTTATTATCTGCCGACACAATAGACTCAGAAAATTTCGATCCAGAGACTGTTGATGTTACTACAAAATTTATATCTGTTGAGATCGCATTGGGTGTGCTTTTAGCCAGCAACAGTCTCTGGAACTGTTTTATTTACAGTATTCGAGAAACTAATTTCCGTAGTGCTGCAAAGTTGCTTTACAAAAAAATAGCACAAGGATTAAAACTGAATACAATCTGGAATGCTGTTTCCCTAAATCGTGACGTACAAATAGCAGTTTATTCGTAACTGTTCTCGGTGATCTGATTACCGGCATATATAAAAATTAATTTTGTGCTGGGGGGGGGGGGGGGCGCAGCATTTAATGAGTACAGCCTTGTTTTCATGGGTGGCATCTATATAAATTTGTGGTCAACATCAAAAACTTGATTGACCATACAATAATTATCAATGTTTTTTCCTTGTATAAACTTGAAGACTCTTTTGTAAGAGATCAACATTTTGAAAGCAAGAATTTTTCCCGTTTTGATTGGCAAACAGCCATGAGAACTTCTCTTTGGAGATCATCTCTCTAAAGTGTATTTTTTATGCATTTTTCTTCTGTCAAACCAATGATCATAAAACTAGGTAGTTGTATGGGCATTGTCCAAACCGTTTAAGAGAAGCTAGTGCCTTTTGTCCCCCTCGTCCGAATATGCCACTGGATGTGATGTAAACTCATTAAAAGCAAAGTATTTAACAAGCTTTATCAGCTTTACAACACCGAAAATAAATGGAGGATTTACATGTTTTTGGGTCGACCCTCAATATTTAGGATGAGAGGAAGGTCTTGAAAGTCAAATATAAATGAAATGAATATTTACACATCTTCTAAACATTACAAAATCTTTTTCACTAAAATCATTCTCAATTATATTTATACCCCAGGTTTAAATTTTAAGTAAAGTATGATTAGTTTTTATGTCCTTTTTCAAAGGTGTTATACAACAAACTAGATGTGTAATCATAATTCTAGTAAGGAAAGGAGAAACAACGGATGAATAAAAATTCCATCTATCTCAGCAATTTTAATACCACTCAAAAAGATCCCACCAATAGTAGTGGTTAGCGTAATCATATCCTGTGATGTACTTTAACCAACTGTTGTTTATTGCAAATTTATTGGGTTATCCACATTTCTTAGGGAGTGCTTTGCTGTTCATGATGGTTGTGCCACCAAACTACTGTATAATTTAACTATTAATCGTATTTATTCGGGTTTTTTTGTTATTTTTAACTCGTAATGTATAAATTTTAGGCTACTATCTGCTTTTGTTGGCAATAGCCAACTATTAAGAATGCATGGCGTTAGTATGTATTTCAATCATGGTTGTTCGCTGTGGGTTTCGGCTTCTGTGTTGCTTGCAAATATATCAGCCTTAGAACAGGTGTTCTTATGCAATGGTAGATCGAGGGGGAAAGGGGCAATCGCTCTTCCAAAAGTCAAAACAGTCAATCTGAAATATATACTGTTTTGGATTGTATGGAAAACAGCATATCCACAACAATTCTGAATGAGTCTTAAAACAATTTGGGCATTCGCTATGTTTTGCAGTAATCCATTTTGCTTTCCTTGTGTTTTTACAGCGCGATGGTGACGTGAGCATCATCTCTCTTGCTGGAAGGAGATCGTAGTGAAACAACTGCAGTACCGGTTGCTAGTAGCAACCAGTACTACAGTTGTTTTACTACTGTCTGCTAACGATTTTTGACCTTAACTACCAACGATTTTTGAAAACGAGATGAGCATAAAGACAAATAAAGTCAATATTTTGCTTTGTTGCCATGGCCAAAAGAGAAGCCTCGACACAAAGCCTCCTTCTTTTAAATAGGCTAGCAAGGTCTTGGCGAGAATGACGCGTGCCTGGAACAATAGTTTGGAGACTTGATGCGCTTTTTTTGTGTTTTCGACGAGTTGAAGAGCTTTTTTTGATCATTAACTTTTTGAAATTGATTGTGTTGTTTGTTCTAGTATCCCATACATTCCTTTTCGAAATCAACTTTTTCCAATCGATTTTATTGCCCTATGTCAAGTTTAAAATGATGTTTTTTTAAAATGCTTTTGGCGCGGGGAAAGATTTTAGGTGTTGTAAAAACAATTTCGGGTCTGTAGGTGACCATTAGACCCCTGCTAACGCTACTGTCCGCTGGTACTGGTAACTTGCATACGATATAGTTTACGGGGTCAAAGAAATCTATCGCCATGGTGGCCCAGCCTGACAAAAGACTTGCACACACGACATAACTCCATATACCTAAAAGGACAATTAAAATACGTACTCAAACACCTATTAATGGTTATAACTTGAGTTGGCAATACAGACGACGGCCCCCTAGTGGTGGTCGTTTTGACAGTTAGAGAAATAAGCTATTTAGTGGTAGACCTATTTGGCGATTTGCTGCTTCCTATCGCATTTGCATTTGAGATATTACATTCTTTGCACTGTTTGCTTTAATTCGGCCATAGAATATGGAAAGGGGACATGCCTTTCCCCAAAGTCATAAAACCTATACCAATAGGCACAAATTAAGCCAATTTTAAAGCAAATAGGTTTTCTCTATGTTTAGTTTTACAACGTGATCCTGTCATTATTTTATTTTGATGTTATCTTGAACTTGGAATTATATTTCATTTGACTGTAAACTAAAACCCGACCTACCCACTTTTAAATGAATAGTAGTCTTACATACCGGTACAAAGAGCCTATCAATTACAAATATCAGTAACGTGCTTTAATATTTGCATTTGCTATCAAAATGACAGTGAACAGTGTTGCCACACAGATCAATTTCAAGAACATCAACATTTATCATAAATTACCTCTAACTTTTGGTCAAAACATCAAGCGCAAATGAGACAACAATTTATTAAAAAAAGACCGAAAAAATTACGAAAATTACCGATTTAGTCACATCGTTCGTCGTAAATATTTACAATAGCTACTTTTCAAATGGTTTAATCACGACTGTACAAGTCACATCGTTTGTTGTAAAAATTTACAATAGCTACTTTTCAAATTGTCTAATCACGACTCTACAAATTACTGTTAGCTATTAATATGCAATAAATTTGCAATTGCGTAGCCTAATGCATCACTCTGCGGTATATATATCTGCTCTGGAAACTATAACAGCCTTTAAAATGCATTATAAATAAGCTAGAATGCAGATTAGCAGATTTTTATCTTATTTTAAAAAAAGATTTTATGCAAAGACACATTTAAAATAGGGTACAATAAAGCTGTTTAACACTTAAAAACCATAGTATGTTTACAGAAGTGAGTAATGCACATTACATAAAAATTATTTTTCAATGCATGACTTGTTAATCTCAATAAAACTAAATCAAACAGTTCCTAAAAACAATTCCTTAAAACAATGTTGTTTTTTACACGACAGAAAATGTCTCATCTTGGTATAAATACTGTTTTGTACTAGCTTCACAAAGGCTTGCATTTAATCATTGCCAGTTCATTAGCTTTCTTCAAAATAGCTCTTGTATCGTTTTCGTGGACCTCCAGTAACCATATCTTCAACTAATCTTTTTGATGGCTGCCACATTGTGCAACCTCCACGAGATACACGTTGTTTCGCTAGAAGCTGCCCTTAGTTTGAGAGTCCATCTTGTTTCTTTTCGAAGTTTTTACTGAGTTCACTGAGCTGAATACTCTTTCTACTGCCGCTGTTGAATGTGGTAGAGACATTAACCTGAAGAAGAAGGGGCCCAAATGTGGAAAGCGAGGTTCTCCAATTTCATTTTTTAACTTTCTTACGTAATGCCAGAACTGAGGGGAAGTCATTGACGTGACAACCTCTGTGCAATGAATTTTCAGCACATTTGGGAGTTCATTCCATTCATCATCCAATGCATCCCGTTTATTTTCATCCAGCAAGTGACAAAACTTAGAAATTATAGGCAAAATAGATGGGCGGTTCTGGTGAGATTTCATTGCCAAAACTGGGTCCAACACAGAAAGCAATTTCATTTCTGAAAGATTAATCCGTTGTTTGATCTGAAAACACAGCTCCACCAAAAAGCTCAAACAACCAGTTCTTGTTGCCTTTTTCACTGAATCATTTAAGATATTTAGCTCAAGTTGAGCACGTACACCAATTTTAATTTGCTCTAAGCATAAAAAATTATGCGGATTTCTTGGATTCTGTAAAGGATCAGAACTCTCCATGTACATTGACATCAATGTCGTGAGAATATCCACCGTTTCCGAATACACTTTGTGGAGGGTAAAGTCTTCGGATTGAAACAAAAGATTCAGGCCATTAACTTTGCGCAGCACATATGCCAGAAAGCATAATTTTGCTTTAGCATCTGAAGTAAAGGCAGAAGCTAAATCTCTAGCTCTGTGAGACAAATCTTTTTCTGCTAATGAAGTGACTTATTGCTGAAAAAAGGTATTCAATGATTCCCACTGCTCCAGTATTCGCTCCACAACTTGTTGGTGACTTAACCATCGTGTCTGTGCAATTTTCAAAATCGCATGACGAGGAGCGTCACATAGTTTTTGAATATTTTCAAACTTTTGTTTTCTTTTGCTCCAGTGAGAAAAATAGCTGCAAATGTCACGAATTAAGTTTTCAATCCAAGCAGGCAATTTCTTGGAAGCATGGGATAAACGCAATGCCAAACTGTGACAAATGCAGCCATTTACAAAAATGTGGGGGCAAGCTTCCTTCAACTGTGCCTGAAACCCAGAAACTTTGCCCATCATTGTTGCACAATTGTCTGCACCTAATCCAATAAGATTTTTTGGTGGAATAGAATGCTTTTCAAATGGCACATTGGAAACCGCCTTAAACAATCCAAGTGATGTTCCATCTAGCACTTCAATAATATCAAAACATCTGTCAACAGTTTGCATTGTGTTAGCATTCACATATCTAACAACTAAAGCCAGCATTTGAGTTACACTTACATCTGTGTTTTCATCTAAAGGAATGCTAAATGTTTGATTTTTCAGAACATCAATAATATCCAGGGATTCCTCTCTTCCAATACCCTCCACAATAGTGTAGGTAGCTTTTGTCTTTTTCAAGGTGATGCCCTTTTGCACAGACGGATGAAGTTGTCCAATTTTTTTCACAATTTCAACTAAATGATTAGCAGCAGCAAATGGCAGTTCATGTTCAACAATAAAACTTGCGAGTTGTAATTCTGCTGTTGCAACTTTCTTACTAAAATGCTTACCTGCTTTATTAGCTTTGGAAAAAAACTGCGTCACTTTAGTTGACTTTTTTGCAGCAGCAACATTCGACTCATGCTTATTTGTTTGCTTGTGATGCAAAAGATCACATTTTTTCGGGGCACTAAATGCAATATCACAGTAGCTACATAAGGCTTTTAGTGGGTCATCTGTTTTTTTAAGCCAATCTTTTAATTCAACTTCTTGCAACCAATGCTCATTGAAGCTTTGTTTGTAAATTGGAACCATTTTTCTTTTCTTGGGTGTTGACTTAGCCTTAGTATTGCTGTCACTTTCCAAATCGTTTTCACTACTGTGAAGATTAATCACGCTAATATCACTATTACTATCCATCTCCAAAATTACAAAAAAAAACAATCAATAATAATGAGCCTACAGTGCGGTAATTCTAATTGAGGTCTGGTACTAGCTCTATCTCTTTATTTTCAGCCAATCACTGAATCAACACTTTAATTTTTCCATGGCAAGTACTGAGTAGGCCTATACAGGTACTGAGTAGGCCTAGCCTATCATACCGTAAGTTGTTATTTACTGTATCAAGCATAAAGGAACGCATTACTGTATCAGGTACCAGTACCGTACCATGCCTATCGCACTACGCACCTATGTTACGCACACTCACCTTGCCGTCTACGTTAGTACGCTGCTCACTGACCTCACTCTCGAAGAGTCAAGACATCCGAGAGTGACAAAAAAGAAAAAATCCCAACTGAGGTATTGTGAAAATGCTACAAAATTTAGCCTATTGCTAAAAATTATTCTTTTTAACTAGTTTTACTTAGCGTTAGCTACTGTAGTTTGTAGTTAGCAGCCAGACTGCTTAACATCAGATTCATCAGCAGAAACATCAAACATCAAATGATGGGTCGAAAACATCAAATTTGATGTAATTACAGCAAGTGTGGCATCACTGACAATGAATAATTTTGCTGCTGCTGGTGTTCTCATTATATTGTGGCAAGCATTGTGATGTCATTAGGATTATGCCGTAAAAATGCTGTGTATAAGGATTCAGGACAGAAGAAAGAAAGTATGCTTAATAAACACCAAAATTCCTAATCGCTTGTCGCATGTTGATAGGGTGTAAGATGTTATAGAATTGCTTTTAGCAAAAGTCAACGTTTCTGTAATCGCAATCGATTACAAAAACGTTATCGGCGGGTGTACATAGTCACCTCATGTTTGCCAAGTTTATCGCGAGCTGGTAACCTTTTATTTGCTCTGTTATCACCAAAGACGTTCTTAAACTAAACAGATTTTTATCCGACGGTTAAATTCAGCAAGTTCTTGAAAGCATATCAAGGTTGTGGGAGTGTGCCAGGTTAATTGATATGTATTTTCAGGATGTAGCCATTAAATATTGGGACTGTTGCTTACGACTGTTTTGTTGCTGTAGGCGAATTTGTATAAGCTAATGGCTATGACTGGGCACATGTTGCTTGGTCCTGGCATAAACGCAGCCATGAAACGAGCAAACTAATCCGAAATGAAGCACTCACAATTAAGTTGTAGAAATAGCAGAGCCCCCATTACTAATGTCGAGGTTAAAAATATCAAATCAGCTGGCTGCGCCGGTCTCATCCAATTGCAAAGAAAATTGCTTCAACATTTAGGTGATATGTAGCTCAACAGTATTATTTTTTTGCAAAAGTTAAACCAGGACCATTTAGATTCCCATTCTCTTCTTCTTTGGTGATCACCAAGTGTTTTGCTGGGAGTTGGCTAAATATTTAAATTTGTAGAAACTACATTTAATATGAATCGTTCTGAATATTTTGATGGATCATGCCTAACATCTCTGAAATCGAGAAAATATAGGCAAAATATACCAAAGGAATTAGTTTTCTCAAAATCGAAATTTTGTGAAGTGCAGGCACCAAAATTTTAAGTGTTTCTAATCGTTATGCAACATTTCATAAACGTTTAGTGCAGGGGTTCTCAACCTTTTTTCTCTCATTTACCCCTTGGCAAATTTCAAAAGTAAAATTCACCCCCCAAATTTTTTTTATATTTTTACTTCTACAAATGCCTATTGTAGTAGGCAAAAATGTGAATCTTTTGCTAACAAAATTTACCCTCAAGGCAGGTCAAATTTACCCCTGGTTTAGTGACTTCAATTTTTGATAACTGTTTTTGAAAACAGAATGATAATGCCAAAGAACCATGCTTGCGAAGAAAAGTAGTCAAAATGTAGGCTACCAAGGAACTAACTTTTTGTCAGTTCTTCTATCTAAAAATTGCAATTTTGTTAGGTGAAGTCGAATACCGGTAATTGTTCAGCTAAAAATAGTACCGGTACATGATTACGGCAACCAATTGTTGATCAGCCATTGTAAACTAATCCTTAGCCCTAACTGATTAGAATTACATATTGCTGGAAAACAAATTTACTAAACTTTCAAAGAATAGTAAATGCTAGTACCTAATTATAACCTGTTTGTATTAAACCCACCTGTTTTCACTAATCTTACTACATTTTGATAGGGGTAGAAAGTTACACAACCGGTGTTAACGTTCAGTTTTTTTCGTATAAAAACAAATACTAAAAATACATACAAAATAATATTGAAATTGCCTTGAAATAACCTTTAATTTGTTGAAACAATTTTATAAATAGGTTCAAAAGTGAGGTCAAAGCCAGACTTTAAATGAACTGATTTTTTAAAAATTGTGCAATTTGTGAAAAAATCATCATATTATGATCTCTCGCAGCAAAATATGTTAACCAAAAGGTTCCCAAACTGGGATCCGCGGACCCCTGTGGGTCCGTGGCGACCTCACATTGGGTCCGTGGCTTCGTCCCGGTCAGTCAATGAATCAACGTTTGTCTCGGTTAGCAAAAAGTCCCGGTAATTTACTTCAGCGAAATCATAAAAAGTAACTCTAGTCCGAAGATGAATAGGACCGCGAGTGAGACAATACTTTACCGAGTTACAATTGTGAAATTGCTAACCCAGCATGTCAGACGACTCTTGGGTAACCACCAGTGGCAGTCCGCCTTGTTGGTGGTGGGGCTACCAGTCACTCCAGACTGGTTTGAAATGGGCTGCCATCTTTCGCCTAGCCTAATTTCAATTAGGTTGACGGCATGAATCTGAATTGCCGTTCATGCCGTACCTCCATCCCGAGAAAGAGGAGGGGTAACCACACACAAACAGTGAGACAATCGGGCACTGCGGTAATGCAGATGTTGATCTTTTTTTCTTGGAGGACAGCTCCATTTTCTGTTGTATTCGTATTTTAATTGCACAAGCCAACAAAAGATTTTTGGCATATAAGATGAAAGCCGTTGAAAGGTAAATTGGGGGCGCTGAGTTCGAAAGTGACGTTATTTTTTGCAGAATGGCTTTAGTTTTCGAGAAATTTTGAATTTTTTATTTATTTTTTTACCGTAATTAGGACTACTTTTAAATGGACAATTATATAGGGCTGGTCAATGAATAAAATGTGTTTTCAGAGCAACCGATCCATATTGGTCGAACATGAATGATTACTGAGCTAAAACAAGCAAAGCTCATTATTCACGGAATGAATAAAGCACGCTTTACAGTAAACGTGCAATGTTCAACATCATAAAAAATTACAAAGAATTGTATCGGCCCATCATTTGCAAAACACAGCTTTTATAACAAACATTTACATGGAGATGTTCATAGACTTAAAGAAACATTAACTAGCATGTCACATTGGATTTTAACTGTTCATCTGAAGAAAAGATTGCTTATATGATTTTCGGCTATGGCTTTGTTCAATACAATCACAGATTAATGTCCAGCAATAATCTGCCATCATGTGAGAGCCCCAACAACTTTGGTATCTATCTTCCATCGTCCTAATGTCATGATGGAGCCTCTCTCCTTGTTCCTCGCTAACATCACCAAGATTCTTTAGGAAATAGTCTACATGGCCAAGTAGGTGGTGAAGTTTGATGCTCATCCTTGCACCGAGAGCTTGAAAAATTTGGAGCATCACATCCACAAGGTTCTGGTAGTTGCTAGCTTTTGTGTTACCTAGAAACTCTCATATTACTGAGACATATGAGCACCAGGAAGCCCTCTCAGCCACTGTCATACGAGCAGTGAAGGTTTTGGCTTGCATCAGTTTGTGAATTTGGAGTCCATCAAAAATACCTGCATTAAGTTTTTCCATGCTGAGACCAGTAAAGGTTTTGGCGATATAATTGAAACAATCACCATTTTTATCAAGAGTCTTCACAAATCGTTACATCAGATCCAACATTATGTAAAGCGGAAGCAGGATAATGCGATCCCGAGAAACCAGTTTGGATATTTTTATTGCCTACTGCAAGATCTTCTAGTGCCGGCCAATCTTTCTTTACCCACTGCTGTCCCAGAAACAGAGAAAACGAGGATGTTTGGTGTACTCCACTTGTTGTCCTACCAAAATATTGACCATTTTAAAGTCTACGCCTATGGTCCAGTTGCGCTCATTGTAGCTCAGTTTCTGCCAAACCATCTTCACATTCAGATAGTGTTCTTTAACAATCACGGAATGTCTGATCGGAACACAAGCAAACTTTGCCATTAAGGAACACTTGCCATTAAGAATTACACATTTCAATTTCCTTTTAAAGCTGTTTATAAACAATCTCCATTCATTTGATTTGTACACTGGAAGACCCATTTCTAAAAGGAGGCCTTGGATGTTGTTGCAATAAACAAAGCCATCTTCCATAGTGAAAAATCTAATCAAGAAATCATCCCTATCACGGTAGAATGCAATTTTAGTTCCCGAATCCAGTATACCATTTTCACCAAGACCAGATGCCAAAATCTTAGACGATTTCTTGGAAAGGCCGAGATCACGAACTAGGTTACTCAGTTGGCCTTAACTAAAAAGTTTTGGTTTTGCACTGAGCAAAGATGCTGCAGTATCCATGCTTGGAGAGCTACCAATACTACTGTTGGTGTTATCAGTATCATCCATTGCTTCCAGTAGCATTTCATCAACAGTAAGGTCAAAGTAAAAAAGTGAAAACTAAAACTGGAACTTCAGCGCAATGTGGTATGGGTCGTCGAGCAGACTCAATATCAGGTTAATACTAATCTTTCTTCTTTTGCTGATTCCATCCAGACATATCCACCATGCAAAAATAACAATCCGCCTCGTAGTCGGTAGACCTGGGGTTCATTCCCTAAGTTGAGTCATACCAAAAGACTTTAAAATATGGTATTCACAGCTTCCCTGCTTGGCGCTCAGCATATAAAAGGGATAGTGTGGAGAACAAGCCGGCAAGTTCGCTTGTTGTGTCCTTGGGCAAGGCACTTAACGGGACGCCTCCGTCTTTATGTGGCAGACAGGTGGCCCTCCCGTACTTCACCGGGTTATAATTGTGAAATTGCTAACCCAACATGTCAGACGACTCTTGGGTAACCACCAGTGGCAGTCCGCCTTGTTGGTGGTGGGGCTACCAGTCACTCCAGACTGGTTCGAAATGGGCTGCCATCTTTCGCCTAGCCTAATTTCAATTTGGTTGACGGCATGAATCTGAATTGCCGTTCATGCCGTACCTCCATCCCGAGGAAGAGGAGGGGTAACCACACACAAACAAAAATAACAATCATCATGGTGATTTTTGGGCTCACGCCATACCTTAGGATCCCTAAACCGCATGGAACTGACTTTGCCTTGGGTCCAAAAGCGCAGCGTTTGTGTACAATGTTTGCACACCTTGTTGGGTGCTTAAGATTTGTCTTGGTTCCCTAACTTGATTTCAAAGTAGGCTTCAAAAGCTCTTTTGTTAAAATCTTTTATATTGCATTGGCACTTTGCCATCATATATTCACCACAAATGTAGCAAAATACGTCTGGATTGTTTTGGCAATGCCTTCGCTAAGTGCTCATCTCTACTACTTTCTCATATGCACCTTTATTCAAGACAAAGTAACTAAACTTCTGCAAATAAATATATAGTATTCACTAGCCGGCGTCGCCCGGCAAAGGCTCCCCATCAGTAACATCGGGATTGAGAGTGTCGGTTTAGGCGGCCAAGCCGGCTTCACATATCAGGCTTTTGTATAAAGAGTTACCAAACGTTTATGTGTTTTCTGCACACAAGATGTTCACGACTTTTTGTGCTCCTTTTCCCAATAGAATATCTCATTTCAAGATCCTGGCTATGCCTTAGGTCTATGTGCTCTGTTCATTGCTGACACAAACCCAAGGGAGCCTTGCGTTTCCCTTGAAAGTATAGAAACACATTTGTGATATTGAGCTATTCTAAAGCAAAAGGGCAAAAACGTCTTTCATGTCGTGCGCTTTGACACAGTAATGTTGTTTTCTTTTGATTTTCCCTTAAACTTTCTCAAGTCCTTGCTGGCTACGCATTATGTAGCATGTTTTTCTCCTTGCTTGACGTGCCCTGGGGAGTTTAAAGTGTCCTTGCTTTTCCTCAAATGTTTGGTTTGACCCCGGTAGCTTTATAAAGCAAAATGTCAATAATATGTTCCATATGGTACGATTTAACACAGTGACGTTGTTAATTTTGATTTCGCCTCAAACTTTCTTAAGTGCTTGCTGGCTATGCATTATGATTCATATTTGTTTTTCCTTGTTTAGGTATGCTTATAGAAGTTAAATAAGTCCTTGCTTTTCCCAAATTTTCAGGTTTGATCCCGGTAGCTCTATAAAGCTATTATCAAGCAAATATAAAAAAATGTTTCTCCTAAGTATGGTGCGATTTAACCCCGGCAAGCCATACTATCACCCGTGCCAATTAATGCAGCTTCATCAGCTTAACCGTACAAACATTTGTTAGAGCCGCAACAAAATGTTTTACTGAATATAAGCCATAGACCCTGTACATGTAATGGTGATCATGTTGGTTTGTTAATCAAGACTGGAAGTATTCTAAAAGAAAGAACGATGACACAAACTACTATTCGCAATATATAAAAGTGTAAGGGGGTGAAACATAGTCAAAATTGATGGCGTCGCCCAAATGGTAATCGTTTTGACTCAAAAAGAAATGATCTGTTTGTTGGTAGGCATGTTCGACGATTTGGTGGGCCCGCTGTTGTATTAATATTGGTGACATTAAGATTTTTGCCTGCACTGTTTGCTTTAATTTGGCCTTAACATGAAAAGGAGCCCTGCCTTTCCTTTAAGTAATACATCCTATTGCAATAGACGTCTATTAAGCTCTTATTAAACAAAAACATTCCCTCTTAATCCAGTGTTTCAGATTGATGCTATTGTTGTTTAATTTGGTGTACAGACATTTCATCACCAGACATTTAATCACCCGACACTTAATCACGATAGGGTTAGGGTTTAGGGTTAGAGACGAGACACTTAATCGCGTTAGAGCAAGGGTTAGGGTTAGGGTTAGGGTTAGGGTTAGGGTTAGTCACCACTTTTTTTTTAATTTATTCATTGGGTGGCCTAACCCTAACCCTAACCCAAACTCATTTTAGGCTTAAACATTATATATACAGTTAAATAATAGTAATTTAATACCTGGTGAAAAAAAGTGGTGACAGATAACCCACAAGTACCCTTTATTGTAATGTTTTTGTATTAAAGTTATCTGTTTTCACTGAGCTCACCACTTTTGGGAGGGCTACAAAGTTACACCACAGGTTTTAAAAATTAGTTTTTTCGGTATAAAAACTAATATTAATTGCACATATTATACACTGTCGGACTCACCTTGAAATAACCTTTAATTTGTTTTGAAAAGTTTGAAAATCGGTTAAGAAATAAGGTCACAAATCAGTTTTTAAATAAACTGATTTTGCGAAAAGGTTGCAATTTTTGAAAACATCTTGATATTATGATCTTTGGTAACAAATATTTGTGTTAATCGCACCAGACATATTATGACATCATAGACCCAGTTTAAGGGAGCGAGGGAAAAAATAAGAAAAAATGCTTAGAAGGCTCTAAGCCAGTGGTGGGCAACCTTTTTCGGTTTGCGTGCCAAAATCGGCTAAATCTCAGAACAGAATTCTTCCGCGTGCCAGCCAAAATTTGTGAAAACCTAAAGAAAAGATAAGTTACCCAAATGGTGAAAACACAATATAACTAAAATCACGTTTACTCACATTGAAAATAACGCCCAAACAAAACGGACTTTTGCCTCTTTTAAATCAAAACATATTTACAAAAAACTTCTAAACAAAACTTAAATTACTTTTCAAAGAAAGCATAAGTCCGACAAAATCTTTGGTTCTCTTCATTATTTTAGTGAGACTTCTGCTGCTGCATTACCGCTGACAGAGATTTTACATCAGGTCTATAGTTTGTGACCTTCAGATATATACATGAACTACTAGTTTCATCAGTCAGGCTACTCCTACTACGAGACTTAATTAAGTTCATAACTGAAAACAAAGATTCACAAGCATATGTAGATAAAAACATCGAGAGTAATGCTGTTGCAAAATTTTTTAAAGACTCAAAATTTTTAGGAATGGCATTCCAAGTCCGCAATAGTTCGTTTTCGGCACTTATCTCGAGTATTCCCTTCTCTAATTGCCTTTTTTCAATGTTTTCCAAGTCAACTCTAAGGTCAATAAACTTTTATTTCCAAATTGAGCTACTCTGAAATTCAATCAACTGCATTTCAAATTCATCCATGTCTATCCATGAAAACTTTTCTAGGTTCAGTTCCTCCATTTTGATACAGCCTTGATACCTCATGAATTTTGCTGTCTCTTCTAATTCTCTAAATTTTGAAAATCTTGTGAAGAACTGCCTAACAACTGACTCGATAATGTTTAAAAATAGCTTCTTTAGGCTTTGAAGACCTGTTTTGTCATCGGTTTGGAGATCAATAAATTGACTCTTGAGGTTTGAAAAGTATTTAAATTTTTCATCTCCAATATCTTTCTTAAAGATTTCTAGTTTTTTTTCAAAAGCCTTTATGTATCCAAACGTAACATCAAGTGTCTTACCACCGCCCTGTAATTTAAAATTCAGATGTTCACAAAAATCTGCAAAGAACATTAGATTTGAAACCCACTTAAAGTCAAACATTTCTTGGTAAAAGTATCGTGGTCTTTTAAGAAAATTTTTATCTTGTTAAAGCATTCAACGAACCGTTTTAGAACTAAACCCCGGCTAAGCCATCGAACATTGTTGTACATTTTTAATCCTCTATACACAGATTCTACCTCATTCAGTAAAACTTCAAATTGTCTTTTATGTAATGCCCGAGCAGAAATGTAGTTTACAACTTTGGTAACTGTTTGCATCACTTCCTGAAGTTCCTTCAGGCCAACTTTTGCACATAATGCCTCTTCATGTATGATGCAATGAAAACCTATCACTGGATGACCAACTTCTGATGTAAACAAACTTACAAAACCTGCCTTCTCACCAGTCATGCTCGGGGCGCCATCAGTTGTGACGGACAGTACTTTGGAAATGTCAATTTGACGAGAAGAAAATTCGTTTATAGCAGCCTTACGCATCGCGGCTCCCGTAGTACGCTCAGGTAGGGTTAGAAGGGCAACCATCTCTTCACATATTTCATCACCTTTACAAAATCGAGAAAATGTTGCGAGCCTTGCTGATGATGTAATATCAGTACTTTCATCAATACAAATAGAAAAATACTTGCATGAAGACAAATCTTGTGTCAACTGCTTAGCAGTATTACTTTCCAACTTAATTATCCTATCCTTAACTGTTTTCTTACTCAGAGATAAATCTTTAATACGCTGAATAATCTTTTCTTTTTCTGAAAAATTGTCAAAAAGAAATGGTGCACATTCCAACCAAGCTTCTTTAATATAATCTCCATTACTAAGTGGTTTACCATGTTGAGCAATTACTTTTGAAACTTCAAAACTAGCAGCAACTAAGTTGGAACTGGACCTGCCTGAGATGAAGTTCATAAATTTATCAGCTTGTTTTTTTGTTTTGCTGAGTTTGCTATTAATTAACTCTCTTTTTTCTTCTTCGGTTTTATTTGTTTATGTTATCATGAATACTTTCAAGTGCCTTTTCACAGATGACGTTATACAAACAACCGTTTCAAAACAGAATATACATAAAGCTTTATTGTCTTTCTCAATTACACCAAATTTTTCAGTCCATTATTTTTGAAATACTCTGACATCTTCAATTAAACGTTTCTTAGTTGCTAGTCCAGACATTATTACCATCCGTAAGGGTAAAAAAGAAACGCATCAAGTTCTTTACTGAAAAACAAGAGGTAAGCCTAAATACTACAACAATTCAAAACATATAATAAAACTTTTCACTCATCTGCTGCGACTTGCATTTGTTTCAAAATCAACCTATAATGGCACAGTAGCAAGCAGCTCTAACTAGCATGCGCTCTACCAACAGCTTCATAAATCAAGCTGAAATGAAGAAAAAATTGCGGCGCAGACGAACGATATTGAGAGAAAATTTGTTAAGGTTGCGAATTCACCAAGTTACTACGTCATAATGTATTTCTTTGTAGTTATATTGCATCAAAAGTACACAAAGGGTTAAATTAGGTAACAGATTGTTAGCAAACGAAAAGAAAGAAACGGACACCGAGTTCCATTTAATAAAACTGCGGCTTTTAGTTATTAACTTTAAAAAGGATCTCGTTTCCGAGTCCTCGCTCGCGTGCCGGATAGAAGTGCTCGCGTGCCAAGTTCGGCACGCGTGCCAGGGATTGCCCACCCCTGCTCTAAGCGCTTTAATAAAGAATTGCTCGTATCATAATCAAGTAGACATTAATTGTTGTAAAGTTGTTTTTATCAAAAGCGGCTTATTAATATCTCCTTAAAGAACGTTTAATCACGTTTGTGCGACGAGTACTTTTTGAGAAAGTACAAAAAACAGATTGTTCAATGAATCGTTGATTGTGACGTCATTTTAGACCCCAAACAAACGCAAGTTTTTGAAATATGGTAAGTCGGAAGTAGGTTTTCGTTTGAGCGAAAAGCGGTTGTCCTCCGTCAAGTAATGCAAATTCTAAAAAAATTATTTTTGGTTATGACGTCATCATGACGTCACGAATACCCTTATGATGCTCACTACAGAGTGGTGATCAATCGTAGCAAGTTTGATGCTTGTACCTGAAGCAGTTTCAGAGGAGTTAAGACAGACACACAGACAGACAGAATTGCGCTTTATACAGTATATTAGATTAACGTATTCTCCAAAAAGCAGCAATTCATTATTCATTGTGTTCTTAAATTTACAAAATCTAAAACTTTAGTTAGCTGAATGATACATACTTTCCACACTATACTTCTTTTAGGCCTTATCGTGGTTGTTTTAACGCACAGAGAAGGACAAATAAACCAAAACTGATAACTCTTTTCTAAGAAGGAAAATAAAGAGAAACTTTTGATAGGAGTAAGTCGTAAAATTTATGGTTATTAGCTGATAGTAATGCTTTAAACCACATACTTTGATAAATCATCAACATTATGGACTTGTTTTTATTCCAATTAATATACATATACGTTATATGAAGTAAATGGACACTAAACTTTGAATGGGAAACTAGTAATATTACATTAAAGAAGCTTCGCATGCTTGAGAATGCACCGTGCTCAAGCAAAACTATAAAAAATAAAACTAAAAATATCTCCAAAACTAGAGCCAATTTGGCAAAATTAAATGCATTTTCAGACTCAGCGCCCCCAATTTAACCCCTAAGCGATTTAACATCCTTTGCGTTTTGACAAAACTTTTTTTTTGGCCTCTGTTACTACTACTATTGAAAGTGAGTCGGGTGACAAAAGTAAATCACATATACCGTACAGTATATACTCATGTATAAGTCGAATTTCTGGGAGACGATTTTAAGATAAAATTTTTGGGATCGACTTATACAAGAGTAATGTTTATGGACATGTTGCTGTCGAGTGGTATAGAACGTGAATATGAAAAGAAAACTCCGTTATTATACATGCAATATACACACCGCGTATGAAGCCTTAACAAACGCTGATAATATGGTGCTTTACCTTATAAATGTTAACGTTACTTCCCAAAATTATCAAATATTGGTGAAATTTATTGTAGAGGTGTTGAATTAGCTTAAAATATACGGTATATATTATTAGTACACAGGCTTACGACGGCATGCTCAATCATAATGTGGGAGCCGTCATTGTTGTGCTGTATTGCCACCTGTCGGTTTTGAGTTTAACAAATTAATATACAGGGTGTCTCAAAAGTAAGTATACACTTTAAATTTTGATTTGCTTTTCAGGTACTCATCATAGGGCATTCATTTCTTCAGAGAACATAGTGTGGATAAGTAGTAAAACTTAGGTATTGTTTGCATTTTTCATCAACCCACAGAATGACAAGGAGATTAACCCAAGAAATGAGGTGCAAAACTGCTGTTTGGCAAGAAGCATATGGATCAGTAAAGCAAACTCAGCGTCTCTTTTAACAGTGAATTTTGAATTAATTCGTCTCCTACACGACGAACAATTTATGCAATTCATTGTAAATTTATGGAAACTGGATCTGTAATTGATGCACAAAGATCAGGGAAGACCAAGGAGCGGACGGTCAGAGGAAAACATTTGGGTTTTAGAAGAGGAATATGCATGGAGTCAAGGAAAATGCATATGTCGTGCAGCAGTAGAACTGGAGATCAGCCAATCATCTATTCAACGAATGTTACGCAAAGATATTAAAGCGTTTCCCTAGAAGTTGCAAACTGTACACAAGCTTGTAGAAGAAGATAATGACTGCAGGGTAGAAATGTGTGAAACGCTGCTCAACCACTACGAAAACGTTCCATCCATCCTTGACAACATTTGATTCAGTGATGAAGCTATTTTTCATCTGTCTGGAAGAGTAAACCGGCACAACACTCGAATATGGGAAACAGAAAATCCTAAGGTAATCGAGGAGAAAGAGTGTGGTTCATCGAAGCTTGTTGTATGGAGTGCAATTTCCGCTGAAGGCATCATAGGCCCTTATTTTTTTGATGATGATGTCAGAAGAACCACAACTGTCTCAAGAGAAAACTATCTGGAAATGCTCCAAAAGTTTTTCCTCCCAGAGCTGAGAAATAATGCTTCGGTTGAATACTGTTACTTTCAGCAAGATGGAGCTCCTGCACATTACGCCAGGATAGTCAGAGATTACTTAAATCAGTTTTTCCCGATAGGTGGATTGGATGCAGAGGTCCTCTGGAATGGCCGCTCGTTCACCTGACTTAATCCCATGCGACTTTTTTCTTTGGGGTTTCCTTAAGAATAAAGTTTACTCTACACGGCCTCAAAACCCTGAAGAGTTGGAAAAAAAATTAGAGCATCATGTGGACTAGTTACACAAGATTTATTGCAAAGTGTCGGGCAAGAATCCGTCAAAAGATGGCTGAAATGTCTCGAAATTGGTGGCTCCCACGTTGAGGTCAAACATTCTATCAATAAATAAATTCAACGAGATATTAGAACGGTAATCTGTTTCTAGTAGCTTATAGAATATTTTTGTAAACTTTTGACAAATTTGAATAAGCCATTAGATTGTTATTCAAATTTTAAAGTGTATACTTACTTTTGAGACACCCTGTATTTAGGGAATCATTAAACGAAATTTTATTACTGTAAATTTCGAATAAAGTCTAATGCACATACCTTTAAATAGACCTTGATCTATAAATACCGGTAATTATCCAAATATACAAACATTTTAAATCCAACAAACAGTCAACATTTATGTGATAGTAGTCTAATAAAAAGTTTATTTCAATCCTTCAAAGCAATTCTCAGCATCGGTATTGCTATCCCCAAACAGTTCAGTCCATTCCTCAATACCGCAAGTCCATCAAAACATGTTGTAATGCGGAGTTGACTTATACACGAGTAATACTTATAATGATGTAATTTTTTTGTCTTAATATATACATCGATCTATACATGATTATACACAGTAATTGGGGTCTGCGGAAAAGCAGATTCCCAAAAAGGGGTTCGCGAGGCAGCAGATTCACAAAATAGGGGTCCGCAAAGCAAGAAGTTAAGGGAACCTCTGTGTTAACCTTACAAGACAGCATTATGAAATAGTAGAGCGAGTTGTAAGCGTGCAAGAGAAAACGAGAAAAAGCATTCTTAGAAGGCTTACCCTTTAACCCTTTGACGGATACTGGGTCATAAATGTTCCACAATTTTTAATTGTTTTGCCATTAAGATGTTATAACCACTTTTCTAAAATCTATTATTTTCCCATTGTCACCAACAATTATGGAACTGTTTTAAATGTTATCAATTAGAATCTTATGATCCTTAAAGAGTTAAGAACCATAAGATTCTAATTCATAGCATTTGAAATAATTTCCCAATTGTTTGATAACAACAGAATGATAATAGATTTCCGAAAAGCGGTTATTGCTTCATAGCGATATAACAAATAACAATCATGTAACATATGTGTTAAATTGTCCCTCAAAGGGATAAAATGCTTAAATAAAAAATTGCTCGTTGCATTGTCAAATGAGCTTGAATTGTTGTAGAGTTGTTTTTATCAAAATTATCTCATCAATATCACCTGAAAAAGCGTTTAATCGCGTTTCTACAACTAGTAGTTTTTGAGAAAATACAACTAACAAATTGTGTAACGAAGCGTTGATTGTGACGTCATCTTAGATCGCAAAGGTATGAAATTTGTGTAAGGTAATATATTGAGTGCTCGCTTTTGTTTGAGCAAAAAACGGTTGGCTCTGTCAAGAAATGTAAATTTAAAGAAAAAGTATCTTCGATTACGACATCATCATGACCTCACAAGCCCCTTTACCGCACTCAATTTAAGGTGCCAACTTTGATGTTTGTACGCCGAATAGTTTTGGAGGAGTTAAAGCGCACGTATGAACGTACGCGCACTCGTACACACGTACCCACAGAAATGTGCCTTATATATATTAGATGTTATTATTAGTATTGTTTTATATCGAACACAGCAAACGTGGCCAGCCGTGGCTATGTCGTTCGTCACTGTTTTTACGCCCAGTAGTTTTGGGGGGTTCAAGCATACGCATGAACGTACGTGCACACGTACACTCAGAATTGCGTCTTATATATTAGATGTTATTATTTGTATAGTTTTTCGTCGAACACAGAAAACGTGCACAATCATGGCTAAGTCGCTTTGTCATTGTTTTTCCATTCTTAAAAATGACTTTAGGAGTGATATAGAAGTTTTGGTTTTTAATAAATGCATAATGTACTGCTAAATATTAATAAAATCGCCTACCAACCCCTCTACAATGCACATGTGTTCTTCAAGCTGAACTTTTTGATGCAAGTTCCTTTTAGAGTCCTGGAAAATTACTTGAGTAGCATTTTTTCGTCCATCTGAGTAAATACTGTGAACCAGATTCCAATTTTCTTGCTCTTATCTTTTATTTCCTTTATTCGCTGTCTTTCTCTACGTAGTTTGATGTCATCAAAAACAATAAAAAATTTTCAGAAATTAGTCATCTTGCAGCACACTGGCTACAGCTGCTGCTCGATCTGAAAGCTTATATTTTTCATTGATTCTTGCTAAATTTTACCATTTCTGCCTATTCTGCTAATAGTGTGTTTGCCCACTACCATCATATTCCTCAGAGACCTCAGAAAGGGAAGATAATTGGGATCAAGATAAGTAATCAGCTGTAGAGAATGAGGGATTATTTATTAGAGCAGAGCTTACTGATGTAGTAGACCTGCAATAAGCACAGCATCTGATTTAGTTAACTTTTCAACTTCATCAAGGCATTTTGTACTGCGTATAGTCTTCTGATCATTGAAAAATATCATATCATCTGTCATCCGAAGTTTAAAAACTTTCTTCAGATTCCTTCTCTGTTTGTCGTTGGTGCAATTTATGTCTAAAAGTTTATCTACATCAAAGAAAAGTTCTGTTTTTTTCTGAAAAATGTCACTTCACGTTTTTTTTTGAATGGCGATCACTATTGCTTAAGGTGAACATCAATTTATGGATTTTTTCTGAAACTGTGTGTTGATTTCAAGGATGCACATTGCACCACACCCAGCGTTCTATAAGCTCTTTTGCAACAGCTTTGGCAGTTTGAACAGGTCGGTAGTATGGAATGTGAAGTGCCCGCTGGACTACATAACATTTTGTAGGGAGGACTCTTTTTGGAAAATAATAAGCGCTGCAAAATATAAAACCACAGTGAAAAACTTTGATAGTTTGCTTCCGTTTTCTGGTTTCTATAAGTTTCTCAATAAATGTGATTGTAGCAATATACAAATTATATTGTCAAATGATAATTATGCAACAATAGGTGGCCGGTAGCGAGCTGGGGGTTGCAGCTCCCTAAAATTGCTTTTGAAGGTAATTTTTGGTAATTTGTCAGGCTTTGAGAACCCTACTTTTTTGAAATTTAAATATAAGTTTTTTTATCCGAACCCTACATACAAAAAATGAGAACAAACGGGTAAGTTTAATGTACAAATGTTTTGATAAGGTACTAACAATTAGTTTTGTTTGAAAGCTGAAAAAATTGGCTGACTAATTAGTTAGAGCTAAGGATTAGGTTATAATACAATAGCTGAGAAAATATTGCTTGCCATACACTATTTTCCATTTTTACTTGAACAATGATCGTACTGGACCTGAAAACCTTGCAATTTTTCGAAAAAGTTGGTTCTTTGGTACATTTTGACTGCTTTTCTTCGAAATCACCGCTCTTTGGCATTATCTGTCTAAACTTTTAAAAGATTCATCAAAACAGGAAGTCTCTAGAAATTTCAAAAGTTATCCTGCTTCAAGCGAAAAATTAGCAATCCCCGACAAAAAGAGGAGGATAAAAATGATCTTGTTTTATTTTTTGCAACAAAATATTTGTATCGGACTACATATCATCCAAATATTAAAATATTTCTTTTCCAATTCGGTGAAGACGAGACAATCGGCTGATTTGCCATTTTCAACCTTAATGTTACTAATGGAGGCGGTACTACTGTATTGTAATAATTTAACGCTATGCATTATTTCGGGTTAGCTTGCTCTGACCATTGCTGCGTTTATGCCAGGACCAAGCAACATATCCGTAGCAAGAGACTTTAGGTCGTGCAGATAGGCATACAATTACAAAAAAGTCGTAAGTATTGGGCATATATTGAACAGGAAAATCCTAAAAATTCATATTAACTGCTTTGGCGCCCTTCCACAACTTTGATAGATTTTGAAGCACCTGCTCGATTTAACGGAAAGAGAGAAACTTTGGGAGAAATATAGCGGCTATGCGCTACTTCTTTTAATGATTTTTTAGGCTTAATAAATTCCCTTTAAAAAAAGCGGTACTTTTGATTTTGTAACGAGATTTGGATATGTCAATAGCACACTGTCTTTTCATTATTGTTCTCACAAATATCACTTGGGTGAAGCCGTCTAAACCGATATTTTTAATCTCGACATCAGTGATGGGGGCTCTGCAATTGTAAAAACCTAACTGTGAATGCTTCATTTTTGGTTAGTTTGGCCTTTGCCTGGCTGCGTTTAAGCCTAAACAAGCAATGTAAGCACAACCAGAGGCGTTAGCTCATGGAAATAGGCCAACGGCTACGAAAAAGAAAAAAGTGGTAAGCAATGGGCCCAATATCTAATGGTTTAATTCTTAAAGTAGATCAACTTGACGCCCTCCCACAACTTTAATAGGTTTTTAAGCGCCTGATCAATTTAACGGATAAAAATTTGTAAAGTTTAAGAACGCCAATGGAGAAAACAGGCAAATAAGATGTTGCCAGGCACTTGAGCAACTTAAGAGGCATGTAGCGATTATGCACAACTTCCGTAGTGTTTTTTAATCGATTGCGTTTCAAACAAACGATAATTTTGTTTTGGAACGAGATTTGGCTATGTGAAAAACTTAAACATTTATTGCTCTTTTTACTACTCTCCCCTGAGTTAGGCGCGCTTGGTCGGTTGAACCGATATTGTTAACCTTGAGATTAGTGATAGGAGACTCTGCGAGCGTCGGCGGCAGAGCTGGCTAGCAAGCGAATAAATTAACGTAACATTGATTATAAAAAAACAAAGAGGAAACAAGCTGTAATCCCAGACGCAAATTTAGTTGACATGGCTCTATCAACATGAAATAAATTAATCGCAGTATCAATCGGTAAAATGCAGATTTAAATTAAATGAGATATTTGATTACCGGCTGTTATGGAGCTCGCAACCAGCAAGAGCTTCAATGCATTCAACAGAACACAATTATGCATGTAATTAACAAGCTAAAACAAACAGAATCAATTAGCTCTTTATTCATTTACAGCTTCATAAATAGTCTTTAACATTATTACATCGGAGTAATAATCAACCCCAAAATGACCTCATGGTAGTCACTTTAACTACTCGTTTCAAAGACCAATACTTTTAAGTAACCAACAAAACCTAACACAAAACTTTAATTTCATACAGTTAATTGCTTGCATTCAAAGGAGCACTGGAAGCGCGTGATCAATAAAATCGTCTACAGTGAGAAAAAAGATGCATGCGTCTATAAAGTACAAGATTCGCACTAAAAGCTGGAGTAGCATAATGAACTATTTTCGATACTTGCAAAAATGAATTTAGAATCAACTTCATCGTACCACAAGTTATTTTTGCGCGCAACACTTTTATCATTCGGCCTTTGAAAACCTAACTGATAAGCGAAGAATAACTTGTGTTCAGTTCAGCGTAGGCCTCACCAGTAGGTCTACTTCTGACAATTTATTTCTACCAAAAATCCTACAAGTGTGCAAAGAATGTTGTCATCGAATCCATTTCTCAAAAGCACCGCAACTGATAACACTGGCCATCACACTTTTTTTTGTCTAAGGTCTCTAAGCTGATTTAGACTAATTTAGGGGCGCTGACTCCGAAAATCATACTAATTTTCTCTCATCAGGTCAGGTTTTTGAGATATTTGCTATTTTATACCTTTTTACCTTAACATTAGAAGTACGTCTATATACACTGTAGCGTTATAATTATAATTGTAGGCTGTTATTGTGATGTATGTTAAATGATTATGACATCACCAACCTTTAAGTAAACTCAATACTCAAATTTGCTGTACAACAAGATATGTAGTTGGTAAGAAATGAACGCTGAGTAGAAAGTAGGGCTACTGATTGTAGCATATTCTTGTTGATTTCTGGGTCAAAGTATGGTTTATTCTTTTATATTAGGAATTCTCTTATAAGACAGGACTGCTCAACACGCAATTTATTGTATAGCAGTTATTAATCAATTTAGAATGATTTTAATGTGCTGAATCTAAAAATAAAAATGACGTTGGTTTTCTTTAGTCTATTTTAGATGCTGAAGATTTCACATACTTTAACTTGGTTGTATTACTATACTTTTTCATTTCTTTAAAGGTTACTAGTGATTAAAATGAAGTCAACTAGAAGATCTTGTCGAAATAGGCTTGACATATTCTGCTATATTTGCGGTGAATACACACGCGCTCCTTATAGGAATCCAGTCACAACTTTTATAAAGCAAATTTATCATGCCTATTTTGGTATGAAACTTGGTGCCCAGGACAAAGCTTGGGCTCCTTACATGGTGTGCAAGTCATGCACTGAATGTCTGCGTCAGTGGAGTAACGGTAAGAAGACCAGTCTAAAATTTGGAATACCCATGGTATGGAGAGCCCAGAAACCATGTATCAGACTGCTATTTTTGTGCTATTGATGTGACTGGGATTAATAGAAAGAACCGTAAAATTCTCAAGTATCCTGATCTTGAATCAGCACGTCGTCCTGTTGCTCACTCTGATGAATGCTCAGTCCCTGTCTATGCAATGCTTTCTGAAGATAGTGATAACGGTTCTACCGCTTTTTAAGAGAGCCAAGAGAATGAAGAAACGGATTTTAGCGATGATACTCCACATCCTTTTTTCCAAAATGAGCTTTATGATCTTGTTCGTGATCTTAATTTGTCGAAGTCCTCAGCTGAGCTCTTGGCATCCAGATTAAAGGAAAAAAGCCTCTTGTCTCATGGCACATATATCACTTTTTATCGCAACAGGCATCAAGAATTCCTTCATTTCTTTTTTGAAGAAAAAGATTTAGTTTACTGCACAGATATTGTTTATCTTCTGCAAAAGCTTGGAGTGCCACATTATGAACCCCAAGATTGGAGACTATTTATCGACAGCTGTAAGAGATCATTTAAATATGTTCTGCTCCATAATGGCAACCAGCTTGCTTCAGTTCCCCTTGCTCACTCAACTTCACTGAAGGAGAACTATGATTCAGTGAAGTATGTGCTGGAGAAAATCTCTTACTGTCAGCACGAGTGGCAGATATGTGTTGACCTTAAAATGGTGAATCTTCTATTGGGACAACAGTCTGGATTTACCAAGTCCCCTTGCTTTTTGTGCATGTGGGACAGTAAGGACAGATCTTAGCATTATATCAAGAAGGACTGGCCTGCAAGAGATGAAATGGTGCCGAGTAGATCAAACAACATTGTCAACAATCCTCTGGTGGACAGACACAAAATACTCTTGCCACCGCTGCACATCAAGCTTGGCTTGATAAAACACTTCACCAAAGCCCTGGACAAGGATGGTAGTTGCTTCTCTTACTTGTGCCATGTTTTTCCAGGATTATCCATTGAGAAATTGAAAGATGGCATTTTTGATGGTCCTCAAGTTCGTCGGCTTATCAGAGATCCTGCGTTTGAGAAGTCAATGACCAAATTGGAATTGGAAGCATGGAAAGCCTTTGTTCTGGTTGTGAAGAATTTTTTGGGTAACAACAAAGCCAGTAACTATGAAGAACTTATCACCAACATGCTTTATGCTTTCAAAAGCCTAGAATGCAACTGAGCATAAAAATGCACTACCTATTCTCACATACCGATCGATTTCCTGAAAACCTTGGCGCTCTGAGTGACGAGCAGGGGGATAGATTCCATCAGGATATAAAAGAAATGGAAACCAGGTACCAAGGACGTTGGGATGCAGCCATGATGGCTGATTACTGCTGGACTCTGAAGAGAGATATTCCTTCTGCTGTTCACTTAAGAATATCAAAGAAACGAAAGTTTATTTCTTAAAATTTGCCTAACGATGATGCAACTTACATGTATGCTCTTCATTCCATTTTTTTGAGATTTAATAAAAACATTCTATCAGACACATATTAGCCTACATGAGAAATGTTTTACATAAATCAACTACTAATATCCTCAAATTTTATTTATAGATAGAAGGCATTTTTAAAAAGCAATTTAGAAAAAAATTTGACTTGATTGAGAAAAATGAGTCTCACTTTTGATTTTAGTTGTGCAAAATTCTCCTAATTCAGCTAAAAAATTATAGACAACTTTCAACTTGATTTTTTTTGTAGACCAGTGTAATCAATAGTCCGATCCAATCGTTTTTTACCGCTCAGTGCTAATTTATCATTGGAATTTCAAAACTCCCGCAAACCAATTGTTAATAATGTGCTTGTGCAAGGTTTAATGCATTATCGTTTAATATCTACATACTACTGGCTTGCTGCTATTAGTGAAAGAACCTGTTAAATTTTTGAATCCCACTACTGCTTTCATAAATCATGCAACATTGCATATCATACAACTGCAAGCGCTATAGCTCATCAAGGAGTTTTGAAAGAAAAGAGGGTGCTTGCAGAGTCCAGATTACAGTTTTCTGAACAGCAGAAAGGTACCTGCAGCTATTAAGCCCCGCTGAAATCTGGCTGCTTCCAAGGAGGGACTGAAATCTAGTCACCCGTTTGCTCCTGCCGCGCAGAAACTATTGCACAACTTATTTGAGTAGGGTGTCCGCGCTGACATGGGACACAGAGTACTTCAAGAGTATATCAGCACTCGGTGGCTACATTTCTAGGGTCAGCGCAAGACGAATTGGAATGAGTTTGACCAGAACAGCTTGGGACAAACTCAATCGCCTACGAACTGGCGTTGGGCATTTCGGTTCATCCATGCACAAATGGGGTCTTGCTTCTTCAGCGAATTGCGAGTGTGGCGCTAGTGAACAAACTGCAGACCACAATATTTTAGCATGTTCCATACATCGGGCACCTTGAGGAATAATGTGTCTAAGAGTTTTGGATGACAAAACAAGGTGCTGGCTCAACTCCATCACTGCCAGCATCTGATCTAGGCAACACAGCAGGTTGGGGCAGTAAAAGGATAAAATCTTGTTCCCCGTCCTTTTCTAGTGTCTGACCTGGAGTTTACCTGAGCCAAGTAGAATATTGGTGCATGAATGGAAATGACGATAGTGGTAAAGTGTAACTGCTAGGCATCAAACTAAAAAAGTAATAGAGTTATTCATTTGGGATCGATTTTATAAAGCAGTGGAGAGCATGGTGAAGAGGCAAAAGGAAGAGACTTAGCTGGCTGGACAGCATGGAGAAGAGTTACGGGAGTAATCTGTGATAGAAGAGTATCTGCCAAAATAAAGGCGAAAAATGTATAAGACAGCGGTCAGACTAGCTTTGCTGTTTGGCTTTGTAAAACCGATGCCACTGACCAACCGACAGAAGGCACAACTGAATATAACAGAAATAAAGATCTTGCGATTTTCAATAGAAGTATCCTGGATGAATAGAATATGAAATAAATATGTACGAGGGACAAGGCATATTGGCAGAACAAAAGAACAGGTGAAGGAGGCAAGATTGATAACTTCGGTCACAAACTGAGGAAGAAAGCAACTACGTTGGGAGAAGAATGATAGAAACGACACAAATAACAACTTAAACAAACTGCAAGTTAATATTATGTAATTTGAGCTTATACTTAGCCCAACGTGTATATAAAATTTTGATTGTACTTTTTTAATTGACACGTAACATTGAACCCGTAAAGACTTGCGCTAATCCCTACTTATGACATCATAAGTAGGAATTTTTGTTTTTATTGAAATCTTCTAGAACAGGGCTACTCAACTAATTTTAACGAAGGTCCTGGAAGACAAGTTCAATACTTCCAGAGATCCAGCAAAATTTTTGGCATGCAAAGATAAGAATAAAACTATTAGTATGAGTAAATATAAGAAAATAGTCGGATTTTATTAGTCTACACTAATTATCAAAATAAAACAAAGTTCTTGTACACTATTCTGATAGTTTTGTGAGAAAAATAGTATTTCTTGTTTTTAGCAAGTTCTTAAATCTTGATCTATAGAAGTAATAGCAAATCAAAGGCGGTGGTAGGGTGTTTGACCCTGGTGCCAACAGTATCCTATGCGGCAGCAAGATCTATCAATACAGTGCCTGATTTGTTATTCTCTTCAAAGCTTTGTTTGACGTCTTTGATTGGTTAAAAAGCTTGATTATTTATGCATCGTTTATTCCTAAAGGCAATTTCTTTTTCCAGAAATTGGGAGTCAATAACAGGTTCTTGACGCCTCAAGAATAGTCGCTTGAAAAGCGTGTAACGCTCAGCAGCGATATGGGCTGATAGCTCTTTCGATTATCAGCTGGTTTGCCAGATTTAGGTTTCGAGATAACTGTTGCCAGCCGCCATATTGTGGGGGTTGTTTCGATAAGTCATGCAGGCTGTGAAGAATTTTTGAAGTCATGCAAGGCATTTGGGGCCGCAGTGCTTTAGAGTATCTGACGGGTCATTGTCTGAGCTTTGAGCTTTACCACACTTGATCAGTTTAATTGCGGAGGCAACTTTGGTGGATGATAAGGGGCATGGACAACAAACTTTCAGCACCGAGAGACTTCCAGATAGAAGGTTTTTGCAGTGTTTTGATGCTATTATGTTAGTTATTGGTATTTTTAAAAGTGCCGTCAGTCCATGCTAAGCAAGTGCAAAAATTTTTGCTATTGTATTTGAAAATTGCTTAGAACTGAGAACAACTTAAGGGAGCATGGGCTTTTATGTCCCTTCGTGGCTGCATCTGCTTTTACTCATCCTGGAGTTTGGGGTCCAGTTTCAACATTCAAAAGGCCCGAATTCAAACCGCGGTCCGCCAGTTAAGTAGCCTTGATGTTGATCCACAATTGATTGACTAGTTATTTGTTACTGAAATAGCAAGGCCTCAATAAGGTTTCAAGTCAGACAAATTGTTGAACTATGCACTACGTCAAATCAATTTTAAAATACTATAATTAAAATAAAACAAAAATCTTTCTGCACGACAAAAATGGACTTACCAATTGAAAAAATAAATAATATCAAGAAGAAAGTTTATGGACATGATGAGGGATTATGTGAAGGTATTTGGAGTGATGGGGTAAAATGCAATGAACCCTGAAAAATGGAGAACAACGATCTACTGTGGCGATCCCTGAAAGCAAACTGCCACAACAAAGGTCAACTGCTGCATTACATTAAATAAATTAAAACGGTTGGTCGATTGGTTGGTTTGTTGTATTTGCGTAGACTACTATTTCGTGTATGTATTGCTCATTGCAACTGAACAATTTCATTTATTATTTATTTCTGCAGCATGCTTTAGAAGAAAAAAAGTGCACAAAGCAACGCAAACTTTTCTGTTGTATTTGTAGTTAAGATGGTACCGGCACCATTTCCCTGGATTTGTCGTAATAACAAATATTTTCACTTTTATAATTGGTATCTATTCAAGGAAGAAATGAGGTCTCAACGATTTTGTTAGGACAAAATGTAATGAAATTTAAATAAATATACGTCAAAAAATACTCCAAATAATTCATAAATTAAAAACCATTTAAGCCTGTTGAAGTTATATAACTTGTGACAGCCAACAGACGTCAATTAAGCAGCACTTAAATTTGAAGTGGTCAGGCTGATTAAATAAATTTCTTTATTAAACACGCGTTGTCAATGCATATTTCTGCCTACATGTTCTTATTATTTAGCCGTACTACAAACATCACGCTGAAAGCTGAAGAGTAATTTTGTGACAATAATAATAACTGTTATTAAAATTATTGTATCGATTATGTATTTACATTGTAGCTCCAGTTTCGGCATAACTAAATTAAATGATGCAATATTCTTGTTACGTAATGGCAGGCGGTCTATAAACAGGCCAGCACTCAGTGCTTCGATACTTTTCAATACAAACTGCCTGCAGATCATAGATTTGTAATAGAAAGCGCTAGACAACAGATACTAGTAGATCTACCGTAAATTGGTACTTTAGTATACTAGAGCAATTCTAAGTTACATGTAATTTCAAATATGATTTATTGGGCTTGTGCAGTTGCAGTGTTTCACCATATATCTTCTGTGGAATGTGATTTGGACAAACCAATGTCATTGTCAGATAGCTGCCGATGCCGTTACGCTATTGGTCTTACCGTCGGCAATAGAAGCACCGAATTGGAATGTTGTCAAACAATCGTCAGTAACTATTACACTAATGTCACATCACACGACCGATATTTGTCCTCGTTTCTGGAGTCTCTTCAAACTTGGAACTGTCCTCAGTTCGACCAAGAATGTAAACGTCCAACGTTCAATTACACTGATTTTACATCTCTGATGTATTTAAGATTCTGCAATCGAAGTCAAATGGAAGAACAATGTTATAATGATATACAAACTGTGTTGACCAAACAAAATACTACATCTCGAGCCACAGCAAGTACATTTGATGAACTTGTTTCAAAATTGGATTTGATTTCATTAAACAACCAAGATTTAATGAATCCTTGCGTGCAAGTTGCCATGTATGATATTGATTCTGGAGGTCATAGTCATTTCTACGAAATTATTGAGCCAGTCGTGCCATTCTGTTCGTTTGTTTGGTGTGGATTTCATGAAAACGTTTTTATTAACCGAAGAGTATCAACATGGACATGTTTGCCGAGCAGGTAAGATTGGGAGTTTTGGCTAATTGAAAGATTTTGCATTTCACCCCATTGTTTCAAGTGCCAACAAAACAAATTTTTCCAGAGAATTGCCAATTAGCAGCTACTTGCCGATAATTTAGAAGTCAAAAATTTCTGGAGCTTCTTTTTGATGCAGAAGCTTTTTTAGTTTACGTTCTGAATTACATGCTGCTGTTAAGGTCGAAAGTGCAGGTTGACCGGATGGTGAAAACGTTTTTTAGAAAATAATCATCAGGTCCAAAACGCAGCAAATTTCAAAACAAACTTTCTACGCTTATTGATGAATATCAAAACTTCTCATCATTATTGTTCGTTTTTACTTGCGAACTTATAGAGAATTTTGCTCAACTTTTGTTCTCATTGTTGATAAACCAATGATGTAGTCAGCAAACAAAATGACTACATCGTTGGTTTATCAACAATGAGAACGTGTCAGACAAAAAGTTTCGAGAATGAATACTCTACTTTCTGCAATTTTCAAACAAAATGAGAGAATGGCTGACTTAAATGACATTATCTGACAGATTTTTGTTTAAGTGATTTTAAAAGCAATCTTACTCTGTATTGGGTGCCAAGATTTCTCGGGCTCGTATATAAGTGCTCTACCTAAAAGCAAAACAAGTCGACTTGCCGGCTTTTTTCCATGCTATTCATTTTGTGCTGAGCGTCAAACACGGAAGCTGTAAATACCGTTTTCAGCCTTTGACATAACTCAGCGAAATAATTGAATCAAAGACTTCCAACTCCAACCAATTTATTACCGGCGCCATAGTCCCGTGGTTAGGGCGTGCAGTATGCAATCTTACCCTGGGCTCAATTTTTTATCGAGCATAGCGAAAAGTTCAAAAATAACATTTACAGCTTCATTGGTTAACGCTTTAAGTAAACAATAACCCAGTCTAAGTAAAGACTGAAAATGTGCATGAGCTTATATGAATGAGCCAAAAATAAGACCTAGTCCTAGCTCAAACAAAGACCGGGCATATATTGATTTTTGATTTAGTAAAAGTAGTACAGATCGTCCTCGACTTACGTTTTAGTTACGTTCCGAACGCCCGAAAGTAAGTTAAAAATGAACGTAAGTTGTTACTGCACGTTCAAGTAATGTATGACCGTTCATGCTGCACTAGACATCCATAAATTCTATTACCGTATCTTATAAAACATTCCTAAATCATAAATTATGAACATAACATTGTAAAATAATAACATTACATGTAATTTCAAATACGTAAATTAAATTCAAGCAACATACATGCATGTGTAATTTCAATTAAATGAGTTTTATTCAAACTTACTTACGTTCAGCAGTGGTGCTTGAAGCGAGATGGTGGAGGAAAAGTCACATAAGGGGTTGTGGATCGTCGACGTCACTTTCGCTATTATCGAAAAAAATTAAGAGTTGAGAGTCAGCTCTTTTAGAGGTTGAAGGTTAAGGTTCACTATTTTTGGAGGTAGAGGGCTGAGGCTCAGCGGCTTTGGAGGTTTAGGCCGAAAAAACTTATCGAAGCATGATCGAACGGTCTTCTTTTTTTTATCATAAACCATACGATAGCATTTAATTGCATCATATATTCTATTGGCGACCTTTGTGTGGCGCTCAACGTTTGAGTCCTGTCTTTCAGAAATTGCAAGGGCTTGGTTTATGTGAGAAAACCCTTCCGCCAACAATTTGGACTCAAATTTCTTTATTGGAATGGGTTCGTCATCATCATCATCTTCTTCTTTTTGGCACGAAGCTGAACCTCCAACTCCATTAGATCTTCATTTTTTAACTTCTCACCATGGGAATTAAGCAGAATTTCAAAGTCCTCCTCCTCCAACTCGAGGTTGAGCTGCTCGCTTATGTCGACGAGACTGGTTAGGAGGTTTTACGCAGTCTCCTGCTGGTCAAAGCCCCAAAAATCATTAAGAAATTGCAGACAAAGATTTTTTCCACGCCGCATTGAGATTGACCTCGGTAATCTCCTGCCATGCAGCATCAATGTTTTTGATGCATTTAAGAATGTCAAATGACTTCCAGAAATCCCTCAAAGTCAATTCAGGGTTGCTATCTACAGCCTTTAGAGCCATACTGTGGGTTCGTCGGGGGTAATATTTTTTGAAGTTAGCAATTACATGTACATGTATACCTTAATCTGTTGGTTGCAGAAATGAAGTTGTATTATAATATAGCTTTGAAAAAAGCTGTTTGAGCCATAAGCTTTTCGTGACGCTCTCATCAGTGGCGGTATCGCGTCAAAAAGGAAGATCTAGAGTAAATAAGTCTTTTATGTGAATAATTTGGATGTTACGTAATCAAGACAAGCCAATGATAGCGTTTGTATTGCAAAGCGCGCCGATTTTTAAGCCATGTGGTCAGCAGTTTTTACATTTCTTCAATGATCTTTTGACGTCTTTTACTTATTACCGTTGACTGCATCACCATTAAACCTTTCACGTACTCTGATATACGATCTTTCTGTTTGTAAATTCTATTGTCGGTAGACGGAGGCATTTGGAAGAAACGTGCAACGCTAACATGTTTTTCACCAGCATCAATTTTCTTGATAGTAACCACCTTCGTTTCAAATGAGATGGCTTGCAGCTTTTTTAACTATCACTATCTCTAGATTTACGCTTTTGACCAACCATATTTGCTTAGGGTTACAAATTAATCATGCAAAACAATGTGATTACAGAGATTACGTCTTGACACAAGGGAAAAACGCGGTAACTCGCTTCGCAGTCGGTAGACCTGGGGTTCATTCCACTTGTTGAGTCATACCGAAAGACTTTAAAAAATAGTATCTATAGCTTCCCTGCTTGGCGCTCGGCATTTATAAGCGGTTGTGGAGAACATGCCGGCAAGTTCGCTTGTTGTGTCCTTGGGCAAGGCACTAAATGGGACGCCCCACCTTTATATGGAAGACAGGTGACCCGGAAATAGCAACTTTCATGCGAGTGCGGACTTACCGTCCAAAACATGGCGATACATCGCTTTCTCATAAATGGAGGTTAATTATGGTAAATGAAAAAAAAATCTGTCGTTCGTGCCATGTAAACAATAAACGTTAGCATCAAGCGTAAATAGCATCTGAACGAACGTCTCAAGGCTGATTTCCATTAAGCGTAGATTGCAGGCGTAGCGTGAAAAATTCTTTGTTCAATGCAGTATGCGCGCAGCGAGAGAGAATGCCCCGCGCAAAAAACTAAATAGAGAAACAAAGAATTTTTCACGCTACACCAGTAGTATAGGATGATCCATTTGGTGAGGATTTAGGGGGAGCAGCGGCGGAGCGATGACGTCACGAGTTGGGAAATTTTTGAAATGGGGAAAGTTTTGGAGTTGGGGAATTTTTGAACTCGGGGAAGTTTTGGTCAGGAGTTAGGGAATTTTTGAAGTGGGGAATGTTTTGGTCACGAGTGAGTGGAATTTTTTAATGGAAGGGGAGATTGGGACCCTACAAAGTAGTAAAGTGTTTTGTATCACTAGAAGTCGGTAAGGAGATTCAGTTGTTTGTGAGGAATCTTTGCCTCAGACTTAACCAAACTTTTTTCTCCGCACTGTGTTTACACGATGAAAAGTTCTAAGGAAGCTAATTTTATTTGAAGAAGGTCGGAGAGAGCTAACCATAGGTTTTTAATTTTATGTAATGGAGGTCTGGGGGAGATACCACCAATCTGAGGAGGCTAGTTCCAACATGGTGTTGTTTCAAAAAATTTGATGTCATTCTTATGAGTTGTTGTTACACAAAGGTTTTTTTTGATTTTGTATTTCAATGACGTGTTTAACTAGACTGTGGGAATGTAGTTGCCTGCCTATTGTGCAACCATGACGTATTCTATTTTTAGTCATGATGCGATTTTTGCTTTTGTGTAGACAGGTCCAGACTTGTCTGTCAAAAATTTTAGAATATAATGTAGAAAGATTACGTTCTATTCAGCTGTTGGTTAGGAATCTTTGTCTCTGTCTTGTCCAGACTTGCCCAAGCTCGAATCTTTTTCTCTGTACTGTGCTTACATGATGAGCTAATCATAGTTCTAAGGGAGCTAACTCTAGATCTGAGAGAGTTAACACTAACCTGAAAGAGTTAATTTTAACACAGTGTGGACGTCATGTAGAATATTTCAAAAAGTTTGATGCAAAACTTACCGCTTTATGGTACTTGACCTCATTATTACGCAATTTGGATTCTCACCACGTGACAACAAGACAGCAAAGCGTCAAATGTGTGAAAACCAACTGGAATAAAGCAAATTATCAATATTTTACAAGTGTAAACGTAAGAATATTTTAAATTGTATTAACTACGATGTTAATAGGTTTTTGTGGGTTTTATTTATAGCGCCTAGGTAGCGAGTAAAAAATTGCTAAACGATCAAACTATTTTGAAAATTTTTGGCGGCAGCGCTATTAGGGTTGAGGAAGCATTGTTGACGACGTAGACAACGGGACCCATTTTTTCACACCTCTAATGCTCGTAGAATATCGATAATTTGCTTTATTCCAGTTGGTTTTCGCACATTTGACGCTTTGCTGTCTTGTTGTCACCTGCTGAGAATCCGACATATGCTGTGTTTATTTGATGTTTCAACCGAATTTTGTTACGTCACCTCAAAAAATCTAGCGTAGACACAGAAACTAAGCCAACTAAATGTTTTCAAGTAAAGACATTTATGTAACATCAAAAAGTAGTGATCTTTTGTGAGGATTGAATGTAACCAAAATGGTAGATTTATAACTTCAAATAATGTAAAAATGCTTATTAGTTGAGAAGTATTAGGTTACTCGTTTTGTTTTGCACTCAAAAATATCATTGTCAAGACTACGGTGCCACAACTGACACCTTGGAATTGAAAAAAACTTGAAATTTTGTTTTACGGTAATGCAGTACACGTTAATAGTTTTCAAATTTAGTGTTTGTTGTAAGCTTAGGCATGAATATAATAGAATTTTTCATAATTTTAAGTTTGTATGTTATATGTAAGCTTGCTTCAAGGCTGTGTGAATTTGATTTTCGGTGAAGACCAAAATTTTAATGCACAACTTAATGATAGGTTTGCCTTTAATGTATCTAAAAGTTAATAAAAATCTTAAAGATTACTAGTTTAATATGTGATGAGAAAAATTACATGAAAATTTTAACTAATGGATATAAGCGGATTGCAAGTTTATAAAATTTTGTTTCGAAATTAAATGTGTTGATGTTAACCGTTGCAAGTTTGATGGACATAGTGAAGAAATTAAAATTATTTGGTAAATCTTAAGTTTAGACTTTTTGTTGTATAATATAAAAAAAAGATATTTTATAAAAGACGTAAATTTGACGTTTGGTGAAACATGTAAAAATTTTTTAGATTTGCTGATAAATCTACACATTTTATATATTAATTGCATATAACTGAGTTTGAAATTTAAACGCGATAAATAATGGGTGTAATTCTGAAAATATTTGGTGTTTTGATAAAAGTCGTGCTTAGTGATAGGAACTTGTAAGAACATTTACAAGGTTTTATTACCCGTAATCACATTCAAATAATGTCACAAATAATATTTTTGAATAAAAAGAATGAATTATACTATACAGAATTTTAAAGAATCGTCCCAAACGAGTCATTTTTGTTACATCTTTGTGAGTGGCGGTAGCAGGTAATTGTCTGATAACAATGATTAGCTTCAGTTTTTTAAACGTTTCTTAAATGTAAAGTGTACATTTAAAAAAGTTTTGTTGCATCAAAATGACAAAAATTGTGAGTTCAATACTTGTTGAGGGTAAACAGATAAAAATTTTTAAAGTGTTTAATAGAATTTGCTCTAATTTTGTAATGTAAATGCTTGTCAAAATATATAAATTGTAAGTTTATTACCTAGTGGAATATAATAGAGCTAAAATTTGACGCAATTGACTTGATTAGTTAGAAAGATCAGAACTGTTTAGGTTTAAAATTAGGTATAGCTCTGTTAGAAATCATGAATTTAGTGTTTGCGGGAATGCTTTGATGAAATTTTAAATATTTGATGTATATAAAAAGTAAGGTTTGTTTTATAAATAAGTAAGTAATAGCAGCATAAAAACACAAGTATGATGTTTACTTAGCAACATTTTTGAAAATAAGGGGTGGTGAGTTCAGCTTTTGTATATGGGTACCTTTTGCGAGTCAATACTTGGTAAAGAAATTAAGGTAAAGTTCGGAAAATACCTTGTACGTTTATATTATTACGTTTGAACTAGGTCTAGAGGTAATAAGAAATTTGATTGCACAGCGATAAAATTGTTATTTTTCAAATAATTGACAGTTTTTGTTTTAAAATCAACTAGGATTAAACGCTAAAAGCGCAACGCATAGTAAGAAAGTTTGGTAGAATTTGACAAAAATAAGGAAGCACGTACAAAAGTTTTGTATTTATGCAGGTCATATCGATAATTAATGTCCTAGTTTGTTGAAAAAGAGAGCTGAAAGTGTTTCTAGACGCTAAGTTTCGTTAGGCTTGATTTGCTTCAGAGTTAAAGATTGTGGCTGCAGCGCTTAAAAACAGTTAAGAGAACGCATAGAAACAAGTTCATAGACCTTTTCATTTATTACTTTTTATAGTTCACAGTCGCCAATACACAAATATTGAAGATGTCTTGATGAATGATGAAAACATCGTTAGTTAACACTTTTATAAGATGAGACTACTTATAAATAAAAGTTCTTTTTTAATAACATGTATACGAGGTCTTGTGAGCTTTCAATTGTAGGTTATGCGATAAAAATTAAAGGCGACTTAACAACAAAGTTGAGGTTCTTTTTGTTTTGTGAATGCATATAACTGGCAGTGTGATGGTTTAAAATGGTGTACAAACAACTATTTTTGCTTTTTAAACACATTTAAGTTTTATAAAGTTTTGCAAGTGTTGGCAAGTTTTTTATTTGTGGTGGTTTATGTCAACATAAAGGAATTAAAAATTGGATGTTTAGTTAAAATTGAAAGGTTGCAGGCGTTAACAAGTATGACACATTCTATGGTTGATAGCAAACGTTGTGAAAAAACCTGTGACTGAAGTTCCTATTTCTTGATATTAAATGCAAAAAAGTTGATAAAATATTTGATAAACAATAATCTTGTGTTTTTTTACTAATAAATTTGATGTAAATTGGGAAAATATTTACGTGAGAGTTAAAACTGTAAGTTCACATTATTTTACATGTACAAACAGACTAAAACTGTTTAATTTCTGACTTGGTACTTTTATATACAAAAGGTTTGATGAATTTTTGAAAATTTTGATCTAAATAATTTCTAACAATGTGAAACTAATGAATTTTCACACGATGTTATACCTGTGTGTTAATGCACTGGACTATGGAACGACAATAAAATTGCATGACATCAAATTTAGAAAACGGATAGTATTTGGAATCAATCATTTCAGAAAAAGATAACTGTGGAAGTGAGATTTCAGCTGGATAGTGTGAGCGGGGAAAAACATTCCTGCAGAAATACGAAGATATCGGCTAAAACAAACGGTAAAGTTTTGAAATCCGCGGTTAGGTTGTGATGTTTGAAGCAGCAGTGGTAACTCAAAAATATGTGATGGAAGTCGAATAAGCTCAAAATGTTAAGGTTTTTATCACATGTAGCTAAAACGAGAAGTTGCATAATCGCTGTTATACAGAGAAAAATTGGTAATAAAGCGAGAGACGCAAGATTCTTTTTCAGTGTCAAATCACATCGGTTAAAAATCATGTTTGATTTGTCAGCATTACAACGTTTAGGATTAATGCGTTATATTGTGTTAAAATTAATTCATAACAATCCAGTTGTTGAGACAGTACTTAAAAACGAGATTTCAAATCTTGAAAGATATTTCAACTGAAAAAGATGTCAAATATACGTTTCTTCAAAACATCTTTTTAGGTCACTCTTAGTAATCAAAGACAATTTTTTTTGTATTTAAGACTGTGAGAGCACCGGTATGTGTTGTATTTTCCTCACTGTATGCATCGTTAAAATTGGTGATAACGTGATCTACTGCGTGCTTATCGGTTACGTGTGTCTTACGCATTTATGACGTCTCGGCTTCAAACGGATTATTCTTTAAAAAACTACTCCTTTATAGCGTCAGTCGATGTAACTATTCTCCTTTGTAATTCAACCAATCCATTCCTGTTTCCTTATCTATCACGTGGTTAGCGTGATACGGTTTTAAGCATAATTAGTGACGTTTCATCTTTGTTGTAATAAAAATAAAGTTTTGTGTCTAACGGTGACCAAAGACTATCAGAATTTCTCTAAGGTCGCAGATTTAACAGTTAAGCGAGTAAAGTTGAAAAATGTAGAAAGTCCTAAATCTTGTGAAACCGATATCGCGAAAAGAAAATGGCTTATACACATTTTAAGACGTGGTTGTGTGGTAAGGACAGTGTTTGAGAGAAGAAGACGTTCAACAAGTGAAACGATGCTGGTGGATGAAATTGAAAGTACAAAAAATTGAAGAGAAGTGTCAAAATTATGTGATAAAGAACCTGTGTCTTAATGTTTATTAGATATTATTTGTAATGTGTTACAAAGAATGAGAAAAATTTAAACATTTAAAAATAATAATAGTTTTGTAATGCCGTATAAATATTGGAAATTCAACGCTCTGCGAATTATTTCAAGCTCCCTGACAAAAGTTAAACTTAAATCTCTACCCGTTTTGCTTAAAATAGAACTATTGGTCGGTTGTGTTTCTAATAAACTACAAAATTTTACTATAAAACGGTTAAATTACATTAGTCTAGAGGAATAATTTTGCTTTATTTTGTGATCTGTTCGTAAATGTGTCTTTCTTAGTAGATAGAGCAACATTTTTGACTCTTACCTAAGATCTGTAACATTGAAGAACAAGTATTAACAAACTTGATCACACGAACCCTTGTATAATAAATCGATACAACATCACTGTTTACAAGAGTATTTGAGTAAAAACGCTGTCATATACATGGTGGGCCATAAGTTTCCATACATAGGCAAAATAAACATTTTATGTTGAAAAGCCATTTTTATTTATATAATGTGCTCTATATGATTCCCATTGTTTTCAAAGCACATATTAACCCGTGTTTCCCACTGTTGATGAACACGCATCAGCACATTTGAAGGTATGCTTCTAATGGCGTCGGTGATTCGCTCATTTAGATGATTTATGTCTTGTATCTTTACCTGATACACCATAAACTTCAAATGCCCCCAAAGATAGAAATCAAAAGGGGAGAGATCTGGAGATCTTGGATGCCACTCTACAGGACCACGCCGACCAAAAGCATCCGTAAACTGCTGATCCAAAAACCGACGCACTTGAATACCATAATGAGGTGGAGCTCCATCTTGCTGGAAGTAAATTGGGTAGTCACCTTCCTCGTTTAGCAGGGAAGGGAGAATTTCTTCTTGCAACATATTAAGATACTTTCCTGCATTAAGATTTTCACTGACAAAAAGTGGTCCAATAATTCTGTCTCCCCATATCCCGGCCCACACCATCAATTTGCCGGCACCTTGCATCTTCGTCGGACTCAGCCATTTAGGATTCTCATTACTCCAATAACGTAGATTTTGCCGATTAACCTCTCCATTGACGTAAAAATTTGCTTCATCAGTAAACAAAATCTTAGTAGAAAAGTTTGGATCCTCGTTCACATTACTTAATGCCCATTCACAGAACTCCATGCGTCTATCCGGGTCATCTTCACTCAAATGGTGTGCCATATGCAATTTGTATAGATGCCACTTGTTTGCTTTTAAAATGCGCCTGATACTCGATCTGCTGACACCACTTTCTGCAGACAACCGTCGCGTGCTTTTTCTGGGACTCTGTACAAGCGCTGTAAGTATCGTAGCTGTTGTGTTTTCATCGGTGGCCGTACGTCTTGGACCACTTCTTGGTTGATCTGCAACATTTCCAGTTTTCTTAAACTTGCTAATAAGTTTAGCCACAGTGTCATGTGTGATGTTCGTTCCATGTTTTCTGTTGAAGTTCAGTGCAATCATGCGACTGCTTTCCGACCCAGCCATCAGTATAATTTCAATTCGTTGCTCTTTCGTCAAACGCATCTTCTAGGGTATGTGGAAAACAAAAAAAATACACTATGTATGTATTATAACAAAAACAAATACACTATATATCTGGAAAACAAAAAAAATACAATATGTATGGAAACTTATGGCCCACCCTGTACAGATAGAATCGAGACTGTTTAAGTAAAATTTTTGATTTCGAAGTTGCTTCTTGGTCTGAAATCGTGTTTAAGCATGGTGCAGATCAACTCATAATAAGACGATGTTTGGGCGTGACCGAAGAAAAATATATTCTATTTAAAAATTATATCTATTACTGTGTTTTTCGGTTTGTTATTGCTAAAGTTTGTTGCATGATAGGCACAGCAGTCGATTTTGATGGTCTTTTTGCCGTCTCATTGTCAGGTGACTTTTTCACGCGTTTATACAAATTTGTAGTTTCGATTGCTAAATAAACTTCCTGAATTGAACAACCTGGTCTGCATGAAACGCTGCATTGTAATTGCATAATGCAGAAACCGCATGAATAGCTAGCTAAATTGGTATTTTTGTCATAAAAGCGTGTGAAAATTCTTGGAAACAAATATGCAACAGAGTTTGATCGATCTTAATCGTAAAATGATAAAAAACATCTAGCCTCAAAACTGTATGCGTTGGATAGTTCTAAGAGCGACTTTATCACATTCCTTGTACAATATACAGGGTGTCTCAAAAGTAAGTATACACTTTAAAATTTGAATAACAATCTAATGGCTTATTCAAATTTGTCAAAAGTTTACAAAAATATTCTATAAACTACTAGAAACAGATTACCGTCCTAATATCTCGTTGAATTTATATATTGACAGAATGTTAGACCACAACGTGGGAACCACCAATTTCGAGACATATCAGCCACTTATTGACGCATTCTTACCCGACACTTTGCAATAAATCTTGTGTAACTAGTCCACATGATGCTCTAATGTTTTGTTCCAACTCTAAAAGGTTTTGAGGCTGTGTGGAGTAAAGTTGACAAAAAATGCTTGGGTTGAAAAACTGTTACTTTCAGCAAGATGGAGCTCCTGCACATTACACCAGGAAAGTCAGAGATTACTTAAATCAGTTTTTTTCTAGGTAGGTGAATCGGGTGCAGAGGTCCTCTAGAATGGGCCGCTCGTTCACCTGACTTAACCCCATGCGACTTTTTTCTTTGGGGTTTCCTTAAGAGTAAAGTTTACTCCACACGGTCTCAAAACCTTTTAGAGTTGGAACAAAACATTAGAGCATCATGTGGACTAGTTACACAAGATTTATTGCAAAGTGTCGGGCAGGAATGCGTCAATAAGTGGCTGAAATCTCCCGAAATTGGTGGCTCCCACGTTGAGGTCTAACATTCTGTCAATATATAAATTCAACGAGATATTAGGACGGTAATCTGTTTCTAGTAGTTCATAGAATATTTTTGTAAACTTTTGACAAATTTGAATAAGCCATTAGATTGTTATTCAAATTTTAAAGTGTATACTTACTTTTGAGACACCCTGTATAATGGATAACACATAGATTTTTGAGCGGTAGCGATTTTTTGGACGCACTGTATATGAACTCTATATTCAAACGTTATATCAACCATCTTTACTGGGTAAACTACGAAGCACAAATTATGTACATAAAGAATGAGAAGTTGCTGTAAATTTAAATGTTAGATACTTAGGTAATGAATTTAGAAAATCAATGCGTGAATTCATAGTACTGTCTCAATAAACAGTAATGCAAATAACATTGAAATTTATTTTTACATTAAGAATTTAAACGGTAGTGACTTTATCACATTCTTTGTTAAATAAATGATAGATAATATATGGATTTTTGAACGGTAGCGACTTTTTGGACACAAAGAATCACACAATGGTATAATATAACTATTCTCACTTATCCGCTTTATACAGCATCGCTTCTACCATGATGGATTGCACAATAGAGATGCAACTACATTCCTACGATCTAGTTAAAGACTTATGTCATTAAAATAAGGAATCAAAAAAACCGTTATGTAATAACAAATCATAAGTTTTGCACCAAACTCTTTGAAATAACACCGTGTTAGAATTAGCTCCCTCAGATTGGTGTTAACTCCACCAGACCACCCTCACCCAAAATTAATAAACCTAGCGTTGGCTACCTCCGACTTCCTTCAAATAAAATCTAGGGATAGCTCACATAGACCTAGAGTAAACACCCTCAGACCTAAAGTTAACACCCTCAGATCTAGGGTTGGCTCTCTTAGACCTAGAGTTGGTACTCTCAGACCTAGGGTTAGCTCTATTAGACCTAGAGTTAGCACCCTCAGACCTCCCCTACATAAAAGTAGTGTCCTGTGGTTAGCTGCCTTCTTCAAATAAAATTAGCTTCCTTAGAACTATCCATCGTGTAAGCACAGTAGCCTAGAGAAAAAAATTCGAGCTTGGGCAAGTCTGGACAAGACGGAGACAATATATCCTAACCAACAGCTGAATAGAACGTAATTTTTATACATTATATTCTAAAACTTTCGACAGACAAGTCTGAACCTGTCTACACAAAAGCAAAAATTACATCATGGTTAAAAATAGAATACGTCATGGGTTGTGCAATAGGCATGCAACTACATTCCCATGGGCAACTTAAAAACCGATTCCATCATTGAAATACAGAATCACACCCTGAAAACCACAATGTAAATATGTAATACATAGCAAAAGTATCATTAGTTCCTTCAGATCTAGGGTGTAATCGCATTCCCATGGTTTAGTTAAAACAGAACCAATTACATCATTGAAATACATAATCACACCTAAAAAATCACTATGTAATTGTGTAATAATGAGGTCAAGTACCATAAAGCGGTAAGTTTTGCATCAAACTTTTTGAAATATTCTACATGACGTCCACACTGTGTTAGAATTAACTCTTTCAGGTTAGTGTTAACTCTCTCAGATCTAGAGTTAGCTCCCTTAGAACTATGATTAGCTCATCATGTAAGCACAGTACAGAGAAAAAGATTCGAGCTTGGGCAAGTCTGGACAAGACAGAGACAAAGATTCCTAACCAACAGCTGAATAGAACGTAATCTTTCTACATTATATTCTAAAATTTTTGACAGACAAGTCTGGACCTGTCTACACAAAAGCAAAAATCGCATCATGACTAAAAATAGAATACGTCATGGTTGCACAATAGGCAGGCAACTACATTCCCACAGTCTAGTTAAACACGTCATTGAAATACAAAATCAAAAAAAACCTTTGTGTAACAACAACTCATAAGAATGACATCAAATTTTTTGAAACAACACCATGTTGGAACTAGCCTCCTCAGATTGGTGGTATCTCCCCCAGACCTCCATTACATAAAATTAAAAACCTATGGTTAGCTCTCTCCGACCTTCTTCAAATAAAATTAGCTTCCTTAGAACTTTTCATCGTGTAAACACAGTGCGGAGAAAAAAGTTTGGTTAAGTCTGAGGCAAAGATTCCTCACAAACAACTGAATCTCCTTACCGACTTCTAGTGATACAAAACACTTTACTACTTTGTAGGGTCCCAATCTCCCCTTCCATTAAAAAATTCCGCTCACTCGTGATCAAAACATTCCCCACTTCAAAAATTCCCCAACTCCTGACCAAAACTTCCCCGAGTTCAAAAATTCCCCAACTCCAAAACTTTCCCCATTTCAAAAATTTCCCAACTCGTGACGTCATCGCTCCGCCGCCAGCTCCGCCGCTGCTCCCCCTAAATCCTCACCAAATGGATCATCCTATACGACTTACACCCAATGGAAACCAGCCTTAATTCACATTGTACTACGGAGAGCGCGGTGAACAGGGTAGAGGCAAGGCACGTTCAGTCTGTCGTTCGTTCGTGCCATGTAAACAATGGACGTTGGCGTCACGCATAAGTAACCACTGAACAAACGTCTCATATTACGGAGAGCGCGCTAAATTCGAATTCACTCACACAAAGGCTTTCTTTTATAATTTAAAATTTTTTTTTGCTTTTTTTTACAAAATTTTGAACGTAAAATCGAAAAAACGTAAGATGAATGAACAGAAGTAGAGAATTGTCTGTACTTCGAAAACAATGGTTACTACACACCAAGTCTTCGAGAGCATCTGTGACAAGGTGGGATTTGCTAAGTAATCCAAAGTTATTGCTGGATTTGACTTTTATAAATTTGGGTACACTTTTATTTTGGGAATATCAACCGTTTGTTGAAATCTTCGTTTCCTCTCTCTTCTAGTTAGTTATCTTCCACTCACGCCATTGCTCTTTGGTCTAGTACAGTAAACGCCGCTTATTAAGCCCACGGTTTATGAGCCCATCCACATATTGAACCCAAATTTGTCCGGCCCGGAATTCTTCCATTTGGCTGTGCATTAACAAAACTCGCTTTATGTGCCCTAAAAAACATTTAATAAGCCCAAATTTTCCACGCAATTTTTTAAAATTTGTTTAAAAAGCTTCATAACTAACAAATTTCATTACGTAATTCTTGATTTTTTCTCTGTATGGATAAACATCAAGCATTTTGGTTACTGTCTAAAATTCTTCTGTTTTGTCACAAACCCTTCATGTCTAAAACCTGATTGTGTTTTACATGGAGCAGGCTGCACCTGCACGATAATGCGAGAAAAAGAGAACTTCATGAAATAATGAAAAAATGTCACAATACACAAACTACGGTCAATCAGTAAAGCGGCAGTGATCAAAGAAAAAACCCACTGCCAAAATAATCAGAAAAAGTTGTCCGTTGATTAACAAGCCCACCCGCTTTACAACCAAAAAATCGTCCGGTCCCGAGGCGGGCTTAATAAGCGGTGTCTACCGTAATTGAAAACTCCGATCTGTTTGACGCGAGGCTCATCTTCTTTGTCATAGGCGGGCTAGTAAGTTATAAAAGTTATACCAGTATTCATAATTTTGCTATAGCTTTTGATTGTAAAGAGGTGTTTTGGTAATGTACAATACTTTAATGTCAAGAGTAGTGGCCTAGTATTTTGGTAAGTTTAAAAATATTGACACAGAATTAATAAACGCCAAATAGATTGGGAATTGCTTAACGTTATTATGTTGTCACGTCGCCCATATATGTTTTATCGACGCATGCTCAATTGATTTTCATACCGTTCGTACATGTGATACTATAAATGAACTCTTACTTAGGTTGCAGCATAAATATACTGAACTGTCTGCCTAATCAGATCATAACCGCATTTAGGTTTCTCCTCTCACCCAACGCGAAATGTGTAAACACTATTTCATTTGTCATAAATTTGTCTCTTTAGCACCCAGGATGACTTTTTTTGACAGTCCTTCGCTACAATTGATTTCCAAACATAGCTTGTGGTGGAACGAACGATATTTTTTTAATTGAAGTTGAAGCAGTGTTGTCACTAGTGTACGGACACCCGGGTTAGATTCAAAAAGTATTTTCCTTTTTTCAAAAATCTTAGCTTTCAGCATTATCATCTAAGTAATCGAATATCGCTTTTTAAAAAAAGGAATAAACACCTCAAAAGTCTAGCACAATGTTATGTAGGACGAGCCCATCATAATCACCTCATTGTGTGGAACTTAAAGCGTTGAAGACATTGCATAAATGTTTTTGGCCTAAATACAGCAAAATCAATTATAATTTTTGTTTCCCCAGGTGTCAACTTTACTTGATATTCTATCTCGTGATGAAAATTGGTCTAGCTGTCGCCATTGTCATTTGCAACGCCACTATTTTGGGAGTGCTGTATCTCAATAAAGACCAAGATGTGCATTCTATTTATCGTCTGTCTTTGGCCATTGCTGACTTTATAATGGGTATAATTGTGATTCCAATGAACGTTGGAACAATGTATCAGCATCTTTTCCGACGTTTATCGTTCACTGAGTTGCAGAATGCTACTGATTTCAGGATTGTTAATGATAGTTCTTTGCCAATGCAATTGGCATCAGCTGAACTGAAAGAATTGAACAATTTACTACCTGATGCCCTTTCTAGCGAATACGTGAGCGCGGTTGGCTTCTTTACTCTGTTATCATTCAGTATGTCGATATACAGCATGGTTGCTGCTAGCTTAGATAGATTTGTGGCTATATCTCGACCTTTACGATATAATGATACCAAAGCAATTTTAGCTGCAAAAATTGCAGTAACATCTATTTGGTTTGCTGGAATAGCCATTGCCGTTCTTCCTATAGCTGTTCCTGATTTGGGCTATGCTTTTGTTGCTTTTAATGTAGCGAAATTGGGTGGAAAGCCAATCCTCATTTTGTTGTCAGTTATATTTTTTCTTCCAGTTTTACTGATGTGGTCTTCAATAATAGCAACTTATGCAGCAGCTCGGCCCGGCTTGAGGAAACATGATAAACAACTTCAAACTGATCATGAAATGCGACTTTTAGGAACTCTAGGAGTTATGATAACAGTTTTTTCAATATGCGTTGTACCTTTGGTCTCAATAATGATAGTAAGTGCATTTTTATCGTTTACCGATATAACAGACCCAGAAAATTTCGATTCAGCTGCTACTACAAAGTTTCTAACTGTTCAACTCTCATTGGGTTTCCTTTTCTCCACCAACAGTCTCTGGAATTGTTTTATTTACAGCACTCGAGAAACTAATTTCCGTAGTGCTGTAAAGTTGCTTTACAAAAAAATAGCACAACAATTAAGACTAGATGCTGTTTGGAATACTGTTTCACGAAAACGTGACGTACAAATAGTTGTAAATACTTAATTGTGTGCAGTGTTTTCATATTGTAAACTCGTTAAATGTATTGCATTTAACAAATGATATGAGTTTTGGAACAAAAAAAAAATGGAACATTTTCACGTTTGTTGGTCGACTCTTATTATTTGGGATAAGGCAAAACGTGGAAAGGTAAATGCAAATAAAATAAACACTTACACATGTTGACGACAAAAGCCCGCACCCTCTTTGTATTGAGCACTGTTTTTGGTGAAATTATTATCAGTCATTTCTAAGCCTGCGTTTAGGTTTTTTTTATTAAGGCTTATTACTTTTTATGTTTTTTCTCAAAGCCATTCTACATCAAACCAAACGCAACCATGGTTGTTGTAAGGAGAGGGAGAGTAACAAGTAATAAAAATGAATTCTATTTATCTCCTCATTTTTTGAATCGCCAAAAGTGATCACAGAAGGTTGCAATGGGCGTGACTATAATTTATGCATTTTAAATAAGTGCTGTCGATGCAACTTTTTCAGGGAATGCAGATGTCCATATAAGGTACTTTCAGTGGTGGATATTGGGGGAGGCGAATGAGGCAGCTGCCTTGGGCTCCCCCCTTTTTGGAATTGTCAAAGGGCCCCCCTTTTAAAAATGACGTGTGTAGTTTTAGGCTATTTTCTGGCATTTCAAAATGGACCCTTGGTCTCAACAGCTGTGGAAATGATAACTAAAAGTGGCTATTTTGCCTTTGACAGCATTTTACCTTTGCAATATATTTTTCCGTTCAACGTTTGTGTATCTTCAAAATTGGCTTATTTGCTGCAGTGCTCATATTATTGTTTTGGCATAGTGGATAGTGATGCTAACTACGAATAAAATGGTTAAAAGTTCAAATCTTTGCAGGTAAGGTACTTAAACGGAGGCAGTACATGTTAAGGAGGAGATGGCATTTTGTGGATATAAGTGGGAATGTAAGCTAAAAGCTCCACTTTTGTGAAATCACTTTTTTGTCACTCATTGGCAATTTTAATACATCATAGAGATTGACTAATCACAAACAACTAAACGCCACGTTTTTAATTGTCACTAGAATTGACCAATCACAAACATTCAATGAAAAACAGAGTGCAGGGGTAAAATGTCATTGGCGGCAAAATAGCCACTGCCTAAATAAAAATCAAAAACTAAAATTTGTTTTTTCTATTACTGCTTTAAGATGAAGGCTTTCCAGTTCTTTTGACAGAAATTGTTGTGACAATGTGGGTTTACATATTTTTTAGGGCCGAACCTCATTTTGCTGATGTCATCAGAACATATATTTTTAGCTGTTTGAGCAGACCCGACTTTGCTTGTGAACTGTGATAATTTATCTATGAAGTCGGTCCAGTTTTCAGTTGTATCAAAACGTGAATTAAGTAATTCATCTTTTCAAGAGCAGTTTATTGATGTTAGTGAGATACTGGTGAAAGCGGAAATAAATTTGCTTCGAAAGAATAATTGGTCAGTTGCGTTTGTGGTGCAAAATAATATTAGAGATATGCAAGCACAAAAAGTTTTTGCAACATTTAAAAACAATAAGTTTTAGTTTTTTGGCATCTTTGTACTTGCTGTGTTCTGCTCAAGCCAATGATTCATCAACAAATTTGCTACATTTGTATATTTATCTATTTAGAGAAATTTGTGAAAGAAGAATTAGTTAAGTCATTATTCATGATTGGTATTTGCCACTATCTTTGGTTATAATAGTAAAGCAATAAAAGATTTTAGTGGCTTTAACGCTTTACTTGTCTGGTGACTCATCCAAACATGAAGTCTACTACAATCATATTTATCAAAATGGTTTGTTTATTCAGATTCATTAGTAAATTATCAGTTCAATTAAGATAGTATACCAGACAGTTTAAGTGCATCAGTTGAATAGAGAGTATGAAAGTATTGCATCAAAACGAAGGCGAAAGGAAGAAAGTAGGAACATTGATGATGCAAAAGTCTAATGGACAGATTTATTGTAATAAACAGCCCTACTACTACTACTACTACAGAACTGAGAGATAAAAAGTGCATTTTCAAGTGTCTATTATGTGTATTGATGAAACAGAAAATGATACCAGTAGCTCTATGTAATCAAGTGTCAGTGAGTTCAAAGATAATAATGTAGAGGATATTTTTATTGGTGAATTGATTGCTGACCTGTGCTCAGCAAAAAACAAGGCAACAACCATTGTAACTAAACTTCCTGGGTTTATTTCAATAGACCTAATGCAATTAACCAGCGCCAGCATTTAAAATTTTTGATAACTCCTGTCTCAACGCAATACGATTAAATTCAATGGTTTTTTGCAAGCATAACGTTTACAAGCATGTGAAGACTCATATTTTTAGGAAGCTTAAGCTTTGTCTAGCAGTACGCTAGCTAAGCATATTGTCAGCCCTCATCTCACAGTAGGCTGTGGCATTGTAAAAATTGTTAGTTTTTGATGCATTTATTGGCGTATTTGTTTGTGAATTTTTGCCATTGCGATGAGTTATACTCCATATGATCACTGCACAATAGACCTATGTGGTTTCAGATGTTTTGACAAAGAAAATGACTTATGTTGCTGCATAACATCTGAATATTCTTCACAATTCTGTTTTGCGGTGTGTTTAATGGCAATTAAGTTACACCAAGTTTTTAAAGCACTTGTGTCGCTGCAAATCGTTTGAATATTCCCTATAATTGTGCTGTTATTGTAATGCTTTCGAGAGCAAATTACTCCAATTTTTTTGAAGGGTGATTAACTGTAAAACGCGATAACTAGTTACTACAAGAAAGCGTTTCAAGTTTTTCAATGTATGGTTTTTGGTTATGAATACATCCTAATGTATCTGCATTAATTTTTTTTCAGCAATCTATAGCCTATCCTGTAGCGTTGTTTGATCGCAATTACTTATAGCTACATCAATTTTTCGGGGCCCCTTAGTAGAATTTTGCCTCAGGCCCCCAATTTTGAATATCAGCCACTGGGTACTTAATCCCTTTTATGGTTGGGCCACTGGACCAAACTTCAGCGATTAACTTATTTACGAAAAATGTTACTATATTTGTTACTCGTATTGCACAATCTTATGGCAGCTAACCGCTGTTGTTGGCAATAGGAAACTATTAAAAATATACGGTGTTGTTGTCCACTAGTATTGTGTTCTCTGCGTTTTCATTTATTGATGTACTGTTCTCATTCATCAGCGTTCGCTGTGATGATTTGATTTACGTCTTGTAAAAGGAAGGTGTTGTTGGAACCAACACGTTCAAAGAGCTAGCGCAGCAAGTTACTTGCTAAGACATTGAATTTGGACCAGATTTTCTTGTGTAATTAATCATTTTTTAGATTGTGTACGCTGTTATATCAATATGGAGTGAAACTGCAGTTAAATGAAAGCAAATTGAAATAGGGCCAAATCTACTAAACTTATGATCGAATTTAAAGAGCAAGTCTGACCCAGTTTAAGTTTGAATCTGTTTAGTTTAAAGAAATTTTGTGGGATAACTAAAGCTGAAAAATGTACCCTGTAGTGCATACGTCACATACTTATTCGTACAGTCAACTTCGAATACAAGGGATGCGAATTTTTTGCTTATAAGAGGCTATTTCAAATGGTCCCAATAGTTTTCAATGCAAAACAATACTAAAATACTTGCTTATTAGGGATCCGGATATAAGGGATTCAATTTCAAAGTCCGAATTATAATTTTCTTGGTAATTTCAATTAGTTGCAAGGGATCGATATTTGTTCTGATGAAGCGTCAAAATAACTTTGATCGACATCTGTTCTTCAAAATCTTTGGGAAAATGATACATGTTCATTATCGATACATCAAAACGTTGTTCACATCTGTTGATTAATTTCCGCCTAGTCTCTCCTCAAAAGCTTAGGCAAATCCTATCAACAAATGTAGAATCCTTGTCTCGTACCGATAGACTTCAACGGAGTTATACAATTCCAAAAACGTGAGAAATAAATCTAATGACGGAAAATTGATAATTCGGTGTAATTCCACAAATTATAAAAACGATTGATTGAAAGATGAATTTGGGGTTTTGTGCTTTTCCTTATATGTCCTTAAACGTCCTTAAACATCCTTTAACGTCCTTATAACGTCCGTTTCTAAAAATAAAAAACCACAATCACTTAACTGCAAAACAATTACAAAAGACAACTGTCACGCACCAGAACTATTTTCCAGACAAGAATCGAACAAATGACCACTTGAATTTCTGAGTAAGACAACACTTTTCAATTGTATATACTTATCTCAATTACTTATCAGTTGTCTTACTCTACAAAGACCAATATAATGATTAATATGTTGACTAATTACTCATGTGACACAAAACTCAATAATAACAATTTGATACTTTTAACTAAACAAACTCTAGCGCCGTTTTTTATTACTTCGCATGCAGGCGCGTTGCATTTGACTGAACAGAAAAGCGAGGATTTTACCGATACTACGCGTTGACTACTGCGTCAAAAAATGAACCATTAGGCACAACAAATTGCACACACTCAACAGAAGGTTACAACAAAAATATTTAACCCACTCCCCCCAGAAAAAGCTTACTTAGGTAGGTTTTTACACTAGCAAAAAATATGTTTTTGTTTTAACTTAATACAGTGCAATAATAACGTTCGTTATTGTAAATCATAACGATGCATAAATCTAATGTTCAAGGATCAACTGTCTTTAAGTGCACAATGTTCTTCTGAGGGAACAAATAGGCACAGTTTACTGATTGGTCTTCTCACAGTAGTAGAACCAGTTCGACACATCACTGTTCGAACATGTCCTTGCTTATCAGGAAAAGTATCAGTGACCACACAAATAGGCCAAACATTTCTATAGGTAGATTCTTGAATCAACAAAACAACATCTCCTGGCTTCAAATTTCTTTTCTCTTTTAACCATTTAGTTCTGGGTACAATAGTTGGAAGATATTCTTTAATCCATCTCTTCCAAAATATATCAGCAGATCGTTTCACATGTATTAATCGACTTCGACTGAAACTGCTTTCGTCAGTTGTCAAATTTGAAGTCATATTTGTAGTCGGTTTTTACAGTAACAAATCATTTGGTGTCAAAGGCTTTTCGACGACTTCTTTAAACTTGACTGGTGTCAACGGTCTCGAGTTCAAAACCAGTTCGACTTCTACAAACAATGAAAGAAGAGTCTCATCTGTAAGGCTCGTTTTGGTGCCAGCGCGAGCAAAATGCTTTTTACTGAACGAATAAGTCGCTCCCAACTTCCACCATGGTGACTGGCATATGGTGGATTGAAATGCCATTGCACTTTGCTTTTCACGAGCGATTTGTCTATCACATTGCAGTTCCACAGCGCTAATTGCTTGTCAAGCGCTTTAGCGGCTGCCACAAAATTTGTACCATTATCTGAGTAGAGGTGATCTACTTGACCCCTACGACTTCGAAATCGATCAAAAGCCATTAAAAATGAATCAGCAGTCATGGCATGTAAGACCTCAAGGTGTATCGATCTGGAAGACAAACACGTAAACAAGCAGCCATAACGTTTAGCATAAGATCTACCGTGTTTGACCATAATAGGCCCAAAACAATCCACACCAGTGTGAGCAAACGGTTGCTGATGCACGCTTGTACGACAGGTCGGCAAGTCCGCCATCATTTGCATTTCCGCAGTCGCCTTCATTCGACGACATACGAGGCATTTGTTTATAACTTTTCTTATCGAAGCACACGGTTTTTCAATCTAATAATGTTCTCTTAAACAAGTGAAAGTGTGATTCAGGCCACAATGACCAGATTTTACATGACACTCAGTGATAATCAACTTTGTCAGGTGTGAATCTCCGGACAACAAAATAGGAAACTTCTCATCAAACCCGACTAAGTCGTGATTTAAACGGTCTTTAACTCGAATCAGTCCATTGATCAAGATGGGGGAATATCTACGAATGCTTTTAGGACAAACGCCATCTTTTAACTGCTTATTACAAACCATAACGTGGTGTAGTTTAGGATACATTCTTCGTTGCTCATACCGTATCAGAAGTTTCTCAATTTTGTCGGCCTCGTTTACCGTAATGCGGTCCAAACTTGCATTGATTTCGTTCGTACATTGTCGTACTTTTGCGAGCAAGAATTTCCCAAAACGCAGTAACCACACAGCTGCAATCTTCAACTTGTGCAGTGATGAGTAGTGAGTGATTAATTTGTCAATCGGCAATGGCTCGTCAGTTCCTGAAAAAACAACTGGTAACGCATTAATTGTTCTTACTGGATTTCATTTTAGTCTGCGTTGTACCATCTGGACTGACACAGGAGCTTGGGGTTCATCTAAAGGTGATTGCTTCAAAAATTCTGAACCAGTTAACCACTTTGAACGCTGCACAAACAATTTAATTACCAAACCTTTGCTTATGTCATCAGCAGGATTCACATTGGTCAGAACATATTTCCAATCTGCTTTTGACGTTGTTTCTTCGATTTCGGTTAATCTGTTAGCCATAAACACAGGAAATTTTTTCTTTGTGCTGTAAATGCTCAGTAACGTCGCTGTAGAGTCGGACCAAAAATATGATCGCGAAATGGTTAGAGTCAAAATTTTTCGTAACAGTTCATCTAGTTTTACAGCTACCACTGCCGCCAGCATTTCAAGTTGTGGAACGGTTCTTTTTCTATAGGCAATGTATCCTTTTCCCATCAAAAAGGCGCAGGTTGCTTCTCCATCAGGATAAATCATTCGAATGTAGGAAACCGCACCATATGCCACATTTCAACCATCGGCGAAGTGATGTAACTCGTATGCTTTCACTTCTCTTCCTAAAGGATTTATGCAACGCTTCACTGTAACTTTGTCCAGTTTAGGGAGCGACTGTATCCACATTTCCCACTTATTCTTCATCTCGTTCGAAAACTCTTCGTCCCAATCCATTTCATTGACCACTCTCAACCAAAGCCTTGGCTGAATCATCGCTGGGGCAATAAAACCCAATGGATCGAAGATTGAATTCAAAATTGAAACCATTCCTCTTTTAGTAAACGGCTTTTCTTTTACGGTCACTGATATTTTAAATGCATCATCTTCCACAGACCATTGTACGCCAAGAACGCAATGTTCTGTTTTGCAGGGTACGGTGTGATTTGAACTTTTATTTTGGTTTGTATCAATTTCATTCAGAATGTCTTCACAATTAGATGACCACTTGTGCAGATCAAAGCCAGCTCTGGATAACATCTCTTTAACTTCATTCGCCAGTTGAATTTCATCTTTCACAGAATCTGTCGACATCAACATATCGTCAACATAAAAGTTACGCAACACTACGTTAACTGCTTCAGGCAAATATTCTTTTCCAAAGAGTTCAACTGTATGCCTCAGAGCAAAGGCTGCTGTACTTGGCGACGAGGTCGCACCAAATAAATGCACTAACATGCGACAATCTATTGGCTCTTTTTTTAAATCACCTTCAGGCCACCATAAAAATCTCAGTGCGTCCGTGTCATGGGAATTAACCTTCACTTGATGAAACATTGACTTCACATCTGCAACAATAGCAACTTTTCTTTGTCTGAATTGGGTCAAGACGCTGACTAAAGACGGGTTAAGGTCTGGTCCATGCATGAGGAAGTTATTTAACGACTTTCCTTGGTATTCAGCTCCACAATCAAAGACTATCCTTAACTTTTCAGGCTTCTTCGGGTTTACCACAGGTTGATGAGGTATATACCACTTAAACTTAGGATTTGATGATGATGGCCAGATTTTCTCAGCATACCCGTCTGAAAAATATGATTCCATTACTTCAACACATTTCTTATGAAGTTTCTCGTCCTTCGACAATCGACGTTTTAAGCATGCAAGTCTATTTTTAACATACCTTCGATTATCAGGTAAGTCGGTTTCGACATCTCGCCACAGCAATGGAAGTTAAACATGTCCTTCAACTACTATGACTTCTTTTTTCATTTTAGCAAGAGAAATTTGGTCTTCTTGGGGGTTGTTAGTTTCAAGTCCACATTCTCGTGAATGAACAGCTGGATTTATCAAAGGAGGACCACTATTATGCTCCACCATTGACATAGGTCAAGTTGAAAGTTCGCTGGTAAGTGGCTCGGTTATATCACGTAAAAGCGGGCCATACAACACCCATCCCAATGGCGTCTTCAGAGCATCTGGCGCATTTTCCGGTCCGGTCCTACAATCTAACAGAGTGAACGCTTGCTGGTTATCAATACCAATCAATAATTCTACCTTCTTGTTGACAACAATTGGAAAGTGTACATCTTGTAAATTGTGTCACTGCTTAAAATCTTCTTTTTGTGGCATAGCTTGAGCGTCCACTGGCAAGCGATCTAAAGTCAACACACGGTCAAGACGAATTTCCATTTCTTCATCAAGACCTTCCACAAAAAAGGAAATAACTTTACCTCGAAATGCTTCGATTTCGTTTTTCTGTGACATCGTTTTAATTTGCAGAGATCGCATTTCACCTTGAACTCCCAGACGCTTTGCTAGATCATTAGTACAGAAGGTTCGTTGTGAGCCGGAGTCTAACAACGCACAAGTAGTAAAAGATAATAACCCATCTCTTACTTTAACAGGCAAAATTGGAAGACACGGCAGAGAATTCTGTCGCCTGATCGGAAGTGAATTTTCAATCTTTGTTTGAGTGATGGCTGTTGCAACTGTCTGTGGAATGTTTTTGTGCAGAAGTGTATGATGCTTAGGATTGACGTATCCTTCAACTGAGCATTCTTCACAGGATTTGCAATCTTCTGCTACATGACCACTACAGAGACATTTGAAGTACAGATTTTCCTTCTTTACAAATTCCAAACGTTTGTAATGCCTCATTTTCTTAAATTCTTGGCATTCAGGTAACAGGTGCATTCCTTTGCAAAGCTTACAAGTTTTCTTATACGAAGTTGATTCTGGAACGTGTTTACTCACTACAGTTGAGCTTGTGACAGACTTGTACTTCTTAGCTTCCCAAGCAGCAGTTTCCGTCTTAATGGCAGACCAACCAGATTTTCCAAACACGGAATTGATCCTTTCAGCTTCTCTACGCACAAATGAGACCATATCACGAAAAGTGACTTCTCTTTTAGTCTCCTGCGTCAAATCAAATGACCATTCTATCCACTTGTCCTGAATTTTTTCTGGGAATTTTTCCATAATTCTTTGTAATGTACTAAGAGAATTCAAACTAGTAAAGCTTTCTATTCCTTCTAGTTGGACACAAGCTTTTTCCACGATGTTGGCTAACTTACGTAGCGATTCACCATCATTTCTTTTAATTTTTGAACACTGTAACAGTTTTTCTTCACATCGGTTTGCTACCACTAGGGATCGTCCGTAAAGATAATACAACTTTTCCCAAGCTTTGTTGAATCCAAGAGTTGTTCCCACGTAATGATCTATCATTGAACGTACATCAGGGTGGCAAAACTGCAATAAATAAGTTAAACGTGCATGATCGGACTCCACTTTACTCAATATATGTGTTCGAAAGCTAGAAACAAATGCTTGATAATGCAAAGGATCTCCATCAAAACTTTGTATTTCTGGACGTGGAAATGGAAAATCCGACGTCGTCGGCCTTTCTCTGTCATATGTGAAACGCGGCTCCAATGGGACCGAGAAGTCCTGCCTAGGGCCAACTCTAGACGGCGCATGGAACTTTGCATCTCGTAAACGCCAGTCTCCTGGTCCTGGGTTTAATTCAGCCAAATAGCTTGGATAATACTTGTTTGTATTTACATCCACACGCTGTTCTTTTGTAAATTTCAAGCTTGCATACTTATTTACATCGCCTCTACCAATAAACGACAGATTACTTGACAGCGCTGCTTCTTGTTGTAGAACTTGACGTAGAGGATCTTGACGAAGAAACCTCGTCCCGCGCTTTTGCTCTGGCTTCTGCTAGTACAATTTCTCGCTCCATATGCTTCATTGATAAATCATTTTTCAACTTAGCTGCCATTTCGTCAATTTCGTGTTCAGCTTCTTCTAATTGACGCTTCGTGGCTTCATCGACCTTCATTTGGGCCTCTCTTTTCTTTGCTCTTAATTCTCTTCGCGCAGCTCTCTCATCCCTTTGACGATCTTGCTCAAGCTTTTTAGAGATTTTTTCAACTTTCAAATTAATTAATTCCTTCTTCTTTGAACTTCTCCTTGAACTAGCAGCTGATGCTGGTACCGTTCCCTCTCCACCAAAGGTGTACATGACCGATTGTTTGTTGGAACGAAATTAAATTCGTTAGTTCTGAAACTTTTTATTGATTAATTTCCGCCTAGTCTCTCCTCAAAAGCTTAGGCAAATCCTATCAACAAATGTAGAATCCTTGTCTCGTACTGATAGACTTCAACGGAGTTATACAATTCCAAAAACGTGAGAAATAAACATAAAAGTTGGCAGAACTGATCATTGCTCCTGGGTGAGTGTCATAAAGATATGTGATGCCATGATATAGTTCCAACAAACGATAAAGTTTTTTAATTTGAATTTCTTGACTGAAGAAAACGCTTTACTGCTCAAACAAAAGCCAGCATTAACTTACCAACTGGCAAAAATTTTCTACTTAGAACTTGAGATGACGTCATAATTGGCAATTGATGGTAAAAATTGTATTTACTGTTTTCTGAACAGGCAGTGGCTATTTTTACGTGACCGCAAGAAAATTTCTGTCGGCTATTTTTACGTGAACGTAAAAACGTTTGTGTGAGCTATTTTTACGTAACCCCAAGAAAATTTCTCTAAACTTTCTTATGTGACCGGAAAAAGATTGGTTGTCTGATAAGTAATTGCATTAAAATTTTTCGTTTTCGAAACTATTGGTGACGTTAAAAACTTCGAAACCAGCTTTACTATTTGGAAAGTTTGAAAGCAAAAATATGTCTTTCGTTGTTGGTACAATTTCAGCTCGTAGCCCAGGTTTTCCCATAGTCATTGGAAATAGTCCCATCAACGCAGTCTCTTCTCAGGTAGCAACCGGTTCTCAGTCGTTTATTAGTCGCCGGTAATAATACCTACCCAGGCGAGATACGTTACTTCAGCTATCTAGTATCTCTTGTTACTCAGTTGCCTCTTCTTTTCTAAGATGCGCACAGTCATATCACAGTCTTTCGTCGCCCAAGTTTCCGCTGAAGAAATTTGGTATTTTGGTAATGTCCTCTATTGCTTTTGCTGAAACAAAGATTTTTCAACTCATTTCTGTAGAATGTGGAGTATCTTTCAAGCAGCACTCTTAGTTACAATATTCGAGACACTTACAACGGAGTTTTAAAGCGCTCGCTTTTAGGATTACCTCTGGTCCATGCCAAGAAAAAGTTCTCTGGCTTTTTGGGTCTCCATGGTACTTCGCTATATCCCCATTCTGAGAAAAGGGTAGTATAACAATAACTTCAAAAAAATTAAGCAAAATGTACGTGCATTGCCACTACAGTACCTCAGCTTCCTTAACAATTAGCCTATTGCGCAGCTATAAATTCCACTCTCCGATACCGTTCTTCCGTAATCTAGTCTACAGCTACTCAATTTCTCGGTTACAGTACAACTCCACATACACATGGTTTCAACACAAGTTGTATTACAACAAAAACTTCATTTAATGGAATGAAGTGGGAATATTTACAACGATAAGATTATACAGAGGCAATTACGTAATAAAAGTTATCACTGACATTTAGACGAAAGTAGTTTTTCATTTTCCCATTTAATCTCCCTACAAGCCACCTCAAATACGCGTAAGTGTGCAAGTCAATTGTGCAACACAAAATTGGCATACAACATCCAAAATTCAAAGCAAAAGGAATCGAGCTATGAATTCTTTGCCATATGGCAATTGCGACAAAACTATCGTTTCGTCTTTGGTGGTTTTTTCATTTCTACACATTTGAAAGGGTGCCAGTCGAAGTAGGAATCACAGCCCAGGCATTTTGCAGTCTTCAAATCCATGGTATACGTCGTGCAGCACCACGCTCCTTGTTTTCGGACAATATCTGTGACATGTCGTACTACTTTCCAGGCATCGAAGGAAGAATACTGTTTCATTGATTGAAGAACAGCATGCTCATGTTCATCTAAGCATTTCATGGGGACTGTTTCAAGGTGCGTTTCTACCTGATGTTTTCTGATCTACGGCTTAGAATTGGAATATAGAACAGCATTCACGAATTTTTTGTCCACGAAACAGCCTATCATTTCTGCAAAAGTATAAAGCAATGCCGTTAAGTGTCGGTCAATAGTAAGCTCGGCGTTTAAAAGTTAATTTTAACGTTGTAAACTGATTTTATAACAAGGTATGTTTTACTTACTGTTTTACCCGTTTACACTGCATTTGACGATAAGAGCAAATCTGACGATAAGATAAGATGAAAATGCACCCATAAAGACTTCGGAAAAACTAGCCAAAGCAAATAGACTGCATTGGTATGAGGATGTTTTAAAAAGGGATAATGATGATGTCTTAAAAGAGCGTTGAATTTTGAAGTGATTACAAGAATAGAGCGTCGACGACCGAAGATGTCTTGGAGAAGGCACGTTGCTCTAAGCATGTTGCAAAGAGTAGGTTAAAAAAGAAGGAAATGGACAAACCGAATAGGCGCGATACTGTTAATAAACTTTCGAGGATTACGACGTGAATCCGGCCAACTCTGTTAAAGGAGACCAAACCGGAAAATAACGGTAGATCTTCTTCTTGCTTCTTAAACTTGATTAACCACTTTGTAACTACCGCTAGAGAGTCCCCATTAATGACCGTTTAACAAAAGCAAGGCGATTCACCAAACTCGGATGTCAAGTGAAACTACACTTTTCGGTCCGTCACCTAAACACGGATGACATATTATGAATTCATATGCAAACATCGTTGTTACCTTTGATTCTTGCTGTAGGTGATTTCATCTCAAATAGTCTGGGGCATTTGAATCCTTTTTGCTTCTTGTTTGTTAATCCAATTATAGTGATGCCTACCTCGCTTTACTTGCTTTGAAGGCATTTTTATTGCGCTTACCACCTGATCTGCAAAACAATGACATCATATTGACGTCAGCGTATCAGCTATCCACATTGTTCCTTTGCATCATCTGATACAAAATTTTTTAAAATGGGACGAGATGAAAAGACTAGAGCGTTCGCCTCGCAATAAAAGAGCATTCACAGCTGCCCACCCAAGCGTTCAGCCCGAAGGGTTTAGTACGTAAAAAGTAAGAACGCAGTGTCATTCGGAAGGCTGTTTCTCTACGGTGACATGTACTGTACGATATAGTTCAACGGTGTGATAGATACACATACGCAACGGCAATCGGCGTCGGGTATGCGGATAGTTCGTACCTTCTAACGTTGCCCTGCAGGAAGCTTGGGGAGAGAGTTCTCCATGACCGCGAGATATTTCTTGTGGTTCTTCTGAGCTTACTTCGTCCTGAAACCATCTTTCTGGTGCAGCTATAATCGTATTGCTGCGAGGAAATTTTTGTTGTTGTAATAGAATCGTGTTAGAGTAGGGTAAACCTTCTCGTTCGATTAGATCATGGGATGGCCTCGCTTCTTCGGTGGGAGACGATTTATCTTTGAGGTAAGCTTCTGTAAAAATACCACAATACCAGTCAGCATATTCTCCCATTTGTACCAAAATAATAATTGCACCTTTCGTTTATTAGATGGTTCATTAGCATCGGTTGACCTGAGTTGTTTTTAACCCCCTCCAAAGTAAAGCGGCATGACGTGAGACCAACTTCCCAGCTCGGTATTTAGCACAAAAGTGACAGCAAGGAAAAAACCAGTTAATCCGTATGTGCTCAATAGTAAGCCAAGAATATAAAGTAAGCCATTGAACACCGCAAAAACATCACTTCTACTAAAAATTTTTAGTAAAAAAAGTCCTTCAGCAGGCCTTTGGGTGAGGCCTTATTACCCTTGTGTAATTATGCAAATGCTGAGAGTCAAGCAGAAGATCTATAAAAACAATTTTGAAGTATTGGCATCGACTGAACAAGGGAGTTGACCTCACGCCTATCAACAGTAAAGTAGTTACTCAAACTACTACCCCACAGCGCCGGTTTTGGTGGTCTATCCTATCAATACTTGTTTCTATTTGTGGCAATTCATACATAGAAAAATAAAAAAAATCTTGTTTGATACAGTGACGAGCAAAAAAGTAAGATTTTTTTATTTTTAGCAAGAGCCAACTACCTCGAAATCAAATTGAAATTACGTGTTTTCCAGGAAACCAAACCCTTTAACATTAACACAGTCTGAAAACTACTCTTTTGTGGCATAATTTGACAAAATTTCAAGCAATAATAAAAAAATTTATCTATTAAATTTTTTAATTTTTTAGGGGTCTCAAACCCTCCACAATATACAGGGTGTCCCAAGTAATGTATACACTCTTTGAATCGTTATAACTTTATTAAGTTATTGATTTTGGCTTGTAAATAAATTGATACAAGAGAAAGAAAGTTAAAGAATTTGAGAGTAATATATACAAAAACATATCAAATTAGCTTCCAATAAAAAAAAGAAACTTGAGGCCATTTCAGAATGTCTACATAATGACGAATTCATAAACGTGCTGTAACTGGTTGCCGTTCTGTTCAATACGCTTCTAAATATCTTGAAGAAGTGGACCTAGAAACGTTCAACAACATTTTTTCCGGTATTTGAGCACATTCTTTTTCATTTGCTGCTCTCGTTTTAGTAAATGCTTCAGGTTTCCTGCTGCAAACATGGTCTTTTAGAAACCCTCACACAAAGAGGTTCACGGATGTCAAATCTGGTGAACTAGATAGACATTCAACCAAATCTCTTCCTCCAAAGCATCTGTTTTGCATATTTTTGTCCAGTTAAGTTTTAATATCATGACAAAATGGGGAGGCGAACCATTTTTCTAAAAGTAAAACTTGGCATCTCGACATTGTTCTTGTCAGCGCGGTTTTTTGTTTTTGTTTTGTCACAGTTTTGTTTTGTCACATTTTTGTCACAGGTGGATATAGTATGTTTACATTTTTTGAGACATCCTGTATATATACTCAAGTTTGTTTGTAAATCATTACGGCTCTGTTCACTTTCACATCAAGTATTACATATCATTAAAATCTCCATTTCTTGAAGATCTATAAAAAATTTTTTTGAATATGCGAATTACTCCCCCCCAATGGGTACTGAGTTGTCTTCGAAATCAAAGTAGTACCCTTGCCTCAAAGATCACTACAGATTTTATTTTCTACCAATTTATTTAGAAATGGTCGCTAAATATGCTAGAGAAATGAGCTTTCAAGATATATGACTCAAAACTTACCTAAAAGCCTAGGTTTACTACAATTTGCAACTTTCTTAGTCCTTTGACTTTTTTTTTGATCGGTACCGACCGGTACTAAAATTTTTTTTGACAGGTACCGACCGGTACCGAGTACCTAAAATATGATCAGTCATTATCTGCTAGAGGTTAGCCTAAACCATGTAACATTATGTATTTTTGAAAAGCGAATTTCTTCAAGATACAGAAAATATAACGTTTAAATAGAATATGTTGTCACTAACAATGAAACAGAAGCTTTTTCACACCCCTCCCATTTATTGAGAAACAAGGGGAATAGATGAAATTTTGATTTAGATAAGTCAAATATCTGCTAGCTTTTAAACTTGCATTTTAGCTTCCATAACCTTGAAAACTTGATACAAAACAAAAACGGTACTTACGTATTAACGGGAGGACCTTTAAAAACACGACTCAAAAATTGAAGTAAATTATTTATTGAAAACGGTTAAAACAATAAAATACACCCTTCCAGTGTACACTGCCCCGTACATTTACATACCGGGCCTGCCCCTTCAGTGTACACTGCCTTTCTTTTAAATAAAATAACATTAAAAATCAAAGGTCCTCCCGATAATACGTAAGGACCACAAAAACTTTAGTGGTAAAATATTTGCAATTTATTTTACCTTTTTAAAGATTGTAGTTTTTCTGAAACTTATTATTTAGTGAAGGCAAGTCGAAAATTTTTATAGGATTTTGTACTGATATGATGTACGGTATTCATTTTTGATTCATTTTTGATCAGTAAATGTCATGTACCGCTTAGCCTAGACTATTTAAAACTATGTATTGCTGAAAAGCACGTTTCCTAAGCTTTTAAATGAGGCTGGTATTTAGCAACACATCATATTTTTTACGGACCATATCTACTTTTATTTAACTACTATACAAACTTTTTAGGGGCGTTTTGAGACCCCTAATAAATTTGAAAATTTTGATAGGTATATTTTTTTTGTCATTGCTTGAAATTTTGTCAAATTATGCCACAAAAGAGTAGTTTTTAGACTGTTAATGTTAAAGGGTTTGGCTTCCTGGAAAACGTGTAATTTCAATTTGATTTCAAGGTAGTTGGCTCTTGCTGAAAATTTGTCAAAATAAAAAAGTCTTTGTATTTTGCTCGCCACTGTATATTGGAGTGGAAAATAATGTCAAGATACAATGCTAACCAGGTGACTGGTGAGATACGACTCTAACAAATATGTTGCATTACAGCATACATTGTGAATAAGCCATTTAAAGCAGCATTAAAGCAGAAATGGGCCGAATGGATGATTCATGGTGAACATACTTTCACCAAGGGCGGCAACATGAGGAAAGTCGACATGCCTACGATCTGCCGGTGGATAGTAGACGCCTGGAAAGAATTGTCAATCAAGACCGTGGTAAAGGGATTCAAGAAATGTTCTATCAGCAACATGTTAGACGGCACGGAAGACGATATTCTCTGGATGGACGACGCAGACAAAGATGATGACGACGAATGGGAGGAAGAGCTGGACTATCATGATGATTGCATAACACAAAAGGAGTGGGGTGCTTTGTTTAATGAGGACAATGACGACGAAGACTTATATTGATAAATATTATAGTTTTGAAATTATTATAATAAATTTTTGATATTATGATAAATGAATAATTTTAACAAAAAGGGTCCGTGGATAAGAAACACCTGGGTTTTTAGGTCAACTTCTTAAGAAAAAAAATGCGTCCAAACGCGGGTATTTACGGCAACTGTTTTTGCGGCTGTATCGAGAACTGCTTGAATTCTTCTGGTATACTTTTGGCTAACAGCGCTTTAGGATCTAAAAAGCCGTGAATCACTTGTAAGCAGGGATTTTTCTGCTCAAAAGATATAAAACCTTTGTTTTATCCAGTCATTGAGGCTGTACCACCTAGGCAAACTCCAACGCAGTTCTTCCATTTTGGCACGTTTTTGTCTAAGAAGGTTTATGTCACGTTAAATATTTCTTCTTTTGTTGCCCAGAAATTTTTCTACAAAATAAAAAATATGCTTTCTTGGATTCTCCTTCGATGAAACTGACATTGGCTAGCAGTTGGGTCTTTCCCTTAATGTCAGTGGCTTCATCCAGTTGTAGCGCAAAAACTTCACTTGATATTGCGTTGTCAAGTAGCTATTTTAAAATGTTGGCAAACATGTCTGCTCCAGCTCTAATCAAACCTTTTAGCCTCTCGTACCAGTTGCACATTTTCCATCACAACATGTACAATGGTAGTAATAGTAGTGGTAGTAGTAGTATTTGGCAATTCATTTTGCTTGTGTTTTCTCAACACAAAAAAATCGACAATCGGATAAAAACAACCGAAAAAGGAATGCAGGTGACAAAACAAATTGACGCTAAACATACCCATATTTTTTAAAGTTAGATTAAACAGATTTAAGGAAGGGGCATGGTTACCGCATCTGGCAAAAACATTAAATATAGGAATTGAAAAAAAAGAAAACAAAAAAGCAGTCAACAATATAAACAAAATTTTACCCCTTGTAAAAACACCCGATAATAGTTAAAAAAATATATGTAGCAATAATTTGTTTTAAAATGTCTAGATGACTCTCTTGGAGATCACTTGTGATGAGAGCTTTTTCCTCTTTTTCCTTGCGTGGATCATCATTTTAAAATTTTTTGAGAATCAAGTTGGCCATCCCTCTTTGAAATACCGGTACTCCTGGGGGTAAAATAACGTTTTGAGTACGATTGCTTACTTGTGTTCGTTCTAAAGGAAGTGGAATGGAAGATGGTGCTAGAATTAAAAAGGGAGGCAACACTCTGAGCAATGTTTAATGCCTTGAGTAGCACAATTAATGCATGGTTTTGCATTATAAGTATTGGTAAGTCTTAACAGTTTGGACAGAAATAAAACTTCAGGAAAAGAACCGAAGTCTGAATCCCAGATGACTGGTTATTTTTCTTTTCCTGGTCGAGTATCTCAAAACATGTCTAAACTATGCAGCAGTGAAGGAATAAAATAACAAATATATCCATGAAAGACACAGCTTCATGCCATTATTCACGTATTAAATTTTAAACAAAAATGAGAGAACAGAAATAGCAGGAGTAAAAATCAATACACATATATAACGATATAATATATTTGATGCGCAACCATGATTAGGCCTTCGCCAGTTATGAATAATTTTATGTAGTTGTACTAGCCGGCATGGCTGGCAGGGCCTTTCAGTAACGTCGGGATAAGAATGTCGGTTAAGCCGGCTGTACCGGTTTCACCCATCGGGCTCTTGTGTGACCAGAAACGACGAAATTGTCTTAGTTATGCACTTAGAGTTCATTATTCTTGTACACGTAATGATGATCATCTTGCTCTATTGATCAACACTGGTAAAAAAAGAATGCTGTTACAGACTACAGTATTATTCATACTTTTAGGAAATTGTAAAGGGGGGAGAGAATTGAAAATCTCTCAAGAGTGATGGTGGCGGCCACTTATTGGTGGTAAACAATTACAGAACTAAACTATAACTATTTAGTGACAAGCTTTTTTTACAATTCGTTGCGGCTCCTTTCGCTTACATGTTTGTGGTGCTAAGTTCTTAGAGTGCGCTACTTGCCTTCTTTCCGGCATAGCGACAAAAGTAGCTATGCCTTCCCCATACTCATTTACCGTATTCTAGTAGGCGCCTCTAAAGCAAAGTTATTTTCAAACAAAATGTTCTCTTAAAGTTAGTTTTACAAATTGCTAGGAATATGATGTTATTTTAAATTATCCTTAAACTTGGGATTACATTACATTGCGTTATAGAATAGATAATATGCACCGAAGCGGGTGGTATATCAATAAAAGAAACATGTATAGCAATGCAAGAGGCTAGCGATGCACTTAGCAAAACTGCAGACAGTGACACTGTTTCGACCTATCAGGTCTCTTCAGTGCAGTTGGTCCTTGTTTTATAGTATGGATAGCTTAACAGGCATCATGTAAGTAATGGACTTTCCTTTACCCCCAAATGTTTTAGCTTTGATCCCGATAGCTCTATCAAGCAAAATAGCAAAACTGCTTCTTTCAAATGAGGTGCGATTTAACCCAGGCAGGGCTTGCCATCAGCTGCGCCTAGTTCAAAAGTGTTTGTTTCGGGCGCATGATCCGGCTTCACTATGCAAATCTTTGTGAAAGTTGTTAGAAAAAGTAATTGTAAATGGAGGGTATAGTTCGTGTACATACGGTGATAACCTTAGTATACTGATCAAGAGTGCTGATACTTGCATATGAAGTATGGTTTCACAAACTATCATTTGTATTTTTGAAACGTGTAAGGGGAAATATAGTAAAAAATGATGGTGGTGCCATAATGGTGGTTGTTTTCGCAATTGTAAAAATAAGTGGTAGGCCTATTTAACGATTTAGTAAGACTTATTTAACGATTTAGTGAGTCTGATTTTAAGTTCTTTGGCTGCGCTATTAGCTTTAATTCGGCAATTGCGAGAAAAGGGGCAATGCCTTTGCCCATACATTATTCAAACACCCTATTCCAATAAATGCTTATTAAGCTATTTTCAAGAAAAATCGTTTCAGCTAAATTCAGCTTTACAAATTGATGCTATTTTGTTCATTTTGAATTTTTCTTGAACTTCAACTTTTATTTCACGTAACTTTGTCATTACTCCCTGCAATGCTACTTTTAGATAAAAATTAGTATCATGTCGGTACAAAGAGCCTATTGATTACAAATGCTCATTTTTTGAGAAAATGAAGAAACAAAATCTGCAATCAATAAGCTGCAAAATGGTAGTGCTTGCTTTTGTTTGACCAAAAAACGTTTTACTTGGTCAAGAAAAAAAAGCAAAAATATTTCCTTGAACACAATGAGATTTTACTCAGGAAAAAGTTTTTTAATATCCCCCAAAAATGTTCTTTAGTCTCTGACTAGGCTATGTTACTCAAAATAATGTATTGCCAATATCACGCACAAATGTAGTTGCTGTTGCTGCCAGTGGTTTGCTTGTGGATTGGTAGCAACGAAAGATTAGCGCATGTGATTTATCTGTCGCGAATAGTTGAATACGAACGCCTTCAGTTAGATTGGCAAAGCGCATTGAAGAAAATAGTGTTCTTAATGTAGCATAGAACAGTGTTTCCCAACCTTTTTCTTGCCGTGGCCCAATTCAGAAAGCCCCAAATTTTTGCGGCCTACTTAAAAACACTATAATGTAATATTTAAAAATGTCAGTAGCATAAACCTAAGAAATACATAAAATAAAAAATTTATAAGGCAAGAAAAACTGTACACTTCTCCGTTGATTATAACATAGTAATAAGCTTACAACATCAATAAAGATTTACTGAGAAATATCGCGTGTTGCGCTTGTAACAAAAGTTTTAAATTGTTGTGGAATTTGGTTTTATGACGTGATGTCAGTTCGCAAAAGCGTAAAATTTCTTAAAGTTGGGAAATTGGGTGCTGGAACATTTTTAAACAAAAAATCACTTTTCTCCATCAAAAAATGCAATTTTTAACAATCTATCTTCAATCGTGATGTCACCTTGACTTGATCGACCCCTTTATGACCTTTACATTGGTGTGGTAATAAATGATGCCAAGTTTGAAGTTTGTATGTTGAGTGGTTTTGAAAGAGCTCAACTTAAAAGAAGTCAATTACAAAATCAATTGTTGCGTCGCCAATAATCCATAAATGCAAAAAAGAGCTCCGATTTGGGAATAATGTGGTTGATATTTTTCCAAAGAGCCATCAACTACGTTTCAAAGATAAGTATTTTTTAAGAAATCAAAGAAAACTGCTTTTATAATACATTGGTGATTGTGACGTCATCATAGATCGTAGAGCAATGAAAAGTTTATGAAGTTGGCTGGTCAAGTGCTGACTTTTTATTTAAGCTACAAATGGCATTTCTCTGTTAAAAAATGAAAATTTAAGCATTTCCTAATCAATTGTGACATCATCATGACGCTACCAATCTTGATGTGACCCTTACCTTGTTGTGTTGATTAAAGATGCCAAAATTAGAGTTTGTATGTTTAGTGGTTTTGAAAAAGTTAAGCATAAAAAAGCAGTAAAACTCAAAATAGCTCGTGGCGTCGCCAATAAACATTATATTAAGAAAAGAACTCCATTTTGGGCATGATCTTGTGGATATCTTCCGAACGAGCCATCATTCACGTTTGTGCGGCCAGTATTTTTGAAGATATTTAGGAAAAACGTTTTTCCAATTATTTGTTGAATATGATGTCATGTTTGATCGTAAAAACGCAAAAAAAATTTCAAGTTGGCAAGTCAGACGCTGGCTTTAATTTACGCTCAAAATTGCATTCATGTGTCTAAAATGCAATTTTTGAAAAAATTATTTTAAATGATAATGTCATCAAAATTCTTATGATACTCACTTCGGGGTGGCGATTAATCGTACCAAGTTTGATGTTTGCACTTTTAGTAGTTTTGGAGGTCTTAAAACGCAGATACGTCACAGACGTACGTTCGTACCAATATTTACTAATTTGTCTCTCACATGGGTTATCATGGCGTCATCGACCCAACAGGATAATCATCCCGGTGAGGTGATAAATCGTTCTAAGTATGGTGTTTGTAGACCCAGCAGTTTTCAATCAGTTGACAAAAACAAAGAAAAAAAGAAAAAAATCCTTGCTTTATTGCATTAGATTGCTATTTATCTATGCTTATGAGCTCATGCTCAGTTTTCCTGTTTATACTCACATTGGGTTATTACAACGAATGGTAGACTGGTTGGCCCCACCAACTCTCTGTCACATCAAGATGAAACGATTACGGCAAAATCTTTTTTCCGAAGGCATGCTAAACAAACTTGTTGGCTTTTTTCGCACCATTCTCTTACGTGCTTAGCTTCAAACACGTAAGCTGTGAACACCACTTTTTAAGAAATCTTCTGGTATAAACTGGTTGAAATTTTAACCAACAACACATTACAATCGCGGTGGGGATTCTAACTTTTATAATTTTGAGGCAGTTTTACGGCAATGAAACTAAACAAATAAATACTATTAGCTAAAGTTTGCAGCTGTGCCGATATAATTCCACAAATTTTGTACTACAAGCAGCAATCTGACCACAAATGAGAAAATCACATATGTTGTTTGCAAATTAAATCAGAAAAGCATGTAGTTACCACAAGTAACAATGCCAAGGTAGCTTTTATACACGCATTTGATATATGTATGCCTACCCAGTTCATGACAAAATTATACAGTAATAACAAAGTGTAAGTTTATTTAAGTAATTAAGCATGTAATGCAACGAAGTCAAGAATAAAAAGCTCATGTTAAAAACTAACGTATTATTGATTTGAAGCCTTTATAATCATTTCAGTACGTTGATGTTTTGGCATAAGTCATTCGTAATTTAATAAAATAGAAAAGTAAGTCTTGCTGGCATTTTAATTTTGTGAGATTTTTTGAAGAGTCCCTCTTGGAGCAAACATTAGTTTGACTTCGAGGATGAATTCTACTTCCATATCAACTCTAAATTGACCACCAGTTAATATGCTTGTCAAACTATCCGCGTATCAGCAATCGGCTGTACACGTACCGGTACCGGTGTGTATGGAAGTGTTTAGTTTCTGCTTTAAGTTCAGAAACAGTATAGCTGACTTCCTCAGCTTTGTCAGAGACTGATGTAATACTGCCGTAATATGGCGCAACCTAATAAATACAAAAATCATGTTTTTGGGAATATTGACTTTGTGGTTGCTTGTTATTGTTCAACATGGAAACAACTCAACCAAATTTTTTCAGTTTTACCTTGAAGCTGTTGACTTTGCGAACACTAATTTTGACTATTTCTTTGCGTTTGCTCATCTGTAGCTTCGCATAAACGAAAAGAAATCAAGGTTGTTTGTGATATTAAAAATGGAGTTGGTAGGTTTTGTCATATAACGGCAGAACATCTCTCATAAATTGAGCATGACTTTCGTTTTGTCCCCAAAAACATAAAAATTATTCCTTGTTTTTACTCTGCAGAAATGGGTGTTTGCTTTCAAGATGTTTCTTTAAGTTTCTAGGAACCATTCTTGATTTGCCAACTTTTCACCATAGATGAGGCACAGCGGAAGCTAAAAGGTAGAAAATCCTATCCAGGAAAACCCAAAGTTTATGTTGCTGTTACTATACTGCGATTCAACCTTTCTTTGTCAGCGGTTCTTTATGGCACTTATCACCGCCAGCAGATGCATATGGATACGATTTTTCCCAAAACATGTATCAATTTCTTTCAACCACGGTTTCGATTCACTATCGCTTTATTAGGTTTTACCTGGTTCTCGTTTACTGCCACACTTTAAACCAAAATGGTACGTATGGTTCTAAACTTTCGCTATTGTAACGTCAACTGCACGTTATTACCACACAGCCTTCCATATTCTAATTTGTTCTCAGTATAGGCTAATATAAGTTGCAAATTGTGCTTGTGGTCAAAACACAGTAATCACTTTCATTCCGTTTTATTCTCGTAAAAACCATACAGATGTTACTTGTCAATATGCTTTATGGAAATATCACAAGCAATTGCCAAAATGCATGCATTACTTGCCTAATACTTATTTCACGTCATACCGTTTACCATTTTTATTAATATTTTTATATAGCCTGACAAAAATTTCGCAACACACCAACTGGCTTCTCGCAGCACACCGTTTGGGTAACCCTGTCTCAGGCAACACTTCTTACGCCAACATAAAGAAGTGGTAATCAAACTTTACGCTCCAGAAGAAAATTTGGTCGTTGGAAATGATTCATTCTGCCGAGTAACTACTTGTAAAGCCAATTACAATCGTCTATTCCGAAATTTGAAACCCAATTGTCCACTTACCACTACAAAATCTCGCAAGTTTAACCAAGAAAACAATGTTTTATTGATGCGGAGGTAAGGACCGACGCGATGGTGTAGTGGTTAGAGCGTCCGCTTCGCAGTCGGTAGACTTAGGGTTCATTCCCCTTGTCGAGTCATACCAAAAGACTTTAAAAAATGATATTCACAGCTTCCCTGCTTGGCGCTCAGCATTTCGTGGATGTTGTGGAGAATAATCCGGCAAGTTCGCTTGTTGTGTCCTCGGGCGGGACACTTGGCAGGGCGCCCCCACCTTTATGTGGAAGACAGGTGGCCCAGTTTTCCCTCTGAAGAGAGGGTTGGTGGCAGGAAGGGCATCCGACCGTAAAACAAATGCCATGTCATAAAAATGCAGATATCTGCTGTGGCGACCCCTCATCGGAAATAAGCCGAAAGAAAAAGAAGATTGATGCGGAGGTAAGGAAGTTGCTAGATAAGGCATGATTGAACCGTTCTACTCGTCATGGCGAACTCAAGTGTTGGATACTCGTGATGGACGCCATAAACCCAGCATGGTGGTTGACTATTCGCGAAAAATTCACATATACTGCATAGTAACATTAAACCATTTTTCATTTTTGACAAGTTGTTTACAAATACTCTAAACTGAACGTTTTTGGCGAAACTAGCCAACAACTATAGCCTTCCACTCCAGAACTTCCTCTAATGTGAAGTCCATTATTTTTAAGTGGAAAAGGAAGCTGCAGCTATAATGATGGCCATACGAAAGAGGAGTCACTTTTGTGAAGAAAACAATTCACTTTGATTACCAACCAAAGAGCAGTTTGCTTCATGTTTGTTCCTTCCCGACAGGGCAAAATAAAAAAACATGAAAATTCAAATGTGGCGGGCTAAACTTGGCAATTTTGACTATGAAACAAACCACCTGCCCGAAAAACTTAACCTCGCCCCTAAAGCACTATCACGTTTCTGCTTTCTAGGGATTGAGGAATCTGGTATTGTGGAGATTCACGAACAGCCAGGCCACCCAAGTATTTTGTGAATTTTACAATTCATTTGGCGTAAGAATCTTCTTTGCACAATCCAAGATGTTGAAAGAGTTTGCTTAACTTGTCGCGCATGTTATGAAGGTAAGCCCCGTTTCTACAATAACTCTCTCAAAATAATAAAACTAACAGGTCGATAAGAAAGGTTCAGTCTGAATTTTCAGAGCACAGTTAACCTTTAACAAGTCGAAATGGGTCATTTTGACCCATGAAGGTACACTTTTTGCTGTAATTATGTCGCTGTTGCTGGAAATTGCCTATTCTTTCTGGTAGCTGACTTTTTTGGAGGGATAAAGTTGTGGTAGGGTTGGTAAGCTTTTTGGGTTAGTGGTTGCCTGGTGAGCAGGGATTTGTTTGTCAATTGGGTCATTTTGACCCAATTTGACACTTAATGTTACATTAATCGTTTTTCAGTGTTTTTAGATTTTATGCTTTAAAATGGCTACTAAACGTATAATAGATGTGTTGGAGGCTTTGGAGCATGATTCAGATGAATCTGATGTCGAAATCGAATATAGTGATTCTGAATGCGAGGAAGAAGTGGTTGAGGAAAGTGAGCATGATTCCGAATCCGAGCAAGAGGGATCGCTTTCCGATGAAAATAACGAAAGTGATGCTGATGAAGATTTGGAAGAACGCATTTTACTTGCGAAGTCAGGAATTGAATGGAAAGAACTCCCTTTCGGGCCAATGTGCGGCGTAGCTCCAGAAACATTGTAACAGAAAAATCTGGTCCACTTGGTGCTGCAAAAAACTGTAAAACTCCTTTAGACATATTCAGCCTCTTTTTGCCCCCATCTTTAATAACTAAAATTACTGATCATACAAATCAAAAAATTGAGAAGATCAGGGAACGGTATGGGTCCAGTTATGATGCTGCTAAAACAACTAATTCAGAACTTTTGGCTGTTTTGGGAATTTTAATTATTTCTGGAGCACAGCAAGCCTCTCGTCATGACATTCAAGACCTCTGGAAATCCGATGGAACTGGAATGGACTTGTTGCGATCTGTAATGTCTTATAAGCGCTTCAAATTTCTGTTGTGTCAAATGCGTTTTGATGATAGCACTAAAAGAGAAGAGAGGCGCTCTACCGATCGTCTGGCTCCAATTCGAGATATTTTTGAAAGCGTGGTAGCCTCTTTCCGTCAAATGTACAGTCCTACAAAGTTTGTGACCCTTGATGAAGCTCTGGAACCCTTTAGAAGCAGGTGTGGATTTGTTCAATACATGCCAAAGAAACCAGCTAAATATGGTTTAAAGCTACAGTGTTTATGTGACGCCAATACGAATTACACATGCAACATGGAAGTGTATGCTGGAAAACAACCAGATGGTCCCTTCCAGCTTTCAAATAAACCGCATGACATCACAATGCGTCTGACTGCACCCATCTTTGGTACCGGCCGCAACTTGACAACAGACAGTTGGTATACAAGTGTCCCACTGGCTGAAGATCTCTTGAAAAATAAAATAACTCTCGTTGGAACAATGAAGAAAAACAAACCGGATATTCCACCAGAAATGAGACCGCAGAAAGATCGGGAAGTTTTCACCTCTAAATTTGGATTCCGAAAAGATATGATGATAGCTTCCTATGTACCGAAACAAAAAAAGGCAGTTATTATGCTATCCACAATGCATTCGGATGCAAGCATCGACGAACGACTGGAGACAAGCAAAAGCCGTCAGTTGTGACATTTTACAATTCCACTAAAGGTGGTGTGGACACCGCAGACAAAAAATGCGCGGCTACATCTTGCTCCAGACGCACAAACCGCTGGCCGATGTCTTTATTCTATTCTCTCATCAAAAAAGTTTGCTTGAATTCGTTGGTGATATACGTTTGGAATAACGAAACGGATGGCCTACGATTACGGCGAGAATTTTTGAGATCCCTTGGAAAAGAGCTTTTGCGAAAACAACTTGAAATACGCTTTCAAAACAGAACTGGAATACAGAGGGGTTTGCAAAACACTATTGCGACCTGTGCAGCGAGCTTGGGAATCAATGTTGCGATGATCACTGAGCCTGATTGTTCTGAGGAAAGTGCTCCTAAACGTGCACGAAGGGTTCGATGTGCATTCTGCAAAGACAGAAAGACAAACACCTACTGCTCCCAATGTTCAAAGCCAGTCTGCAAGCAACACATGGGACCACCAACTTGCAAGAACTGCATTGAGTAAAGTACGTCATACCATAAACTATCATGAAAATTGTCATGATAAGTATTTTTTTTTCTTGTGTATTTCATAAAAACTTTCTCTTCAATACAATATTGCTGTTTTAACGAATGCTATTTGATGCAGGGTTAAGATAGAAAGCTATGGGTCAAAATGACCCATTTCGACTTTTAGTGTGAGAAAAATATTTCGACTTGTTAAAGGTTAAAGGAAAGAACAACCAGATTTAGTTTGCTGTGGATGCGTTTGTCAGATATCCTTTGGCTTTTGCCTGTAACAATATATCCTTTTCAACAGTAATCCACCGCTTATATCAACTATTTTGGTTATTTGATTTCCCATGAATATTCAAACTGACAAAGGCTCTTTTTTCATTTCTAAAGAACTGAAGCAATATCTGAACCACAGAGACATAGCTACCACCGCAAGCACCCCTTACCACTCAACTGGGAACGCTTGGTGTGAACGAATAAATTAAACGATATGAAGAACACTTGAGATCTCACTGCGAACTTATAAGCAGCCTACCGCATTCTGGAAAGCACTTTTTCCTGAATGCTTGCATGGCGTTTGCTAATTACTCTGCACTGCTACAAACTTTAACTCCCATAAACGGTTCTTCGGATTTACTAGAAAGAGTATGACTAGAAAAATCTTCCCATCTTTGCTTATTCAATCAGCACTTGGGCTGATGCGGCGTTTCGTAAGGAACAAGAATGACCCCTCGTAGATACGATACAATTAGTAGATGCCAAGCCCAATTTTGCCAAAGTACGGTTTCCTATAACCAGAAATCAAAATTTTGTATGTGGATCTAGCTCCTTGTTCTTCTACAGTCAATCAGTGTACTAACCAATTTGCTTAACTCGATAATCGCAAAAGCGTTCTGTTGCCCCTTCTGAGGATACCCAGAATAACTCCAAATGAGATTTAACTTCTCCTACTCATCCAGAAGGATCTTTAATCAAACAAAAACTCGGCATTTATAAATCTCAAGCCGCCCCTACTGATGGTCTTTTTTTTTGCTCTTAAGCTTCAAATCGGTTAAGCCGACCTTCAAAACGATATGGACAAAATGTGAACCATAGATGATGTTTTGTATTTCTCTTGCTTTTATGTTCTTTGTAATCTAAATCGTGTTTTTAACCTAGTAGTGTTTTGTAATACTCTTGTTAGGATCAGCTTTGAAATGTAAATCTTTGCTGTTAATTTTTGACTGTAGGAAGAGAATCGTGATTGGAATCCAACCCGTTCTTAAAAGTCTGTAAAATTCGTTGTACTTTATGTCGAAATGCTGCTTGAATACTGCGCTCTTTACAAACTGCAAGTAATTAGTATTCAAGCGCCATTGTTTAAGTAAGCAAAAGCCATTTTTTGGTCTAATAGGACAAGAAATACCCGCGTTACCTAAATATCAAAATTCTATAATTGAGATACAACAAAAATTCTATTGCGCTACAGAAATGTACTCACCAAATGAAAGAACAATAGAAATACCACAACGAAGGTTTATAGATGCGATGAGAGATGATATGTAGGTGTTTGAAGTGATGGGGGAGGATTCAGTGGACCCTGAAAGATGAATAACAACGATCTACTGTGGCAATTCCTGAAAGCAAACAGCCACAAAAAAGAGGTGAGCTGCTGCATTACATTAAATAAATCAAAACGGTTGGTTGGTTGGTTCGTTAGTACGTAAAAACATGTGTAAGCTACTCTTTCGTGTATGTACTCGTATTTCATATTGAAACTGAATAATTTTTTTCTTGCAGTGATTTTGCACAGTCCTATAAGAAGTTAATATGAAGTTTTACTGCTTGAAATGTACAACGCAAAAAAAGGGCCAAGAGCTCTTTCTATGTAGACAAAATCACTCAAGTTACCAAATTCTATCGCCAAAAACCAAACATCATCCAAACAATTTGACATTCATTTCTGCAGCGTGCTATAGAAAAAAGTGCACAAAGCAACGCAAACTTTTCTGTTGTTTTTGTAATTAAGGTCGTACAGGCGCCATTTACCTGAAGTTGTCGTGATAACCAATATTTTCACTTTTATAATTGGTATCTATTCAAGGAAGAAATCAGCATATTTTATTGCTATGTCAAAATAAAGTCAAAATCAAGTAAATATACATCAAAGAAATACCCCAAATAATTAATAAAATAAAAATCATTCAAGCCTGTTGAAACTACATAACTGGTGACAGCTAACAGACGTCAATTAAGCAGCACTTAAATTAGAAGTGGTCAGGCGTATCAAATAAATTTCCTTACTAAACACGTTGCTAATGCATATTTCTGCTCACATGTTCTTGTTATTTAGCCGTACTACAAACGTCACGCTGAATGCCGAAGAGTAATTTCGTGACAATAATAATAACTGTCATTAAAAATATTGTATCGGTTGTGCAGTCAACTAAAGCTTTAGCGTAATTAAATCGAATTATGCATTAATCATGCTGTGTAATGGAAGAGCGCGTGTGAACAGGCCAGCAGTCAGTGCTTTCATACTTTTTAATAAAAACTGCCAGCAGTCAGTGCTTTCATACTTTTCAATACCAACTGCCTGCAGATCACAGCGTTGTCATAAGAAGCGTTAGACAACAGACACGGTAGATCTACCGCGAATTGATACTTTAGTAGACTAGAACATTTCAAATTTGCGTCTGATTTAAAAACTTCAGAAATGATTTATTGGGCTTGTGCAGTTGCAGTTTTTCACGTTATATCTTCGGTGGAATGTGATTTGGACAAGCCAATGTCTTCGTCAGATAGCTCCCAATGCCGTTACGCTACTGATCTTACCGTCGGCAACAGAAGCACCGAATTGGAATGTTGTCAATAACTATTACACTAATGTCTCATCACACGACCGGTATTTGTCTACGTTTCTGGAGTCTCTACAAACTTGGAACTGTCCTCAGTTCGACCAAGAGTGCAAACGTCGAACGTTCAATTACACTGATTTCACATCTCTGATGTATTTAAGATTCTGCAATCGAAGTCAAATGGAAGAACGATGTTATGACGATATTCAAACCATGATGACCAAACAAAATACTACATCTCGAGCCACAACAAGTACATTTGATGAATTTGTTTCAAAATTGGATTTGATTTCATTAAACAACCAAGATTTAATGAATCCTTGCGTGCAAGTTGCCATGTATGATATTGATTTGGGAGGTCATTGGTCATTTCTACAAAATTATTGAGCCAATTGTATCGTTTTGTGCTTTTGTTTGGTGTGGATTTGATGAAAACATTTTTATCAACCAAAAAGTATCAACATGGACATGTTTGTCCAACAGGTAAGATTGGAAATTTAGGGTGATGGAAAAATTTTGCGATTTCAACCAGATCACTTCGTTCTTTCGACAATTTATTATTCAAATTTAACGTTTCGCTCCCCTTAGCTACCGGGGAGCTTCTTCAGAAAACGGTAGATGTTAATATTGTAACATACAAATTGTACAACATAAAAATATAAAGACTACCTGTATTACTAAACACTAAAAATTATATTTATCAACAGGGCAGGCAATTACGTAATAAAAAAACATTGTTACATCACAGATGCAGGAGTGGCCAAGTGAAAAGTGTTGTGAGAAACGTAATATATTATTTATTGGAGACAAACACATTATAAACAGTCGGAAAATTTGCACCATCATTGCGATTAATAACATTACATAAACAAGCCTTTTGATTTATCAAAAAACGTTTTTGCATTTTTGCATTTCACCGCATTGTACCAAATGTGTACCAAGCTAATTTTTCGGTAGATTTGCATTTTGACAACTGCTTGCTGATAATTTAGAAATCAAAAATTACTGGTGCCTTTTGATGCCCAAGCTTTTTTTATTCTCCGTTCTGAGTTACATGCTGCTATAAAGGTCAAGAGTGCATGTTGACCGCATGATAAAAACACTTTTGAAAAACGATCATCAGATCCAAAATGCTGCAAATTTCTGAAAGAAGTTTCTTCGCTTATTGATAAACATCAAAATTCCCATTGTTCTTTGCCCATTTTTTATTACAAACTTATAAAAGAGTATTTACTCAACTTTTGTTCTCATTGGTGCAAAACCACAGACGTGCCCTAAAAAAATGAGAGGAAGGCTAATATAATCAAAAATAAAGGACATATTTTATTTTTAAGAAGATTTTTTAAAAAAAGGTTTTACCTTGCCTTTCGAGCGAAGATTTCACATGACCGTGGCTTTTTTTTCTAGCTTAACCTATAATAAAAACTTTCCCAAAAATCGACAATGCTTGTAATTCTTTTCTGGTTTGTATCTAATTGATCACGATAAGTTAAATAAGTACACAAAAGCATCGGTCACTTTCACAGTTTACATTTTGTTTGACTGCGTAGGCCAATTTGCATTGCAAGCGGTGTACGGTCAGCACTGGGCGTCCTTATAAAGGAGGTGGCTATTTTTGACAAAGAAATACAAAATTTCAGCCATGCCTGAACAGTGGCTTCAAACACCTAAATATAGCAGGCATTCCTCGTATGTCGAGTGCAACGATATTTCAATCAGATCACTTCGTTTTTTCTACAAATTTATTATTCAATTTAACGTTTCGCTCCCCTTAATTACCGGGGAGCTTCTTCACAAAACGGTAGATGTAAATAATGTAACATACAAACTGTACAACACAAAAATATAAAGACTACCTGTATTAAATATAGCAGGCATTCCTCGTATGTCGAGTGTAACGATTTTTCAATCAGATCACTTCGTTCTTGGAAAGTTATTAACATGTCACATTATTAACATCTACCGTTTTCTGAAGAAACTCCCCGGTAACTAAGGGGAGCGAAACGTTAAATTTGAATAGAAAATTTGTCGAAAGAACGAAGTGATCTGATTGAAAAATGACTACCTGTATTACTAAACACTAAAAATTATATTTATCAACAGGGCAGGCAATTACGTAATAAAAAAAAACATTGTTACATCACAGATGCAGGAGTGGCCAAGTGAAAAGTGTTGGGAGAAACAAAAGACATTATATAGACATGAAACATAAGACGATCATAGAATAGATTGGGATAATGTCAAAATACTGAAGTCAGAATCAGATGCATACAGACGTCGCGTTGCGGAAAGTTTTTTGATAAATCAAAAGACTTGTTTATGTAATGTTATTAATCGCAATGATGGTGCAAATTTTCCGACTGTTTATAATGTGTTGGTCTCCAATAAATAATGTCTTACGTTTCTCATAACACTTTTCACTTGGCCACTCCTGCATCTGTGATGTAACAATGTTTTTTTATTACGTAATTGCCTGCCCTGTTGATAAATATAATTTTTAGTGTTTAGTAATACAGGTAGTCTTTATATTTTTATGTTGTACAATTTGTATGTTACAATATTAACATCTACCGTTTTCTGAAGAAGCTCCCCGGTAGCTAAGGGGAGCGAAACGTTAAATTTGAATAATAAATTGTCGAAAGAACGAAGTGATCTGGTTGAAATATGGCTTCAAACATCGACGCTATGATTTGCTTGATGGGAAAATGAGCAATACTTTTTGTGTTACCCTACTTTGTACGCGTGGGCTTTCTTGCAGCCGTGATGAGCTTCGCTGTTGTGACCAATGAAATAGAAAATGAAGTAGCAAAAAGGAACAGTATTTTTCATGATCGTAATAGTCGTATACTGAACCAAATCCAGCGTGCTGTGATATGCGGAGCTCTTGCATTAAGTGCCCATTGAAATTAGACATATGTTTTCGTGTGTTCTTTCTTGCTCATGCTTCGTTGCTAGTCATAAGTTATGCTAGACCACTGCCATGGATAGTATTCTTACCCCGCCATTTGTCTACAACATCAAGATGGAAATACGCTACCAAGTACTTCACTCAATGATAAAACAAGTGGAATTGCCGGCTTTTTCTCCATACTATTGATTTTGTGTTGATCGTTAATCAGGAAAGCTATAAAGACCGTTTTTGATCTTTGTTATAACTCGACCAAGAAATTATACCCAAGGCTACCGCCTTAAAACTTTTGTGCAGTGGTTAGGGGGTCTACTTTGCAGTCTTACCCTTCACTCAGTCTTACCCCTGGCTACTGGGTGCGAAGGGTGCTTCTCCAATCACCTGAGCTAAACTCCTAAATCAAATCAAACATAAAAACACACCTACTTAACATCTAGCTCAAAGATGGTAACGCCAAAAAGAAAAATCCAATAAAAGAAACTGGGTCAAGTGACCCAATTGCGACATCTAGCGAATTAACTTTACATTAATCAATAATAATAATAATAATAAAGAAGATTTCATCTATGCGTTACTGTTTCCTATATAACCCACCCCAATAAGGCGGAGTGCCCTCTCCACGCCTTATTTACAATTTACTGGTAACAGTGGTTCAAGGAGACTATAAAATACAAATTTGACAAATGTCAAAACAAACAAAATACTTACAGAATTATAATGCACATAAATAAGCACTCATCACAGAAAAACAACAAACATGCATCAAATCAAAGTCACTACAGCTATCGAATTTGACCCTCCAGTAGGCACAACTTCCATATCTCCCTCATGTTGATGGACGCATCAGATGTCCGCGGACGTTTTCTCCTGACCAGATCGCGCTGATCCGGCAACTTTTCCGTCACGATTACTTTCAGCCATTCACCTATCGGTGTTGATTCGTCCATCATTAGAACTAAATCTCCCGGTTTGAAATTAGGAACAACCCTAAGCCACTTCTGTTTTGGTTAAAGCAATGGCAGATACTGATTAGTCCACTGTGACCAAAATTTATTCGCCAAATATTCGGTCTTTTTCCAAGACCCACAAAATAGATCGGCCTTGGTAAAGCCTCCAAGAAATTGAGGTTTATCTATGGAGCCAGTAAGGATTAAATTGGGAATAAAGGCCTAACAATCATCAGGAGAATCCGGTAGCCTTGTGATAGGCCTGTTGTGAAAGATTCTCTCAATCTCTGCGGTGTAACTTAAAAGAAAGAACTCCCCTTAGGTACAGCTAGATACGATGTTACGAAATATCTTTCAAAATAATTTTTTAAAAATCTCGTAAAATCCACCGTGGTGAGAAGCACTTGGGGGGTTGAATTTCACAGTAACCTCTGCACTTAACCATTTCTCAGCAGCAACAAAATTACCACCATTGTCGCTATGTATCGCTGTTGGGTTTGCATTGCGACGGTTGCAGAAGCGTTGATATGCTTGTAGGAACAAGCTTGCGTCTAACGAAGTCACTACTTCTAAATGAATGATTCGGGTGGCCAGGCAGTTGAAGATGCAAATGCATCGTTTTCCTTGGGTCCGTCCTATAGTTACCAAGATAGGGCCCATCATATCCGTCCCAACAGTTGTAAATGGGGGTTTTCCGAACTCGAACAGGTCTACCCCATCTGTTGGCTTTCCACTCCCGCCTTCCAAAAGCGACACGGTACACAGGCATCCAGCACCCTTTCACAGTGCCTCGACCTTTGACAATTAAATAAGACCATTCTTTGTCATTGTAGACTAAAACAAAACAGGATTTTGAGTTCTTTACTTCAGGATTGTCTTCATTTAGTTTATTTTGAAAACTAGGCCGTTGGAGCCAATCTATGCTCTTCTTCTTCGTCGTTTGAGCGATTTGTTGTGAGCATTATGCAGGAAGATGTATATATCGGTTACACTGCGTCAGCGCTCACGCGCGGTTTGCGAGTCTTCAGTTAGACTGGGACCACCACGATGGGTAGACTGCTTGGCCCCACCATCTGTCTGCCACATAAAAATGGAGGCATCCCGTTAAGTGTCTTGCCCAAGGACACAACAAGCAAGCTTGCCGGCTTGTTCTCCACACTATCCCTATTTGCTGAGTGCCAAGCAGGGAAGCTAAAGTCTTTTGGTATGACTCGACTTGGGAAATGAGCCCCAGCTCTACCGACTGCAAAGCGGACGCTCTAATCACTACACCGTCGCGCCGGTAAATGCTATAGCACAGTAAAAAAATTGCACCATTGAACCACACATCGGCTGAGACACAATTCTTAGGTGGGACTCCCAGCGAAGCTAAGTCCGCAGGATTCTTCAGTAGGCACGTAGCGCCATTGCGAAACCGAAGTAATTGTGTGCAATGATTCGATGCAATTAGCAACAAAGGTCTTAAAACGCGTCGACGAATTATCAATGTAACGCAGCACAACAGTTGCATCAGTCCAACAATATAATTCATCATTTTCAATATCGAGCTCATTTCTAATCAGGCTGCACAATTTAGCGGCAAGCACTGCTGCAACCAATGTTAGACGCGGAATTGAAATCCTTTTTAATGACGAAACAGGTCACTTCCCCATTACTAGGCGGCAACGCACCTTCTTATCCTAGCAAACGCAAATATGCATTTGCACCATAGCCTGTTGCGCTCACATCGGCAAAGGTATGGAGTTTAATTCTAGCGAGTTTGCCGGATAACAACACGCATCAAACCAATTCTACCTTTCCCAGTTCTAGCAATGTCTCGAACCAATTTTCCCAATCTAGTTTTAGGCCTGAAATATCGCCAATGTCATTGTCCCACCCAATTTAGCATCACAGGCCTGTTGAAGCAAACGCCTAGCGGGTATGAAAAAAAGGCTGTAGGACCCCAAAGGATCATAGGTCTGGCCGATTATTGACAGCAAGTCTCGTCGGGTACAGGGCTTTTCCTTGTTGTTTGCCTTTACCTTCAATCGGTCCGACGAAACATCCCAATACACGTCCACCGTTTTGGGCACTGGTAACTCATGATGGACGTTCACATCAACGACGACATTGTCTGGAGGCAAGTTCTCCAGCATCAGCTTACTATTCGACATAAATTTTGTTAATGGAACTCGCCGCTTGCAAGTAAAAAGCGAAGCTGGGTCACCAATCACGCGCCTTCCGCTCTGTGGTGCAGGACATACACATGTCGTCAATGTAAATATTTTTCATAATTACTTCACCAACATTTTGATCAGCAATCATCGCATTCTCACCTGCTGTCGTTCCGAGTGCGAAAGCAGCGCAGCACGGAGATGATCTTGCTTCAAACACGTGTGTGCGCATGCGATAAGTGGCAGGTTCATATTATTGTTTGGGCACCAAAGGAATCTTAATGACTCACCTTTACAACAAACACTGCAATTAAATACTATTCGAAACCTGCTGGTCTGCGCCGTACAATGATGGGGAATGTATCGGCGACGTTTGGGATTACCAGTTTTGGTGTCTGTTGGGGCTGGTTCGGCATACTTATTGATCTTTTCAGACATTTTCTCTGCATATTTTTGGAATAACTTTGGATCTTTGCAGAATCTCCTTTTCAATCCGGCTAAGTATTTCTCTTCCAGGTTACGCCCGTCTGATTTTAATGTTGAATCGTCCTTCCATAAAATACCGACCGAGAAATCCCTATTTTCCCTTTTCAATGTGCTGTTCAAAATGTACAGCGCCCGTTTGTCATCCTGTGACAAAAAACGGTCGTTTAGAAATTCTTCTTTATCTTTAAAATCACGAGCAAAGATTTTAAGAATCTGCTCGCAGGATTGGACCTCATCTCGCATCGCATTTACGAAGTTGACTATTAGTGTAGGTTGATTAGTGAGTCTCTGACCTTCTTTGTCAGTTCCACGAGTGGTTCATCCCAACGTGGTGTGAAGACCACATGGAAATTCTGGATCCCCGATAAAAATGTCCTTGGTTGGAAACACCCGATGCAGATCACATCCCAATAACAGATCATTACTGTGTTTATCCAGTGAAGAAAAACTCAATTAACAAAGCTGGGGATAGTGCTCAACCTCATGAACGACAAATGCATCATTTACCTAAGAGCACTCCATCTCACCCACACCCTAAATTGCCAAGAAATTAATCTTTCGATTCATATTCGTGGCGGCATTGCTGGTGATGAGTCTCACATTCGTGGCGGTGGAAGTTACGCCCATCCTGTCCATCGAGCGCTAGGGGCACATATCCACATTTGAGCCTTCTTCAATAAAGGCGTAGGTAAAAATTTGTTCCTCTGGGTTGTTTGCCCACATCTTGACAGGCACTACCTTAAGGAAGGTTGATCGAGACGTGTAAACTTCTTTGCATCCAGTGGTACAGACTGCAGAGCTATTGTCTTACTCTTCCATATTGATAACGGTGGCCTGCCTTGTCAATTGTTCGGGCTTGGAATCGAAGTGCAGCAGTGTGTTGTGTCTTCTCCCGCACTTTCTGCAAGCCCCCTTCATTACGAAGCTCAATGACCATGAAGCAAGTGATTGAAGCACAATCCTTTGTCCTAAACCAACAATCTGCTATCCGATACTAATCTTGCTTCGAATGATCTGCACCGTAGCTTTTTCATGCAGTCAATGCGGGATGAGATTGCGATTTCTCATTGTGTTATGCCATGCAAACATTTGGACTCTTTTCAAAGCGTCGAGCCTTTGACTGAGCCTGCTATGTACTCCTTGGCTTGTACAGTAACACCCCATACTCACTCTCTGCTTCAGAAACTGCTCTTTCTACCAATACACCAACACCCATAGATCATTGAAAAAGCTTGAACTATCATGACTGCTATCCAAAACAAATTGAGCCTTTAGACGATGTGGTAATTTATCAAATATCTCACGCATCAACTTTTGCGAATTGAACATCCAGCCTTTGCCGATTTCCTCAAGTGTCACCTCACACTGGTACATCTTAACTGCTAGCTTCAGTAAGCTCTGTGCATCCCATTTTCTGATACTTGAGCTGGAAAGTAATTCTTAACGCAAACGTTCGGTGAGTCTTTGCTCATCTCCTAATTTTCTGTCTAGCCATGGCCATGCCTTTACATAAGCTATATGATTGTCTAAAAGGCAGCCTATTTTTGCAATAACATCATGTGCTCTGCCCACACATAGCTTGTTTGAACTTCTTCCACATGCCTCTGAAACCTTTTCTTAAAGTCCCGATATTTCACTATATCCTCATCAAAATTTTCAAGAGCCAACTTAGTAGTAGGCGGTAATGGTAATTGCAAATTACCACAAAACCTGGGGGGATATACACTTAACTCCCCGTGATACGTTGCTGCATGCGGATTCAGAATATTAGGTCTAAAACAATCCTTGAAGCTTGAACCTCTACCAGATTCGGGTTGAAGTATTCCCGGCAACCTGTCATCATCATTCGTAGTTAGTATCCGTGGAGTGAGAGAATTATCCTGGACCTGACCTTCTTCATCATGATGTTAATCTCCACAACATTGTCAACAAGCACGTTTGTAGACCCACCAGGTGAACTTGACAAACTGCAACTATCACGACTGGGCAGCTGTTCCTTAGTCCCCTTCACTCTAAAGATTTCTTCCTTTAACTCAAATAGGACGTCTTCCACTCTGCAAGCCAGCTTGTCAAGGTCATCAGCATTAACACCGCATTCCGAAACATTTGCGTGTAAGAGGGACACTGACTCAACATTCCCTTCACTCTTCATTAAACCCTAGTACAGCAGCTTTTTTTGCACAGCAACCAGCTTTCTGTTCAAGGTGGACTTGCAATCAGTCTGCAAACTTATGCTTTCCAACCTAATGGCAGCATCAATGCTACAAGTCATGATTTGACAAAAATACCACACACCAGTAGCCTTCCAAACAAAGACCGGTTTCAGTTTTAACAACCTATAATGTTAGGCTTTATTACCACTAAGCCCAACGCACAGTAGACTACTTGATTAAAGGTGTGCAGAATAAGCTAATGCAAAAACAAAACTAGGCTACTTACCCAAATTTCTTCTTAAATGTATGTAGGCTTTTAATTTAGACTTCTAAATTATACCAAGCATAAAAACACATCTACTTGAAACAAGCAGGTTGAGATTTTTGAGCTAGATGTCAAGAGCAATTTAAGAAAAAAATTTCTCTTCCTACCCGTAGGCCGTTAACACCTAAAAGAAAAATCTAATAAAAGAAACTGGGCCAGGTGACCCAATTGCGACATCTAGCGGATTATATTTACATTAAATATTGATAATCAACAAGGGTTTATCTATGGGTTACTGTTTCCTGCAAATTGGTATGTTTGAAATATTGACACAGAATTAATAAACGCCAAATAGATTGGGAATCACTTAACGTAATTATTAGTTGTCACGTCACCCATATATGTTTTATAGACGCATGTTCAATTGATTTTCATACCGTTCGTACATGTGATACTATAAATAAACTCTTACTTAGGTTGCAGCATAACTATACTGAACTGTCTGCCTAATCAGATCATAACCGCATTTAGGTTTCTCCTCTCACCCAACGCGAAATGTGTAAACACTATTTCATTTGTCATAAATTTGCCTCTTTAGCACACACGATTGATTTCCAAACATAGCTTGTGGTGGAACGAACGATATTTTTTTAATTGAAGTTGAAGCAGTGTTGTCACTAGTGTACGAACACCCGGGTTAGATTCAAAAAGTATTATCCTTATTTTAAAAATCTTAGTTTTCAGCATTATCATCTAAGTAATCGAATATCGCTTTTTAAAAAAGGAATAAACATCTCAAAAGTCTAATACAATGTTATGTAGGGTGTACGCATCACAATCGCCTCATTGTGTGGAACTTAAAGCGTTGAAGACATTGCATAAATGTTTTTGGCTTAAATACAGCAAAATCAATTATAATCTTTGTTTCCCCAGGTATCAATTTTACTTGATATTCTATCTCGTGATGAAAATTCTTCTAGCTGTCGCCATTGTCATTTGCAACGCCACTATTTTGGGAGTGCTGTATCTCAATAAAGACCAAGATGTGCATTCTATTTATCGTCTGTCTTTGGCCATTGCTGATTTTATAATGGGTATAATTGTGATTCCAACCAACGTTGGTAAAATGTATCAGCATCTTTTTCAAAGTTTATCGTTCACTGAGTTTGCAGAATGCTACTGATTTCAGGATTGTTAATGATAGTTCTTCGTCAATGAAATCAGCATCAACTCAACTGAAAGAATTGAACAATTTACTACCTGATGCTCTTTCCAGCGAATACGTGAGCGCCGTTGGTTTCTTTACTCTGTTATCATTCAGTATGTCGATATACAGCATGGTTGCTGCTAGCTCAGATAGATTTGTGGCCATATCTCGTCCTTTACGATATGACGATACCAAAGCAATTTTAGCTGCAAAAATTGCAGTAACATCTATTTGGTTTGCTGGAATAGCCATTGCCGTTCTTCCTATAGCTGTTCCTGATTTGGGCTATGCTTTTGTTGCTTTTGATTTTGCGAAGTTCGGTAGAAAGCCAATTCTCATTTTGTACTCGGTCATATTTATTCTTCCCACTATATTGATGTGATCTCCAATAATAGCAACTTATGCAGCAGCTCGGCCCGGCTTGAGGAAACATGATAAACAACTTCAAGCTGGTAATGAAATGCGTCTTTTAGGAACTCTAGGAGTTATGATAGCAGTTTTTCGATATGCGTTGTACCTTTGGTCTCAATAATGATAGTAAGTGCATTTTTATCGTTTACCGATATAACAGACCCAGAAAATTTCGATTCAGCTGCTACTACAAAATTTCTGACTGTTCAACTCTCATTGGGTTTCCTTTTCTCTAACAACAGTCTCTGGAACTGTTTTATTTACAGCACTCGAGAAACTAATTTCCGTAGTGCTGTGAAGTTGCTTTACAAAAGAATAGCACAACGATTAAGACTGGATGCTGTTTGGAATACTGTTTCACGAAAACGTGACGTACAAATAGCTGTAAATACTTAACTGCGCACAGTATTCCAATGTTGCAAACTCGTTAAATGTAATGCATTTAACAAACGATATGAGTTTTGGAACAAAAAAAATGGAACATTTTCACGTTTGTTGGTCGACTTTTATTCGAGATGAAGCAAAACCTTGAAAGGTAAATGCAAATAAAATGAATATTTATACATGTTGATAACAAAAGTCAACATTCTCTTAGCATTGCACAATATTTTTGGTGAAATTATCATCATTCATTTCTATGCCTGAATTTAGGATTTTTTATTAAAGCCTAATAGTTTTTGTGTCTATCTCGAAGCCACTCTATACCATACCACATGTAACCATAATTGTTGTAAGGAGAGGGAGTGGAACAAGCGGTTTAAAGTGAATTCCATATATTTCCACATCTTTTGAACCGCTGAAAATGATCACAGAAGGTTGCGGTGGGCGTGACAATAATCTATGTATTTTAAACAAGTGCTGTCGATGCAACTTTTACAATGAATCCACATGTCTATAAAGGATGCTTTACCATATTTTTCAGCGATTAACTTATTTACGAAAAATGTTACTATTATTTGTTACTCGTATTGCACAATCTGATGGCTATTACCTGCAACTGTTAACAATAGAAAACTATTGAGGATATACTGTGTTGTTGTTCGTTAGTATTGAGTTCTCCGTGTTGTCATTCATTGATGTACTGTTCTCATTCATCAGCCTTCGCTGTGATGATTGATTTACGTGCTGTAAACAAGGTGTTGTTGGAACCAAAACGTTTAAAGAGCTAGCGCAGCAAATTACTTGCTAAGACATTGACTTTGAGACAAGTATTCTTGCGTAATTAATCATTCCTTAGATTGTGTACGCTATTATATCAACATGGAGTGAAACTGCATTTAAATAAAAGCAAAGTGAATTATCACCAGAGAAACTGAATTTATGATCTGATTTAAACAACAAGTCTGAGCCAGTTTAAGTTTGACTCATTTCAGTTCAAACTTTGATGGATTATTAAGCTGGAAAAATGTACCCTGTAGTGCATACGTGACAAAGTTGTTGGTATTTGTAATTTTGTGTTGCTAAAGAGAGACACAGAAACCACCTAATATATAACGCAGAGTTCAGTCTGTGGCTACGTACGTATGTGCGTTTTAACTCTTTCGAAACTACTGAGCGTGCAAACATAAAACGTAGCGCGATTAATCGTTGTCTCGAGTGGGTTAGGTGTCTTATAGGGGTTGGTGACGTCTTAACTAAAGAAAATATTTTCTATTTGCATTTCTTGACGGAGGAAAGATTTTTTGCTCAAAAACGTCAGCCCCATACCGGCAAAAACTTTGCTATTTAGAGGTTACGATGACGTCATAATTGACATTTGATTGTAAAAATTGTTTTTTAGTCGTCTCATATAATACTGACCTTAGAAACGGGGTAAAATGTTTTTCCGGAGATAGTGACAAGCATTTTTCGACAAAAATAAACTGTAATTATTGACGATGCAACTAACGATAAAGCGTTTAAGCAATATTTTAAGAAGACTTTTTTCGCTCCGTTTTGTGGTTATGCTGTCTAGTAACGTTACAGTGAAAAGAGCAGCAGACAACGTTAATGTGCACTGTCATTTTAAAAGCTAAATACTGATATACTACCTGTTGAAATATGATGATGCATTGCAATACTAACATACCGATAGGCCAAAAAGCCTGTTTTATTAATAGCTAGTCGACGTCGCCCGGCAGGACTACCAATCATCTTTGTCGGGTTAACGAAATGCATTCAGTGGATTGCCACGGCTTTACTCAAAATAAGCATGTTTGAGAGAAGTAACAACAAGTCTGTATAAATGGGGCCATCGCTCCCATATCCCCCAAAACACAATCATTGTATTTAAATTTAAGAACGATTTTTGTCTAACGCGCTATTCGCTCCTTGCAAAAGTCATACTGATACCAACTTAAAAGTTGTGGCAGGTGCCTTAATGGTTTTTGTTTTTCAATTACAGAAGTAAGTCATTTGGTGGTAGGCTGATTTCACAACCTGGTGCAGCCTCCCTAGTAATGATAGTTGTAACACCAAGTTCCTTGGCTGCACCAATGTTCCATGGTCCTGATATAGGACGAAAGAGGCCTTATCGCTCCTCAAATGCCTTGCATGTACACCCAGTTGATATAATGTCCCATTTTTATGCAAAAAATTTTCCTCTATCGCTTTGATTTTACACAGTGGTAAAGAGTTTTCGTTTTTATTAGTTTCCTCTCGAACTTTGGGTTTCATAAACTATGCCTCCAAATACCGACTTTCCTATCCCCAAGTTGACATTGCACTTACAAAAATAATTTTACTAACTTTTTCCGATCCTCTTATAAAGTACTTGTTAGTGTGAAGACAAAGTTTTTGAACGATGCTAAAGAAAGGATTGATACATCTATAGGATTAAGCGGTATGCTAACAGATCGAGTAGGTTACTTGCGACTTTTTTGTAATTGTTGGCCTAGTTTTATGACGTAAAGCGTCTGACTGCTTGTAAATTCCATGGTTTCGTCGGAAGTTATGGCTGAATCCGATAATTTACTGAACAAATTTTGTGCTAAAAAAGAGGACAATTATTTGTGCCTTATGCAAAATTTTAGATTAAATCTTTCCATTTCGTTTAAGTGTGCTATACGTGATCGATATGTCTCATATTTAGGGGTTCTGTTTGGTCAGGCGCTGGACTTTACTCTGCAAGTGTTTTCCAACTTGGAGTGCACCATCAGTTCAGTTCTCATAATTTTCGTACTTCCCATTGCATTATTTAGGAATTAGATTTAAATCGGTATAATAGCAGTGCCGTCGCCAGAGTAAACACAAAAATGGAGCACTGTAATATTTAAAAGTTTTTCAAATGAAATCTAATTTTTTAGGGTTGTAAACTTTGCGCCGATGTGGTATTCCCAAGTAATTACTGAATCATCGCATTTGTCATCCTCACAAAATATGTCGACTTTTTCGTTGCAGATTAATTTTTTTGAAAAGTAAAGTAATAGGCTTCACACCAACCTCGGATCGGGGCACAAAACGTTACGTCTCAAGCCGCTATTGATACAGATCTGCTCAAGGTAAAATGAGGTGTTCATAGTAGCTCCAAACAAGAAGCACAAGCACCCGACTAAGAGAGCTGCTGTTAAAGAGTGGTCTTATTCACAATCTCTTAATTAATTTTCAAAATTTATCTGTTTCTTTCAATAAGTATTAGGGCATAAAGTCAAACTTGTTGTGGGGGTCTTAATGGTTTCTGTTTTGCGATTGCACAAATAAGTTATTACTGTAGATGTAAAGTTATTTCACGACTTTGCGCAAACTTCCTTGCAACTATATTTGTGACACCAAGATTCTTGGCCGCACGTATGTGCCTTGGTTATGTAATAAAGTAATAGAAGCTGTACCTCAGTGACTAATCCCGGAGTAGAGATGGCGGTGCATTACCCTACCAGCTTTATTTATTTGTTTGTATTTGTCTCAAGGAAGAACGGTATAAAAAATAAAACTTCACGAAAACTACTTTCCGAATAAAATGTTTTTATCTCCAATAATAATAATACCTCAATTTGGAATTCTCAGCCTCTACCAAAATTTTCTTGATACGCTGTTGTTAAAACCTCTCACATCGATCGCCCGGTTTCTCTAAAGATCCATTTTCGAAAAACAAATTCTTCTTCATCAGCACGATTTTATATTTGTTGAATATGATGTCGCACAGACATGTTGACTTACTGACATATTTTTTATTGATTTCACCTCTAACCATGTATTTCATAAACTATGCCCGTAATACTGATCTCTCTACTAGCAAATTAAAACTTCGCTTACTCACAAACAGCAAATGGCTTCACACACTTGATGCCTTCATTTGACCGAATGCATAGGTGCATAAATTCAAAGCTGTGAAAGGACGTTGAGTGTTTAATGTATTTATTGGAATCAAGCTACAAAACATTAGCACTACTACTTCAAATTTTTTCATAATAGCAAGCCTGCTTGAAAAAGTTAAAGCTTCTGGCTGGACGTTTATTGCTTCCTCCAATATAAACGCAGCTGGTGGAGGGCGAACTAATCCGGATCCCAGAGTCAAGCGTCTACTAGTTAAGTAAAAGCATATTGCAATAACTCAGGCAATCGCTTCGATAAATTGCTCACCCAACCAAACTTTTTTTGCTAACGAAAAGGATTACTTTTGCTGAATACTGCGAGATTTCACATTAAAAACTCTGATTTTGTTTCACTTTGCTACACGTAGGGGTGTGAAGAGTTCTCAGGCGTGCGATATGACTGTGTTTCAGTGGTATTGTAACGTGCACCTACAGTTCAGTTATTATACTTTTCGTACTTGCCTTCGAACCAAAAAATTGAGTGTAATATAGCTCGCATCCATTTTACCACCTTGCTTTGAATGAGCGCGACAAAGTATTAGCCACTTTCAAAACTCGTTTGACAGTCAACGTTTTCCCTACAACTGTAATATATTTTCTAGTTGTGAATTCTGATGTCGATGCCAAAATAGCAAAAAAGGACCAGTCGTTCTCATAATCTCAAGTGATGCTCGGTCTCGTAGCCAGCTTGTTCTGATCGGTGGAGCTCACATACTAATTGTCCATCAAAGTTCGGTAGATGTTTTTGGTATAAACTTTTTGATTCTTTCTTTCTTGCAGGTGCATAAAAGCTCATGCTCTGTGAGAAAGTCATTATTTAGAATTGGCCATACTACAAATAAAACAGCTTGGCACCGCCACCTGTCTGGCTCTAAAAGACGGAGGTATCCAGGAGCGTAGGCGAAAATTCCTTGAGGGAAGGTGCGAAATATTTACTTGTGAAGATTAGCAAACGATGAGCGTAGTGCTCAAAATTGTGCGTGATAAGATAGGGTTGACCTGTAATGTTTCTGAAGATCGACCGTCTATAGCGCAAAATTTCCCCCAGTTCACGTTTTTATTACAATCATGGCAGCCGGCAATCGAGTTCCATAATTTCCTGAGGGGGGCGCGAGGATGATTTTGAGCGTGGAGAAAAATGACGTAGAAAAACTGCTGGTAATGTCTAAATAACTTATCATGGTATCTCATCTTTATGACTTGTGTTTTGGACAAGTGGTGATTTCAAACATATTCATGACACTATTTTTTGTATGAAAAAATGGGGGGAGGAAAAATTTTTTTCCTAAAAACAAAGATGCAGACCTTTTTTGGCTCGGAATCGACCGTTGATTTACTTTAGCCTATTTTTTATCAGATTCGTGGTATGGACCTGAAAATCTCTTTCATGCTGTGCCTCCATCCCCAGGAAGAAGGCTAAATAGAACAGCAGCAAATTTTTGCTAAATTAGATTTCATGAGATTGGTTGAACTATCTTACATAAAACATCGAAAGTTTTTTTAATTTGCCGCTCCTCCAATTTTGTTGTGGCTAAATCATTGGCCTTTAGCTCCCAAAAAGGAAAACTTTTATCTGTCCCAGTCCAAGCTGATCTGTCTCCTCTCGGGCATACTGGTTGACCAATAAAAGTTACATCGATATCCAGCACTTTGTTACATTTTTTTAATCGTAAAATGCGGTAGCGATACAAAAGTAAACTGCTAGAGTGATTTGCTAGTACAAAAACTTCAACGTATGGAATAGTAGGTCAATACTTTAGTTCAGCAGTTTCCAAATTTTATGTTATCACGCCTCCCTTAAAAATATTCAGTCATATGACGCCTCCCCTCATTTCATAAAATAATTCAAATTTAATCTGCAACCTTCATAACTGTCGCGTTTTGATATAATAACAATAGAACTTTCAGTTCTATCTCAATCTTAAATTTCTTTTAAAATTGAGGCGATAAATGAAAATCGCTCGGATGATTAGGTCTGACTGCAACTTAATAAAACTTGGAAAAGACTGGCTTTCACTAAAAAAACACCTTAAACCACTTTAATAACAGAATAATGTATTCACAGAAATAATTCTTCGCGACTTCAAACTTCTTCGCTCAATAATCTTAGAACTAATCACTTTATCACACAATCAGGAAACTGCCAAAACTAATTTCACCCAACAACTGCTTAATACTCGCCACGTCCACAGAATCCACAATAAATTATCACAAAAAAACAATGGCCCTTCTTTACTCCATCAATCAATCTCTCTCTCTCTCTCTCTCTTTCTACTACTCTACTTAAACTCCACTAAAAAATCCCGTCGCCTTATATATAAATCGAAAAAAAACAATCCAGAAAAAGCTAGAACGAAATCACGTGGAAAAAGAAAAAAAAACCTTATTGGCTATGTAATCGGTTATCGAAATTCTTCGAAGAAGCTACAAGCACTAGATCAATCTGGAATCTTATTATGTCATAAACGATTGTGACGTAATAAAGGCGTACTTACAGCAAATCCAATTGCGAGGAAAAAAGGTCTTTTTTTTCAATCAGTAGCCGAGCGAACAAATGATACAGCACTTTGCACATATATGAAAACTACTCTTCAAGGAAAATTTCCTTATTTGTGACAATAACCAATGACACTTTTGCATATTCAAGGATTTTTAAATGAATGTGGCTAATATTCGCGCCTCCCCTTACACTTGTCCGCGCCTCCCAGTTTGGAAGACGCTGATGTTGTTGGTATAAAGATACCGACTCAAACTTAGTAGATGCTAAATAAATTTGCAACCCGCGATTGTTAATGGAAGTGCAACGTCACTGATGCTTATTTTTTCAACTTTGGTTTAGCCAACTTTTCTATCCTTTGTACATGTGAAACTATATAAATTATAAGCTTACATCGCAGCATAAAACTTTTGCACAGTATGTATTATTAATCGTCAGCGTAGTGTTATAGCGGCTGCTGGGAGATCATACCGGTTTTTAGGGTGCTTCTTCCTCTCCAAAATGTGTAAAAACTATGTTATTTGTATCATGTATTTATCTTTTTACCTTATTGAATGACTTATTTTCAGACAAAGCCTGCTCACCATTGATTTCTAATCACAGTTTTGTGATGAAACGAATGATTTTTTAATCAAAATTAGGTGTAAAGCAGATTCACCTCAAGAATTCGTACACCTGGATGGGATTTTAAAAGTGCCACCCGCATTTCAAAAAATAATAATTTTCAGCATCATCATTTAAGCTATACATAATAAAGAACTCAAACAAGCCTAAATCCGAGTTACCTGGAGAGCACCCCTCAGAATGACGTCATTACATGAACCTAAAAACAGTCAAAGAATATTGACCTAATGCTGTCAGCCCCAATACAGAAAAAACTTTAATAGTACTTGTTTTTCAGGAGATGACGAATCTTCCTGTTGTATTTAGTGATGAAAATTGTTTTTGCTGTCGCCACTGCCATTTGCACTGCCACTATTTTGGGAGTGCTACATCTCGATAAAGAACAAAATGTGCGATCTAATTATCGTCTGTCTTTGGCCATTGCTGATTTTAGAATGAGTTGGATTGTGGTTCCAGTCAACATTGGAACAATGTATCAGCATCTACGTCAAAGTTCACTGGTAACTGAATTGCAGAACATTGAATGGATTTTGGATTGTTAATGACAGTTTTTTGTCAATGCAATCGGTTTCAGTCAAACTAAAAGAATCGGAAGACCAAATACCTAATAGATTTCTCAGCTAATATGAGAAGTTAGCTGCTTGACTGCTCTATCATTCAGTGTATCAGTATACAGTATGGTTGAAGCTAGTTTAAAGCAATTCGTCGCCATATCTCGTCCATTTAGATACAATGATACCAAAGCAATGTTAGCTGCAAAAATCGCAGTAGCCTCCATTTGATTTACCGGAATAACTTTTGCCAGTCTTCCTATAGCTATTCCTGATCTAGACTGTACTTTCCTTGCTTCCAATTCAGGAAAACCAACTCTCATTTTGTATGAGAGAGAGAGTGGGGTAATATGATCATTGAAGCAAGATTGTCAGCCTCTTGAAAGTTTCTTTAAAAATGCAGCAGCGAAGAAAGACTGCCAGCTGCTGCTCTCTGCTCTTGTGGCTAATCATGCACACCAGTTTTGCTAGCTTTAGGCAAGTAGATCAGAAGTTATATTAAAAAAATTAAATATCTTAGCAAAAAGTAAGAATTGAAAGTTTTGTAGTAAAGCATCTGGCTGCTTATGAAGAAAGTTAAAAAAAATATGCTTGATTACAGTTCCGGTAGTAAGCATTTATCCAATACATGTTACAGGTGCTTCTACTTAAATATGTTGAACTGAAAGCAAAACTATGTGTAAAGTTAGATGCGAAGCAAAATGACTACTCAGTGAAAGGGTTAAAATGATCATGGTGATTAATCTTGCCCAATGTAATGAAACAAAATCAGATTATGTTGAAATAGCAAATATCGTATTGGGACTGTGTTCTTTGGCTTTAGTTTTTTCAAGCCGGCTGATTTTGTTTTGTGTCATTGAATTTTCATAAATAAACACAACGAAAATTTCTTTGCAAAGATTGTTGAATGGCACGATTATCTACCCCTGGATGTGATCACCTTGCTCCAGGGGTGGGATAGCACATTCACTTCAGACGGTATTTTTCAAAACCCTATATTTTGTAAATTTGTTCCGACTGAACTTTAAACAAAATAGTCTTAGTTGAATAAAAGCATCAAATTTCTCATCACACCAATTATTTTTCTTTGTCATCTAACATAAAGATGTAATGGAAACTTACGTATAAAAGTGATCATTTTGTCCCGCTTCTCTACTTGATTATTGATTTTGTTCCGATTGCATCGAAGTAGTCTTTCACAATTGCAACCTAAGTGGTAGCTCGATCCGTCTTGAGGAAGCATAAGACACATCGTCAGACCGATCCTGAAATGCGTCTGTTAGAAACTTTAGGAATTATGATTACAATTGTTACAAAATTCGTCTTACCCTAGCAATAGTAATTGTAAGTATATTTTTACCTTTGTCAATATAACAGACTCAGAAAATTTTTGATCCAGCCGCTACATCAAAATTTTCAAAATCTCAGAAAGTGTTTTACTTTGTAAATAAGGTCTGCTGTTAGCTAGCAACACTCCCTGGTGTTGTTTTATGTGCAGTACTCAAGAAACTAATTTTCTTCGTGTTGCAAAGTTGTTTTACAAAAAAATTGCACAACGACTAAAGCTTGTTAGAGTCCGAAATACCGCTTCACATGAACGTGACGTACAAATAGATGGTAATGGCTCACTATGCTCAGAGTTGTAAATGTTGTAAACTCATCAAAACATATTTTTAACAAATTTTTTCAGTATTAGAACATAAATGAAATATTACACATTTATTTAATATAAAATAGGAGTCCATATTCTCTTAGATCCGCTTTTTTGTGTACTAAAATCATCATTATTTTTATTAAGTTTGTTCAATAAAACTGTATTGGTATTTATTTTCCCATTTATGGCGGTTCTAGACGAAAGTGCATTGGCAATCAAAAATTTTGTTTGGGGAGGAGAGAAACAAGTAATGTAAATGAATTCCATTTTTATCAGTAATTTTTGAAATCATTGAAGGAGTTCCCACCAAAAGCCTTAATTAGGGCGACCATATAAATACATTTTAACTATATGTTTTTATTAGGATTTTTTCAAGAGATTTTTATCTATCTCAGAGAGTGCTGTACTTTTCTTGATAGTTGCGCCATTAGAAAAACCTTAAATTGTATTAACTGCATTTTATAAAGCGTTTCTGTAGCGTTATTTTTTACTCGTATTGCATACGTTGAATGCTATTTGTTGTCATTATTCGCAGCAAGAAAGTACTATATTTTCTACAAAAACATATGTAGACTCTGATTTGTGATCAACTACAGGGGTATGGAACCTGCGGCTCGCGAGCCAAATTCAGCCGGCGAGGTCAAATTTTTGTGGCACGCGGAGAAAATTTGGAAATTTAAACCAAATTTAAGCTATAAAATTTAGGCGAAATATTGATCTCCAAAAGAAAAGAAATGTTCATCGCTGACCGAATTGGGAAATTTTGGCAATTTTTCACCTGTGAAAATTGAGGTCTGCTAAAAAAGATCTTCACTGCCATATCCCATGCATACTGTCACTAATCACTGCTGGTGATCTTGATTGATACGAACTTCAACTGGGCCGCAGAATTTCCAAAAAGTAAAGTCAGAAATGGGCCCGCCTGCAAAAAAGGTTGCACACCCCTGATCTAAAGCAATGAAAGAAAAAGATAACCTTTACTCCTACAGTAAAACCTACTGCTAAGATTTGGTCAACCCTAATACTGTATCATCTGTATATTTTGCTTAAGTCCTAATGTATTGATCACAAGCTATATAAGCAATATAGATGTCGATCATGTAACATATCAGCATCTTATGATATATTATTTCTGTAGAGCAATATCTTTATCATTCAGTGCTATTGAAAAACCTTACTGAACATATAATACCTTGTTTTCAGATCAGCTGGTTGCTTGGAACAATGTTTTTAAGCCTTAAAACGGCCTGAAAGTGTGCAGCGGAAGCTGCAGCTGACTGAAAAGATAACTTGCCCACAGCATTATTCAAATTGAACAATCAGGCCAAGGAGGATCTATATTCTATACAATTTCTCTCCTAATAATTCTGCGTTTGCAGCATACTGCTTTTGCCGGTAAAATTGTTGCTGTTCAGGAAGTCAAAGCGAAACGTTGCCTGCTAGAGCATTTTTCAGGTCATCAGCGCAACAGATGGCATCCTTTTGCCATCATTCACTTAGGATAGAGATGGCAAAACAAAGTTCTCACCGTAGAAATTTTAAGAGACTTCGTAATAACGAATTTACAAGTGGTCACTCAAATGCCAGTGGCGGATCACACTATGACCTGCGGGTCAGTGGTTCGCCATACTGGTCCTAGGAAAACATTTAGATGATCTCATCTTGATTTTACCCAGTTTAACCCACAAATTACTCGTGTGTGGTAAAAGATCATACGCTACGTCATTTCTTACAAACATGATATTCAGGCCCATTCCTCATCTCGAAACAATATTACAAGTTTTGCATGCTAAAATACAAATCACACCGAGATAGCGAAGCTATAGACAAACACTAGGCCACAGTTTTTAGAATGACTTCGCTAAATGAAGAGTTTTGTGATGTTCTCCCATAAAAAGCAAATTTTGACAAAAAAGCATTTACTCGTTTTCAACAAAGTCTAAACTGTTTGATAAAATTGGTTACACAAGTTCACTGACAGCACTACATAGACTCGAAGAACAACTTATTTATGATAATGGCGCAAGTAGTAAATTTTGAGATGTAACGCCCAAATTTTGAATTTACTTTTCTTTTTACGTTTAATTATAAGGGGTGTCGTATTCATACTACTAATGGTTAGATTCAGAGATAGTCAGTAAAAAAATAGTTCTAGTTAAGTAAACTACTTAAGAAAATAGTTCAGTAATTAGTTACCTACTTGAGTAGCTTTGTTTTTACTACTTCTACTTTTACTAGAGCACATTGACTAAAAAGTAACGCTACTTGAGTAATTGCAACTTATACTTAAGTAGATGCTAAAAATTTGATGGCTATTGAATAGTAATGCATGTATGCGAACGTAAAACCAGCTTTAGAGAAAATTTTTAATCTTCATTACATCTTTCAATGGAATCGGTTAATTTTCGTTCGAATTTTAAAAACCAACCAAATAGGCTTACTACTGTTCAATGCAAACTATGTAAATGTGTATCACATATGTCACAGAATATATGCTTGCCTCTGTTCTATTTTTTAATAATTTTAATCAACAAATTTTGGTTGGATGATTTCAAGCATTGCAAATATCATTTTAAAACACGTGGTTGCGGGATTTTATGTTTAGCCCAGCATCGGCAATTAAAATTTCAGATATTTTTTCAAAGTTTAGTAGGCGTATTGCTTAGTCTGTAATGTAAGCGTGACTCAAAGGATTAACGTAAACTTAATGGGTTAAGTTATTGTCAGCGGGCCCTATCATCCATGCCATTTTATTTTGATAAGTTTTTAGCCGCAGAAGAAAATTCAAGCACTTTCAAGTGTTTAATTTTTTGGAGTTTGTTTTATCTTCCAAAGCATACAACAGTTTGTTCACAAATCACCTGCTGTTTTTGTCTTTTAAAGATTGCTGTACTCCAGTGATTTTAACTCTAAAAATGCTCAAAAAAGGGTATCACCAAAAATATGATCCAAGATATCAAATCTGGCGCTGGTTTAGTATGCGATCTACCCACATGTTTCAAGTTTAGCTTGTGATCTACCTAAAAAATGCCACAATAAGGGTTAGGGTTAGGGTTAGGGGTAGATCATATTTCTTGGGTAGATCACACACTAAACCGGCACCTCAAATCTTTTGTCCCTCTTCCTTCACAAATTTTGAGCTAACTACGCCATTTAGCTCTAGTTTTTGTTGGAAAAAGTCTCAAAAATATATAGATCTAAATTTTTTGTTTAGAAGTAAAGAACATTGATTTCATTGAGTTGCTCCGCGTTTTGACAACTGTAATGTCATGAGATAGAATATTGACAACTTTTCTGTCAAAAGCTAAGGACAACAATCAAAAAATACTAAAATAGACCAATAGAAAAAAGTAATATTTTCTGAAACAGTTGTGACTGAAATTTGTTCTGCCTTTTACACATAATTCTGTTCTTTGACAACAACATTTTTAGGTAAAGTTAATGAAAATAGTTTAAAGAAAAAAATTTCAAAGTTTTAGAGATAATCAAAAGAATAACACCCTTGTGTGAAATCACTGTGCAAACAAAAAAACATTTTTGCTACATGTATTGTGCTTCATGGGTCTAGCCAGATCGGAATCAAAAATTCAACGAGAAAGAATAACTTAATATCCATGCTTAGGTCGGAAAAAACAATTTGGGGGCAGGCATGGCCTCTTTCGTCTGCGTGGTTGACCCTGAGCACGAAACTGGGTTCATACGGTCTTGACAAAAATTAATAAAGTTTAAGAAAAAATTAAAAGAAAAGAACCCCCACAGTGTAAAATCGCATTGTATGCGAAGAAACCGTTTTGCTTAAAAATAACTTTCCAAACTTACAAAAATTATGGCTGAAAATTTGGGGGAGGCATGGTTTATTTTACCATCATGGCTACGTTTATGCAGAAAACAGGACACATATTGAGCAGTCATGGACCTTTATAAAGTTAAGATAAATTAAAGAAAATAATTTGCTATTTTACTTGAGAATAACCTCATGGGCCTACCAGTGTCAGGACTTATAATTTGGATGAAACCATGGCCAGTTTCAGCGCTTCTCCTCTCCCTACTCCTCCCCCGAGGTTTTGGCTACGGCTATGCCAAGAACAGGATACATAATGTATAGCCAGGAATTTGTATCACATGGCTAATAACAACAACGATTGCACAAAGTCGTGAAACAGGCCTACCACCTAACATTCTATTTTGTTTTTGTGAAAATAATCTCCGTTTTGGTGCACGGCCCACTTTGACTTTAATTGTGCCCAGGACTTAATAAATATTCTTTTCCTTTGAACTAAACCGATACTTTTGACTCCAGGGAAACTCAGCATCCTACTATAGTTAAATTAAATTGAAATGAAAAAAGCCTTAAAGCAGCTAGCCTCATGAAAAGCCTTGGCAAGGAACAGCAATTTTTCAAAATATTCGACAACGAAAGTGCAAAAGCTACAAATGTTAGCTTCCAAATTTCGAGAGAGATTGCTGCTTCTGGGAATTGTTTTACAGACGGAGAGCTTGGGAAAAAGTTCATGCTGCTAGTTGTATCAGAGCTTTGACCACAACATCAGTCTCTCATACATGACCGTAAAAAGAAGGATGGCTGACATAGCTGCCAACCTAACGAATCAATTAAAGCAGAAAGTAAAAGAATTCTGTTTTTATTTATTGGCTATGAATATTAGTGAAGAACTTGCTGCCATGCAATTAATGAAAGGCCGTACTACTGGGAAAAACATCTGTACTGAATTAATTAATTGTGTAAACAAGAAGTTGGCATACAGCTTTACAAACTTAGTGGCCATTTGCACTGACCGTGCTCCAGCTATGCGCGGAAAGCATACTGGAGCAGTTTCTCTAATTCAGGAAGTCATTGAAAGACGTATAATCACACACCACTGCATTATTCACCAGCAGGCTTTGTGTGGTAAGATTTTAAAATTTGACCACGTAATGTCTGTGGTAGTTTCGGTTTTAAATTACCTTCGTGCTTGCACTCTAAAGCATAAAACATTTCGAGCATTTCTGAAAAAGGTGGATGCCGAATATAAAGACCTACATGTAGTATACCATGCAGAAGTGAGATGAATGAGCCGAGGAAGAGTGCTACAGTGTTTTGTTGCTTTGAAAGAGGAAGTTCCTTAAAAATGAACCAAAAAAGTTCGAAAAGCTTGAAAGTGAATCCTGGAATCATGATTTACTTTATCTTTGTGATATCACTGCTCATCTGAACGATCTCAACAGGCAGCTTCAGAGAAAAGATCTGCTAATATTTCAGTTAGTTGGAGCACTGAAAGCTTTCAAAATGAAACTATGACTTTTCAGAAGTCAGTTGTTGAAAGGTGAAATGACCCACTTTCCTGCCTGTGCACAACATATTCCCCAGCCCAACATCTTGGGCTAGGAAAAAAATTTGCACAGCAAATAGAGATACCGATGCAAGAGTTTGACCGACGACTCACTCTGTCTCGGGAAGAAAATCTCCAATTCAAACTGGTTGAAAACCCATTTCCTATGAGTCCAGAAGAAGTGCCCATACAATTGCAGTTGGAGGTTATCGAACTGCAAGCCTCGTTTGTGTGCAAGATTAAACACATAGAAAGCAGCCTGCTAAACTTCTACAGATGTCTGAAAAGTGATAAATATAAAAACCTTGTCCAACTAGCAAAGAAGACGCTGAGTATTTTTGGCAGTACCTACACATGTGAACAAACTTTTTCGATTATGAATATGAACAAGAACAAACAATGCTCTTCTTTGTCTAATGAAAGTCTGGAGGACATTCTGAAAATATCTACTTCTCCTATGTATCCAGATCATGACAAACTTGTTGCCGGGAAAAGATGCAATGCTTCACATTAGTGTTTGTGATTATAGTGTGCATAAGTTTCTATACCGAGTTTGAAGTATTACACATTGATAATGTACGCTTAATTGCATTATTATCAGTGAATTAACATAAAAATAATGTTCATGCGGCCCCGGGGAAAATTTTCTCTTGTTAACGTGGCCCGAGCCTTTTTTGAGTTGTGCAGTCCTGCTGTACAGCATTGAAATAAGATCCCAAGTTTAGGAAAAAATCATGATAACCATAACCCTAACAATTTGTAAAACTCAATTTACAGAGCACGTTTGTTTGAAGATAACTCGACCTGATGTGCGCCTACTAAAATATGATAAATGATTTCGGGGAAGCCATAGCCGCTTTTGTTGCTATGCCGGAAACAAGAAAAACAACGCAGCCAAAAGAACTTAATACCACAAATATAAATAGGAAAGGAGCAGCAGTACATTGCAAAATAGCCTTACCACTAAATACTTTATTTCTGTGATTATGAAAGCAACCGCCGTTTGGCAGGTACCATCAGTTTTGATTGTGTTTCAATCCCTCCTCCCTTACAAGTATTAACAATAATTTGTGGCAAGATTCTTTGGATGCATTACCAGTCATGATTGTTAAGCTCGCTAAAAATATTACTCCATTTGTGAAAAAGACTTATCTCAGTTATTTCCAAGTGAAATTAGGAGATTAGGACAAAAGCTGGGCTCCTCATAAAGCTTGTAAGACCTGTTTTGAGACTTTGAGATCTTAGACCTAAAGAAAAATATTCAGTTACAATTTTTAATACCAATAGCCTGAAAGGAACAAAAAAAACATGTTGATGATTATTATTTTTGCTTGGTTAAAGCAAAGCGGTGTAGCCGAAAAAATTAACACTTAATCCAAAATCCAAATTTGGATTCTGCTTTGCGACCTATTCCACGTAATGATCAAATTCCTGTTCCTACTTTTACACGTCTTCCTAAAATTGATGATGAAGACTCTGCATCCTCGTTACATATATCACAAGATCAGCAAAAATACAGTGCATTAAAAATATCAGGTTCTAGTTTGGATAGACATTTGCCATTTAATTAGCTGCAGTTGAACGATCTGGTAAGAGATCTGTATTTGCCCAAGCAGTCTGCAAAATTGCTGGCATCAAGGTTGCAAGAAAGAAATTTTTTTATCCAGGCACTAGAGTGACATTTTATCGGAAAAGAGAAGAAGATCTTTTGAATTATTTTACTTTTGAAGATGGTTTGATATTTTGCAATAATATCATCGCCTTCTTTTAGATCTGAGTTTGCCTGAGTAATAACCTAAAGAATGGAGGCATTTTATTGACAGTTCAAAGCGAAGCCTAAAATGGGTCTTACGTAACAATTAAAACAAGTTTCACTCAATTCCAATTGGACACTCAGCAACTCGTAGTGTCCAGTTGGAATTAATTTTGAATACATCATTAGATTATGATCTCTGGTACCATAAGACTATGTTAATCGTACCAAACAGCATTTTGACATCGTAAAGCGAGTTGTAAGCATGCTAGACAAAAAGAGAAAAAACATGCTTACAAGGCTTAAAGTGCTTAAATTAAGAATTGCTCGTTGCATCGTGAAATGAGCTTAAATTGTTGTAAAGTTTTTTATCAAAATTACCTTATAAATATCTCCTGAAAAAACATTTAATTGCGTTTCTACAGTCATTAGTTTTTGAGAAAATACAGTCAACAACTTGTGCAATCAAGCGTTGATTGCAACATCGTCTTAGATCCCAAAATGAAGAAATAATTTGTGAGTTCGTAAGTCGAAGACTGGCTTTCGTTTGAAGACAAAACGGTATTGCTTTGTCAAGAAATGTAAATTTAAAACAATAATTTTTGTTTATGACGTCACGAACCGCGATATGACACTCAGCGTGGGGTAATGATCAATCGTGCCAAGATTGATGCTTCCACGTCCAGTAGTTTCGGAGGAGTTAAAGCGTACGTACAGACAAAATTACGTTTTACTCTTTTGCTCCTGCGATCACCGTTAGATGATCTTGTGTTTACAGTGTTTTCCTCAAATTTTTTTGCCGAGTTACAAAATTAGCTTACTAATAAATGAATTTGTGACTTTATTTCTCATCCGATTTTCATAAAATTTTCAAAAGATCACACTTAATTTCTCGCATATTGGAAAATGTAAAATTTGTGCCCTAATTCTGGGATTTTCTTACCCAAAAAGGGTTAAAGAAGCCAAGAACCCAGTTGCAGACGACAAAAATTGCCAAATTTTCAGCAAGAACCAACTATTTTAAAATCAAATTGAGAACACATGTTTTCCAAGAAACCAAACTTTTTATCAATAACACAGTATGAAAACTACTTTTTTGTGGCATCATTTGACAAAATTTCAAGCATTAATAAAAAATTTATGTATTAAAATTTTTAAATATTTAGGGGTCTCAAAATCCCAAAAAAAAATTTGTATAGTAAGTATAAAAAGGAAATTTGGTTTTCAAAAATATGATACGTTGCTAAATACTGGTTTCATTTGAAAGCTTAAGAAATTTGCTTTCCAGCAATATATAACTTTAAATAGTTTAGGCTAAGCGGTATATGATATTTACTGATCAAAAATAAGTACCGTACATCATATCAGTTCAAAGCAAGATCGTCGTTTTGTATCAAGTTTCCAAAAAGATAGAAACTAAAATACAAGTTCAAGAGTAAGCAGTAGTTTGGCTTCTCCAAATCAAAATTTGCTGTATCCCTTTTGTTTCTCAACAAATGGGAGTGATGTAAAAAAAGTTTCTGTTTCATTGTTAGTGACAACATATTTTATTTAAAGATGATATTTTCTGAATCTTAAAGGAAGTCCCTTTTCAAAAATACATAATGATGCATGGTTCAGGGTAACCTCTAGCAGATAATGACTGATCATATTTTAGGTACTAAATTTAACTAACAAAATTTAGTACCGGTCAAAAAAAGGTTATGGGTCTCAGAAAGTTGCAAATTGTAGAAAACCTAGACTTTGAGGTAAGCTTTGACTAATATACCTCGAAAGCTTAGTTCCTTAGCATCACCTAACGACCATTTCTAAAAAAGAGGGTAGAAAAATAAAATTTTTAGTTATTTTTGAGGTAAAAGTACTCTAATTTTGAAGACAACTCAGCACTTATGAGGGATAATTTACATATTCAAAAAAAATTTTTGTTTTTATTGCATTTAAAACCCTCAAAAAATAGAGATTTCAACGATATATAACAATTGATGTAGAAGTAAACAGATGAGTAATGATTTAAAAACAAACTTGGGGTATATACTTATGACAAATTATGACACTGCCAACTTACTGATATTTTTTTTTTTGATTTTCACGCGGGCGCGAAAAAGTTTAAATATTACATATTAGCATAAAGGGAAATTTCCAATCTTTGAAAATTTTAAGGAAAAAATCTAAGCTAGCTGTACTGGTTGAAAAAGAGCAAATTTTAAGTTTACACGCATTGCTTTTTGGCCCAAGTAATGGGAAAACTGATACCTCGAAAACTGAAATTTTTTCCAAAATCTGAACAATTTACAGTACGAGGAAGATATAATAATGCCAAGAACAAAGTTTGTGTTGATTTAACAATTTTTATTAGTAGCTTGTTTGCGCATAATTTATTGTTTAGCTGAATCAGTTAACAGAAAAATCTTCAAAAAAATTTAAGGTACGGTACATCCAGATAACAAGCTTAGACGTCAGAACATAAAACAAAAACACGAAAAAGAAAAATCCCACAAGTGTGGCGGTCTATGTTATGCTTTATTAAAAGCCTCTAGCATCTTGTCAGTCGCCAACTGCACTGAAGAGACCTGATTGTTCGAAACAGTGTCACTGTCTGCAGTTTGCTAAGTGACATTTTTTCACCAGTTGTCTCCACAGCGGCAGTTATTCTTTCTTTAAGGTCTTTTATCTCTTTTACTTTGGTGCGGTACACCACATCTTTCACGTAGCCCGAACGAAAGCAGTGCGAATGAACTTTGTTGGGCTACGACTAAATGACTGACGAATACGCTCGATGCCTTTTCAGGAGTTTTTGATCATCCACCCCTTGGTTTTAGTAGCAACTTTCCCGTTCCCACAAACTGCTTATGCCAATTGCGAAACGACTGACGTGATGGGGCCCGTTTCACATATTTAGCTATGAAATTTCTTTGTGCTTGAATATCAGATTTCGTTTTGATAAACACAGAAACACATTGTGCTTTTTCTTGTGGAGTAGTCATTTTTAACGTGTTTGGAAATCAATTATTTTATTTAGCTAATTCATATCTGAAATAAAAAAGGTGATATTGTAAAAAACTTTAATAACTACTAATTAATACGCAAAAGGAATTATTTTGATAGCATTTTTAAAAATTTTTCAATGAATTTATAAAATTGTCTAAAGACTTTGTGGACACCCTGTATTATGCAGATTTACGATTCGTTATCAGTCGGTTAGTAATCAGGCAGTTAATTATCATAAAAATGACTAGAATGAAATAGAAAATTAAAAATAACAAAATCAGCCAGTTTTTGTTGTATAAAAACTGTACATGGTGATTCAAAAGGAATGCCTCATTTTTAAATAGCTGTATTTCTCCAACGACAAACCGCTCGTGAATGAAACATTTATGAAATAAAAGGAAAAAAAGTAGTATTTTCCAAAATCGATTTATTGTGACGTCACAAGTAGGCATATCCCTGTGATGTCATAGTTACGAATTTCCTCATTAACAAACAAAAATTTTTGAGACAATTAGAGTTGATTTTTATTTAAAGCAGTTTTGTAATGGAAAAGAAGTAACAATTACAAAAAAACAGCGAATCGTGTAACAAGTTATTAAAGGTAAGCTGTAAACCATTTTATAAGTGCTCTATGTGCTCTTTGCCTGCTGCACAAACAACATCAAGACGATAATTGAACTCTGTCCGATGGATTCACTACTGCCGTGATTCTAGTTTTGAAGTCATCCAGAATAGTCGCTAACGGTGGCACAAAAACCATATCTAATATGTAAAGCGCAATTCTGTCTGTATATGTGTCTGTGTGTCTGTCTGTTTTAACTCCTCTGAAACTGCTACAGATACAAGCATAAAAGTTGCCACGATTAATCACCACCCCGTGGTGAGTGTCATAAGGGGGTTCGTGTGGTCATGATGACGTCATACCCCAAAATAATTTTTCAAGTTCTCATTACTTGATAGAGGACAACGGCTTTTTGCTCAAACGAAAACCAGCTTCGGAATTACCACCTTCTAAAAACTTTGATTTCTTTGGGGTCGGAAATGACGTCACACTCAACGATTGATTAAACAATCTGTTTTTTGCACTATCTCAAAAAGTACTCGTCGCACAAACGCGATTAAACGTTCTTTTAAAATATATTAATTAGTTGCTTTCCACAAAAACAGCTTTAGCACAATTAATGCTTATTTAGCAATGCTACGAGCACTACTTTAAGCATTTCAAGCCTTCTATGCATTTTTTTCTTCTCTTTTTCCCATGTCTCGTACAATTAACACAAATGTTCGCTACCACAGATCATAATATCAAGATGTTTTCAAAAATTGCAACCTTTTTTGCAAAATCAGTTTATTTAAAAACTGATTTGTGACTTCATTTCTTAACTGATTTTCAAACTTTATTCAACAAATTAAAGGTTATTTCAAGGTGAGTCCGATAGCGTATGATATGTACAATGAATACTAGTTTTTACACTGAAAAAACTGAACTTTAAGACCTGTGGTGTAACTTTGTAGCCCTCCCAAAAGTGGTGAGCTCAGTAAAAACAGGTGACTTTAATACAAAAATTTTATAATAAGGTTCTAACAATTACTATCTTTTGAAAGCTTAGAAAATTTGCTTTCCAATAATATGTGACTTCAATTACATGAGGCTAAAGGATTAGTCTATAATGGCTGATCAACAATTGGTTGTCATACTGGATGCTTCATTTTTAGTTGTACAATTATCCTACCAGAGCAAACAAACTTGCAATTGTTAAACAAAGTTAGTTCTTTGGTGCAATTTGACTACTTTTCCTCACAAGCATGGTTCTTTTGCATTGTTTGTCGACATTTTCAAAAAGATCCATCAAAAACTGAAGTCTCCAAATGTTTATGAAATGTAGTCTACCGGTTAAAAACACTCAATATTTTAGTGCCTGCAGTTCACAAAATTGCAATTTCTTGAAAACTAAGTCCTTTGGTACATTTTGTCTATTCTTCTTCAATAGCATGGATGTTTGGCATTATCAATCAAAATATTCAACAGACTCATCGAAAAATGAGGTCTACAAATTTTAATATGTAGCCTACTTCAAGCAAAACACTTGATGATCACGCAAGAAAAAGACGACGGGGTAAAAACGGTCTTTTCTTATCGTTTGTAACAAAATGTAGGGGTCGAGCTACATATGATCTATATGTTGAAGCAATTTCCTTTGCAATTGTGCAAGGCTGTCGCAGCAGCTAGCTGATTTGATGTTCTTAACCTCAACATTATTAATGGGGCCTCCCGCTACTGCTATAACTGAACTGTGAGTGCTTCATTTCGGGTTAGTTTGCTCTTTGAATGGCGGCGTTTATGCCAGGGCCAAGGAACATGCACTCAGTCAGAGACGTTGGTTCATATGAATTCGCCTACAGTGCCGAAAAAGTGGTAAGTAGCAATCATAATAATAATGGCTCAAAACGCATTGAGAGGTCATAATGTTAAATGACATTTCATTGCTTGCCACTACATATATTTAGTGAAAACAGCAGCAGAGAGCAAAATTATCTACTATCATTTTGATAGCAAACACAAATGGCAAAACTTATTACTGATATTTGTAATTGCAAGGATAGGCTTATCGGTACAAAACAATGATCTTCATTAAAATTTGGGAGGTCTGGATTAGGGGCAAAAGTCAAAAATTTTTTATTTGCCATATTTATCCTCCATTTACAAGAAAGCGATGTATCGCTATGTTTTAAATGGTAAGTCCGCACTCGCTCGGGAGTTGCCATTTCCGGGTCACCTGTCTTCCACACAAAAGTGGGGCGTCCTGTTAAGTGCGTTGCCCAAGGACATAATGAGCGAACTTGCCGGCTTGTTCTCCACAACCTTCCACAAATGCCGAGCGCCAAGCAGGGAAGCTATAGATACCATTTTTTAAAGTCTTTCGGTGTGACTCGACGAGGGGAATGAACCCCAGGTCTACCGACTGCAAAGCGGATGCTCTAACCACTACGCCATCGCGTCGGAAATAAAATCCCAAATTTAAGAAAAGATCAAAATTAAACAATAATAGCATCAATCTGTAACAGTGGATTAAGAAGGAATGTTTTTGTTTGTTTCTGTAACTGCTTTCGAAGTGTCACGACACGCCGGTAGTTGAATTCACTTGCCGCTCGTTTATTTTTTGGTTGAAGAAGCGCCACAATCTACAGCCTCAACGGCAGCAATAAAGGCAGCAGTTTTTTCTATACAGAAATACAAAACAATAACACTAATATATATTAAAAAGGAACGCCACAAAGAATTAAACAAATTTGAAGGGCTATTTATTCCCTTCACTTAGAAACATTATTGCACCGCGCTTACTTTACTAACAATTATTTTTATGAACAATAATAAGTTTATTACATACCAATTTGTTGACCGATAATTCTTTACAAGTTATCCAAATGACAAAAATGGTTAGTCCAATAAAATGCGACACTTCGATACAGTTAAACAAATCCAAACAATGGCGAACTACCGGTAAATTTTCTTATATAGTGAATTAGGTTAGGCTCGAAGCAGTGGTGTTTCCAATTTGAATTTTGGCTTACAGTGCAAAGAAAACGCAAGGTACAATAATGTAACTAAGAAGTGATTTATGGCGGCGGATTTGCAGCACCATAGGGGGAGGGAAGAAACGCAATTCAGAAACATAGGAAGTTTTATTAACCTAGGAAAAATAATTAACATTGTTTGAAAAGAGCTTAATAGGCGTCTATTGCAATAGATTGTATGACTTAAAGGAAAGGCAGGACCCCTCTTTATGCTAAGGCCAAATTAATTGTGAAAGCAATCACCATTTTGCCGCTACAATTAGTTTCGATTATGCACAGTCCCTGCTCCCTCACAAGTAGTAATGACAATAATTTGTGGCAAGATTCTTTGTGAGCATTGCCAGTCCTGATTAAGAGAATATGATCATCACAATTTTGTGTAAAAGAATTGTGAAAGTGCATAAAATTCATTAACTTTTTGCTACTGCTCACACAAAAGCCGGATGGGTGAAGCCGGCTTGGCCAGTTGAACCGAAATGTTAAGCCCGGACATTACTGATGGGGGGCCTCTGCCGGGCGACGCCGGCAAAGCCGGTTAGTAGCTAATAACCTCAACTTTACCAATGCCAAAAATCAAATATTAGCCAGCATTGTTCTAACCAAGATCGAAAAGAAAGTTGTCAGTCCAGTGGAATGTCGTAGGTAAACCAATGAAATTGTATGGACTGTATGGACGACATGCAGCGAGATGACCACTGAAATCGAGATAGAGCTTTCTCTCACATAACCTTTTTACATATATCACCTCCGAAAAATGAAATGCTTTGGAGAGAGACTCTTGAGCAAGATTCTCGAAGCCATACATGAGAATCCCTCAATCTTTTTCACCACCCCATTATGAAATTTCGGCCAAATAGAAATGCTTGAATTGCTTCCTCAGAAGAGTTGACCGCGCCAACAGTAGCCATGGAGTAGTGGGGCTTTTTCTCTACTTCAATCCCCTGCGAGTGTTATTCTACATTGGAGGACATCCAGCAACTTCTTATTTTTCTTAAATTTCTAACATTATGCTCTACCAAAAATATAGCACTGCACAGTCTACAAAGCATACTCAGGACAATGCCTGAAACAGTGAGCAAACATCCTGTGACGTCTCAATAGAGAAACAACAAAATTGTATGCTTTTGATAAGCAACTAAGCAAAATGTTACCTCAAAACACGTAGTATAAAATGTTTGATTTTTGAGTGATGATGATGCGTGTGCAATGTTTGTGAAACAAAGGGGCACAAGTGCTCTTGTAAAAATAATAGACATTTAAAGTGGTTTCTTTAAAATTTTGTGAATTATAGAAAATTCTAAATACCATTGAAATAAATTTTAGTGGAGTCAATTTTGTATGTATTAGGATGAAGGCTTTTCTTCTGGAGGTTACCTTGCAACGAAGGCTCATTTTTCCCTTTATTTGGGATACCGATCTATTTTTTGCTGGTATACTTGAAATGCAACCTCTTATATGGTTTCTGAAAATAGCTTCGATGTTAAGTAAAGATGCAAGTGATAAAATAAAAAGTGTATCTTTCAGCAATGCTTGTCCACTGCCTTTGGGATTTGTTAATAATCCTGTATGTGAGAATACATTCATGGCATCGCATTGCAAAACAGCTAGATTAAGAAAATTTATGAAATAATCCTGAAACACAAATTGTGTAATAAATTCAACAAAATTGAAATCATATAAACTTTAAAATGTGGAAATTCTTTCCCTAAATGAGTAGAATCCTTTCGAGAAAGAACTCCTCCTCGGTTGAGAACCACTAAACTAATTTTATAAAATGCATGGTTAATTCTGAAACACGAATATGGACCAAAGTACAACAAAATTGAAATCTTTTAAAATCTAAAATATGGAAATTTCTCCCCCTATGAAAGTAAAATTCCTCCCTGGGGAGGAATTCCTCCCCTGTTGGAAGCCACTGCACTAAGGTATGTTGGATTAGAAAAGTATATAAAGAAAGCATAACAAAAAGCCTCCTGTTTATTTTATTTTATTTTGAAAAGGGAGGAATTAATGGTTTCAAAAACGTGAAAGGAGGAATGTATCAAAAAGGGTTGGGAACCATTAATGTAGATCTTCCCTTTTGACGCGATACCGCCACTGATGAGAGCATCATGAAAAACTCATGGCTCAAACAGCTTTTTTGGAAGCGATATTTATCTATAAAGCTATATTTTGGAAGCTATTTGATAAAGACAAGTTTTTGTCTTTATCAAATAAGTACAATTGGCATTACGCTACTGGTCTTACCGTTGGCAACAGAAGCACCGAATTGGAATGTTGTCAAACACTCGTCAGTAACTATTGCATAAATGTTTCATCACACAGCCGGTATTTTTCCACGGTTTTGGAGTCTCTTCAAACTTGGAACTGTCCTCAGTTCAAACAAGAATGCTAACGTCGAACGTTCAATTACACTGATTTTACATCTCTGATGTATTTGCGTTTCTGCAATCGTAGTCAAATGGAAGCACAATGTTATGACGATATTCAAACTATGGTGACCAAACAAAATACTACATCTCGAGCAACGACAAGTGCATTTAATGAATTTGTTTCAAAGTTGGATTTGATTTCATTAAGCAACCAAGATTTAATAAATCTTTGCCTGCAAGTTGCCATGTATGATATTGATTCAGGGGGTTATGGACATTTCCACGAAATTATTGAGCCAATCGTGCCATTCTGTTCGTTTGTTTGGTGTGGATCTGATGAAAATGTTTTTACCAACTAAAAGATATCAACATGGACATGTTTGTCAAGCAGGTAATACTAGTTAAATTGTGTAATTTAACGTTGATAGCGAAGATGTATTACATACTTACGAGGCAGAGATTGTCGGAAAAAATAATCTTATCTCCATTGTTCCGAGAACTTACAAATTAAATATTTCCAGAGATTTTCCTCGTAATTTTTTTGCCGATGAATTACTCTGCTGGTTAAATACTTCTAGACCTCCCCTTATCCTTCCAAAACAAAAACGTTTCAACAGCGGCACTTACTTATAGAATGATATTAAGGTTGATGGTGGATGCTGATCTGCTGGAAAAAATATTTTTAAACACAGTTGTTACACATGAAAAAATGAAGCACAAGTTCTGTGCATTTATGATGGCTGCTTTGCAACTGTTCGGAGGAAACGCCATAGTCATAGGGTGGTAAAAGAATAGACCTTTTCCCAGAGCTTGGTAAATACGATCAAGGTTATACGAGAAACGAGAAGAAAAAAGATACTACAGATTTTGAAAAGATAAGGTTTTTACACTTTTGGAAAAAAGAAAAAAGTTAAAACTCCTTGCCGTCTCCTCCTAAAAACAAACTTTTGCTTTCAGTTTGTAATCTCATGCAAATTTATAAAACCTTTCTTGGGGAGCTTTTGCTTTTATTGGTTTAAAACTAATGACAAAGCAGGTCATTATTTTGAGTTGATTACAAAACGGATCCTCATTTCTTAAGTGAGCAGATTTTTAATGTATCTTCTAAAAAAGGCTCTCGGATTGGTCTGGAAAAATTTGTGTCAGTTGAAAGTTTGGCTCTTTTTTCTCTGGCAACACTCATGTTCAAAACTTTTATTTAATTAAGACTGCTAAATATTGCTCTGCTGGCTAATATTTCATTTGTCAGCATTTTTTGAAAGAGCCCATCAAAGCATTGACCACTTTAAAACTTCAGGTTTTATTTCATTGCATAAACAGAGGTTCTCAATCTTTTTTGAGTCAGGTCAAGTCAAGAATTCTCAATCTTTTTTAGTCGTGGCTGAATTATTTTATGAAATGTTTTGCGTCCCACTTCTTAAATTTTAAAATAGTCTATATCGCAAAAAAGTCTTTGTTATAACAGTATGATTCAAAAATACGAAATCAAAGACTTTGAAAAAGTTGATCTACAAAACTAGATTTTTGCCTTTTTTCTTTAATTTGGATCGAAAATGCACAAACCTTTTTTGTAGAGCGGCTTTTTCAAAGTCTTTGATTTTGTATTTTTGAATCATATTGTTATGACTGCGACTTTTTTGCGATATAGAAAATTTCGAAGTGTATATTTTCGAACCAAATCGAAAACGAACCCATTTTTATATGAGGGACAATAAGCCTTTGCAAAGTCCATATTTTTGTAGTCTTATCCACCTAAAAAATTGCTGTTCTAAACATAATTAAAATTGAACCCGTGGCCCAACGCTTGAAAACCAAAGCGTTAGAGTTTTCTTCAGCCATGATGGGTATTGTATTTGTGATTATTAAAGTCAATAATCGTGTAGCAAAAAAACTGTCTATCTCTTTTCAAAAAATGGGCACAGAACTTGGCCTGGTAGCTTTGATTAGTGGATTTATGCACAGAGTCGTCTATTGAAATTAGACATAAAATCATGCTGACTGTTGATCCAACTACTAGCAATCTCTTGATAGAAAGTCCCGGTGGCGCATCAAGAATTTCGGAAAGGGGGGAGGGCAGAGGTGGATTTCAGTTTGGTTGAAGAGTGATGATCTTTGTTTTTTTACACCAGCCTGTGATATGAGCCTTTTCTTTGCTAATTGGAGTCATGTCAAGGCTCGAAAACAGATGCCACGACACGCACAATGCTCTTCTTTCTAAATACGCCACTGCTAAGGTCCCCATTTAACAAATACCAAAAAACAACAAACAGGTCAATTTGCTTTGCAAAAACGGAGAAAGTTTTGCTCGGTTAGATTTTATCAATTAGATTAAAATTTTAGAATAAATCAACTTTCAATAGTATTTGACCAATTATGTTTGTGTGAACATCTGTTAATGTGATTGTTATAACGTTTGTACATGTGGCGTAGCGTGGGTTTTGGCCGCCCTATGCTGAAGCAAAGTATGTTGCCCCGTTTCCGATCAAGCAAATAATAATTGTCGGTGTTAATCGTGTGTTGAGATACAACAAATATTTGGTGTCTCTCAGTTTAAATGGCCGCTCACTGCAGACCGCACAACCATTACTAGGCCACTGCTTTGTACATGTTCACTGATTGTCTAAGATTTCTTATCGTATTAAATCTATTCTGTCGTTTCTACACGTCAAATGAAACAAATAACAATCAAATTAGATTACATCATAAAGCTTTTGCACTCTTTATCTTTCAGGAAACATATAGTGGTCATGGTAGACCGTAAGCGTGTTTAGGGTGCCCTACCCCTCCAAAATGTTTGAAACTATTGTTTTGGGGATTGAATTTGTTACGTTACCGGACAACCCACCTTTTCAACAATTTATTTCCACATTTAATTTGTAACAACCTCTTGTAATGGAGTGCACATTTTTTTAATGACAGAAGGTGCGAAACAGCAGCTTTACTAGTATTTGTGACACTTGGGATGAACGCGAAAAGTGTCATAGTTAAATTTCAAAAAACTTGTAATTTCAGCATTATCTACCAATAATTAAAGCATATCTACCAAAATAAAATGAAAACATTGAAACGGATTCAAGGCAACATCACAAGGGACGCTCCTTTAATGATACCACTGAGTGGATTTTGAATGGTTGAAGAACCTTCACAAAAAGTTCATTTATGATATTTGTTTGTTTAGGTGTCAATTGAATATGACGTTATGTTTAATGGTCAACATTGTTCTTGCTCTTTTTATTGTTGTTTGAAACGCCACTATTTTGGGAGTGCTCTATCTCAAGAAAGAGCGAGATGTGAAATTTATTTACCGTCTGTCTCTGGCCATTGCTGATTTTATGACAGGTGTAATTGTGATTCCAGCCAACATTGGAACAATGTTTAAGAGTATTGTTCAAAACCCACGGTTCAACTAATTGCAGAAAGTTACTGGTTTCACGATTACCAATAACAGCTCTTTGCAAATGGAATCGGTCGAATTGAAACAACTGAAAAACCAAATATCTGATAAATTTTCCAGTGATTACGTGAATGCGGTTAGTTTTTTTATTGTACTGTCGTTGAGTGTGTCGGTGTACAGCTTGGTTGCAGCTAGCTTTGACAGGTTTATCGCTATATCTCGTCCTTTGCGATATAATGACGCTAAAGCAATTTTTGCTGCAAAAATTGCGGTTGTATTTATTTGGTTTACAGGGATAGTATGTGCTATTCTTCCTATAGCTGTTCCTGATCTGGGCTACGCCTTTGTTGCTTCCAATTCAGCGACGTTGAGTAGAAGTCCAATTCTTACTTTGTATTCAGTTATCTGTATTATTCCGGTTTTATTGATGTGGTCTTCAATAGTAGCAACCTATGTGGCAGCTCGGCCTAGCTTAAGGAAGCATGACAAACAGCTTCACACTGATCATGAAATGCGATTTTTAGGAAATCTGGGAATAATGATTACAGTTTTTACAATATGCGTCCTACCATTAGCGATAGTATTGGTTAGAAATACACTTTTACCCTATGACGATATACGGGACTTAAAAAGTTTCGATTCTTCGCTACTACAAAATCTACTACAAAATTGTCTGTTGAGTACTCATTAGGTCTCCCTTTTAACCAGCAATAGTTTGTGGAATTGCTTTATTTATAGCACTCGAGAAGTTGATTTCCGTAGGGCCGTAAAGCTGCTGTACAAAAAAATTGCGCAATGCTTGAAGTTGGTTGCCCCCTAAAATGTTGTTTCACACAGACGTGAATTTTAAATAGTTGTAAATATGCAAATGTTTTGATCTTGCAAACTCGTTGAAAGCAAACAAAATTAACGCACTGTCAGCTTCGGAACGTAAAAAAATGCAATCTTTGAACGATCGCAAGATAGATAATTGATGCAAATAAGTGAAACACATAAACAAACTTTACATTGCGAACAAAATTATCTTTTTCTGTCATGGTTCTTGCAGAATCAGATGCACTGAGTTCAGAAATGATGTCAGTTTTTATTTGTGATTGGTAATTTTTTAGTTATTTGCAGTTTTATTGTTGCCAGTTTAGCCATTATCAAACTACATATGTGTACGTTGAAAAAAACACGACGTTGTCGTCTGTAACCATTAAACTGTTGTGATGTCGTAAAGCAGTTCATTTATTTGCAATTACTGCAAGTAGCAAATTGATGGCACAAGTTTTAATCAAATGCTTAATTTTTCATACCCTGGGCAACGCGGTATGTTTAGCTACTCATTTAAGTACACATTTTGAAGTATTAAGCACACATTTTGAAGTATACTTTTAGGCGTTTTTTTAACCTTTTGACTCCGTAGACTCATATTATTCACGATATTGGTGAATTGACTAAAAAACCTTTCGTCTGCGAAACGTACGAAGAAAGGGTATGATGAAAAAGTGTGCAACTTTTTAGCGTGTTATAATTAATCAAAAGCAACTTTTGGAAAACGCAAGTGGAAAGTGACAACAATTTACTCGCAAACAGCCACACAAATAAAGCACAAAAGGTCATACCATTATTAGCTACTGCTCAGCTCAACCAAATAGCAGCACCATAAAGTATGATCATCTTCTGTTTTCGTCTCTTTAAAATTCGCTCATTAATACAAGGGTTAATATGCTTAGACCCAGTGGTGGGGACCCGCTAGTGACAAGCTAACGCTATCATTGCCGTCGCTAGTCAGCAAAGATATCATCGGCGTTGCCGCGTTCCGCTAAACACTCTCAACTTTAGAGCGACAAACGCCAACTCTAGTCTTTTCCTAAAAGTAGCGGTTACTAATCGCTAATGTGCTAAAAGCAATGGTCATAAGTTTGAATATCAGTCAATATATGGCTATGTCAAAAAACATCAATTTTTCTCAGTTCAGCTGAGAAAATACGAGCATACCAGTGGAGTACTTGAACAGTTGTTGCCGACCACTGTTTTAGTATATATAGACCATAGTTCTTGTACACGTAATAGTAATCATCTTGATTTATGAATCAAGACTGGAAGTATTCAAAAAGAAAGAATGATGTCACAAACTACCATTCGTACTTCAATTAAAGAAATGAGCTAGTTAGTGGTAGGCCTATTTGACGATATGGTGGCCCCGCTTTTGTATTTATATTTGTGACATTAAGATTTTTGCCTAAGCTGTTTGCTTTAATTCGGCCACAACATGCAAAGGGGCCATGCCTTTCCCTAAAGTAATATAACATATTCCAATAAGTGGCTATTATCCTCTCTTTCAACAAAAACATTCCCTCTTAATCCAGATACACGAATCGACACTATTACTGTTTAATTTTGATCTTTTCTTAACTTGGGATTTTGCTCCCAATCCAGACCTTTTTTCTGTTAAATGAAGATTAGTGTTTCGTACCGATACAAATATCCTTGCAATTACTAATATCAGCAATTGTCGTTACTATTTATGTTGGCTATCAAAATGATAGTGGATAATTGCATTGCCTGCTGCTATTTTTACTATATAGTGAGAAGCAGTGTGATATCTTTTAAAATTATGACCTAACAGTGTGCAATAAAAAAATTAAAGACATGAGAAAAGTGCGAACTTACAAAATACGAACTTACAAAAAGAAAAGTGCGAACTTACGATAATCGCTTATCGCACCTTTAAACAGAGTAAGATGTCAGAGAATTGTTTACGTTTAGCAAAAATTAACGTTTCTTGACACGCATTCCATCAAAATAAAACATTATGAGTGGCTGTGCATAGCTATTACATGTCTCCCAAGTTTATGGAGTCCCTGGCAACGTCTTATTTGCCCTGTTTTCACTACATACGTTCTTTTACTAAACAACATTTTATCCGTTCAATTCAGCAAGTGTGTCAAAGCATATCAAAGCTGTGGGAAGGCGCCAAAATGATTGATATGTATTTTCAGAATTAAGCCATTAAATGCTAGGACCGCTACTGACGACTTTTTCGTTACTCTAGGCAAATTAGTATGAACTAACACCTCTTACTGCGTGCATGATGCTTGGCCCTGGCATAAACCCCCACATGCAAAGAACAAACTAACCCGAAATAAAGCACTCGCAGTTAAATTATAGCAATAGCAGGGCCTCTATTTCTAATGTCGAGTTTAAGAATATCAAATCATGTGGCTGCGCCTGCCTCACCCAATTGCAAATAAAATTGCTTCTACATTTGGACGATATGTAGCTCCATAATAGTATTTTGGTGCAAAAGATCAAACAGGACTATTTTTATCCCTCTTCTTTTTCTTGGGTAATCACCAAGTGTTTTGCTTGGAGTTGGCTACATATTAAAATTTGTAGAGACTTCACTTCTTCGGAAAAGCAAATTTCCAAAGCTTTCATAGGGTAGAAATTGTTAATACCTTATTATCTCTTTTATGCATTAAAGTCACCTGTTTTCACTCAGTTAACCACTTTTTGGCAGGAGCAAAAAGTTATAGCACAGTCCTTAAAGTTTAGCTTTTTTAGTTTATAAAACAATTGTTAATCGTATATTTTGTATACTATCGGAATTGCCTTGAAAAAAACCTTTGATTTGTTGAAAAAAATTTGAAAATCGATTAAGAAATGAGTTCATAAATTAGTTTTTTAGTAGTGATTTTGCAAAAAGGGTGCAATTTTTGAAAATATTCAAATATGATAATCTGTGGTAGCGAAAGATTTGTGTTGATCGTACCAGACATATTACGACATCGTAGAGCGACCTGTAAGCGCGCCAGAGAAAAAGAGAAGCATGCTTAGAGGGCTTCAAGTGCTCAAATTAAGAATTGCTCGTTGCATCGTCAAATGAACTTAAATTGTTGTATAGTTGATTTTATTGAAAGCATCTTATAAATATCTCATTAAAATAACATTTATTCGCTTTTCTTCGATGAGTACTTTTTGAGAAAACACAAAAAACAAAATGTGCCATCTAGCGTTGATTGTGACGATATTTTAGACCCCGAAAATCAAAGTTTTTGTGATGTGGTAAGTCAGAAGTTGACTTTCGTTTGAGAAAAAAGCGGGTGTTCTCGACACTTGTAAAAATGAATTCCGAGACATCTTAATCACACCATGCATTGTTGTTATGCGCAATATATCTATCATTTAATCATGGAAAAACCTTATTGTGAAACGTAGAATAATTTATTTTCTGATCAGCTTCTAAGAGTTACCAGTGGGCCTACGGCTGGCAGCTTAGAACAATTTATATTTATCAAAATTTTAGCTATTATGTAAAGGACATATCATTAGCTGTCTTTTCCATGAAATCAACAACTTGGAAACCATGTACCACTAAACAAACAACAGCAAGCACAATACATTGTATTATCGGCAGAGATAGCCTCAAATTTCGGTGGGGCCAATTTTTAAACTATATTATTACCGTGCTTCACCGGTTATCAGAATAGTGAAGCTGTTTACCCAGCATGTCGTAAGAGGCGACTATTGGGTACCTACCAATTGCAGTCTAACTGTTAATGGTGGGGTTGCTAGCTTAATTGCTTGGTTGGACCACTCATGTCAAAAAACTGAGGTTGGGGGTAAGCAAGGGCATGCTCCCTGTAGAAGAATTTTGCTCCAGTAAATCCCCATGACCAGAAAAAATATACAAATGGCCCCCAGTCCCCGGAAGCTCTTAAATGGGCAGGGGGTGCGAAGAATCTCCGGGTTTAAATCTGAATGTCATGGGATAAGATTTGGAACATTAAATGTGGGAAGTCTTCGTAGAAGGAAAACGGAAGTGTGTGAAGAACTGAGGAAGAGAAAAGTTGATGTGTGTTGCATCCAGGAAGTAAGATGGAAAGGCCAAGGAGCTCGTTTTGTGGGTGCTTCGGGACGAAGGTATAAAATGTGGTGGTCAGGAAATGATGCAGGATTTGGAGGGGTTGGAATTTTGGTGAAAGAGGAAATATCTGGAAACGTTGTGGAAGTTAGAAGAAAAAGTGACAGAGTAATCGTGATTGTGCTAACTCTAGGTAGGGAGGTGATGCGCGTAATATGTGCGTATGGGCCACAAAGTGGAAGACCAGATGCAGAGAAAGTTCGTTTTTGTGATGAAATGGGAAGTGAGTGGGACTTGGGAAGTTGTAGTGAAATCATTGTTTCTTTGGGGGATTTCAATGGACATGTGGGGAAATGTGCCGAGGGTTTTGAAGGTGTTCACGGGGGGAATGGTGTTGGGAAAAGAAATGCAGAAGGAAGAAGATTGCTGGAGTTTTGTGATGAAAGAGAGCTGTGCGTGGCAAATACTTGGTTTAAAAAGACAGACAAAAGGAAAATTACTTATAGTGGCGGTGGGTGTGAAACAGAAATTGATTTTGTGCTTGTGGGGGAAAAATATAGAAAGTATATAAGGGATGTAAAAGTGATTCCATGGGAACTTCAGCACAGGCTGGTGGTCGTAGATCTAGATAAAAAGGTTCTAAAAAAGGGTGTGAGAAAGGAACGAATCATAAGAAGAAAGATTTGCAAGTTGAATGAAAACCGAACAAGAGTGAGATTTGAAAAAAGAGTAAAAGAACTAGTGAATGCAGATGCACCTGATTTGTGGAAAACTTTTAAGGATGGTATTCTAAAGGCTTGTGACGAAGTGTGTGGAAAGAAGAAGTCTAGGAGAGATCAAGGAGACATGTGGTGGTGGAATGAAGAGGTCAAGGATACCATTGCAAGAAAGAAGGCGGCATTTAAAGAGCTGTGCAGGTTCCCATCAGAACAAAATAAGAATCAATACAAACGTATAAGAAATCAAACAAGGAAAATTGTTGCTAGAGCTATGAGAAAGGAAGCTAATCAGGAGTTGAATAATTTATATCATAATTCTAATAGTGTTTTCTACTTCCTTAGAAGAATGAAAAAGGAAGGGAAGGATGTGGAAGGGGGAAGGTGCTTGAGAGGAGGAGACGGACGATTGGGTTTTATTGAAGAAGACCGGGCAAAAATTTGGAAGGAACATATGGAAAAGATCATAAATGAAGAGAACGAATGGGACCACATGGTGGAAACTGATGTAGTAGAAGGACCAGTGGAAAAAGTGGCTCGTAATGAAATTGTGGAGGCAATGCAAAGGATGAAATCAGGAAAGGCAACCGGACCATCTGAAGTAAGTGTGGAGATGATAGTTGCAAGTGGCAAAATCGGGGTTAAAGTGATGATGGAACTGTGCCAGCGTGTATTGGATGGTAGAGGAATGCCTGATGAGTGGAAAACAAGTGTGATTGTACCTATCTTTAAAGGAAAGGGTGATGTGATGAGCTGCGGATCATACAGAGGAGTGAAACTGCTAGAACATGCCATGAAAATCGTTGAAAGAGTGCTAGAGAGGCGAATACGAACACTAGTCAATTTGAATAAAATGCAGTTTGGATTTATGCCAGGAAAAGGAACAGTGGATGCGATATTTATTGTGAGAAGAATGCAGGAGGAATATCAAAAGAAGGACAAGAAGTTGTAAGCTTATATGTGTTTTGTTGACATGGAAAAAGCTTTTGATAGAGTGCCAAGAAAAGTGATGGAATGGGCCATGAGAAAGAAGGGTCTATCAGAAGTAATAGTTCGGGCAGTTATGAGCCTGTATGATGGTGCAAAGACAAGAGTGAGGGTGGGATCTGCATATTCAGAGGAATTCGAAGTAAATGTTGGTGTACATCAAGGATCTGTGCTGTCGCCACTATTGTTTGCAATAGTGGTGGACGTTGTTACCGAAAATGCAAGAAGGGGTGTGGTTAACGAATTACTATATGCAGATGACCTTGTTATCATGAGTAAAGACATGGAAGACTTGAAGGAAAGGTTTTGGAATTGGAAGAATGCACTGGAAAGTAAAGGTTTAAAGGTCAACACCAGAAAAACAAAAATGATGGTAAGCGGGTCAGAAGGCGAACTATACAAAAGCAAGATAGATCCATGTGGAGTTTGTGGGAGGAGAGTCATGGCCAACTCAGTGTTGTGCACAAAATGTGAAAACTGGGTTCATGGCAAATGTGCAAAAATAAAGAGAGTTACCGCTAGGTTGGCAATGCATTTTGTTTGCTTGAAATGTAAAGGAATAATGGAAGGGACGATGGACTCAATCGAGAAGTTGTGCGATGAAGTGGAGACAGTGAATGGATTTTGTTATTTGGGAGACAGACTAAATGCTAGTGGTGGTTGTGAAGCGGCAGTCACAGCAAGAGTAAGAATCGGTTGGGTAAGATTCAGGAAATGTGGAGAGTTGTTGCTTGGAAATAGGTTTCCTCTGAAGATGAAAGGTAAAGTTTATTGTTGTTGCGTAAGATCAGCAATACTGTATGGAAGTGAGACATGGTGTCTAAAAGCAAATGAAAAAGCAATTTTAAGGAGAACGGAGAGAGCTATGGTGAGAGCCATGTGCGGTCAGAAAATTGTAGACAGAAAGACGACTGAAGAACAGATGGATATGTTAGGGTTGAAGGAAACGATAGACCGGTTAGCAACAGCAAATGGAGTTAGATGGTATGGACATGTACTGAGGAGGGATGGCGATAGTGTTTTTAGGGTTGCTCTGAATCTTGAAGTGACTGGCAAGAGAAAACGAGGACGACCGAAGAAGACCTGGAAGAAGCAAGTGGAAGAGGAGACAGAGAAGATTGGTTTTAAGAAGGAGGATGCTCTGAGACGAGACAAGTGGAGGGACGGAGTGCGAGAAATTGCAGAAGGAATGGGGTAAATCCAGCCATCTCTGCTAAAGGGAAGACACCGGATAAAAACTGAATAACTACTACTACTATTATTGTAGCGACGAATCAAACACTTTGATTTTAAGGACCAACTTAAACAACATTTTGTTGGAGATCAAGTATTGGAAAGCGAGTGTTTCGCTCATTTTGTTCACGCACACGTTTTTCTATCTTTTTCAACATGAAGAGTATTTTTCTTGAAAATCAATTACTGTAAAGTATTTGATTTGGTCGACAACTTTTTCAGCATGACCTTCAAAATATTTGTGGGAGATCCTACTACTATTTTTCCCTTCCGCGAGTTCGCTGTTAAACGTTTTAGCCGGTCTCCTGCACGTAAACTTAAACAAATTTTCTTTAATTATTTTAATTAAAAATCAGAAAATTGATGGCGACTGCAGTCTCCGTTTCCCTTTAACTCTTTCGCTCCTGCGTGCACTGCGAAAAAAATATCCGCAAGGGGGCAAAGCGAAAACCTGTCATAATTTGTCATAATCAATCATAATTAATCATCACAAAAATACCCCACGTTTGCTTGTAAATCACTACTCATCTGTTTACTTTTACATCAAGTGTAATATATCGTTAAAATCTCTATTTCGTAAAGATTTCAAATATAATAAAACAAAAACAATTTTTTTGTTTGAATGCGCAAATTTTACGCAAATTAGTTCCCCAACAGATGCTGAGTTGTCTCCGAAGTTAAAGTATCTTTACCTCAAAGATCACCACAGATTTTATTTTTCTACCACTTGCTTTTAGAAATGGTCGCTTAATGATGCTAAGGAACTAAGCTTTCAAGGCACATCAGTCAAAACTTACCAAAAAGCCTAGGCCAGGGGTTCCCAAGCTGTGGGCCACAGGACTGTTTCCGTGGTTGAGTCTGTTTGTCACAAGTCGGCCTTTTTAGCAACCAGTAGGCCTCAAGTTAAGGCCCGCTGGTTAAGGCAATGCCTAGTTAAGGCTTAACTAGACATGGACAAAAATTCCTGGATAATAATTGTGCAGTGTTTTGACACAATGAGGTTTTAACAGTTGCTTTGTCTGGAAACCTTGAGCTTGACTGTAATTTTACTGTCATTGTATTCAGAGCAGGTTATATTATTTACTAAAAACACTGCAAATAGTTCAATGGCTAAAAGGAAGTACAATGAAAGCTACATAAAATTTGGATTGACTTCATTGAATGATCAAGGAATAGAAAAAGGGCAATGTGTTGTGTGCTACCGTGTGTTAAGTAATGAGTCGTTGAGGCCAAGTAAATTAAGCCATCACCTAAATACAAGTCGTCCTGAGCTGAAAGACAGAAACATGAAGTATTTTAAGAGACTGGAATCCAACAGCAAACGTCAAAGACTCGACAGTACTGGCAGCTTTCAACAAACTGATCAGAAACTCACTGAAGCCTCTTTTGTTGTTAGCCAAATAATAGCCAGGCAGAAAAAACCTCATCGTATTGGTGAAACTGTTACTAAGCCTAGCGCACTAGTCATTGCTAGAATTGTACTGGGGGAGAAGTATGAGAAGAGACTTCAAAGTATTCCTTTATCTGACAACACAGTAAAGAGACAAATTGCGTTAATGTCAGAAGACATAAAGGAGCAAAATAATCACTGAAATAAAAGATAAATTTCTTTTTGGTCTGTTTTCCATCCAAATCGATGAGTTTGTTGATGTGGCTTCAGTCTCTCAACTCATGGTTTTCGTTCGATACGCAGTTAGCACATCTGTAAAGGAAGAATTGCTTTTTTGTAGTGCCCTGGACACCAATACAAAGGTGTTAGATGTAATTGAAAAGGTAGACCACTTTTTTAATGAAAAGGGAATTGCCTGGAAAAATTTATGTGGTGTGCGCACTGATGGAGCCCCAACGATGCTTGGGTCCAATAGTGGATTTCGAGTGCTTGTGCAAAAGAAGACACCTAACGTTTTGTTCTCTCATTGCTTCATTCACCGGGAAGCTTTAGCTTCCAAAACTTTACCGTGTGGACTGCAAGATGTACTTAAAGTTACTATCAAAATAGTAAATTTTGTAAAAAGTAGCGCTTCACATACACGTCTATTCAGAAAACTCTGCGAAGATATGGGATCTGAGCATATAAATCTTTTGCATTACACTAAGATCCCGTGGCTTTCTCAAGGAAACGTTTCATCCAGAGTGTTTGAGCTCCGTGATGAGCTGAAAATTTTTTTAAATGTTGTAAAACCTGAGTTAGCAGTTCACTTTTCCGATTCAAAATTCATTGCTTGTTTGGCGTACTTGGCAGAAATCTTTGATTTTTTGAACACTCTAAATATTGAGAGTATGCGTACCTATGACATTGACTTCTTGAAATACCATGTCCTATCTATTCATTTGATACCTTATTTATTTGAATAGAAGCTGCGGCTTCTATTTATTTCTGCGGTCATTTTGTGGGGTTTTTATTCGAGGGCGGCTTTTATTGTTTTTTTGGCATCATAATTGCTAACAGAGCTTAAAAATTTATTCCAGCCAAAAAGATTAAAACTTTGCAACTAAAATTATTTGTGTAGGAAATTAAAACTTGTTTAAATAATAATTGATCTCCTGCTGTTAATCCGAATAAAGGCACAAAGAAGCTTTGTAGTAATCCAAACACGGTAATCTTGCACCTTTGAAGATACCGCTAATCGCTCTTTTGTCGAAAATTACGACGTGTAGTAAAGTTGTAGAAGTAAAGCTTCATTAAACACAGTTGTTGACGTGATTTGAAAAGTCCTTCTCTTCTTACGTCTCTAAAAAATCTACTCTCTGACAACCAGACCCAAAAATGTACCGCTGACATTAACAATACCATTAATGAGAATGAAGTTTATGTGGCGGTACCAATGTCGGTATTTTATGAAGTATGATGCTATTGTAAAATTCAATTGTGAAAATATAATGCTTTGTAGTAATAAACTTGAATATTACATAGAATATTAGATATGGAACGAGAATAGGTACTTTATTAGAAGCGTAAACGAGCAAGGAATCCCGATGGTACCAGTATTTTATGCGGCATCTAAACAAGAGCGGCTCCTATTTTTTTATTTTGGGAGGTTACTTTTCGAGGGCGGGTTTTAATCGACGGCGGATTGTATTCAAAGAAATACGGTATATGCTTTATACTCGAGCGGTTTGCGAAAGATATAGTAAGTTGAAATTGGAACATTTTGTTTTAAATATCATCTACTATGTTTCACGATGCATTATGCACTAAAATTTTTTAGAAAACGCAAAAAAACTGTTATTATAGTTAAACTATAATGTAATACAAAACAATCAATCAGGACCTGCACTCTGCTCATTACAGTAAAGCACATGAACTGCAAAACTTTTCACAAAGATCATTGCTCAGTACACAAAAAGAGTAGTTACAAGTGAAAAAGAACTTGCCCAAAAACAACACACTAAAATAAACTACAGTATTGGAATCAGGAATTCTTAAACTGAGGGGGATGCAAGGTTTCCAACAAAGGCGCAAAATTAGGGAGTTTTTAATCCAGATGCAGATGATATGCTGCGTCAGTTACACAATGAACAGCATCAATAGTGCCGCTCCGGCTGAACATAAAACTGAACATAATTTAATGTTTGGTGCCCCTTTACAATCCTTCCATTTGTACGTTTCGGCATACGCCTCTATGGAGTGGCACAAGTTGCCATAATTACATCAATGGAGATACTGCCCAAAAAGTTTAAAAATCCGTGATTTAGATGCTCTCTTCAACAGAAACAGCTTCATCAGTTGAGCTATTGCTCTCTTAGAAGCACCCCATTGACAAACAATCAAAACAGTCAGGTTTTTTATTGCTCAAAAACTATGCTATTATGTCGGAATCAATCTCAGGTCCCAGGCTATACAGTAAACCGAATTGCTTAACAAGTAAAGCTTTTTGCTAGCTTTAACTATTTTCCAGCTGTTTTAGTTTTACACTGCATCATCATTTAAGAAAACTGAATTTCATTTTACGAGCATTTCTAATTACAAAAAAACTCCGTGTAGGAGACTGAATATGATAGGTCTAGGTCTACTTGTGAGAGCGGATTAACAGTAGATGGAGACCTGGGTTATCCACTTTTAAAACCCTTGTTAAAACAAAAAGATACCAGTAAAAATCAGCTTGAAATGAACTTTAAACTTGTTTTCGATGTCGCAGTATGGGCTAGCATGCTTTTCCAATTTAGCAAACAGTGATTTCCAATCTTTTCGTAGTCATAGACCCATTCAAAGTATGTCACTTCTGCTGACCTCAATCTAAATTTTGTTTGAAAATCCAAAAACACTATTGATTCGTATGCTGCAGCTACTCATCTAAATTTTTTCACTGCTATTGAATAAAAATTTGATATTTCGGCTAATGAAGATATCTACAATATTTTGATGTCATAGCAAATAATCTACAACAAATGCCATCAATACAATACTTACATTATTGTTCAGTGGCCCTTAAACTTTATTTTAGGCGACCCAATTTAAACAACAGTTTGAGTATACGAGTATTCTCGTCAATATATTCAACACATTGATTTACAAATTTTCATTGGCGGATAAATGTGAAAATCTTTTTTGTTGTTTTTGAAGATTAAGGTTTTTAAAATCACGGGCGACCCCACTTGAGATAGCGACCCAGAGTTTGGTAACCACAGTCATAGTTAATTATGCAAACTATTATTAAGTAAATCAATTTCTTAACACTGGAATTACTGCATTTTTAACCAACCTAGAATTACTGAGAGCGGTCAAAATGACCGTTCCTCAGTTACTAAAAGATGCTTAATAATTAGGCATTATTTCATGTTGTAAATTCCTTTTAACTGTTGTGTTAGACCTAGCAATGTCTTGAATTATAGTACGTGGTAGTTAAACGAATCTTAAGCTCCATTACAGATAGGTATGTTTTGGAATAAACTGCATAGGTCCTAAATTGTATGCCTTCAGCTTTTTTTAGCTGCGTTTCTATTGGTACGTTTGGAACTTGTGATCTACCTTTCGATTGTGAACACAATTTGATGTATTTCAATTTTGCTTCGTCCTCAACAATCGATACAGATTAAATTAGATGAAAAATTAACTCCTAGAGCTTGTGCTGTAGTAGCCTACTTGCATCATTACTATCTCTGCCTCACCCCCAAAGCCCACAAATTGAAGTGAAGCTGAATCAGTTTGCTGCACGTGATATATAGCAGTCTCTGAATGTGATTCATTTGAAAAAAATCATTTCTCATGTAAGTCGAACCGAGTCTAAATATGCCTATCCCTGATCACAGCGTAACATAAAAATGTAAGCTCAAAACTTTCTTTTGCATTGGTGAGGGCTGAAAGCATTTCTATTTCAAAGAAAGATATAAGACTTGAATTTTTTTGGAGATCAATGTTTTCTGAGTGACGTTTTTGCTAGTTTCTGCTCCAAATATAGGTCAAAGCCTTTTTTTCAGAGATAAACTTTTTAAAAGTGAGCGTTTTGCCCATTTTTGAAATTTCTTGAGAGCGGGAGTAGGGCTGAAAGCATTTTTGTCCCCAAAAAAGTTGAAAAAATCATTTTGAAGATCAATACAGGGTGGCCCAAAAGTAGGTATACACTTATTAAAAGTAGGGTTTAGGTCCAAAAGTAGGTTTGTAGTTCTCATGTAGGCACTTTAAACCTCTAGAATGATAGTTATATCTTAGACGGAAACTGTTTAATCTCTTAAGTGCTCAAAATGTCCTCCGCCAACATTGCCACATTTACACCTGTTCAAAACACTCTGACACACAGTGCGGCACTAATTTCGATCTTCATCAATTTCTCTGAATGCGTCATAAATGTAATCTTTTAATTCATTTACTGTTTTGGGATTCTTTTTATACACCTTGTTTCTTACAACACCCCAAAAAAAGAAATCCATTGGTGTCAGGTAAGTGAGCGTGGTAGCCATTCACTGCTACCCCTTCTTCCGAACCAACGCTGTGGAAGGACTTCGTTAAGATAATCTTTTACTCTTAACGCCTAATGTGGAGGTGCTCCATCTTGCTGAAAGAAGAGTTCATCGAAATCAGGTTTGGTTTGGAGTTGTGGCACTACCACTTCACGAAGAATTTCCAAATAATTCTCTCCATTAACTGTATACCTACTTTTGGGCCACATAAAGTGCACTGCTGGTAATTTCAAAGCGCATAAAAAATAGTTTAATAACTGTATACCTACTTTTGGGCCACCCTGTAAGTATAAAGTGAGTAGTTTGACCAGTTTTGAAATTTCTCTAGCGGGGCTGAAAACAGTATGAGGGCTTTAGCCACCAGTCCCTCGATCTATGTGTACGATCTTCCTTTAACAGTCTCCAGAAGGTATGCTTATGCCGATGATCTGGCACTGTTATACTCTTCTGATGACTGGAAGGACCTGGAGGGGGTCTTAAGCCAAAACATGACTACAATCTCAACATATCTCCAGACTTGGAGGCTACAGCTCAGCCACGCAAAAACGGTGACAACGGCCTTCCACCTGAACAACAGAGAGGCCAAACGTGAGCTTAATGTTTACAACAATGGCAAGCGCTTGCCATTCTGTCCAGTCCCTGCCTATCTTGGGTTTAAACTGGACTAATCACTCACGTTTCGTCACCATCTTGAGGCATTGCACAAAAAACTAACAACGCGCGTTGCACTGATGAGACGACTTGGAGGCTTAGGTTGGGGCGCTGGAGCTAAAACACTGCGTTCAGCCGCCCTATCTCTAGTCTACTCTACTGCGGAGTACTGTGCACCAGTTTGGTGTCGCAGTGCACACACTCGCCTCATCGATAGTGTTCTCAATGACGCATTGCGCATCGTCACTGGATGCCTGCGTCCAACTCCAACAGACTATTTTCCCGTCCTCGCAGGTATCCAGCCGACTGAGCTTCGCCGATTAGGAGCAACGCTCTCCCTGGCATATCGTGGCAGTTTGGACTCTGGCCATATTCTCTATAAATTATTGGCTGGGTCTCCAGACGGCCACAGAGAGAGACTAAAATCTAGACGCCCCTTTGTGCCCGCTGCACCGAAGTTACTGCAAGATCTAACTGAATTGGATATTCGTGCAGCTCAATGGATTGACTTTAAATGGAGCACGGAATACTCGGAGTGCTCATCTGATCTCCGTATTTTCATCCCTAGGGCGAGCACTAGGCCAATGGGGATGGGCCTGCCGAGATCATCATGGGTCAGGCTCAACCGCTTGCGGGCTGGTGTTGGGTGTTTTCAGTCGTTCATGCACAAATGGGGCCTTGCTCCTACATCGAATTGCGAGTGTGGCACTGCAGAACAAACCGCAGACCACATTATTCTGACATGCACCGTACATCGGGCACCCACAGAAATACGTGGACTGACGGTTTTGGATGTCGACACACGATGCTGGTTGAGTACCATCACTGCCAGCATCTGATTTCAAAACAGTGGATGATTCAACAATTCAACAACATTGCTGTCTCGCTGCTGTTTTTGACGTGGATGTGGATCCCTTCCAAAAGAAGAAGCCACCAGTCCCCGTACTTTACCCTTATGTTGACAAACATAAGGCTATTTAACTTTCGCGACTCTAGTACGTAACTTTTACCAGTTAGTGCAATTATTGTTGCAAGATTGTTTTGATACAATAACAGAACAAAAGACTTAACTGCAAAGACAATTTTTATGATGAAAAAATCAGAGGTTTCTGCACGGTCAAAATGATCGTTGGCGGTAATTTAAAAGGTAAATCTATTTTCATCCTTCACTGTGTTATTGCATGTACCCAATCAGAAATATCAACGACTAAATATCAAAAACGGTCAAAAGGAACGCTCTGGTAATTCTACTGTTAAGCTTTATCAAATTTCACCAAATCATTCACGGATTCTCTGAAACCTCACGGGTTTCAAGTTGGGAGCCACTGCAGAACTATACTTTAAATCTTTCTCTCACGAACAGTGCCGTGAGTACGCCCTTCTGCATAAGAAATACTACAGTAGTGAGTCGTATATATAACCTACCAGTGACTAATTTACTCTTATAAGCAAACTTTTTACTACTAGCTACTTACAATCTTATGTCACTGACATTTATTTACAGACTTGAAAATAGACTTGTGAGTAACTTGCAGGTAACAACATTAAAATTGCGTTATTGTGTCATTACTATCACAAATTAAATAATCAAAAAATCAACGCAATGGCATAAGAGACAAAACCATTTAGCAAGCCTTTTCATTTTGCTTAGATATTTCAAATACCAGTATTCTGCTTTTTGCTTTAAAGAACGCAAAATGATGTAAATTTTGCGGGACCCCGAGCTTCCGATCTGTGGGCACTTCACCTTGATTCTCTATTGCCTTCTTAAACTGAGATTTGCGAAAAGCCAAGTGAAATCAAGTATGCTAATACCACAAACCCTTTATGAAAAAAATAAAACAGCCACTAAATGTGACAAATATATAAACAGCTGACTTGCTCAGTTATTTGGGTTTAGTTACCTACTTTAAGATCAACAGAAATATTATTTGTGATATCTTAGTGACGTAATTTTTCTCAGTCAGCGCTCTCCCAAATCGCCCACTTTGAGGGTCAGCGATGTACACAAACGCAGTGGCAGAGACGTGCAAAAAAACGCTTGATCTAACAACCCTATCGGTGGATGCACACTGTATATGTTTTTGCTGTTTTTTTTTGGTTTTGTATGTTTTCTGCTCTCAAGCATTTTTGTACGAAAGTTTTCATTTGCTTTAACATATACAGGGTGTTTTAAAAGTCACGCCCGATTTTATACAGTTACAAAGTCAATGGATATTTTTCTATGATATTTTCTATATCTATGCTTTCTCTAATCATTTCTAACATAGAAATAACAACATAGAACTTATAAGTAGTTATACTACTTATCAGAAATATAAATTCGTTCTTTAAGCATGTTTTTTCATATTAAAAATCGGGCGTGACTTTTGAAACACCCTGTATATGTTTGTTGCCCTGTACACCTTATCGTGTAAACCTCCGCTTTTTTCAGAAAAATTTTTCTGTTCGTATTTGTCCGCAAAATTGTATGCGCTTTTGGTACGTACTTTGCGGGCAAAATCTGATATTCGAACAACAGCAGATACTGTACTACATAAGCATATATTAACGTTCAAGCGGATGAACATTTTCGTACAAAAGTGCATGAAAACAAACAATGTATAAAATCAAGCACAAAATAGACTGTGTATAGCGATCTTAGGTATTGTTTTTATTGTGCAAATTGCGTCAAAACGAATAAATCAGACCAGCGGTGGCAAATAATGAGCTGCTATACAAAACAGGGGTGCTTGCCAATGTCAGAAGAGTCGTCTAAGCTAAAAAGTCTTCTACAATAATCTTTTGGCTACATTAAATTATATTATTAGTACGATTCGGCGTATGGCATTCGCCACTACATTTATTCTTCCGAGTCATTCATCAAACTTAAATGCTAAATTGAACTGACTCAAACTAGTTATTTATATCCCGCCATAGAATTAATTATTTGGGAAATATCTCTGTCGCTCTTACTTTTATCTAATTTCATTTTACATGTAACCTAGTTAGAGTGCTGTATGCAGGCTTCTCAAATCAAAGTAAAAACATTTGCTTTTAGGCCGATATATTTAAGAACAGCTTGCTGTGCTAACTTTTTAAATGCTTGTTTTCTAACAAACCCCGAAAGATTGTTTTAATTTCACAAAATTTTGGCAATAGTTAAGCCTAATCTCTACATTTGATATAGGTAGATGCAGCTTCTACTTAATACCCAATTTTTCTATTGGTGAAAACAATTGCTACTTCGGCGCCGCCCACTCCCGCAGCTTAACCGTGTGCTCCCGCAGGTTGATCATTTCAAGATATAAAAAGATCGTGATCATGGGAATGAGGACTACAACCAGATCAAGTCGTTCTTTCGACAAATTTATTTTTCAAACTTGACGTTTCGTTCCCCTTAGTTACCGGGGAGCTTCTTCAGAATACGGTAGATGATACCAGTGTAACATATAAACTGTACAACATAAAAATATAAAGAATACCTGTAGTACTAAACACAAAAAATCATTTATCAACAGGGCAGGCAACCACGTAATAACAAAAACATTGTTACATCACAGATCCAGGAGTGGGCACAAGTAAAAAGTGTTGTAAAATACATAAGACATTATTTATTGGTGATAAACACACTATAAATAGCAGGAAAATTTGCACCATCATTACGATTAATTACATTACACGAACGAGTCTTTTGATTTATCAAAAAACTTTTCGCAACGCGACGCCTGTACGCACGTGACTCTGATTTTGGTATTTTAACATTATCCCAATCTATTCTATGATCGAAATCCAAAACATGTTGACTCAGCGCTAACTTTTTAATGTTAAAAGTCTTGACCGCATCAACATGTTCCCGTTTTCTGGTTCTAGCACTACATCTTGTTTCACCTACATACACAGCATTGCAATCTCGGCAAGGAAATTTGATACACCAAACCACACTTTTGCTGAAAATTAATAGCGTTTATAGGTTTGCGAAACAACGAACAATGATGCGGTCAAGACTTTTAACATTAAAAAGTTAGCGCTGAGTCAACATGTTTTGGATTTCGATCATAGAATAGATTGGGATAATGTTAAAATACCAAATCAGAGTCACGTGCGTACAGGCGTCGCGTTGAGAAAAGTTTTTTGATAAATCAAAAGACTCGTTCGTGTAATGTAATTAATCGTAATGATGGTGCAAATTTTCCTGCTATTTATAGTGTGTTTATCACCAATAAATAATGTCTTATGTATTTTACAACACTTTTTACTTGTGCCCACTCCTGGATCTGTGATGTAACAATGTTTTTGTTATTACGTGGTTGCCTGCCCTGTTGATAAATGATTTTTTGTGTTTAGTAATACAGGTAGTTTTTATATTTTTATGTTGTACAGTTTATATGTTCACTGGTATCATCTACCGTATTCTGAAGAAGCTCCCCGGTAACTAAGGGGAACGAAACGTCAAGTTTGAAAAATAAATTTGTCGAAAGAACAACTTGATCTGATTGGAACATCATTACACTTGACAAACGAGAAATGCCTGCTATATTTAATGAGGACTAGGCAGATCCTCCGTAATGTTTTTTACTCAATCCCTTTTTTAAAGTGCACTTGGTTTTGGAATGATGACTGAATGTGTACTGAGCACTACTGCTGTGACAACTGCTGCTTAGGTGAAACTGGCTTAACCGAAATTATTGATAATCTTATTATTAAGTCACAGAAACTTACTGATCATGAACTTTCTTGCTCATGAACAGGACACGTTAATTTTTCTAATACTAATAAGGAAATCAGAGAGTTGAAACTAATACTAAAAAGTAAGGAAGTGATGAGAAAAAAAGAAGTGAATGACAAGAGCAAATTCGGTTTTGTTAACGTTTAGCAATGTTTTCATAAGTAAGATAATTTTTTGTGTTTAGTGCTGTGATTGGCTTTTTCTTGTGAAACAGATGGCCTATAGGTAAACTATAACCTAAAGCAGCTTGCGTGAAAGAACAAAGAGATTTTTCTTATCAAAAGCAAAACCAGCCTCCATTTTGACTAGTTAGCACATTAAAAGACACGCAAATTGGCATAGTGCGCCAACTGACCTTTATTATGAAGCATACAGAAGTTAATCAAACTTGTTCCTTAATTCTTTAAAAAAAATCAAAATAATTGTCTTCATTTCAAATTAGACAGTTATCTGATTTCTTTAGTGAGTTAACGTTTGTTTCGCAATGGGAAGAAAAGATAGAAAAACGTGTAGAGGAGAAGTGTTTTGTTAAGTTTATACAAGTGCTGCTGAGGCTCATGCAAAAGAATTGTCCAAACACCAGGTCGCAAAAAAGTTTAGCATTCCGGAATCTAAATTGCAGCGTTATCTCAAAAAGTTGACAAATAATCAAATGGCTACGGTGGGATATGCGCAACATGGAAAAATGTTTAATGATGAAATGGAAAATGATCTAGCCCAAAATTGCGTAAATCTGGTGAGAGTGCATCCTGGGCTGTCCCCAGAAAAAGGAAAGCAATTAGCTTTTGAATTTGTGTTTTGTAATAACTTAAAAATTTCACAAAGCTTATTAAAAAACAGAAAAGCTGGCCGACGGTGGTTTACGTACTTTTTCTGACGCCGCAATCTGTCTCGCAGAACTCCAGAAGCCACGTCTTTGGAAAAGTCGATATCATTTAACCCTTCAGCTGTTAAGCTTTTTTTAATAATCTCATTCAGCTTGTGAAATATATTTAAGTTAAAAACACCTCGACAGTTTGTTTCACCTTAGGCGGCTCGTCAGGAGGTAGTTCTTATTCAAATAGTCAAGAGGTAATTCTTATTCTATTTAAATATGAACTACCTCCTGACGAGCCGCCGGAGGTGGAACAGACTGTTGAGGTTTTTTAACTTAAATATGTTTCATTTTATTGCTCGAACTTGATCATTAAATTCCCTACTGTCAAAACGACTAACTTTGTATCATTAAGCCCAGGCTTCTTGAACGTGTGGAAAAATGTTTAATTCAGGTCTAACGAAGGATTGCAACATCTCCACGTAACGATTCGCAGTGACAGTGAATGATACCCCCTGTTCATTTTCAAAAAAATAAGGTTCCATGACCCCATGTAATGAAAGAGCACACCATACTGTCACCTTACTAGCGTGAAAAGGGAGCTCATGAACTTCATTAGGATTTGTGTCTGCCCAGTAACGTAGTTCTGCTTATTTACATAACCTGTGAGATGAAAATGGGCCTCATCTGATATCCATAACTTGCTTACAAATTCATCGTCATTGTTTATGTTTGTTATCATTTGTTGACAGAATGCTAATCTCAGTTCGTAATCGTTTTCCCTCAGTTATTGCACTATCTACAGCTTGTATGGATGAAATTTCAAACCTAAAGTAAGAATTCTGCAAACACTCTCCCGGGACATTTCAACTGCAGCTGCTTGTTTACAAATTGAACGCCGTGGGCTCCGTCAGACAGACTCGCGTACAACATCAATGTCCTGTGGAGTACGAGCACTTCTTGATCGTCCTGTTGGTTTCTTCTCTAGAGCAGATCCAATGTCTTTGAAGTTATTAATCCAACATTTTATCGCGTGTTTTAAAGGAACAGCACCATGACGTTCTTATTTGCAAAAACGTCGAAACTCCCTCTGCGCAGCTGTCAAACTATCACGGTTTTTCAAAACATTTTTCATGGCTAACGCACGCTGTTGCCCATTCTATTGATATTTACTAAAATGGCGAAGTATTTACTTGCTCTAGGTCGCTGTCTCGCACTGCTACCGCTCGCTCATGTCTGCCAACACGCACTGAATTTTTAAGTCCATTTATTGTGGTTTTTAAGTCAATAAAACCTTGCCCTACTGATAACAATACGGTTTTACTTCTCGTATGGGATTGGCAGCGATAGCATAATCAGAAGCCTCTTAGGCCATAATTATGCGCAGCTGTCTGCACGAAATTTTTATGTTTTATACTCTCAGTTGATCTCTTTCCAGTGCCCCATTCACTACCATGAGTTTTTCTTCCACTTTGGCTTTTAATCATAAAGTTATGCTTCGCAATTGCAAAAGTAAACTTAATACTTAACAATGAAGAATGTTACTAATCTCATTAAAAATGATTTGTTCAAATTTCAAAATCAAGTACTTTCCTCTGAAATAGACAATGTCGGCTAGTTGCAGCAAACGCTAGATCATAATTAGGCCAATTAACTCTTCTATCACCGATAACATTTAAAATGAATGATACCTAGGTCCTAGGCACTTTCTAATTTTTTCCTAAACCTCTTATTTTTTGTAACAGCCCGCATCTTCAAATCGTCCATGTTTTGTTTGGGCATGGAGCCCTTAAATTACAAATCACGACCTCAATCGCTCTGACGCAAAGCATCCTCTTTAATTTTGTTTTATTGATTCATTTCCTACCTCGTAAAATCAGTTTGCTTTGCCCAGACGTCACCGAACATCTTGATAGTCGATTAGCTGACAAGCAAAAATTAATGTTCTTCTCTCGATCTCACCAAAAAAAGCTGTCACCTTCCAGATATTTTGGAATCGCACAGGCACCCCTGCGAATTGCCGAAAAGCTTTCGAACTATTTTCTAGTAATGTCACTCAAACGAATTTCTTATCTACTTTTATATTTCGAGGTCGCATGGTCACACCTGCGAATAGCCGAATTTTTTGAATGTCAAACGAAGACTTGGATTCGCTGCTAATCAACAGTACGTTTCCATTTTGATTGTTGTAAAATTTTGAAAACCTCTGAGTCTGGAATGATTCTACGCAATCACCATAGATATGAACACGGTCTTTAGTGGTCTTGAAGACCTATTGATTTTGAGACCAAAAATTTTCTAGACCACAAGACCTTTAAGAGTTAAGATCAAGACCATCGAACCTAAGGTCGAGACCAAAACCTCAAAGAACAGTCTTAACCTTATTCTTAATGAATATAGTTTTCATGTTCAAATCTATTTTTTTTATATATGTGTGTTTGTAGATAGTAAATAACGTATATACCAACTTTTATGTTTGTACCTTGTTCCAGAAGTAAATTACGTCATGTTCCATTTGTGGAACACTGGCGGGTTACCGCACAAAAAATTGCGCCTTACTGATTTGTTGCTTGAATGATAGCGTTTCGTTTTTTACGCAATACCACGTAAACTCAATCAGCAAATGCATACCTTGTGTTTATTCGGGGGCATCTTTATCGCTTGGTATGATACACTTCACAACAAAGCTTGCCTCGTTCTGCAAGCAGGCATACATAGTATTTCTCACACATGGTGTTGGTATCTTTTTGCACTTTTTACAACGTCCTTGAGAAGTTGGTCTTTGGAAGTGGTTTATTTTATCAAATCTCACGTCCTGTGAAAGTTCAGCTTCTCCGTCTGGTCTATTTCGGGGTTCCTCCTCTGTTTTAAGCAAGCAAAGACTTACCTGTCTCCAAAACTCCAGGTGAGATACCTTTTGCTGGCCAAATGGCAATATATTCTACATGCTGCAATGACTGTAACGTTGAGAAAGTTTACGAACAGGATCCAGTACCATTTTTTCACGTATTTTTGGCCATATGATTTCAGCAAACAGTCCATCAGATTAACGCCACCCATACTTATGTTATACGAATAAATGAGATGTGGCTGTGTGACTTCTTTAGCTTCTCCTTTTATCCTCCCTTATACTTTTGCGTACAGGTTCATGATTTTCCCAGTTATTTGCGATATTTACGACAGAGTCGTCGTGAAATTTCGCAATGTTTACTGCATTTCGCAATGATCGCAATCACTGCAGTAATCGTATGTGCTTCTTTCTTTCTTCCAAAGCTCTTTGCTTTGAACATGTTGTTTGTTCGCTCCTTCTGTTCTGTTTTGTCGTGTGGTTCCTGTAATTCGTACGCTTTTTTCAGCTAATTCAATCATCAGATGGTAGCTAGTGAGAAAATTATCAAAATAAAGTTGGCGATACAGAACATTGGAATTACTGGAGATAAGAGAAACCATATTATTGATGACACGTGTCTCTAAAGGCTGGTTGATCGCGTTTGACTGCTTTACCTTATATATCTGCATGGAATACGGATAACCATCATTTTCACACAGGCACCAAATTTTGTAAACAAAACGAATTGGCTTCCGTCTGATAAATATTTTGGCGCTGTGGCATCCAAAGTATGGCACCATTGACTCATCTACGCTCAATAGTTCATAAAAAATACGGAACAAAACAAATTGAAATTCAGCATATTATACAAAAGAGATATTTTGCTTATTTTATCTCCTTCTGTGTGAGCCTTTGATTGTCAGCAAAATGTAGATATCTTTTGATTTCGTGATATCTGTAACTACTGATTGTATTATAGACTGCTGAAACTCCCAAATTAGGCTGCGTTGACGATTAGTGATGTTATTCCGGTAGGCTATGGTATCCAGTACGCAAAATTACAACTAAAAATGGCATTTCTTTATTCGATACCATAACATGTGAGTTGTTTTGATCTTGATTGCTATAAAGATGGTTTAAAGAACAATGTGCTCCAGTATGTCCTCGGAAAACAAATTTTTCTACACTTTGTAAGGTGAATTTCTCTTCAAATCTGACAAATTTTCTGTGAAATTAATTCTTCCCTTTAAAAAGCTCTTTCAAAACCAGAGACTTTTTTTCAATCTAGGCGGTTCTTGTCATCTTTTTTTGGTACGTGCTGTTCAGGCTCTCCGGCTGGTTCGTAAATTTCTTCTATACTTTCAGCTGAAACCTCTTCTGTATCACTATCTTGATTATCGCAGTCACCGGCATTTGGCGGAAGTGCAACAACATTGACGACATTTCTTGAACCTTTGATAGCATCATGCGCTTTTGCTATAGTTGCTACTCTTGTCGTTATTCTTACTTCATAAAAAACTTTGGATTCATTTTTACTTATAACTGTCAATCACTCACTTGATTTCTAACAACTGCTTGTCAGTGAAACAAATAAGTCTAAATGTGGTAGCTTTTTATTTACTGAAAGTAATTGTTACGCGTGAATGAACAAAATAAACGTCTGGGCTGAAAACTAACACTTGCTTGTCTTTTAACGTAGTTGTACAGTAACCCGCCCCGGTTATTGTACAACTACGTTATTGTACAACTATGTTCCATAAATGGAACATAAAACTTTACGAAAAATTTATAACAAGTTATTGGCCGCACATCTTACTTATGTGTGGGTGAAAACACTTTTATATCAGTAAACTAAAATGTATCAATCTTTGAATACTTTTGTATAACAGGAAATACGTTTGGTGTTGCCTGATATTGCATCCATCTCAAAACGTAATTTTTCACGAAATAAACGTTCTTATAATTCGCTCACTAGTCAAGATATCCAATATACCTGTATAAAGCGCAATTCTGTCTGTCAGTGTGTCTGTTTTAACTCCTATGAAACTGCTACAGATACAAGCATCAAACTTACCACGATTAATCACCACCCCGTTGTTAGTATCATAAGAGTATTCGTGACGTCATGATGACGTCATATCCAAAAATTTTTTTTTTAATTTGCATTACTTACTACATGACAACTGCTTCTTGCTCAAACGAAAACCAGCTTCGGGCTTACCACATTTCAAAAACTTGCATTTGTTTCGACTCTAAAATGACGTCACAATCAACGATTCATTGAACAATCTGTTTTTTGTACTTTTTCAAAAAATGCTCATCGCAGAAACGCGATTAAATGTTCTTTTAGGAAATATTAATAAGCTGTTTTTGATAAAAGCAGCTTTACAACAATTAACGCTTATTTGACAATGCTATGAGCAATTCTTTGTTTAAGCACTTTAAGCTCTCTATGCAGTCTTACTTCTCTTTTTCCCTTGCACCCTTAAACTGGCCCTATGATGTCATAATATATCTCGTAGGATTAACACAAATGCTCGCAACCGCACATCATAATATCAAGATGTTTTCAAAAATTGCAACCTTTTTGCAAAATCAGTTCACTAGAAAACTGATTTTTGACCTCATTTCTCAATTGATTTTCAAACTTTATTCAACCAATTAAAGATTATTTCAAGGAGAGTCCGATAGTGTATAATATGTACAATGAATATTTGTTTTAAAACTGAAAAAACTGAACTTTAAAACCTGTGGTGTAACTTTGTAGACCTCCCAAAACTGGTTCGTTTGTTCGTATGACAATCTCATCAGAAGTTGCAGTTCATCAGATATCCTTTGAGCATAGGGTTGTCAACATCGGTTAGGTTGCAGGGAGGTCCTATTGATTTGCAGTCATTAACAATGTGGTATGCAGTTTGGGGTTCTCCACATTGGCATAGGTTGTCATTACCAGATTCCCATTTCACCATTGAGTCACCAAATTTTCCTATTCCGGTTCGCAATCCCCCCCCCCCCCCATAACTGGTGAGCTCAGTAAAAACAGGTGACTTTAATACCAAAACGTTATAATATGGTTCTAACTATTGCTATCTTTTGAAAGCTTAGGACATATCTTTTCCAGCCATATGTGACTCCAATTACATGAGGCTAAAGGATTAGTTTATAACGGCTGATCAAAGCTTGGTTGCCATATATGATGTTTCATTTTTAGTTGAACAATTATTATACTAGAGCTAACAAACATGAAATTGTTAAACAAAGTTAGTTTTTTGGTGCAATTTGACTACTTTCCCTCACAAGCGTGATTCTTTTGCATTGTCTGTCGACGTTTTCAAAAAGATCCGTCAAAAACTGAAGTCTCCAAATGTTTATGACATGTAGTCTACCGGTTAAAAACACTCAATATTGGTGCCTACATTTCACAAAATTGCAATTTCTTGAAAACTAAGTCCTTCGGTACAATTTTTCTATACTTTCTCGCTAGCATAGATCTTTGGCATTATCCATCAAATTATTCAACAGACTCATCGAAAAATGAAGTATACAAATTTTAATATGTAGCATACTCCAAGCAAAACACTTGGTGATCACCCAAGAGAAAGACCATAGGGTAAAGATGGTCCTTTCTTGTCGTTTGTAACAAAACGTAAGGGTCGAGCTACATATGATCTAAATATTGAAGCAATTTTATTTGCAATTGTGCAAGGCTGTCGTGGCAGCTAGCTGATTTGATGTTCTTAACCTCGACCTTATCAAGTGGGGCTCCCGCTACTGCTATAACTGAACTGTGAGTGCTTCATTTTGGATTAATTTGCTCTTTGCATGGTGGCGTTTATGCCAGGGCCAAGGAACATGCACTCAGTTAGAGACATTAGTTCATATTAATTCGCCTACATTGACGAAGAAGTGGTAAGTAGCAATCCTAATATTAATGGCTCAAAACGCATTGCAAGGTTTTTTGCATTCACGCATATGAGCTCACGCTCGGTTCGCATGTTTTTCGTCAGACTGGGCCACCGTAACGGGTAGACTGCTTGGCCCCACCATCTGTCTGCCACATAAAGACGGAGGTATCCCGTTAAGTCAGGGGTTCTTAACCTTTTTCCCGTTGAGTACCCCCTGAGTCGAAAAATAATCAACCCGAACCTCCAATAAGTTGACACCAAATTAATGGTCCTTTGTTTGAATTAAGATTTCATTATTAAGTGGTAAGAATATTGACTAACAGTTAGTAACTAACAAATTTTAATGATATTGCAAAGGATATTAACAGAAATTATTACGTCCAGCACTTCATTCTAAACTTTAGTGCGAAGACCGTGCCTGTTTGTCTCAAATAAGTTTCTCAATTTGAGGAGTGGTATTACAGAGGCATAAGCGTTAGTCAGGCTCCACATTAAGCGGTGATCGAAGTTTGCTTTTTATGTTTAACAGCCTTGAAAATCCTTGCTCACACAGGTAAGTACTGGGAAATATCAGCAAAGAGTTCAAAACAACATCAGATACAACAGGGTAGGTCACACTCATCTTTGTCCAAAACTTGTTCAGGGTAAGCGTTTCAAATGCATCTTTTCCAACAGAGTCATTCACCAATTCTAAGAATTCTTCTTGAATGCTATCTGGAAGAGATTGCACATTCACGATGAATGGGTTTCTAATCAATTCTGATTCTACTTTACTCAATTCGGGGAAGTAAGTCTGCAACTCCATTTGCAGACAAACTAGGTGTGCTTGTACAAGCTGTGTCACAAATAGATTTTCAGTGATTTTGTTTTTATTAAGTGTCTCATCAAGGCTTTCAAAGATGCTCAGATTTCCATTTTTAACCTTGTTTTCCAAGAGATCGACTTTCATGATGAATGACCTTAGTTTGTCCATGAAATTAATCACTGTATGAAAACCCCCTTGGAGAGACAAGTTCAATATGTTGAGCCTTAATGATATATCGGAGGGGTAGACCAGCCTCTGAAGCTATTGGCTATCTGACAGTTTCTAAATGAACTCAACTGACGTTGTCTTGTTATCACGTCTGAAGAATTTAGAAAGCTCCTCCTTCAGTGATTCTACTCTTCTTATCGCATTCTCCCGCGATAACCAGCGGACTTTAGTGTGATAGAGTAACGCTTTATGATCACTTCCTAATTCTTGGTACAGTGGCGAAAATAGCCACGTTTTTAACGAACTTGATTTGATGGTATTTATCATATGCACAACATCATCAAGCACTAATCTTAACTCGGGTGGTAGAGTTTTACATGCCAGAGCATATCTATGAAGCATACAATGAAGATGCTTTGTTTTAAAATTCTTCTCCACCACTTGTCCTCGAAACCCTGATCGACAGCTAAGCTTTGATGGTGATCCATCAGTTGTGCACCCCCATACATTATTCCAGGAGAGCCCTTCTCTCTCGAAAAAAACTGAGACCTCATTGAAAATTTCCTCATCTCTTGTTGTCGAAGCTATTGCATGACAGAAAAAAAAATTTTCCTTGAAATCTTCACCACTGATGTATCGTGCGAAAAAACTAGTTGCGCCCAAGCAGCCACATCACTTGACTCATCACGTTGGATTGAAAATTTTCCTAAGAGTGCCTCCTTTAATTCTGCAATCACTTGTTGTTTGACATCATCAGACGTATCTACTATTCGTTGATGAACAGTATCATTTGAGAGGGGTATTGATGCAACCTTCTTTTCAGCATCACATCCAACGACACAGCGAATTATATTTTTGAAACAAGGGACGATTAAATTCTTTGCAATGTTGTGCGGTTTTTTTTCTTGTGCAATTCTCAGTGATACCATGTAGGATGCACGCAATCCGGCTTCATTTTGTTGACTGAAATGCCTCGAACGATCAAGGCGTGCTCGCTTTGACCCATCTTCTCTTTGCTTGAAGAAAGCAGTATTCCTACTTTTAAGATCTGGGTGACAACTGTGTAGATGGCGTTTGAGAAAGGAAGACTCCATGTACTCCATGGATAAAGCCTTGCAGCATATAACACACTGCGGAAATTCACAACCTTTTTTGTCAATGACAGTGAATCCATACTGAATGTAGTTTTCATGATACTGTCTTTTCTTTGCTAATGATGACATAACTATTTGAAAAAATTTAAAGTTTAAATTTTATATAGCAATGCAGCCTATTTGAAATTGTTAATAGTTAGTTTTTCTTACCAAAAATTTTAGTCACCTGAATTTCTCATACCTGCTGTAACTAAATTAAATCTTGGCTAGTGATGTTCTTGCCCTAGCCCTCCACCTAACTATGATTTTCTGCAATGCTTGCAGTACACTGTCTATGAAGCAGCCTTACACGATGATAAATCAGAACATCACAAAACAAAACTTGGATCAAGTGCTTGGATCAGACAAACTTGGATCAAATTTCCCCATGTGGGGAAATTTATGCACTTGTACACTCCCTTCCAGTGTACACTGCCCCGTACATTTACATACCGGGCCTGCCCCTTCAGTGTACACTGCCTTTCTTTTAATGCCCTGCCAGCTGAGATTCGAATCCTAATTTGTGCTTGCTGGATTTGATGCTGTTCTAATGTTCTTAAGAATAAACCTGATAACTAACTGGGGAAAATTTTGCACTTGTTGTTGTCTTGGGGAAAATTTTGCACTTGTTCCAAAAACTTTTATTGACGTCCTTTACTGCGAAAACCCAAAAGTAAACTGCTCGTACCTCGTGGGCCATCCTTGAGCCTTGACAGGCGTCTGTGACATAACAATACCACAAGAATTGCACCACGAAGAGAAATTAGTGGGCAAATCGTTAAACACGTATCGTCACACACTCACATATAAGCTTGCTGGCAAAGCCGTGGACTTCGCATTGTTGCATCACACTAACGAAAATTCAGGCAAAATGTACGCACTATTTTCAATCAACATACATTTTTCTCTAGTATATGATGTTAAACCATAGCAACACATGAAAACTTAATTGCCATCCAAGTACCCCTAGAAATTTCCTCGTGAACCCCTGAGGGTTCGCGAACCCCAGGTTAAGAACCCCTGCATTAAGTCCTTTGCCCAAGGACACAACAAGCAAGCATGCCGGATTGTTCTCCACACTATCCCTTATGTGCTGAGCACTGAGCAGGGAAGCTGTAAATACTATTTTTAAAGTCTTTTGGTGTGACTCGACAAGGGAAATGAACCCCAGGTCTACCGATTGCGAAGCGGACGCTCTAACCACTACACCATCGCGCCGGTTATTGTGAGGTCATAATGTTAAATGACATCTCAATGCTAGCCACTACATGTATTTAGTGGAAACAGCAGCAGACAGCAAAATTATCCACTATCATTTTGATAGCAAACACAAATGGCAAAGCCCATTACCTATATTTGTAATTGCAAGAATAGACCTATCGGTACAAAACACCAATCTTCATTTAAAAGTAGGGTCGTCTGGATTAGGGGAAAAGTTATATGTAAGAAAATCCCAAAATTTAGGAAACGATCAATATTAAACAATAATAGCATCAGTCTTTAACACTGGATTAAGAGAGAATGTCTTTATTTGGAAAGAGCTTAATAGGCGTCAATTGCAATAGGTTATATGGCTTAAAAGGAAAGGCATGGCCCTTTTCATGCTAAGGCCGAATTAAAGCAAACAGCGCAGGCAAAAATATTAATGTCACCAATAGTAACACGAAAGCGGGCCTACCAAATCATCAAATAGCCCCACCACTAAATAGCTTATTTCCTTATGAGTCAAAAGCGACCACCGTTTGGGAGACGCCATCAATTTTGACTATGTTTCACCTCCCCCCCTCTATACTCTTTTAAAAATTACAAATGGTAGATTGTGTCATCGTTCTTTCTTTTTGAATAATTCCAGTTTTGATTAATAAACCAACATTATCACCATTACATGTGTAGGAGCTATGGCTTATATTCAGCAAAACATTTTATTGTTGCTCTAACAAATGTTTGTGCGGTTGAGCTGGCGCAGCTGCATTAACTGATACGTTTTAAATTGGCACGGGTGATAGTATGGCTTGCCGGGGTTAAATCGCACCATAGTTAGGAGAACATTTTTTTCTATTTTGCTTGATAATAGCTTTATAGAGCTACCGGAATCAAACCTTAAATTTTGGGAAAAGCAAGAACTTATTTACCTTCTATGAGCATACCTAAGCAAGGAAAAAGAAATATGAATCATAATGCGTAGCCAGCAGGGACTTAAGAGAGTTTGAGGCGAAATCAAAATTAACAACGTCACTGTGTTAGATCGCATCACATAAAACATATTATTGGTATTTTGCCTTATAATAGCTTTATAGAGCTATCAGGGTCAAACCAAACATTTGAGGAAAAGCAAGGATACTTTAAACTCCCCAGGGCGCGTCAAGTAGGGAGATAAGAACATGCTACATAATGCGTAGCCAGCAAGGACTTGACAAAGTTTAAAGGGAAATCGAATGAAAACAACGTCACTGTGTCAAATCGTACGACACGAAAAACATTTTTGTTCTTTTGCTTTAGAATAGCTCAATATCACAAATGTGTTTCCCTACTTCCAAACCACTGAAAATGCAAGGAAAAGCTTTGTATTGCTGTTTGTACTGCTTTGAACTGCGAAGAATGCCAAATTCAAGAAGTCGCAAATTAAATTTGGAATCAATTGATGAGAAAAAAATCATTGATGCATGTGCGGAGCAAGTGAAAGAGTCACTTAAACTGATGATAAAAGAAGCTTTATTTGAAAAAGATGTGCTGCAGCAACAAGAAGTAGAAGCATTTAGAATGCAAATTATTGAACTAAAATCCAGTCAAGAATTTATATGCTTGAAGTATGATAACCTAAAAGCAGAATACGATAGACTAACATTAGCCCAACAGCAACAAAATAAAATTTTTGCCAAGCAAACGAGCATGTCACAACAAGTAGCAGAAAGTGATACCAGCAAAATTGACGTTATAGAGCAATACGGACGGAGGCAAAATTTGGAGTTTAAAGGAATACCGGTAACTGAGAATGAAAATGTTACCAATACTGTTATCGAAATTAGTAAGTTACTGGCTGTTGAAATTACAAAACGTGATATTTCTACAGCTCATCGTTTAGCAACTAAGCATCCTAAAAATGGAGCTACAAGTTCTGTCCCTCCAGCTATTATAGCAAGATTTGTACGCAGAAATATTCGTAATGAAATATACAATAAAGCTTTAGTTATCGACCATTTCATATTACTCTTTTGCAAAGAATAAGTGAAAACTCTAACGTTTTCGTCTAGCTCTCATCAGAAGTTATCGCTAGAATGAAGCCTGGTGTTGATGGCGAGGTATTTATAGCGAACGAAGCTGGTGAAAATGGCGGAACGTTCTGATTCGTAGACAACCAGAACGTTCCGCCATTTTCACCAGCTTCGTTCGCTATAAATACCTCGCCATCAACACCAGGCTTCATTCTAGCGATAACTTCTGATGAGAGCTAGACGAAAACGTTAGAGTTTTCACTTATTCTTTGCAAAAGAGTAATATGAAATGGTCGATAACTAAAGCTTTATTCAAATTTTGTACCACTTCTCATCTTTTGAAATATACAATCGACGTAAAACAGCAAAAACCATTCAACCTCACCAATATCCAGTTCCAGGCATGACCAAGCTCTATGTCAATGAAAATCTAACTCAGTACAGGAAAAAACTGCTTTGGCAAACTAAAGAACTGACAAAGAAATATCATTATGCATATTTGTGGACCACAAATGGTAAAATTTTTGTAAAAAAAAATGAGAAGGATGAACCAAAAATCATTCAGAGTGAAAATGATTATGAAAAACTTGTTGCGGAACTACATCCTACCGTTGCTGAGAAAAACTTGATAAGCAATTAGAGTACTTATAAAATTTTTGTTTAGCAGGTGTTTGCCATCTACTGATCCAATGAGTACTAAAAATAATTATATTGAATCTAATACCGATTTAATGGCGTCTCTTAACTCTAACATCAGAGATTGTAAACATTACACTTTGCTAGAACTTGCTGATGCCATGAAATCTAATAAAAGTAATGACATAATGGTAATACATTTTAATTTAAGATCATTGCCAAAAAGTAGATATAAAATTGAAGATTTTTTGTTGCAATTGCATAATTTACCACACATAATTGCTATAACAGAAACCAAGCTAAACTCCTCTAATCTTGATCAAGCTGAACTAGAAAATTATCATTTTGAGCATATTGATTCTGTGTCAAATGCTGGTGGTGTTGGTATGTATATAAGAAATGATCTAAAATACCTTTTAAAATCTGATATCGTTGTAAATAGTGAAGACTGTGAAAATATTTTTATTGAAATGATAAACAAACGAAAAAACGACAAAAAATATACTAATTGGCATAGTATATGGGCATCCCAAAGTTTCCTTCACGTCATTTTAATATAAACTTTGTGATGTAATGCTTACTCTTGACCACAGTAATAATTCTTTTTTTTGCTAGGAGATTACAATATAGATTATCCAAACAAAACATTGAGCCTAAAGTGAGGAATTGTATTAATGAGGTATCTTCTTCTGGATGCTGCTCACTAATTAACAAGCCAACCAGAATAACTTCCATATCATCAACTATCCTAGACCATGTATACACAAATTCATCAGAAAAAGTATGCGCATCAGGTATCTTAGTGCTAGATGTGTCTGACCACTTGCCTACCTTCTGCACTATTCAAAATAACTTTTATAAACCTTTTAAACTGAAAGAACAAGTACATGATATAAAACATTTTAATGCGGAGTCACACTGTGAAGATGTTAGCTACCGACTGAAAAAGCTAAACTTTCTGACCCTAGTACAAAAATGAGCAAGTTTTTAGATGTTCTTGTCAGCGCTACCAACAACCATGCTTCTTTAAGACTACTTTCTCGAAGAGAATTGAAAATAAAATCAAAACCATGGTTTACTAAGGGACTACTAAAATCTATTTCAACAAAAAATGCACTGTTTCAAAAATGTTATAAGCAAAACGAAATACATCTGATATCCCATTACAAGATATATTTGAATAAATTAACCAACTTAAAAGAATAGCAAAAAAGAATTACTATCAAAAAAATACAAAAACAAGATGAATCTAAACAGTGGAAAATTATTAATGAAATACTTGGCCACAAAAAAAATAAACATAAAGTTGTATCTACCACTACAGATGTAAACAATAGACTAGTAAGTGAAAATACGGATATCTGTAATATATTCAATAACTACTTTCGAAGTGTTGGGCCCTCAATGGATGCTAAAATATCAAATATCCAGTTAAAAAAGTTTAGCACAACAAACATAATGAAATCATTCTGTTATAATCCCATAAGTCCAGAAGAAGTTCTTTTGCAACTTCAACAACTTGACACATCAAAAGCTAGTGGACCTGAAAATATACCAAATAAATTCTACAAACTACTGGCACCTATAATTTCACCATTTTTCAGTGAAATATTTAATGGTTGCTACGAAAAAGGGGATTTTCCATTTATTTGAAAGCATGCAAAAGTAATTCCTATACGTAAATCTGGTCGCAAAGATGTAGTTAGCAACTATAGACCAATCTCAATATTGTCAACTGTTTCAAAAATCTTTGAAAAGTTGCTATATTTTAGACTTGAAAGTTTTTTTACCACTCACAAACTCATCACACAGCAGCAATTTGGATTTCGTCAAGGATATTCAACTGAAATGGCCATAACAGATCTTCAAAATATGTTACAAAATAATTTAGATGATGGTTATTTTACTTGCTGTATTTTTTTTGGACCTTTCCAAGGCTTTTGATACCGTAAATCAGTGGTTCTCAAACTTTTTGCGATGCGACGCATTCAAAAAAGCTTGCGAGACTTTGCGACGCACCAGACAGCATCCTACAGTTTAGTTTGCCGTACTGCGAGATAAATGTGACCCATAATTTACATAAATAACTGCCCCTAAGCAGATACTCCCAAGATTTTAGATTGATCTGTCATCTTCAATCGTAAAATTGCGCTCTTCTAAGTTTGTAACTCATCTTTCCTGTTTTCGTTCAACATACAACTGAATGCTTTAATCTTTATATATTTTTCGCCAACTAAGTTAAACTTCTGCAATTTGATTCTTGAATAACAAGTCAGTCGTTACAACAGTGTATTAAAAACACTATTGTGAAAATGTGAGAAGAAAGTAAGAAAAGAATCTACGATCAGAGTTCTTTTGACGCAATAAAACCTAGACTTAATGGCACAAAACCATAATTTGGAAAATTGAAACGACGCACCGGGGCGTCGCGACGCACAGTTTGAGAACCACTGAATTAGACTATGGATTTCCTCATTGAATGATAATCGAAAAAGTGCAATTGGCTCAAGCAGGGCAAGATGAGAGTGGCTGTCAGCTAAGTACATAACATTTACTTGTGGTATTTCCTTCAGGCTACCTTTTTTCTTCCAGAGCACTGCTTCGGCATTCTTTCTCTTTTTTGGGGAGGGTGGTTTGATTTCTTTACTTTGAACTGCTGATACGTCAGAAGCGACTTCACATTCATCGTTGTTATGTACCTCTAAAGTTCCTGCAATATCATTTAAAAGCAAATCATTTTTATGGCATTCATCTTCCTCTACATCCGTAGCATAAGCATCACCTTGCGCTGGTGGCAAAATAACAATATCTTTCTCTTCACTTTCTGTTGACCGTAAAAAGTCGTCAACTGCTTCCTGCAGAGTCTTCTGTATAACTGGTCATCTTTAACAGAGAAATAATTCACTATCAATTCAAAGAAACTGTTTCGAAAAAGATAAATTTCGCACAGGGCTTTCAGAGAAAAACGAACAGTGGTACTCAGGAACGAAGCTTTTATATCAAATGTAACTTTTCTTTGTAAAAGGTAGTATTTGTTTTATCTTCTTAGGATTGTGTATTACTGCACAGATGTCCTGCTAATAGTTGTACAGTAAACCAATACAGGCAAGCCACCTCCAGCCTTAAAATCTGCAAGAGCTGCACTAATTCTGCAGCAGCTTTGCACCCGTATTGGACAATTGTTCCTCCAGAGGAACATTGCGTTGCTAGGCAACCAAAAGGGGGTGGCAAAATTTTTTTACATTTTTTTCTTAATTAGATCAACAGTAACCAACTACTAAAAACTTACAAGAAAGTGACTTGTATTTCTGGTAGTGGTCATTAATGGGTTAACAAATTTTTTAACTACATCAATAACTTTGCAAAGACGCTGGAAAAACAAAACTTTTGATCACACGTTCGTGTTATTCAGCATTGCTACAGCGTCACGTTTAATTAAGCTGTAGAGCAGTTCCGTGACAAGCAACAACTGTTGGTAGTCAAGTAAAAGTTGAAACAAAAGTAGAATTAACTCAACCTTCAGCGTAACCAAATTGAATGATAATCTTGCTATGCAATGGCAACAGGTTTATTAGCGGGCCAGCTGTCTTCACTTTGATATTATTAAATCAAAGTGCCTAGACTTCCCGTAGATTAAAGATTTGTAATAGAGAGCGTTGGACAGCAGATAAGCCAACCTTAAATTAGTGCTTAAATAGACCAGAACATTTCAAATTTACGTTTTATGATGATTTATTGGGCTTGTGCAGTCGCAGTGTTTCACCTTATATCTTCTGTGGAATGTGATTTGGACAAACCAATGTCTTCGTCAGATAGCTACCAATGCCGTTACGTTACTGGTCTTACGGTCGGCAACAGAAGCACCGAATTGGAATGTTGTCAAACAATCGTCAGTAACAATTATACAAATGTCGCATCACACGATTGGTATTTGACCACGTTTCTGGAGTTTCTTCAAACTTGGAACTATTCTCAGTTCGAACAAGAATGCAAACGTCCAACGTTTAATTACACAGATTTCACATCTCTGATGTATTTAAGATTCTGCAATCGAAGTCAAATGGAAGAACAATGTTGTGATGACATACAAGCTATGGTGACCAAACAAAATACTGCATTTCGAGCCACAGCAAGTACATTTGATGAACTTGTTTCAAAATTGGATTTGATTTCATTAAACAACCAAGATTTAATGAATCCTTGTCTGCAAGTTGCCATGTACGATATTGATTCAGGGGGTTATGGACATTTCCACGAAATTATTGAGCCAATCGTGCCATTCTGTTCGTTTGTTTGGTGTGGATTTGATGAAAATGTTTTTATCAACCAAAAGGTAACATTATGGACATGTTTGTCAAACAGGTAAGATCAGGAATCTTGTAAACATGTAATCTAAAACTACCGTTGATAGAAAACTTACATTTAAAGGGATAGACTATGTGAAAATCCCCTTTGTCCCAAAAGTGTACAAAACAAACTTCGCGGATTTTCTCCTCCGCACACCTTTTGTGCATAGCGACAAGGAAAGCTGTGAACACCGTGTTTTGATGTATCTTGATTAGGCAATTTAACCTTGAACTACCGAATGCAAACCGTGTTTCGATAACAGCGTTGGCTTAGTGGTTAGAGTGTTCGTCTTGCAGTTGGTAGACCTGAATTCAATTCTCTTGTTGAGTGATACCAGTGAATTAAAATAGCATCCACAGCTTCTGTACGTGACGCTCATCCCAAAACGGACCGGGTGCAGAAAAAGCCGGCAAGTCAGCTTGTCATGTCCTTGGATACACAACTTAAGCGGTTAACTCCACCTTAATATGACGTACAGCTAGACGCACAGAGCAGTCTGTCCATGACGATAAAATAATCTAAGTACATATCGAGGCAATGGTGTAGTGTTTAGAGCGTCTGCTTCGCAGTCGGTAAACCTGGGGTTCAATCCCCTTGTCGAGTCATACCAAAAAACTTCAAAAAATAGTATCCACAGCTTCCCTGCTTGGCGTTCGGCATTTAGGAGACGTTATGGAGAACAAGCCGGTAAGTTCGCTCATTGTGACTTGGGCAAGGCACTTAACGGGACACCCCCACCTTTATGTGGAAGACAGGTGGCCTAGACACCTCCGAAAATTTCAACTCTCAAGAGAGTGCGGACGTCCTGTCCAAAATATAGCGATACAATTCGCTTTTTCGTTAACACATTGACCGCGGCGAAGTTTTCTCGGTACACGCTAACGCGTTTTATCGTAAAAGCGCATATTTCGCATTTTATGCCGATATGTCAGACAACTGAATAAAGCGAAACGTGGTTTGTAATAAAACGTAAAATTGTGTCCAAACAATAATGAAACAATCAAGCAAAATAAGATGGGTAAAGAAAGCAATTTAAGTTCGCAAAATCAAAATGAAGAAATCAGTACTGTGTTGTTTGAAATAGTACGCTGACTGGTTTATCGCATTCAAATGCAGACTTCACTGTGGAATTTTTTGAAGCAAGGAACCACACACAAAGCTGGTTTTGAGGGGCATGTTTCACACATGTAGCGAGTTTCTTTGCGTTGATTTTGATGATTGCAAACAATGCACTTTCAAGCAGCATCTTTCTTTGAAGTTGTTGAAGGGATGTGAGCCAAATAGTGCTGGCCAGACAGACGAGAAAGATCAGAACTTTTATGATGATGAAATGCGGCTGTATCTGATGCTTGTGGGAGGTCTTCATTTATTCTAATATCAGAACTCAACAGCGAAGCAATTACACTCTTTCGAAATTTCAACTGCGCCTTTGTGCCACCAAACTTTTTGTACAAAATGAAAGCATTTACCATAGCCATGTCGAGTTGCTGTAACACAACTTTGCGGTACCATTTTAGCGTTTTTCGTACTGGACTATAACAGGACATCAGTTGATCCATTCTGTCCACACCGCATATAAAGTTATTTTACGATATAATAGACTCTGGTTTTTTTTCTTCCGCCCTCCTTTTGTTTGTCTGTTGCTCTCAACCATTTTTCCGGAATAATGTGTTGAGAGCATTAGCACTTCCCTTTTATCTTGCCACTTTTCTACAACAATACGCCCTTTTCGTTTTGCAATGTGCTGTCCTTTTTTTAGTTTTGTAGAAACAATATTTTTTGGGAGCTGTTTTCTGTTTTTCCTCAATGTTCCACAAATCAACGTATTTCGATTTAGTAGAGCTTCCGCTAAAGGCACGCTTGTGTAAAAATTATCCACGTAAAGAGCATGACCACGATCTAACAATTTTTCCATCAGCTTTAGAACAACAGTTTCTGCGTGACCGAAACCAGACAAAGGATTCATTTTTCCGCAGTATACCAGGTCATTCCACACATATCTTGTATGTTCACACAGCATGTAGTTTCACATCGTATTTATGTCTTTTGCTAGGAATATACTAACGAAAGATCAAGCGGCCTCTCGAAAAAAACATTGATTCGTCTATAGATATTTCTTTCCCAGGGATGTATATAGCTTGAAATCGTTCAAGTAGAGCTTTGCATATTTTTCGCAATTTGGATAAACGATCGCCATCAACTGCAGATTCGTTGTCACTAAACTGCCAAAAACGGAGTAGTAGCTCAAACCTGCCTCGTGGCATCGTAGAATTGAATATGGCAGTCGCTATCACAGGATCAGTAGACCAATAATTTTCTATGCATGCTTTTTTTACCAAACCCATTGTAAAAAGAATTCCTAGAAACCTCTTCATTTCTGTGTTTGTGGTGGCAACCCAACGTTTCATTCTGCTCTTTGGAGTTACTACTGAATGTGTTATTATTTGCTCAGCATATCTATTTCTTTCTGTGACCATTATCTTTATTATATGCTCGGTCACGAACAGCAAAAAAAATTGCACTTGCAATGACTCTTTGTTGAGAGTGACAGAATTGCTTATGCCACTTGATTCAGAAAAATTTATATCTGATGGAGATGTGTAAGTTGGTTCTACAGATTTCCAGTTGTGGTCAGCGAAATTGGATGCTGAGGCAGTATCAGAATCATCATTGCTGCTAAACAGTTCTAACATGCTCTCATTGCGAGTTGCGTCGGTAGTTGAAATATCACTAGTATTGCCAGCAGACTGAACAGAGTCGTGACTGGTGTTTGCTGTAGCTGTTGATTGCAAATGAGCAATAGTGTTAGTGTCATTTTCAAATTCTGAATCACTAAAGTAGCTCTCCCTATCCGAACCATTATCGTCTATGGGCTCCTCTTCAGATAAATCTACCAATTTAAAATTTTCTACCAAATCGCTTAACTAATACTTTTTAGTTCTTTTTCCAGTAGCCATCATCATTTAGTAGCTCTACAAAAAAAAATCTGAAATAAAAACTTCCGGCTATATAAAGATAATGTAAGACCGCAGTAAACTCTAAACAGTCTAACGAGATAATTGTAAGTCATCTTCTATCCGAAATCGCTTTCAAACATAAGAACTGCAGAGTACACACTCTTCTATCATTGTATCTGATATCAAATAAACTGGCATTGAAAAAATAATAAAAATAAAGTCTATTTCTTTTTGATACTGTGCGGTAATTTCTACCAACGTTGTTTAGTTTTTCTGAGAAAAATACAATGGCTTAGAACTTCAGTAAAACGTCATAATAAGCTTTAGAAACTAGAGAAAAAAGAAATTAGCTTAGTTATTTTCAAAGGAAGATTCGGCGATTATACCAGACGCTGAAACGATCGAAATCAAAGTTGGCTGAAAGACGTATTTATACGTCCTTAGCGTACAAAAAGGAAAAATAAGGACGTATTAATACGTCCCTCGCGGTCAATGCGTTAATGGAGGATAAACATGGACAATATCATAAAAAAAATACAATACGTACAGTAAAATTTGCCAAATAATTCTACAGAAGATACATTCATCCTTTTACTGTAATGAAAGGTGTGAGGATAAATGTATTTTATTGTATTTTTTCCTCACGCCACAATTCAAAATCGGCACGATGGCGTGGAGGTTACAGCGTCCGCTTCGCAGTCGGTAGGCCTAGGGTTCATTTCCCAAGTCCAGTCATACCAAAAGACTTTAAAAAAAGGTATTTACAGCTTCCCTGCTTGGCGTTCAGCCAAAAGGAATAGTGTGGAGAACAAGCCGGCAAGCTTGCTTGTTGTGTCCATGAGCAAGACACTTAACGGGATGCCTCCGTCTTTATGTGGCAGACAGATGATGGGCCAAGCAGTCTACCCGTCATGGTGATCCCAGTCTAACTGAACACTTGCAAACCAAGCGTGAGCGCTAACGTAGTGTGGCCTATATATGCATCTTCCTGCATAAAGCTCACAACAAATAGCTCAAACGACGAAGAAAAACAACAACTAAAGTCTTCGGCATGTCTCGACACGGAACTTGAACACAGTCTACCGGTTGCAAAGCGAATGGTCCAACCACTGCACCACCATGACGATTGAGATGGCGGAACACAAAAGGGAGAAGAATATTGTCGTAATACGAACAGTTCTAATATAAAATAATTTTCAATGTTATTTGTTTGTTTAGGTGTCGGGTGTATTGGATGCTGTATTTCCTGATGAATATTATTCTTGCGGTCGCCATTACCATTTGCAACGCCACTATTTTGGGTGTGTTACATGTTAACAAAGAGCAAGATGTGAAGTCTATTTACCGTTTGTCTTTGGCCATTGCTGACTTTATAATGGGTTTGATTGTCATGCCAACCAACATTCGAATGATGTATAAATATTTTGGTCAAACTTCGCCGTTTGCTGAGTCCCAGAACGTTACTAGTTTCGTGATTACCAATGATAGCTCACTCTCAATACAATCAAAGTCAGTAAAATTAAGAGAATTGAATAACCAAATATCTACTAAATTTTCCAGCAAATATATAGGCGCCGTTGCATTTTTTATTGTGCTATCATTGACTGTGTCGGTATACAGCATGGTTGCTGCTAGCTTTGATCGATTGGTTGCAATATCTCGTCCTTTGCGATATAATAACACTAAAGCAATGTTAGCTGCAAAACTTGCGATAGCATTTATTTGGTTGACTGGCATAGCTTTTGCAGTTCTTCCAATAGCTGTTCCTAACCTGGGCTATGTTTTTGTTGCTTCGTGGTGGCCAACATCGAGTGAAAAGCCAATTCTCATTTTGTACTCGGTCATATTTATTCTTCCCATTATATTGATGTGGTCTTCAATAATAGCAACTTATGTGGCAGCTCGGCCCAGCTTGAGAAAACATGATAGACAACTTCAAACTGATGATGAAATGCGTCTTTTAGGAACTTTAGGAGTTATGACAGCAGTTTTTACCATATGCGTTTCACCATTAGCGCTAATGGTAATTGTAAGTGCATTTTTATCTTCTGCCGACACAACAGACTCAAAAAATTTCGATCCAGAGACTGTTGCTGTTATTACAAAATTTATTTCTGTTGAGTGCTCATTGTGTCTGCTTTTAGCCAGCAACAGTCTCTGGAACTGTTTTATTTACAGCGCTCGAGAAACTAATTTCCGTAGTGCTGCAAAAATGCTTTACAAAAAAATTGCACAACGATTAAAATTGGATGTAGCCTGGAATGCTGTTTCCCTAAATCGTGACGTACAAATAGCAGTTTATTCGTAACTGTTCTCGGTGATCTGATTACCGACATAAATTAAATAAATTTTGGGCTGGGGGGCGCAGCATTTAATGAATACAGTCTTGTTTTCATGGATAGCATCTATACAAATTTATGGTCAATATCAAAAACTTGATTAACTGTACAATAATTATAATTAACGATATTTTTTTCTTGTATAAACTTGAAGACTGTTTTGTAAGAGATCAACTTTTTGAAAGCAAGAATTTTTCCCATTTTGATTGGCAAACGGCTATGAGACCCTCTTTTTGGAGATCACCTCTCTAAAGCGTATTTTTTATGCATTTTTCTTCTGTCAAATCAATGATTATAAAACTAGGTAGTTGTATGGGCATTGTTCAAACCGTTTCAGAGAGGTCAGTGCCTTTTATCCCCTTCGTCCAAATATGCCACTGGATGTGATGTAAACTCGGTAAAAGCAAAGTATTTAGCAAGCTTTATCAGCTTTATAACACAAAAAATAAAGAATTTACAAATTTTTGGGTCGATTCGGAATATTTTGGATGAGAGGAAGGTCTTGAAAGTCAAATAAAAATGAAATGAATATTTACACATCTTTTAAACATTACAAAATCTTTTTAACTAAAATTATTCTTAATTATATTTATACCCCAGGTTTAAATTTTAAGTGAAGTATGATTAGTTTTTGTCCTTTTTCAAAGTTGTTCAACAACAAACCAGATGTGTAATCATAACTCTAGTAAAGAAAAGAGAAAAAAGGGTTGAATGTGAATTCCATCGATCTCAGCAATTTTAATACCACTCAAAGAGATCCCACCCATAGTAGGGGTTACCGTAATCATATCCAGTGATGTACGTTAACCAACTGCTGTTTATTGCAAATTTATTAGGTGATTCATAATTCTTAGAGAGTGCTTTGCTGTTCATAATGGTTGCGCCACCAAACTACTGTATAATTCAACTATTAATCGTATTTATTAGAGGTTTTTTGTTATTTTTAACTCGTAATGTATAAATTTTAGGCTACTACCTGTTTTTGTTGGTAATAGTCAGCTATTAAGAATGCATTGCGTTAGTATGTATTTCAATCACGGTTGTTAGCTGTGGATTTCGGCTTCTGTGTTGCTTGCAAATATATCATCCTTAGAACAGGTGTTCTTATGCAGTGGTGGATGCAGGAAAAAAGGGGCAATGGCCCCTTCTAAAAGTCAAAACAGTCAGCCTGTAATATATGCTGTTTTGTATTGTATAGAAAACAGCAAATCGACAACAATTTTGAATGAGTCTTAAAACAATTTGGGCATTCACTATGTTTTGCAATATGCGTTCATTCTGCTTTCCTTGTTTTTTTACAGCGCGATGGTGACGTGAGCATCATCTCTCTTGCTAGAAGGAGATCGTAGTGAAACAGCTGCAGTACCGGTTGCTAGTTGCAACGAGTACTGCAGTTGTTTCACTAGTGCTGTCTGCTAACGATTTTTGACCTTAACTACCAACGATTTTTGAAAACGAGAGGAGCATAAAGACAAACCAAGTCAATATTTGGCTTTGCTGCCATGGCCAAAAGAAAAGCCTTGACACAAAGCCTCCTTCTTTTTAAATAGGCTAGCAAGGTCGTTGCCAGCATGACGCGTGCCTGGAACAAAAGTTCGGAGACTTAATGCGCTTTTTTATGCTTTCGGTGAGTTGAAGAGCTTTTTGGATCACTAACATTTTGAAATTGATTGTGTAGTTTGTTCTAGTATCCCATACGTTTCTTTTCGAAATCAACTTTTGCCAATCGATTTTATTGCCCTATGTCAAGTTTAAAATAATGCTTTTTTAAATGCTTTTGGGTCGGGATACGATTTCTAGGTCTTTAAAACAATTTTAGGTCTGCAGGTGACCATTAGACCCCTGTCAACGCTACTGTACACTAGTACTGGTAACCTGCGTACGATATAGTATACGGGGTCCAAGCAATCTATCGCCATGGTGGCCCAGACTGACAAAAGACTTGCACACACGACATAACTCCATACACCTAAAAGGACAATTAAAATACGTACGCAAACAACTATTAATAGGGCGTATAATCGAAGTTATAACTTCAGTTGGCAATATAGACTAGCGGTTCCAAATCTTTTCTTAAAACTACCATAGTAGAGGAATTTCTTAAAATTTTGTACACACTTTGAGCTTTCACAATGCATTCTCTTAATGCTGTTTGCTTCGAAGCATCGTCAACAGCTAATGGTAAGGTGCAGGGGTGTGGAACCAGAGCCTGGAGCGGGAAGAAATTTTAGGGTGTGGAGCTGGAGCCGGAGCCACATATTTTAAACAGGTGGAGCTAGAGCTACATATTTTTAAAAGGTTGAAGCTGAAGGCAATTTTTGCTAAGGTTGGAGATGGAGCATGATATTTTGAAAAGCTTGGAACAAGTAAGATTGCACCAGCTTATGTTCCAGCTTTGTAATGTATTAAAAGAGCACAGCCAAATTTTTTTATTCAAATTAGATATTATCTTTTAGAGCTTCTGCCTCTAGTACATTTGGTTAATCAGAAATATGTAGTGCTATTATCCTTTACTTGAGTTGGTTAATGTTCTACCTCCAAGGGAGGCATGGAATGATGTTACTTAATCTGGTCAACTTTACATATTTAATGCCGTTTGGAAATGGGAATTAAACTTACCTTATACAGTTTATTTAAGTATGGTCTAACCGATTTTAATAATTATTTACTGGGCAAATGCTTCATTTGAGAGTCATGGTCACTTGTAAAATGAAACTTAAAAAAAAAAATTAAGTATTAAATTTGATTATAGCTGTGTCTATTCATGAAAATGCCACTGAAAATTTACAATAAGTCAAGTATCCTATAAGTTAAAAATTATTAAAACTTTGAAACAAGAAAATTTCTATAGTAACATGTGAATTGTACTGATTATCCAAAGTTATAAGAGTTAATGCCCTTGTTTTAAAATATATGTATTGCATAGCAAATGATCCCATTATACGTACCGGTAGTCTAATTCCAGTAATATTTTTGATTTATTAACATTGTTAAATAATTTATTTATTTTCATCATTACAATTCTAGTTAAGTAAGGAATTACCAATTCCAGTTCTTCTAATGTCAAATTATTCATTGTTTTTAGATACAATATCTTGCATAAAGCATATTTATATTATTTACTAATTTTTAATATCTCAGGTGTTTGAATTTAACAATATTTAATTATATTTAAAACCCTTATAAATGGCTCCTAAGTCATAAGCAAGAGCTGCTGCATTTGATTATTTTCTCATTTCTAATGATGGAAACATTACATTTGCTAGTGTAAGAAAAAGGATTCTATTGAACAGTTATGAGCAGCCAAAATGAGCACTAATTCTGATTCAAAATCACCGAATTTTATTGGCAAGACATCAAATTTGAAAAGGCATTTACAGAGATTTCATCCCAAAATATATGAGCTTGTAATAAAGAAAGACAGTACAATAGCCACTTCAGCTAAAAGCCAGAAAAGTTACATTGCAAAAAAAGTGGTACCACTCACAAATTTCTTTGAAAGTAGAAAAGTTACTGTTAACATGACCTCTTCCAAATTCAAAAATTGTATTATAGAAATGGTGGTAAGAAATAGCATACTTATTTCTTTTTTCTCAAAACCAGCATTCATTATTATAGATGGAAAATTGGCAGAAAAACTTTTAGTTCCTCTACATAGAGATAGTATTAGGAACATTGTTATTAAAGAAGCTACTCGCCAAAAACAAGAGCTTAAAAATCCCCTAAAGACTTGCTTTCTGTTTCTCAAAATGGATGGATGCACTCGACATAGAGTTAATTATTTTGCCATTAATGCCAGATTTACTAATGATGACAATAAAATCGTGACTAAAACATTGTCAATTAAAGATACTCACGCAAACCACACTAGTGGATACCTTTCAAAGTTAGTGGAAACAGTTTTACAAGATTTTAAAATAAACAAACAGCAAGTTTTATGTATTGTTACAGAAAATGCTGCAAATAGGTTAAGTAGCGTTGAAAAACTAAATTTAGCAACAGTTGATGAAGAGGACATTTATGAAGTTGATTCTAATTATAAATGAAAGTGGGTTTTTGGATGATAATCATGCTATGATTCAAGAGGCTTCAAATCTGTGTCTAATCCAACATATGCGATGTGCTGTTCATACACTGCAGCTAGCAATAAGAAATGGTTTAAAAAAACGTAGTGTAGCATCTTTGATTAGCAAGTTTCGACAAGTAGCCAAAGCAGCTAGAACAACACAAATAGATTCAATTTTAAAGAAACATTCTGGTATGGGAGCTATTTTAGATCAGGAAACACGTTGGGGAAGCATTTTTATGATGATCAAGCGTTTATTAGATTTGAAAGTTTGTCTTGAAGACTTAGCCAAACTAACAGAATTTGAAGCTTTCTTTTGTTATTCATTTTCAGTCACAAAAAAATTTCAATCTGAAGATTTAACTCCTGGCACATTTTTTCTAACATGGAGAGAGTTATTATTTCGCCTTAATCGAACTGGAGGAATGATTGCTGAAGAAATTTTATTGTCAATGAAAAGAAGAGAAGAATTGCTTTTAGAAAATACAATATCATTAGCAGCTATTTATGTGGACCCAATGTGTAGAGCTTTATTGAGTAGTGATCACAAAACTAAAGCAAAAAAACACTTTATGAAGTGGCAAGTTGCATGTGAGGACTAATATCAGAAGATGAAAAAACTAAAGATGATGAGGAGTCAATCTTTACCGACCAATCAGATTCTTCAGGTGATGCTGATGATTTTTCAAAATATGTTGACAGAATGGAAAGTTCGAAGACAAAACGTCTCAAAGTAGAAATAAGTGCACATGATTTAGAAATCAGTAAATTTTAAAAAGAATTTTTTAAAGAATTAAATGAAATAGAAAAATTCAACAGAAAATTAAAAAAGACTCTAAAAGAAGTGCTACCCTTGTATCCAGAACACGTAAAAAATGTTGCAAGGATTATAACAGCAATGCCTCCGACTCAAGTAAGCCTAGAAAGACTCTTTTCTGCACTAAAAATCATCAAATCTGATTTAAGAGCATCAATGAAGGAAGACTTGATAGAAGCAATCCTGTGGTGATTACGTGCTTATTTGATTACGTGCTTATTTGATTTTGCTTTGCTTTGTGTTGACTGTAAATTATTTGGCTTTATTTTTAATATCACAATCAGTATTTCCCATACCTGGTGTTAAACATCAACGTTAGCATTTGGTGTGGGAAATTGCATTGCTTTCACGCCAACCTTATCAAAACTCCATTGCTTTATCGTGTCACGTGATTCGTGTGCATATATATGTTCATATCGCCCGATTTAACCATTCCACTATAATTCTGTTTTGTTAAATACAGCTATTGATTGTTACCAGCAATAAAAAAGGAAAAACTCTATATCGAGTGAGGAATAATACTGTATAGTAAACTAACGAACTCACAACAATACTATTTTTAAGAACAAATATGGTATAAAACAATCGTAAACTTTAAAGCTGCAAAAGAAACTAAATTCAAATATAATTAAAAAGTAAATATGGTAAAATAGTTTGCAAAAATGTATAAATTGTTTCAATTTTAAAATAAAATTGGAAAATATTTAGTTTTGTACATAAAATAAGGTGTTAGGAGTTTTGAAATTTAACTAGAAGATTATTATCAATTTTCTAAATTTATTCCCAAGGGTTTTATTTTCACTTTTCTTTTTTACTTAGGCTAATATTTTTTTTCTTTCTTAATCTCTTTTTTTTGAATGTTATTTCGTTATCAGTTATTGGCAGTGCTTCAACCATTCAGTCTGCTGATTAACTTACTTGGGTTTCGATAGATGTTGCCACTATGTTTCTCTTTGATACAAGTATGATGTTGGTTGCAGGGACCAATTTAGAGGGTTTTCGTTGAAAAAATTTCCGTATATACGAGTTATACTGTAGTATTTTTATTTTTTTTTGTGCATACGGATAGTGTATCACAAATATGAATTCAAGTCAATTATTTCAAAAGATCTAGAGCAAACTTAGAGCTAGAGCCAATCATTTTAAAATGCCGGAGCTGGAGCCAGTCACTTTAAAATGCCAGAGCTGGAACTGGAGCCACAGATTTTATTGCTAGCTTCGCACCCCTGGTAAAGTGTAAGCAGCGCAGCGTACATCTCTGCGGATAGCGCGATTGGACGATTTCATAATATTGCTTGCAGCTAAACTGTTCAGTAATATTTCTACATCGCAAATCAAAGGAGCAGCTGCTTCATCATTATCACCTTCAATATCAGGGTCAATTTCATCATTTAAAGTGCACTCTCGTGTAACAGAATGACTAGCCGAAGAAGCGTCTTCGTTGTCATTTTTATCGCAATAAGCGTCGTGATCGTCATCTGCGTTGCGTTTAAGCTGTTCATCCGAGAGTAACTTCACAGAGTTAAGCCCATTAGCGCCATTGTCAGTGGTGATATATCTGAGCAAGGAAAATGTTATACAGCTCTAAAATCTCGGCCAAAGTATTACTCTGCGGTATGGCGATGTGTAAGTTCCTTCTTTGCTAGAGTTCGCATTACGAATTTCTTATTTTTTATAAGTTGAATATTAACGCTCAAAATTGCCGTACATGCACATGTAATGATGATCATCTTCGTTTGTTAATCATGACTGGTAATACTCACAAAAAAGAATGATGTCACGAACTATCATTCATGCTTTTTAACTCATATATGTCCAGAAAAATCTGAGGTTATAGAAAATATGCTTAGTTTACATATTGTTGGTATTGATGTGACAGTAGACGGAATTTGCCACTAAGTTTTTTTTATCTTGTTTATATATCAAATAAACTTGAAAAATGTTTTGTTGCGAAAACGCACCATTGGGCATTCCACTCGCCATCGTCGTTGCGAAAACGCACCATTGGACAATGCTTTTAGTACTAATCCACCGCGAAAATGCAGCAAACCGTTCGACCCAGTTTTTTTTATGCAAGCACGACCAAATATAATAATTTGGATTTAAGCAGAAGCAATGGGCGTGCTGCTTGTTAACTACGATTAAGACCAAATTTTGAAAATATGGTATTTTATTTATCTATTAAATAAGAACACAGTGTAGAGAAAACATCTTCAAACCAAGCCTACTAAATTTAGTGGGCGGTGTGGTATTCCAATGAGCATTTCAAATGTGAGGCAATGTCACATTTCTTACAAACAAATATTGCTTGGCTGCGGCAATGCTTGCATCGTTTTCTTATCTGTGGGTCACTCTTTACGATGCAATGATCTATTAGGTCAAACTGTGCGGCTTTATTGAGAAAGGAAGCACTCAGTCTTTGCCTGCCTAGGCTTTTTGCTGGAATTCCATACTTTGTTAGCCAGCATTGTACAATAGAGCTAGTGAAAGCAAGCATTCACACTAGTGAAAGCAAGCATCGTCAGCATAATCACCTGCTCGTGAGAATAGCCATGCGTTATTCACACAAACATTCAAGAGATAGCAAAATAGTGGATAGTACCCTTTTTTCCTCGAATCGCAATGCAGTAAAGAGAAATGTTTTTTTTTATCAAGTTGTTCAATTCCGCCCATACGGCGATTGTACATACTTATGACATTAGGCATAGACACTACTATTTTCTTTTTTCTGTTGTAGAATAGCGGTCCACTTTTTTAAGGGGTTGTAAACTATGCTCATTTGACGCCACGCACACCAATCCATTGTCTTTCCACCGGACCACGAAAATTTTCGCTTTTTTTCTAATAAAGTGTTCTTCGCTCCCACGTGGTAGTTTTGAAAATACTTTGCTGTTTGTCAAGTGGCACTTTTCAAGACGATTGCAGCGCACACTTCCAGTTTCACCATGCCCTCTTTTTTGTTTATGCTCCAGCAGTTTAATTGAAGTGAAGAAGCTATCAAAGTATAAAGAAAACTTTCTTCTTCCATATTGAGTTTCCAAGTTTTCCAAAAAGTCTAGCAATATTTCACCACCCAGCCCTAATTGGTTTCTGTAATCAGTTTGGTTTTCTTGTCTATGCTTTCCTTGATAGGAATCAATTGCAAAAGCATAACCAAGTGGTGAAGCAGCCACCCACCCCTTGTATCTTCAACGTATGGGTTTTCCACAAATGAAATGTTTGGTAGGGTGCCTACCGTAATACGGAATCATACTTTCATCTATCGATACATCTGTTGGTCCAAACGCATGGCCGGATGCGAGAAAGTTTCTGTTCAGGATGTTCAAAAATGGTCGTACCTTAGCAAACTTATCTTCTATCAGCAGATTAGCATTATTTGCACATAGGAAAAATCTCATAATTTCTTCAAATCTATTTCGACGCATTGTTGTTGTAACCATTTTATTGTAAGTGTCTGACTCGGTAGCCCAGTACAGCCTGCGTCTTGGCACGGTACAGTATCCAGAAAGAAGAATACCAAAAAATGCTCTCAATTCTCCAGGAGTAAGCGAAAATTGGTGGCTACACTTTTGAGATGCATAATTTATGGTCTCGTTTGTAAGCAGGTTTATGGCATCATCGTCTAAGAATAGGTCAAACACTTCCGCAGGATTTCGAGGAAAATATGCGCTGGTTGGTTTATATACACTATTTTGCCTGTCTCTTGCTGGCAAGTCTTGTTGCTTACGCAAATCTAGATTTTGATTTTTAAACAATGGATGGTGCAGATGGAGTTACAGTGCTTGAGTTTATTAGTGCTTGTGACAAAAGTTGCTTTCCTCGAAGATTGGACAGTCGAACATTTATTTCATTCCCTGAATCCTCGTCAGCAATATCACCATTTTCCGGAAGAGATGTGTACATAGTTACTTCTTTAAAAGTTTTTGCTATTGGGATGTTTTCGTCAAGCAGTTCGTTTTCGCCTTCATTTTCACTGGGCGATATTTCTTCAAGTTTCTCTAAAACTTCTTCCAATGTCATCGCTCTGCAACAAACACATTCTTTACTGTAGATTGAAATACAGTACTGTAATTGTAAAAAAGACTTTCAGAAACATTTTGTTTTTGCTTCATTGCAATATCCTTTTAACAAAGCACTAACTAGTCATATTTAGAGCTACTGGCAGTAAGTAATAAAATTACTGATTTGGGCAATGAAAAATTAGATTCAACCTAATTGTAAAAGCTCGCCCGAAAGTTGTGCTTCTACTGGAAGTTCAAAGGAACGCGTCTCCTCTCGCTCCAGTAAACAAAAAAGTCCAAAAATAGTTATCCAAGATATATTGTGAACAAATGAGTTGATGAAAGGAACGAAAGAAAGGTGATGGCGAGAGAAACGGTTTTCTGCAATAACAAAAACATAAACACCAAATGCACGACACGGTAACAGCGCTAATTGAGTAAGTTATTTACATTTATAGAACGGGGTAAACAGAATCATTAAACTACAGGTTTTGAACTCGGAATATAGTTATTTCAATATTACTTCACACAGTATGAATTAAAGATTTCAGAATAATAAACGCATAGGACTTACCGAACAATGATCAGACGTTGATACAAATTAACAACTTCGTAGCGGGACGTAGGCCTAATCTCCACTTGGAGCAGTAACTTCGCAAGCAGCATAAATACCAATAACAGAATGACAGGCAACTCGCACTGTCAAAAACGCACGTTTCCAAAAAAGAGGTTATTAAATTGAACGAACAAGCTTATATACGAACTGCTTATATACGAAATTCAGAACTGCTTGCTAAATTTGTGGTTTTCGGGTAAATTACACGCAAGTGAACACAAGATACTCAAACTTTACATTTTACAAGATAACGCTAGATTTGGTGTTATGGGTTCTATTCCCGTGTCGTGCCATTAAAATAAAAAGGCCTTATAAATAAAAAAACGTGAAAAATATTTTACACTACCAATCCTTAAATCTGTTTCAATGATTGTATTAAAAAAATGTGTCAGCAGTGGAATTTGAGCCCGTATCATACAAATGAATATCAAAATAATCGTAAATTTGCCTACTTGAGCTGTCGGAGTAAGACTGTTACAACAAACGCAGAAATACATCTATGATAGCTTTTTAAGCTCGGTCTCCCACCGATTTTTGACTTAAGCAAGCAAATTAATCCGTGTCTGCTTGGTCTCCCACCTGATTTTGACCTAAGCAAACAAATTAATCCCTTTTTGCTCGGTCTCTTACCTGATTTTTCACCAATGCAATCAAATTAGTCCTTTTTAAGCTTGGTCTCCCACCTGATTTTCGACCTAAGCAAGCAAATTAGTCCCTTTCTGCACAGCTTTATGCATTTGCTCTAAGCCTAACATAACTAGGGTTTCTGCACTAGCCAGATAGCTCATCACAGTTGGGACTTAGATAAATGCATTTTGTTATATTGCCATTTTCCTACAAATTCGTACAAATGTAATTCAATCACATAATTAGAACCATTCTACAGTAAGATTGACTTCAAACATTGAAAAATATTGATTAATACACAAGATTTGTGAAAAAAAACTTGAGCTTTTTTTTACACAGGAATGCCCATTGTTGCGTTTACGCAACGCAAGTGTCGAGCGATGTGCCCAATGGTGCGTTTACGCAACATTTCAAAGTGCTAGACTTCTATGCAAAATAAAAGATGTTGCAATTTTCATATATATCATTTTAATGTATTACATAACGCATGTAGAACTATTCTACTAAGCTAGTATGAAAAATTTTCACATTTATTTGTATGTTTAAAAACTCACCTTGTTTTTTCCATATCTACAGTTTTTAGAAAATTCCCAAACTTTCAACTGTTGTAAAACACAAAGTAAGCGTCGCCTTTCACTTAAACCTGCATGCTACACTGATCAAAGTACTAAAACAACAAACTGACTCAATAACGTTACGAAAATTCGCGTGCCCAAGATTTCAGAAACAAAAGAAAGTAACCCACTATTTTGTTGCGAAAACGCACCATTGGACATATATGGGTTAAAAAGTGTAAGGAAATGAATCATAGTCGATGATGATGGCGGCCCCCTAATGGTGGTTGTTTTGACAGTTAAAGAAATAAGCTATTTAGTGGTAGACCTATTTGCTGCTCTCTATCGCATTTGTATTTGAGGTATTAAATTCTTTGTATTGTTTGCTTTAATTCGGCCATAGCATGGTAAGGGGACATGCCTTTCCCCAAAGTCATAAAACCGATACCAATAGGCACAAATTAAGCCATCTTTTGAAGCAAATGAGTTCCCTTTATGTTTAGTTTTACAATGTGATGCTGTCATTATTTTATTTTGATGTTATCTTGAACTGGGAATTTTATTTCATTTGACTGTAAACTAAAACCGGACCTCCCCAATTTTAAATGAAGAGTAGTCTTACATACCAGTACGAAGAGCCTATCAATTGTAAATATCAGTAAAGGGCTTTAATATTTGCGTTTGCTATCAAAACGACAGTGAATAATTTTGCTGCTTCTGGTATTCTCACTATATTGTGGTTAGCATTGTGACGTCATTTAAGATTATTAGGTAAAAATGCTTTATAAAAGGATTCAAGACAGAAGAAAGAAAGCATGCTTAATAAACACCTAAATCACTAATGGCTTGTTGCATCTTGATAGGGTGTAAGATGTTATAGAATTAATTTTAGCAAAAGTCAACGTTTCTTCAATCGCAATCGATTACAAAAACGTTATCGGCGGGTGTACTTAGTCACCTCATGTTTGCCAAGTTTATCGCGAGCTGGTAACCTTTTGTTTGCTCTATTATCACCAAAGACGTTCTTACACTAAACAGATTTTTATCCGACCGTTAAAATTGAGCAAGTTCTTGAAAACATATCAAGGTTGTGGGAGTGTGCCTAGGTAATTGATAGGTATTTTCAGGGTTTAGCCATTAAATATTGAGACTGTTGCTTACAACTTTTTTGTTGTTGTAGGCGAATTTGTATAAGCTAACGTCTGTGACTGGGCACATGTTGCTTGGTCCTGAAACGAGCAAACTAATCCGAAATAAAGCACTCACAATTAAGTTGTAGAAATAGCAGAGCCCCCATTACTAATGTCGAGGTTAAGATCATCAAATCAGCTGGCTGCGCCGGTCTCACCCAATTCCACAGAAAATTGCTTCAACGTTTAGGTTTATGTAGCTCAACAGTATTATTTTTTTGCAAAAGTAAAACAGGACCATTTAGATTCCCCTTCACTTTTTCTTTTGTGATCACCACGTGTTTTGCTTGAAGTTGGCTAAATATTAAAATTTGTAAAGACTGCATTTAATATTGAATCGTTTTGAATATTTTGATGGATTATGCCTGAGGTCCCTGAAATCGAGAAAGTATAGACGAAATGTACCAAAGGAATTAGTTTTTCTTAAAATCGCAATTTTGTAAAGTGCAGGCACCAAAATTTTGAGTGTTTTTAATCGTTACGCAACATTTCATAAACGTTTAGTGCAGGGGTTCTTAACCTTTTATTCTCTCATTTACCCCCTGGCAAATTTCAAAAGTAAAATTTACCCCCAAGTTTTTTTTTATATTTTTACTTCTACAAATGCCTATTGTATTAGGTAAAAAATGTGAATTTTTGTTAACAAAATTTACCCCCAAGGCAGGTCAAATTTACCCCTGGTTTAGTGACTTCAATTTTTGATAACTGTTTTTGAAAACAGAAAGATAATGCCAAAGAACCGTGCTTGCGAGGAAAGGTAGTCAAAATGTATCAAGAAACTAACTTTTTGTCTGTTCTTCTATCTAGCAATTGCAACTTTGTTAGGTGAAGTGGGATAATTGTTCAGCTAAAAATAGTAGATGATTTACGGCAACCAGTTGATCAGCCATTTTAAACTAATCCTTAGCCCTAACTGATTAGATCAGTGGTTCCCAACCACTGTGTCGCGGCACAGTGGTATGCCGCGAAATGATTACTGGTGTGCCGCGAAGAGATGATACCTAGGAGCCATTAAATTTCATTTTGCTTAAAAGAGATTAGCAAAATTCTTATTTCAAACAATACAATTCAGCGAAGGATTCTTGACTTGTCTGATAATATTGAGGAGAATGTAATATCAAAATTTCAAAAAAGTCTGTTTGCTCTCCAAATTGATGAACTCTCTGAAATCAGTAATCATGCACAGTTGATTGCATTCATACGTGTCATCGATGAAGATGCTATAATTAATCAATTTCTATGCTGCAAACAGTTACCCACAACTACAGAGGGTCAAGATATTTTTGATACAATTACAATAATGCCTCGAAAAACATGGCTTATCCAGGGATTAATGTGTGGGAATATTTACCGATGGCGCTCCATCAATGGTTGGTTGTATAAAAGGTTTGCATCTTTAGTAGAAAAACAGAATCTTTACATCGTAAGATCTCATTGCTTTTTACATTGAGATGTGTTAGTTTCAAATATAGAACAATATGGATTAAAAGAGGCAACGAATCAAGTTATAGAAATGGTAAATTTTATAAAAACTCGGCCCTTGAAGTCAAGAATTTTTGAGTTGGTGTGCAAAAATATGAATGCCCGTTATGTTCGTTTACTACTTTACACGGAAGTAAGATGGTTAACAAAAGGAAACGTACTGCAGTATCTCGAGTAATTGAGCTTCAGAAAGAACTTTATATTTTTTTTGAAAAAGAAAAACTTGATAGATTTTGTAAATACCATAAAAATGAATTGTGGATGTCTAAAACAGAGTACTTAAGTGAAATATTTAGACATCTTAATAGTCTGAACAGCAATATGCAAGGTAGAAATGAAAATATTTTTACAGCAACAGACAAATTAGTTGCTTTTAAGAAAAAAGTTGCAATATGGAAGAAGAGAATAACGGAAGATAATTTGGATACATTTCCCTTCGTTCAAAAAACTTGTGTTACCGAGGTGATTCCCATTATTGGTGAGCCTTTGACATGTTTAGAAAATAAAATTAAACAATATTTTTTTTTCAATCAGCATTAAAGAATTTGATTGTATTCGCAATCCGTTCCGAGATTTGTCATTCATCAACTATTACAATTTTATGTTATGAGAAAAGGAAGAATAAGCTAGACTTTCCAGTGATCGTACTCTCAAATTGAATTATGCAATACTACCATTGGACGTCTTTTGGATTTTTGTTATGGGAGAATATCCACCAATTCTGAGTAAAAAAGCCATTAAAATATTACTGCAATTCTCAACTTCGTACCTATGTGAACTGGGATTTTCTTACCTGAACAACATTAAAAATAAGAAACGTGAAAGACTTTAAAATATTAAAGAAGAATTAAGAGTGTGTCTCTCTCACATTTGTCCAAATACTGCAGCAGTAGTCAAGAAGCACCAGGCACAATTGTCCCACTGATATTTGCCCTTATTATTTTATACCAGATATTATTGTATTCAAGATATGTTGATTTCTGTAAATAAAAATTTTTCTTATGTAATATTCTTTGTTTTTTATTGTTTTATTGTAAAAAAGCCTTTATTAGTAGAAAATATTTATTTTTTTGTGATAGAGGTGCCGTGAAAATTTACACAACTCAATACTGTGCCGCCATATAAAAAAGGTTGAGAACCACTGGATTAGAGTTACATATTGCTGGAAAACAAATTTACTACGCTTTCAAAGGATAGTAAATGCTAGTACCTCATTATAAACTTTTTGTATTAAACCTACCTGTTTTCACTAATCTTACTACATTTTGATAGGGTTAGAAAGTTACACAACCTTCGTTAACGTTCAGTTTTTTTCGTATAAAAACAAATACTAAAAATACATACAAAATAATATTGAAATTGCCTTAAAATAACCTTTAACCCATATCCTCTTGAATCAAAGTATTTTGTTCATTTCTCCAAGTTAGCTTTGGAATGATGTAATTTGAAGAAAAGAAACGCTCTTTTCGCGAGAAACTGTTTTTTCGTGAGATATGAATGATTTCACTTCCGTCAGTTTAAGTTGGCGCTAGGAGCTGGAGGGTACATGTGAAACAAAACACAAGTTTGCTTTTCTTTAACTTTTTATAATTGAATGAAACCATTTTTGCTTAACAAACAAGCCAGCAAACAAATAACATCATTACCAAAAGAAAAATCATTAGTTTAATATTTTCAGCAAAACTGGTTAAGTTAATACAACAAAAAAATATCACAAGTCCAACTAAGTAGCATTGTGTATTGTAAATGGTATTTTTTGAAACAATCAGGATGTAAATCAACATTGCAGGCTTCACAGGAGTACCGAGAGGTTTCAGAGCATCCTGGTTTTGCACATCGTCTTTGCGTCCCCTTTACAATCCAGTGATTTGTAGCACTCAAAACGCACATGTTCACGCGGCTGTGACCTTGATCCAGGAAATAGTACCTGTGGCATATCTGTACTGTATTGCAAATAACATGCTTCAACAATTGCTCGCCTGAATTCTAGGGCATCCAACTTTGACTCACCAGCATCTGGTTGGCGTTGACGATACACTTGAAAGGCATTGTTGACCGCAACATTAACATAGAAGCGAAACAATGGCCACCACCATTTCTTGCTTCTCTAGTTAATCATGTATATCGAGATGTTTTGATCCATACCATCTACCCCACCAAAAAAGCGGTTGTAAATATTGACCACGTTTGACTGCAGAACGTCGACCTTTTTCTTTTCCTTTTGACTATATCGTTTAACTTTTTTCTGTTGTTCTTTTGCTGCATATGTAGAAAGTACATTTACAACTTTATTGTCTTTCCATCGAACAGCTGAAATGTTGGATGACGTTTCTATAGCAACAGCTGATGAACCTAGCTGCGATTTTTCAACTTCTTTGACACTCTTTAAAGGAGGGTTTCCCATACGGCAAAGTCTAACTGTACCAGTAGCTACAATGGACTGTTTCTGAAGATGGCACAGAAGTCATGGAGAAGTGAAAAAGTTATCCATTACCACATGGTAAATGGAACCATTATCTTGTTGAGATTGTATGCATTTCAGTAGATGTGCAACAGCTGCTCCACATACTCCCAGTCCAATGTTGCCGTATATATCTAGCTAAGTGTCTTTGCCAGCATATGGCCGGAATTGAACACAGTATCCCATAGGCTTTGCCAGCACCCATAGCTTATAACCAAACTTATTTGGTTTCCCATGGATGTATTGCTTGGCACCATGCTTTCCAAAGCATGGTACCATGGATTCGTCAACGCTTAGATGTCGTTCGGGCCTGTAGTGAGCCACACACTGCTTGTTTATAGCATCAAACAAAGGTCGGACCTTGCCAAATCTGTCTGTTTTGTCCAAGTTTTCGTTATCAGCCAGATGAAGAAACTGCTTGCAATCTTCAAACTCATTCTTGGTCATCAGCGCTGTAGCCACTCGGTTTTGGTAGTCCTCCCTCCTCTGCCAATACATTTCTTGTCGTGGCAATTTATTGTAACCGCTTAGCAAGAGGATGGCAATGAATGACTTCAACTTTTTTATGGTCATCATAAATGAGTGATTGCCTTTGTGTCAAGCATACTTATTTGATTCCAAACATTTTCTTTCCATCTCTTCAGTCGTGAAGAACTTTTCAAATATTTCATGTGGTACGATAGGCTCATCAAAGGAAGGTGGTGCCAAAGTCCAGCTATCAAGAACTCTGTTAACATCTAAGTTACCCTTCTTCCACTTCAGTTGTGGAACAGGAAGTTTCACCATCCTTCTCTAAAAACACATTGTAACAGCAGCCTTTTTAATCAGCTTTGGAATACTGAGGCTGCTGAGACAGGTGTATATAGCCGAATTTTACGCGTATCCCAGAATTCACTTCCACCCGATGTTATAAATATTTGTATATTGATGCTGTATCAATGTGGCTGAGCGCTAGAAGTACGGTTTTCTGAAATACGGAGACGAATTAGCAAGTGAAACACACACAAATAAGATTATAAATGCGGGTTCGATTACACACAAGTTCACATACACAAAAACGGGATCAGACTACGGGTTCAAAACGGAATCAGACTACTACAAGTTATGCTCGAATTTCGGATTAATAATTTAGATATAAAACAGTCGATATAAAGAAAAATCCAGCGGGAAAATAGGTAGCAAAAGCAAATATTACAATTGGGCTTACCGGACTATGGCGGAACCGTACCAAATATATATATGCAAGACGTACAGTATACTTGTGATCCAAAAACAGCAGTGACAATCTCCAACAATTATATCACACGAATCTTCTGACAGTTACAAATTTTCCAACCATTCTCCCCGTAGTCAATTCTCAACTATACTGGTTCACATACATTTTTGACTTTGTCTTCGAATTAAGCACACGTAAATTTAGGAAAGCTCCGGGCAAAAGGCTCAAATGTTATAAGTAGCAGCACAACGTAATGAATTTAAGTGTCAGGTTTGAATCGAAAGACTGCGGGTTTAAAACTCAGAACATTTCATGTAAAATTTATACGTGTAAATTCAACACACATTGTAAAGTTAAATAACAACATGAAATACAATTCAGATTCATGCCGTCAACCTAATTGAAATTAGGCTAGGGGAAAGATGGCAGTCCATTTCGAACCAATCTTCAGTGACTGGTAGCCCCACCACCAACAAGGCGGACTGCCACTGGTTGGTACTCAAGAGTCGTCTGACATGCTGGGTTAGCAACTTCACAATTGTAACCCGGTGAAGTACGGGAGGGCCACCTGTCTGCCACATAAAGGTGGAGGCATCCCGTTAAGTGCCTTGCCCAAGGACACAACAAGCAAGCTTGCCGGCTTGTTCTCCACACTATCCCCTTTATATGCTGAGCGCCAAGCACGTTTTCGCTCTCGATAAAAGAAATCGTGTCTTACGACTGACTATACCCTCCTGCTCCTAGCGTCAGTTTAAACTGACGGAAGTAAATGAATCACAAAACTTTAGCAAGCCTGTTTATTTGTTTTTTTTCGCTTATTACCACTTCAACGAGATATGTTTTAGTTGTTTTTGGTGATTTTTTAATTTTGTGTCTATTCACAGCCGTTCGATGGCAGTTACTTTTCCAACAATACAAAAAAACAAATATTTGAATTTAGGTTGCTGTAAATATCACGATAGCTGTTAACTTATAAATTAAAACGGTCAGACAATCAGTTTGATTCTTCATCGCCAGCTAAATCTAAAAACTGGAGTCCTATAATCATCAGTGTGCTTGAAATCCTTATTCTTGCTCCGTCGGTTTAAACTGACGCTAGGAGGATATGGGTTAAATTGTTTAAACAATTTTAAAAATAGATTCAGAAATGAGGTCATAGCCAGTTTTTTAATAAACTGATTTTTTTTACCCTTGCAATTTGTGAAAAAATCATCATATTGTGATCTCTCGCAGCAAAATATGTTAACCAAGAGGTTTCTAAACTGGGGTCCGTGACGACCTCACAGGGGGTTCGTGGCTTCGTCCCGGTCAGTCAATGAATCAACGTTTGTCTCGGTTAGCAAAAAATCCTGGAAATTTACTTCAGCGAAATCATAAAAAGTAACTCTGGACTGACGACGAATAGGACCACGAGTGAGACAATCGGGCAGTGCAGTTATAAAGATGTTGATCTTTTTTTTTGGAGAACAGCTCCATTTTCTGTTGTATTCGTATTTTGATTGCACAAGCCAACAAAATATATTTGGCATGTAAGGTGAAAGCGGTTGTAGGATAAATTGGGGGCGCTGAGTTCGAAAATAACGTTATTTTTTGCAGAATGGATCTAGTTTTTGAGATATTTTGAATTTTTTACTTATTTTTTAAAGTAATTAGGACTACTTTTAAATGGACAATTATGTAGGGCTAGTCAATGAATAAAATGTGTTTTCAGAGTAACTGATCGATATTGGTCTGACATGAATGATTACTGAGACAAAACAAGCAAAGCTCATAATTCACGGAATGAATAAAGCACGCTTTATAGTAAACGTGCAATGTTCAACATCATATAAAAACTACAAATACATCATTTGCAAAACAGAGCCTCTGTAGCAAACAGTTACATGGGGATGTTCATAGACTTAATGAAGCATTATCTAGCATGTCACATTGGATTTTAACTGTTCATCTGAAGAAAAGATCGCTTATATGATTTTCGGCTATGGCTTTGTTCAGTACAATCACGGATCAATGACTAGCAATAATCTGCCATCATGTGAGAGTCCCAACAACCTTGGTGTCTATCTTCCATTGTCCTAATGTCTTGATGGAACCTCTTCCCTTGTTCCTCGCTAACATCACCAAGATTCTCTAAGAAATAGTCTACATGGCTAAGTAGGTAGTGAAGTTTGATACTCATCCTTGCACCGAGAGCTTGAAAGTTTTGAAGCATCACATCCACAAGATTCCGGTAATTGCTAGCTTTTGTGTTACCTAAAAACTCTCGTATTACTGAGACATATGAGCACCAGGCAGCCCTCTCAGCCACTGTCATACGAACAGTGAAGGTTTGATCTTGCATCAGTTTGTGAATTTGGAGTCCATCAAAAATACTTGCTTTAAGTTTTTCCATGCTGAGACCAGGAAAGGTTTTGGCGATATAATTGAAACAATCACCATTTTTATCAAGAGCCTTCACAAATTGTTTCATCAGACCCAACATTATGTCAAGCGGAGGCAGGATAATGCGATCCCGATTAACCAGTGGTTCATTTATGATATTTTTATTGCCTAATGATCGATTTTCTCATGCCGGCCAATCCTTCTTTACTCAGTGCTGATCAGTAGCACGACTGTTCTAGTAACAGAGATAACAAAGATGTTTGGTGTACTCCACTAGCTGTCCTAACAAAAAATCGACCATTTTAAAGTCTACGCATATGGTCCAGTTGAGCTCACTGTAGCGCAGTTTCTGCAAAACCATCTTCACATTCAAATTGTGTTCTTCAACAATCACGGAATGTCCGATTGGAACACATGCAAACTTGTTGTCATTATGATGTAACACATTTCAATCTCCTTTTGGAGCTGTTTATAAACAATCTCCATTCATCTGGGTTGTACACTGGAAGACCCATTTCTGAAAGGAGACCTTGAGTGTTGTTGCAATAAACAAAGTCATCTTCCTTAGTGAAAAAACTAATCAACAAATCATCCCTATTACGGTAGAATGCAATTTTAGTTCCCGAATCCAGTATACCATGTTCACTAAGAACAGATGCCAAAATCTTAGACGATTTCTTGGAAAGGCCGAGATCACAAACTAGGTTATTCAGTCGGCCTTGACTAAAGGGTTTTGGTTTTGCGCTGAGCGAAGATGCTGCAGCAGTCATGCTGGAAGAGCTAAGAATACTACTGTTGCTGCTATCAGTATCATCCATTGCTTCCAGTAGAATTTCATCTGCAGTAAGGTCAAGTAAAAAAAGTGAAAACTGGAACTGGAACTTCAGCGCAATGTGGTATGGGTTGTCGAGCAGACTCAATATCAGGATAATACTAATCTTTTTTCTTTCGCTAATTCCATCCAGGCATATCCACCATGCAAAAAAACAATCATCATGGTGATTTTGGGGCTCACGTCATACCATAGGATCCCCAAACCGCATGAAACTAACTTTGCCTTGGGTCCAAAAGCGCAGCGTTTGTGTACAATGTTTGCACACCTTGTATTGGTTCCTTAACTTCATGCCAAAGTAGGCTTCATAAGCTCTTTTGTTAAAATGCTTCATATTGAATTGGTACTTTGCCATCATATATTCACCACAAATGTAGCAAAATACGTCTGGATTGTTTTGGCAATGCCTTCGCTTAGTGCTCATCTCTACTACTTTCTCATATACAGTCAAACCTCTGTTTTCGAACGTCTCGCAGTTCGAACAATTCGGTTTTCGAACGGAAAATTCGAGATGAAAATTACTCGGTCCTTGAACAAAAATTCGGCTCTCAAACAACTCAAGAGAAAGATTTACCTAACCAAAGAGACAGAGAATAGAGAAAAAACCGTTAGAGTTATGAGAAGTTTTTATGGAAGGGGATTTCCCATCCAAGAAATAGCTCATTCCTTTCTTCCCATCACTTTGCATCAAAAAAGGTGTACACATTTGCAATACAGTAGTGTATTATTTAAATTTACAATAAAATTACTCGTTATATTTTTCGTTTTATTTAAACTTTTGTGTTATATTTACTCTTTGAAAAAGTGGTTTTATACTATAATGTACAAGGTATGGTGCAGGAGTAGGCAAAGTGCGGCCCCCGAGAGCATTTTGTGCGGCCCGTGAACACTTTTAAAACTTTAGTAAAGCTGATTTACGATGATAAGTGGAGAAACAATTGCCGTATTACAGAGGCAAGAAAAAGGTATTACATGCTATGTTGAAAAGAGCCTTTGATAGTTTGTACAGACGCATTTTCCGTCCAATGAGAGGGTGATGAACCTTTTTTCGGAGACCACCTTGTCCACACTCGGTCTAAGGTCAATGTAAGGAGATCTCGTATAAAAATGAAGATGACACAAGCTATTGCAAGATCCTGAGCACTGACCCTCGGCCACTTATGGTTGGTCAATGCGACCCTCGACCAACTCTTTAATCCTCAGTGCGGCCCTCGCAATGCCTTTCTTAATAAGTACAGCCCTCAGCTAGCTTCCATGACCGCGATGCAGCCCGCAGGCCAAAACAATTGCCAACCCCTGGTATAGTGTAACCAGGTAAAAAAGTTATTCTTTTGGTGTATAGAACAAATTAATCTCTTTTTTATTATATGTAATGGGAAAATATGATTCGGCTTTCGAACAAATCGGTTTTCGAACAGCCTTCCAGAACGAATTGTGTTCGAAAACCGAGGTTTGACAGTACAGCTTTATTCAAGACAATGTAACTAAACTTTCCAGCAAATAAATATATAGTATTCATTAAAGTATTCGCCAAAAAGCAGCAATTTATTGTATATTATGTTCCTAAATTTACAAAATCTAAAACTTTAGTTAGCTGAGTGATGCATGCTTTCGATATTATACTGTACTTCTTTCAGGCCTTATCATGGTTGTTTTAACGCACAGGGGAAGACAAATAAAGCAAAATTGATAACTCTTCTCTAAGAAGGAATATAAACGTCATAAAGAGAAACTTTTGATAGGAGTAAGTCGTAAATTTATGGTATTTGTTGATAGTAATGCTTAAACCGCATACTTTCATGAATCATCAACATTATGGCTTGTTTTAATATGAATCGATGTAATATAGGTTGTATAAAGTAAATGGACACTAAACTTTGAATGGAAAACCAGTAATATTACATTAAAGAAGCTTCGCATACTTGAGAATGCACAGTGCTCAAGCAAAATTATAAAAAAATAAAAGTAAAAATATCTTCAAAATTAGAGCCAATTGAGCAAAACTAAGAGCATTTTCAGACTCAGCGTTCCCGATTTAACACCGAAACGATTTAACATCCTTTGCGTTTTGACAAAACTTTTTTTGTTGGCCTCTGTTATTACTATTAAAAGTGAGTCGGGTGACAAAAGTAAAGTCACATATAATTGGGGCCTGCGGAAAAGGAGATTCGCAAAAAGGGGTCCGCGAAGCAGCAGATTCACAAAGTAGGGGTCAGCGAAGCAAAAAGTTAGGGAACCTCTGAGTTAATCTTACAAGACAGCATTATGATCTCGTAGAGCGAGTAGTAAGCGTACGAGAGAAAACGATAAAAAGCATGCTTGGAAGGCTTAACCATTTAACCCTTTGACAGATACTGGGTCATAGATGTCCTTCAAAGGTATAAAATGCTTAAATAAAAAATTGCTCGTTGCATTGTCAAATGAGCTTGAATTGTTGTAGAGTTGTTTTTATCGAAATTATCTCATTAATATCACCTGAAAAAACGTTTAATCGCGTTTCTACAACTAGTAGTTTTTGAGAAAATACAACTAACACATTGTGTGATAAAGCGTTGATTGTAATGTTATCTTAGATCCCAAAGGTATGAAATTAGTTGTAAGGTAATATATTGAGTGCTGAATTTTGTTTGAGCACAAAACTTGGCTCAGTCAAGATATGTAAATTTAAAGAAAAAGTATCTTTGATTACGACATCATCATGACCTCACAAGCCCCTTTATGACACTAACTCCAAGGTGCCAACTTTGATGTTAGTATGCCCAATAGTTTTGGAGGAGTTAAAGCGCACGTAAGAACGTGCGTGCACTCGTACACACGTACCCACAGAATTGTGCCTTATAAATTAAATGCTATTAATAGTATTGTTTTTTATCGAACACGGCAAACGTGGCCAACCGCGGCTATGTCGTTCGTCACTGTTTTTACGCCCAGTAGTTTTGGGGGGTTAAAGCACACGCATGAACGTACGTGCACACGTACACTCAGAATTGCACCTTATATATTAGATGCTATTATTAGTATTGTTTTTTGTCGAACGCAGCAAACGTGCACAATCATGGCTATGTCGCTTTATCACCCTTTGAAGTCCGGGAAAATTACTTGAGTAGCATTTTTTCGTCCATCTATATAAATGATGTGAACCAGATTCCAATTTTCTTGCTCTTGTCTTTGTATTTCCTTTCTGGGCTGCTGTCTTTTTCTACATAGTTTGATGTCATCAATACCAATAACAAAAGATTTTCAGAAATAAGTCATCTTGCAGCACACTGTTGGCTACTGCTGCTGTCGCACGATCTGAGAGGTGATATTCTTTACTGATTCTTGCTAAATTTTACCATTTCTGCCTATTCTGCTAATAGTGTGTTTGCCCACTACCATCATATTCCTCAGAGACCTCGGAAGTGGAAGATAATTGAGATTCAGATAAGTAATCAGCTGTAGAGCATGAGGGATTATTTATTTGAGCAGAGCTTACTGATGTAGTAGACCTGCAAATAAGCAGAGCATCTGATTTAGTTAACTCTTCAACTTCGTCAAGGCATTTTGCAATGCATAGAATCTACTGATTATTGAAAAATATCATATCATCATCTGTCATCCGAAGTTTAAAAACTTTTTCCAGATTCTTTCTCTGTTTGTCGTTGGCGCAATATATGTCAAACAGTTTATCTACATCAAAGACAAATTCTGCTTCTTTTCTGAAAAATATCACTTTACGTTTTTTTTCGAGAGGCGATCAATATTGCTTAAGGTCAACATCAATTTATGGATTTTTTCTGAAACAGTGTGTTGATTTCAAGGATGCACATTGCACCACTCCCAGCGTTTTACAAGCTCTTTGGCAACAGCCTTGGCAGTTTGAACAGATCGGTAGTATGGAAAGTGAAGTGCCCGCTGGACTACATAACTTTTTGTAGGCAGGACTCTTTTTGGAAAATAATCAGCGCTGCTAAATGTAAAATCACAGTGAAAAACTTTGGTGATTTGCTTCCGTTTTCTGGTTTCATTAGTTTCTCAATAAATGTGATTGTATCAATATACAAATTATATTATTACATGATAATTATGTAATAATAGGTGACCGGTAGCAAGCTGGGCGGTTGCAGCTCCCAAAAATTGTTTTTGAAAGTAATTTTTGGTAATTTGTGAGGCTTTGATAATTCTACTTTTTTGAAATTTAATTATAAGTTTTTTCATCCGAACCCTGCATCCAAAAAATTAGAAAAAACGATAAGTTTAATATATAAATGTTTTGATAAGATAATGACAATTAGTTTTCTTTGAAAGCTGAGAAAACTTGCTGACTATTTAGTTAGAGTTAAGAATTAGTTTATAATACAGTAGCTGAGCAAATATTGCTCGCCATACACTATTTTTACTTGAACAATGATCTTACTGAACCTGAAAACCCTGCAGTTTTTCGAAAAAGTTAGTTCTTTGATACATTTTGACTGCTTTTCTTCGAAATCACCGCTCTTTGGCATTATCTGTCTAAACTTTCAAAAAGATTCATCAAAACAGGAAGTCTCTAAAAATTTCAAAAGTTATCCTGCTTCAAGCGAAAAATTAGCTATCTCCGACGAAAAGAGAAGGATAAAAATGGTCTTGTTCTATTTTTTGCAACAAAATATTTGTATCGGACTACATATCATTCAAATATTAAAACATTTCTTTTTCAATTTGGTGAAGCCGGGACAACCGGCTGATTTGTCATTCTCAACCTTAATGTTACTGATAGAGGCGATACTACTGTATTGTAATAACTAGGGCTGCGGGATTTAAAGATTAATTAATCGATTAATCGTTAATTTACTTTAACGATTAATTTTTTGTTTAAATATTAATCGGATTCAACTTTAATTTTTAGCCCATCTTGATTAATGTATGAGAATCCAGGAAACAATAGTAATAACGGTAAAATGGCGATAGAGAAGAATCAATTTATCAAATATAAACCTATATCAGGGAGATTTAAAGAACATTTTGGATTTAAATTGTTGGCTGACTGAATTGTAATTGAAGTACATGAAGAATAAATTTGTCAATCAATATTAGTGCAGAAGTTTTGATTTAATCGAAAATAACTATCAATTAATCGTTAATTTATTAAAAGTTAACAATCAAAAATAAATTAATCGTTACCACCCCTTGTAATAACTTAACTCTATGTACATTACTTCGGGTTAGCTTGCTCTGAGCATCGCTGCGTTTATTCCAGGACCAAGCAACATATCCGTAGCAAGAAGCTTTAGGTCGTGGAGATAAGCATACAATTACAAAAAAGTCGTAAGTATTGGGCATAATATTGAATAGGAAAATCCTAAAAATTCATATTAACTGCTTTGGCGCCCTTCCGCAACTTTGATAGATTTTGAAGCACCTGCTCATTTTAACAGAACGAAAGAAACTTTGGGAGAAATATAGCGGCTACGTACAACCCCTTTTAATAATTTTTTGGCTTAATAGATTTTCTATAAAAAAGCGGTACTTTTGATTTTGTAACGAGATTTGGATATGTCAACAACACACTGTCTTTTCATTATTGTTCTCACAAATATCACTTGGGTGAAGCCGTCTAAACCGATATTTTTAATCTCGACATCAATGATGGGGGCTCTGCAATTGTAATAACCTAACTGTAAATGCTTCATTTTTGGTTAGTTTGGTCTTTGCCTAGCTACGTTTAAGCCTAAACAAGCAATGTAAGCGCAGCCAGACGTGTTAGCTCATGCGAATAGGCCAACGGCTACAAAAAGTAAAAAGGGGTAAGCAGTGGGTCTAATATTTAATGGTTTAATTCTTAAAGTAGATATCAATCAACTTGGCGCCCTCCCACAACTCTGATAGGTTTTTAAGCGCCTGCTCAAGTTAACGGATAAAAATTTGTAAAGCCAATGAAGAAAACAGGCAAATAAGATGTTGCCAGGCACTTGAGCAACTTAAGAGGCATGTAGCGGTTATGCACAACTTCCGTAGTGTTTTTTAATCGATTGCGTTTCAAAAAAACGATAATTTTGTTTTGGAACGAGATTTGGCTATGTGAAAAACTTAAACATTTTATTGCTCTTTTCACTACTCTCCCCTGAGTTAGGCCGCCTTGGCTGGCTGAACCGATATTGTTAATCTTGAGATTAGTAATGGGGGAGTCTGCGAGCGACTGCGGCAGAGTTGGTTAGCAAGCGAATAAATCAATGTAACATCAATCATAAAAAAACAAAGAGGAAACAAACTGTGATCCCAGACGCAAATTTAGTTGGCATGGCCCTATCAACATCAAATAAATTAATCGCAGCAGCAAACGGAAAACTGCAGATTTAAATAAATAACATATTTTGTTACCGGGTTTTATGGAGCTCGCAGCCAGCAAGAGTTTTAATGCATTCAACAGAATACAATTATGCATGCAATTAACAAGCTAAAACAAACAAAATCAATTAGCTCTTTATTCATTTACAGCTTCAATAGTCTTTAACATTATCACATCGGAGTAATAATCAACCCCAAAATGACCTCATGGTAGTCACTTTAACTACTCGTTTTAAAGATCAATACTTTAAAGTAACCAACAAAACCTAACACAAAACTTCAATTTCATGCAGTTAATTGCTTGCATTCAAAGGAGCACTGCAAAAGCGTGCTCAACAAAATTGTCTACAGTGAGAAAAAAGATGCATGCGTCTATAATCAAGAAAGCACAAGATTTAGCTGTAGTAGCATCATGAACTATTTTCGATACTTGCAAAAATGAATTTAGAATCAACTTCATTGTACCACAAGTTAATTTTGCGCGCAATATTTTACCATTTGGCCTTTGAAAACCTTACTGATAAGCGAAGAATAACTTGTGTTCAGTTCAATGTAGGCCTCACCAGTAGATCTACTTCTGACAATTTATTTCTACCAAAATGCTACAAGTGCGCAAAGAATATTGTCATCGAATCCGTTTCTCAAAAGCACCGCAACTGATAATCAATAGTCCGATCCAATCGGTTCTTACCACTCAGTGCTAATTTATCATTGGAATTTCAAAACTCTCGCAAACCAGTTGTTAATAATGTGCTTGTGCAAGGTTTAATATATTATCGTTTAATATCTACATACTACTGACCTGCTAGTATTAGTCAAAGAACTTGTTAAAATTTTTGAATCCCACTACTTCTTTCATAAATCATGCAGCATTGCATATCAAACAAATGCAAGCGCTGTAGCTTATCGAGGAGTTTTGAAAGAAAAGAGGGTGCTTGCAGAGTCCAGATTACTGTTTTCTAAACAGTAGAAAGGTACCTGCAGCGATTAAGGCCCGCTAATTTTTTAATTCACATACTTCAATAAATACTTAATATAAGCCATTAAAACTCAATTTGGCTGCTCGATAGGGTGCGGTCACATCTAAAATTCAACTTAATTTCAGCTACTTTGATAAAACTGTTTTTAAATCATTAAAAAATAAAAACTAATTTTTCGGACTCTTTTTACCTTCGTATGCAACAAATAAGGCTCAATGTACTATTGCATAAAAAGAGCATTCAAATTGTTAAATTTTTAACAATTGCTTTTGAAGGATAATGTTGGTTACATTACTCTTCCCGGCAGGTGTAGGAAACTCAATAAATTTGTCCCTCTTTATTTCACGTTACTTGTTTAACCCACTTACAGCGCAATTGCTCTTCATAAATGAGAGCACACTCCAAAAGCATAGAAGTACTCTGATCGTGGCGACATTAAAGATGGCAACAATAGAAAACAAAGACGGGCCAAAAAATTTTGGTGATACCAGTTTCCAGTCGCCTCTGGTACCTGAGGTCACAAGACGAGCAACCTGACATATAGCTGCTTTGTACTGCAGTATCATTTGTTGCCCGTAACATTAAAAACAAATGGACAAGCAAAAAAATTTTGGTCAGCTGGGCAATGGAGTCCAAAAGAGAAAATCAGTTGGCATTAGATCTAGTTCTTCTCCCGCACTTCCAGTCGCTCGCAAACGACCTCAATCACTTGAAAACTATTGACTCCAGTATGGCAGAAGCCTTTAAGTTATTAAAGAATATGCTGTTTCAGAATGTTCTGGTGCAATTTGGCCACATCAATCAACAGTAAACCAATTCTAATCTTAGAAGAAATGGCATTGCCTACTGTAAAAATCAAAATATTGCTCTAGCCGCTTGTACGTTACCACAAAAACCTCATCGAGCATCAGCTACAATTGAAGGCTCATTTTCAATGTTGCTGAAAAAGCTATTGACAAAATAAAGAATCTTTAAACAAAGATAACTAGAACATCTAGCGAGGAGTTATGGTGTTTAGACATCCTGGCTTGAAGCCAGAAAATATTAAAAAGTAGCCAACATGCCACAGCTACGCTGACGACCTGGCGATACTTTATTCATCTGGAGATTGGAAGGTGTTGGAAAGAACTTTGAACAAAGACATGACTACACTTTCTGCATATCTCCAGACTTGGCGGCTAAAACTCAGCGACACTAAAACGGTGACGGCAGCCTTTCATCTCCACGATCGAGAGGCTAAGCGTGAACTAAAAGTTAGGAACAATGTTAACATCTTATCATTTTTCCCAGTGCCGACCTATCTAGGTGTGAAACTGGACAGTGCGCTCACGTACCGTCATCACCTTGAGGCATTGCGCAAAAAGCTATTCACGCACGTTTCGCTGCTGAGGCGACTTGCGGGTTTCAAATGGAGCGCTGGTGTGAAGACATTGCGCACAGCTGCCTTGTCCCTGATCCACGTAATTGCTGAGTACTGTGCCCAGCTTGGTGTCGCAGCGCGCATACTCGCCTCATTGACAGTGTTTTTAACGACGCTTTGCGCATTGTCACTCGATGCCTACGTCCTACTCCAACGGACAACCTTCCAGTTCTCTCAGGCATCCAGCCAGCTGAGCTTCGCCGCCAAAGAATGACACTCTTCTTGGCTAATCGCAGTTCTTTGGACTCTGGCCACATTTTGCATGGCCAGCTGACTAAGCCGAAGGCTGCTGGCAAGGAGAGAATGAAATCTAGACACCCGTTTGCTCCTGCCGAGCGGTAACTATTGCACAACTTATCTGAGTTGGGCATCCACGCTGACATGGGACACAGAGTACTCCAAAAGTATGTCAGCACTCGGTGTCTACATTTCTAGGATCAGCACAAGACCCATTAGAATGAATTTGACCAGAACAGTTTGGGTCAAACTCAATTGCCTGCGTACTGGAGTTGGGCATTTCGGTTCGTCCATGCACTAATGGGGTCTCGCTTCTTAAGCGAATTGCAAGTGTGGCGCTAGTGAATAAACTGCAGACCAGATTATTTTAGCATGTCCCATACATCGGGCACCTCGAGGAATAATAGGTCTGAGAGTTTTGGATGACAAAACAAAATGCTGGGTCAACTCCATCACTTCCAGCATCTGATCTAGGCAACACAGCAGTGCTCGTACATTATTCTCCAGAGCCAACAGTATCACATCCAATAACGAAAAAAAGCTTGAAGAGTTTCATCAAATAACTAAAACCTTAAAAAATAACGGATTTCCCAGTAACAAATGCACTTTTAAGAAGTACTTGCAATATCATGATATCAAAAAAACAAAAAAGCTGATACGGTTTGCTTCGATTCCCTACGGGCAAAGTGTCTCCGAACCTATTAGCCAAATTTCAACTCAAGTTGGTATTGGAGTGGCTTTAAAACCAAATCACACGTTGTCTTCGTTGTTTCGTAAACCTAAAGATGCTATTAATTTTCAACAAACGTGTGGTTTGGTGTATCAAATTTCTTGCCGGGATTGCAATGCTGTGTATGTAGGTGAAACAGGACGTAGTGTTAGAACCAGGAAACGGGAACATGCTGATGCGGTCAAGACTTTTAACACTAAAAGTCAGCGCTGAGTCAACATGTTATGAATTTCGATCATAGAATAGATTGAAATAACGTCAAAATACTAGTCAGAATCACATGCATACAAGCGTCACGTTGCGGAAAGTTTTTGATAAATCAAAAGACTCGATCACGTAATGTAATTAATCGTAGTGATGGTGCAAATTTTCCTACTGTTTATAGTGTGTTTATCATCAATAAATAATGTCTAATGTATTTTACAACACTTTTTACTTGTGCCCACTCCTGGATCTATGATGTAACGATGTTTTTGTTGTAATTGCCTGCTCTGTTGGTAAATGATTTTTTGCGTTTAGTAATACAGATATTCTTTATAATTTTATGTTGTATAGTTTATATGTTACACTGGTATCATCTACCGTATTCTGAAGAAGCTCCCCGGTAACTAAGGGGAGCGAAACGTTAATTTTGAAGAATAAATTTGTCGAAAGAACGAATTGATTTGGTTGTAATATTGTTACACTCGACAAACGAGAAATGCTTGCTCAAAATAAAGATCTTGCGATTTTCAATAAAAGTATCCAGGATGAATAGAATATGAAATAAATATGTACGAGGAACAAGGCATATTGGCAGAACAAAGGAACAGGTGAAGGAGGCAAGATCGAGAACTTCGGCCACAAACTGAAGAAGGGAGCAACTACGTTGGGAGAAGAATGATACAAACTGACACAAATAATAACTAAAACAAACTGCAAGTTAATGTTATGTAATTTGAGCCTATACTTATCCCAACGTGCATATAAAATTTTAATTGCACTTTTATAATTGACACGTAACATTGGCCCCGTAAAGACTTGGCACATTCCTACTTATGACATCATAGTAATTTCATTGTTGTTTTTATTAGAATCTTTTAGAACAGGGCTACTCAATTAATTTTAACCAAGGTCCTGGAAGACAAGTTCAATACTTCCAGAGGTCCAGCAAAATTTTTGACATGGAATGATAAAAATATAACTATCGGTATGAGTAAATATAAGAAAATATTTGGATTTTGTTAATCTATACTAATTATCAAAATAAAAATTAAACAAAGTTCTTGTACATTACTCTGAGAGTTTTGTAAGAAAAATCGTATCTCTTGTTTTTAGAAAGTTCTTAAATCTTGATCTCTGGAAGTAACAGCAAATCAAAGGCGATGGTGGAGTGTTTGACCCTAGTGCCAAACAGTATCGTATGCGGCAGCAAGACCTATCTATAAAGTGCCTGATTTGTTATTCTCTTCAAAGCTGTGTTTGACGTCTTTGATTGGTTAAAAGCTTGATCGGTCATGCATCATTTATGCCTAAAGGCAATTTGTTTTTCCAGAAATCGGAGGTCAATAACAGGTTCTAGACGCCTCAAGAGCATTCGCTTAAAAAGCGTGTAACGCTCAGCAGCGATATTGGCTGGTAGCTCTTTCGATCTCTAGCTGGTTTGCCAGATTTAGGTATCGAGATAATTGTCGCCAGCCGCCATATTGTGGGGGTTGTTTCGATTAGTCATGCAGGCTGTATAGAATTTTTGAAGCCATGTAAGACATTTGGGGCCGCAGTGCTTTAGAATACCTGACGGATCATTGCCTGAGCTTTAAGCTTTACCACACTTGATCAGTTTAATTGCGGAGGCAAGTTTGGTGGATGATAGGCGGCATGGACAACAAACTTTCAGCACCGGGAGATTTCCAGATAGAAGGTTTTTGCAGTGTTTTGATGCTATTATGTTAGTTATTGGTATTTTTAAAAGTGCCGTCAGTCCATGCTAAGCAAGTGCAAAAATTTTTGCTATTGTGTTTGAAAATTGCTTAGAACTAAGAACAAGTTGAGGGGGCATGGACTTTTGTCCCTTCATGGCTGCATCTGCTTTTACCCATCCTGGAGTTTGGGGTCCAGTTTCAACATTCAAAAGGTCCAAATTCGGAACGCGGTCCGCCAGTTGAGTAGAACTATTCTAGAATATTTGCAATCTTCTTCATGTGTACGAATGTGACCAAAATAAGACAGAAAAATAGATAGGTTGTATTGACGAGTATTTGCGTTAGTTTATTTGGTGTTTACTTCTTTGCTGCCGGAAATCGTTAATACCAAGTGGAACTGATAGTAATTGTAGACTAGTTGGTTGTGAAGTTAAGATAAAGGCTATTTTTGATTACATTTTTTTTTATTTGGAACAAGAAATGATGTTGGTCCACAATTGAGTGATTAGTTATTTGTTACTGAAATAGCAAGGTCTCAGTGAGATTTCAAGTCCGACAAATTCTTGAACGATACACTATGTCAAATCAATTTTAAAGTATTATGATTGAAATAAAACAAAAATTCTTCTGCACGACAAAAATGGACTTACCGCATGAAAAAATAAATAATATCAAGAAGAAAGTTTATGGAGATGATGAGGGATTATGTGAAGGTATTTGGAGTCATGGGGTAAAATGCAATGAACCCTGAAAAATGGAGAACAACGATCTACTGTGGCGATCCCTGAAAGCAAACTGCCACAAAAAGGTGAACTGCTGCATTACATTAAATAAATTAAAACGGTTGGTCGATTGGTTGGTTTGTTGTACTTGCGCAGGCTACTATTTCGTGTATGTATTGCTCATTGCAACTGAATAATTGTTTTTCTTATTGTGATTTTGCACAGCCGTAGTTAATTTGCAGTTTTATCGAAGTTAATTTGCAGTTTTATCGCTTGAATTTTACCATGTAAAGAAAACAAGAGCAGAGTGCTCCTCCCATGTATACAAAATCACTCAAGCTACCGGTACCTAAATCTATCGCCAAAAACACGATCCAAACCAAGATTCCTTTGAACAATTTCATTTATTATTTATTTCTGCAGCATGCTTTAGAAGAAAAAAAGTGCGCGAAGCAACGCAAACTTTTCTGTTGTATTTGTAGTTAAGATGGTACAGGCGCCATTTCCCTGGATTTGTCGTAACAACAAATATTTTCACTTTTATAATTGGTATCTATTCAAGGAAGAAACGAGGTCTCAACGATTTTGTTAGGTCAAAATGAAATGAAAATTAAATAAATATACGTCAAAAAAATACCCCAAATAATTAATAAATTAAAAATCATTTTAAGCCTGTTGAAACTACATAACTTGTGACCGCCTACAGACGTCAATTAAGCAGCACTTAAATTTGAAGTGGTCAGGCTGATTAAATAAATTTCTTTATCAAACACGTTGCTAATGCATATTTCTGCTTACATGTTCTTATTATTCAGCCGTACTACAAACGTCACGCTGAAAGCCGAAGAGTAATTTCGTGACAATAATAATAACTGTTATTAAAATTATTGTATCGGTTATGTATTTACATGGTGGCTCCAGTTTCGGCGTAACTAAATTAAATGATGCAATATTCTTGTTACGTAATGGCAGGCGGTCTATAAACAGGCCAGCACTCAGTGCTTTGATACTTTTCAATACAAACTGCCTGCAGTTCATAGATTTGTAATAGAAAGAGCTAGACAACAGATACTGGCAGTTCTACCGTAAATTAGTACTTTAGTATACTAGAGCAATTCTAAGTTACATGTAATTTCAAATATGATTTATTGGGCTTGTGCAGTCGCAGTGTTTCACCTTATATCTTCTGTGGAATGTGACTTGGACAAACCAATGTCATTGTCAGATAGCTACCAATGCCGTTACGCAGCTGGTCTTACCGTCGGCAACAGAAGCACCGAATTGGAATGTTGTCAAACAATCGTCAGTAACTATTACACTAATGTCACATCACACGACCGATATTTGTCCTCGTTTCTGAAGTCTCTTCAAACTTGGAACTGTCCTCATTTTCACCAAGAATGCAAACGTCCAACGTTTAATTACACAGATTTCACATCTTTGATGTATTTAAGATTCTGCAATCGAAGTCAAATGGAAGAACGATGTTATAATGATATACAAACTGTGTTGACCAAACAAAATACTACATCTCGAGCCACAGCAAGTACATTTGATGAACTTGTTTCAAAATTGAATTTGATTTCATTAAACAACCAAGATTTAATGAATCCTTGCCTGCAAGTTGCCAAGTATGATATTGATTCGGGAGGTCATGGTCATTTCTATGAAATTATTGAGCCAATTGTGCCATTCTGTTCGTTTGTTTGGTGCGGGTTTGATGAAAACGTTTTTATCAACCAAAAAGTATCAACATGGACATGTTTGCCGAACAGGTGAGATTGGGAATTTTGGCTAATTGAAAGATTTTGCATTTCACCGCATTGTTGCAAGTGCCAACAAAACTAATTTTTCCAGAGAATTGCCGATTAGCAGCTGCTTGCCAATAATTTAGAAATTAAAAATTTCTGGAGCTTCTTTTTGATGCAGAAGCTTTTTGAGTCTCCGTTCTGAGTTACATGCTGCTGTTAAGGTCGAAAGTGCAGGTTGACCGGATGGTGAAAACGTTTTTTAGAAAATAATCATCAGATCCAAAACGCAGCAAATTTCAAAAAAAACTTTCTACGCTTATTTATGAATATCAAAACTTCTCATCATTATTGTTCGTTTTTACTTACGAACTTATAGAGAATTTTTGCTCAACTTTTGTTCTCATTGTTGATAAACCAATGGTGTAGTCAGCAAGCAAAATAACTACATCGTTGGTTTATCAACAATGAGAACGTGTCAGACGAAAAGCTTCGAGAATGAATACTTTATTTTCTGCAATTTTCAAACAAAATAAGAGAATGGCTGACTTAAATCACATTATTTGACAGATTTTTGTTTAAGTGATTTTAAAAGCAATCTTACTCTGTATTGGGTGCGAAGATTTCCCGGGCTCGTATATAAGTGCTCCACCTAAAAGCAAAACAAGTCGACTAGACAAACAAGGCTTCCAACTCCAACCAATTTATTACCGGCGCCATAGTCCCGTGGTTAGGGTGTCCAAAATACAATCTTACCCTGGGTTCAGTTCTCTTATCGGGCATAGCGAAAAGTTTAAAAATAACATTACAGCTTCTTTGGTTGACGCTTTAAGTAAACAAAAACCCAGTCTAAGTGAGGACTGAAAATGTGCATAAGCTTATATGAATGAGCCAAAAATAAGACCTAGCTCAAACAAAGACCGGGCATATGTTAATTTTTGATTTAGTAAAAGTAGTACAGACCGTTCTTGACTTACGTTTTAGTTACGTTCCGAACCCCCGAAAGTAAGTTAAAAATGAACGTAAGTTGTTACTGCACGTTCAAGTAATGTATGACCGTTCATGCTGCACTAGACATCCATAAATTCTATTACCTTATCTTATAAAACATCTCCAAATCATAAATTATGAACATAACATTGTAAACCTTGCACCTAATTGGCAAAGCAGCATACGGGCGTACGGGGCATTAACAATTTATTAAAATTTAATTAAAAAATTTATTAAAAAATATAAACTTATTTTTTTTAATAAATTGTTAATGCCCCTTACGCCCGTATGCTGCTTTGCCAATTAGGTGCAAGATTTACAATTTCCATATCTTCGCCCATAATTTTCAGAACATAACATTGTAAAATAATAACATTACATGTAATTTCAAATACGTGAATTAAATTCAAGCAACATACATGCATGTGTAATTTCAATTAAATGAGTTTTATTCAAATTTACTTACGGTTGGCAATGGTGCTTGAAGCGAGATGATGGAGGTGAAGTCACATAAGAGGTTGTGGATCGTCGACGTCACTTTCGCTATTATCGAAGAAAGTTGAGAGTTGAGGGTCAGCTCTTTTAGAGGTTGAAGGTTGAGGTTCATCGTTTTTGGAGGTCTAGGGTTGAGACTCAGCGGCTTTGGAGGTCGGAGGTTTAGGCCGAAAAAACTTATCAAAAGATGATTGGACGGTCTTCTTTTTTTCATCATAAACCAAACGATAGCATTTAATTGTATCATATATTCTATTGGCGACCTTTGTGTGGCGCTCAACGTTTGGGTCCTGTCTTTCAAAAACTGCAAGGGCTTGGTCTATATGAGAAAACCCTTCCGCCAACAATTTAGACTCAAATTTCTTTATTGGAATGGGTTCGTCATCATCATCATCTTCTTCTTTTTCGGCACGAAGCTGAACTTCCAACTCCATTAGATCTTCATTTTTTAACTTCTCACCATGGGAATCAAGCAGAATTTCAAAGTCCTCCTCCTCCAACTCGAGGTTGAGCTGCTCGCTTAGGTCGACGAGACTAGCCAGGAGGTTTTAGGCAGTCTCCTGCTGGTCATAGCCCCGAAAATCATTAAGAAATTGCAGGCAAAGATTTTTTCCACGCCGCATTGAGGTTGACCTCGGTAATCTCCTGCCATGCAGCATCAATGTTTTTGATGCATTTCAGGATGTCAAATGACTTCCAGAAATCCCTCAAAGTCAATTCAGGGTTGATAACTACAGCCTTTAGAACCACACTGTAGGTTCGTCGGGGGGGTAATATTTTTTGAAATTAGCAATTACATGTACATGTATACACCTTAATCTATTGGTTGCAGAAATGAAGTTGTATTAGGTGGGAGGTAGACGACTTGAACGTTGGGATAAAAGTCATCTAAGTGGAGGGGATGTCTGGGGGCGTTATTCAAAATGAGAAGAATTTTGAAGAGAAGGTTATTCTCTCTGCAATACAACTTAACTTCTCGGATGAAATGATGAAAAAACCAATCTTCGAAGATGGCCAACCTCACCCATGCTTTATTGTTCCACATCCATAACACTGGCTGAAAGCTCTTGGTAACATTTTTGAGGGCTCAAGGATTAGCTGCCCTGCACACCAACATAGGTTTTAGCTTGTGGCTTCTGTATGCATTTCCCAAAGCATTAAGATTAGCTTATCCTTAGCTGCTTTGAAGAATGGCATCGTCTTCTCCTCAGGGCTGATGTAGTTTTTTTCTGGCATTTTTTTTCAGAAAAGGCCAGTCTCGTCGACATTGAAAATTTTCTTAGGTGAATATCCTTCCTTCTGAGTTATCTCACGTAGAAATTCAAAGTAGCGACCCGCTGCTTCCTTATCTGCAGATGCAGCTTCTCCATTTACTGCAACATTGTGCAAATTGGCCTTCTTTTTAAACCGGGCAAACTAGCCGTGGCTGGCATTAAAAGTTTCATGTGCATTGTTTTCTCCTCCCTTGGCCTTAAGGACTTCAAAAATTGAAATCGCCTTATCTTGAATAAGATTTAGGCTCAAAGGCATACTGCGCTGACGCTGATTTTCAAGCCATATGGTCAGCAGTTTTTCCATTTCTGCAATGATCTTTTGACGTCTTTTACTTATTACCGTTGACTGCATCACCACTAAATCTTTTACGTACGCTGATATACGATCTTTCTGTTGTAAATTCTATTGTCGGTAGACGGAGGCATTTGGAAGAAACGTGCAACGCTAACATGTTTTTCACCAGCATCAATTTTCTTGATAAAAACCACCTTCGTTTCAAATGAGATGGCTTGCCGCTTTTTTTGACTACCACTATCTCTAGATTTACGCTTTTAACCAACCATATTTGCTTTGGGTTACAAATTAATCATGCAAAACAATGTGATCACAGAGACTACGCCTTGACACAAGGGTGAAACGCGGTAACCCGCTTCGCAGTGGGTACACCTGGGGTTCATTTCCCTTGTCGAGTCATACCGAAAGACTTCAAAAAATAGTATCTATAGCTTCCCTGCTTGGCGCTCGGCATTTATAAGCGGTTGTGGAGAACATGCCGGCAAGTTCGCTTGTTGTGTCCTTGGGCAAAGCACTTAAAGGGACGCCCCACCTTTATGTGGAAGACAGGTGACCCGGAAATAGCAACTCTCAAGCGAGTGCGGACTTACCGTCCAAAACATAGCGATACATCGCTTTCTCATAAATGGAAGTTAATTATGGCAAATGAAAAAAAAATCTGTCGTTCGTGCCATGTAAACAATGGACGTTAGCATCAAGCGTAAATAGCAACTGAACGAACGTCTCAAGGCTGGTTTCCATTAAGCGTAGATTGCAGCCGTAGCGTGAAAAATTCTTTGTTCAATGCAGTATGCGCGCAGCGAGAGAGAATGCCCCGCGCAAAAACTAAATAGAGAAACAAAGAATTTTTCACGCTACATCTAATGGAAACCAGCCTTAATGCACATTATACTACGGAGAGCGCGGTGAACAGGGTAGAGGCAAGGCACATTCAGTCTGTCGTTCGTTCTTTCGTGCCATGTAAACAATGGACGTTGGCGTGACGCGTAAGTAGCCACTGAACGAACGTCTCACACTACGGTGAGTGCGCTAAATTCAAATGCACTTACACAAACGCTTTCTTTCATAATTTTAAAATTTCAATTTATTTTTTTGCTTTTTTTTACAAAATTTTGAACGTGAAATCGAAAAACGTATGACGAATAAACATAAGTAGAGAACTGTCTCTACTTCGAAAACAATGGTCACCACTTACCAAGTCTTCAAGAGCATCGGTGACAAGGTGGGATTTGCTAAGTAATCCAAAGTTATTGCTCGATTTGACTTTTATAAATTTGGGTACACTTTTATTTTGGGAATATCAACCGTTTGCTGAAATCTTCGTTTCCTCTCTCCTCTGGTTAGTTATCTTCCGATCACGCCATTGCTCTTTGGTCTAGTACAGTAGACGCCGCTTATTAAGCCCACGGTTTATGAGTCCACCCACATATTGAACCCAAATTTGTCTGGCCCAGAATTCTTCCATTTGGCTGTGCATTAACAAAACTCTCCTTATGTGCCCAAAAACCATTTAATAAGCCCAAATTTTCCACGCAATTTTTTTTTAAATTTGTTTAAAAAGCTTCATAACTAACAAATTTTATTACGTAATTCTTGATTTTTTCTCTGTATGAATAAGCATCAAGCATTTTGGTTACTGTCTAAAATTCTTCTGTTTTGTCACAAACCCTTCATGTCTAAAACCTGATTGTGTTTTACATGGAGCAGGTTGCACCTGCACGATAATGCGAGAAAAAGGGAACTCAATGAAATAATGAAAAAACTTCGCAATACACAAACTACGGTCAATCAGTAAAGCGGCAGTGATCAAAGAAAAAACCCACTGCCAAAATAATTAGAAAAAGTCGTCCGTCGATTAACAAGCCCACCCGCTTAACAAGTCCAAAATCGTCCGGTCCCGAGGCGAGCTTAATAAGCGCCTTCTACCGTAATTGAAAACTCCGATCTGTTTGACGCGAGGCTCATCTCCTTTGTCACAGACGGGCTAGTAGGGTTATAAAAGTTTTACCAATATGCATAATTTTGCTATAGCTTTTGATTATAAAGAGGTGTTTTGGTGATGTACAATGTTTTAATGTCAGGAGTAGAGGCCTAGTATTTTGGTAAGTTTAAAAATATTGACACAGAATTAATAAACGCCAAATAGATTGGGAATTGCTTAACGAAATTATTAGTTGTCACGTCGCCCATATATGTTTTATCGACGCATGCTCAATTGATTTTCATACCGTTCGTACATGTGATACTATAAATAAACTCTTACTTAGGTCGCAGCATAAATATGCTGAACTGTCTGCCTAATCAGATCATAACCGCATTTAGGTTTCTCCTCTAACCCAACGCGAAATGTGTAAACACTATTTTATTTGTCATAAATTTGTCTCTTTAGCACAAAAGATGACTTTTTGACAGTCCTTCGCTACAATTGATTTCCAAACATAGTCTTGTGGTGGAACCAACGATATTTTTTAATCGAAGTTGAAGCAGTGTTGTCAATGAGAGAACACCCAGATTAGATTCAAAAAGTATAACCCTGTTTACAAAAATCTTAGTTTTCAGCATTATCATCTAAGTAATTGAAAATCGCCTTTTAAAAAGAATAAATACCTCAAGAGTCTAACACAATGTCATTTCGGGTATGCTCATCATTATTACGTCATTGTGGTAAACTAAAAGCGTTGAAGACATTGCATAAATGTTTTTGGCCTAAATACAGCAGAATCATTAATAATCTTTGTTCCCCAGGTGTCAATTTTACTTAATGTTCTATCTCGTGATGAAAATTGGTCTAGCTGTCGCCATTGTCATTTGCAACGCCACTATTTTGGGAGTGCTGTATCTCAATAAAGACCAAGATGTGCATTCTATTTATCGTCTGTCTTTGGCCATTGCTGACTTTATAATGGGTATAATTGTGATTCCAACCAACATTGGAACAATGTATCAGCATCTTTTCCGAAGTGTATCGTTCACTGAGTTGCAGAATGCTACTGATTTCAGGATTGTTAATGATAGTTCTTTGGCAATGCAATTGGCATCAACTCAACTGAAAGAATTGAACAATTTACTACCTGATGCTCTTTCCAGCGAATACGTGAGCGCCGTTGGTTTCTTTACTGTGTTATCATTCAGTATGTCGATATACAGCATGGTTGCTGCTAGCTTAGATAGATTTGTGGCCATATCTCGTCCTTTACGATATGATGATACCAAAGCAATTTTAGCTGCAAAAATTGCAGTAATATCTATTTGGTTTGCTGGAATAGCCATTGCCGTTCTTCCTATAGCTGTTCCTGATTTGGGCTATGCTTTTGTTGCTTTCAATTTAGCGAAGTTGGGTGGAAAGCCATTCCTCATTTTGTACTCAGTTATATTTTTTCTTCCAGTTTTGGTGATGTGGTCTTCAATAATAGCAACTTATGCTGCAGCTCGGCCCGGCTTGAGGAAACATGATAAACAACTTCAAACTGATCATGAAATGCGACTTTTAGGAACTCTAGGAGTTATGATAGCAGTTTTTTCGATATGCGTTGTACCTTTGGTCTCAACATTGATAGTAAGTGCATTTTTACCGTTTGCCGATATAACAGACCAAGAAAATTTCGATTCAGCTGCTACTACAAAATTTCTGACTGTTCAACTCACATTGGGTTTCCTTTTCTCCACCAACAGTCTCTGGAATTGTTTTATTTACAGCACTCGAGAAACTAATTTCCGTAGTGCTGCAAAGTTGCTTTACAAAAGAATAGCACAACGATTAAAACTGGATGCTGCCTGGAATACTGTTTTACGAAAACGTGACGTACAAATAGCTGTAAATACTTAATTGTGCGCAGTGTTCCCATATTGTAAACTCGTTAAATGTAATGCATTTAACAAACGATATGAGTTTTGGAACATAAAAATGGAGCATTTTCACGTTAATGGTCGATTCTTATTGTTTGGGATAAGGCAAAACGTGGAAAGGTAAATGCAAATAAAATAAACACTTACACATGTTGACAACAGAAGCCCGCACCCTCTTCGTATTGCACACCGTTTTTGCTGAAATTATCATCATTCATTTCTAAGCATAAGTTTAGATTTTTTATTAAGGCTTATTACTTTTTATGTTTTTTCTCGAAGCCATTCTACATCAAACTAGACGTAACCATAGTTGTTGTAAGGAGAGGGAGAGTAACAAGGAATGAAAATGAATTCTATTTATCTCCACATTTTTTGAACCGCCGAAAGTGATCACAGAAGGTTGCGATGGGCGTGACTATAATTTATGTATAAATATTTTAAACAAGTGATGTCGATGTGACTTTTTCAGGGAATGCTGATGTCCATATAGGGTGCTTTACTCCCTTTTATGGTTGGGCCACTGGACCTACTTTAGCGATTAACTTATTTTAAAAATTGTTACTATTATTTGTCACTCGTATTGCACAATCTGATGGTAGTTATCCCCTGTTGTTGGCAATAGAAAACTATTAAGGATATACGGTGTTTTTGTTCATTAGTTTTGTGTTCTCTGTGTTTTCATTTATTGATGTACTGTTCTCATTCATTAGCGTTTGCTGTGATTATTTGATTTTGATTGTAAAAGCAAGGTGTTGTTGGAATCAAAACGTTCAAAGAGCTAGCGCAGCAAGTTACTTGCTAAGACATTGACTTTGGACCAGATTTTCTTGTGTAATTAATCATTCCTTAGATTGTATACGCTATTACATCAATATGGAGTGAAACTGCATTCAAGTGAAAGCAAATTGAAATAGGGCCGAATCTACTGAACTTATGATCGGATTTAAAGAACAAGTCTGATCCAGTTTAAGTTGGAATTTGTTTAGTTTAAAGTAATTTTGTGGGATTGCTAAGGCTGAAAAATGTACCCGGTAGTGCATACGCCACAAACTTATTAGTACAGTCAACTTCGAAAATAAGGGATGCGAATTTTTCTCTTATAAGAGGCTATTTCAAATGGTCCCAATAGTTTTCAATGCAAAACAATACTAAAATATTCGCTTATTAGGGATCCGGATATAAGGGATTAAATTTCAAAGTCTGAATTATAATTTTCTGGGTAATTTCAATTAGTTGAAAGGGATCGATTTTTGTTCTGATGATGCGTCAAAATAACTTTGATCGACATCTGTTCTTCAAAATCTTTGCGAAAATGATACATGTTCATTATCGCTGCATCTAAACGTTGTTCACATCTTTGATACAAAGAATCATTATCAGAAGTTAAGGACATAAACAAACGGCACGGTGATGAAATCACTGAAATTACAATGCTACAGGCGCGGCAAAGGATGGACTGTTTGAAGAGGTACACAATAAAAAGTGATATACCACAGGATGTTAACGAGGAGTTCAAGGAGGCCGCTGAGAAGGTGGACAAGCACCTGACTATGACCAGGATCCAAAAAGCACGCAGAAAAAAATCACAGACTTTTTCAAATGAATAAGTTGCTGTTGAGATATGGATTTAAAGTTGATGTAGATTAGGTGGTAACTGGCGAATAAATCTGTAATCAAGATTTGACCAAATTGTTTATTGAGTTTGTTTTGTGTGTTTTCATCAAGTTTCTTTCCGGGGAAATGTGTGAAAAGCTTCAAAAAGGATGTTTTGAGCGTTTAAAACTTGCGGTCTTAGGGTATCGGATCAAACTTTGCATCAGTCGCTTATAAGGGAAATTTGGATAAAAGAGATTAATTGAGCTGGTCCCGACGGATTCCTAATATCTGAAATTGACTGTATTTGTAACTTTGTGTTGCTAAAAAAAATTAAACAAACTATCTTACACATATAAAACAGAATTTTGCTAGTACGTACGTGCACTTTAACTCTTTCGAAACTACTAGTTGTATAAACATAAAAGTTGGCAGAACTGATCATTGCTCCTGGGTGAGTGTCATAAAGGTATGTGATGCCATGATATAGTCATAACAAACGATAAATTTTTTTTTGCATTTCTTGACTGAGCAAAACGGTTTGCTGTTGAAACAAAATCCAGCATTAACTTATCAACTGGCAAAAGTTGTCTACTTAGGATTTAGGATGACGTCATAATTGGCAATTGATGGTAAAAATTGTTTTTACTGTTTTCTAAAAAGGCAGTGGCTATTTTTACGTGACCGCAAGAAAATTTCTGTCGGCTATTTTTACGTGAACGTAAAAACGTTTGTGTGGGCTATTTTTACGTAACCCCAAGAAAATTTCTCTAAACTTTCTTATGTGACCGGAAAGAAATTTGTTGTCTGATAAGTAATTGCATTAAAATTTTCCTTTTTCGAAACTATTGGTGACGTTAAAAACTTCGAAAACAGCTTTACTATTTGGAAAGTTTGAAAGCAAGAATATGTCTTTCGTTGTTGGTACAATTTCAGCTCGTAGCTTAGGTTTTCTCATAGTCATTGGAAATAGTCTCATCAACGCAGTCTCTTCTCAGGTAGCAACCGGTTCTCAGTCCTTTATTAGTCTCCGGTAATAACACCTGGCCAGGCGAGGTGCGTTACTTCAGCTATCTAGTATCTCTTGTTACTCAGTTGCCTCTTCTTTCCTAGGATGCACACAGTTATATCACAGTTTTTCGTCGCCCAAGTTTCCGCTGAAGAAATTTAGCATTTTGGTAATGTTCTCTGTAGCTTTTGCTGAAACAAAGATTTTTTAAACTCATTTCTGTAGAATGTGGAGTATCTTTCAAGCAGCACTCTTAGTTACAATATTCGAGACACTTACAACGGAGTTTTAAAGCGCTCGCTTTTATGATTACCTCTGGTCCATGCCAAGAAAAAGTTCTCTGGCTTTTGGGTCTCCATAGCACTTCGCTATATCCCCATTCTGAGAAAAAGATAGTTAAACAATAACTTCAAAAAAATTAAGCGAAATGAACGTGCATTGCCATTATAGTACCTCAGCTTCCTTAACAATTAGCCTATTGCGCGGCTATAAATTCCACTCTCCGATACTGTTCTTCCGTAATCTAGTCTATAGCTACTCAATTTCTCGGTTACAGTACAACTACACATACTGTACATATGGTTTCAACACAAGTTGTATTATAACAAAAAATTCACTTAATGGAATGAAGTGGGAATATTTGCAACGATAAGATTACGTAATAAAAGTTATCACTGACATTGTCGCGTTTTAACTCTCTGTCTACCAAAAAAATTCCATGCAAATTGTACCATTGGGGTCCAATGGACCCCAGATTTCAAAAAAGCATTTAGCCGTAAACATCTTACACAAATCAACAGATTAACATTAAAAACTGTAAAAACGAACAATTTAAACACAAAAACAAGTAACAAACACAATAAAAAAAATGCGCTATTTAGGCCTTATCATAAAATGAAATTTATTCGAGTTAAAAACACCTCAAAAGTTTGTTTCGCCTAAGGCGGCTCGTCAGGAGGTAGTTCTAAAACACAACACTGGCATAAGATGATGTGTTTTAGAACTACCACTGACGAGCCGCCTTAGACGAAACAGACTTTTGAGGTGTTTTAACTCGAATAAATTTCATTTTATTTTATAGCTCTGATTCTATCATTGAGCTCTCTATTGCCAAATCGACCGACTACGTAGGCCTTATCATATGTATTTAGGTAAACAGCCAGTCAAACGATTACATGATGCACTGCAATTATCTGATACAGCTTTTCCCGGCATTTATACAATGATTTGCATGTTTATGAAGTTTTGTAACTGCTTGTTCCCAATCATCATTTTCGTAAAAAAAATGCAACAACATAGGAGTTCAAATAACTAATATCAACACATAAAAGCAAGGCCGATTTAGTCAGCACAATGGTTGATTACACAAAAGCCAAAACGCACAATTTTTCAATACTCCAAACCAGTGCAAACAGTTACAAGGCGTTTGGAATACTGCAAATACGTGCTATCGACACTATTAGTTTTAGCCTATTAATGATTGCATTGTATGCAAATAACTTGCATACAATGTTCTTGACAAATGTTGTATGCAATATGAAATAAATATGCAAATGTTCTTAACAAATGTTGTTATTGCAGGCGCTGCACGCTTGTCTGCATTTTTGATCTTTGCTTCTTTCACAAAGATAGCATCTGGCTTTCTTTGCCTTTGTTGCTTGGTTTTCGGTTGCAGCAGTCCTTTTTCTATTGCTTTGAGGCTTAATTGCACGCCCTTTTTGACATTGACAGAACACTTGATATTCCAGCAAGCTCTTTTTCCTTCTTTTCTTGCTAAAAATCCGATTATTTTCATCATGCAATTGTTGCCATACTACGTAAGCATTGACAGCGCTAACGTCAATCATGTTGTAAAATAAAGCTACTGGCCATCTTCTAGTCATCCTCTTGCAGGTGTACGTTCCAACCATCCTATCCAAAATGTCCACTCCACTTTTGGTGCGGTTGTAATACAAAATTACTTCAGGCTTCTTTTCAGCAGATTTTGAAGCTATTTTAGGAAGTGAGTGAATCGTCGAAAGCGTATTAACCACACAGTCTTTTTGGGTGCAATACGATGCGATCATAGCATCATTCTGAAATCCAAAAAGTGTAGAAGTAATGTCACGACCTTTGAAAACTGTGAATTGCGGAGGCAATTCTGGTTTGTTCTTCTGAATAGTTCCAACCAGAGTAAGCTTCTTTTTTTGCAGATCTCGATTAAGCGGGATGATAGTAAAAAAATTATCGCAAGTTATATTCCTAAAAGAATGTTCAATTTCTTTGACCAAATCTTTGACTACTCTTGCTCCCTGGTTTACTTCTCTTCCAACTGCAGGATTTTCTCCAGTATAAACTTGCATCTTCCATGCATAAGATGTGTTGGCTTGGCATATTGCCCAAATTATAATTCCATACTTTCCAGGTTTTAAAGGAATATGCTGCTAAAATGGCCATCTTCCTGTGAAACAAACTAATTGTTCATCAACAGTCGTAAGGAGACCTGGAGTGTGGGCATCACGCAAATTCAAATCCCATTGCTCAAAGACATCTCTGATAGGCTGATATTTTTCTTCAGATCTTTTTCTTCAGATCTGTTTCTTCTTCGTGAATTAGCGTCATCAAGCCGAAGCACTCGTAGAATCTGTTGATATCGATTTCGGCTTCTTTTTCTTCTTTTGGAAGGGATCCACATCCACGTCAAAAACAGCAGCGAGACAGCAATGTTGTTGAATTGTTGAATGATCCACTGTTTCGAAATCAGATGCTGGCAGTGATGGTACTCAACCAGCATCGTGTGTCGACATCCAAAACCGTCAGTCCACGTATTCCTGTGGGTGCCCGATGTACGGTGCATGTCAGAATAATGTGGTCTGCGGTTTGTTCTGCAGTGCCACACTCGCAATTCGATGTTAAAGCAAGGCCCCATTTGTGCATGAACGACTGAAAACACCCAACATCAGCCCGAAAGCGGTTGAGCCTGACCCATGATGATCTGGGCAGGCCCATCCCTATTGGCCTAGTGCTCGCCCTAGGAATAAAAATACGGAGATCAGATGAGCACTTCGAGTATTTCGTGCTTCATTTAAAGTCAATCTATTGAGCTGCACGAATATCCAATTCAGTTGGATCTTGCAGTAACTTCCGTGCAGTGGGCACAAAGGGGCGTCTAGATTTTAGTCTCTCTCTGTGGCCGTCTGGGGACCCAGCCAATAATTTATAGAGAATATGGTCAGGGTCCAAACTGCCACGATATGCCAGGGAGAGCGTTGCTCCTAATCGGTGAAGCTCAACCGGCTGGATACCTGCGAGGACGGGTAAATAGTCTGTTGGAGTTGGACGCAGGCATCCAGTGACGATGCGCAATGCGTCATTGAGAACACTATCGATGAGGCGAGTGTGTGTACTGCGACAACAAACTGGTGCACAGTACTCTGCAGTAGAGTAGACTAGAGATAGGGCAGCTGTACGCAGTGTTTTAGCTCCAACGTCCCAACTTAAGCCTCCAAGTCGTCTCATCAGTGCAACGCGCGTTGTTAGTTTTTTGTGCAATGCCTCAAGATGGTGACGAAACGTAAGTGATCTGTCCAATTTAACCCCAAGATGGGTAGGGACTGGACAGAATGGCAAGCGTTTACCATTGTTGTAAACATTAAGCTCACATTTGGCCTCTCTGTTGTTCAGATGGAAAGACGTCGTCACCGTTTTTGCGTGACTGAGCTGTAGCCTCCAAGTCTGGAGATATGTTGAGATTGTAGCCATGTCTTGGCTTAAGACCCCCTCCAGGTCCTTCCAGTCATCAGAAGAGTATAACAGTGCCAGATCATCGGCATAAGCATACCTTCTGGAGACCGTTGAAGGAAGATCGTACACATAGATATTGAAAAGAAGGGGTGCCAAGACCGATCCCAGTGGGACGCCGTTTTTCAGACGTCGCAACCTGCTTCGCTTGCTGTCACCGGTAGTAAGGGTGAAACTTCTGTTCCGGACAAGTTCCATGATTATAAGGACCTTGTGCTTATCCGGGAGAAGTCTCAGCAGCTTGCAGGTGAGGCCACGATGCCAGACAGTGTCATATGCAGCTGTCAGATCTACAAACACAGCACCGGCCTTCTTTTTAGCCTCGAAAGAATCCTCGATTTTTTGTGTTAGCAAGACAACTTGATCAACTGTCGATTTACCATGTCAAAACTTAGCCTGCTCGCCTGGGAGCAGGGGGTCGATAATAGGTTCAGTACGGGCGTAGATCAGTCGTTCAAGGATCTTGTAGGGGACACAGAGCAAGGAGATGGGGCGGTAGCTTTTTGGGTCCTCTACAGGCTTGTTTGGCTTTGGGATCGCAACTACAAATGCTCTCCTCCAGACTTTGGGAATTTTGAGTTGGCGCAAGCAGGAAGAGAGGAAGCCAGGTAACCAGGACTTCAAAGCAGTTCCAGCATGGATTATAAGCTCCGGACAAATAGAGTCAGGGCCCGGAGCTTTCCCTGGCTTAACGTGTTGGAGAGCGGCAGCAAATTCTCTGGGCGAGAAGTCGCCAGAGAGATTTACTGGAGATGGTATCAAGGCCCTCCATCGGTCAGACACTTCTTGAGAAATAAGTCGAGACGACTCACGATGAACACCCTCGTATTTTCCGTTTCTTACCAGTGGAGCAGCAATGGCGTTAGCTGAAACGGGACAGTTACGGGGGCTGTGTCTCGACCTGCCAGTGAGGTTGTTAATTGTGCTCCATGCCTTTCTGCTTGAGTGTGAGAAGTCAATGTTTTGGATTGCCTCCGACCATCGGTCTCTGCGTTTCTTGTCAAGCCTAGTTATTAGGGCTGTAGCAGCCCTACTTGACTGGTCTCTAGCAGGGGACTGCAGGAACATTTGGTAGAGGGCCTCACACTTAGCATCCCAACACGGTATGTAGGTGTTAAGACGACCGCGTGGGATACCTTTTTGGGCTGCTTTGCTGAAGGTATTGCAAAGGTCCAGGTAGGCCTGATCCATATTTGTTGAATCAGGTGATGGCAAATTCCTTGCAAACTTGTTTGTCAAAGACTTATAGTGGCTCCAGTTGGCCTTGCGGAAGTTCCATCACTTTACAGGCCTTCCCGGTATTGGGAGGGAAAGCCTTGGTGGTGTTGTAAGTGAAGGCCGATGTTGTGACCTAGGAAACTTCTCCAAAACGCATCTATAAGGCAAGCGACTATCAGGACCGACGGTGGTGAAGGCAAGATTCGGGTTAGTGCCAGTGTTCCAGCGCCCAGAGTGAAAGCTAGGTTCGATTTCGGCTCATGAGTTTATTGAAAATAGGTCTGCCGCCCTCTTTACTGCAAAGCTGAGCAACATTTTTGCTGTTTAATTTATAAACATCGATAAGAATTACCACACCCAAAAATTTGTCAAATTCGGATTGATTTATAGCAACCCACTTGTTTTTTGTAAACAAGTAATCCTTCAGCATTTGTCCAATTACGAACTTTTTCTTGCAATTTGTCTCTAAAAAATAATCTGAATGAATTAGGCATTGAATCGCATTGCGATTTTGCAAAGCCTGAAGGGCCTGGTCTCTCGTGGTATATGTTACAATAAACAGTTCGGCTAATGTTACTTGTATGGGGAGTTGCTGACCAATTTTCTAAAGATGGTAGAAGTATCTTGATCTTCATCAATATCAAAGATATCAGAGGAAGACAATTCTTCCACACTTAGATCCGCCGTCATCCGACGACTCAATCTGTTCTTCTTCTCTCCATCTTTCATTATCTTCACTCTCCTCCAGAAGCTCTAGAATCTCATCATCTTCTAAGTAGCTTGCCATTCTTTTGAGAGGTTTATTTTCTAACCTGACTGCCATTTGCAATTATAAAAAATACTTGTACAAACTAATACCTTTTTTATTAGTGGTACCAAACAACAGATTAGTTGTTTCAAAACAAAATGACTTTATCAGTAAAAGCTCAGCCAGTTTAAACTAAACAATGCAGGTTACTTATTACCAATGGACCCCATGGACCCAATGGACCCAATGGACCCCATGGTATACGATGCTGATTTTTTTTATGCCATATTGGTTTTTCTGAGATTTGTGATACTCTACCTCGTTGAAGATCAACTAAACTTAGGAAAAATCAGGTAATATGGAAGACGTGTTTGCTATGTGTTCTTAGTAATGAAAGATCAAATTTTATTTTGGGGTCCATTGGACCCAATGGTAGACAGAGGGTTAATAATAATATAGAACTTTCAGTTCTATCTCAATCTTGAATTTCTTTTAAAATTGAGGCGACGTATGATAGTCGCTCGGATGATTAGGTCTGACTGCAACTTAATAAAACTTGGAAAAGACTGGCTTCCACTAAAAAACCACCTTAAACCACTTTAATACAGAATATTATATTCGCAGAAATAATACTTCACAACTTCAAGCTTCTTCGCTCAACGACCTCAAAATTAGCCGCTTTACTACAAAATCAGGAAACCGCCAAAACTAATTTCACCAATAACTGTTCAATACTCGCCACGTCCACAGAATCCACAATAAATTTTCACAACAAAAAAACAATGACCCTTCTTTACTTCGTCAATCACGCTTCTCTATACTAACTACTACTCTACTAACTAAAAAAAATCCCGTCGCCTTATATATAAATCGAAAAACAATCCAGAAAACGCTAGAACGAAATCACGTGAAAAAAAAGCATTTCAAGTTATGTAATCGGTTGTCGAAATTCTTCAGAGAAGCTACAATCACAAGATCAATCTGGAATTTCACTGTGTCGTAATAGCAATTGTTACGTAACAAAGGCGTACTTACAGCAAATACATTAGCGAGGAAAAAAGGTCTTTTTTTCTCAATCAGTAGCCGAGCAAATAAATGACACAGCACTTTACACAAATATGAAAACAATTCTTACAAGGCAAATTTCCTTATTCGTGACAGACATTTAGACGAATGTATTTTTTCACTTTCCTATTAAATCTCCCTACAAGCCACCCCAAAAGTACGCGTAAGTGTGCAAGTCAATTGTGCAACACAAAATAGACATACAACATCAAAAATTCGAAGCAACAGGAATCGAGCTACGAATTCTCTGCCATATGGCAATTTCGACAAAACCATCGTTTTGTCTTCGGCGTTTTTTTCATTTTTACACATTTGAAATGGTGCCAGTCGAAGCAGGAATCACAACCCAAGCATTTTGCAGTCTTTAGATCCATGGTATAAGTCGTACAGAACCACGCTCCTTGTTTTCGGACATCTGTGACATGTCGTACTACTTTCCAGGCATCGAAAGAAAAATACTGTTTCATTGATTAAAGAACAGCATGCTCATGCTCATCTAAGCATTTCATGGGGACTGTTTCAAGATGCGTTTCTACCTGATGTTTTTTGATCAACGGCTTAGAATTGGAATATAGAACAGCATTCACGAATTTTTTGTCCACAAAACAGCCTATTCTTCTTCTTCTTCTTTCGGCTTCTCTCTATTCGGGGTCACCACAGCGCGAAAGTATTTTCCATTTCTCCCGAACGACTTCGTCTCCTTCATTAGCTCCAACCCTTTCCATGTCTTCTCTTGCCAAATCCATCCACCTTCTCCTTGGCCTCCCTCTTTTCCTTCTACCTGGCAACGCCATTTCCATCATCGTTTTTCCCACGTAGCCTTCTTCTCTCCTTTTCACGTGGCCATACCAGCGTAGCCTTGCATTCCGAAGTTTGTCTCCCAGCTTTGCGATTTTCGCAGTTCCTCTCACGTATTCGTTTCTTATCTTGTCCTTTCTTGTTACTCCCAGTGCCCGTCTCACCATTTTCAACTCTGCAACTTCCATTTTTCCCACCTGTCTTTCCGTAACTGCCACCGTTTCCATTCCATAAAGCATGGCTGGTCTGACAAGACTCTTGTACATTTTACCCTTAACCCTTGCTGATAACTTCCTGTCGCACAGAACTCCAGACACCTTCTTCCAACTCATCCAGCCTGCTTGGATCCTTCTCCTCACTTCTTCCTCACATCTTCCATCGCTACTAACTGTCGAGCCCAGATATTTGAAGTTTTTTGCTCTCTTTAACTTTTCTCCTTGTAGCTTCAACTCTTCTCCATCATCCACATCCCCAGCCTTCAAATACTCGGTCTTGCTCCGGCTCACTTTCAGGCCTCTTCTCTCCAGTGCATTTCTCCACATCTCCAGATCATTCTTTAGCTCCCTGCAATTTTGCCTAGACAGCACTATGTCATCTGCAAACAGCATATCCCATGGAGCGTTCTTCCTGATGTCCTCCGTCAGCTTGTCCATGATGATGGCAAAAAGGAATGGGCTGAGTGCTGGGCCTTGGTGAAATCCAACACCTACCTTGAATTCCTCAGTCAACCCTGTAGCACTTCTCTCAGTTGTTGTCGCTCCGTGATACATGTCCTCAATAATCGTACATGTCCCTAATAATCGTCCACAAAACAGCCTATCATTTCTGCAAAAGTATAAAGTAATGCCGTTAAGTGTCGGTCAACAGTAAGCTTGGCGTTTTAAAGTTAATTATAACGTTGTAAACTGATTTTATAACAAGGTATGTTTTACTGGCTATTTTACCCGTTTACACTGCATTTGACAATAAGAGCAAATCTGACGATAAGATAAGATGGAAATGCATCCATGGAGACCTCGGAAAAACTAGCCAAAGCACATGGAGTGCATTGGTATGGGAATATTTTCATGGGACAATGATGATGTCTTAAAAGAGCGTTGGATATTAAAGTGGTTGGAAGAATATGATACTGTTAATAAACTTTCGAGGATTACGACGTGAATCCGGCCAACTCTGTTAAAGGAGACCAAACCGGAAAATAACGGTGGATCTCCCTCTTGCTTCTTAAACTTGATTAACCACTTTGTAACTAGCGCTAGAGAGTCCCCACTAATGACCGTTTAGCAAAAGCAAGCCGATTCACCAAACTCTGATGTCAAGTGAAACTACACTTTTCAGTCCGTCACCTATACACGGATGACATCTTATGAATTCATATGAAAACATAGTTGTTACCTTTGATTCTTGCTATAGGTGATTTCATCTCAAATGGTCTGGGGCGTTTTAATCCTTTTTGCTTCTTGTTTGATAATCCAATTACAGTGATGCCTATTCCTTTGGGCCTACCTCGCTTTACTTGCTTTGAAGGCATTTTTATTGCGCTTACCACCTGATCTGCAAAACAATGACATCATATTGATGTCAGCGTATATAGCTATCCACATTATTCCTCTGCATCATCTGATACAAAATTTTTTTAAATGGGACGAGATGAAAAGACTAAAGCGTTTGCCTCGCAATAAAAGGGCATTCACAGCTGCCCACCCAAACTTTCAGCGCGAAGGGTTTAGTACGTAAAAACTAAGAACGCAGTGTCATTCGGAAGGCTGTTTCTCTACGGTGACATGTACTGTACAATATAGTTCAACGGTGTGATAGATACACATACGCAACAGCAATCGGGGTCGGGTATGCGGATAGTTCGTACCTTCTAACGTTGCCCTGCAGGAAGCTTGGGGAGAGTTTTCCATGACCGCGAGATATTTCTTGTGGTTCTTCTGAGCTTACTTCGTCCTGAAACCATCTTTCTGGTGCAGCTACAATCGTATTGCTGCGAGGAAATTTTTGTTGTTGTAATAGAATCGTGTTAGAGTTGGGTAAACCTTCTCGTTCGATTAGATCATGGGACGGCCTCGCTTTTTCGGTGGGAGACAATTTATCTTCTAGGTAAGCTTCTGTAAAAATACCACAATACCAGTCAGTATACTTTCCCATTTGTACCAAAATAATAACTACACCTTTCATACATTAGATGGTTCATTAGCATCGGTAGACCTGAGCTGTTCTTAACCCCATCAGAAGTAAAGCGGCATGACGTGAGACCAACTTCCCAGCTCGGTATTCAGCACAAAAGTGACAGCAAGGAGAAAAGTCAGTTAATTCGTGTAGGCTCAATAGTAAGGCACATGATACCCCATCCTTCAAGTGGCAAAGACGAACAATCTACCCGTCGCAATGACCCAATCTAACTCAAGACTAACTCAATTTTACCTACAATGGAAACTAGCCTTAATACAAAACGCATACTTAGTTCCAAGTATACAAATTGAGAAAGGCAATATTATCTGTTGGCCCATACATGATAAGTCACAACAATGATGGTGTCATTAAAATTTAAAAAGCTGCAACCAAGAAGAACATAAAGCCAATTGAACACCGTAAAAACATCACTTCCACTAAAATTTTTTAGTAATAAAAGAAGTCCTTCATCGGGCCTTTGGGTGAGGCCTTATTACCTTGTGTAATTATGCAAATGCTGAGCGTCAAAAAGAAGATCTATAAAAACAATTTTGAAGTATTAGCAATTATTGGACAAGGGAATTGACCTCACGCCTATAACCAGTAAAGTAGTTACTCAAACCACTACCCCACAGCGCCGGTTTTGGTGGTGTATCCTGTCAATACTTGTTTCTATTTATGGCAATTCGTAAATAGAAAAATAAAAGAAACCTTAGCAAACTGCAGACAGTGACACTATTTCGACCTATCAGGTCTCTTCAGTGCAGTTGGTGACCAATAAGAAGCTAGAGGCTTTTAATAAAGCATAGCTTAGACCGTCACACTTGTGGGACCAAATACTAGGTCCACTGTAGTGGATGGTCTGTCAACCTCTGCGAAGCCATATCACTCGTGAATGAGTGGCGGTTGTCGCAGGTGCACTAAGTCTAACAACTGCTAGAACAATAGTGCTGTCACAGCCGAGTGGTCACAAGGTCTTAAATGTATAGTAATGCAAGAGGCCAGCGATGCACTTAGCAAACTGCAGACAGTGACACTGTTTCGACCTATCAGGTCTCTTCAGTGCAGTTTCTTATTGGTCACCAACTGCACTGAAGAGACCTGATATTTTAAAACAAATAAAACAAGGTCGAAACAGTGTCACTGTCTGCAGTTTGCTAAGTGCATCGCTGGCCTCTTGCATTACTATACATAAAAGAAACCTTGTTTGATACAGTGACGAGCAAAAAAGTAAGACTTTTTTTATTTTTAGCAAGAGCCAACTACCTTGAAATCAAATTGAAATTAATATTTTCCAGGAAAGCAAACCCTTTAACATTAACACAGTCTGAAAACTACTCTTTTGTGGCATTAGTTGACAAAATTTAGGCAATAATAAAAAATTTACCTATTAAATTTTTTAATTTTTTAGCGGTCTCAAACCCCCCACAATATACAGTATATATACCACAAGTTTGTTTGTAAATCATTACTGGTCTGTTTACTTTTACATCAAGTATTACATATAATTAAAATCTTCATTTCTTGAAGATCTCAAACATAAAAAAATGTCTTGAATATTAAATTATTCCCTCCCCCTACAATGGGTACTGCGTTGTCTTCGAAATTAAAGTAGTACCCTTGCCTCAAAGATCACTACAGATTTTATTTTCCACCAATTTATTTAGAAATGGTCGCTAAATATGCAAGGAAAATAAGCTTTCAAGATATATGACTCAAAACTTACCTAAAAGTCTAGGTTTATTACAATTTGCAACTTTCTGAGTTTCGATTAGATGACTTTTTTGACCGGCACCGAGTACCTAAAATATGATCAGTTATTATCTGCTACAGGTTAGCCTAAACCATGTAACATTATGTATTTTTGAAAAGTCAATTTCTTCAAGATTCAGAAAATATTAAGTTTAAATAGAATATGTTGTCACTCACAATGAAACAGAAGCTTTTTCACACCCCTTCCATTTGTTGAGAAACAAGAAGCATACATGAAAATTTGATTTAGAGAAGCCAAATATCTGCTAGCTTTTAAACTTGTATTTTAGCTTCCATAACCTTGGAAACTTGATACAAAACAAAAACTTTAGTGGTGAAATATTTGCAATTTATTTTCCCTTTTTAAAGGGCGTATTTTTTCTAAAACTTATTATTTAGTGAAGGGAAGTCGAAAATTTTTGTAGGGTTTTGAACTGATACGGTATGATGTAAGGTATTTATTTTTGATCAGTAAATATGATGTACCGCTTAGCCTAGACTATTTAAAGTTATGTATTGCTGAAAAGTACATTTATTAAGCTTTTAAATGATACTGGTATTTAGCAACACATGATATTTTTTACGCACCATATCTACTTTTATTTAATTACCATACAAATTTTGTTAAGCATATTTTTTATCATTGCTTGAAATTTTGTCAAGTTGTGCCACAAAAGAGTAGTTTCCAGACTGTTAATGTTAAAGGGTTTGCTTTCCTGGAAAACATGTAATTTCGATTTGATTTCAAGGTAGTTGGCTCTTGCTGAAAATTTGTCAAAATAAAAAAGTCGTACTTTTTTGCTCGCCACTGTATATTGGAGTGGAAAATAATGTCAAGATACAATGCTAACCAGGTGACTGGTGAGATACAACTCTAACAAATATGTTGCATTACAGCATGCTATGGCTGTATGGGTAGGTCGCAGAGCCGGGTCTCTAAAAACAATTGATCATCTACCACATGCGTGTACCATAACGCCACAGTGACGTCATAAGGCCATCAGAACGTGCGTAAAATGAGCGCTTTCTTAATAAGAAGGCTTAAAATGTGTACCTTTTTAGAGACAAGATGTTAAATACAAAAGCGCTGTTTGCAAGCACATCAAATTTCAAATAATTGATTAACCTTCTCCAAAGGGCTCCTTTTTCGTTTTGGTGTAAAAACAATCCAATATTCCAAACTAGCACCACCACAAATACGAAATTAATGTAATGAAAAACAAGCTTGGCATAACAACACTTGTTAAGCATATCTCCCATCAGACAAACGCAATTTGCTGCTGAAATGCACAACGTTATTTTATACAAACCCAAATAAAGTACAAATTCTCAAACACAAAATGGAACTTGATGCTTAACTACCTGCATACGACGCAAACACTTATAAATCACACTCAAATATGAGACCAGAACATCATGAAATACACGACGTTATCGCATATCGACCGTAGTCAAGTTTGAGCCGCCATCCAAAACATGCAATTTATCACGGAATACACGACGTTATTGCATATTGATCCTAGTCAAGTATAAGGCCCCATCTAAAACAATGCAATTTATCACGGAATACACGACGTTATTGCATATCAACCCTAATCAAGTATCAGCCTCCATCCAAGGAAATGCATTTTATCATGGAATACACTACGTTATTGCATATCGGCCCTAGTCAAGTATAAGCCGCCATCCAAGTAAATACAATTTATCATGGAATACACTACGTTATTGCATATCGGCCCTAGTCAAGTATAAGCCGCCAACCAAGAAAATGCATTTTATTATTGAATACCCGACGTCATTGCAAATTGATCCTAGTCAAGTATAAGCCACCAACCAAGAAAATGCGTTTTATTGTTGAATACCCGACGTCATTGCAAACTGATCCTAGTCAAGTATAAGCCACCATCCAAGAAAATCCAGTTTGTCATGGAATACACGACGCTATTCCTTATCCTAGTCAAGTATTTGCCGCCATCCAAAACAATGCAATTTATCATGAAATACACTACGTTATTGCATATCGGCTCTAGTCAAGTACAGGTATAAGCAGCCATCTCAGAAAATGCGGTTGATCATGAAATACACAACGTTATTGCATATCGACCCTAATCAAATACAAACCGCCATTCAAAAAAGTGCAATTTATCATGAAACACACGACGTTATTGCCAAATGATTCTTGTCAAGTATAAGCCACCATCCAAGAAAATCCAATTTATTATGAAATAGGCAAAATTATTGCTTATTCATCCCAGTCAAGTATCAGCCGCAATCCACAACAATGCAGTTGATCGTAAAATATACGACGTTATTGCATATCAATCGTGGTCAAGTCTAAGCCCTCAACCAAGAAAATGCAGCTTATTATGGAATTCACGATGATATTGCATATGAACCCTAACCGACGCGATGGTGTAGTGGTCAGAGCGTCCTCTTCGCAGTCGGTAGACCTGGGGTTCATTCCACTTGTCGAGTCATACCAAAGGACCTTAAAAAATGGTATTCACAGCTTCCCTGCTTAGCGCTCAGCATTTAGTGAAGGTTGTGCAGAACAAGCCGCCAAGTTCGCTTGTTGTGTCCTTGGGCAAGACACTTAACGGGACGCCCCCATCTTTATGTGCAAGACAGGTGGCCCAGTTTTCCCTCTGCAGTGAAGTGTTGGTGGCAGGAAGGGCATCCCACCGTAGAATCAATGCCATATCATAAAAATGCAGATACCTGCTGTGGCGAACCCTAATCGGGAATAAGCCGAAAGAAGAAGAAGAAGAAGAAGATTGCATATAAACCCTAGTCAAGTATAAGCCGCATCCAAAACAATGCAATTTATCCTGGAATACACGACGTTATTGGAAATCGATCCTAGTCAAGAATCAGCTCCCATCTAAAACAATGCGATTCATCATTAAATACATAACGTTATCGCATACCGCCCCTAGTCAAGTATAAGTCCCCAACCAAGAAAATGCATTTTATCATGAAATACACGACGTTACTGCATATGGATTCTGGTCAAATGTATGCCTCGACCAAGAAAATGACATCAAAGATGTTGTTGGTACGTTTTTTTTATGAATTGATGCAATTTATTTTAAATATAGCAGGCATTTTTCGTATGTCGAGTGTAACGATATTTAAATCAGATCACTTCGTTCTTTCGACAAATTTATTATTAAATTTAACGTTTCGCTCCCCTAGTTACCGGGGAGCTTCTTCAGAACACGGTAGATGTTAATAATGTGACATACAAACTGTACAACATAAAAATATAAAGACTACAAACTGTACAACATAATATAACTGTACAACATAAAAATAAGTTATACAACATACAAACTACAATACAATTATACAATACAGTTATACAACAATACAAAATAAAAATATACAACATACAAGCTGTACCACATAAAAATAAGTAGTCTTTATATTTTTATGTTGTACAGTTTGTATGTCACATTATTAACATCTACCGTGTTCTGAAGAAGCTCCCCGGTAACTAGGGGAGCGAAACGACAAATTTAATAATAAATTTGTCGAAAGAACGAAGTGATCTGATTGAAATATAGCAATTTATTTTAATGATTTACATACTGGACCGTAATGTTTGCATTACAGATAAAATGAAAGTGCATATAGGTGTAAGCACTGCTACGCTATATAAAGCAAAAGAGCTAAGAATTCAAGATTCTTACCTCTAGATGCCTTTGATCGCATTTGACCTTATCTACTTAACGGTAAGATGGGATAAAGAATAGTTAAGCTTGAGTGTGTTCGCACATTTGTGCTTACATCGCGCCCATTGCCTTGTGGTAAGTCTTGTTGAGGTACCTATTGCTTCCGGCCAATCAAGGGTGCAAACAGGGAGCCAGGAGCGCCAAACTCATGTCTTGTTATTCAGGGTTTAATACCTAAAGCTTTAGGCCTATTCTTAACAACCACTGGTTTTTAAAAGTACGTCACAAAACATTTCTTTACATACTCTTTTCTGAAAATGCTCGACGTAACCGCCCAAGCAAAACGTTAAAAATATATAGCTTTTAGCGATAATTGGTTGTTTATTGCTCTATCAGAAAAAAGTTAGCTTAAACTAATTTCAGTATACCTGGAACAAAAAAAATTACTCTTATTCGCTAAAATGACTATGACGTACTCAATTCCATGTTTTTATTAAACGGGGCGTTTGCGTTTGAAGTCGCTTAATCGAGCTTGTTGCAGCGAACATTTCCCGTTAACAGTTCCTCTTATAGGTTAATATAAGTCTTACCCAGACAGGTGTGGAGAAAACGTTTCGCGATAAGAAAACGTAGGCGAGCAAAATAGTTAGCAAAGGTGACGGGTAGAAATGCGTAGGAAAAGGGAGGAAGGCTAAATTGCGGTCCACGTCGGAGGTGTAGGTGCTGGAGGGCCTCAAAAAATTGATAGGCAAAAAAACTGCATTTCGGTATGAGTTAATAACGTCCTGTGTTTCATAATAAAATGCATTTTCATACAGGTAGCCTATACTTGACTAGAGTCAATGAGCAATAACGTCATTAATTTCATGACAAATTGCATTTTCTTTGATGGCGTCTTATACTTAACTAGGATCGATACGCGATAACATCGTGTATCTCATGATAAATTGCATTTTCTTGGTTGAGAGCTTATACTTGACTAGGATCAATATGCAATAACGTCGTGTATTTCAAGATAAATTGCATTGTTTTGGATGGCGGCTTATACTTGACGAGGATGGATATGCGATAACGTCGTGTATTTCATGACAAATTGCATTTTTTGTTAGCGGCTTTTACTTAACTGGGGCCGATATGCAGTAACGTCGTGTATTCCATGATAAATTGCATTGTTTGAATGGTCTTATAGCCGCCGATTAGTTATTGTGGCGGCTATAGGATTTTGAGTGACTTGTGGAGCCTCACACGGATTTGATTGGTGCTCTATTTATTGTTGGCAGAACTTGCACCGTTTTCTAAAACAAAATACAAATTTCAGCACATTGAGTACGATACAATATAATAGATGATGATTATAATTATTGACACGGCGAATCGAAACTGAAGTAAGGATTCAAACGTTGAACATTATACTTAGCATTAGGCATTTAAGCATGAAAATTGACAGCATTTTAAAACAATCTGGAATAATCGCAATATTTACTCACCGGCAATTCCGGCAGTCACTTTGATTGATTTGATTCGACAAATTTTGTATCACAGTTAGCGCTAATAACTATTGACCTAAATAAACAAGCATAACCACGGTAAATAAATTATCATTGAATTCAAGGCTGCAACTAATGTGAAACCTTGAACTCAAACACTGCTGAACTTAGAAACTAAAAGCTAATTTGAACCAAAGAACACCGAAGCGAATTGTAACGACAGTGCTGATTACACAATAGACAAAGAAGAGACGCGTTTTATTTGCAGGCAGGATAATTTGAATGATTGTGGGCAAGGCGTTAAATATGTAGACTTTACAGGTGGCGTTGGAGGCAAGATTAAATGGCTATGTTTCGAATCCCGAGTGTATCAAAAGTTTAGACAAAGTTTGTTTGGCGCTTACAAGAATATCTGTGTATGAATGGAAATGACGATAGTGGTAAAGTGCAGTTGCAAGGCATGGAACTAAGTATTCAGTATTTAGGACCGACTTTACAAAGCAGTGGAAAGCATGGTCGAGAGTTAACAAGAAGAGACTTAGCTGGCTGGACTGGATGGAGAAGAGTTACGGGAGTAATCTGAGATAGAAGATTATCTACCAAAATAAAGGCGAAAAATGTATAAGATGGCGGTCAGACTAGCTTTGCTATTTGGCTTTATAAAACCGATGCCACTGATCAACAAGTAGAAGGCAGAGCTGAATATAACAGAAATAAAGATCTTGCACTTTTCAATGGAAGTGGCCAGGATGTATAGTATAGGAAATGAGTATGTACGAGGAACAGGGCGTATTGGTAAAACAAAGGAACTGGTGAAGGAGGCAAGATCGAGACGTTCCGACACCTACTGAGAGGAGAAAGCAACTACGTTGCGAGAAGAATGATACAAACTGACACAAATAATAACTTAAACAAACTGCAAGTTAATGTTTTGCAACTTGAGCCTATACTTAGCCTAACTTACGCATAAAATTTAATCGCACCTTTTTAATTGTCACATAACATTGGCCCCATAAAGTCTTGCGCAAATTCTTACTTATGACATCGTAGTAATTGCATTGTTGTTTTTGCTGGAATCTTCTAGAACATTTAGAATCTTTTTTGCTTTGTGCAAATGTGATCAAAAGAGAGAGGGAAAAATAGATAGGTTGTGTTGACGAGTATCTGCGTTAGTTTATTCGGCATTTACTTCTATGTTGCTGGAAGTTGTAAATACCAAGTGGAACTGATAGTTATTGTAGACTAGTTAGTAGTGCAGTTGAGATTGAGATTATTTTTGATTACATTTATTATTTTTTGGAACAAGAAATGTTGTTGATCCACAATTGATTGGCTAGTTATTTGTTACTAAAATAGTAAAGTCTCAGCAAAATTTCAAGTCAGACAAATTGTTGAGCGATTTATTCAACATCTACAAAATCTGCTGATTATCAACAAATCCTGATTTAAGTGATGGTAAAGTAGATGGTAACTAATTCTTCATGCGAATGGCGACCAATCAAAGCAGCAAAGAAAATATTGTTTCTATGGGGGAAATCACCATGCCGGAGAAAGAAGCCAGTGCACAGCAAACGATCGAATTTGCAACAAATGTCATAAAACTGGACAATACCGGCAAGATTCAAAATTGCTCTTTTAAAGGCTGTGATATGCACTGCACAAGGAGAGGAAGTGAATCAAAGGAAAAATGTTTATCAATTCTGAATTTTTGTAATTGCTCTCCGTCGTTGCTGGTGCTTCATTATGTTTAAGCCAAACAATGTTATCAGCGGGACTAAACATATTAGCTGTAAAAGTTTACTAGACACAGGAGTTTTTGAAAGTTTTGTTAATAAAGCGTTTCTAAAACTGCAAAATTGAAACTTCAAGGAAAGCGTTTCCGAGTTTCTACGACTTCGGATGATATTCGTGCCAATTCTCGGAAAAGCATTTAGTAGCCTTTTTCTACAAGGTCGCGACTACTCTGAGATTACTTTCAGTGTAATGTCTGGAATTTGTACTGATGTTGTCTTTGGACTGGGGTTCCTAAGCTTTTGTTAGCTGCGGAACACTTTGCGACATGCATTTTAGACATTGCTTACGAAGCCTTGGTCCTCGAAAAGATACTAACACAAGGCTGACTTCAAATTGTTAAAATTAAATATTTTTACTTTACTTTTTCCATGTTGAGTAGTCTAAAAAGCATCCCAAGTGCGCGTGCTATTTCTTCACAAAATTTATTTACTCTATGCACGGCATACGTAAGATCGCTTTGAAGCGACAAGTGTTTTGATTCTACAAATAACAGTAAATAAGGAAACTGACGTTCTTGCTCAATAGATTGCATTTCATATCTTTGTTTGCTCTTGGTGTGTATAAGACTTGAAAAGGCGGATTCGCATTCATAAGTTGTCGCAAAATGCAGAAGGATGTGAACAGCTTTGCACGAGCTTTCAGGATATTCCTGGCGCACACTTACCCACAAACCGTTTAAGTCCCCTTTTCTGTGCCTTAGTTGCAATGTGCGGTCTATGTTAAATTCCATAGCTGCTCTTGCGCAGTTACGTTCTAATTTGTGGTTCTACATATCACTGACAGATTGATCGGGTTTCTTAAGTAGTCGTATTGTGAAGTATCCAATGTGGGAAAATACCAGGCAAACTTTGATTGAAGATTGTTCGGATGATTACCAAGGCTTTTTTTGCAGCTCTTCGTTAGTCGTAGCAGCTGTAGATGCTACGAGAGGAAACATTTTTGGCGCCCCCAGGGTGGCCTTGTCAAGCTACAGTTTTGATTTTAACAGAAAACCGCTCAGCTTATTTGGGATGGAGAGCATAGTTTGGTTCCTTCTTTGCATTTTAGTGTAAAGTGCATTCAAATGTCTAAATATATCGACAAAATAAGATGATTTTCCCAACACTATTTTACTACCAAGATAATGTTTAAAGTGACGCCGAATATCTGCAAGAAAATGCTTAACATGTTCTCGCAGTTTGTACATCCGAGACAAACTTCGCCGTTACTCAACCAATGCACCTCAGTGTTAAAAAATAGATACTTGTAATCAGCTTCCGTCTATTGACATATTATTTGAAACAGCCTGAATTTTAGTGATCGCGACTTGATTAAGTTTACTATTTTTGCAGCTGTATCGAGAATTGCTTGAATTCTTCTGGTATACTTTTGGCCAACAGCGCTTTACAATGTAAAAAGCCGTGAGTCACCTGTAAGCAGGAATTTTTCTGCTCAAAAGATATAAAACCTTTGTTTTATCCGGTCATTGAGGCTGTACCACCTAGGCAAACTCCAACGCAGTTCTTCCATTTTGGCACATTTTTGTCTAAGAAGGTTTATGTCACGTTAAATATTTCTTCTTTTTTTTCCCAGAAATTTTTCTACAAAATAGAAAATATGCTTTCATGGATTCTCCTTCGATGAAACTGACATTGGCTAGCGGTTGGGTCTTTCCCTTAATGTCAGTGGCTTCATCCAGTTGTGGCGCAAAAACTTCACTTGATATTGCGTTGTCAAGTAGCTATTTTAAAATGTTGGCAGACATGTCTGCTCCAGCGCTAATCAAACCTTTTAGCCTCTCGTACCAGTCGCACAATTTTCCATCACAACATGTACAATGGTAGTAATAGTAGTAGTAGTAGTAGTAGTAGTAGTAGTAGTAGTATTTGGCCAATTCATTTTGCTTGTGTTTTCTCAACACAAAAAAATCGACAATCGGATAAAAACAACCGAAAAAGGAATGCAGGTGACAAAACAAATTGACGCTAAACATACTCATATTTTTTAAAGTTAGATTAAACAGATTTAAGGAAGGGGCATGGTTACCGCATCTGGCAAAAACATTAAATATAAGAATTGAAAAAAAAGAAACCAAAAAACCAGTTAACAATATAAACAAAATCTAACCCCTGGTAAAAACACCCGATAATAGCTAAAAAATATATGTAGCAGTAATTTATTTTAAAATGTCTTGATGACTTTCTTGAAGATCACTTGTGATGAGAGCTTTTTCCTCTTTTTTCTTGCCTGGGTCATCATTTTTATTTTTTTTTGAGAACCAAGTTGGCCGTCCCTCTTTGAAATACCGGTACGCCTGGGGATAAAATAACGTTTTGAGTACGATTGCTTACTTGTGTTCTTTCCAAAGAAAGGGGGATGGAAGATGGTGCTAGAATTAAAAAGGGAGGCAACACTTTAAGCAATGTTTAATGCCTCAAGTGGCACAATTTATGCATGGTTTTGCATTATAAGTATCGGTAAGTCTTAACAGTTTGGAAAGAAATAAAACTTCAGGAAAAGAACCGAAGTCTGAATCCCAGATAACTGGTTATTTTTCTTTTCCTGGTCGATTATCTCAAAACATGTCTAAACAATGCAGCTGTGAAGGAATAAAATTACAAATAAATCCAGAAAGACACAGCTTCATGCCATTATTCACGTATTAAATTTTAAACAAAAATGAGAGAACAGAAATAGCAGGAGTAAAAAATCAATACACATATTTAACGATATAATATATTTGATGCGCAACCATGATTAGGCCTTCGCCAGTTATGAATAATTTTATGTAGTTGAACTAGCCGGCATGGCTGGTAGGGCCTTTCAGTAACGTCGGGATAAGTATGTCGGTTAAGCCGGCTGTACCGGTTTCACCCATTGGGCTCTTGTGTGACCAGTAACGACGAAATTGTCTTAGTTGTGTATTTACAGTTCATTATTCTTGTACACGTAATGATGATCATCTTGCTCTATTGATCAACACTGGTAAAAAAAGAATGCTGTTACAGACTACAGTATCATTCATACTTTTAGGAAATTGTAAAGGGGGGAGAGAATTGAAAATCTCTCCAGAGTGATGGTGGTGGCCACATGTTGGTCGTTATCACAATTACAGAACTGAACTATTTAGTGTCAAGCTTTTTTTACAATTTGCTGCGGCTCCTTTCGCATATATGTTTGTTGTACTAAGTTCTTTGAGTGCGCTGCTTGCCTTCTTTCCGGCATAGCGACCAAAGTAGCTATGCCTTCCCCAGACTCATTTACCGTATTCTAGTAGACGCCCCTAAGGCAAAGTTGTTTTCAAACAAAATGTTCTCTTAAAGTTAGTTTTACAAATTGCTAGGAATATAGTTTTATTTTAAATCATCATTAAACTTGGAATTACATTACATTGCGTTATAGAATAGCTAATAGGCACCTTAGCGGGTGGTATATCAATAAAAGAAACGATCCTTGTTTTATGGTATAGATAGCTTAACAGGCAGCATGTAAGTAATGGACTTTCCTTTACCCCCAAATGTTTTAGCTTTGATCCCGATAGCTCTATCAAGCAAAATAGCAAAGCTGCTTCTTCCAAATGAAATGCGATTTAACCCAGGCAGGGCTTGCCGTCAGCTGCGCCTAGTTCAAAAGTGTTAGTTTCGGCCGCATGATCCGGCTTCACTATACAAATGTTTGTGAAAGTTGTTAGAAAAAGTAATTGTAAATGGAGGGTATAGTTCGTGTACACGTAATGGTGATAACCTTAGTATACTGATCAAGAGTGCTGATACTTGCATATGAAGTATGGTTTCACAAACTATCATTTGTATTTTTGAAACGTGTAAGGGGAAATATAGTAAAAAATGATGGTGGTGCCATAATGATGGTCGTTTTCGCAATTGTAGAAATAAGTGGTAATATTATTTAACAATTTAGTGAGACCCCTTGTGTTTTGATAGTTCTGATTTTGTGTTCTTTGGCTGCACTGTTAGCTTTAATTCGGCAATTGCGAGAAAAGGGGCAATGCTTTTGCCCAAACATTATTCAAACACCCTATTCTAATAAATACTTATTTAGCTATTTTTAAGAAAAATCGTTTCAGCTAAATTCAGCTTTACAAATTGATGCTATTTTGTTCATTTTGAATTTTTCTTGAACTTCATTTTTTATTTCATGTAACTTTGTCATTACTCCCTACAATACTACTTTTAGATAAAAATTAGTCTATCATGCCGGTACAAAGAGCCTATTGATTACAAATGCTTATTTTTTAAGAAAATGTGGAAACAAAATCTGCAATCAATAAGCTGCAAAATGATAGTGCTTGTTTTGTTTGACCAAAAAAGCGTTTTTCTTCGTCAAGAAAAAAAAGCAAAAATATTTCCTTGTACACGATGAGATTTTACTCCGGAAAAAGTTTTGCGATATCCCTCAAAAATGTTCTTTAGTCTCTGGCTAGGCTATGTTACTCAAAATAATTTATTGCCAAGATCACGCACAAATGTAGTTGCTGTTGCTGCCAGTGGTTTGCTTGTGGATTGGTAGCAACGAAAGGTTAGCGCATGTGATTTATCTGTCGCGAATAGTTGTATACGAACGCTTTCAGTTAGATTGGCAAAGCGCATTGAAGAAAAAAGTGTTCTCAATGTAGCATAGAACAGTGTTTCCCAACCTTTTTCGTGCCGCGGCCCAATTCAGGAAGCGCCAAATTTTTGCGGCCTACCTAAAAAAAACTATAGTGTAATATTTAAAAATGTCAGTAGCATAAACCTAAGAAATACATAAAATAAAAAATTTGTAAGGCAAGAAAAACTGTACACTTCTCCGTTGATTATAACGTAGTAGTAAGCTTACAATGTCGATAAAGATTTATTTAGAAATATTGCGTGTTGCGCTTGTAATAAAAGCTTTAAATTGTTGTGGAATTTGGTTTTATGACGTGATGTCAGTTCGCAAAAGCGTAAAATTTCTTAAAGTTGGGAAATTAAGTGCTGGAACATTTTTAAACAAAAAATTACTTTTCTCCATCAAAAAATGCAATTTTTAAACAATCTATCTTCAATCGTGATGTCACCATGACTTGACCGACCTCTTTATGACCTTTACATTGGTGTGGTGATAAATGATGCCAAGTTTGAAGTTTGTATGTTAAGTGGTTTTGAAAGAGTTCAGCTTAAAAGAAGTCAATTACAAAATCGATTGTTGCGTCACCGATAATCAATAAATGTAAAAAAGAGCTCTGATTTGGGAATGATGTGGTTGATATCTTTCCGAAGAGCCATCAACCACGTTTCAACCACAAGTATTTTTTAAGATATGAAAGAAGACTGGTCACAAGGTCTCACAACAGACCTTCCACCAAGTGGATCTAGTATAGATTCCGCAAGTGTGGCGGTTTAAGCTATGCTTTATTAAAAGCCTCTAACTTCTTGTCGGTCACCAACTTTACTGAAGAAACCTGATAGGTTGAAAGAAAGAAAACTGCTTTTACAATAAATGGGTGATCGTGACGTCATCATAGATCGTAGAGCAATGAAAAGTTTATGAAGTTGGCAAGCCAAGTGCTGACTTTTTATTTAAGCTACAAATGGCGTTCCTCTGTTAAAAAAAAAAATTTTAAGCATCTCCTAATCAGTTGTGACATCATGATGACGCTATCAATCTTGATGTGATCCTTACCTTATTGTGTTGATTTAAAATGCCAAAATTAGAGTTTGTATGTCCAGTGGTTTTGAAAAAGTTAAGCATAAAAAAGCAGTAAAACACAAAATAGCTCGTGGCGTCGCCAATAAACATAATATTAAGAACTCCATTTCGGGCATGATTTTGTCGATATCTTCCGAATGAGCCATCATCTACGTTTATGCGGCCAGTACTTTTGAAGATATTTAGGAAAAACGTTTTTCCAATTATTTGTTGAATATGATGTCATGTTTGATCGCAAAAACGCAAACAAATTTTCAAGTTGGCAAGTCAGACGCTGGCTTTGATTTACGCTTAAAATTGCATTCATGTGTCTAAAAATGCAATTTTGGAAAAAAATATTTTAAAGGATGATGTTATCAAATCCCTTATGATACTCACTTCGGGGTGGCGATTAATCGTACCAAGTTTGATGTTTGTACTTTTAGTAGTTTTGGAGGTCTCAAAACGCAGATACGTCACAGACGTACGTTCGTACGAATATTTACTAATTTGCCTCTCACATGGGTTATCATGGCGTCATTGACCCAATAAGATAATCATCCCAGTGAGGTCATAAATCGTTCTAAGTATGGAGTTTGTAGACCCAGCAGTTTTCAATCAGTTGACAAAAACAAAGAAAAAAAAGAAAAAAATCCTTGCTTTATTGCATTAGACTGCTATTTATGTATGCTTATGAGCTCATGCTCAGTTTTCGTGTTTGTACTCACGTTGGATTTTTACAACGAATGGTAGACTGGTTGGCCCCACCAACTCTCTGTCATATCAAGATGGAACGATTACGGTAAAATCTTTTGTATATGTATATATATGCTTGTCGAACTATCCGCGTATCGGCAATCGACTGTACACTAACCGGTACCGGTGTGTATGGAGGTGTTTAGTTTCTGCTTTAAGTTCAGAAACAGCATAGCTGACTTCCACAGCTTTGTCAGAGACTGATGTAATACTGCCGTAATATGGCGCAACCTAATAAGTATAAAAATCATGTTTTTGAGAATATTGACTTTGTGGTTGCTTGTTATTGCTCAACATGAAAACAACTCAAACAAATTTTTTTCAGTTTTGCCGTGAAGTTGTTGACTCTGCGAACATTAATTTTAACTATTTCTTTGCGTTTGCTCATTTGTAGCTTCCCATAAACGAAAAGAAATCAAAGTTGTTTGTGATATTCAAAATGGAGTTGGTAGGTTTTGTCATATCGCGGCAGAACATCTCTCATAAATCGAGCATGACTTTTGTTTTGCCCCCAAAAACATAAAAATTATTCCTTGTTTTTACTCTGTAGAAATGGGTGTTTGCTTTCAAGATGTTTCTTTAAGTTTCTAGGAACCATTCTTGACTTGCCAACTTTTCACCACGGATGAGGCAAAGCGGAAGCTGAAAGGTAAAAAATCCTATCCAGGAAAATCCAAAGTTTATATTGCTGTCACTATACAGCGATTCAACCTTTCTTTGCCTGCGGTTCTTTATGGCACTTATCACCGCCAGCAAATGTATATGGATACGATTTTTCCCGAAACATTTATCAATTTCTTTCAACCAGGGTGTCGATTCACTATCGCTTTATTAGCTTTAGCTGGTTCTCGTTTACTGCCACACTTAAAACCAAAATGGTACGTATGGTTCTAAACTTTCGCAAATATAACGTCAACCGCACGTTATTACCACACAGCCTTTCAAATTCTAATTTGTTCTCAGTGTAGGCTAATGTAAGTTGCAAAGTGTGCTTGTGGTCAAATAACAGTAATCACTTTCATTCCGTTTTATTCTTGTAAAAAACATTCAGATGTTACTTGCCAATATGCTTTATAGAAATATCACATACAATTGCCAATATGCATGCCTTACTTGCCTATTACTTATTTCACGTCATACCGTTTGCTATTTTTATTTATATTTTTATATAGCTTGACAAAAATTTTGCAACACACCAACTGGCTTCTCGCAGCACATTGTTTGGGTAGCCCTGTCTCAGGCAACACTTCTTACGCCAACATAAAGAAGTGGTAATCAAACTTTACGCTCCAGAAGAAAATTTGATCGTTGGAAATGATTCATTCTGCTGAGTAACTACTTGTAAAGTCGATTTCAATCGTCTATTCCGAAATTTGAAACCCAATTGTCCACTTACCACAACAAAATCTCGCAAGTTCAACCAAGAAAACAACGTTTTATTGATGCGGAGGTAAGGAAGTTGCTAGATAAGGCATGATTGAACCGTTCTACTCGCCATGGTGAACTCAAGTGTTGGATACTCGTGATGGACGCCAAAAACCCAGCATGGTGGTTGACTATTCGCGAAAAATTCACAAATACTGCATAGCAACGTTAAGCCACTTTTCAATTTGACAAGTTATTTACATATACTCTAAGCTGAACGTTTTTGGCGAAACTAGCCAACAACTGTAGCCTTCCACTCCGGAACTTCCTCTAGCTGTAAAGCCCATTATTTTACAGTGGAAAAAGAAGCTGCAGCTATAATAATGGCCATACGAAAGAGGAGTCACTTTTGTGAATAAAGCAATTCACTTTGATTACCGACCAAAGAGCAGTTTGCTTCATATTTGATCCTTCCCGACAGGGTAAAATAAAAAAACATGAAAATTTAAATGCGGCGGGCTAAACTTGGCACTTTTGATTATGAAATAAACCACCTGACCGAAAACTTAACCTCGCCCCTGAAGCACTATCACTTCTCTGCTTCCTGAGAATTAAGGAATCGGGTATTGTGAAGATTCACGAACAGCCAAGCCACCCTAGTATTTTGTGAATTTTACGATTCATTTGGAGTAAGAATCTTCTTTGCACAATCCAAGATGTTGAAAGAGTTTGCTTAACTTGTCACGCATGTGATGAAGTTAAGCCCCGTTTCTACAATAACTCTTTCAAAATAATAAAACTAACAGGTTGATAAGAAAGGGTCAGTCTGAATTTTCAGGGCACAGTTAAAGGAAAGAACAACTACATTTAGTTTGCTGTCGATGCGTTTGTCAGATATCTTTTTGCTTTTGTTTGTAACAATATATCATTTTCAACAGTAATCCACTGCTTGTATCAACTATTTTGGTTATTTGATTTCCCATGAACATTCAAACTGACAAAGGCTCTTTTTTCATTTCTGAGGAACTAAGACAATATCTGAACCACAGAGGATAGCTACCACCACAAGCAGCCCCTGCCGCTCAAATGGCAACGCTTAGTATGAACGGATAAATTTAACGATATGAAGAACACTTCAGCTCTCACTGCGAACTTATGAGCACCTTACTGCATTTTGGAAAGCACTTTTTCCTAAATGCTCGCATGGTGTTTGCTAATTACTCTGCACTGCTACAAACTTTAACTCTCATAAACGGTTCTTCGGATTTACTAGAAAGAGTATGACTGGCAAATTCCTCGCATCTTTGCTTATTCAATCAGCACTTGGGCTGATGCGGCGTTTCGTAAGGAACAAGAATGACCCCTCGTAGATACGATATAATTAGTAGAGGCCAAGCCCGATTTTGCCAAAGTACGGTTTCCTATGGCCAGGAATCAAAATTTTCTATGGGGATCTAGTTCCTTGTTCTTCCAAAGTCAATCAGTGTACTAACCAATCTGCTTGACTCAACAATCACCAAAGATTTCTGCTGCCCCTTCTGAGGATACCCAGAATAACTACAAATGAGATTCAACTTCTCCTACTCATTCAGAAGGATCTTTAATCAAACAAAAACTCGGCATTTATAAATCTCTAGCCGCCCCTACCGATAGTCTTTCTTTTGCTCTCAAGCCTTAAATCGGTTAAGCCGACCTCCAAAACGATATGGACAAAATGTGAGCCATAAATGGTGTTTCGTATTTCTCTTGTTTTTATGTTCTTTGTAATCTAAAGCGTGTTTGTAATCAAGTAGTGTTTTGTAATACTCTTGTTAGGATCAGCTTTGAAATGTAAATCTTTGCTGTTAATTTCTGACTGTAGGAAGAGAATCGTGATTGGAATCCAACCCCCTTCTTAAGAGTCTGTAAAATTCGTTCTACGTTATGTCAAAATGCTGCTTAAATACTGCACTCTTTACAAACTGCAAGTAATTAGTTTTCAAGCGTCATTGTTTAAGTAAATAAAAGCCATTTTTTGGTCTAATTGGACAGTAAATACCCGCGTCACCTAAATTTCAAAATATTATAATTGAGATAGAACAAAAATTCTATTGCGCTACAGAAATTGATTTACCAAATGAAAGAACAATAGAAATACCACAGCGAAGGTTTATGGATGCGATGAGGATTGATATGTAGGTGTTTGAAGTGACGGGGGAGGATTCAATGGATCCTGAAAGATGAATAACAACAATCTACTATGGCAATCCCTGAAAGCAAACAGCCACAAAAAAGAGGTGAGGTGCTGCGTTACACTAAATAAATCAGAACGGGTGGTTGGTTAGTATGCAAAAATATGTGTAAGCTACTCTTTCGTGTATGTATTTTATATTGCAACTCAATAATTTTTTTCTTACAGAGATTTTGCACAGCGGTATACGAAGTTAATATGCAGTTTTACTGCTTGAAATGTACCACGCAAAAAAAGGTCCAAGAGCTCTTTCTATGTAGACAAAATTACTCAAGCTAAAAAATTCTATCGCCAAAAACCAAACATCATCTAAACAATTTGACTTGTTGTTTGTTTCTGCAGCGTGCTATAGAAAAAAGTGCACAAAGCAACGCAAACTTTTCTGCTGTTTTCGTAATTAAGGTGGTACAGGCGCCATTTTCCTGGATTTGTCGTAATAACAAATATTTTCACTTTTATTATTGGTATTTATTCAAGGAAGAAATGAGGTCTCAACAATTTTTTATGTCAAAATCAAATAAATATACGTCAAAAAAGTACCCCAAATAATTAGTAAATTAAAAATCATTCAAGCCTGTTGAAACTACATAACTTGTGACAGCCAACAGACGTCAAATAGGCAGCACTTAAATTAGAAGTGGTCAGGCTGATCAAATAAATTTCCTTACTAAACACGTTGCTAATGCATATTTCTGCTCACATGTTCTTGTTATTCAGTCGTACTACAAACGTCACGCTGAATGCCGAAGAGTAATTTCGTGACAATAATAATAACTGTTATTAAAAATTTTGTACACGTTGTGCAGTGAACCAAAGCTTTAGCGTAATTACACTGAATAATGCATTAATCATTCTGCGTAATGGAAGACCGCCTGTGAACAGGCCAGCAGTCAGTGCTTTCATACTTTTTAATAAAAACTGCCAGCAGTCAGTGCTTTCATACTTTTTAATAAAAACTGCCAGCAGTCAGCGCTTTCATACTTTTCAATAAGAACTGCCTGCAGATCACAGCTTTGAGATAAGAAGCGTCAAACAACAGATACAGTAGATCTACCGTAAATTGGTACTTTAGTAGACTATAACAGTTCAAATTTGCGTCTGATTTAAAAACTTCAGAAATGATTTATTGGGCTTGTGCAGTCGCAGTGTTTCACCTTATATCTTCTGTGGAATGTGGTTTGGACAAACCAATGTCTTCGTCAGATAGCTACCAATGCCTTTACGCTACTGATCTTACCGTTGGCAACAGAAGCACCGAGTTGGAATGTTGTCACACACTTGTCAGTAACTATTATACAAATTTTGCGTCACACGACCGGTATTTGTCTACATTTCTGGAGTCTCTTCAAACTTGGAACTGTCCTCAGTTCAAACAAGAGTGCAAACGTCCAACGTTCAATTACACTGATTTCACATCTCTGATGTATTTAAGATTCTGAAATCGAAGTCAAATGAAAGAACAATGTTATGACGATATTCAAACCGTGATGGACAAACAAAATACCACATTTCGAGCCACAACAAGTGCATTTGATGAACTTGTTTCAAAGTTGGATTTGATTTCACTAAACAACCAAGATTTAATGAATCCTTGCGTGCAAGTTGCCATGTATGATATTGATTCGGGAGGTCATGGCCACTTCTACGAAATTATTGAGCCAATTGTGTCATTTTGTTCTTTTGTTTGGTGTGGATTTGATGAAAATGTTTTTATCAACCAAAAAGTATCAACATGGACATGTTTGTCAAACAGGTAAGATTGGGAATTTCGGGTAATGGAAAGATTTTGCATTTCACCGCATTGTATCAAGTGTGCACCAAGGTAATTTTTTCATAGATTTGCATTTTGACTACTACTTGCCGATAATTTAGAAATCAAAAATTACTGGGGCTTTTTGATGTAGAAGTTTTTTTTTGTCTCCGCTCTGAGTTACATGCTGCTATAAAGGTCAAGGGTGCATGCTGACCGCATGGTAAAAACACTTTTGAAAAACGATCATTAGATCCAAAATGCTGCAAACTTCTGAAGGAAGTTTCTACGCTTATTGATCAAAATCAAAATCACAATCCCCATTGTTTTTTGCCCATTTTTTATTACAAACTTATAAAGAGGTTTCACTCCACTTTTGTTCTCATTGGTGCAAAACCACAGACGTACCCTAAAAAAATGAGAGGAAGGCTAATATAATCAAAAATAAGTGACATATTTTATTTTTAAGAAAATTCTTTAAAAAAAGATCTTACTTTGTTTTGGGAGCGAAGATTTCACCAGACCGTGGCTTTTTTTTCCAGCTTAACCAACAATAAAAACTTTCCCAAAAATCGACAACGCTTGTAATTCTTTTCTGATTTGTATCTAATTGATCACGATAAGTTAAATAAGTACATAAAAGCATCGGTCACTTTCACAGTTTACATTTTGTTTGACTGCGTAGGCAAATTTAAGTAGCAAGCGGTGTACGGTCAGCACTGGGTGTCCTCATAAAGGAGGTGGTTATTTTTGACAGAGAAATACAAAATTTCAGCCATGCCTGAACAGTGGCTTCAAACACCGACGCTATGATTTGCTTAATGGGAAAATGAGCAATACTTTTTGTGTTACCCTACTTTGTACGCCTGGGCTTTCTTACAGCCATGATGAGCTTCGCTGTTGTGACCAATGAAGTAGAAAGTGAAGTAGCAAAAAGGAACAGTTTTTTCATGATCGTAATAGTCGTATACGGAACCAAATCCAGCGTGCCGTGCTTTGCGGAGCTCTTGCATTAAGTTGTCCATTGAAATTAGACATATGTTTTTGTGTGAGTTAGTTCTTTCTTTCTTGCTCATGCTTCGTTGTTAGTCATAAGTTATGCTAGGCCACTGCCATGGATAGTATTCTTACCCCGCCATTTGTCTACAACATCAAGGTAGAAATACGCTATCAAGTACTTCACCCAAAGACAAAACAAGTGGACTTGCCGGCTTTTTCTCCATACTATTGATTTTGTGTTGATCGTCAATCAGAAAAGCTATAAAGACCGTTTTTGATCTTTGTTATAACTCGACCAAGAAATTATACCCAAGGCTACCGCCTTAAAACTTTTGTGCAGTGGTTAGGGGGTCTACTTTGCAGTCTTACCCTTTACTCAGTCATACCCATGGCTAGTGGGTGCGAAGGGTGCTTCTCCAATTACCTGATCTAAACTCCTAAATTAAATCAAACATAAAAACACACCTACTTAACATCTAGCTCAAAGATGATAACGCCAAAAAGAAAAATTCATTAAAAGAAACTAGGTCAGGTCACCCAATTGTGACATTTAGCGGATTAACTTTACATTAATTAATAATACTAATCAAAAAGAGTTCATCTATGCGTTACTGTTTTCTACATAACCCACCCCAATAAGGCGAAGTACCCTCTCCACGCCTTATTTACAAATTAATGGTAACAGTAAGGTTCAACGAGACAATAATAGGCAAATTTGACAAATGTCAAAACAAACAAAATACTTACAGAATTATAATGCGCATAAATAAGCATTCATCGCAGAAAAACAACAAACATGCATCAAATGAAAGTCATTACAGCTATCGACTTTGACCCTCCAGTAGGCACAACTTCCGTATCTCCCTCATGTTGATGGACGCATCAGATGTCCGCACACGTTTTCTCCTGATCAGATCGCGTTGATCCGGCAACTTTTCCGTCACGATTGCTCTCGGTCATTCACTTATCGGTGTTGATTCGTCCATCATTAGAACTAAATCTCCCGGTTTGAGATTTGGAACAGCCCCAAACCACTTCTGTTTTGGTTAAAGCAATGGCAGATATTGATTAGTCTACGGTGACCAAAATTTATTCGCCAAATATTCGGTCTTCTTCCAAGACCCACAAAATAGATCGGCCTTGGTAAAGCCTCCAAGTGATTGGTCTTTATCTATGGAGCCAGCTAGAATTAAATTGGGAATAAAGGCCTAACAATCATCAGGAGAATCCGGTAGCCTTGTGATTGGCCTGTTGTAAAAGATTTTCTCAATCTCTGCGGTGTAACTTAAAAGAAAGAACTCCCCTTAGGTACAGCTAGACACGATGTTACAAAATATCTTTCAAAATAATTTAAAGAAAATCTCGTAAAATCCACCGTGGTGAGAAGCACTTGGGGGGTTGAATTTCCAAGTAACCTTTCCACTAAACCATTTCTCAGCAGCAACAAAATACCCCATTGTCGCTATGTATCGCTGCTAGGTTTGCATTGCGACGGTTGCAGAAGCGTCGATATGCTTGTAGGAACAAGCTTGCGTCTAACGAAGTCACTGCTTCTAAATGGATGACTCGGGTGGCCAGGCAGTTGAAGATGCAAATGCATCGTTTTCCTTGGCTCCGTCCTATAGTTACCAAGATATGGCCCATCATATCCGTCCCAACAGTTGTAAACGGGGGTTTTCCGAACTGGAGCAGGTCTCCCGCATCTGTTGGCTTTCGACTCCCGCCTTCCAAAACCGACACGGTACACAGGCATCCAGCACCCTTTTACAGTGCCTCAATCTTTTACAATTAAATAGGACCATTCTTTGTCATTGCAGACTAAAACAAAACAGGATTTTGAGTTCTTTATTTCAGGATTGTCTTCATTTAGTTTATTTTGAAAACTAGGCTGTTGGAGCCAATCAATGCTCTTCTTCTTCGTCGTTAAGCTATTTGTTGTGAGTGTTATGCAGGAAGATGTATATATAAGTTACACTGTGTTAGCGCTCACGCTCGGTTTGCGAGTCTTTAGTTAGACTGGGGCCACCACGATGGGTAGACTGCTTGGCCCCACCATCTATCTGCCACATAAAAATGGAGGCATTCCGTTAAGTGCCTTTCCCAAGGACACAACAAGCAAGCTTGCCGGCTTGTTCTCCACACTATCCCTATTTGCTGAGCGCCAAGCAGGGAAGTTGTGAATACCATTTTTTAAAGTCTTTTGGCATGACTCGACTTGGGAAATGAACCCCATGTCTGCCGACTGCAAAGCGGACATTCTAACCACTACACCGTTGTTGTTGTTGTTGTTGTTGGTTACCCAACCCCTTCAGAGGGATGGTAGAATGGCAGAAGACCATGGAGCCCCAGAAACTGGGCAACTCCCCAGGGTCTGGACCAGAGGTCGTAAAGAGACCGAGAGTCGCCAAAGAGTGAGCGGTGCAAAGAGTCCGTAGCTGGACAGTGAAGAATGAGATGAGAGATGTCCTAAGACGAGTGTCCACAGGCGCTGCAGGAAGAATTCTCGATTCTGTCAATCCTGGAGAGATAGGAACCTAAAAAAAGGCTGTGTCCATTGCAGCGGAGACGAGAGAGGACACAGCGAGCATGACGAGGGAGCACAAGTTCCTCAATGGAAATCGAGGGAACCTGTGTGTCAAAATACTTCGAAGAGACAATACGCCTCCAGTCCGAGAAAAGACAAGAGTGGATACGAGAGATAAGAGGAGAGAGACTACAAAGATTTGCGGAGGGCGCAAGTAGCGCTCTCCGACTGGCAAGCTCGTCAGCCGCGTCGTTCCCAGGGAGAAACGAATGTCCGGGGACCCATTGTAGCCTCATAGAACAGGAGAGAGAAGACAGTTCCTACCAAATCTGCCAGAGAGTTTGAGATAAGAGGAAAGATGGAGGAGAGGACAGGGTGGCGAGGACGAAACAAGAGTCAAATAATGGGAGAAGTAAAGAAAAATGGCAAACTTTATGGTGTTGCCGAGACCAGCAAAGAGCGTGCAGAATGGCGCAGGTTCAGTGGAAAAATTGGAACATACTGGACCTGCCAAAAAGGAAAGAGTGGCCTCAGTGCCACAGAGAGAGCAATTGGCAAGTATGCCGGAGCCGCTCTTGTCAAAAGGAAAAGGAACAGAGCCGTCTGTCCAAAGTACCAGATCATGAGGGGGGAGACAGTCAAGATGGGCAAGAGCCACACCTTGGCGAGTGAGAGGGGGATCAGAGCGAGAGCATGGAGTGGAAAGGGTGGACTCCACGGTGAACGAGGGCAGATTCCAAAGAGGAAAAGGAGGGCAAGCAACAAGACCCTCCCTAGAACAAGTAGAAGGAAGCATGAGCGGGTGAGTGGACGCAAAAGCTCTCCTGGATAATCTGCAGACTCTTGGTTTCGCTCCAAGTCTGGCCAAACCTGAAATAGAAAAGAAGGTTGGGAGACGAAGAGCCTGCTCATAAGATAAAAGAGTGAAGTGAGTCAGAGCGACTCGTAGGGAAGGTAGAGAAGCCTCGGTGAGTAGTAGTGGGATAGGGCAGGACGAGAGACAGCCAGCGATGGCGTGACTAGCCGCTCGGTGGAGGCGTTCAAATTTGGTGAAATTGGTAGCGCTTAGGAAAAAAAACCATCCGGGTGAAACGTAGGTGAGAAGAGGCCGAAGAAAAGATTTGTACAGAAGAGAAAGGGACTCCTTAGATGAGCCCCATGAGAAAGCAGAAATACAGGGTAAGGCCTTGAGAGGTGGGAAAAACTTGGCCTTCAGCAAAGATACATGCTTAGAGAAGGAAAAAGTGCTGTCGAAGGTGACCCCAAAAAAGGTTGGAGTGGGGTTGAAACGGAGGGGGGAGCCGAGTAGGAGGAGGTTGGGCTGGAGGTTAGCTTGGTGGGGATCCACTAAGAAGAAGGACGCCTCACATTTGCTCGAATTGAGAGGAAGACACCAGTACTCAGACCAGCGCTCCAATCGAAACAGAGCTCCTTGTGTGGCCTCCACCGCAGTGGGGACCGAGGGGGAGGAGGACCAAATGGCCAGATCGTCAGCGTAAAGAGAGCAGCTGATGGAAGAAGGCAGAGAAGCCGGAAGATCATTAATGAAGAGAGAGAACAGTACAGGGCCAAGAACGGATTTTTGCGAAACACCACGACGGAATCGAAAGGAGCGTCATTTGTGATTTTGATAAACCACACAAGCGCGCCTATCAGAAAGGAAAGATTGAGCCCAACGAGCAAAGCAAGGAGGGAGACCAGCCGAAATGAGTTTGTGGAAAAGAGCGGGATGCCAAACAGAGTCAAAAGCTTTAGAGAAATCGATAGTAGAGAGAATTGTCCGAGAGCCCGGCCTGGGTTTGTTAAACCCATCCGAAATGGACTGAGAAAGGTACAGAATTTGATCGAGTGTAAACTGTCCAGGGCGGAAGCCGGCCTGGCAGGGAGAGAGAATGGAATTAAATTCCAGAAAGAAGAGTAAACGGGATAGAATGATGCGTTCAAACAGCTTTGATACCTCCTGCAAAGCAGGAGAGTCAAGAGGCTTTCCCATCTTATGTATGGGAATAATGGAAAATGTCTTCCAGATGGAAAGAAAGGAATGCGAAGACCAAAAGAGATTGAAGATGTGGAGAAGTAAATCCATGCCAGAGCGAGGAAGGTGCTTTATCATGGGATAGGCAACTTTGTCTGGGCCAGTGGCGGTGGATGACGAAAGGTTGGAGGCAGCCGCAAGAAATTCAGCGGGAGAGAAAGGAGAGCAAAAGGACGATTGAGACTCCACAGGGCACGTGACTCGGCGAAGCTCAGTGAGGTAGCCTCTAGCTCTGCTACGCCGGGTCTTTGGCTGAGAGACGGAAAAGTGAGATCTCAGGTAAGCGGCATAAACCGAAGCCGATTCCCTGGGAGAAGAACAGTTGGGGAGATTAGGAGAGGAAGAAGACCAGAAAGGAGATCCAGCGATAGAGCGAAGAAAAGAGTGCACAGATTTAGGGCTAGACCAAGGTGAAAGAGAAGAGCAAGTCGTCTGCCATGCCTCAGCCTTGGCCTTGGCAATGACTGACGAGGCGCGTCGAGAAGCGGAGATGTAAGCCTGGCGATCTTCATCACTTCTGTGAGCGGCAGCGAAAGCCTTGCGTCTTTCACTAATCTCTTCTTCCACCTCAGCAGACCACCAGGCTTTAGGAGGGCGTTTGATGCGGCCGAAAGGAATGGAAGATTTGGCCGCATTCAGTGCCAGAGTAGTAAAGAGAGCAGCAGCAGAAGAAAGAGAAAGAGACCAGTATTCCTCTGCAGAAGGACAGTGGGAGTCAAAGTAGGAAGCAAAGTCATCCCAGCGAGCTTTCTGAAAATTGAAGGAAGGAGGATGCTCGTTGGGGCGATAGACCGGAGAGAGAGGGACGGATAGAAGAATTGGTAGATGGTCAGAACCTAGGTCCTGAAGCACCTCCCAGGAGCAAGAAAGCGCTAGAGTAGAAGGAGCAAAGGAGATGTCAGGAAAGGAGCGACTGCCAGAGGAGCGATGTATAAGGTGGGTTTGTTAGAGTCATTGAGGGGGAGGAGGTCAGAGGAGATGACCCAGTCAAATACTTCCTCCCCTTGGGGGTCAGAAGTACCTCTTGAGTCTCATAGGGGGTGATGGCAAATGAAGTCCCCCAGAACGAAGAGATTTCTGGAGGAGGGAAGAATTGAGAAAGAGAAGGAATCGGTTCTGCCATCCGTTGGGGAGGAGCGAATAGGGGGGGCATACACATTAAGAAATGACAGCGAGGAGGAGTTGTTAAGAGAGATGTTGACCCCTACATAATCAGAGTAGGGATCGAGCGAAAAGAGGGAGGAGGTAGAAAGTTCAGAAAAAGATAGGCTCTGCCTGACAAAAATGACAACGCCGTCGCTGGCGTGCGTATCATCAGGAGAGAGAATGCCAGACTGGGAGTGGGTGCGATCAGAACGCAGAGCAGAGAATTCAGGAATCCAGAAAGAGGAAGAGGACTCAAGATTGGATTCCTGGATGCAGATAAGGTCGACTGGATAGGACGAGAGAAAGTGAAGTAGTTCAGTGCTCCTGGCACGGAGATCTCCAGCATTCCATTGAAGAACCTTGAGAGAGTCGGGGGGAGGAGAGGAGGCAGGAAGCATAAAAGGACGGCCAGAAGCAAGGGACCGTGGTGAAGGGGCAAAAGAAAGAAGATATAGAATGGGCAAATAGAGGATAGGAGGTTTGGAGACGAGGGTGACGCGTGAGTGCAGCATCAGTAGAGGGGGGCCAGATTTCACAGTGAAGGTATACGTGTCGGAGAAGTCCGAGGAGGAAGTCACAGTGTTACGGCAGGGGAGGCAGCTCCAAGAGTGAGAGCTGCCTAGAGCTCTAAATTTGGACAGGGAAAGTTGTGTGCACCTTAGATGGACCCATTTGGAGCAGGTGCAGCATTGCACTGACTTGCCCCGCCAGGTCACATTTCCAGCGCACACAGAGCAGGGAAAGATGGGGCCTGGGTTGGGATGAACGTTACCGCTCATCAGGAGAAGAAGAAGAATGAGGAGACGAAGACGGGCAAGAGTAGGGCAGGAGAAAAGAAAAAGTGAAAACAGGCGACCGATTTTGTAGATGCTGTGTGCTGCCCTTCTGCGGTCGTTCAGGGGGCAGCATAGCGAAAAAATGAAGGGAAGTGCCCGGGGTAACCGGGAGCCTCGGGAAGGCCAACAGCCATTTTGACCCAACCCAAACGGGGTCGGGGACCGCACCACCACGTTGAGGCGGCTGTTGATTGGTTCAGACTACATTGTCGCGCCGGTAAATGCTATGGCACAGTACAAAATTTGCACCATTTAACCACACATCGACTGAGAGACAATTCTTAGGTGGGACTCCCTGCGAAGCTAAGTCCACAGGATTCTTCAGTAGGCACGCAGCGCCGTTGCGAAACCGAAGTAATTGTGTGCAATGATTCGATGCAATTAGTAACAAAGGTCTCAAAACACGTCGACGAATTATCAATGTAACGCAGCACAACAGTTGCCTCAGTCCAACAATGTAATTCATCGATTTTAATATCGAGCTCATTTCTAATCAGGCTGCACAATTTAGCGGCAAGCACTGTTGCAACCAATTCAAGAGGCGGAATTGGAATTCTTTTTAATTGCGAAACAGGTCACTTCCCCATTACTAGGCGGCAATGCACCTTGTTATCCTAGCAAACGCAACGCAAATATGCATTTGCATCATAGCCTATTGCGCTCACATCGGCAAAGGTATGGAGTTCAATTCTAGCAAGTTTTCCGGATGACAACACGCATCAACCAATTCTACCTTTCCCAGTTCCGGCAATGTCTCGAACCAATTTTCCTAGTCTAGCTTTAGGCCTGAAATATCACCAATGTCCTCGTCCCATCCCAATTTAGCACCATAGGCCTGTTGAAGCAAATGCCTAGCGGGTAATAATAAAAAGGCTGTAGGACCCCAAAGGATCATAGGTCTGGCCTATCATTGACAGCAAGTCTCGTCGGGTACCGGGCTTTTCTTTGCTGTTTGCTTTCACCTTCAATCGGTCCGACAAAACATCCCAATACACGCCCAACGTTTTGGACACTGGTAACTCATCATGGACATTCACATCAACGACGACATCGTCCGGGGGCAAGCTCTCCAGCATCAGCTTACTGTTCGACATAAATTTTATTAAATGGGACCCGCCGCTTGTCAGTATAAGGCGAAGCTGGGTTACCGAATCACGCGCCTTCTGCTCTGCGGTGCAGAAAATACACATGTCGTTAACGTAAATATTTTTCATAATTACGTCAACAACTTTTTGATCAGCAATCATCGTATTCTCACCTGCTGTCATCCTGAGAGCAAAAGCAGCGCAGCACGGAGATGATTTTACTTCAAACACGTGTGTGCGCATGCGATAAGTGGCTGGTTTATATCATTGTTAGGGCACCAAAGGAATCTCAATGACTTACTCTCACAACGAACACTGCAGTTAAATGCTACTCAAAACCTGTTGGCCTGCGCCGTACAATGATGGGAAATGTATCGGCAAGGTTTGGGATTACCAGTTTTGGTGTCTGTTGGAGCTGGTTTAGCATACTTAATGATCTTTTCAGATATTTTCTCTGCATATTTTTGGAATAACTTCGGATCTTTGCAGAACCTCCTTTTCAATCCAGCTAAGTGTTTCTCTGCCAGGTTACGCCCGTCTGATTTTAATGCTGAATCGTCCTTACATAAAATACCGACCGAGAAATTCCTATCCTCCTTTTTCAATGTGCTGTTCAAAATGTACAGCGTTCATTTGTCATCCTGTGTCAAAGAAGGATTATTTCCAAATTTCTCTTTATCTTCAAAATCACGAGCAAAGATTTTAAGAATCTGCTCGCAGGATTGGTCCTCATCTCGCATCACATTTACGAAGTTGACCATTAGCTTATATGGAATTTATATGGAATTTACTGGATTCTGGATTCCCGATAAAAATGTTCTTGGTTAGAAACACCTGATGCAGATCGCATAACAGTAACAAGTCAATCTTGTGTTTATCCAGTGAAGGAAAACTCAACTTACAAAGCTGGGGATAATGCTCAACCTCATGAACAACAAATGCATCATTTACCTAAAAGCACTCCATCTCTCCCACACCCTAAATTGCTAAAGAATCAATCTTTCGATTCATCGTCGTGGCGGCATGCTGGTGATGAGTCTCACATTCGTGGCGGTGGAAGCTACGCCCAACCTGTCCATCGAGCGCTAAGGGAACATATCCACATTTGAGTCTTCTTCAACAAAGGCGTAGGTAAGAATTTGTTCCTCTGGGTTGTTTGCCCACATCTTGACAGCCACTACCTTATGGAAGGTTGATTGAGACGTGCAAACTTCTTTGCAACCAGTGGTACAGACTGCAGAGCTATTGTCTTACTCTTCCTTATTGCTATCGATGGCCTGCCTTGTCAATTGTTTGGGTTTTGATTCGAAGTGAGCAGTGTGTTGTGCCTTCTCCCGCACTTTCTGCAAGCCACCTTCATTGTGAAGTTCAATGATCATGAAGCAAGTAATTGAAGCACAATCCTTTGTCCTAAGCCAACAATCTCCAATCCGATACAGATCTTGCATCGAATGACCTGCACCGCATCATTGTGGGATGAGATTGCGATTCCTCATTGTGTTATGCCATGCAAACATTTAGACTCTTTTCAAGGCGCCGAGCCTTTGACTGGGCCTGCTGTGTACTTCTTAGCTTGTTCAGTAACACCCCATACTCACTCTCTGCTTCAGAAACTACTTTTTCTACCAACACCCATAGATCATTGAAGAAGCTTGAACCACCATGACTGCTAGCCGAAACAAATTGAGCCTTGAGACGATGTGGTAATTTACCAAATACCTTATGCATCAACTTCTGCGAATTAAACATTCAGCCTTTTCCTATCTCCTCAAGTGTCACCTAACACTGGTACATTTTAACTGCTAGCTTCAGTAAGTTCTGTGCATCCCATTTTCTGATACTTGAGCTGGAAAGTATATAGCAACGCAAACGTTCGGTGAGTCTTTGCTCATCTCCAATTTTCTGTCTAGCCATGGCCATGCCTTTACATATGCTATATGGTTGTCTAAAAGGCAGCCTACTCCTGCTATAACATCATGTGCTCTGCCCACACATAGCTTGTTTAAACTTCTTCCACATGCCTCTGAAACCTTTTCTTAAAGTCCCGATATTTCACTATATCCTAATCAAATTTTCAAGAGCCAACTTAGAAGTAAGCGGTAATGGTAGTTGCAAATTACCACAAAACCTGGCGGGATATACACTTAATTCCCTATGATACGGTGCTGCATGCGGATCCAGAATGCTCGGTCTAAAACAATCCTTGAAGCTTGAACTTCGACCAGATTCGGGTTGAACTATTTCCGGCAAACTGTCATTATTATTCGCAGTTAGTATCCGTGGAGTGAGAGAATTATCCTGGACCTGACCTTCTTCATCATGATGTTAATCTCCACAACATTGTCAACAAGCACGTTTGTAGACCCACCAGGTGAACTTGACAAACTGCAACTATCACGACTGGGCAGCTGTTCCTTAGTCCCCTTCACTCTAAAGATTTCTTCCTTTAACTCAAATAGGACGTCCTCCACTCTGCAAGCCAGCTTGTCAAGGTCATCAGCATTAACACCGGATTCCGAAACATCTGCATGTAAGAGGGACACTGACTAAAAACATTCCCTACACTTTTCGTTAAACCCTGGTATAGCATCGGCTAAATTTTTCAAGTTAACATTTTTTAACTGCCTACCTAGCACAGCAGCTTTTTTTTGCACAGTAACCAGCTTTCTCTTCAAGGTAGACTTGCAATCAGTCTGCAAACTTATGCTTTCCAACCAAGTGGCAGCATCAATGCTACAAGTCATGATTTGACAAAAATACCACACACCAGTAGCCTTCCAAACAAAGACGGTTTCAATTTTAACAACCTATAGTGTTAAGCTTTATTACCACTAACTCCAACGCACAGTAGACTACTTGATTAAAGGTGTGCAGAATAAGTTAATGCGACACAAACAAAACTAGGCTACTTACCCAAATTTCTTCTTAAATGTATGTTGGCTTTAGATAAGCCTTGCCTATAGCTAGTGGATGCGAAGGGTGCTTCTCCAATCATCTGACCTAGACTTCTAAATTATACCAAGCACAAAAACACATCTACTTGAAACAAGCTGGTTGAATTTTTTGAGCCAGATGTTAAGAGCAATTTAAGAAGAAAATTTCTCTTCTTGCCCGTACGCCGTTAACGCCAAAAAGAAAAATCCGATAAAAGAAACTGGGCCAGCTGACCCAATTGCGGCACCTAGCGGATTAACTTTACATTAAATATTGATAATCAACCAGGGTTTATCCATGGGTTACAGTGTTTCCTGCATATTGATATGTTTGAAAATATTGTCACAGAATTAATAAACGCCAAATAGATTGGGAATCACTTAACGTAATTATTAGTTGTCACGTCACCCATATATGTTTTATCGATTCATGTTAATTGATTTTCATACCGTTCGTACAGTGATGCTATAATTAAACTCTTACCGTAAATACCCGCGTAAAGGACGCATTTTTTTCTTAAGAAGTTGACCTAAAAACCCAGGTGCGTCTTATCCATGGATACTTTTTTAAGTTTTTTCCATCGTTTTTAGGGTCAAATATCCACTGCGTCCTATACATGGTATCGTCCTATACGCGGGTATTTACGGTACTTAGGTCGCAGCATAAATATGCTGAACTGTCTGCCTAATCAGATCATAACCGCATTTAGGTTTCTCCTCTCACCCAACGCGAAATGTGTAAACACTATTTCATTTGTCATAAATTTGTCTCTTTAGCACACAAGATGACTTTTTTTGACAGTCCTTCGCTACAATTGATTTCCAAACATAGTCTTGTGGTGAAGCGAACGATATTTTTTAATCGAAGTTGAAGCAGTGTTGTCACTAGTGTACGGACACCCCGGTTAGGCTCAAAAAGTATTTTCCTTATTTCAAAACTCATAGCTTTCAGCGTTATCATCTAAGTAATCGAATATCGCCTTTTAAAAAAGGATAAACACCTCAAGAGTCTAACACAATATTATGGAGGACGAACCCATCATAATCGCCTCATTGCGTGAAACTTAAAGCGTTGAAGACATTGCATAAATGTTTTTGGCCTAAATACAAAAAAATCGATAATAATCTTTGTTTCCCCAGGTGTCAATTTTACTTGATATTCTATCTCGTGATGAAAATTGTTCTAGCTGTCGCCATTGTCATTTGCAACGCCACTATTTTGGGAGTGCTGTATCTCAATAAAGACCAAGATGTGCATTCTATTTATCGTCTGTCTTTGGCCATTGCTGATTTTATAATGGGTATAATTGTGATTCCAACCAGCGTTGGTAAAATGTATCAGCATCTTTTTCAAAGTTTATCGTTTAGTGAGTTTCAGAATGTTACTGATTTCAGGATTGTTAATGATAGTTCTTCGTCAATGCAATCGGCATCAACTGAACTGAAAGAATTGAACAATTTACTATCTGATGCCCTTTCCAGCGAATACGTGAGCGCGGTTGGTTTCTTTACTCTGTTGTCATTCAGTACGTCGATATACAGCATGGTTGCTGCTAGCTTAGATAGATTTGTGGCTATATTTCGTCCTTTACGATATAATGATACCAAAGCAATTTTAGCTGCAAAAATTGCAGTAACATCTATTTGGTTTGCTGGAATAGCCATTGCCGTTCTTCCTATAGCTGTTCCTGATTTGGACTATGCTTTTGTTGCGTTTGATTTTGCGAAGTTGGGTAGAAAGCCATTCCTCATTTTGTACTCCGTTATATTTTTTCTTCCAGTTCTATTAATGTGGTCTTCAATAATAGCAACTTATGCAGCAGCTCGGCCCGGCTTGAGGAAACATGATAAACAACTTCAAACTGATCATGAAATGCGACTTTTAGGAACTCTAGGAGTTATGATAGTAGTTTTTTCGATATGCGTTGTACCTTTGGTCTCAACAATGATAGTAAGCGCATTTTTACCGTTTACCGATAAAACACACCCAGAAAATTTCGATTCAGCTGCTACTACAAAATTTCTGACTGTTCAACTCTCATTGGGTTTCCTTTTCTCCACTAACAGTCTCTGGAATTGTTTTATTTACAGCACTCGAGAAACTAATTTCCGTAGCGCTGTAAAGTTGCTTTACAAAAGAATAGCACAACGATTAAGACTGGATGCTGTCTGGAATACTACTTCACGAAAACGTGACGTACAAATAGCTGAAAATACTTAACTGTGCACAGTATCATAATGTTGTAAACTCGTTAAATACAATGCATTAAATAAACGATATGAGTTTTGGAACACAAAAGTGGAACATTTTCACGTTCATTGGTCGACTTTTATTCGAGATGAAGCAAACCCTTGAAAGGTAAATGCAAATAAAATGAATATTTACACATGTTGAAAACAAAGTTAGCATTCTCTTCGCATTGCATAATATTTTTAGTGAAATTATCATCATTCATTTCTAAGCCTGAGTTTAGGGTTTTCTATTAAAGCTTAATAGTTTTTGTGTCTATCTCGAAGCCACTCTATACCTAACCGGATGTAACCATAGTTGTTGTAAGGAGAGGGAGTGGAACAAGGGGGAAAAAGTGAATTCTATTTATCTCCACATCTTTTGAACCGCTGAAAGTGATCACAGAAGGTTGGGGTAGGCGTGACTATAATGTATGTATTTTAAACAAGTGCTGTCGATGTAGCTTTTTCAAGGAATCCACATGTCCATAAAGGATGCTTTACCATCTTTTTCAGCGATTAACTTATTTACGAAAAATGTTACTATTATTTGTTACTCGTATTGCACAATTTGATGGCTATTACCTGCAACTGTTAACAATGGAAAACTATTGAGGATATACGGTGTTGTTGTTTATTAGTGTTGTGTTCTCTGTGTTATTATTCATTGATGTACTATTCTCATTCATCAGCGTTCGCTGTGATGATTTAATTTACGTGCTGTAAAAGCAAGGTGTTGTTGGAACTAAAACGTTTAAAGATCTAGCGCAGCAAATTACTTGCTAAGACATTGACTTTGGGACAAGTATTCTTGCGTAATTAATCATTCCTTGATTGTGAACGCTATTATATCAACATGGAGTGAAACTGCATTTAAATAGAAGCAAACTGAATTATTACCAGAGAAACTAAACTTATGATCTGATTTAAACAACAAATCTAAGTCAGTTTAAGTTTGACTCATTTCAGTTTAGACTTCGATGGGTTATTGAGCTGGAAAAATGTACCCTGTAGTGCATACGTAACAAATTGTTGGTATTTGTAATTTTGTGTGGCTAAAGAGAGATACAGAAACCACCTAATATATAACGCAGAGTTCAGTCTGTGGGTACGTACGTATGTGCGTTTCAACTCTTTCGAAACTACTGAGAGTGCAAACATAAAACGTAGCGCGATTAATCATTGCCTCGAGTGGGTTAGGTGTCTTAAAGGGGTTGGTGGCGTCTTAACCAAACAAAATATTGTTTAAATTTGCATTTCTTGACGGAGGAAAGATTTTTTGCTCAAAAAAAGCCAGCCCCAAACCGGCAAAAATTTCCCTATTTAGGGGTTACCATGACGTCATAATTGATATTTTCATGTAAAAATTGTTTTTCAGTTGTCTCAAATAATACTAACCTTAGAAACGGGGTGAAATGTTTTTCCGGAGATAGTGAGAAGCAGCTTCCGACAAAAATAAACTGTAGTTATTGACCATGCAACTAACAATAAAGCGTTTAAGCAACATTTTAAGACGACTTTTTTCGCTCCGTTTTGTTGTTATGCTGTTTAGTAACGTTTCAGTGAAAAGAGCAGCAGACAACATTAATGTGCACTGTCATTTTAAAAGCTAAATACTGATATACTACCGGTTGAAATACGATGATGCATTGCAATACTAACATACCGATAGGCCAAAAAACCTGTTTTATTAATAGCTAGTCGACGTCACCCGGCAGGACTACAAGTCATCTTCGTCGGGTCAACAAAATGTGTTCAGCTGACTGCCCCGGCTTTACTCAAAATAAGCATGTTTGAGAGAAGTAACAACAAGTCTGTATAAATGGGGCCATCGCTTCCATATCCCCAAAACACAATCATTGTATTTAAATTTAAGAACGATTTTTGTCTAACGCGCTATTCGCTCCTTGCAAAAGTCATACTGATACAAACTTAAAGTTGTGGCAGGTGTCTTAGTGGTTTTTGTTTTTCAATTACAGAAGTAAGTCATTTGGTGGTAGGCTGATTTCACAACCTGGAGCAGGCTCCCTAGTAATGATAGTTGTAACACCAAGTTCCTTGGCTGCACCAATGTGCTATGGTCTTGGTATAGGACAAAAGAGGCCTCATCGCTCCTCAAATGTCTTGCATGTACACCCAGTTGATATAATATCCCATTTTTATGCAAAAAATTTCCCTCTATCGGTTTGATTTCACACAGTGGTAAAAAGTTTTCGTTTTTATTAATTTCCTCTTGAACTTTGGGTTTCATAAACTATGCCTCCAAATACCGACTTTCCTATCCCCAAGTTGACAATGCACTTACAAAAATAATTTTACAAACTTTTTCCGATCCTCTTATTAAGTACTTGTTGGTGTGAAGACAAAGTTTTTGAACGATGCTAAAGAAAGGATTGATACATCTATTGCAGTGGTTTTCAACCTTTTTTATTCAGCGACCCATTTTGCAATCCGACATAACCAAACGACCCCCTTCCAAAATTATGAATTATTAAACACATGTAATGCAGTTGCGCATGCATAGCAGCAATAAAAATGACTAACGCGAGTATTGTAATTCACCTGTTAAAGAAAGACTCAATAAATTTATACACATCATGGCAGCTGCACTAATGAGATGGCTGGTGTTGCATTTTGGTGACAAGCTTGTCAGTGCGTGGCTCAGTTGTGGACAGAGAACATCTCAGATCTGGCTCTACTATTAGTTTATTCCTGGCCTTGTTCTTTATTCCCAGTAATGCTGAGAAGCCTGCCTCACACAGCCAGGTCGATGGAAAAGGCGTCAAAAGTCGAATCGCTGTGCTTGCCACTCTAGGATACGAAGCTAGCATGGCTGACCAATATGCAGGCAAAAACTTTTCTTTAAAGGCATCCTTCGCAGTCGAGTCATTTTTTAGGACTATAAATTCCTCTTGAGTTGCATCATTTCCGCTGAACATGTTGACAATGTCTGAGTCTGAGACAAGATATGGGTTTCTAACAAATACCAAATCATCTCTTGTTGTGACCGGAAAATATTTTGTAAATTCAGAGCAAAGAGATAGAAGATTGTTGATAATCTGCTATTTGACATCGTCATCAAGCCGCATATCCTCGACGTCTTCAATAAATTCATTCCCATTTGGCCCATTGTCGTCTTTCTTTCCCAGAGTCCAAGTTTCGCCTGGAATGCTGAAAGTGCGTCGATAAAATTGACGATTGTTTTGTCTTGTCCTTGCAAGGAAAGATTTAATTCGTTTAGTCTGCTAAAAATGTCGACAAGGTAGGCCAGTGATACCACATCTTCATGCAAAAATTTGACCAGGTCTTCTTTCTTTTGCTGCACAAAAAAGTTCCTTAATTCGTTCCGCAGAGTAAAGACCCGCTTGAGCACGTTACCTTTTGACAACCATCGTACCTCTGTGTGGTAGAGAAGATTACAGTGATCTGCATCCATCTGTTCACAAAAGCGTCGGAATAAGCGAGTATTGAGTGCACTAGATTTTACTGTGTTAACGAGTTTTATTACTTGCCTAAGCACTTCTGTCAAATCTGGTCCTAACGTCTTTAAAGCCAGGGCCTCACGGTGTATCATACAATGCATGAAAGTACAGACTGGAGATACTTTCTTAACATGTGGATAAAACCCTGAGCTATGACCTAACATGGCTGGAGCACCATCCGTACAAAGTCCACACATCAGTTCCCATTTAATGTCATTTGCCTTGAAAAAAGTATCAATGGTCTTAAAAATATCTTCTCCGCGTATTCTGGACGGCAGATCTAAAATGTACAGAAACTCATCTATGAACGCTCCATTGTGAACGGAACGTACGAATGCAATAAGTTGTGCACAGGATGAGATATCTGTGGACTCGTCCAACTGCAGAGCAAACGAGCCAGCTGACTTCATTCGATCAATGACTTGATTCTGGATGTCCTCAGGCATCAGAGAAATCCTACGTTGCACTGTGTTATCCGAGAGAGATAGCACATTCAGCTTGCTCTGTGCTTCCTTTCCAATTAATATGCAATTAATATCTTTCGTGCATGGTAGTATCAACTGCTCAGCAATTGTACGTAGCTTCTTGGCCTTAGCAATTCGCAATGATACCACAAAGGTTGCTTCAACAGCAGCTTGATTTTGTTGCTGGAAAACTTCAGAGCTATTCATTCGAGACCGCTTTACACAATTTGCCTTTCGCTCAAAAAATGATAAGTCTTTGTCTTTGCAGTCAGTGTGTTTCGTTTCTAAATTCCTTTTGAGTTTTGATGGTTTCATGGATTCAGGCAAAAGAACTTTCATGCACAGTACACACTGCGGTTTTTTAATGCCTTGATCGACGATACTGACAAATCCATACTTGAGTAATGAATCTGAGGAGCTGCGCTTTTTTGCCATAATATCTTAAAGAAAACCTCACTTACTAAATTTTTAATACGGGTAACCTAAAATGATATTATTGAATCAAATAACATTGTTCAAGTTTTGCTCAAAATTGCTAATAAGCAGAGGCGACTCCGGCACTCGGGTTCAGCTCGATTTATTAGGTCTATAACTAAGTATTGTCATATTTTTTAAGATAAAAAGAAGTATATATTTTTATTTGTATAAAAGTAAAAAATCATTCATTTATATAATTTCCCTCATTGCCAACAACTTCTTGCAAGTTCCTTCGCAAAAAACGACTCATCACAGAAAATTTAGCGTCGTACAACTAACTATGAACCTAAAAAACACTTGGGCATACTCTCCAGCACAGCAGTTGTTAGTAGCATTATTATTATGATTATTTTTGCTTAATATTCTTCAGCTTTAAAAAAATACCCTGCTTGGTAAGAAAGATTACTGCTAGATTGCTACTGCTGAGCGTATACAATGAGTATTATCGCGTAATAAAACCAGACGCGTAATCAAAACAATGCTGATACATAGTTAAAACCCCAAAAGCTCTCGCGACCCCTAGAAAAATGCCTGATGACCCCATGGGGGTAGCGACTCCCAGGTTGAAAACCACTGATCTATAGGATAAATCGGTATGCTAACAGACCGAGTAGGTTACTTACGACTTTTTGTAATTGTTGGTCTAGTTTTGTGACGTAAAGCGTCTGACTGCTTGTAAATTCCATGGTCTCGTCGGAAGTTATGGCTGAAGTCGATAATTTACTTACCAAATTTGGTGCTAAAAAAAAAGAGAACAATTATCTGTAAATTTTGCAAGATCTTAGATTAAACCTTTACATTTTGTTACAGTATGCTATACGTGATCGATATGTCTTATAATTAGGGGTTGTGTTGGTCAGGCGCTGGGCTTTACTCTGCAAGTTTATTCCAACTTGGAGTGCACCATCAGTTCAGTTCTCATAATTTTCGTACTTCCCATTGCATTATTTAGGAATTAGATTTAAATCGATATAATAGCAGTGCCGTCGCCAGAGTAAACAAAAAAGTGGAGCATTGTAATATTTAAAAGTTTTTCAAATGAAATCTAATTTTTTAGGGCTGTAAATTTTGTGCCGTTGTGGTATTCTCTAGTAACTACTGATTGGTCGTATTTGCTATCCTCACAAAACATGTTGACTTTTTTGTTGCAGATCGATTTTTTAAAAAGTAAATTAATAGGCTTCACACCAACCTCGGATCGGGGCTCAAAACTTTGTGTCTCAAGCCGCTAGTGATGCAGATCTGCTCAAGGTAAAATGAGGTATTGATAGTAGCTCCAAACAAGAAGCACAGGCACCCGACTAAGAGAGCTGATGCTAAAGAGTGGTCTATTCACAATCTCTTAATTAATTCGCAAAATTTATCCGTTTCTTCCAATAAGTATCGGGGCACAAAGTCAAAGTTGTTGTGGGGGTCTTAATGGTTTCTGTTTTGCGATTGCACAAATAAGTTATTACTGTAGGTATAAAGTTATTTCACGACTTGGCGCAAACTCCCTTGCAACCATATTTGTGACACCAAGATTCTTGGCCGCACGTATGTGCCTTGGTTATGTAATAGAAGCTGTACCTCAGTAACTAATCCCAGGGTAGAGATGGCGGTGCATTCCCCTACCAGCTTTATTTATTTGTTTGTATTTGTCTCAAGAACTGTATAAAAAATCAAACTTCACAAAAGTTGATTTTCGGAAAAAATGTTTTCATCTCCAATAATAATAATGCCTCAATTTGGACTTCTCATCCCCCACCAAAATTTTCTTGATACGCTGTTGTGAAACCTCTCACATCCGATCGCCCGGTTGCTCTAAAAATCCATGTTTGAAAAATAAATTTTTCTTCATCAGCACGATTTTATATTTGTTGAATATGATGTCGCACAGACGTGTTGACTTACTGACGTATTTTTTATTGATTTCACCTCTAACCTTGTATTTTATAAACCATGCCAGTAATACTGATCTCTCTACTAGCAAATTAAAACTTCGCTTACTCACAAACAGCAACTGGTTTCACACACTTGATGCCTTCATTTGACCGAATGCATAGGAGCATAAATTCAAAGCTTTGAAAGGACGTTGAAGTGTTTAATGTATTTATTGAAATCAAGCTGTAAAACATTTGCCCTACTACTTCAAATTTTTTCGTAACAGCAAGCCTGCTTGAAAAAGTTAAAGTCTCTGGCTGGACGTTTATTACTTCCTCCAGCTGGAGGAGGGCGAACTAATCTGGATCCCAGAGTCAAGCATCTACCAGTTAAGTAAAAGCATATTGCAATAACTCAGGCAATCGCTTAAACAAATTGCTCACCTACCAATTTTTTTTTGCTAACAAAAAGGATTGCTTTTGCTGAATACTGCGAGATTTCACATTAAAAACTCTGACTTTGTTCCACTTTGCCACACGTAGCGGAGTAAAGAGTTCTCAGGCGCGCGACATGACTGTGTTTCAACGGTATTGCAACGTGCACCTACTGTTCAGTTATTATAATTTTCGTACTTGCCCTCGCATCAAAAAATTGAGTGTAATATCGCTCGCATCCATTTCACCACCTTGCTTTGAATGAGCGCGACAAAGTATTAGCCACTTTCAAAACTCCTTTGACAGCCAACGTTTTCCCTACAATGGCAATATGTTTTCTGTTTGTGATTTCTGAAGTCAATGCTAAAGTAGCAAAAAAGGACCAGTCGTTCTCACAACCTCAAGAGTAATGCGCGGTCCCGTAGTCAGCTTGTTCTGATTGGTGGAGCTCACATATTAATTGTCCATGAAATTTCGGTAAATGTTTTTGGTATAAACTTTTTGATTCTTTCTTTCTCGCAGGTGCATGAAAGCTTATGCTATGTGAGCAAGTCATTATTTAGAATTGGCCATACTACGAATAAACAGTTTATCTCTTCCACCTCTCTGGCTCTTAAAGACGGAGGTATATTGGGGCGTAGGCGGAAATTCCTTGAGGGAGGGTGCGAGATATTTACTTGTGAAGATTAGTGAACGATGAGCGTAGTGCTCAAAATTGTGCGTGATAAGATAGTGTTGACCTGTAATGTTTCTGAAGATCGACCGTCTATAGCGCAAAATTTCGCCAAATTTACGTTTTTATTACAATCATCGCAGCCGGCAATCACGTTCCAAAATTTCCTGAGGGGGGCGCGAGGATGATTTTGAGCATGGAGAAAAATGACGTGTAGAAACTGCTGGTAATGTCTAAATAACTTATCGCGGTACCTCATCTTTATGACTTGCGTTGGACAGGTGGTGATTTCAAACATGTGCGTGACACTATTTTTGTATGGGGGAGCTGAAAAAATTTTTGCCTAAAAACAAAGATGCAGACCTTTTTTTGATTCGGAATCGGCTGCTGATTTACTTCAGCCTGGTTTTTATTAAATTCGTGGTATGAACCTGAAAATCTCTTTCATGCTGTGCTTCAACCCCAAGGAAAAAGGTTAAATAGAACAACAGCAAATTTTTGCTAAACTAGATTTCATGAGATTAGTTAAACTATCTCACATAAAATATCGAAAGTTTTTTTTAATTTACCGCCCCTCCCATTTTGTTGTGGCTACATCATTGACCTTTAGCTCCCAAAAACGAAAACTTTTATCTGTTCGAGACCGAGCTGATCTATCTACTCTTGAGCATACTGGTTGACGAAGAAAAGTTGCATCGATATCCAGCATTTTGTTACATTTTCTTGATGGTAAAATGCGGTAGTGATACAAAAGTAAGCTGCTAGAGCGATTTACTGGGACAAAAACTTTAACGTATGGAATAGTAGTTCAATACTTTAGCTCAGCGGTTTCCAAATTTTATGTTACCACGCCTCCCTTAAAAATATTCAGTTATGTGACGCCTCCCCCATTTCATAAAATAATACAAATTTAACATAAAACCTTCATAACCGGTGACATTTTTGCATACTTAACTATTTTTAAATAACTGTGCCTAATATTCGCGCCTCCCTTTAGACTAGTCCGCATCTCCCAGTTTGGAAAACGCTGCTTTAGTTGATATAAAAATACCGACTAAAACTTAGTGGATGCTAAATAAGTTTGCAACCCTCGACTGTTAATTGAAGTACAATGTTACTGATGCTTATTTTTTCAATCTTGGTTTAGTCAATTTTTCTACTCTTTGTACATGTGAAACTATATAAATTATAAGCTTACATCGCAGCATAAAACTTTTGCACTGTATGTATTATTAATTGTCAGCGTAGTCTTATAGCGGCTGCTGAGAGATCATACCGGTTTTCAGGGTGCTTCTCCCTCTCCAAAATGGATAAAAACTATGTTGTTTGTATCATGTATTTATCTTTTTACCTTATTGAATGACCTATTTTCAGACAAAGCCTGCCCACCATTGATTTCTAATCACAGTTTTGTGATGAAACAAATGATTTTTTAATCGAAATTGGGTGTGAAGCAGATTCACCTCCAGAATTCGGACACCCGGATGGGATTTTAAAAGTGCCACCCGCATTTCAAAAAATGATAATTTTCAGCGTCATCATTTAAGCTATACAAAACCACTTTTTAAAAATAATAAAGGCCTCAAATAAGCCTAAAACCGAGTTACCTGGAGAGCACCCCTCAGAATGAAGTCGTTACATGAACCTAAAAAAGTCAAAGAATATTGACCTAATGCTATCAGCCCCAATACTGAAAAAACTTTAATAATACTTGTTTTTCAGGAGTTGACGGATCTTCATATTGTATTTAGTGATGAAAATTGTTTTTGCTGTTGCCACTGCTATTTGCACCGCCACTATTTTGGGAGTGCTACATCTCGATAAAGAACAAGATGTGCGATCTAACTATCGTCTGTCTTTGGCCATTGCTGATTTTAGAATGAGTTTGATTGTGGTTCCAGTCAACATTGGAACGATGTATCAGCATCTACGTCAAAGTTCACTGGTAATTGAATTGCAGAACATTGAATGGTTTTTGGATTGTTAATGACAGTTTTTTGTCAATGCAATCGGTTTCAGTTAAACTAAAAGAATCGGAAGACAAGATACCTAATAGATTTCTCAGCTAATATGAGAAGTGAGCTGCTTGACTGCTCTACGAGTATCATTCAGTGTGTCAGTATACAGTATGGTTGAAGCTAGTTTAGAGCAATTCGTCGCCATATCTCGTTCATTAAGATACAATGATACCAAAGCAATGTTAGCTGCAAAAATCGAAGTAGCCTCCATTTGATTTACCGGAATAACTTTTACCAGTCTTCCTATAGCTATTCCTGATCTTGACTGTACTTTCCTTGCTTCCAATTCAGGCAAACCAACTCTCATTTTGTATAAGAGAGTCAGCCTCTTGAAAATTTCTTTAAAAAGGCAGCAGCGAAGAAAGACTGCCAGCTGCTGCTCTCTGCTATTGTGGCTAATCATGCACACCAGTTTTGCCACCTTTAGCCAAGTAGTTCAGAACTTATATTATAAAAATTGATCTTCTCAGCAAAAAGTAAGAATTGAAAGTTTTGTAGTAAAGCATCTGGCTGCTTGTAAAGAAAGTTAGAAAAATAAAAATAAGCTTGATTTTTGTTCAGGTAGTTAGCATTTATCCAATACTTATTACAGGTGCTTTTACTTAAATATGTTAAACTGAAAGCAGAACTATGTGTGAAGTTAGATGTGAATCAAAATGACTACTCATTGAAAGGGTTAAAATGATTATGGTGATTATCTTGGCCCATGTAAGAAAGCAAAACCAGATTATGTTGAAATAACAAATATCGTATTGGGACTGGGTTCTTTGGTTTTAGTTTTTTCTAGCGGGCTGATTTTGTTTTGTGTGATTAAATTTCCATAAATGAACACAACAATATTTTCTTTGCAAAGATTGTTGAATGACATGATTATCTACCCCCTGAATGTGATCACCTTGCTCCAGGGGTGGGGTAGCATGTTCACTTCAGATGGTATTTTTTAAAACCTTATATTTTGTAAATTTGTTCCGACTGAACTTTAAACAAAATAGTCTTAGTTGAATAAAAGCATCAAATTCCTGATCACACCAATTATTTTTCTTTGTCACCTAAAATAAAGATGTAATGGAAACTTACGCACAAAAGTGATCATTTTGTCCCGCTTCTCTACTTGATTATTGATTTTGTTCCGATTGCATCGAAGTAGTCTTTCACAATTGCAACCTAAGTGGTAGCTCGATCTGTCTTGAGGAAGCATAAAAAACATCGTCAGACCAATCATGAAATGCGTCTGTTAGAAACTTTAGGAATTATGATTACAGTTGTTACAAAATTCGTCTTACCCTAGCAATAGTAATTGTAAGTACGTATATTTTTATCGTTGTCAATATAACAAACTCAGAAAATTTTTGATCCAGCCGCTACATCAAAATTTTCAAAATCTCAGAAAGTGTTTTACTTTGTAAATAAGTTCTGCTGTTAGCTAGCAACACTCCCTGGTGTTGTTATATGTGCAGTACTCGAGAAACTAATTTTCTTCGTGTTGCAAAGTTGTTTTACAAAAAAATTGCACAACGACTAAAGCTTGTTAGAGTCCGAAATACCGTTTCACATGAACGTGACGTACAAATAGATGGTTATAGCTCACTATGCTCAGGGTTGTAAATGTTGTAAACTCATCAAAACATATTTTTAACAAATTTTTTAAGTACCAGAACATAAATGAAATATTATATATTTAGTTAATATAAAATAGGAGTCCATATTCTCTTAGATTTGCTTTTTTGTGTACTAAAATTATCATCAATTTTATTAAGTTTGTTTAATAAAACTGTATTGGTATTTATTTTCCCATTTATGGCAGTTCTAGACGAGAATGAATTGGCAATCAAAATTTTTGTTTGGGGAGGAGAGAAACAAGTAATGTAGATGAATTTCATTTTTATCAGTAATTTTTGAATCATTGAAGGAGTTCCCTCCAAAAGCCTTAATTAGGGCGACCATATAAACACATTTTAACTACATGTTTTTTTAGGATTTTTTCAAAAGATTTTTATCTATCTCAGAAAGTGCTGTTCTTTTCTTGATAGTTGCGCCATTAGAAAAACCTTAAATTGTATGAACTACATTTTATAAAGCGTTTCTGTAGCGTTATTTTTTACCCGTATTGCATACGTTGAAGGCTATTTGTTGTTGTTATTGGTAGCAAGAAAGTACCAAGAATTACCGTCACTGTGTAAGTATGTACCGTATTATGAGTGCTCGCAGTGGTGATTTAGCTTATGTGCCTTGTAGCGTTCAGTAATCCTTTCTTATCTTGTTGAAACAAAAACGTTCAAAAAGCTTGCACAGTAAGTCGCTGGCAAATATATCGATTTCCAAACAGATGTTCTTATGTGAATACCAATTTGGTACTTTGCAAACAAAACTACAATTACATTGAGTGAAACTGGATTTACATAAAATCAAACTAAAATATTTCCCAAACAAACAAAAATGACGGGATTTAAACAACGATTCTGGGACACTTTTTAATTAGATAGATTTCTTTGAACCACAAAAGCTGAAAAACGTAGGCTGGTACTATAACATCAAATGCCGCAGGCGCAATGGTATCTAAAACGTTGTGTTGTCTAGGAAGAATTAAAGATATTTTGGATATGGAAAGCATTGCAAAAACATCAAGCTCTTGTGTGCGCCAAAGTATATTACAATTATTTTTTGCTAAAAGCAGCTCAGTAATAACTTTAGAGCAACTTTTTAATGGCACCGAGAGTGGATCCTGACAAGAGCTCCGCAATTATTTAATCTGCTCATTTAAATGACCAATGGTCATGCTGTTTTGTTATTGTACATCCTTTCATTCTCTTTTTTACAAAAATTTGTTTACTGATATCGCTCTTTGCGAAATGCATAATTGTCGACTGTATTTGCAAAAATAGATTCTAAATCATTTTTATCATACAATAAATGATGCCGGTATAGTATATGTGATCTACGAGCCTATATTTTCCACAAAAACATACGTAGACTCTAATTTGTGATCAACTACAGGGGTATGGAACCTGCGGCTCGCCAGCCAAATTCAGTCGGCAAGGTCAAATTTTTGTGGCCCGCGGAGAAAATTTGGAAATTTTAGCTAAATTCAAACTGTAAAATTTAGGCGAAATATTGATCTCCAAAAGAAAAGAAAAGAAAAGATCATCACCGACCAAATTGGGAAATTGTAGCAATTTTTCACCTGTTAAAATTGTGTTCTGCTAAAAAAGATCTTCACTGCCATATCCCATGCATACTGTCACTAATCACTGCTGGTGATCTTGATTGATACGAACTTTAACTGGGCTGCGGAATTTCCAAAAAGTAAAGTCAGAAATCGGCCCGCCTGCAAAAAAGGTTGCACACTCCTGATCTACAGCAATGAAAGAAAAAGGCAACCTTTACCCCTACAGTAAAACTTACTGCTAAGATTTGGTCAACCCTAATATCATCTGTACATTTTACTTAAGTCCTAATATGTTGATCACAAGCTATAAAAGTTATATACATGTCGATCATGCAATATATCAGCATCTTACGATATATCATTTCTGTAGAGCAATATCTTTATCATTCAGTGTTATTGAAAAACCTTACTGATAAACATATAATATCTTGTTTTCAGATCAGCTGAGGAGCTATTAGTGGGTCTAATGCTGGTTGCTTGGAACAATGTTTTTAAGCCTTAAAACGACCTTAAAGAGTGCAGCGGAAGCTGTAGCTGACTGAAAAGATAGCTTGTCCAGAGCATTATTGAGATCGAAGAATCAGGCCAAGGAGGATCTATACAATTTCTCTCCCAATAATTCTGCGTTTGGAAGAATACTGCTTTTGCCGGTAGAATTGTTGCTGCTCAGGAAGTCAAAGACGAAATGTTGCCTGTTAGAGTATTTTTCAGGTCATCAGCGCAACACCGGCGCGATGGTGTAGTGGTGAGAGCGTCCGCTTCGCAGTCGGTAGACCTGGGGTTCATTCCCCTTGTCGAGTCATACCAAAAGACTTTAAAAAATGGTATCTGTAGCTTCCCTGCTTGGCGCTCGGCATTTATGGGAGGTTGTGGAGAACAAGCCGGCAAGTTCGCTTGTTGTGTCCTTGGGCAAGGCACTTAACGGGATGCCCCCGCCTTTATGTGGAAGACAGGTGGCCCATAAACCTCGAAAAAGGCAGCTCCCAAGCGAGTGCGGACTTTCCGTCCAAAGTATAGCGATACAATTCGCTTTCTCGTGAATGGAGGATAAAAATGGCAAATAAAAACAAAAAAACAGATGGCATCCTTTTGCCATCATTCACTTAGGATAGAGATGGCAAAAAGGGTCAAAAATGAAACTTTAATGCGTAAAAAAGGAAAAATGAGTTACAGATTCAACAATTTTGTGAATGATTCTCTAAAGAAAAGGCAGTCACTTCTACCAACGCCCAGCATTCCAAACTGCTGCGACTGAATCTCTAAAAAAAGATTATCACTTCTACCTACTCTCAATTTTCTTAACTATTGCGATTGCATCTCTGAAAAACCTCATCACTTTTATTTCGGCCAAATTTTGTGGCTTCGTCTCCAAAACAAGGTTCTCACCGTAAAAATTTTTAGAGACTTCGTAATAACGAATTTACAAGTGGTCACTCAAATGCCAGTGGCGGATCACACTATGACCCGCGGGTCAGTGGTTCGCCATACTGGTCCTAGGAAAATATTTAGATGATCTCATCTTGATTTTACCCAGTTTAACCCACAAATTACTCGTGTGTGGTGAAAGATCATACGCTACGTCATTTCTTACAAACATGATATTCAGGCCCATTCCTTATCTCGGAACAATATTACAAGTTTTGCAAGCTGAAATACGAATCACACCGAGATAGCGGAGCTATAGACAAACACTAGGCCACAGTTTTTAGTATGACGTCGCTAAATGAAGAGTTTCATGATGTTCTCACATAAAAAGCAAATTTTGACGAAAAAGCATTTACTCGTTTTCAACACAGTCTAAACTGTTTGATAAAATTGGTTACACAAGTTCACTGGCAACACCACATAGACTCGAAGAACAACTTATTCATGACAATGGCGCAAAAAGTAGATTTTGAGATGTAACGCCCAAATTTTGAATTCACTTTTCTTTTAAGGTTTAATCATACGGGGTATCGTATTCATACTACTGATGGTTGGATTCAGAGATAGTCAGTAAAGAAGTAGTTCTACTTAAGTAAACTACTCGTACTTAAGTAGATATTTCAGTGATTACTTACTTACTTGCGTAGCTTTATTTTTACTACTTCTACTTTTACTAAAGCAGATTGATTAAAAAGTAACGCTACTTGAGTAATTGCAACCTATACTTAAACCAGCTTTAGAGAAAAGTTTGAATGTTCGTTATATCTTTCATTAAAATCGGATAATTTTCGTTCGAATTTTGAAAACCACCCAAGTAGGCTTACTACTGTTCAATGCAAACTACGTAAATGTGTATCACATATGTTACAGAATATATGCTTGCCTCGGTTCTATTTCTTAATCAACAAATTTTGGTTGGATGATAAGTTCAAGCATTGCAAATATCATTTCAAAACACGTGGTTGCGGGATTTTATGTTTTAGCCCACCATCGGCAATCAAAATTTCAGATATTTTTTCAAAGTTTAGTAGGCGCATTGTTTAGTCTGTAATGTAAGCGTGACTCAAAGGATTAACGCAAATTCAAAGGGTTAAGTTATTGTCAGCGGATCCTATCATCCATGCCATTTTATTTTGATAAGTTTTTAGCCCCAGAAGAAAACTCAAGCACTTTCAAGTGTTTAATTTTTTGGAGTTTGTTTTATCTTCCAAAGCATACAACAGTTTGTTCACAAATCACCTGCTGTTTTTGTCTTTTAAAGATTGCTGTACTCCGTGATTTTATCTCTAAAAATGATCAAAAAAGGGTATCACCAAAAATGTGATCCAAGATATCAAATCTGGTGCTGGTTTAGTAAGTGATCTACCCACATGCTTCAAGTTTAGCTTGTGATCTACCTAAAAAATGCCTCAATAAGGGTTAGGGTTGAGGTTAGGGTTAGGGGTAGATCATATTTCTTCAGTAGAAGGTAGATCATATTTTTTGGGTAGATCACACACTAAACCGGCATCTCAAATCTTTTGTCCCTCTTCCTTCACAAATTTTGGGCTAACTACGCCATTAAGCTCTAGCTTTTGTAGGAAAAAGTTTCAAAAGTATATAGATCTAAATTTTTTGTTTAGAAGAACATTGATTTCATTGAGTCGCTCCGCGTTTTGACAACTGTAATGTCATGAGATAGAATACTGACGACCTTTCCGTCAAAAGCTAAGGACAACAATCAAAAAAATACTAAAATAGACCAATAAAAAAAAGTAATTTGTACTGAAGCAGTTGTGACTGAAATTTGTTCTGACTTTTACACATAATTCCGTTCTTGGACGACAATATTTTAAGGAAAAGTTAATGAAAATTCTTCAAAGAAAAAAATTTCAAAAAAGTTTGAGAGAGAGTCAAAAGAATAACACCCTTGTGTGAATTCACTGCGCAAACAAGAAAACATTTTTGCTACATGTATTTTGCTTCATGGGTCTAGCCAAATTGGAGCTAAAAATTCAACAAGAAAAAATAACTTAATAGCCCTGCTTAGGTCGGGAAAAACAATTTGGGGGCAGGCATGGCCTCTTTCGTCTTCGTGGTTAACCCTGTGCACGAAACTGGGCTCATACGGTCTAGACAAAAATAAATAAAGTTTAAGGGAAAATCAAAAGAAAAGAACGCCCACAGTGTAAAATCGCGTTGTATGCGAAGAAACCGTTTTGCTTGAAAATAACTATCCAAACTTACAAAATTTATGGTTGAAAATTTGGGGGAGGCATGGTTTATTTTACCATCATGGCTACGTTTATGCAGAAAACAGGACACATAATGTAACACAGGACACATATTGAGCAGCCACGGACTTTGATAAAGTTAAGATAAATTAAAGAAAACAATTTGCTATTTTACTTGAGAATAACCTCATGGGCCTACCAGTGTCAGGACTTACAATTTGGAAGAAAGCATGGCCAGTTTCATGGCTTCTCCTCTCCCTCCTCCTCCCCCGAGGTTTCGGCTACGGCTATGCCAATAATAGGACACATAATGTAGAGCCAGGAATTTGAATCGCATGGCTAATAACCAAAAGGATTGCACAAAGTCGTGAAACAGGCCTACCATCCAACATTCTATTTTGTTCTTGTGAAAATGATCTTCGTTTTGGTGCACGGCCCACTTTGACTTCAATTGTGCCCAGGACTCAACCGATATTTTTTTCTTTGGGCTAAACCGACACTTTTAACTCCTGGGAACGTCACGAACCGGGGCCCTCCGGACAACGCCAATTGAGCAGAGTAGTCAAACAAAAAGTTATTGTTGTACGCAATATTTTATCATTCAATCATCGGAAAATCTTACTATTAAACGTAAAATCATTTGTTTTCCAATAGGGTTAGCGTTTTTATTTGCACCCACCGCTGACTGGTCAGCATGAGACCATGTATTTTTCAGTTACTGATGACACCTGCCTCAGCTGGGTGACGTCTGAGAAAGGGAAAATCAGTAATGTGCGATACCGAGTTCATTTAAGCGAACGCGGATCATTGGACAATGAAGTAAGTCTTGGCGACTCGTTCCATGTTTTGCATCACCGTTGTTATCTTATGAGCTTGAAATAAAATAGTAAACAATATGTAACAAAAAAACTCGAAATATTTTCTAACCTAACAAGCCTTGTGCATGATGATAACCGAGAGATGGGAGGAAGATTAAAGAGGAATTAATGCTTTCCTCATTTGGAGCGGACGATCTATAAAATGATTTGCAACAACAATTTATTGTCGTTATTGTTACCCAATTTAACGGGACATTTTGGCAGTTATTAAAGGTAGGCAACTTAACTTACAGTTTGTGATTTTGTCATCTCTGGTTCACTCCCTAGCCAAAATACTGCTTGAGTCTCTGGCTACTGTTTGTTGTCATTAAAGAGACGGCACTTTTACATATCTGAAGCGGTCGCCATCTTCAGCTACAATTGCTGACTGCCGGCCTGGCTTTGGCAAGAAATTTGCTAGTTCAAATATCGCATGTTTAATTATGGAAAGCGATTTGAGACGGTTTTCCACTCATACTAATTGGAAACCAGCTGTTTTTGGTTGAAACAACGTACACTTTATGAATTGCACAAGTGACAGCAAAACTCTGTCGGTAAGCAGCTCGCTCTTCGTTTGAAGCATATTTTTATCCCATTGTCTTTCAGGAAAGCAGAAGTGGTGCTACACAAAATATGAGACTGATTTTATTGACTTGCATCAAAGTTTTCGAGATTTAACTAAATTGCGGATTGCTAGCAATGCATTTTTTGCTTGTGAGAATACGCCCAGCAGCCTTCAAGAAGCCATCACAAAGTGCCTTGCTCAAAGACACAACACTCAATGATCATTCAATTATTTTCACCATGACATCGGTAAAATTAAACTCCTCACTAGCATGGCATTTTGTTAAATTGCAAGTTCATACCACACAAGAATCAAAACATTCGCGTCTGTATTGCATCTTCATTTTTCAGACTTGTAGAACAATACCAGTGGCGCTAAGCAGAGGACAGTTCAGACGAACGACAAAGATTATTGTGAAATGGGAGGAAGGGTTAATCAAAACTGCGACAATTTTTTTGGCATAGTGGTTGGATGTCTCCAAAAACGGGCATGACTCTTTTTTGAAGCAGAGTATAGTGACTAAGAAAGGAGGCCTTATCTCCCTTTCCTAGTTGCTCTTCTCTGAAATATGCGGCAACCGTTGGAATACTTGTAGTTACTTTTGACAAATTGCTGCTTGCTACAACTTGCGATGGCAAGGAATTTCTCCTCACTTTCTCAAGGGCGCAATAACTCTGTCACTTGAGTTTGGCACTACCGTTAAGTCATTGGCGCTAGAAAATGGCGCTCCAACACACTGATTGATCGCGTTGGGTCTATAGCAATAAAATAATTAAAATCATTGAAAAAACTTGTTTAAACTTCATGTACTCTAAGCCTATTATTAAATTCCATTGGCCTTATTACTTCCGCTGTCGATTAGCGTGCCGGCGGTGCGTTAGTTACAGTATTTTGTATTGCAGACGGACATGAGAGCAAGGGGCGGCGCATGTTAGAAGAACCGATATTACTGTAATGAATAAGAGGAATTCAAACCAGTTGAGATGGGGCACACTTTCCTACGTGATGTCATAAAACAGTAGTTAGCTGTATAGCAAATTTGGATGCAATAAACACTTGAAAAATAGGTATGGTGCATACAAACAGTTGCTGAGGAAATTCAGGCAAAACAGACTTTCCTAAACCGTGGTCTCTAGGAGTTCTTGGAGTTTTCCAAGTTTGCTTGGAGGTTCATAGATTCAAGCAAATTAGGGAAAACTGATATAAAACTAACAAAGAACCGAAAAATTTATTAGCATTGCAAACGTGTAAATACAGAAATAATAGTCAGATCGATATTGACGGACAATAAAATAGATGATACATAGATCATAAATGAGCTTATTCGCGTGACATGGCAAAAAAAACAATTTGCATCAAAGTAAATTGACATAGTTTTTAATAAAGCAATCTTACGTTTGCATACTCTGGCGTACGCTTGTAGAGCATCCGAATAAAACCAGCTTCTTAAACTTAGTTTGTTGTATTGCTCTCAATGCACATTGAAACAGAGCGTATTTATTGCACTTTACTCTCAAATTTCAAAGTAGCTTGAACACAAGAAGAAGTAGAATATTGGAAGACTGCCAACTGCAATTATTTTATAACTCACAGTTATTCTGGTCAGCTTATACTACCATAAGTCCTTGAGATCAACGCAAACCAAAAGCACGTTTAAATTTGAACTTGACACCAAACGACGTTTCACGTTGGCTATGCCACTTGCAACAAAAGTTAGGCGGCTGGTAGCACCTTAAGTTAAAGATGTCACAGGTCATCGTTTTGGAGGGCATGTTCTCCTGCTGCATGAGAAAATATTTGTCCAGCGAGGAAGCTTGAAAAGATCCAAATGTTTTTCTTTTTAATATCTATCACAAACTTCCAAACAAAACCTACGAAGTAGTTGCATTATTGCGTAATTATAAAAAAATTAAAATTCGGTCGATAGGTCTAGGTTTATTTTTTGTCAAAAGTAGTTTGGAGACTTAATGTGACCATCAATATCTTGATCTTAAGAAGATTTTTTGTCACGTCCGTTTGATTCCAGAAAGAAGGTAACGCCATCTTTGCAATTACCTTGACTTTAACCGCAAAATACTATCCTCTTTGTATGTCAAAGATATGATATCCAACCATACGTGTGATTGCCTATAGTGTGGAACTAATTAACAGCGCTCGAAGGAAATAATTTCAATGTGGCTTGTGTTCAAGCCGGTACATGAACTGGAGGATTGTCTCGACGTGACACCACACTCCATGCGATGTCCAGTTTTAAAAGATGAGCAATTTTTTTGTACAGTAACTTCGTAGCACTACGGAAGTTTGTTTCTCGAGCGCTGTAGATAAAACAGTTCCAGAGACTGTTGCTGGCGAACAGTAAAACCACTACCATCTCAGCTAAATTATACTTAGTAGCTTCAGAAGGAATGAAACTCCGTTGCTGTTCAATATTTACATGTGGAAGAAACACTGCTGAAATTAAAACCAAAGCTATGGGCAACACACAAAATGTGAAAACGCATATCATAATTCCAAGAGTAGTAGCAATACTAATTTCGTTTTTCATTTGTTGTTTCTTGCTCCACATGCCTCTGATCGAAGATCTTGCAGTTAGAAATGTGGCAGTAATTAAAATCCACATTATCGCCACTGGAATAAAGAAGGAAATCGAATATATAGTGAGCACTTTTTCACCAATAGATGAGATCAATATTGAAGCTACAAAAGCGTATCCTAAACTTGGAATATAAACAGGAAGAGCAGCAAAAACGACACCCACAATCCAAATAATTACAACAGACACTTTCCCAGCAAATATTGCAGTCAATTCGTTATATTTCAGCGGACGACGGATTGCTATAAAACGGTCAAAACTTGCTGCCACCATAGTATAAACAGAGACGAAAAGTGACAGGACTGTGAAAAATCCAGCAGCATTTATATAATGCTCGGAAAACTTGTCTGATACAGCACCAGTTGGTTCTTTTAATTCTACTACAGCCTGCTTCAATGGTAGAGAGTTGTCAGAGATGTAGTATCCAGTAACGTTCTTCAATTCACCAAGTGGGTGACTTTCAATAAAATATTTATACAAGCTAATTACAAATGTTGGAAAAACTATAGCTCCGACAATAACGTCAGCTAAAGCCAGAGATAAACGATAGATTCCTTGCACCGTGTGTAGGTTCTTGTTGAAAAGCAATACACCCAGAATAGTAGCGTTACATACAAAAGTAGCTACTGCAAGAAGAGCAGTAACAAACAAGAAAACGATTACGTTCCATCGACATCTGAAAAAAATAGTAAGTTAATTTATCTTTTATTCGCGTAGCCAGAAATGTGAGATATCATGCTTTTCTTATCAAAAGTCTTCGATCAGATCTTCATTTTCAGCTACTGTTTAGAACAGCCGTTAAAGAACGCAGTTCAAAATATATTTTTTTCAAGCTTTGAATTGATACATGTCAACACTAGTAATTTGTATCAAATCAAATAAATTTTGCAATTAAATTCATTTCGTGAAATTTTGAATGCAATGTTAAACAAAAAAATTATAGAAACGTAACTTGAGCGTTGTAAATTTTGGTCAAACTTTGTCTTTTGAAATAACAGAACTTTCTAGAAAAACAAAAGCTACGAGTGATTTGTTGAAGCAAACCACCAAAATACGAGAAACGTGACCTCCGGAGTTCAAACCGTTATCTAATACTTATACCATCAAGCACAATCATGTATGGATTTCTGCGTGTCTAGGTTTTTAAACTCTTCCGAAACTACAGGACATACAAATAGAAAACTTGACACGATTAATCACCACTTCACGGCGATTGTCGTAAGAAAATTGATTGTGTCATAATGACGTCAAATTGAACATAATTGATTTTATATTTGCAATTTTTGACGGAGAAAAGCTAGAGTTTTGGAGTTATACACAAAATAACTTTGGGATGCCTACTTTGAAGGCTTCTGCTTTCCCATAATCAGCGCATTATCACTACTAGCACCTACTGAGCAGAGTGCTGAAAGTTTTTGCAGTTGAGGCCACATTTTACTAATTTGACGTCTTGATTTGCCGCGAAAAGGCAAAAAGATTATTCACCATGACCTTTTTATGTCACGGACCAGCGTTATAAAGACGACTTTTGTTGCAGATCATTTTCAGGAAACTACTTGCTGGCCGCAAACTCTTCTTGACCACTTAAAGCACTCCGGCTATAGAGCAACCAAGCGAGAGAATCACTTCAAATAGTGTTTCCTAAAGTTACACTACTTTAGAAACCGAGTTTGATAAACTGATTGGAAAGTACAGGGTTGATGACTCTTCTGACCAAACAATAGAGGTCATAATAAATAATGAAATTAACCAATTCATTTAACTCGCTGATTTATTTAATGTTTTAGTGTACGCGCAAACAGTGTCAACGAATAAAACAACAACGTAATCATGTCATGCACACCCCACTGTGAGGATATGGGGACATTTAAGCATACAACAGACTGGCATTTCAATGGTGATCCATTGCATATTATCTTTTCAAAAAGGTATCGAAGTTTAGTAAAGCAAAAGATAACGATTTAAAACTAATTCTAAAAGCATCGCTGTGCATCTGCCAATCAATCATGTTTGTGCGTTGAGTTGTCAAAAGTGACATTATAAACTCATCAAATCATTTATATTTACAGAAATTTAAAAAACTCGTCCTGTAAAGCAAGTGAAATAATTAAAAAAAGACGATTCTCATTGAAAAAGTTGTTCTACACAATTTGGAGGAGTTGACGTATATATTTCTGTGAAAAAATAAGAAACAAGAAGTGGAGATGGCTTTGAAAACAAACCTTGAAAGATAAAAAACTTTTTGATTAAAATTTTTGATCAAAATGAGAAGAAGCTCCACTTTCTCCCTCTCTATCTATCACCTTGAGTTGATTTCTCTGCCTTCTAAAAGCGGCCTTGATAGATTTACTAATTAGTAGACTTACTTGTTAGGCATGCATGTCCATGCTGCTGCTTGTCTCGATTGTGCTGTTCTGTCATCAAATCCACACCAAACAAATGAACAAAACGCCACTATCGGCTCTATTATTTCTTGGTAATGACCATGGCCACTTGAGTCCACATCATACAATGCCACTTGAAGGCACGGATCCAGTAAGTCTTGGTCGCTAAAAGAATTCAAATCCAACCTGGAAACAGTTTCAGTCCAGGTTTTTGTGTTAGTAAATACATTTCCATTTTGCTTTCGCAAAATTTTCCACAGATTGCTGTGGCATTTATCCACAAACTTATGGGGATCGCAAAATCTTGAATACATGAGAGACGAAAACTTTGTATAATTGAATGATTTTCGTTGGCATTCTTCTTTTAATTGCGGACATTTCCAAGTCAATAGAGTGTCTAGAAATGTCGACAAATAGCGGTTTTGCAACGACCATTCTTTGTAATAATTTTTGACCACGATTTCACAACATTTCAGTTCCGTGGTTCGATTACCAACCGTCAATCCAGGGACAAAATCACATTCGAGTTCATTTGATTGAGGTTGATATATTCCTTCGACTCTTTTTAGAATAAAAGCAACAAGCAATGCGCAAAACAGTTTTTTAAATGATAAATTTGTAAGCATTGTCAAGATTTTTGTCTCAATTGCTGAAAGAGAACCTATGTCTCCCTATAAAAAATTAAGTGAAACTAGCTAATCCAAATTAAAATTAGAAATTGACGTCGAAAGATGAAGTTTGTCCGGCACTACTTTACATATTCTGCCAAAAAAATTTTCATATTTGCCGAGAAAGAGAGAAGTGTATTTTCAAGAACTTGAGGTTGAATTCTCCGAAACCTGCCTATTTCTGCATTAAAACTAAGACTTTTTATTATTTATTTAATTCCATTGCCTCTCCCTATATATTGTCGTAGCTTGTTATTTAAAATTGCTGTTTTCTTCGCTTCCTTCCTTTCTATCAATGATCTTAAGGCTGCTTCCATATACTTTCGCTGTAGCTGGAAGAGCTGAAAAAGTCCAAGTTTCTTTTATCATGAATCAGTTTGATGTTTGCTTAAACTTTTTTCAATTGCCAGTAAAGTGTAAAACTTAGGAGACCGCGCTCAATATTTGCAAAGGCAAAATCACGAGTCACTCAAACAAAACTTTTTTAAGCCACAACCTAAGCAGCATTTCATGTCGTCAACAACTTTTTCCAAAGCTAATACTCTACATCTTTGTGATATATTTTGTCCTAGGTGACAGGAAATTGTTTTGTCAATTATGCAAGAACATTGTTGCGTTCAAACCCACCTCGGAATTATCGGTTAGCCTACACCTACTGCCAGCACAACACAAACAGCGCAACTAAGAATAAAAAATCGCTGTAAGTGCTTATTCTCAAGCACAGCTAGTGAACTACGAAACAGCGTGAGGTATGAGCAAGCGGTCATTGTCACTATAGTTAGCGCTTCAATCCACCAGACTACGTTTCCAAACATTTTTAAAAAAGCTTAAGAGCGTTTTTCTTGTTTTTCAAAATAAGGAATTTCAAAAAATTTACAAAACTGGACTTTTACTTTGCTAAAATTAAAACTCTTCTATGCTACCCTACGGTAGGTTTTCCAAATTTTGTTTCCAATTTTGCCAATCTCAATCAATACCTCTTAACAAAGCGTCTTGACTTTTATGGGATTCTATAGTAGATGCAAGTTGTAATAAAGACTTTTCAGAATATCATAGTTTGATAAGTTTTTTCTGAGAAACTTTTTGCCTTGCCTTCTCTCCATGAAATAGGAGTTTCTGCAGCAACAAATTTAAAGAGGTTTTGGCGTTAACAAAAATTCTAAAACGACTTACCCGGAAGTAGATGAGACAGTATTTTGTATTGAGCATTGTAGGTTTTGTACTGTCCTACAATCTGTCATGTCACGGCCGCTTTAAGCGAAGCATGACTTGGCTTTTCCCGTTTAGATAACAATAATATAGCACTATGTGTCACACTAGTAATTAAAACTCTAATTTGTAATTTTGTCGAAATTAAATTGCATCTGACAGCTAAACATAATAACGTCAAAACGAACCTGGTTCAAAAGTAAACGGCAAGTAAGTCTTCAGCTTTGTGTTAGATTGTTTTTAAAAGTCAACGTTAATGCTACTGGGAGATCTCTTGGACCTTGGCAAGCCCCGCTGATGAGTCCAAAAGGACGAAACGTGTCCAGGGATGGCTTTGTAAATTTATAAATATCTCTCAATAGCATTGCTCCCTTTGGAAGCCTCGCGCCTTCAGCACTCGCTTTGTTGTCTCGTCTCTCGCTTACAAGACGCTCTCTATCGATCGTGACCACTTGGAACTAGCACATAGTATTTGCGACTTTTTGAATGCCAGAGTTAGCATAATAAATTGTTATAAAGCGAATTCATTTTTGGTATTAACAAATGATTTCCTTTTTTTTTCCTATATTTTGCCATGCAACAATTTAACGATATTAATAACTAGAATTTACATATGTCTTTCTTGCGGCCATGTTCTTTAATTTAGGGCTACATACGGTGCAGAAAAGGCGGTTACTACAAAGTTTCATTTTTTGAAAAACAAGAATCTTTCTTCCAGGACTTGGAAAAGTATATGGAAAGCTTGGACCAGCTATGTTGCATTCAGTCCCAAAAATATTTCAGTGATTGGGAAGTGGTTTCCATTGGCAGGATGTAGGCTATATCAAACTACATGCTTGTCATCTGCTGCTCGCACGTAAATTATCAAAGCCAACTGTTCCATCAAAATGCAACGTTTATCCTTTTGACAAACTGATCACCAAAAACTAAATTAGTTACTAATATATGCCCTTCTGTAGAGGCTTTTCCAGAAAAAAATATATCGTTAGAGTTTGCTAACTGATGCAGTAAAACCAGGATCGAGTGTCCGCTTCCTATCCTGGCCTGTTATTCCTCCCAACCACATCAACATTGCGTTTGGCATCAATCAACATTTGAATCATTCAAGTTCCTAAACACAAAAATTTTGCGTCAACGTCGTGTTTCATACGTTTTCTTTACCAAATGCTAAATTTCATCAATTAGTAACAGTTGAGCGAATTGCTTTGATTACGCTAATGACGATGACGTGGTTGAGAGGAAATTGAGGAGGTGGGCAAGTTTTACTTGTAAGTCTTGCCGGTCAATATTGACAGATGTTAGACCAAAATAAAGCTTGCTCAAAAGCAATTCGTTGCTTTACCGTGGAAACTGAGTAATGTTGTTGTTCTTCCGGTGTAAAGTAGTACAAGGAACAAGCTGTATAAAAAAAGCTCTTTTATCAACGTTTCGCTTCAAGCAAATAACTCTGATTTTTCCTCAACTGGCAAAATTAAAACGCTAACTTAAATGCAAATGTTTTAATTTTTCCTTGGAATTAGCGTTTTAATTTTGTCAGTTGAGAAAAACTCACAGTGTTATTTACTTCATTTTGCTGCTCCCACTCTGGGTTGGAATGCCACCCTGAGGACTACTATCCTGATGATGTTTGGCGTATATGCCAGATGAAACGTAACTAAAAGAACATTTTATGTGACTTTTTATATATACCATTTTATACCGAAAGAACAGTAACATTTCTTAATTTCTACAATGCCTGGTGTACAAAAATATTTCCCTGATTATGTAGTGTCACCAGCTGCCTCTAAACAAAAGATTCTACTTTCCAACTTTAACAGTTTTTCAGATTTCCTACAAAACCATTTTTTGTAGCGGTATTGTGTAGCCTTCACAAATTGGAGGAAAATTATAGTCTGTTACCCCCTCCTCACAGTTGATTAAGCTTGTGACTACGAATAGAAACTGGAAAAAGCATTTTGTTTTGAAAACAATTATGTTCGCTTTGACAAAGGTGGCCAAGCCATCTTATTTTCCCCAAATTGAAGTCACCCATCTCCTCATCATTCTAGAATCTAGTAGTATTGTCGCCTTTTTCTTGTGATAGCTTTTATTGTAGCAAGGTAAGTATATTGTAGGCGCACAACACCGCGATACGCACATGTTCTTGCATTGCAATTCGCAAAGCTAGAAGGCAAGCTATATCCTGTATATACAAAGAGCAATGACGCCACTTGAAAAAGGGGCGGTTTGCATCAGATGAAGCTACTTTAGAAAGTTTCACTATGACAACTCGAGTCTAAACAAAAAAAGCCTTTTGACTTTTGATTAGTGATTGCTAAATTTTTTTCATTGTGAGCTAGCACTTTTTGAAGCTGATCCAAATAGCATGAACTCATAATGCTGACGCCTTTGGGGTCCTTTTAAATGTGTAAAAATTTGGCGTTAGTACCAATCTGACATCTTCAGACCTTGGTTTTGAAAATCTGAGCTCTTTTTTAAAACCAATCCAAAGTGAGATGCAAGGCACATTGCGAAACTGTTTTATATTTAGGCTAATTACGTAAGACTACAGTATGCTTGTTTGTAAGGATTTTTTTCATTTTTTGTGCTACTCGTTAGTATTAATCATCTCAAAAAAGTAATTTACGTCTGCCAAAAAAATTGTTTAAAATCGTGTCGTGACACGTTTCCCTATATGTTCTCTATTGTTCTTGTACAGCCAGGAGTTTATCGATATTGAGACTGTCATACGTCCTCCTTTTGGAAAACATGTCCTCCGTTTGCAGTAAAAAATAATAGACCTCCAAGGAAACCAGAAATGGTTCCAATTTCCACCATTTTGGAATAAATTTCATTAATTCTAAATCTCATCAATCTCATAAGGCAAAAGTCCACAGAATGGTCGAAAAATCAAGATCGTTGAAGAAATGAACGAAAAAATACATTCTGTTAGTAGATCTCAAAAAAAATTCTTGTCTTTTCCTAAATTTTTTCCCAAGTTGGCATTAGTGGCCGACAAAATGTGAGCATAAATAGGGGAGCATCTAAAAGTAATTTGTATGATCAACACTAACTAACAGAATGAACAAAGATGGAATTTGGTCATCTTTCAATGCCTGGTTAAAAGCTTCATCAAATTTTTGAAACCGTTTTTCCTATTTCCTTGTATAATATAGAATTTCCTGCAATCATGCTCTCTGCATGATCCTTAAGTAACGAGTGGAGTCAATTTCAGTGGTTCAGGACAGTCACTACATCAATAATGCTCACATCTAAATACTAGGCACAATATTAAGTTGAGTTTCTACTTGAAAACTAAGTTTCACGGAAATCCTCAAACAAAATCCATGCTTTTATTGCGTTGGCCGACTCTCATCAACGAAATGTCAGTTAACAGATTAACATTGCATTTGCGCACCAACAAGAAAAAATTCGAAGCATAAAAAAAAGCCGGTCATCAAGTACCGCTATCAATTACTGTCAAGGGAACTTCAGCTCATCGCTTTGGCGTATGGTAGAACGCAACGACAAAAGTTCTGCCTGCTCATGTTGTAGAACACACAAAAATGCTACCAGTAACTACATTTCAATCAAAAGTCAAAATCAAGTTATAGAAGCTATCACTACAGCTTTTCAACAATGCTTCGTGTAGACTTTATTGAGAAAAGTTGAACTTTTTGAGTATCGCTGGGATCAATTTAGGGGGAGGTGATCTGCAATTGTACCCTCACAAAAAAGAACAAATTCACTTCTAAGCAAATAGTCTTGGAAAAGTTTTCAATAAGCTGATCTTCCTCCCAAAAGGTCTTTAGCTTGATAAAGTTTACAACAAGTCCTCCCAAGACAAGATCTTTTTACGTCTTTAGTTTGAATGTCAAAAATACGTGTCCCGGTTATAGGTCAGTCTGCAAACGTTCTTATTGCATGTCAGCAGTTGTAATCGTTACGTTGTGTTTTGGATCTCCTGATAATCGCATTTAAGCGTGAAACAGTCGGTAGAGGAATAGAATGTTTGTAACCACTGAGCATTAATTAAATTTAATGATAAATATATCAATTGTTACTCATTAAAAGCTTTTGAAACTAAGTATATAAGTCGCGACAGCCAACAGACGTCAATTAAGCAGCACTTTGAATTTAAAGTGATTAAATTAGTTTGGCATATTCTTTAATTAAAGCCGCTGACTATACATATTGTTCCTGGCATATTTATATTCTTCAGCCTTATTGCAAAGATCACGTTTAGAGCCGCAGAGCAATTCCGTGACCAGCAACAACTGTTAATAGTCAAGAAAAAAATTGTACCATAAGGGAAGTTAACTCAAGCTTTAGCGTAATTAAATTAAATGATAATCTTGCTGTGCAATTGCGGTTGGTTTGCAAGCAGGCCAGCAGTTTGCGCTTTGTTATTGTTTTATAAAAACTGCTTCAATTGCTTGCAAATTACAGATCTGTAATAAGAAGCGTATAACAGCAGATAGGCCTACTGGAAATTGATGACTGGGTAAACTATAATATAACTTCTAAGTTACGTCTGATTTGAAATAACAGAAATGATTTACTGGGCTTGCGCAGTTGCAGTATTTCACGTTATATCTTCCGTGGAATGTGATTTGGACAAATCAATGTCTTCGTCAGATAGCTCCCAATGCCGTTACGCAACAGACCTTACCGTCGGCAACAGAAGCACCGAATTGAAATGTTGTCAAACGGTCATGCGTAACTATTACTCAAAAGCTGCAACACACGACCGGTATTTGTCTACGTTTCTGGAGTCACTTCAAACTTGGAACTGCCCTGAATTTGAACAAGAATGCGAACGTCGAACATTCAATTACACAGATTTCACAGCTGTTATGTATTTGCGATTCTGCAATCGAAGTCAAATGGAAGAACGATGTTATAGCGATATTCAAAGTATTGTGAGCAAGCAAAGCACTACGTTTCAAACAAATACAAGCACGTTTGAAAAACTTGTTTCAAAGTTGAATTTGAGTTGCTTAAATAACGAAGATTTACTGAATCCTTGTCTGCAAGTTGCCGTGTATGATATTGATTCGCGAGGACATGGTCATTTTCACGAAATTATTGAGCCAATTGTTCCATTCTGTTCGTTTGTTTGGTGTGGATTTGATGAGAATGTTTTTATCAGCCAAGAAGTGTTACCATGGACATGTATACCGAGCAAGTAAGATTAGGAAAGTTGTCTAATCTAAAGCTAAATACAAAAATGTATTTAGTGGTTAGAAGTTGCCGGTAAAATATTGAAAAAAGATTCCTTTGTCTTAAATGTATTCAATAAACGCAATGCAACTGAATACTGATAGCTTACTAATCAAAAACTTTAAGGATTTCTGCAATCTTTGTGATGCGGAGGCTATTTTAGTTCTCTTACGAAGTTGATAGTTGATATTAAAGCCGAAGGTGCAGGCTCTGCTCCAATCAACAGCCGCCTCAACGTGGTGGTGCGGTCCCTGACCCCGTTTGGGTTGGGTCGATATGGGTGTTGGACTTCCCGAGGGTCCCAGTTACCCCGACACGCCCCTTCATTTTTTCGCTATGCTGCCTTCTGAACGACCGCAGAAGGGCAGCACACAGCTTTCTTAAAATCGGTCGCCTGTTTTCTCCTTCTTTTTCTCCTGCCCTTCTCTTGCCCGTCTTCGTCTCCTTGTTCTTCTTCTTCTCTTAATGAGCGGTAACGTTCATCCCAACCCTGGCCCCATCTTTTCCTGCTCTGTGTGCGCTGGAAATGTGACCTGGCAGGGCAAGTCAGTGCAATGCTGCACCTACTCCAAATGGGTTCATCTAAGGTGCTCACAACTCTCCCTCTACAAATTCAGAACTCTTGACAGCTCTCACTCTTGGAGCTGCTCCCCTACTGTGTCCCCACTCGTAACACTGACACTCTCCTTGGATTTCTCCGACATGTATTTCTCCACTGTACAATCTAGCACTTCGTCTGCTAATGCTGCACTCCCGCCCCACCCTCGCCTTCAAACTTCTTACTCCCCGTTGACCCACTGTGTATCTTCTCCCTCTGCCCCCTTACCACGGTCCCTTGCTCCTGGCTATCCTTCTACGCTTCCTGCCTCCTCTCCCACCCCTGACTCTCTCAGGGTTCTCCAATGGAGTGCTGGAGTCTTCGAGCCAGAAGCACTGAACTACTTCACTTTCTCTTGTCCTGTTCTGTTGACCTTATCTGTATCCAGGAATCCAATCTTAACTCCTCTTCCTCTTTCCGGATTCCTGGATTCTCTGCTCTGCGTTTTGATCGCACCCACTCCCGGTCTGGCATTCTCTCTCCTGATGCGCCGCACGCTAGCGGTGGTGTCATCATTTTCGTCAGGCAAGACCTATCTTTCTCTGAGCTTTCTACCTCCTCCCTCTCTTTGCTCGATCCCTACTCTGATTATGTAGGGGTCAACATCTCTCTTAACAACTCCTCCTCGCTGTCATTTCTTAATGTGTACGCTCCCCCTATTCGCTCCTCTCCAACGGATGGCAGAACTGACTCCTTTTCTCTCTCCATTCTTCCCTCCTCCAGAAATCTTTTCATTCTGAGGGACTTCATTTGCCATCACCCCCTCTGGGACTCAAGAGGTACTTCCGACCTCCGCGGAGAGGAAGTATTCGACTGGGTTATTTCCTCTGACCTCCTCCCCCTCAATGACCCTGACACACCCACTCTTCTGCATCGCTCCTCTGGCAGTCGCTCTTCTCCTGACATCTCCTTTGCTCCCAACTCTCTTGCCTTCTCCTGCTCCTGGGAGGTGATTCAGGACCTGGGCTTTGACCACCTACCAGTTCTTCTATCCGTCCTTCTCTCCCCGGTCTTTCGCCCCAATGAGCGTCCCCCTTCCTTCAATTTTCAGAAAGCTCGCTGGGATGACTTTGCTTTCTACTTTGACTCCCACTGTCCTTCTGCAGAGGAATACTGGTCTCTTTCTCTTTCCTCTGTTGTTGCTCTCTTTACTACTCTGGCACTGAATGCGGCCAAATCTTCCATTCCTTTCGGCCGCAACAAAATCCAATCTAAACCCTGGTGGTCTGCTGAGGTGGAAAGTACAATTAGTGAAAGAGGCAAGGCTTTCGCTGCCGCTCACAGAAGTGCTAAAGATTGCTAGGCTTACATCTCCGCTTCTTGACACACCTCGTCAATCATCGCCAAGGCCAAGGTTAAGGCATGGCAGACGACTTGCTCTTCTCTTTCACCCAAATCAAACCCAAAATTTGTATACTCTCTTCTCCGCTCTATCGCTGGCTCATCTTCCTCTTCTTCCTCCTCTCCTAATTTTCCCAACTGTTCCTCTCCCAGGGAATCGGCTTTGGTCTATGCCACTTACCTGAGATTTCACTTTTCCGTCTCTCAGCCAAAGACCCTGCGTAGCAGATCCAGAGGCTACCTCTCTGAGCTCCGCCGTGCCACGTGCCCGGAGGATTCTCACTCGTCCTTTTGCTTTCCTTTCTCCTCCACTGAACTTTTTGCGGTTGCCTCCAACCTTTCCTTCCTTCCTCCTCACTGGCTCAGACAAAGTTGCCTATTCTATGTTAAAGCACCTTCCTCGCTCTGGCATGAATTTTCTTCTTCACATCTTCAATCTCTCCTGGTCTTCGCATTACTTTTCTTTCATCTGGAAGACATCTTCCATCATTCCCATTCACAAGATGGGAATGCCTCTCGATTCTCCTGCTTCCTTCTGGCCTATCTTTCTCATCTTCTGCGTATCAAAGCTGTTTGAACGCATCATTCTATCTCGTTTACTCTTCTTTCTGGAATCTAATTGCATTCTTTCTCCCCGCTAGGCCGGTTTCCGCCTTGGACGGTCTACACTTGATCAAATTCTGTTCTTTCCTCAGTCCATTTCGGATGGGTTTAACAAACCCAGGCCGGGCTCTCAGACGATCCTGTCTACTCCCGACTTCTCTAAAGCTTTCAACTCTGTCTGGCATCCCGCCCTTTTTCACAAACTCATTTTGGCTGGCCTACTTCCTTGCTTTGCTCGTTGGACTTAATCTTTCCTTTCTGATTGGCGCGCTTGCGTGGTTTATCAAAATCACAAAAGCCGCTCCTTTCGAGTCCGTCGAGGTGTTTCGCAAGGATCCGTTCTTGGCCCTGTACTTTTCTCTCTCTTCATTAATGATCTTCCGGCTTCTCTGCCTTCTTCCATCAGCAGCTCTATTTACGCCGACGACCTGGCCATTTGGTCCTCCTCCCCCTCGGTCCCCATTGCGGTGAAAGCCACACAAGGAGCTCTGTTTCGATTGGAGCGCTGGTCTGAGTACTGGTGTCTTCCTCTCAATCCGAGCAAATGTGAGGCCTCCTTCTTCTCAGTGGATCCCCACCAAGCTAGCCTCTAGTCCAATCTCCTCCTACTTAGCTCTCGCCTCCGTTTCAATCCCACTCCAACCTTTCTTGGGTTCACCTTCGACCGCACTTTTTCCCTTTTCTAAACATGTATCTTCGCTGAAGAAAACTTGGTTTTTCCCACGTCTCAAGGCCTTACGTTGTATCTCTGCTTCCTCATTGGGCCCCTCTAAGGAGTCCCTCTCTCTTCTGTATAAAGCTTTTCTTTGGTCCCTTCTCACTTACGCTTCACCCGGATGGTTTCCTTTCCTAAGCGTCACCAATTTTACCAAATTGGAACTCCTCCACCGAGCGGCCAGTCGCGTCGTCACCGGCTGCCTCTTGTCCTCCTCTATCCCACTTCTTCTCTCCGAGGCTTACTTATCTCTCCTACGAGTCACCCTGACTCATTTCACTCTTTCGTCTTATGAGCAGGCTCTTCGCCTTCCAACCTCCTTTCCTATTTCAGGTATGGCCAGATATGGAGTGAAACCAAGACTCTGCAGATCGTCCTGGAGAACGTTTGCGTCCATTCACCCGCTCATGCTTCCTCCTACTTCTCTTAGGGAGGCTCTTCTTGCTTCCCCTCCCTTTCCTCCTTGGAATCTGCCTTCGCTAAACGTGTATTCCACCCTTTCCACTCCATGCACTGGCTCTGATCCTCCTTTCTCTCACCAAGCTGCGGGTCTCGCCCACCTTGACTCTCTCCCCCTCATGATCTGGTACTTTGGACTGACGGCTTTGTTCCTTTTCCTTCTGGCAAGGGCGGCTCCGGCATTCTTGCCAACTGCTCTCTCTGCGGCACTGAGACCACTCTTTCCTTTTTGGCAGGCCCAGTCTGTTCAAGTTTTTCCGCTGATGCCTGCGCCATTCTGCACGCTCTTTGCTGGTTTCGGCAGCACCAACAAATCTGCCATTTCTCTTCTCCCATTATCTGACTCTCGTTCTGTCCTCGTCACCCTATTCTCTCCTCCATCTTTCCTCTTATCTCAAACTCTGTGGCAGATCTGGCAGGAACTGTCTTCTCTCTCCTCCTGTTCTATCAAGCTACAATAGGTCCCTGGACACTCGTTTCTCCCGGGGAGCGACGCGGCTGACGAGCTGGTCAGACGGGGGGCGCTACTTTCGCCCTCCGTAACCCCTTGTAGTCTCTCTTCTCTTTTCTCTCGTATCCACTCTTGTCTTTTCTCGGACTGGAGGCGTACTGTCTCATCTAAATTTTTTGACACACATGTTTCCTCGATTTTCACCGAGGAACTTGTGCTCCCTCGTCATGCTCGCTGTGCCCTCTCTCGTCTACGCTGCAACGAACACAGCTTTTTTTTAGGTTCTTATCTCTATAGCAGTGGTTCCCAATCTTTATAAAGGCCCACACCCCTAAAATATCTCAATTTGTTCTCGCACCCCTAAAATATTTTAACATGTCCTGGGCTGGGGCGATTTTAAAGGCTAGGCTGAAATTGCGTGTGTTGACCTTTTTTCGGAGATCAGCATCGTTTCGGGTTGAATTGAAGGCCGTGCACAGCTTTTTGGCCAAAGTCGGGACGCTTAGTGTTAGATCGCGCCCTATCGGTGGGGTGGATCTCCAAAAAAAAAAGGTCACCACCATTTTCTTGTCGTTGTCGGCTGCTTTTGCTGCCAAAGACAAGAAGGAGATGGTAACCTTTTCTTTTCTTTTTTTGGAGATCCACTCCACCGTCAGGGCACGATCTAAAGCTGAGCGTCCCGACTTTGGCCAAAAAGCTGTTTTGGGGAATAGACCAAACAATTTATCAAGATGTATTGCACTTGTCTTTACTTTATCTGAATGATCATCTCGCACCCCCTAACATGCTGCCTCGCACCCCTGGTTGGGAACCCCTGCTCTATAGGATTGGCAGAATTAAGAATTCTTTTTGCAGCGCCTGCGGACACTCGTCCCAGGACACCTCTCATCTCATTCTGCACTGTCCAGCTACGGACTCTTTGCCGCTCGCTCTTTGGCAACTCTCTGTTTCTCTACTACCTCTGGTCCAGACCCTGGGGAGTTTCCCGGTTTCTGGGGCTCCATGGTCTCCCGCCATGCCTCCATCCCTCGTAAGATGTCGGGGAATCAACAACAACAAGGTGCGGGCTGACTGGATGGTGAAAAACCTTTTTCAAAACACCGTCATCAAAACAGAAAATCGGCAAACTTCATCACAGTTTTGGTAGAAAGGTTTAAACTTTTCATTGTCACCAAACCCTGCTAACTTATCAAAAATTTTTTCTCTTAATTTTAAATTTCATGCAATATTGTAAATGCTTTTTTGGAGTACTTTCATTGATTCATAACCAGCGTAAATGAAAAAATTGGTTGGGTGGACGAATTTTACACGCAATATTTGACATATCTTTATTTTTGAAAGATTTTTGAAAAGCAGTTCTTATTCCTTTAGTGAGGAAATTTTTCAGGTGATTTGTAAAAAGGCTCGACTTTTAGTGGGTTGGAAATTTTTAAGAGTGGCGTTGTTTTTTCCTGGCTAGACTTGCAATTAAAACTTTCCTCAAAATCAACAATGTTTGTTGCCATTTTGCTGGCTTGTGAAACGAGAAATTACTTTTTTTGTAAGAGCACGTCAAAACATTTATCACTTTCGAAATTTAAGATTTTTTTGACATAGTAGGGCTTTCTTACAGCCATGATGAGTTCTGATTTGTTATTATTGGAAAACCAAAACGAATCAGTCTTTCTCATAACCTGAAATATAAAACTCGTATCCAGACCCATAGCCAACTTGCTCTCATACCGTGATCTCTGAACTTTATTTTAGGCAATCCAATTTAAACAATAGTCGAAGCCTGCAACTCTTGGCAACCCTAACAAGAAAAACTTTTTTTTGAAGGTCAAGTTTTTCTGGTTGACTTTTGTTATTTTTGGCTTCAAACAAGAATGAAGATCTTTTTTTGCTGATCAAGTTTTTTAAAACCACAGGCGATCTTATTTGAAATAGTGACCCGCAGTATGGAGACCGCGACTGTAATAGGTGGAGCTCATCCTATTCGCCCATTAACTTTTCCATTAAAATTGGGGATATTTTCTTCATACTGTATGAGCTGGTTCTTTTTTTCTTGCTCATGCATGTGAGTACGTGCTATGCTTGTTAGTTATTGTTTAGACCTAGCCACGGTGATGAGTAGACTGCTTGGTCCCACTACTTGTCTGCTACATAAAAATGGAGGTATGTCGTTAAGTGCCCAAGGACCCAGCTACCAACCTTGCTGAGTTTCTCTTCATAAAATTTTTTAGCCCTGAGCACCGAGCAGGAAATCTGAAATAGCGTTATTTAAATCTTCCGTAAGACTCGACAAAAGAATTTCTCCTACGTCTATCGATTGTAAACCGACTTTAAACCGGCGCGGTGATATAGTGATTAGAATCGGTAGCGTATTTAGTGGGGGCAAGGTTGTAGTGGTAAAACAATAAGTGTGGGAACGCCACTGGCAGTTAATTTTTCATTGTGTTTTATATTTGGTCGTTCAATCCAGTCCATTGTTATTCTACAGATGTGGATCTATAGGCTTTGGCGTGTTACCAGCATTTGACCTGCTTCAGTTAAGTGAATTGACATAGCAACACATTACAGTTCTCTTCTCTAACTTTCAGAAGCAGAAACGTAGACTGCAATCACTACCTTTTGCTGATTTTAAACAGGTGCCACTTTTATTTTTCAGCCACGCATGACTATAAGCCTATTGCAAGCGTAAACTTCCTACCTGTAGTGTACAAGCTAAATATGCTATTGCTTTATTGAGATAGTGTGACGAAATTACAAAGCATTTTCGTAAAGAACTCTATGCAGAATAATGTAGAAACGTGTTTCCTGGTCAGAAAAAAAGTTTGTAAGCGGTGCTCCATTCCCACTACACACATGGTGGAAGGTAAAAAGCAATGCCCTTCTTTAAACAGTATGACAAAAGCAAAATATGTAGAAACAAAAAGTCTTTGTTTGTTTGTTTGGAAAACAAAATGGGTGAAAACAAGCTGCATACGTCTGTGTTTCTGTTTGAAAAAGTTGATCTTCAAAAAAGAAGTCTTAAACTTTTTTTAAATGATTTAGGCTTCTTCCCCCAAAAAAAATTTTTTTGTAAATTCGCCATTAGTTCGAGCGTCTTCTTCACTACGGTTAGACCTTGATTCGATTTCCTTGTCGAGTCGCGCCGAAGATTTCAAAAATGGTAAGCACAGTTTCCCTAATGAGATGCTCACCTTTAATTGTGGCCTTGTGCAAAGCACTCAGAGAGATGTCTCAATCGTTGTGAGTTTGGCAAGTGGCCAAGCAATCGAGTTGTCGTGGTGGCTCCGTCAAACTAAAAACCAGCAAACAGAACATGAGCTCATACGCATGAGTCGAAAAAAGATCTGGCTCAAGCGAAGACCAGGTGTTTAACGATTATCAAAAATTCAATAAACAGAATTTTTTTGAAGCGATGGCCGCCTCTTACAAGGTACAAAAGTGCAAATGTGACCGTTGGAATTCCCCAAGCTGAGCGACCTTTTGACTCAATTAGATTTCATAAAATCGGTCAAATTTTCTCATTGAGAATATCAACACTTTTTTGAAAATCCCCGCTCTCCTTTTAATTATTTCTGGCTTTGCCATTGGTCTAAACCAACGCGATGGCGTAGTGGTTAGAGCGTCCACTTCGTAGTCGGTAGACCCGGGGTTCATTCCCCTTGTCGAGTCATACCAAAAGACTAAAGAATTGGTATTTACAGCTTCCCTACTTGACGCTCGGTATTTAGGGGAGGTTGTGGAGAACAAGCCGGGAAGTTCGCTTGTCGTGTCCTTGGGCAAGGCACTTAACGAGACGCCCCACCTTTACGTGGAAGACAGTTGGCCCAGACACCTCAAAAATAGCAACTTCCAATCGAGTGCGGACATACCGTCCAAAATATAGTAATACAATTCGCTTTCTCGTGAATGGAGGATAAGTATGGTGAATAAAAAAAAGTCTATAGCCCATCAGAAAGAAATTTTTGATTTCTTCAGGTATGGACCAGCTCTCATTGTTTCTGACCTGCCGGTAATCTCACGGAAGTTAAGCCGATATCTAACATTTTTGGATTATGAAATACAATAGTTTGGTATAATTCAAAGTATTTCTACCTAAAAATAGCAACTTCTATTTGGTTGATATAAAAATTTCAACTCAGTCTTACAGATGCGAAGTAGATTGGAAATCACGTCACGGGGCTGTTACTTATTACGTTGCTGATATATGAGACTTATTCAGATTTTGATAGAAACTTTAAATTCTACAATGTTGCGGTTTTTCCCATTACTTGGACAGAAAAAAGATACATGTAAAAAACTCGCTCCTTTTCAACAGGCATAATGCGCTTAAAGTTTTCGTTAAAATTTCTGAAAAGCAAGAATTTTCCTTTGCACTTACAAGCACTGCCTTTGCACTTACACTTACTTTTTCTTGATTTTTTGCAATTTTTAGCGTCATTTTTATAGGAAATTAGATCGAAAATTTGCACATATAAACTGGATTATACTTCCGCGCTAGACTTGCATCAGTACAAGTGTGAGTATGTATGCTGACGTCAAAATTTATCAGTACGTTAAATCATTTTGAATGTTTGTATTGATATTCTCCAAATAAAAATATTTCCAGTTAAGTTAGAGAATCGATATACATTTTTGTAATCAGAAAACACATTTCAATAACCTTTAAACAGCAAAAAATATCAAGGCACCTACATTTATCAGGTATACATAATCTGTTTTAAGACATGAGGAATATCACAACACCACAAATATTTGTTTGAAATTGAATGCTAGCATAGCAATTACTGCCTAGTAGCCTATCATGCTGTATACAGATTTAATTTACACATTATTTTTGTAAAATCTGCTGCGACAATTACACAACGAACATGAAATTTTTTCCCCAGTCAGTCACAGAATACAAACAAAAATTTGAAGAAATAATGTAGATTGATTTGATCACATACTCAGCCTTTAGCATTTCAATGGGTAATCTGAAGATCCCGACATTATAGTAGGCAATGTACAATTAGTCAACAACACGTTGCACACAACTATACTTTCTGTATCACACCTCGTACTGTCTGATGCACGCATTAGGTATAGAAAAATGAATGGTTTGATGTCAGAAAACTGCAGGAAGGGTAATCTCTAAATTTTTTTAAATTGTGCATTACGCTTGTGTCTTTCAAAATTTCTATGATAGAAAAACAAAAATTTGAGGGTCATGCGATTTGGTGTCTCCTCCTTGCCCTCGGTAGCTACGAGACAGATTTATTCATACCTAATAATAATTTCGTAAACATCACTTTTGCAATGTCATCTTGCGAAAATCAGAACAGTCGCTTCAATTTTTTTTTCTTCTGCTTGCTAGATGTGCGCATACTTCCTATTTGTTATCCGCTGAAATAGCTGAATAAGCAGAATGCAGTTTTCGTTTTTTCAGCCACAACCTTAATGGTAATAATCAAGTGTTTTGGTTCTTGAAACAATTCGAAATTTGGCCGCATTGATGATGGTTCAATGGGCTAGTCGTAACTCAGATCAAAAGCGTAGAATATAAACCATGATTGTGGACCAAGAAGATCAGTCAGCTTTGTTTGTGAATCCAATGTTTGGTTTAAAACTGGCAACCCTGTTCGAAAAACCTGCGGCCGAGATATTGCTAAAAGTCTTCGAGCAACTTTACGTTTTTCTCCTTCTGTGGTAGTTGAGTGATCACTACACAAATGGTAAATAGCAATTCCCTGTTTCAAAAACCATCTGTGTTTTGCAAGCTTGCTAAAATCAGTGCCAACCACTGGCTCGTTAAACTCTTTGTATTTGGATACGTCATTCAGAAAAAAAAATCAATTACAGCGGCATCTGAGCGAATGCTTAAATGCAGCCACGCACGAACATGTAATAATGTCAAAAATATACTTATTCTGTTTGGCGCTTTAGCTGAAACGCGTTCCTTTCCCTTCTTAGCGAACTCCTACTTATTTCTTGCGGACTCCATGTACTACCTAACGACGATCAAAGCAGACCAGTATATTGCAAGTTACGACATTCAGTTCTTTTCATATTTAGTTCATATATGGCCCATACTTAGTTCATTAAATCAGAAATAAGTTGAACCCAACCATAAAATAATTACTATGCTATAGAACGCAAGCTTTCAGATATTGCCACAAGATCAATACTCGGAACCGCAGGCCGGGACGATTGCACAGTTTTCAAAACTACAAATTAAATAAAACTCAGCTGTATCACAACAGCAATATTCACATAAACAAACTGTTAAACTGTATTGTACTACACACAGTTTAGGCTGGGTAATATCGTGTGAAAATGACAAAAATCAACGACTGACACACCTTCACTTGGGATAGTGCTGTGCACAGATTGTTGAAAAAAACAAACTAATAAAATAAACTTATGTCAGGCTTCACACTGAAAACAAATCAACATCAAAGCTGATCCCTTTTAACAAATTTGTGTTTGTATCAAGTGCACTGCATAAGTCAACCACAAATCTGATGCTGCGAGTTCTTGATTGCAGTTACTTTGAAAATTGAATCAAAATGTAGACTATTAGGTCACGTGACCGTGCAAAATTACAAACAATAGCAATAAGGCGTTTAAATTTGCATTGATCTGGTTGAAGGTCACATATAACGACAAAGTTACGCTTTAGACGCATCAGCTATGTCTCAGACCTAAGATACATTTTCAATTCAAACTTGCAGAGATTTATTTTTGGTGAATGTTTTTGAATACTTTGATAAATAATGTCAAAGATCCAAGCTATCGACAAAGAATAGTCAAAATGTATCAAAGGACTTCGTTTTTTAAGAAATTGCAATTTTTTGAAATGCAATAACCAAAATTTTGTGTGTTTTTCACTAGTAAACTACATTTCATAAACGTTTAGAGACTTCATTTTTTGATAAATTTTTTTGTTTTGAAAACGACGATAGATAAGAACTATTTCACAAGACACGGTGTTTACGAGTCGATGCAATACTAGCGCTGAAGTGAGATCCAGTTTATTTGTGCAAATATTCAATCTAATTTGCTACAAAAACGACGCTAAATTGCGAAATACTAACGAAAATAGTTTATAAGTATAAAAGGAAATTCGCGCTTTTCAAAAATTTTAATGAAAACTTCAAGGGCGTTGTGCTAGTAGAAAGAAGAGCGATTTTTACAGGTATCGCTTGTTTGCTGTCCCCAATGGCGGATGCTTTCTTGCAGCCCAGGTCGTAAGTCTATTGTTGCAGCTAGCATGCCAGACCGAAACCGAATCTGTCAAAATGGAAGGGTACCCACCCATCCCGATGTGTAGCCTGGCCCTGCTAATCGGCAAACGTCCTTTTCAGGACGGAGCAATGCCTGTGAATCAAACCTGCCTTTTTTGGGCCACATCGCCAACACGTTAAGAAGGCCTGTCATTCTACAGTTGAACATCGAAGGCCTCACTATTAGCAAAATGAACGTTATTTACCATCTTGGTGTAGAGCATAAGGCTCTCATTAAACTACTACAGGAGACCCACAGCACTTCTCTGAAAAAACTACCGGTAGTAGTTCCAAGCTTTGCACTAGTTCAGTTTTCTTTAAACTGGAAGCACGGCCTTGCCATGTTTGTTCATAAGCGACTGAAGTACGCGCTTTTAAAGCAATCTCGAACTACATCGGGGACCGAGAAATTGTGTGTGGATGTTGATGAGCGCAAAATAGTCAAGGTCTAAAAACCTCCCCCAACACAATTGCAAACGTCTGATCTCCCACTGCTTCCCCGCCCCTGCCTTTACGTTAGCGACTTTAACTGCCTACATGCTAAATTGGGTTATGTTTCCAACAGTGCAGATGAAGAGTGTCTGGCTGCTTGGGCAAGTATGAACAGCCTTGCTCTTCTATATAACCTAAAGGATTCTGTCAGCTTCCACTGTGGCCGCTGGAACACTGGTACTAACCCTGATCTTGCGTCTGCTACTGTTGACTCGGTCTGTCGTATGCCTAAAAGATGTGTTCTAGAGAAGTTTTCCGGGTCGCAGCATCGACCATCGCTATTTACATCAACAAGATTTGCCTTGCCTGTTCCAAGCATGCCCGTTAAACGATGGAACTTCCGCAAGGCCAAGCAGAGCCGCCACATAGCTTTGACGAACGAGTTCGCAAAGACTCTATTACCACCTGATTTATCGGACATGGATGAGGCCTACCAGCACTTCGGCGACGTCATTGGCTCAGCAGCCAAATGATCTATCCCACACGGTCTTTGAAGCAACCACACACCAAGTTTGGATGCAGAGTGTGTGAACCTCTACCAAGTGTTCCAGGATGGAAACAACTATAGCTAGGCTGCCACAGCCCTGACCTTCTTTCCCACCTCAGCTGACACCATCGCATCTCAGCTGGTTAGATACAGAAGCTATGCGGATGTTAATTGTCAGTCGTCTCGACTGATATCTCAAGGGGTGTTTAAACGCTGGAGGCTGCAACACCAAGTCCAGTACATATTTCTGAAAATTCTACATCAAGAGAATTCTCTGGTGCATTTCAACACTAAAAGCCAGGTAAAACTCCTGGCTCTGACTATTTTCCCTGAGGTTATACTCCATGTTGGAGGTGCTTTAAAGTTCTGGTTGTGTGGCTTCCTTTCTTCCTGCTTGGGTCGACTCAAAGTTTCCAAAATCTGGAGAAGAGCGCTGGTAGTGCAATCCCAAAATCAATGAAGCTTGTAGCAGACCCTGAGAGCTATTGCCAAATATTTCTGCTTCGTGTCCCCTACAAAATCATCGAGAAGCTTATCTATACTCGTGTTGAACCAATCATCGATCCACAGCTCCCTGAAAGCAGATTGGATTTCGACACGGGAAGGCAATCATAAACCAAGCTGTTTTGCTCTCGCAAAACATTGAGGACTCTTTTGAGGCCAAGAAGAAAGCCGGCCTCATGTTTGTCGACCTGACAGCTTCTTACGACACTCTCTGGCACCGCGGATTTACCTGCGAGCTGCTGAGACTTTTTGCGGATAAGCACATGGTCCGGATGATCTTGGAGCTTATACGGAAAAGAAGCTTTGCTTTCACTGCCGATGACAGCAAGCGAAACAGGCTTTGGCGCTTGAGAAATAAGGCCCTTTAGGGATTGGTATTAGTCCCCCTCCTCTTTAATATCTACTAATACCATCTTCTCTCCACAACCTCCAGAAAGTATGCTTATGCAAGCGATATGACTTTGCTGCGTTCTTATGGGGACTGGAAGGCCTTGGAGGGAACTTCAAGCAAAGAAATGACTACACTCTCAGCGTATCTCAAGATTTTGGGGCTGACACTCAGCCACGAAAAGATAGTGACGGTGGCCTTTACACAATCGAGAAGCCAAATACGATTTTGAAGTCTACTCTAACGATAAACTTCTGGCCTTCTGCCCGGTTTCAACCTATCTCCGAGTAAAGCTGGACAGATTGCTCACGTTGCGCCACAATCTCGAGACATTGCCCAAACACTATCCACCCGCGTCACCGTGCTAAAACGACTTGCTGGCTCGGGATGGAATGCTGGTGCTAAAATACTGCGTACCGTTACCAATCTTTGGTCTACTCTACAGCTAAGTACCGGTACTCGCACCAGTTTGGTGGCGCAGTGCACACACCCGCCTTATCGACAATGTTCTAAATGACGTCTTGCGCATTGCCAGTAGATGCCTGCCTTCCTTTCCAACAGACCACTTATCAACCCTTTCAGGCATCCAGCCTGCTGAGCTTCCCTTCTTGGCAGCGACACTCTCCTTGGCTAAGCGTGGCACCCTGGACCAGATCATATTTTATAAGGTCAACTAGCCAGGTCTCTACATGTGCACCAGGAGAGGTTGAAGCCGGGACGCCCATTTGTGCGTGCTACGTGGAAACTATTAAATGACCTGACTAAATTAGGCATCGGCACGACTGAGTGAACGAATTATAAATGGAGCATGGAGTTCTCTAAAAGTACATCCAATCTCCGTGTTTTCATTCCTAGGGCCAGCAATAGGCCCCTTGAAATGGGCTTTTTCAAAATAGCTTGAGTAAAGTTCAATCTCCTGCTGATTGGCTTTGGGTGTTTTCATTTGTCCATGTATAAATTGGTCTCGCGCCCTTGTCTAATTGCGAGTGAGGCGCCACCGAACAAATCGTAGACCACGTTATCTCGGGGTACTCCATACATCGGGCACCTCGAGGAGTAGCTGATCTGATGGTTTTGGATGACGATACCCGATGCTGGCTTAATACCACCACAACCAGAAGCTGATCCGGATAGTAACTACATGTCTTTCTACACGAAGAAGAAGTTTTTCTGGACCAAGTAATGGGAAAAACTCACCTCGTAGAATTCAAAATTTCTGAACTACCCGACGATATATGTTTTATAGGAGTTTGCTAAATTAATTTTTCTACCGTTAGTACATGTAAAACTGCACAAATAACAATAACCATAGATCACAGCACGAAGCTTTTGCACTGTATGCCTAGTCAGTTGTGAGTGTAGGCACACAGCTACTGATGGTAAACATTAACCGTGCTAAAAGTATTTCACTGCTTCCTTCAAAAAATGTGAAAACTATTACATTGGTCAAGGATTTGCCGCTTTACAACACATGAAGACCTATTTTTCGGCAATCCTTCCCCACTGTTGATTTCTAAACTCAATGTTACAGTGGTCGAACAATTTTTGGATCAAAAGTGTGGCGTGAAGTAACAACGCCACAGAGTTCGAACTTTCTGGATTGTGTTCGAAGTGCCACCCTAAATTTTGAAAAATAATAGCTGTCAGCGTTTTCAACTATGCAGTTGAAGGTCACCCTCTAACAAAAGAAAAACATTTTTGAAGATGAATTTTAGGCTAAACATTGTCACTCAGGATGTACCTCCATCCATAATAACGTCACTGGGTTAAACTAAAAAATTGAAGGATATTGACCTATTGTTGGCAGTCCCAATAAAAAAAATCATTAATGATATTTGTTTATTCAGATGTCGATTGTACCTGAAAATTCATTTTGTGGTTCAAATTGTTCTAGCTTTCGCCATCGCCATGTGCAACGCCACCATTTTGGGAGTGCTATATTTCAGTAAAGAGCATGATGTGCAATCTATTTATCGTTTTTCTCTGGCCATTGCTGATTTTATAATGGGTTTAATTGTCCTGCCAATCAACATAGGAGTGATGTATCAGCACTTTGGTCAAAAAATAGCGTTTTCTGAATTGCAGAACGTTACTGGTTTTACTATCTCCGAGAATAGCTCTTTGCCAATGCAATCAGTATCAGTAGAACTGAAAGAATTGGAAAACCAAATACCTGATAAATTTCCCAGCGAATATGCAAGCGCGGTTGGTTTTTTTAATGTACTATCATTGAGTGTGTCGGTGTATAGCATGGTTGCTGCTAGTGTCGACAGATTTGTGGCTATATCTCGTCCTTTAAGATACAATGAAACCAAAGCAATTTCAGCTGCAAAAATTGCGGTAGCATCTATTTGGTTTACTGGAATAGCCTTTGCGGTTCTTCCAGTAGCTTTTCCTAATCTGGGCTATGCTTTTGTTGCTTCCAACTTAGCGACGTTGGAAGGAAAACCAATCCTCGTTTACTTTTCAGTTATTTTTTTTCTTCCGATTTTACTGATGTGGTCTTCAATAATAGCAACTTATGTGGCAGCTCGACCCAGCTTGAGGAAGCATGACAAACAGCTTCACACTGATCATGAAAAGCGTCTTTTAGGAACTCTAGGAGTTATGATTATAGTTTTTACAATATGTGTCTTACCGTTGACGATATTTTTAATCGGAGGTATATTTTTGCCGTTTACCGATAAAACAGACCCAGAAAATTTTGATCCTGCTGCTGCAACAAAATATTTGTCTATTGTACTATTTTTAGGTGTGCTTTTAGTCAGCAACAGTCTCTGGAATTGTTTTATTTACAGCTTTCGAGAAACTGGGTTTCGTTGCGCGACAAAATTGCTTTACAAAAGAATTGCACACCGCTTAAAACTGAATGCTGCCTGGAATGCAGTTTCACGAAAACGTGATTTACAAACAGCTGATTATGCGTAGCTGTTTTTAGAGTTCCAATGTTGTTATCAGTTTTGGAACATAGAAGAATGGAACGTTGGCCCATGTTGATAAAATGAAACAAAAGTCAACTTCCTTTTGATGTTATGCATTGTTATTTTTTTTTATGAAACTCATTTTTAAACCAGGTTTAGGTTTTTTAATAAAGGTGTAACAGTTTTCGTCTTGCTATTCAAAGCCACTGTAGATCAATCTAAGTGTGTCACCAATAACTTAATAAGAAAGGGGATAAAGAATGAAGGTAAATTCGATCTATTTGCGTAACTTTAAAACCTTATAAAGTTATTTATTTCAGAAGTCGAGCTTAGCTTGACTTCTTCGTATGAGCAAAATCTTTTCATTTTGCGGAGGAGCTTCTCAGATTATGAGCTTCTAAGTAGCCTTTTTTTGCTAGTCTTCAGTTACACTCAGCCTCCTTGACGGGTAGACTGCTTGGCCCCGCCACATAAAGGTAGAGGCATAAAGACGGAGGCACTCGTTAAGTGTCTTGCCCCAAAGACACAACAGGTGAGCTTACCGGCTTGTTCTCCACACCAACCCTTTTGCGCTAAGCGCGAAGCAGGGAAGCTGTGAATAGCATTTCTTAAAGTCTCTTTGTATGACTCGGCTTGAGAAACGAATCCCAGGTCAACCGACTGTGAACCGGATCCTCTAATCACTGCGCCAGCAGCTTGACCATTTACTTGCATTTCAAACAAGTGCTGTTGTTAAGATTTTTTTCTTGAGATCCAAATTTCTAGGGGTAGATTACTCTCCTTGACAGTTGTGTCACTACTTTCAACTTCAACTAAATACTGCATTTTATTAAAATGTGCTATGATTTCTTACTCGTATTACACAATTCAAGGTTACTATCTAATTTTGTTGGCAATAAAATAGTTTTGAAGACGTGTTGTGTTAATGTGTACTGCATTTGCTTGTATTCCTTGGTGATTTCCGTGTCCGGAAAATTCGCCGAAAACAAGTTTGCCGTAGGAAAACTCGTCTCAGGAAATTTCGCCTAATAGGCGAAAGGCAGTGTACACCGAAGGGGCAGGCCTGGTACGTAAATGTACGGGGCAGTGTACAGTGGAAGGGAATGTACAGAGTGGGGGGTAGATACTGGGGCGAAAAAATTTGACTGCAAAATTTGACTGCGGCGAAATCTCCTGAGGGGAAAATTCCTGAGGCGAGTTTTCCTACGGCAAACTTGTTTGCGGCGAATTTTCCTAGAACCGGTGATTTCGCCTATGTGTTGTAAAAAATTCGTGTGACATTAAGTAATTCTTTTGGGTCTTGCTGCAACCAAAACGTTAGCTCGGTAAGTTGCTTGGAAATATCTCGGCCTTAGAGCACATGTTTTTTTGAGATTAACGCTTGGAAGGAAGCAAACAGAACTACAGCTATTCAGTGATGAATACAACTTGCCCTGTCTAGTCAACAAGCAGCAAGAGATACCGCCATAGACACCATCAATAAAAAATATTATCAAGACGAAATAAATGCGTACATGTTACTCTTCTCCAACCAGTCATTACTTTTTTCAAGGCTGTAATACTGATATGATTCTTGCGACGGACGCGCTCTGACGAGGTCCAATAATTCAAACAAGTGTGTCGGTGTCTGTCGTATTAAGTGAAACCAGATCTCAGTAAAAAGAAATTAAATTACTTTCAAACAGAATAACCTTGTGATGGATTCGAATCAAAAGAGTGAATAGAAGTTAGTTAAAGTTATAGCTCTACCGATATGAACCATGTATCACGACTGAAATGGCTCGACCAGTATGACTGATATAGGCCAACCATACTTTATTGAGGCAAAAACGGGACAATGTAAGGCAAAAACGGTGCAACAGACATGTTGATCTTAAAAACTATGTGTTCTTTTAAAAATAAAACAAAGAGTTTTATAACGCAATTCTTGAATATTGATTAAACCGTCAATGATATTTCTTGAGCAGCAAATTGGATGAAGAAATTTCGTGCAGCGAATTTCGGTCTTTCTAGACTTAAATATAAAAATTGCCACACTCCATATCATAATTTTATCTTACAATCAGCATTGCTTTTGTTATCTCTACGCGTAGCCTAGATTTCTCATTTGACCACATACTGTTCACAAAAGAAAATGTTTTTTTCAACAAAAGCTGTACTTCCACAAAAGCAAAAATAAATCTTGCAATATAACAAAAAGATGTATTTTTGGCAAGCTAGAAAAAAAAGTGCAATTTAATAGCAAAAATACTGTGCTTCTGTTTTTTCGTTATTATGACATTTCTTAGTTAAAAACAAAACAATATCAAGAACGACGGGACGGTCAAAAATACGAAATGAACGGAACTGTCCCGTTTAAAACGGTACGTCTGGTCAGCATAGACTGATATCTCGCCGATGTATTGTATCGGCTATTGATTACAGGTGATTAAATTATTGGTGGTGACAACTTGTTGATTAAGGCGTCACATCAAAAAAACTATTAGGAAAGTAAACACTGACATGATGATTGTAATTTTGAATATAAACTTCTTAACCCAGGGAATTATAAAATTCGAGATCAAACTTCGGTTTTGAAGCAGATTTTCTTTGCCGCCGCTTAAGAACAGACGTCGGCAAATATCGGTACTTAATCTATTTTGAGCGAGGGAGCTGCACATCGTAAATCTTGATTTCAGCCTTGCCCACACGAGCGGTAAAAACGCACACCTTTCACTTAAAGTTGAAGATTAGAGTTTCAATGACATACACCATCTGAATTCAGTTACATCAGCTGTCGGCTCTTAAAAAGTAATTATATCGGTATTGCCTTGACGAAATTCGTATTTGTCGAGCTCTAGTCCAAATTAAACTGATTTCGTTGCTAATGGCTAGAGCTGAATAATGCAGTGTACGCATCACAAACCATAGATCTCATCGTGCTGGTGACTTCGTGTTGCTCAAAGCAGCAAGGAAAATTTTATAATTTAGAAAACAGTAAAATAGCAAGCTCTATCTCTGCCGAAGCTAATGATATTATTTCGATCGGATAGCAGCCCGTAAGTTTTTATTTTCGCGGATCAAATTTAAATCCTGCTATGGGCTTTGCGGTTGGTTAAGGTGCCCTTTTGAATGACCAATGATCATGCTATGTGTTATCCAGAGATTCTTTTTACAAAAAAGTTGGTTTATTGATGCCGTTTTAGACGTAATGAAATATTTTCAACTGCTTCCAAAATTGATTGATTCCAAACCGTCTTTTTATACCCATGTAATCAACCGGGTGTATTATTTCACATTTCATAGTGAGCTAGAAATGTCCATGAGTATTCTACTGTGATGGAGTATAGAGGGATGTTCCAATTTTTTAACTGTAATCCTGTTCTTGCAATATAGCCACAACTTGAGCGGCACCCGTGTGATTAAATGGTGCTCAAGCTTCATTTTCCTTCCTCATTTATTTTCAACATGATGGGAATCTACAGACACCGCTACAAAAAGGGTTGACCGACACCGACAAAGATGAAGCAGAATTCTTTCTATTCGCTTTAACTACCCCGAAGCTAGTACGCGTACAAACATAGAACTTAGAACGTTAGAAAGTATTTGACGTCACAGTAGGAGATAAATATTCTAAATCAGGATTTCTTGACAAAGGAAGACAAATTTCAGCTAAAATAAAAGCCAATTTGCAATCATTAAAATGCAAAAATTTGTACCCTTTTAGAGGGTAAAATAACTTTACAGTAAATTTTTTATTGCAGAATTTTTTCAATATTTTCAAAAATTATTGACCACAGAAACGTGTTTGAAAGTTTTTTCGGCGAATATCAAAAAGCTTCTATTGATATGAAACGTTGTATAACAATTTGAGTACGATTGGCGATGCAACAAGTGACTCTTTCTTTCTTGAGGATCTTGCTTATTGTTTTATGTAAACATGATGCTGTCTGGTACAAGTTAATCACACACGGAAGAACTTTTCGTCTGCTTTTATGAAAACAAAAACTTGCTGTACTTTAAGCAAAAAAGCAAACAACCGAGCTTCTGCTCAAGCGTAACGAGCACGGAAATTCCGAATCCTAACTAGAAAATTTATCGGAGGATTGCATTAGAATTGAATACACTAAAATCTAGATCAGATTTTGTTTTAAAAAAATTTTAGTGCTTCTGCGGTTACAATATTGCTTGCAAAGATAACTTGAAACCAATTTTTGGCTTGCAACAGCGCTTCTGATTAAGTGAAGCGCATTTTTGCGAAGACAATTAAAGACAAATGTGAAGTACAAGTATCGAGTATAACTTACCGCAGATTTGATAGGCCTTGGAATATAGTTTACACTTCCTGCGCAGTAAACTTACATTTAATTAGTATTGAGCATTTCTGAGTTGGACATCATGTCCAGTATATTTTTGTGTCCACAACGCCCAACTGTGTCCCCGCTGTTTACGTATGTACCGACTGAATGCCCACAAACCGTGCAGGCTTAGGCTTATTTCCAGAGGCGGATTAACACTTTGTAGGGTCCTGGGTTAATCTAACTGCAGGGATCTTTCAACGTGGTGAATATCCCGGAACGTTTGTGCTAATGTCGCTCAATATTTTCAAAAATAATCTACAACCCCTGCAATCAACACCATCAATTCTGCTAGCCAGAGTCTCGGTGCCATACCGTTATGATCTCTCAAGCAATCAATGCTGGTTACGCTTACTAAAGTCGGTTAAGCATGACGTTCCGACGGCTTTGCTTCGAGTACGATCTAAACCTTCTTTAAGTGGCCTTGTCTAAACTGCCTAATGAGGTGTAAATAAATACTACCGTTTTGAGCCATTGCTGTTTTTAAAACCAAACTTGGGTAGAGTGAGGCAAAAATATGTTTTACAGCTCCTTCATTTTGTTAGATAAACTTTTTTGAAATCAATATTTTATTTTATTTTGGAGATCGATTTTCTAACCACCAATTTTGTCTATCTGTACCTCAAATGTGTTTGATAATTTTTTAGGACAGATTGTCATGTGGCTGCAAAACTTGAAAATACCTTTTTTCTTAAATTGGTTTTAAAAAATCGCGTTAGGCTATAGTCCCTGTGGCTCATCTCGGTAAGCCTATGTTGTAAGGTGGTTTGTTCCATTTGACTGATTTACTCCTAAACCGTAAACCTTCTAGCTGCCAGTAATACCAAAACCTAGAAACCTCTAATTTTGTACCAATGTCATCATCATTACTATGAATCAAAAGTGGAGTTGCAGACTTTCATGGAGCTATTGTGTAGTTTCACAATTCATTCTATCCAACAATCGAAGCTCTTGGTGTGCAAAAGCTTTATGTAGGCCGCTTTTTTAAATACAAATCATGGAACAGTAATGCAAAGTAGGAACAGAGCTCTTATGTAGTGGTTATGGCCAGCTCACATTTTATTTGAACATGACTGGGATCCACGAAAGCGTAACTAGATAAAACATGCGAAGTAAAAACATTGATTTTTTGAAAGGCCAATTATGCATTTTTTAAAAATTGTGACAGGGTTTTAACTAAAGTTTATGCTGCTTTTTTACACATAGTTATGTTCTTTGAGCACAATATATTTAGGGAAGATTAATAAAAGAAATTTAAACAAAGTGTGAGAGAAATTCAAAAAACAGCACCCTTGTGTAAAATTGTTCCGCAAATGTGTAAACATTTTTGCTATTTTGGTTCAAAACAGCTTTGTAGGTTTATTTAAGTTGGAACTAAAAATTCTGGTAAGGAAAATAATTTAATAGCCTTACTAGGGTCGGAGCACACAATTTGGGAGCAAGCATCCCCTTTCCCGTTTTCCTGGTAACGCCTATTTATGAAATTGAGCTCATTTGCCGTAGACAAAATATTAAGAGGCAGCAAAAGTTGAAGGGCAAAACAAAGAAAAACACCCCCTGTGTAAAATCGCTTTTTTATGTAAGGAAATCATTTTGGGTAAAATAACTTTAGAAACCTTCAGAAATTGCGTTAAAATTTGAGATCTATTTTACCTTCAAAACTATGTCCAAACAAAGCACATAAGGAATAGCCGTGGACTTGACAAAGTTCGAGGATAAATCTGAGAAAACAACCTTTCTGTATGAAAGCCCACAGTGTGCGGGGAAAGGTTTTTGCTACTTTGCTTGAAAATAGCTTCATAGGCCCATCACAGTCAGGAGTAACAATTCGGAAAAATGCGTGGCTACTTTCACTCCTCCTTTCCATCTTGTCACTTTCCGACCTCCGCAATTACAACTAAAACTATGCAGAGAAAAGGGCATATAAAGAGTAGCCAGGGGCTTGAGATCACATTTGTATCACAAAAGGAATTGCGTCATATCGTTAAACCGGCCTAGCACTCAATATTTTTAATTCAGTTTTTGTACTAGTGAAAACAAGCATTGTTTTGGCGCACTGTCCACTTTGGCTTCAAATGTGCTCCCTCACTTATTTAAAAAACACAATCGAAATCGAAACGAGACGAAAAGGTTATGTTTAACCCTCCATAATGTTTTTGACTTCCTCGAGAAAACATCAACTGTTCATTTCTGCATTCATATCTCGGTGAAACCGGCTAGACCGATATCTTCAACCCCGACATCATTAACCGGGTCCTTGCGGGCGACGCCGACTGAGCTGGCTAGTCATACAATAAGCTTTTATTAAACGCAATATTTTTATCGCTCGGTCATGGGAAAACCTTACTACTAAACGTAGAACAACGTGTTTTCCGATCAGATTAGTAGTTATCGGTGCACTTACGACTACTGCTGTTTGTGCAGCATGAAACAATGTTTTTCTAAGTTAATATAAATACGAGCAGCCTACAAAACTTAATGACATCAAGTGCCTTTCTAAAGAGTGCCACTACTTTAAAACCATTTCGAACTGAGGAAACAACTACAAGCGTTATGGTGTACCGGCAATCTTTGAAAACAAGCATTGCAACCTTCTTTTTTAGATGCTTCTTCGAAAACAAGCGTTATGTGATAAATTAAGGTATAAGACATTTTAAGAAGTCACTCACAAACTCCAATCGAACTGCTTTTGTTTTGGTTTTGGTTAAAGCGCAATGAATGCCCTTTGAAAATACGAAAGAAACTGCAAGTCATCTCCTAATCGTATTAAAATATCTTGCAGTCTATAAGAGCAATCTCAAGCTACTGATCGGTTCCACAAGGATTTGAAAATGTGAATGAAGTTGCTTGTCGTGTATTTTTTTCTCTTCTAACGTGCAGACAGAGACATTTGAGGGAATATTTCGAGCTCGTTACTGAATCTTGGAAAAACATTTTTGTGAAGATTTTTTGTTGTAGAACTTGGTTGATGCTAAAGTGAAAACCATTTTTAAAGGGCTCCTCATAAGTTTGTGATTTATTTGAAATAGGCTAGTACACTTTTACTATTAATGCTCGGCATTTTAAAAACTGTGAGCCGATCAAAATTTCATAAATTGAGGCAAACATAACCCCTCCTTGTTTCGACCAAACGATTTTCAAAATGATTCGCTACTGTAATTGATCGACAGCAATATTACCCCGTTTAAAAGGGCCATTTGGCAGTGATAAAAAGTAGACAACTTAACTAACAGTTTGGAATCAGATGAAATTTATCATCGCCTCTGGTTCAATCCTTTATCAAAATACAGTTTGAGTGCCTAGCATTTGTTCGTGTTCCTGCTCGCTGCTCTTCAAAAAGCGGCACTTTCGCGTATCTAAAGAGGTATCTGACTTTATTTTGAAGCATGGTATTGCCGTTAGGAAAGAGGAACTTAACTCTCCCATTGGTTGCCACTTTTCTTTAAAATTTACAATTCCCCCTTAATTATTGATTGTTACTTTTTATCAAGTTACTGCCAGTGGCAACTTGCTATGGCGAGGAATTTCTCCTCGTTTTCCCGGGCGCACAGCAACACAATCATTGTGAGCTCACAATGACACATTTGGCATGATCTTTGAATCATTGGCGCCAAGATATTACGCTCCAACACACTTATCGTTCATGAAATACCGATCAAATAAGCAAAAAAAATAAAAACTTGCTCAAACTTCATATGAGCCCAATAGTAAATTTTATGGACCATTGGGTTCACACTATTTTCTCGTATAATAATACTGTCGCTGTTGATTTATCTATCAGCGGAGACGTTAGTTGCAGTATTTCGTACTACCGATAGAAGTGAAAGCAAGAGGCGCCGTATGTACAATGAATCGACAATACTTTGATGAATATGCCCAAATCCAAACTTCAAATTTTTAAATATGGTGATGCCTCACCAGCATTTTCAACTTCCCTCATTGATTGAGGATTACGTAGTTCCCTCACTCGATTGAGGGAACTCGAGAATGCTGGTGAGGCATCACCATATTTAGAAATTCGAACTAGTTGAGATTGTGGTACACCGGCTTATTTGATGTCATAAAGCAGCATGTAGCTGTAGAGCAGATAAAAATCCAATAAAAACTTGAGAAATAGATACGGTACATACAAACAGTTGCTGGGCAAATTCAGGGAAAACAGACTTTCCCAAACCAAAATCTTTAGGGATCCTCAGAGTTTTCCATATGAACTTGAAGATCCATAGACTCAAACAAATTGAGAAACACTGGTATAAAACAAAGAAAAAAAAATCATTAGCGTTACGAACGTTTAAATATATAGATATATGCAGTATTTACATCGACAATCAGAACAGAACAATAGATAATACATATACCATATTTTTTTTACTTTTTACAAAGAGTCACGATCCGAACAACGTTAGTATGGCAAAATAGGTGGGACCATCCCTAAAATACGGGTAATAGAGACCCATTGTTATCACTAGATCTCATGCCAAGTGTAAGATACTTTACGTAGCTCCTGGCTAGCCCAATATCCTACATAGGCCTGTACACAAATTAAACCCAAACAATCTAACACAAAGCACAAGGCTTACCTACCGTTTACTTCTGAACCAGGTTCCTTTTGACGTTACTGCAAACCGTGCAAGTATCAACTAAAACTGATATCCTTGCATGAAATCGATCACCCAAAAGGTAATTAACCATAGAACAACCTTCCAAAGATTTTACACTAAATGTTGTACTTTAAGGCATACACAGCTGTACGTGATTACATGTCAGCGAGCCTCGGCGCGCGCAAAAGAGCAGCTCAAAGACCCAGGTTTAAATCTCACAAAAACCAATCACGACGCAACACACCTCTGGGAAAAAATTAGTTTTTACGAAGGCTCACGATCCGAACAACCTTAGTATAGTGAAATCGGTGGAACCATCTCTGAACCCAGGTTTTGGCCTTTTGGCTTCATCAGCAAGGACTCGTTCCACTCAACGCAGCGCTCCCAGTGGGGCATTAGAAATTAACGTTACGTTAGAATTAGAACTTAACGTTATCTTCAGCATTGCAGGTGGAGGCGATGCGTGACTAGAGAATGAATAGTTGCGGTATCGGGGTTGAGCAATGAGGTATCACGAACCATAACAGCGCACCGACCAAAGTTAAAGTGTTAAAAGTGCGAACTGCGGCGCTAGTGAAAGCAAACCATCGACTCCTCCAAACCATGTCGTCAGAATCTACGTGGCCCGAGACTGCCATATAGCGGGCAGTCGGGGGCATGGTGTTTAAAATTTTGGTGACTGGGCGAAACCAATGCCTTTGCCCCACTCAAAAACGAGGGTCGGATGCCTCACTCTCCTATCCCCCCGGTTTTTACCGGTTATGTGCATTTAATCCAGGGGGGTTTGTAAGGGGTTCAACCACTCTTGGTTGGTCGCGTAAAGAAGCAAGATTCCCCCACGCAGTGCTTTTGCGGGATTGGTTGGCAAAACAGTGCACAATCCCGCTCTTCATATCACTCACCATGAGGGTTTATTACGTGACATGGCAAAAACTGCTTACTTTAAATCAAATTGCCATACTTTCCAATATGTTGATTACTAGTACATTCTGGCGTACGCATTATACTCCGATATTTTTTGTGTACTTCGGCGAATTATAGTGTGCACCGGGGCGCGCTTGTAGAGCTTGCGAATGAAACCAGCTTTTAAAAATGAGTTGGTTGCCTTGCACTTGCTCTCAGATCACTTTTGAAATAGAACCGATTTATTGCAATCTAGCTTGCTCTGCCGGCGTCACTCTGCAGGGCTACTAGTCAGTCATGTCGGGTTAAAAATATCGGTTCAGCCGGCTGTCCCGACTTCACCCGGAATAACATTTCTCAGAAAAGTAACAATAAGTTGGTTTAAATGGAGGCATCGCTCCTATGTCCCTAATACCAATCGTCATACTGGTACTTCGAATAAAAAGTGGTCTTATTCTCAAACACTTCATCGATTTACAACTTCTATTTGTTCCTTTTGATAAGAATAGCAGCACAAAGCGAAAGGTGGGCGCCGTAATTATTTTGTTTTACAGGGACAAATATAGGTAATCTGGCTGTACGCTTATTTCACGACTTGATGCAACCACTTCGTTATAGTTCTGACACCAAGTTTCTTGGCTGCGCCTATGTGTCTTGGTCCCGGGATAGAACAAAAAAGGGTGTAACTCAGTTGCATATACAGGGGGTTGTGGTTATGCATACCTGCCATTTGCTTTTTTTGTCTTGGCTTGTTTGAACTTATTTTTTGGACTTTGACAAAAGTTGATCTTCAAAAAAGAACAATGGGTAAATTTTTTACTTCCAACAATAATAATCACCTTTCCTAACATAAATTTCTGGATCCACTACTGCTATACCTCTTGCATCCGATCACCCATTTGGTCTAAAATCTCATTTTCAAGAAAAAATTTACCTCCATAGGTGCGATCAAAGGGTTGGTGACTTTAGTTTCAAATAGAGGTGTAGAGCTATTGGCTCATTTTTTTTATTGATTTTCCCTCAAATTTAAATTTCATAAATTATGCTCATAATACAGACCTTCTAACTAATAAATTTAAGACTGTGCTGACTCATAAACAGCAAACAATTATTCTAATTTTTATATGACTAAGTGCTAAGGGGCATAAATTCAAAGTTGTGGAAAGATGCTGAAGTGATTGATGTATTTCGAAGAATTATTCTATGAAGTTTTAGGTGTACTTCGTACAACTTTTTTGGATTGGGGGCCTACTTATAAAAGTTAAAGCCTCTGGCTCGCGCATGTTCCTTGCTCCCGGCATAAACGCAGTCAGGGGAAGGCGAAGTGACCTGAAACCCTGAGTCTAGCATCTGCAGTTTAGTTCTTACAATAAGTTCGGCAATGGCTTTAGTGTACAGATTATCAACCAGTTTCTATGCTGAAGAAAATGGTACTTTTTATAGCCTAAATCTTGCAAAATTTCACATTAAAACTCGGCATTTTGTTTTATTTCGTTATACGTGATAAAAATGCCTTAGGGATCAAAAGTACTCAGGTGAGCGTCATGAATGTCCTACAAATGTAGCCTAACGTGGATTTCACCTGCAATTCAGTTATTGTAATTTTCGTTCTAGCAATTGCATTAGCAAAAAAAACACATTAAATTCTGTATGAGAGTACTGTTATTTGTCACTTTATTTTAACAGAAAGAATATCGGTAATAGGTTGTACCATTACTTTTGCTCTCAAAAAGTTTTTTGAAGCGTTCAAGAAAAAAATGGGAAAAAGCATGCTTGTAAAACCTTAAAAAGCGTGATCGCTTGTTGCATTGTCTATAAAGAATAAACTGTTATAGAACTAGTTTTATCGGAAGTGCTTTGTAAATATCTCTTAAAAAGCTTTCAACCGCGTTTCTGCAGTCAGTACTTTTTGAGAAAAAGAAAACAAATTTTACCATCAATTGTAAATCATGAAGTCATCTTACTTCCTGAATGGAAGAAATTTCTAGAAGTTGATGAGCCAGCTTTTGGCTTTTGTTTTAGCAAACTTTCCTCCATCACAACAAGAAAATTTTTAAAAATTGTCTTCAATTATGACGTTGTCGTGAAGTCACAAACTCCGTTATGACACTCATCGTAGAGTGGAAAATAATGGTACCAAGCTTCACGTTTCTACGCCTTGTAATTTTGGGGGAGTAAAAGCACAATCACAGGCAGACAGTCATACACGCAGGCACGCACGCACGCACGCACGAATGCACGCACACACACACACAGAATTGCCCTTGATAGTGTAGACTAGCACAAAAGTTTTAAAGTTGCTCGAACACAAAAAACAAGATTTTAGAAGACTACTTACAGCAATTTTTTTTTGTTTTACAGCCTTTTTTGTCAGTTTATACTCATATATGCCCTTAAGGTCGACGCAAACCGAAGTTTATGCAAACCTAAGCTTAAAAGCAAACGAGTTTCTGCTTGACTAAGCCACACGCAACGCACGAAAAACCTTAAACAAAAGTTTGACAGTTGATAGCACCATTTAATAGGGCCACAATGCGTCATCATTTTGGAGGAAATATTCTCCTTTTGCAAGAAAACGTGATTGTTTTGCCAGGATGAATCAAAATTTCCGAATCTCCTTTTTATCACTTAACACAAAGCCCACCAAGTAGTTGCATAATTGTCTAATTTCAAAGCAAAAACAAAACTCATTAGATAGACTTATATTTCCTCAAAAACACGTGGAAGTCTTATAGACACCACCATTATTTTGACCTTGAAAAGATTTTTTTTCAACACCTGTATTTCGACCTTTTTCATTGCACTGATTTTGATCCGAAAAGGATGTCTTCCTTTTGTTGTAATTGATTTCTCGTTCGAAACTAATTAACAGCGCTCGAAGGAAATAATTTCAATGTGGCTTGTGTTCAAGCCGGTACATGAACAGCAGGATCGTCTCGACGTGACACCACACTCCATGCGATGTCCAGTTTTAAAAGATGAGCAATTTTTTTGTACAATAACTTTGTAGTACTACGGAAGTTCATTTCTCGAGCGCTGTAGATAAAACAGTTCCAGAGACTGTTGCTGGCGAACAGTAAAACCACTACCATCTCAGCTAAATTATACTTAGTAGCTTCAGAAGGAATGAAACTCCGTTGCTGTTCAATATTTACATGTGGAAGAAACACTGCTGAAATTAAAACCAAAGATATGGGCAACACACAAAATGTGAAAACGCATATCATAATTCCAAGAGTAGCGGCAAGATTCATTTCAGTTTTCATTTGTTGTTTCTTGCTCCGAATGCCTTTCATCGAAGATCTTGCAGTTAGAAATGTGGCAGTAATTAAAATCCACATTATCGCTATCGGAATGAAGAAGCAAATTGAATATATAGTGAGCACTTTTTCTCCAATAGATGAGATCAATATTGAAGCTACAAAAGCGTATCCTAAACTTGGAGCATAAGCAGGAAGAGCAGCAAAAACGACACCCACAATCCAAATAATTGCAACAGACACTTTCCCAGCAAATATTGCAGTCAATTCGTTATATTTCAGCGGACGACGGATTGCTATTAAACGGTCAAAACTTGCTGCCACCATAGTATAAACAGAGACGAAAAGTGACAGGACAGTGAAAAATCCAGCAGCATTTATATAATGCTCGGAAAACTTGTCTGATACAGCACCAGTTGGTTCTTTTAATTCTACTACAGCCTGCTTCAATGGTAGAGAGTTGTCAGAGATGTAGTATCCAGTAACGTTCTTCAATTCACCAAGTGGGTGGCTTTCAATAAAATATTTATACAAGCTAATTACAAATGTTGGAAAAACTATAGCTCCGACAATAATGTCAGCTAAAGCCAGAGATAAACGATAGATTCCTTGCACCGTGTGTAGGTTCTTGTTGAAAAGCAATACACCCAGAATAGTGGCGTTACATACAAAAGTAGCTACTGCAAGAAGAGCAGTAACAAACATGAAAACGATTATGTTCCGTCGACAACTGAAAAAAAATAGTAAGTTAAGTTAACTTTTATTGGCGTAGCCAGAAATGTGAGATATCATGCCTTTCTTATCAAAAGTCTTCGATCAGATCTTCATCTTGGGCTACTTTTGAGAAAAACAGTAAAAATATTCATGCCTACGTTGGGCCAAATTACATTTTTTTAAGCTATGAATTCATAAATGTTATTTTAAATTATTTGCTTCAAATCAAATCAATGTATAGTTAAAGCCATTTGATGCAAATCAGAATGCAATATTTAAAAAAAATTATAAAAACGTAACTTGAGCGTCGTACATTTTGATCAAATTTTGTCTTTTAAAATAACAGAAATTTCTAGAAAAATTAAAGCTTCGAGAAATTTGTAGAAGCAAACCATCAAAATACGACAAACATGACCTTCAGTATTCAGATTAATATTTTCTCATGAAATGTTGAATGAATACAGGAGTATAGGAAGGTTTAACATTTCGTGCTTATTTGTAAGATTTGTGCTTATTTTCGAAACACTGTCTTCCGTACGGAAAAAGTGCAATTCTGTCTGTGTGCGTTTTAACTCCTCCGAAGCTGCTGGGCGTAAAAACATGAAACTGTGCATCAATCAACAGCCGCCTCAACGTGGTGGTGCGGACCCCGACCTCATTTGAGGTGGGTTGAAAAAGCTGTTGGCCTTCCCAAAGGTCACAGTTGCCCCAGGCACTCCTTTTGTACAACCATTTTTTTGTCGTGGTGCCCTCTGAACGACCGCCAAAGGGCAGCACTCAGTCTCTTTGTAATCGGTCGCCTGTTTCTTCTTTTATTTTCCTGCCTTTCTCTTCCCCGTAATCTTATTTTTCTTCTTCTCCTGATCAGCGGCAACGCTCACCCTAGCTCTGGCCCCGTCTCTCCCTATTTAATGTGCTCTGGAAACGTGACCTAAAAGAGTAGGTCCATGCGATGCTGCACCTCATCCAAATGGGTCTTTTTAAGGTGGTCACTACTCTTCTTTTCCAGGGTTCAATGCTCTAACCAACTTTCACCACTAAAGCTGTCCTCTTTTCTGGGTTCCTGCCTCTCCTGGAGGCAGGAACGCAGAAAAAAGGTTCCCGCACTTTCAAACTCTGTGACTTCTTCTTTTGGGCCCCCTATCATGTATACCGCCACTGTTCAACCGGGTCCATCTGGCCCTCGTTGCCAGCGCAGCACTCCTTTCCCACCCTCGCCTATATATATCCTACCCCTCTTCTGCCCACTCCGTATTTCCTCTCTTTGTCCCCTTTCTACTCCTCATGTTTCTGGCTTTTCTACTATCCCTCCTGCTTCAACTTTCCCCTAACTCGCTCAGGATTATTCAACGGAATGCTGGTCTTTAAGTGAGAAGCGTTGAACTTCTCCACTTTATCTCGCTTCATCCTGCGTATCTTGCATGTATCCATGAATCCAATCTCAATTTCTCTTCCTCTTTCCGACTCCCTGGACACTCTGCTCTGCGATCTGATCACACTTAATCCCGGACTGGCATTCTCTCCCTTGATGACCCGCACGCCATCGGTGCTGTCATTACTTCCGTCAGGCAGGGCCTATCCTTCTTTGAGCTCTCTACTTCTCTGTCTGCCTTCGCTTGACGCTTACTCTGACTATGTAGGGGTGAACTTTTCCTTGCTCTCTTTCCCAAATGCTTGGGCTCCTTCTATTCGCTCTTCTTCGATGAACAGCATAACCGACTTCTTTATTTGCTCTTTTTCGACGATTAGCAGGACCGACTCCGCCCTAACGTACCGCCCCTTCCTTCAATTTTCAGAACGTTAGTTGGGATGACTTGGCATTTTACTTTGCCTTACATCTTTGTCTCTCATCATGTGTCGTCTGTCATCGCCAAAGCGAAGGCTGAGCATGGCAGGCATTTATCAAAATAACAAAAGTCACTCGTTTCGATTCCGTCGAGGTGTTTTGTAAAGATCTATTTTTTGCCCTGCGCTTTTCTCTCTTTTCGTCAATGATCTTCCTGCTTCTCTGCCTTCTTTCGTGAGCTGCTCTTCTTTCATGCAACCTGGCCATCTAGTCCTACTCCCCCTCGCTTCCTGCTGCGGTGGAGGCTATACAAGGAGCTCTGATTCAACTGGAGAGCTGCTCTGAGTACTGATGTCTTCCTCTAAACCTAAGCGAATAAGAGGCCTCCTTTACTGCGAATCCCCAACAAGCTAACCTCTAGTCCCATCTCCTTTTATTCAATTCCCTCCTCCACTCCAATTCCACTTCAACTTTTCTTGTGATCACCTTCAATTGCACTCTTTCTTTTTCTAAACATGCATCTTCACTGAAGGCCAAATTTTTTCCTCGCCTCAAGGGCGTACGCTGTATCTCTGCTTCCTCCTGGGGCCTCTCTAAGGAGTCTCTCTCTCTGTTGTGCAAAGCTTTTCTTGGGCCCCTTCTCACTTCTACTTCACCGGGATAGTTTCCTTTTCTTGGCATTACCAACATTACCAAATTGTAACACCTTTACCGAGCGGCCAGTCGCGCCATCACCGACTGCCTCTTGTCTTTGCCAATTCCATTTCTCCTTTCTGAGGCGTCTCTTCCTCCTAGGGGTCACTTTGATTCAATTCGCCCTGTCTTTTTAAAGATGGGCCTTTTGTCTTCCAACTTCTTTCCCATTTTAGGTTTTGCCAGACTTGGAGTATAACCAAGACTCTCCAGATCCTCTGGAAAGGTGCTGCTTCCACTCATTTGCTCATGCTTCTTCTGTCTTCTCATAGGGAGTTTCTCTTTGCTTGCCCTTCTTTTCCTCCTTGAAACTCGCCTTCCTTCACTGTGGAGCTCACCCTGTCTTCTCCATGATCCTGCTCTGAGACCTTCTTTCTCGTAAAAATACGATTCTTTCTCGTTTTTTTTTCTTTTTGGCAAAGGCGGCTCTGACGTCCTTGCCAAATGCTCGCTTTGTGGTACTGTGGCCGCCCTTTCTTTTTCGGCAGTGCCTGTACCTTTCCTCTGTAGCCTGCGCCATTACACAAGCTCTCCGCTGGTCTCAGCAGCACCAACAAATCTGCCATTATTCTTCTCTTTTCCTCCTCTCCGACTCTCGCTCTGTCCTCTTCTTCGTCTTTTCTTTTACCTCAAACTCTCTGGCTTACCTCGGAGGAACTATTATCTCTCTCCTCCTATGATACTAGGCTACAATGGGTTTCCCAACACTCATTTCTCGAGGGAAACGCTGCGTTTGATGAGTTGGCCGCGCGGGTTTCACCACTCCTGCCCTTTGCAATCCCTTGTAGTCTATCTTCTTTGACCTCTCGAATTCTCTCTTCCATTTTCTCAGACTGGAGGCGTACCGTCTCATCTAAACTCTTCGACACACACGTCCCCTCAGTTTCCTCTGAGGAAATTGTGTTTCCTGGTTACGTTCGCTATTTCCTTTCTCGTCTTTGTGGCAACGAATATAGCCTTCTGTTAAATTCTTATCTCTCAAAAATCGATAGAATCGAGAATCATTTATGCAGCGCATGCGGTCATCCGATCCAGGACAGCTCGTCTCATTCTGCACGATCCAACTGCGGACTCTTTGCGTCGCTTGCTCTTTGGCGACTTTTTGTTTCTCTCGGACCTCTGGTCCAGGCCCTGGAGAGCTTCCCGGATTCTGGGGCTCCATGGTCTTCCGCCATGCTCCATCCCTCGAAAAAGTTCGGGCAACAACATGAAACTTCGCAAGATTGTTTACTATCCCGGAGTAAGAAGTTCGTGACGTCATAATGACAGCATAATCCAAGTTTTTTTAATATGCATTTCTTGACACAGAAAAACCGTTCTTTGCTCAAGCGAACGCCAGGCCCCAACTTACAAATAATTTCAGGCCTTTCAAAACTAAAATAACCTCATAGCTAACGCTTGATTGCAAAACTTGTTCTCTGTAATTTAGGTTCAAGTCGGTAGGTAATGCATTTCATTAAAAATACAACGTCTGCCTCTCTCTTCACAATCTCTTTGTGGATTGCTTCTAGCTGACGGAGAAAATTTTAATATTTTGCCCATAGTAGCTCTCAAAGAAACTAGGAGCATGAAAATGAACTTCCTTTACTAATGCGAGTAGAAATATGAGAGCCAGTAAACTAGCAAATATTTTTTTCTCAAAAACTACTCATCGTAGAAACGCGATTACCAGCTTTTTTGGGAGATCTTTAGCAAGGTGCTTTCGATAAAAAGATCTACAACAATTAAAGCTGAATTGACAAAGCAAAACTGATTCTTGTTTTAGCATTTCCAGTCTTCTAAACATGCTTTGTCCTTTTTGCCTCTTTCTTGAATCTCGCTCCATGAGATCATAATGCTGTATCGTACGACTAACGCAGTCTTGCGACACCAGAGATCTTCACATGATGATTTTTTCAAAAATTGCACAGTTTTTACATAATCCGTTTACTTAAATACTGATTTGTGGTCTCATTTCTCAACCAATTTTTAAAACTTGTTTAACAAATTGAAGAGTATTTCAAGGAAATTCCGATAATTTATGATATGTGCATTTACTATTGGTTTTTATACCAAAAATACCGAAGTTCAACATTGTACTGTAACTTTCTACATCCCCCAAAAAAGTGGTAAGCTGAGTAAAAACTCGTATAAAGGTTATGATAAGGTACTAACAATCAGTGTCGTTTGAAAGCTGAGGAAATTTTCTTTTCTGCAATATGTGAATCTCATGAATTAGGGTTAACGATTATTTTATGATTGGTTGCCTTAAATCATTTTCCCATTTAATTAAACAACTATCCCGCTACACCTAAGACACTTCCAATTTTTATAAAAAGTTAGTTCTTTGGTTCATTTTAACTACTTTTCCTGGTAAGCATGGTACCTTGGCATTATTATCAGTTTGAATTTTCAAAACGATTTGTTCAAAAATAAAGTTTCTAAACATTTTGAAATGTAGCCTACCAGTCAAAACCACTCAAAATTTTGGTGGCTGGCCTTTACAAAATTGCAATTTCTACAAAAACTAATTTTTTTGGTACATTTTCACAGTTCAACTTCAAAACCATGATTAATTTTCTAAAATATTCATCAAAAATGAAGTTTTTAAACATTTTAAAATGTAGCCTACTCCAAACTAATATGTTGTTGATCTCCCTACAGAAATATGGACGTAAAGATGGTCCTTGGCTGGAACCGGTAACATAGGCTAGGCAAGCCGTGGTTCTGTTTAACCATGTCGAATCCAACGTAGCGACTTGAGAGTTGAACACACAATCTATTGTCTGCAAGACTGACGTTCAGTCTTCAGCATCTTGTTGTTTAGATAGGTAGTTGTGCTTTTCCTTGAAGAAAATCGCGACTGCAGCTTTGATATATCGGAAAAAAATTGTAAAATTCTACAGACAGAGTAACCAACTCATTTTTAAAATATAGGTTTGTTGAATGCCATACCAAAGTGAAAAGACAAGATTAGCTTTATATTGCAAATCATTATATTTGCCAGCAACCAGAACCCATCTAAAATCTCTGAATATCTGTATCGAATCGAGGCTTTCTATAAAATCTCCCTCATAATACCATGTTTCTTTCACTTTTCTTTGGCCATGTTTTCCTAAAAGTTGTTTCAGAGAGGTCAAATGTTTATGTCTGAAAATTTACTGTGCTTTTTATTAACTACATTGCTGCTGACTCGAAGACCAAAAGGTCATGTTGCAGAACTCTTCGCTTATCTATTGTTTGACCAGTTAAAAATTTCTCACAAAGATACTGCAATTTTTTCTAATTAAGAACAATTCTCACACTACTTACATTTTGCATCCAAAATAATTTCAATTTTTTGCTGCATTTACATAAAGTATTAAAACATTGTTACTGAAAATAAACCAAAATATACCATTCTCACTCTTTTTGCGCTCAGTGAAAATACAAAATACAAAAAAAAATTTTTGTTTTACTTTCTTTTCTGTCAAGTAGATGTTTGTTATTCTTGTTGGTTGGTAACATCTCTTCTTTCCGAGCTCACTTTGAAAGTCACGTATACATCATTAGCATACCAAGAAAAAAATTTGGAGGGCTTAAAACAAACTTTTTAGCCTTTTTTTCCTCAATCTTGGTTGATGACCTTTTCCTTGAAGATCGATATTTTATCAGGGTTTTTGTCCCTCGTCCGAGAAAAATGAATTTTTGGATTTTTGGGAAGGATTGGTCTATTGTTGCCATTTTATTTTGATCGGTTTCAAAAAATTAGAAGATGCCTAGCCCCTTTTTCACCATTGGTAGCGGCAGGGCACACACTAGTTGTGCCACTGTTTCTGTTGCGAGGCATTCCCATCATAAGCACCGTCACCTGAAGATTTTAGGTGATCGAAAGTGTTAATCAGTAAAACATATAACAACTTGTTTAGATCTACTTGAAAAGGGTCGCTTTTCCTATTAACAGCGCATTATCACAACAAGCAGCTGTAGAGCGACCAAGCGAGAGAATCGCTTCAAATAGTGTTTCCTAAAGTTAAAACTATTTTAAAAACCGAGCTTGACAAACTGATTAGAAAGCATTGCGTTGATGACCCTTCTGACCAAACAATCGAGGTCATAACAAATAATAAAACTATCTAATTCATTAAACTTGCTGATTCATTTAATATTGTCGTACGCTGAAGCAGTGTCAACGAACGTAATGATGACAGCATCATGTCGTGCACACCCCAAGTCAGAGAGTATGCAGGCATTAACCCATTAAACGCCAAAGTCAAAAATTCATCATAACTTCAAATCCTTTTAAGCAGTCGATTTTTCATCTGCCCCAAGTTATAAAACGAAAAAAAAATTTTTTGTCGGTTACTTTTTTTGTTAAAAAAATTTTTTGTTGTTTGTCGGTTGCCTACGGCCATTAATGTAGTCAACAATGCAATACCGTCATTGAATGGTTTATAGCGCCACAAAATATGCTGCTAGGTCAAAATCAATCAATCACATGGGGCGCATGTACAGGAACCTGTTTTTTCATGACTACCGTCTATATTCATGGCTATTTTACAAAGTATTTTTTAATAAATGGGACGGTTTTTTTTGTTTTTTTTGCCATATTTATCCTCCATTCACGAGAAAGCGAATTGTATGGCCGTATTTTGGATGGGACGTCCGCACTTGCTTGAGAGTTGCCATTTCCGAGGTGTCTGGACCATATGTCCTTCACATAAAGGTGGGGACGTCCCGTTAAGTGTCTTGCCCAAGGACACAACAAGCGAACTTGCCGGCTTGTTCTCTACAACTTCCCCTAAATGCCGAGCGCCAAGCAGGGAAGTTGTGAATACCATTTTTTAAAGTCTTTTGGTATGACTCGACAAGGGGAATGAACCCCAGGTCTACCGACTGCGAAGCGGACGCTCTAACCACTACGCCATCGCGTCAGACAAAAAAAACGTTATTGATAAAAGTCACTGCAAATATAGACGCTGAATAATATTTATTTTGCAAGTGACAAAAATTGTGAACAAAGATAGCGGAAACTTGTCGATGATGCATATTTGTTTGCATAGAAGCCTCTGTAAAGCCAGAGATCGCTTTTATTACAACTACTTGCTGTAATTAGTTCAAAAAAATAATGTTGCGGAGCGCTACTTTTATTAAAGCGCTTAAAACAGGCTGAAGGGTGCAGGGTCATTTTGCTCGTTTTGGCATGTGACGTTTGCAAATGACGTTGCTAAATGACGTTTGCAAACTTTCCATCGTCTTTATTTTGACTGGCCTTTGGTCACGACATGGTCGAACTTATCTGTACATAAGTTTTCCAACACTTGCTAAGCAGATTGCAAGCTAGGCAACTTTTTTCGCCTGGATGAAGTAAGCATTGTGACGGCTGTTTTCCTCATAAAAGCAGGCATTGGGATATTTTTGCTGTGAATTTTCTTGTACAGCAACCAAGCATTGGCCATAGCAGCATTGAGGCTCCATAAAAGAAACGGATACCATGACTATTTTGAGCGAATGGTAGCAACAAACTGATCAAACAGACCCACTTCTTTAATTTTTTTATTATACAACATCAGAGCGTGTGCCATCAGCGCATTGGTTTTCTTCTTTTCCGCTCTCGACCACAGTTTGATGAAGTTCTCTGGTGCAGTACCAGCATAATTTGAAGCGCATGTTACAATAGCTTTGTCATGCCAAAATGCAACTGTGTTTACTCAATTGTCTATACTGCAGTCATAGGAACCCTTTTTAGTTTTCTTCTTTATTTGTTTTGATGGAACTGTTGCATTTTCCAAACGATTTTGCCAAATAGTAACCTGACCTACGATGCCACGTTTTGAAAGCTCTTCAAGGAAAGGAAAAGAGGTAAAAAGTTTGTCAAAGGTAATAAAGAAACCAGTCGACAAACCACCTTTTTCTGCAAAACCCAGCACTACATTAGCACCTTGGCCGAAGCCTGTGTTTGACGGCTTAGTGTCAGCTTCACAGTACGGTTCAGCGTAAATTAAGTATCCATCAGTTGAAACAAGACACCACAACTTGAAACCAAAAGAATTTGCTTGCCGCATTTGAACTGCTTGGTTCCATGGTTTCCAAAGTATGGAATTATGGTTTCATCGATGCTATGCTTACCAGCGCTAAAGTGCTTTCTGAAGTTGCAATTTAGTATGTCAAATAGACAAGGCATCTTGTAGTATCGGTCAGCATTTATTTCAGCATTGTTAGCCAAATGAAAAGTTGAAAATATATCTCTAAATGGCTTTCGGCTTATTGCATTGGGCACTGTCGCATTGTGTGTAACTGGAGCAACTGCCCAATACAGTTCACGATAAGGCACTTTGCAATGTCCACAAATTAAAATGATTGCAAGTACAATTTTAATTTCAATTTCATCTACATTTATAATTTTGCCATTTTTACAAGACAATTTCTCAGTTTTACACTAAATTAGTAATAAGCACAAACCTATTGTAGGCTTACTGGACTATAGCAGGATAACACTAAAATACGGAAATATGCGGAAATTCATGTTGAATTACGGAATAACTGAATCACAGAAATACGAAGATTCATTTTACACATAAAATTACAGAACTAGAAAAATTTATTTTATAAAAGAAATTACTGACTTGCGGAAATATGAAAAGCTACCGGTACCAACTAAAGAGGTAAGGAAATTGCAAAATCGGAAATTTATATAAATAAGTAAGCACTAAAAGTACTATTACCCAATTGGGTAATAGTAGATAATTGAGATGAAATAAACTGAGCATTCGCATAAATTTTAGTATTTCTACCATTTCCGCAACTTAAGTGGCGTTTTCTCTGTATTTCCGGAAAAATTTCCGTATTTTAATGTGGTTCCTAAAAGAGGCTGTTGGGTTGTAAGAACTGAACAAAATCAAGATAAAAGACAATAATAAAGTCACTCTGATCTTCGATATAAGCAACACAAGGTAGTAAACCTGCTGTTACAATTTCTTGATTGCATTTAGCAATCATTTACATTTTGACCTTATCATAAGCCACTTGCAACTCTAGTTGCCAACAACAAATTCATTCTTTTTATTTCATCATAAAAGACAACAATTCTATAAAAACAGGTTCGGAAAAACAAGCAAGTATTTGTCTTTCATAATTTATTGTGATTTTCACCATTTCAAACCTGTTTCACCCTTTTTAGTCGCTTGTTAGTTACCCTTCCAGACCACACATGCAATAATTGCTGTTTTTTCAAGTTGCCCATTTTCATTCAGACATTTTAGAGTTTTCACTCAATAATGATTTTTGTTTAAATACTAAAACATTTTTTTCAAAAAATAAGCTTTTTGTTGCTATGAACGCTTTTAAAATATGACTTACAGGAGCAAAACAATTGAAATTTTTCTGAAGGTGTCTTCTTGGCGACTAAAATTGCCAATGGCGTTTAATGGGTTAAGCTTATTACAATATAAAACTGTTCGGCGGTGGTATTTCAATACTGATCCATCGCACACTTTCTTCTCAAAAGGTATTGAAGTTCAATAAAGCAAAAAAATAACGATTTTAACTTGCACATCAAAATAATTCTACAAGCACCGCTGTTTAGCTAATGCATTTGCCAATCAATCATGTTTGTGCACAAAGAAATTATCAAAAGTGACAATATAAACTCATCAAAGCTTATATCAATTACTTAATTTAAAAGAATTAAAAAACTCGTCCTGTAAAGCAAGTAAAGTAATTAAAAAAAGACGATTTTCATTGAAAAAGTTGTTCTACACAATTTAAAGGAGTTGACGTACGTATATTTGCGTAAAAAAGTAAGAAATAGGAAGAGAAGGTGGCTTTCAAAGCAAACCTTGAAAGATAAAAAATTTTTTAAATAAAACTTTTGATCAAAATGAGAAGAAGCTCTACTTTTCTCCCTTTCTAATCTATCACCTTGAGCAGATCTCTCTGCCTTCTGAAAACGGCCTTGGTAGACCTACCAATTAGTAGACTTACTTGTTAGGCATGCATGTCCATGCTGCTGCTTGTCTCGATTGTGCTGTTCTGTCATCAAATCCACACCAAACAAATGAACAAAACGCCACTATCGGCTCTATTATTTCTCGGTAATGACCATGGCCGCTTGAGTCCACATCATACAATGCCACTTGAAGGCACGGATCCAGTAAGTCTTGGTCGCTAAAAGAATTCAAATCCAACCTGGAAACAGTTTCAGTCCAAGTTTTTGTGTTAGTAAATACATTTCCATTTTGCTTTCGCAAAATTTTCCACAGATTGCTGTGGCATTCATCCACCAACTTATGGGGATCGCAAAATCTTAAATACATGAGAGACGAAAACTTTGTATAATTAAATGATTTTTGTTGGCATTCTTCTTTTAATTGCGGACATTTCCAAGTCAATAGAGTGTCTAGAAATGTCGACAAATAGCGGTTTTGTAACGACCATTCTTTGTAATAATTTTTGACCACGATTTCACAGCATTTCAGTTCCGTGGTTCGATTACCAACCGTCAATCCAGGGACAAAATCACATTCGAGTTCATTTAATTGAGGTTGGTATATTCCTTTGACTCTTTTTAGAATAAAAGCAACAAGCAATGCGCAAAACAGTTTTTTAAATAAAGAATTTGTAAGCATTGTCAAGATTTTTGTCTCAATTGCTAAAAGAGAACCTATGTCTACCTGTAATAAATTAGGTTCAAATAGCTAATCCAAATTCATATAAAAATATTGGCCTTGGAGGATGAAGTTTGTCCGGCCCCACTGCATAAATTCGGCCGAAAAAGGTTTTCACATTTGGCTCCTCGGGTCGCGAAAGAGATAAGTGTATTTTCGAGAACTTGAGGTTGAATTCTCCGAAACCTGCCTATTTCTACATTATAACCAAGGCTTTTTATTATTTATTTAATTCCATTGCCTCTCCCTATATCTTGTCGTGTAGCTTGTTAATTAGTATTGTTATTTTTCTTCGCTTCCTTTCTTTCTATCAATAATCTTAAGATTGTTACCATATACTTTCGCTGCAGCTTGAAGCGCTGTGAAGTCCAAGATTTTGTTTTTATTTTTTTATTTTGGATCAGTCGGACGTTTGCTCAAACTTTTTTTAACTGTTAGTTAAAAGGAAAAAATTAGAACGCTGCGCTCAATATTTGCAAAGGTCAAACCATGAGTTGCCTAAACAGAGCTACTTTAAACCACACCCGAAACAGCCTTGTCAAGCCGTCAACAACTTTTTCCAAAGCTAATATAGGTCTTTGTCATATATCTTGCACTGTGATCATAGAAAATTGTTTTGTCAATTATGCAAAAGCATCGTTGAGTTCAAACTCATTTCGAAATAACCGGTTAGCCTACTTAAAAAAGGTTAAGAACGTTTTTCTTGCTCTATCAAAATGTAGAACTTCAAAAAATCTTGTAAAACTAGATTTTTTGTTTCACTGCAATTAAATCTTTTTTGTTCTATCGTACAGAAAGTTTTCCAAATTTTTTTGTTTTTGCGACCTCAATCAAAATCGCTAAACAATGCGTCATGATTTTTTTGGAACTCTTTGAGAGTAGTACTATGTAGAAATAGCTGCAAAGAACTTTGTAGTTTCGAGTTCGATAGGTTTTGCTTGAAAAACTTTTGCCCTGCCTTTATTTCAGGTAAAAGAAGAAGTAAACGCAACAAAAAGAAACATGGCAGCTTTGTTTAGTCGAGGGGTCGGCCACTTTTTTCAACCGAAGAGCCATTTGGGACCAATTTCCGCGAGAAAAAGGACAATCAGAGCCGCAAAAAAATTGTATTTGAACGAATTTGTATGATACAGTTCATTAAATCAAAAAAAGATCTACACCTTTAATTAGAGATCAAAACGCGCATTTCAAGACACGCTCACTTGGTACACACCTTCTTAACAGAAAGTGTTCTACAAAAAAGCAAAAGGCAAAAGAACTGCATGAGGCTCCGGAGCCTTAGGTCTCTGACCCCTGCTTTAGAGGTAATGGTGTTGAAGAAAATCCTAAAAATGCTTACTCGGAAGTACATCAAACAGAATCCCGCATTGAAAGTTTAAGATTTTATTCTGCCTGCATTCTGCCATGTGAAATTTGGATCAGGCAAAACATGGCTTGGATTTTCCTGTTTTGATTACAACCATGTAGCTGGATGTATCGCATCGGTAATTGAAATTTCAAATAAATATGTCCAAGTTAAATCGCAAAAAATATCTTATTGCAACATATGCGCCTTTTTAATGACACAGAAGCCATAATAAATATTATAGAACGAAAATATCTTCAGAGTATTACTAAAGACAAGTAATTACCTCTTTCTAGCCTACATTTGCCTTGCCGCTATTCAATAATATCAGTTACTCGAACTTATGTAAAGCTTATATTTAGCATCATATCTCAATTTTGATCGAGGCTAGTTATGGTAAAGTGAGGGCAGTGACTAAGTAGTATCGTTTTTCGAAGAACGAGAAAAGTTGGGAATATTGTACAGAGAGTATGGACCAGTTAAGCTAAATTTGGCCCAAAAAATATTTCCGTGCTTGCAAACTAATTTCCATTGGCAGGATGTAAGCTACATCAAACTCTGCGCTGGTTGCCTGCTGCTCGGATGTAAATTGTCTAGGCCTACTTCTTGATCAAAGTGCAACTTATACCATGTGACTAATTGATCTCCGAAAAATAAATTAATACTTCTTGCCTTTATCTATAAATAAATGTTTGATTATAGTCATTCTCATTCAAAACCAATTCGCTTCTTTTGCATATTACCTCAAATCAAAAAAGTTTTCATTTCCAATTTTGCACCTTTGTTAAGGGAGCTATAAAACCCTCTTCGACAGCGGTTTTTTATTGCATTTAAAAATTGGAGAAGAGTGGCATTCTTTCTCCAAACCCCCTCTCCTTTTTTCGTTTTATGGCTACGCTTATGACCACAAACTAAATAGAATAATGTGTTCTCATGGACAAGAGTGACTGAGTATCTCGTTTTCCTTTAATACGAGTCACCCCATGTCCACCCCATTCAAAATGTATCGTTGCCTTTTTCTCAAAGGTAGCTTTTATTGCTGCTATGAAAGCAAATGTGGACAAAAACAAAGTGGTACAGACATTTTCAATCTTACTACAACTTGCAAAACAAATCGTAAAGCCCAAACCTGTATTTAAACGGAGCAAGAACATCACTAAAAAGGGAGATAGTTTTTTCTGATAAAACTATTTTAGGGGGTACTACTTTGAAATTAGACTGTAAAAAAATTTCAAAAGACTCTCCACCATTATTCAGTAGTTGCTGAATTTTATTTTTTCACATTTTAGGATAAAACTTTTTGAACCCCATCCCAATAACAAGAACTCGTTGTAGTGACCCCGTGGTGATCTTCTAAATATATAGGCAACTTATTTTAGAATCGATCTGACGTCTTAAAACCTTGTATTATGTATTGTTCACATTTATCCTCCATTCACGAGAAAGCGAATTGTATCGCTATATTTTGGACGGGGCGTCCGCACTCGCTTGGGAGTTGACATTTCCGAGGTGTCTGGGCCACCTGTCTTCCACATAAAGGCGGGGGCGTCCCGTTAAGTTCCTTGCCCAAGGACACAACAAGCGAACTTGCCGGCTTGTTCTCTACAACCTCCCCTAAATGCCGAGTGCCAAGCAGGGAAGCTGTGGATACCATTTTTTAAAGTCTTTTGGTATGACTCGACAAGGGGAATGAACCCCTAGTCTACCGACTGCGAAGCGGACGCTCTAACCACTACACCATCGCGCCGGTTTGATTTCAAAAAGTTCTCTTTGTGGGTTTGATAAGAATTTTTCTATAATCAACTAAAGCAAAATAAAATAAGCAAAAAAATTTTACGGAACTATTTTACGTTTCGGCTATTTACGTAAGACTATTGCTACTGAGTAATGGTGTTTTTTTTCTTTTTAAGAGCAATTTGTTAGTATTGGCCATCTTGAAAAGCGATACGTCACATAAAGTAAAACTGTATGAAATCTTGTCATGACTCGTTGCTTTATATGCTTTTTATTGTTATTCAAGGAGATCATTGATTTGCACACTAATTAATAACGCAATTAGACTAACTTCACGATTTCACTGCATGTTGTAACGTCTAAAGAATGTACTTCTCTTTGCAAGTGTATAAAAATAAACTTACCATAAATTTGAAAAATAAAGACATAACTTGAACGAAAACCTCAGATCTAGGCATAACGCAAGCACGTAGCACAATCAAAGCATCATAGGCCTACAATCAGTTGCGGTGAGAGAGGAATCCAAGAAGTTTCTGCGAACCCGGAATTTTTTGATGAACCAGGGTCTGCAGTTACACTACTTCAAAAAATAAAAAACCACAAACTTTGATAACTAAAGATTGATCTCCGAAAAAAGGTCTTCAACTGGAGAAACGCAGTCGACTTCCAAACGAAGTTCTCAAACACGAAAATTGGCAAAACTGGCATCTTGAGAAATTGATCCACAAAACCAAAATCTTTAACTTGACTAAGGGAAATATTATCACTTTCAAAAAGTTTATCAGCAAATTAAAAAAGGCACATTCTTTCCAGTTTTGGTATCAGGCCCGAATCAATCAGCCTGCTAACGGCCCTGCCAACAACCTTGTGCATACACCAAGTTCAAAACAATTAAATGACGAGGTGTAAGGCTGTATGACTCCCTTTAAGCACCCAGGTTCCACACTGAGGATTGTGCTCCATCACCTCAATGACGTTTACTTGTAGACAAATGAGGGATGAAGCGCAACTGCGGCTCTTCGTAGAAGGGTTTGGTGAATGATCTACTGCTGATTTGTTGATACAGGGTGTCCATCAAGTTCGTGTGCACTTCAAAAAATTTATAGCTTTATTTGTATTGGCGATAATAATAATCTGTAAAAAGAATTAGAAAGAAGAAAATCTAGATTTTTTAAGGTCTTAATGAAATTTTATTTAAGTTTCCACATTTCCTCCATCATTAGCAATGCAAAGGGTAATACAATTTCGCAGTTTACAGAAAACATTTGCCAACTGATTTACAGTAATACCCGAAATCACATTAATTATTTTAACTTTCAAATCTTGCAATGAACTAGGTTTGGATGCGCACACAATTGTTTTTACATGTCTCCATAAAAAAATCTAATGAAGTGAAATCTGGCAAATGCGGAGGCCAAGAAAATGGTCCGCTCCTTTCGATCCATCTTTTAAGAAATTCTAGATTAAGAAACTGTCTAATATGCAGAGCAAAGTGGCAAGGAGCTCCATCTTGTAGAAACACTGTATCAGGTGAAACACTGTTTCTAATTTTGTGGTAAAGAATCATTCAATAACTGCACTTAAAACTAGGTAGATGAAACTATATAACACTTTTTACAGATTATTTCTATCGCAAATACAAATAAAGTTATAAATCTTTTAAAGTGCACACGGACTTTATGGACACCCTGTATAACGATTATACGGAAACGGCTCGGTGTGAGTCGGTTTGTCCAGTGAAAAAGTATTTGTTGTAGGTGTAGACATGGATAAGGTTGACGAGGATACCAATGCTTTTAACACTGGGTAGAACAGCTGCATGAATTAACGGTGACAAACTTTCTGGCTACCAGAATCATCAATTTGTACGGTGTATTTATCTCAGCCCTAAATCTTGACAACAGTTCCAGATTTTTCCTACTTGAAAGAGCAGTTTGCGGGTTGACTATACGAAAAAAACTTTGTTTTCGGAATTAAGCGGCGCAAATCAGCGGAATTTTTCATTAAACCTTTCCATAGATTTGATGTGACAATGAGAGTTTTCTGGGAATTCTCTTTGGCTTGCCAAACATTCAGTCGTGGGCTGTGAATATATGAGTTGCAATATTTCTCGAGTGGGTGAACAACCGCAAATGAATCACAAAGCGAACGATGAAAGACAATTTCGGCAAGGACATGGATACGCATAACACTTTAGTTTTTTCGGAGATCAACCTTTATAAACTAATTGTTTTGCTCTTTACGGTCATGTAGCAAATCAGCATACCTTCTTTTTGAAATTATCTTTTAAAAAGTGAATATTTTGTTCATTTTGGTCAACCTTTTACATCTATAGAAGAAGCTAGCAAGCTGACAATTTTGTGAAGGGGGCTGACAATATTTCGAGAGCTGTACCCTTCTTAGCTTTCTCTACTTGAATTGTCAATAATTCTCTTTAATTCTCTTTAATCCTTTTAATTACTGTCTGATTCAACATTTTTTCTGGCCCTTTTCAAATTGCTAAAGTCGTAGTCTACATATATTTAAAAAAGGTGGTTCTTCAAATCCTTGTGACTATATAGCCTAGTCTATGTGGTCCCAGCTTTGCAAAATTTTTGAAAAACTACAGTAAAAAGTTTGTTGTTCTTTATATTGAAAAAAAAGCAATCTTCCAACAAACTGTCAATTTGGTTTTCTAGAGGGTCGTTCAAAATAGAGACCTCTCCTCTACAGTATAAACTAAACTGTAAAAGGAAGAAAACAAAGCTGATTTAGATCAGGTATTTATTTAAGTTTATTATTGAGTAGTTTATATTTTGTGTGGCCTCCACCTCCCTAGACTACAGCCTGCATTCTTGAGGGGTATGATTTTAACAAATCGCAAAAAAGCTCAGAATCAAGCTTTATCTTTCTGAGCATATCGGTTACGACTTGACGCAGGTCAGAAAGACTTGGTATACCATCGTAGTTTGCTGTACGCTCTTGAACGCGATCTTTTTTGATATACCACCAATGTATTCACAAAAATAAAGATCAGGGTAGCTACCTGGAAATTCACTTGAACAGAAGAAATCGATTCCACTGTTTTGAAGCAGCCCCTGCCAGTAAAGAGCTTTGAGACTAGGTGCCTTACAATGTTCCCTCTAATTTTTTGTTCGTCATGTGCGGGAAAATTTTTAAAGTGTGCGCTCTTAAAAAAAATCTAAACTTGTATTGAAAAAACACATAAATTTCATGAGCGGCATTATTTTACTTGTTTGCGCGCACACCTTAGCGGTACACTGGTGCATTATCATGAAAAAATGTTACTTCTTTATCAGATAACACATTTTCAAGATCTCTAAAGAAAGAAAATACTCCACCAGTAAACGTACTTAACAAAATCTTAAAATACCATACTTAAAGTATTGATGTGATAACTCGAATACCAGTTTGGCATTCGTGGCCACGTAATTTAACATTTTTAAAAGCTATCTTTCGATCCGATTCTAATAAACTAGGGTTTCTAGAAGCGTTTCTAATCTAAACAACATAACATGCGAGGTTCCTCAAGGATCTTCTACTCTTGGACCACTCTTATTCGCATTCTTGATAAATGATCTTTCTTCAGCACCAAATTTTTTTACGATAACTTTTGTTGAGCTACACATTTATATTTTGAGAAATTTGACAAATCTAGAAACGCAAGCAGATGAAGACCTCGAAAAAATTAGCGTGTGACTTAGGAATAATAAATTACTGCTTAAGTAAAATTAAACTACTGCTTACTTTAAAACATCAATTATCCGTAACGTCATAGAATGAACGTTGACCATCAGACATTTAGATCTTTATACAGACGACAAACTTAGCCTAATTAATCTGAAGGCGTCACACAACTTTCATTTTAAATTTGCATATACCCAGGGATTCTATCTACAGATAACGTATTTTTTTAACAAAGGATATTTTAAACTTGCTTTACTATTCTCCTAGTGGCGTACAGTACGGTAATATTATATGGGGCAAATTTACTAGCTATGAACTTTATGAAATTACAGTTGACCAATGTTATGTAATCAATTTCCTGAGGTAATAGGTATAAAAATCTGAACCAGCTGTACATCAACTAAATCTATTAAACCAGGAATCCTTCTATAACCTTCAACTAACACAGTTTAAATGCAAACTAACGAAAAATGGACTGCCTTCTATTTTCAATGATAACTTTATTAAAATTTTTATTAAAATCTAACTTTATTAAAACGCTTATTCTTACGACACTAAATAAATTCCCGATTTAGAGCATTTCCTCCCTCGAAATTTACGTCATTCTCTAGACAACAACTTGAATTTGCGGAACTAAACTGTGAATTAATATTGACGCTAACACAAAAGCATAAATGTCATGCATTACTAAAAAACAGTATAAAAGTTATATTTTAGATATATTCAATTACTACACCAAAACTAAAACTTCACAAGATTATTCAAATTTTTCTTCGTTTTGACTACTTATTCTCTTCACAAACTGGTTTAATCATTTTCGATGAGCACTTCGATATTGTTTGCTTGTGCGTCCTTTTATTTTTTGTGACTACAGTTTTATTAATAGTTGAATTTATTATCGCCTCTAGCCGACACCTTCGGCGTCGCCCGGCTCAGCCCCCGCCGGTAATGTCAAGATTAACAATGTCGTTTCAGCCGGCCTAACCGGCTTCACTCAATGAATAGTAGCGAAAACAGTAACAGAAAGTTTATGTGTTTTCACATAAACCTCGTTCCTAAACCAATCTATTATGTTTTGAAACGCAATTGATGAAAGAAACATTAGGTGGTGTTGGGCATAGTCACTACTTGTCTCCAAGTTTCTCAAGCCCCTGGCAATGCCTCATTTTTCCTGTTTTCACCATAGGCGTCGTTAAAGTTTACAAATTTTTATCTGTTTTGAGCAAGTGCTTCAATTGAAAGCATATCAAAGCGGTGGAAGGACGCAAAGGTGATTGGTAGGTATTTTCGGAGTTAAGATGTTAGCTATTAGTTCACTGCTTACGACTTTTTCGTAGCTGTAAGCGTATTTCTATGAGCTAACACCTCTGGTTGGGTGCATGTTGATTGGCCCTGGCATAAACGCAGCCAAGCAAAAAGCAAACCAACCCGAAATCAAACACTAGTGATTAAGTTATTACAATAGAAGCGCCCTCATCTGTAATGTCCAGTTTAACAATAATCTTCACCGTATTCATACTTGCGAGAACAGTAAAAAAAATTTTATGTGTTCTTGGCATACCCAATTGTTGTTCCCAATTCAAAAGTACCCGTTTTTTAAAGAAAATTGACAAAGCCTTAAATGATTCGCGATGACCTCATAATCAAAGATAATTTTTTAAATCTCATTTTTGGATGGATGAAAGAGGTTTTGGGCTTAAACAAAAGCCAGTATCCTACTTACCAACTTCAACAAATTTCATGTCTTCAGATGTCACATGACGTCATAACTATTAATTAATTCTAAAATTTGTTTTCTTAATTTACGCAAAAAATACTGATCGTAGAAACGCGATTAAAAGCTTTAAAAACCTTAGCCACGTGCTTTCGATAAAATGAAATCTACAACAATTTAAGCTCAATTGGCAGTGCAACAACAGATTTTTTGTGTAAACATTTTAAGCCTTTTAAAGCTTCTTCCTCTTTTCCTGCACGCTTGAATCTCGGTTTATGAAGTCATAAAGATGACTGGTGCGATCAACGCAGTCTTTCGTTACTACAGATCACCATATAATGATTTCTTAATTTTCAAAACTTTTATGCAATCAATTTATTTAAAAACGCATTTTAAGGCAATTCCAATAACACATGACATATACATTTACTATATTGGTTTCCATACCAAAAAAAGTGAACTTTAACATCTCTACTGTAAGTTTTTATTTTCGCAAAAATGCGGTAATCTGAGTAAAAACAAGCAATATTAATGTGTATTGATTATAGTAAGATACTAGCAACTAGTTTTGTTTGAAAGTTTAAGAAATTTGCTTTCTAGCAGTATGTAACAAACTATTTAAGACTAAGGATTAAGTGACTGATCAACTATTGGTTGCCACACATCATGTTTCTTTTTTAGTTGAGCAATTATCCTACTAGACTTAAGAAATCTACAAATTTTAGAAAATTTTAGTTTCTTGGGACGTTTGATTTGACTATTTTTCATATCAAGCATGGTTCTTTGGCAATAACTATCTAAATTTTTTTTTTATTTATCCAAATATCAAGTTTCTGCAAATTTTGAAATGCAGTCTACTGAATAATACCACACAAAATTTTGTCATCTGGGCTTTGCAAAATCTCAATTTCTACAAAATCTAAGTCTTTTGGTACATTCTCATTATTCTATCACAAAAACTTTTTGGAATTATCTATCAAAATTTTCTGAAAAGGTTTATTTAAAAATGAAGTCTCTAAACATTTCAATATGTAGCCTATTCCAAGCAAACCTATTGTTAATCCTCCTAAAAAAACAGGGAGGTAAAGACGGTCCTGTTTTTTCCTTTACAACCAAATATAAGTATCGAGTTACATATCATCCAAGTGCTTAATTTTGAGTTAATTTGCTTTTTGCTTGGCTGCGTTTGTGCCTCGACCAAACAACATACGCCAGTGGCATAGCCAGAAGAGCCACCGGGACCGTGGTTTACCCTTAAATTGTCAAAGCTGTGAATTGAAAAATTAAAATTTGATCACACTCTGCAGCCTATGCTGTGCAGTTGCTGTTGATTACGCAAATATGCTTGTTTTCTTTGCCCCCCCCTCCTCTCCTACCTGTTAAAAATTGTCGTTGTCAGCGCGCTACTTGTGAGGTATTTTCAAATACCATCAACCAGTGTTTTTTAATTATAACGCTGCGACTGCAAACTACCATAGACGGATTGCATCACTCAATTCACGTTTTTGTCACAACTGCAGTACATCACTGCTAACCGTACAACGGATTCATGATACTGATGTTTGCACCGTGTAGTTACTGTACTTCACTATTTTGCTTTTATTTTTTACTTTTAATTACTCGATATGAACGTGGTGATTGCCGACGAAAAAAATTGCCAAAGGTCAAATTATGATTTCTACCTGCATAGCCGTAGGGGAAAACAAAAATTTACGGATGCAGAATGTCTACTTCTGCCTAAAGCACTATACTAAATTGCCTAAACAGCGCCCAAATTTATCCAAATCAAAAATTTATGGGATGCAGCTGCACCTACAATTACAAAAAGTAGTAAATAGTGATTCCAATTTTTAAATTTTAGGGACTCCAATTTAAATGATTCCAATTATCAATCGCTTTGACGTCCCGCCCCTTGTACCCCACAAAATTATGCTTCCAGGAACAAATAAAACTTTTGATACCGTTGCCTGTTTCAATTGCAAGCAAGTCCAGTTCCTAAGTGCGTCTATGCTGGAAACAGAGCAAGCGAGGCGTTGCCAGGGACTGCAGGAACTTTGGTGAAAATAAGGCCACTATCCGCAATCCACTACCATGTTTGTTTTAAATCGATTTGATTTTGGAAAGAGAATTTCTCACCAATATCAATTGGGTAAAGCGGGCGCAGATTTGGCACTTGGCACGAATGATCTACCTACTCGGGGTGAGTGTCGTAAAAGAGTTCTGACGTCGTGATGACGTCATAATCAAAGACAGTTTTCTTAAAATTTGCATTTCTTCACCGCAAAAAACGGTGTTTTGCTCAAATGAAGGCCAGCCACCAACTTAGAAAATTTCAATTCTCTGGGATCTAAAATGACGTCACAGCTGACGTTTGATTGCTCAATCTGTTTTATACATTTTCTCAAAAACTGCTGACCGCAGAAACCCGTTTGAAAGCATTGTTAGAAAATATTAACTAGGTGCTTTTGATAAAAAAACTTTGACAAAGATTTAAGCTAAATTGACAGTGCAACAATAGATTGACCTTGGGTTGGTTAGCATTTCCCATAGCTGCGACTATCCCAGAACCTAACCATATATGCGCAGGCAGATGATAGGCCATACAAATAGCCACACAACTGCAAAAAGATCATACGTTGCATGCCAAATATTTAATACCTTATTTCTGAAATTACATCACAATTTCTTTGGCGCCCCTGCTCCCCACAGCTTTACATTTACGCTTCCAGACAAGGTGTTAAATATTAACGGATAAAACTGAGCAAAATTATTGGCTACTTCAATTGTAAGCAAGTCCACCACCCAATTACTGCGGAAAGCAGGGCAAAAAGACGTTTCTGGGGGCTTCAAAAAGTTTGAAAGAAGTATAGCGGCTCTGCGCAACCCCCTTAATGTCTTTCTACTTGATTCCTATATAATTAGAATACAGTACTTTTCATTTCAAACAAGAATTGGATATGTTTAAAAACCTTTACATTTTAGTGGTGTTTCCTTCACTACGCATTAAGTAAAGCTTGCGCGCAGCCGTCTGAGTGCTTTACTTCAAGTTAATTTTTGTGTCCGCGTTTGTGAGGAATAATCGATTGTAAGTGTCTCAACCTTAAATGCGTTTTAAATTTAGTTGGACAGCTACACTTTTGCTCAAAAAGGTTGTTAAGTGGTGTTAGTTTAATTGCGTTTTACTGGCTGACCTGGAGGGCTACTTGACTCAATATGAAGTGCTTGACTCTGTCGCCTTTATTTTGTGCTGTTGGTAGGATAAACCCAAAACACTCACCACTAGCAATTTCCTCGGAAGCGTGACGCAGCAAAAGCAACAGAAAGATCAGGGTTGGGGATATCATTTATGCTAATGATTCGTTTGTTTCTTCACTGCCTATTCTACAATTACTTTCAGGAGAGGGGTTTCACTAAGTTGTAAAATGTGAATACCACCAAATAAATGATTTGTCTTCTTTTTTGTGCGGAGGTACATTCATTTACTGATGTGCTGGTTGTGGTGGTATTAAGTCAGCATCTTATATTGTCATCCTAAACCGTCAAACCAGCTATCCATTAAGGTGCCGATAAATGGGGCACGCTGAGATAACGTGATCTGCGGTTTGTTCGGTAGCATCACACTCGCAATTGGACCAAGGAATGAGATCCCATTTGTACATGGACGAATGCAAACGCCCAACGCCTGTCCACAGCCGATTGAGCTTAACCCAAACTTTTGTGGGCAAGCCCATTTCAAGGGCCCTAGAACTAGCCTTAGGAAAAAAACATGGAACATGGATGTACTTTTAGAATACTCCGCGCTCAATCTATGATTCGTCAATTGAGTTACACGGATGCCTGGTTCAGATAGATCATTTCATAGTTTTCGCACAGCAGGCACAAATGGCCGTATAGACTTCAGCCTCTCCTGGGGCACATCTGGTGACCCAGCTAGTTGGCCGTGTAAAATACGGTGTGCGTCCAAGGTGCCACGTTTGGTCAAGTAGAGTGTCGCCCTTAAAATTCGTCAAAGCTACGAGAGTGGCTCTACTTGGCCTTGCGGAAGTTCCGTCGTTTAACGGGCATGCTTGGAACTGGCAAAGCAAACCTTGGTGGTGTGATTAACGATGACCGATGTTGTGACCTGGAGAACATCTCTAGAACACATCTGTCAGGTAAGCAACTGTCCGAGCCAACATTAGCGGACGCAAGATCAGGGTTAGTACCAGTGTTCCATCGGCCAGAATGGAAGGTGGCAGAATCTTTTGGGTTATATAGAAGAGAAAGACTGTTAATACTTGCCTAACCGGTCAGACACTCTCCATCCCCGCTGTTCGCACCGTCGCCCCAGTTAGCATGCAGGCAGGTAAAGTCGCCAGCATAAAAACAGTAAACAGGAGAACAGGAGAAAAAAATTATCGCAATAAATAAGTGCAGCAGCGACAACTGGCGGTTGAAAATTTATAAATTTGTACAGTTTGGGAAAAACAATTCATTTTATTGCTAAAAGCAAAATAAGTTTTGTGTACCGCATGTACTGTAAAATCATTCCAAAAACTGTCTTTTTTTTGTAGTCACTATCAATAGCTAAAATTGCAGAGCTTTTCCAATCAATTCGGTGTCCATTTAAGCAAACGTGTTTCACTGGTGCAGATTTCTTTTTTATATCCTCATTTGTTAGTTGGGCAATTATATGAAGTCTGTTGTCCCTTCGATGTTCTTTTCGTCGTGTTTTAAATAATCGACCAGTTTTACCAATATAAATACCTGTAAAATCGAAACATGGAATTGTATATACAACACAGTGTTGACCAAATTTGTTGATTTTATCTTTTAAACTTGGTAGCATGTCCTCCACAATGCATGGCCGTTTTTTTGCCACTTTGATTTGATGGTTTTTCAAAAGATGTTTCATTCTTTTAGTTAATCCAGGTATAAATGGCAAAATAACCAATCCAGTGTGTTTTTTGTTCTCTTTATAACTTTGCTTGAGCTTCAGCAGTTCTTTTTTTCAGTGCTTTTTGTATGAATCATTTCGGACAATCATTTCCTGTGAGCATATGAAATTAAAATAATTATCCTAAACAGCACACATGTAACCAAAAAAACACAAGCGTTGCCGAATTGTAAATAAATGAAGCAAATTGGAAAAGATACCGCAAAATGGGGTGGCATATTCATCACGAGTAATGGATCAAAAGTCAGAATAATTTTTCGATTAGCGCATTGTTTTCTTATGATGTTGGATGTAGTTCTTCGTCTCTTGAAGAAATTATTTACAAAAACATCAAGAGAGAGATCACCACAATTTCCCCAAAACATAACAAAGAAACAACAAACTTCTAACTGATTTTCTTATGTATGATTCTTCCAGGTAATGGTATATGCAAATGACCACTAGATTTTATTTCCGAAACATTACTGACTATTTGATTTGGCTGCTAAAAAATTGCTTTGTTTTGTAAGGATGAGGTATAATTAGATATCATTTTACAAATTCAATCCGTTTCTTCAAATAAGTTTGGAGAATAAACACAAAGTTGGAAACGGGCTCCATAATAGCTTTTGTTTAACGACAGCGCAAATCAATTTTGGCCCGGACTGCAGATGCTTTCTTGCAGCCCAGGTTGTGAGTAAGTCTATTGTTGCAGCTTGCATGCCAGACGAAACCGAATCTGCCAAAATGGTAGGTACCTACCCATTCCGATGTTCATCCTGAGCCTAAGCCTGCTAATTGGCAAACGTCCTTTTCAGGATGGGGCGATCGACATGGATCAAACCTGCCCTTTCAAGGGCACATCCTAAGACCAAGACCACTCTACACAAGACCAAGATTTCGAAAAACGGTCTCAAGACTGCGTCACTGCAAAATATAATTTATTATTCTCCTTTCAAAATTAATCAATTAGTGAACTTGATCTATGGTTTTGCAAGTTCGAACTCAGAAATTTTTATTTTTTCGAGTTTGGCAAAAAAGACCGAGTTTTTCCACACCGAGTTCGCAGACCTGAACGTAATCGTAACGTTGCTCTAGCCGTAACCGGATTCAGTGTGGCGATCGCTTTAGGCAAAGTTCTTGTACGGTAAATTGAAGCTTTTGTAGACTCAGACTCCAGATTTGGAGGACATGGATTTAAAAGGACTCAAGCCTTGATGAACTTGGACTTGACTCAAGCATCTTAGAAAGGGACTCGAACTAGACTCGAGTTGCGATGCCAAAGGACACGGAATCAAAGGCTGTTGCTCTTGGACTGCAACATTACGACGCGATGGCGTAGTGGTTAGAGCGTCCGCTTAGCAGTCGGTAGACCTGGGGCTCATTCCCCTTGTCGAGTCATACCAAAAGACTTTAAAAAATGGCATCCGCAGCTTCCCTGCTTGGCGCTCGGCATTTAGGGGAGGTTGTGGAGAACAAGCCGGCAAGTTCGCTTGTTGTGTCCTTGGGCAAGGCACTTAACGGGACGCCCCATCTTTATGTGGAAGACAGGTGACCCATAAACCTCGAGAAAGGCAACTCCCAAGCGAGTGCAGACTTACCTTCCAAAGTATAGCGATACAATTCGCTTTCTCGTGAATGGAGGATAAATATGGCAAATAAAACAAAACAAAAATAAAACAAAACAAATACAACAGGTTTGCAAAATAAATGGTTTAATTTTCTGTTTGGCAACACTGTTATTAATCTTCAAATATTTCACTGTCATTCTGTTGCGTGCTCTTGTTGCAATATCTTTGGTCAGATTTTGTACATTTTTGCTCTAATGCATTTTTGCGAAAATTTTCTTCCGCTTGGATTTTATATTTTGCGTCACAATATATGTTGTTCAATATCCAGTATTGCTCGCAAAGACCTTTTGGTACCCGAGTGTATACTCTTACGGTTTTTTTTGACGAAAATGTAAAAAGATATTTTTGTGGACAAAGCTGGTTGTTAACACTGCAAGACATACTATATAGCACCATATAATTATTCAAACGGATGAAATTCTGTTACAAAAAGCTTGAGAGTGAAACAAACTAAAATGCTGTGTATCGTTTGTATAGACACATTTATTATTTATTAACACGTAATTGCAAAGGCATCAAATAAACTATTTGATCCTTGGACTAGCTTAGGCCTAGCAGCTTGTTTAAACGTTTCTTAGTTAAGTGTGGGGAATCGTAATTTTAAAAAGTGGAGAAATATTATTATCAGATTTTATTTATTTATCTCAGACGCAACTGCTCAAATAGATCCATATGAAACAAAAACTAAACAGAGCACAGGCCATATACTGAAAAAACGGGTTCTACTAAATAGGTCATGTTAACAATGCCCATGACAATGTGTTGTGATGTCAACTAACCCTTACCCAAACCTTGTAAAAAGTAGATGTTGTGGGACATCGTAGGCATGTACTAAATAAAACTTTGCAAAAAAGCCACTTGCAAGAGTATAATTTTACTTTAAAATGGTCAAATTTTAATGCTATGATGACACAGGTGTCATGTAGACAAGCAAATTTGCTAGAGCCTACAGATGACAAGTTAACTTTTAGGCAGTGGCTATTTTGCCGTCGACGGCAATTTACCCTCAGAGACTATTTTGCCGTGAGTTATTTGTGATTGGTCAATCTTAATGACGTACTAAACATGTGACTTTTGGTCGTTTCTGATTGGTCAATTTTGAAAACCAATTAAAAAAATTTTGCGCCCCCAGGTCTCTATCCCCCACCCTGTACACTCCCTTGCAGTGTACACTGCCCCGTACATTTACATACCGGGCCTGCCCCTTCAGTGTACACTGCCTTTCTTTTAAAGCCCTGGTCAGCTGAGATTCGAACCCGATACCATGGTACCTCAAGACCAGTGCTCTATCCACTACACCACAGAGTCACTGGTGCGATTATAGCAAATTTGGCTATATAAACACACGTGAATGATCACGGCAAAATAGATTCCAAGGGCAAATTGCCGTCGACGGCAAAATAGCCACTGCCTAACTTTTACTCCTGAAAAGGGTATAAGTGTATCAGTAACTATTTTCTTTTGGTGGTGGCTATTTTTCTGTAAACAGCGTTTTATCTTTGGAGGCTATTTTGTTGTGAGACATTAGTGATCAGTCAATTTTTATGATATATTAAACGTGTAAATTTTGGTCCTTCCTGATTGATCAATTTTAATGATGAATTTAAAAAATTTGCATCCCCACAGTATGCTGCCTTTATCTTAAGGCAGTGGCTATTTTGCCGTCGACGGCAATTTACCCTCAGAGACTATTTTGCCGTGAGTTATTTGTGATTGGTCAATCTTAATGACGTACTAAACATGTGACTCTTGGTCGTCTCTGATTGGTCAATTTTGAAAACCAAAAAAAAAAATTTTGCACCCCCAGGTCTCTATCCCCCACCCTGCACACTCCCTTACAGTGTACACTGCCCCATACATTTACATACCGGGCCTGCCCCTTCAGTGTACACTGCCTTTCTTTTCAAGCCCTGGCCAGCTGAGATTCGAACCTGCAACCTTGGTATCTCAAGACCAGCGCTCTATCCACTACACCACAGAGTCACTGGTGCGATAATAGCAAATTTGGCTATATAAACACACGTGAATGATCACGGCAAAATAGATTCCAAGGGCAAATTGCCGTCGACGGCAAAATAGCCACTGCCTTATCTTAATGCTCTGCTGGCAAGGATTCCAATCCATAACCATTGCATTTCAAGGCAGCTTCACTATTCATGTGCCACAGCATCACTGCCAGAATTGTTGCAATTATGGCTCTTTAAAAATGCATAAATGATTGCAGTAAAATGCCATCAACAGCAAAATTGCCATTCCTTTTCTTTTAGTCTATTATAGTACTTAAGTTAAATATTTTTGTTTTTTCACTGGAAAACATTTTAAAAAATCTTTTAGTCATTAAATATGTCATTATTTGGAACAGCAGCACAGAGTGCAAGCAAGAATCTTGTGCAATTTAAAGCAGGAAAAATGAATTTAAAGGTACTGCTGTATGTCACATAGTTTAATAGCAATATACCATATTAAGTACCGGTAGTTAATGCTATACAGTTTTTAAATAGTTAATAGCTGTAACCAATTCAGGCTTAGGTCTACCATTATTCCATTTGCTTGACAATAAAGGCTGTGTGGCAGTCTTGCCATCAAAAGACTGTAAGTTGAGTGCTCGAAGAATTATCCTGCAAGTGGCATGTTCAAGCTGAACTAGTGCTTGCTTCCAGCTTGCAATTAGGGTTTTAATAATAGTTATCCAGTGCGATGGCATAGTGATTAGAGCATCCGATTTGCAGTCGATAGACCTGGGGTTCATTTCGCGAGTTGAATCATACCAAAAAACTTTGAAAATGGTATTCAAAACTTCCCTGCTTGGTGCTCCCAAATAGGGATGGTGTGGAGAACAAGCTGGCAAGCTTGCTTGTTGTGTCCTTGGGCAAGACACTTAATGGAATGCCTCCATCTTTGTGTAGCAGACAGGTGGTGGGGCCAAGCATTCTACCTGTCGTGGTGGCCCCAGTCTTAACTGAAGACTTGCAAATCGAGCATGAGCGCTATTGCAGTGTAACCTATATATACATCTTCCTGCATACTGCTCAGAAAGAGTAGCTCATATGATGAAGAAACAATTGTTTATGCTGACTGCAATGACATGCCTAAGTATTGGCTCCTTGAAGACCATGAGGTTATTTTGCATTCTTTCAATCTTTTTGATTATCTCGTGTTCAATGAGTTAAATTAGTCTTGATTATTTCTCTTTGAATATGGAATATTTTTTGTAAACATCAAACACTTTTCAAGGGCACAACCGTAACTGCTGATAAACGAAGAGGTCAAGTTTACGTTCATCAAAGTGAAGATTCTTTGATTCATTTTTGTTGGAAAGATCGAAAAACTGGAAATGTGGAAGATGATTTAATTATATTTCCAGGTTGCTGTTTTTGTTCTTTTACAAATAAGATGTATTATTTGGAATCACCTTACTGAAATGTTGTTTTAGGTCAGACACAAAATTTTATTATCAGGTTGCATGCTTGGTTGTTTGCACATTTTTATATGTGTTCATTAGTTGTTATCGGCTGCAGTTGGTGGGTTCAAATATCATCACCAATGGTCATATTTAGTTAATGCCATCTGAAACTACTTTTCCTGACATTATTTTTCATTGGTGACATTAAAGTAAATTAAAAAACTTGCTCAGAAATAATAACCAACATCATATTGTACTACACAACACTCCATTACAACATGTAAATAACCTGTGAACAGTTTCAATCTTATTGGGTCTCATTAGCTGGGAGTAAAAGACACAATAACAAAAATATTTAATACGTAACAGATTTGCCATTTGGTGAAGAAAGATAATGCAATGCAAAATAATATGACACCATAATACCTATATCAAGGAGGTTTTGTATAAGGACACTCACATGATATGAACAAAAAGTTGCATTGATGAGCCCTAGTAGGGGTGTGGGATCACTCTTAAGACTTTATTATTATACAAAATTGTAAAGAATGCTAGTTAGCAGTTTCAAGAAAATCTCCTATTTAGCAGAATCTGTGTAGAACATTACACCTAGGTGAAATAGAAAGTTTGCTAAAAAATGATCACCAACATCATACTGTACAATACTACAATCCATTACAACATGTCCATAACCTGCAATTGGAATACTAATTGGATCTCATCAGACAGGTGTAAAACGCACACAATAACAAAAATGTATTATACACAATTTTGCCATTCTATGCAAAGAGATGATGCATTGCAATATAGTACAGTAATGTCTATATCAAGATGGTCTCATTTAAAAATAGACATATGTAATATGGTCAAAAAGTCGTATCAGTAAGCCCTAACTAGCAACTGCACCCTTTATAATTTTGTAAAATGATAAAGTCTTAATAATGATCTCGCTTCCCTACTGGGGCTTACCAATGTGACTTTTTGTCCATATCATGTGTGTATTCTTAAATGAGACATTCATTTTGTATTGCATAATCTTTTTGCACACAATGGCAAATTGTATTGTACAGTATGATGCTGGTTATTATTTTTAAGAAAGTTTTCTATTCTACCTTATTGTGACGCTGTAGGTAGATCCCACTAAATAGGAGATTTTCCTGATGTTGCTAACTGGAATCCTCATTTTTTCATTGGTAACACGTACAAGTATAACACTTTATTTCAATGAGGTCAATTCCTCTGAGATTACTAATAATTTTGCATGTACTGCTTTTTTAATTGTTCTTATATCACTATAGTAAAGTTTAGTTGAACTAGCCAAAATTTTAAACAAAATAAATTTATTTCATATTGTAAAATCAGAAAAAAGCAAAAGACATTATTTAGTTGCAGTGTTTTCCTATGTAGTTATATTTACTGAAACGAATCTTTCTTTGGTAATTTATAAAGTTCTTTTGTTTTAAAGATGATTGTGAACTTAAACCTGTACCTCAATGCACTACCGGAAGAGTCTTCATTTTGAAGTTCAAGTCAAGCAACAGGAAGATGTTCTTTTGGATGCAGGTGTGAAAGCTGCCACAACTAATTGCTGCCTTGGGATGACTGTTATAAGGGGTTTGGAGACATCACGATGATGTTAAAACAACAAAAAACTTCATTCAAATTTTTCGTTTCTTGACAGAGGAAAAGAGTCTTTTGCTCTGACAAAAGCCAATCGACAACTTCTAAAAATTTTGCCCCTTTAGGGGTTGAGGTGGCATCACAATTAAAACTTGATATTTTTTTATGAACGTTTTAACAAACCTCTGTGATGTGATAATGCTTTCTGCTGCGATTTTGGTGAAACAACTGCAGGCAACAGCTGTACTTAATATCTACCGGTACTTTCATTATAAAAGGAAACAAAAATTGCTGAAGTGTCGTTTGTTAAAGTAGAATAATGTATTACAGTACTAGCATACTCAAATACACCTGCTTTTTTAATAATGCAATGGCAAATACGTAAATTACAGTAAGTGAACTGCACGAGGCTCCATGTTGGAATACCTGCATAGTTGTGTCTTACACCTAATTAATCTTAACTCTTTAGACGTACTAATCACGTTTGGCAAAGTGTGAAGTTATGGTGTGAGATATTGCAGTGAGCCATATGGACCAATACACCAATGCAGTCCTTTCGCTCCCAATTATTTTTGAAAAGTTTGCATAAATTAGATCACGTGTCCCAATATCATTACATTTTTGATGTTATTTCGGTTTTGTAGCAACCACAACTTTTGCAAAATTCTGTTACAAATTTTAAGGTTTTTTTATGATGCTTTTAGTTTTGAAAAAAAATGCATTTCTGTTAAAGTATAATTGAAGTTTATGGATCAGTGGTTGTTGGAGCTGGTTATCTGTTGAGGAACACGCTTTTTTGTGATTGCGACCACTTCAAATTTATGAGCAGAGAGATTGAGATTTAAAGTAGGCTACTTTAGCGCCCTCTCATAATTTTAGATTAGTTTCCATTCCAGCATTTTTGGAAAAGGAGTGACACAGTAGTTATAATTGGTAGGCTGTTTGTACGTAAGACTGTTCTTGATTTAAAAGTGGGGAGATTGGAATTAGGGGCAAGGTTAATAGTAATGAATACTCAAGTTTAAGAATAAATCAAAATTAGACGATAGGTTTATCAATTTGTGAAATGGGATCTAGAGGAAACAATCTTACTTGAAAATATCTCAATAAGCGCACTTGGACAGGGTGCATGACTAGGAGTAGAATTGGCACCTTTTGGGCTATACTGGAACCTGGCAAGTAGCTCGGCCAAAGAACTTAGTATCACAAATATAAATTCAAAAGGAGGCTCACCTAGTCTTGTAATAGCTCTACTGCTAAATAGTTCAGTAATTGTGAAAACGACCACTATTTTGGTGCAACCATCACTATTAAATTTGATCCCCCTCCCCTTACTGGAAAAAACGAATAATAGTTTGTGAAATCATACTTATAGTGTTTGTTAGTATTACCAGTCTTGATTAATGGAGTGAGATGATCACCTTTACAGGAGCTATTTACTATTACTTTTCGTTACTGCTCTCGCATATGTCTGCAAGGTAAAGCCAGCGCAACTTCCTAAAACGACACTTTTTAACTCGGCATAGCTGATGGCAAGCCCTGCCGGGGTAAAATCGCACCATGATTGGGAGAAGCGTTTTTGCTATTTTGCGTGGTAATAGCTTCATACAGCTATTGGGATCAAATGTAGAATTTTGGGTTAAAAGCAAGTTTCTTTTTATCTTGTTGGGAATGCCTAAGCAGCGAATATAAGGCGCAGCTAGCAAAGACCTGAGGAAGTTTTAGGAAAATTAAAAGAAAACGGCACCACGGTGTGAAATCGGTCCGTATGGAATGCATTTCTTTTACATTGCTTGAAAAAAACGTAATAGCTCAAGTGTTTTCTATATTTCGAATTTAAGGTAAACGCAAAGCCTTCTTTTCCCTCGTGTCTGGGTGTAAGCACTGAACAGTGCACACAGACCTAAGGCATAACCAAGACTCTTAAAATCACAAATTTAATTACGAGAAGAAGCATACCTCGTGGAATACGTCTACTATTCAATCCTTATTGTATTTTTGATAACAATTGCTATTTGGGTACCGCCATCACCCCAGTTTAACTTTAAATGTATCCCCATTGGCTACTCATTTAAGGAATAGAGAGATGAATATCATGAGAGACTATGCCTATCCTTCATATTAATGTTTTTGATTCCTTCATCTTTTTAAAGTATCCTTAATTTAGGAACAAGAATTGGACGTGTAAACAACGTTGACTTTTCATTACTGCTCTCATAATTATCCAATGGGTGAATCGGCGCAAATAGCTGACCCAATATCCTTAGCCTCCGTGTTACTGATGTTGGCGACGCTGGCAGAGCCGGCTAGTGTCCTGATAAAATTATTTTCACAGTGCTTGATAGGAAGAAAACGTTACGATTGTGTTGTTAACATTTATGATGCAGGAGCCAAAATCTGACAAAGATGACGAATACTGCAAGAAAGTAAATGATGCGTTAAACAATCCACCGCAGCCAGGCCAAGGTCAACCATCTGCTGCTGATCTCGGAGGTCTAGATGCTTTGGGACAAGGTGGTTTGCAGGTTTGTGAAGTTTGTTTTCGATCAAATATTGTCGATTCTTTATATGATTTTTGGTTTGAACAACTTGGCATGGATAAAGTATTTTCTCATGTTAGAATTAGATAGAAAGCGTTAGTTTAGTTTGTTTAGTTTACATTTTCTACTCAGTCGTTGTTATTTTTATTATTTTTCTTTGTAATGGAGGCTCGGGGCCATGCACTTATCCATTTTAGCATTGCAAGCGTAATTAAGGTCAGGCTAAGGAAAACGACTGTCCATTTCAAGCCAGTCATAATCCAATCAATCAGTATTGCCCATTGATGAAAATGGGTTGTAGAGTAAGTCTTAAGTTTTTTACTTTCGTTGCTTTTCATGATCGTAGTAATCCAAGTGCGAGTAATAGCCCTACAGTCTTTGCCATTTCCCGGTTAGCCAGCTTTAAATTGTTCGCTTTTTATCTCTCACGACGAGAACGTGGGCTAAGGCTTTAAAAGGCTAGCCGATATCGTGGGTAGTGGTTAGAGTATGTGCTTCGCTGTCAGTGGACTTTAATTCAGTTCCCATGTTGACTTATGCCAAAGACTTTTAAAAAGCGGTATTTGAAGCTTCTCTACTTTACTCTCAGCGTGAAAGGGATTGTGTAAAGAAAAAGCATGTAAATTCGCTTCTTTTGCCCATCAGTAAGGCATATAACGGGATACTTTCATATATTTGTGGCAGGCAGGTGGTAAAGACTGATGGGCCAATCACCAGCAGTTGAATTATTACCAGTTATAAATACGAAGTGCAAACTGATAGCCCCACCATCAGCCAAACAAACTGCCATTTCAGAACGTGGCAGAAGAAAATTCTCTAAAGCGAGGGTGCACAACTCAAATGAAGATACGTGCCAAAGTTTTCAAAATAATCTTGTCGCGTGCCACGCCACTTTCGAATGATTGTTGGTATTGTAAACAAACTTCCGTAAAACACATAACAACAAACTTCAATAAAAACACATACTAACAAATAACTATTTTGAAACAATTTAATGTCCTGAGAACTATTGCTTTGAAGACGTTTTTGATGGACTAAATTTGAAATGTTGGGCTTCAAAGGAGAAATAGCAATGCGCATCACTGAATCTAAATGTTCATCTGTTAACCGAGTTCGTAGCTGAGATTTGTTTATTTTCATGATTGAGAATGCCTGTTCACAACTGTACGTGCTTGCAAGTTGACAAATCCAGATTTTGCAATTCTCAACAAAACTGGATACTTTTCTTCTTCGAGGCGAGAGTAAAACTCAAGTAATGAATTTTGTTTATAAAACGTCATGCAAAATTTGATTTGAACTCAAGTCCAGAAGTTTTAGTTGAGTGTCAGCGTCATCAATATATTTAACATCCACACTGAATGGTCTTTGAAACAAATTCATATGCGTTTTCCGGCCATTAAGATCTTGAAAGCGTTTTGAAGTTTTCACGAAGGCCCCCACACATTATGGCATAATTCTCAAAGTCAGGAACCAAGTCTGCCTTTGTTTTTTCCAAAAACAAAGACACACTTTTAAACTGGATCATGTTGCCAGTCGACAGCTGCTTTTGAAACAGTTCCAGTTTACTTAGAAAAGCATCGACTGCATTTAATAACTATGAAAGCAGTCGGTTACGTCCTTGCAGTTTGATACATAGGTTGTTCATGTGCTGTGTAATGTCTATCAAAAAAGTAAGACCCACCAACCAAGAATTGTCACGTAAGAGCGTCAAGACGTGTGCACCACTTTTGGCTTTAAGTGTTCAACTCTTTTCCTGTAAAAATATTTTAATTTCTTCAAGAAGGCTAAGAAAACGCTGCAAAATCTTTCCTCGGCTTAACCAGCAAACCTGAGAATGATACACCAAGTCTTTGTATTGTGTATTCATCTCCAACAAGAATGACTAGAATGGGCGATGTTTCAATCCTTTTGCCCGAATTTCATTCACACATTTCACAACAACGTCCATAACATGGGTCATCTTTATACGTTGAGCACAAAGAGACTCTTGGTGAATGAAGCAATGAAGAGTAATAACATCCTTGGTGAAATCAGATTCTTTCAAGTTCTTCTTCAAGAGCGCCACCGCACCATTTTCTTTACCTGTCATAGAAGCGGACCCATCTGTCGTCAATCCAACTAATTTGGACATTGATAAATTTGGAATTTTATAGTGAAGCGCATTTAGCACAGCTTCTTTTATATCAACACCACTTGTTGTGTCATGAAGAGGAATAATTCCAACAAGATCTTCATAAACAGACAGGTCTTTTGTTACAGCACGGATAAAAACTGATAACTGCGCAGTATTACTCATATCACAGCTTTCATCAAAAGCCAGTGAAAAATATTCGATTGTAGTTGCTCAAAAATATTTTCGCCAATTTCTTATTCTTCTAGCAATGGTAGTCCTCGAAAAACTGATTTTTTCAAAGAGGTGTGCTTGCTTACGAACCATCAGCTTTGTCTAGTCTTGAATGCACTCTCGAGCAGATTCGCCATCTGCGAATGGCCTCGAATAGCGAGCAACTTTTTCTGCTACAACAATAAGATGTGGTGATAGCGTTTTCATTTTCCTCGATAGGCTTTGTAAATACTCTCTGGTGCACGCTCAGAGAACTTCTTAATTTTTCCACCAAATCTCTCAGCTTTCCGACACTTTTATCATATTTGTGTCGATGTAGCGCGTTTATAGTGTCTCTTCACATTGAAAGCTTTTGAAATAGAAGGAGTTGTACCACAAACCAAGCACAAGGGTTTCTGCTTTCATTCGATAAAGAGATAGTTGGTCGTCCACGAGTCTTGAAATTCACGAGTGGTTTCATCCCTTTTTCTTTTGCAGCAAAAGGTTTTGCTCATTGCTACAATCATTGCGAATATAAACTTTTCAGTGTTAGGATAACTACTAAGTCTTAAGAAAGCTAATGGTAGCCTACTAACCTTCCTGGCAACAGAAGAATGCAAAGGGGTAAACAAAATGTCGTCAAATCAGACATTAGCACTAACACTGCAGTAGGCTGCTTAGTTATTTTTAGCTACCGAACACTCCTTGTTAGTTTCTGTTTCTGATAGAACCAGGAGCCAGGCATGTGTGAATAAACTTGCCGATTTAAATTATTACGACACAAACGCGCTTTATTGCGATTTACGCTAAATAGAAAAATTATGTTTTACCTACCTAACCGCTCGCTACCGTAGGCTAGCCTACTTACTTATTTTCAGCTACTACCTTGTGATAACAAGGCCACGAGCTAGCAATGTGAGAATAAACATGGTGATATAAGTTTATTTCGATATAAACGTGAGTTATTTCGATTTTTTTTAAATACAAGAATTACTTTTTACCAAACCGTTCGCGTGCCCTGTGTTGTGCACCCCTGGTCTAAAGAGGTGGTTTAGGATTTTACCGCTAAGAACGTGGAAAAACATAACTTTTTATACTATTTTGCACCTACCCGCTGGTTGGTTGACTCGTCAAAATACCAAAATTTCGTGTTAATTATTATCAGCCAACCAGCGAGTCAGCCTTTTGGTTAAAAGTTTTTGCCATCGGCCAAGTAGTTCAATGAAAATGTCGACCTGTTCCATCTCAGATTCTAACTCACTAAAACAATTTTTCCACACTGTTTGATTTGATGGTTCATTCTCAGTTCTCATTAAAAACTTTCTAGCATTACACCTTTTTTCATTTTCTTAACGGATTCAAGCCAGGATGTCAAATTATCACATTGGTAGTCAACTGTTAAATAAAATTCTCAAATATCGTGCTTCAACGCTGTTCAAGTTGTTAATACATGCAGCGCTTTTATTATGACGATTTTTGTACTTTCCTTAGGACCTCTTCAGCAACATGGATCAGCAACAACTTCTCCAGTTAATGGCTGGCGGTGGTTTAGGAAACCTTTTAAATCCTGGTAAGACAATGGCAACTTTTATGAACAAAAAAGCATAAAAATGAATTGATAAGCACTAACAAGTCATTTGCGAACAACAAAATACTAGGCCAATTAACTTTGGTTCAAAAAGAGCTATTTTGTCAAACACTTGTGATAATTCTTCATCAGGAGATATGATATATCGCGTTAATATAAGATAGTTAAGAGCCGCATAGACTTTTATTTCATGCAATATTGACACGGATGAGTAAATCACAAAAACTTGTTTTTCAGAATTGTTTTGAAATAATGTACCACCGAAAACTTTTAAGTAATATTAAAATATTTATCTTGAAAGATGATATTTGTTTGAAAATTTAACATTAAAGATTATATTTTTTCTGTCGCCAACGACATGATGATTTGGGTTAAACCGCTAACAATCGCGTAATGGTCGTTCTTTGACTTAAAACTGCATTGTGGTTACCATGTGGTGTCTCTGGAAAAAGCACTTTTGCGGCGATTTTATTTAATTTAGGTAGAAATATACTGTGTTAACTTTACTAATAACTCTGGAGCTGGTCTGTACGAACAGATGTTGTAGCATAACCGACAAAAGATTGTTTCCTTAACTGAAAGAAAAACCAGTATCTCAACTCAGTAAATGTAACTGAATGATATCCGATGATTTTAGGTCGCGGTTCATCTCAAAGAAGTCGAAATCCGACGTCAAGAAGTAGTTCTGCTCCTCGAAGTGATAGTGCTCCTCGAACTGAGAGTGCTCCTCCATCAACAACAGGGTAGCTGATAGGCAGATAGTATATATTTATCTCAATACTGGTTTCAGCAATACACTACAAAGAAAATCGTCATAATCGCTAAGATCAAAAGCATGTTAAATGAGCTTAGTGAATCAAAACAGGAAAATAATGATATCATTTAGGAACAAGAAAAAAACTCTAGGTTAATTAAATAGCAATAAAGAAAAACAAAATACTTTGAACTTAAGTTTCCCAAAAAAAAGTGTTCTTTAGTAGTACGTTATATTTATTGTATTGTACGCACAAAGTGAATGATTGAGGATGAACAAACAAAAAATTTGTAATTTTTGAATGAACTTGCTTTAAAAGCTGTTGATCAAACAAAAAAATCAAATGACCTTTTTAGTTTGACTTTTGGTCATCCCCTCCTCTTACCTGGTGTATAGGCTAGGCGTGACACGAAACCTCCAGTTTTAGGCCGCAAGTTTGATCTCAAGAAAATGCACGATGATCAGCCTGTAGATAAGAGGCAAACCATTTCAAACTACTCAAAAAATCGGTAGCACTGCCACCAACCCTACCGACTGCCGTTGGTGAGGGCTAGAAGTTATCTCTTACGACATACTGGATGGGCGGCTTCACTATTCTAATCTGGTAAAATATGGTTGTTCTTTTTTTGCGGTATCAAAGGTTAGATTGATATAAAGTTTGAAGGAACAACAACGTGAATCTAGAAAGGGGTTGTTTGTGTGTTGCATTGTTAGCAAAATTGGCTGATGAAATGTATAAAATGTATATGAAAAGCAACTTTTAAGACATTTTTGACCCCATAGTTCAGGGGTGGCTAAGCTGCGGCTCTTTTGATTGATGTTTTTATGTGCAGTGCTGTAGCTTATGAGTGTGCAACCTGCGTTCTTTTACGCATAATTTTTTTGTGGTCGGTGGAAGGGTGCCAAAGTGTAATTTCTGGCTTTGAAAATAATGATTTTCTGAGAAAAAAGTTCTTCACCCTCTATTTGAATTGAAAATACGTGAATTCATGCTTTAAAACCTGTTATCTGAAAAAAGTCTGATCCAGCTATTTGTTCGGCAATATATCGACGAGATACAACAAATATTTGCGTTGTGTTCTTATAATTTTAGCTTCTATTGGTCTTGACTCTCGTGCTGTAAGTGTGGCCACCCCGGTCATAGTTCATTTTGAAGTTTGCGATAAATCTCGTGGTTCAGTTTAAGCGTGTGGTTTCCAACCTCTCACATAGTTTGAATCTCTGCGTGATTCCCCCAAATTTTGATCGGACCCAGGAATGCTGGAACAGCTAGGGCCGCAGAAAGCGTTCTAGAAATTGATCTTTCTGTTGTGTGTCAAATTAGAGACTTGTTTTGGAAATCAACTTTTTGAAAGCGATTGTTTTACCAATTTTGTGATGCAGACTTCGTCAGTTCTTGAGAAGGCTTCATCTAACTAAGTTAAGAAACGCTTGTCAAGTGTAAAAAAGATTCGTTGGAAGTTTCCCAAGAAAACTAGCTTTCATTGTAGTAGTTATTTTAGTAATTATTCAGTTTTTTATCCGGTGTTGTCCCCTTAGTAGAGATGGCTGGATTCACCACATTCCTTCTGCAATTGCTCGCACTCCGTTTCTCCTCTTGTCTCGTCTCAGGGCATCCTCCTTCTTCAAACCAATTTTTTCTGTCTCCTCTTTCACTTGCTTCTTCCAGGTCTTCTTCGGTCGTCGTCGCTTTCTCTGCCCTCTCACTTCAAGATCCAGAGCAAGCCTCAAAGCACTATCGTCATCTCTCCTCAGGACATGTCCATATCATCTGACTCCATTCGCTGTTGCTAACCGGTCTATAGTTTTCTTCAACCTCAACATGTCCATCTGTTTTTCAGTCGTCTTTCTATCAACAACTTTCTGACCGCACATGGCTCTTACCATAGCTCTCTCCGTTCTCCTTAAAATTGCTTTTCCATTTCCTTTTAAACGCCATGCGTCATTGTAGCGGCTACATTATGTCGTCTCTGACGTATTCAAAGTAAGCGCTTAATGTTTGTTTTAGAACAACTACTACTACGACTGCCCCTGTCTCGGCACCTACCGCGGCGGCTGCTGCTCCGTCCAGCACCCAATCCCAGCCACCCGCTGTTCAGCTTAGTCAATTGCAAGATATTTTATCACAAATGGGTGTTCCTGGACAGAAACCGAGTAAGTGTTTCAATGATACATTTTAAAAATATGTTCAGCTTATCCGACTGCAAGGTGTTTTTCTCCAATGGGTGTTGCTGTGCGAAATAAGTCTGGTAAGCCTGGTTCTGATGATGCGCATTACAAGCATACGCTGTGGTACTTATTATGGTTTGTAGTATTTTTTGTCTACCTGACGTACAGCTTTGGCTTTTTCGCAAAAATAACAATAACTGCTCTGACGTATGCTTGGGGAAGAGTGTAAAGAGTGTTCCGCGTTTTAAAACTCAGCAGTAATTCCACTCTGAAGATTATTTCTCAAAGTTGTTAGTTTTTGTCCATACTTTGTAACGCAGTTGTACGGCGGCTACAGCAGCTTAAATATCGTTTTGCAGACCATACAACTTTCGCAGTTGCGTCAATTGTGTGGCGGGGGCTGCCCGCTAGATTCAAGTGACACTACATGTGTAGCAAACTCATTTCGTAAGTAGTTGCTAAAAGCTGTCGATTTGAAGCTGATTGGGTGCGCTGTAGCATCTTATCTCTGAAGAAAAGTTCGTCGAATCAATTGGCGATTACTTGAAGTCACTTTGAAGCGTGGTGATTGACGTGATTCTTGCCCATTTTGGTCTCAGGGACGCCAAAGACATCGCTAGTTTTTTGCGGTTGCAGTTTTCTAATGTGATTTGAGAAGAAACGTTGCATTTTGTTCTTGCCTGATCGCAGTATTGGAAAAATGTACCGCGTCGGTTTTAACGACAACTTCAAAAACAGAACGAAGCTCTGGCATGTTATGTATAATTGAGTATCTATTTTTTCACTCTTTTTTGCAATCGTTTTGTTTATATGATGTTTATGGTACAAACTAACTATTAACCATGAAACAAAAAATATTATCATCTTCATACTCCGGGGGGGGGGTACCAAACCTATTTTAGAGGGTACAAACCGTAAAATATTTTGAAACTTGATAGCTACACCATCTACAAAGATGCTTTCATGTCAAACAATTCAGAATACTTTTTTTTCTTTTCTACTTACAAATTATCATCGAATTCTTTCACCTTCACTGATGGAGTTATTTTGAAAAATAGTGGTTTTATCTAATATTTTTCATATTTTGTCAGCTTTTTACGTCAGATTTAATTATTTTTAAAGCAATCAGTTGCATTTTGAGTTATGATTTACGACCCGTATTGTTTAGGTTGCCATGCTATGGTTTAGTACTTTTTTAAGTGATATGTAGGAATATTTATTTCTGAGTAGAAGCAGGAACAGTGACTTCAAGGAGTTTTTGGGTGAGTTTAACTTGGGAATACATGTAGAATGTGAGTTTCCAAAAGAGGTAAAGGGAGGCTTCTTGCCTCAAAAATAAATAAGGTAGAGTTTTATTTTTGTTTGGTGAGTGCATGAAAATGAAGTTCAAGAGTAAAGAGAAGAAATATTGTGAAAAGTATTCACCTTACAACATTGTAAAGAGTGGAGTGTCTGATGCTATTGAGGGAGTATCGAAAAAATCAGCTTGCTCGTTGTGAAACGTAACGTTGGTAAAAACAAAGTAAACACTTCTAAAGCGAAACAAAAGTGGTCATAAAAAAATTATTAAAGATAGAGGAGCAGCTTGAAATTTGTTGCTGCAAGAGTTTGCTTGAGATTTCGTGGGAGCAGTATGATAAGATTGCATGTAAATGGGGTCCAGAATTCTTTTTAAAGGTGTAGTGAATGAATGATTTCAATCAAAACACTATAGAAAGATTTGCAGTGTTGAGAATGAATATTTTTCTTGAACGAACGATGTAGCTATCAAATGCACATAAGATGATCGAAATGGCACTTATGACAACATTGTCATTGCTACGGTATTAGCATTGCTCAAAAGTGCCAGCTTACAAGTTAGCACTTCTTAGCTTTCATAACGATGTTACATCTCACGCAGTCGGTAGTCTCGTATATTAAGTGTGGTATTCAAATATCAACTTGGAGTACTTTTGTTTGATTTTAAGTTGCTACCGGCAGCAGGATCAAGCAGGAAATCTTTGATATACTCTATTTTTTAAAGTAATGATGTTGACAAAGATGCCAATATAATGTATTTAAGGTGCATTGTTTGCATCTCTGAGGTAGCTTTAAACGTCAATTTGAAACCGCAAAAATCATAGAATAGTACAAGCCTATAATGAGCGAGTGATCTGTGTAAAAAAACAGATGCCTTAAGCCATATAACTCTCCCACAGCCTATTGCTGTGTACGCTTCCAGTGATCTTAAAAATGCGAGAAAATATTGCAAACTATGTACTTTAAGGGTTTTTGGTTTTAGTTCAGTACTTATTTAAATGATATGAGTGATTAGAGGTAGATTTTGTTGTAGTTTGCCCAAGAAGTAAAATTGCTCATGTATCATGTTACAGGGAAAAGATCTAATAAATGTGCAATCATTTCCAGAAATCCTTGCGTTTCGGCGGAATTTTATTTTTGCGATGGTTGATTTTGTCTCTAAGTCTGCTATGTTGGAAAAATTTCTATTGTTTATGACCGACTGCACTAGTTTGAAAACTGGGAGAAAAAGGGTTTAAGTTGCAGGTTTCTAAGTCTTTCCGCAAAATATCAGGTCACATCATATTTGTAATATTTATGTCACTTCACACCACACCGATGAAATTTTGCTGAGTTATATCAATTGCGTGGAGGGGAAGTCCGTAGATATAGATAGTATTTTATCGAACCACCACCCATTCCCTATTTGCCATTTCAAAAAAGGATGGAGCTGTTTCCTCGAGATCATGTGAATATCAAAGATTTTGCGTGGAAGAGAGTACACCTAAAACTTGACAAGTTGACAACATTCGCACTTGCAAAAGTTGTACGCAAAATGTCCTTTATGTTCATTACAAAAAAAATCTGTGAATTCAAAAGTAAAAATAAAATTACGCAAATTAATATTACAAAATGAAATTCAAAATGCTGTAAATTGAGTTACTTGTAAGAGCGTATTTCTAATTAGGCCTACCTTTTATTCCACTGTTTTTAATTAGTATGTTGCTGAAAATCAATAAAATTTTGAAATACGGATATGATTCTGTGATAGCCAATACAAGTAGAAAGCAATATTTTTTTGTTATTTCTCTTAAAGAAGGAGGTAGAGTCCCATAATGTGTTGTAGATTGGGAAGTAAGTAGTAAATTTCTATGTGGTGTGGTTATCAAGTTACAGCAAATTTCACGGTATTGTACCCCCTCTACCCCCCGTAAGTACGTTTCGTTCCCGTCTTCCCGGAGTATCAAGATGAAATTTTCAAAAAAATTTGCTGCTTTGTGATTAATAATTGATTTGTGCTTCTAAATCGTATAAACAAAACGATTGCGAAAAAGCATTAAAAGAAGTGGACACTCTAATAAATCGCGTAAAAAGTTTCTTTGAAACGAGAATGAAGATGGCCATGTTGCGTTGTGCTAAATATGAAATGTTATTTAACAGTTGATCTGTCCGAAGCAATAACGCCAGAAACAATGATACCAATTTTAGCTGATCCTAAAGTGAGTTGATATTGATAAGTATATACATTTATGAAACGCAAGGTTAACTTAGAATTTGGTAGGCTGCGTATTTACTGAATGGGGTATTTGAGTCAGCAGGTACTCACCCATGACGTCGGATATCAGGAAGAAGGCTTAAGGGTCTGCATCACTCTACCTGAGTGAAGTAATATAGAATGAATGTAAACAACTTAGAAATGTGTAAAGACCGTGATCTTTTTGTTCGATAACCAAGTCAAAATGGAGTAGACGTTTTTTTTAAGTTATTCGAAGCCCCTTGGTCAGGTTCCTCTAAAAGAAATTGTATTTGCGCGCTTGTAATCAATTCAATTTTATTTTGCCAACACTGATCACAAAATATCACCGTAGTATGCACTTTACATATTGTAGCCTTCGGTCATCCCTGAGGTGCACGTGATAAAAGAGTTTGCGAAAGGCGAGCAAATAACTGCCATGTATGTCATTTCAAGACAGTTTGAACCCGAAGTGTAAGCCTGAATCAACTACGGTTGCGCTCGACCATGCCGCATGCAAGGTGACGCTCTTAGTGCTGAACTCGCACACTTTCGACTCCAAGCTTCTTGCTCTGTCGATCGATTAATTTTATCTGTTTGCTTCGGTACTCCCGCGACCGAGTCCTCTTGTAATTTTCCAGGTCCAAGAAAGGTTGAAGCCGTATTTACCGCAAGGTGAAACACTGAAGTCAACCGAAGAAGAACTACGAGAAACTGTACATTCGCCCAGTTTTCGTCAAGCAATGGGTTCGTTCAGTTCTGCTTTAGCCTCTGGTCAGCTTGGTCCTTTGTTGAAGCAGTTCGGTCTTCCAGAAGCTGCTCAAACTGCTGCTAGTAAAGGAGGTATGCATTAGGGGGAATTTAGAAAAGCTGTTTAGAAAGTAGTCGACTAATTTTATTCGGATATTAATTCCAGATAATGCTTTTGGTTACTCACAATCTACTAGGTGATTCCGTCACTGCTTTTGATAAGCCTGTGATAGTCGCTCTTTACGTAGTGTAATGCTTGATATTTGAATAGTTTGTGAATTTAATGTAGTGGGGAGTAGAGTCATCTGCCACTTAATTTGTTTCAGATGTTGAGGCTTTCGCCAAAGCAATGCAAGAAGACGCCAAGAAGCCTGAAAATGAAGACGACATGTCTGTGGATTAAACTTTGTATAGCAATTACATTCGTTGACAAATGCCATTTGATTTTTAGCGTTTTGCTGCACCAAAGCTGTTAACGTAAGGTAAACTAATGCTTGACGTCCTTTGAATATTAAAGTGTTCGTTCGCTTGATGTTTGCAGCTCGGTGTTTAAAACAAAAACAAGTTTCGTCACGAATCTAAAACTGTTGTTATTGTTGTCAGTTAGAAAAATTATTTGCCCGTATGTTATTGAATGCTGAGCTTAACTGGTTGGGCTGCTTGGCACTGCACGAAACAGGATAGAAAAGAAATGGCTTAAATGAAGTAAAAAGGCAATTTTCAACGAGATTTTCTCATTAACGTTAGAGGTTTGGTCTTTTGCGGTCTTAGAGACGTCAGTAGGTACTACTATGCCCTTTGATGCATTGTTTAAAGTAGTGACGAGAAAGTTTTAGCGATCATGCGCAGAACAAGGTTCTGTCTAGAATTGCTTCGGGGTTACCAATACTGCTGGCAGAGAGCATTTCTGTTACCATCTGGGCAAATGCCATTCTTTAAAAGCTCAGCCTGCAGTTACACGATTGCGTACCTGCGCCTTATCGCACTGAACTACGCTGTCGACAACGGATTTTTTTTCACTCTGATTACAAGTACGGTATATATTTCACTGTTTTGTTCAGTTTTATCGTTTTTTACAAAAGCAGTTCCTACCCATACCCAAGCAGGTTAAGGTTGACCCAAGCCGTATTTTGAACCCGTGGCGTGAGTTCAACTAACTGCTTTGCTAAATTTATATTTGATTGGTTGAACGAACCGGCTCTAAAGAACAGCATTACTTTTTTTTAAGTTGGTAAGTAGTTTTGAGATCTCTTACTGTTTTGCTACTAATTTTACTAACTAAATTCAAAGCTATTACGTTATTAGTCACAATTAAGGCCTCTGTAGATGTTAGGCCGTAGTTAATAGTTGTTTGGATATTAAAACCAGTTTTGCCAAACGGTAATTCAGTAAAGTCGCACATCTTAGTTTGCTTAAATGTCAATCATTAAGCAGTGTTTAAATGATTTAGATAAAGTATGTGGTGGCTGTGCACTCTGGCAGCGAATCCCACTGTGGGCACCCTAGTGCGCCTTGAGACTTTGTCAAGAGCGCTGCGTTAATCGAAGAGAAATAGTTTTATTTAGCTGATCATAAAAAAAAAAGTTCAATTATAAAATGGAAAATTTTCGCATCAAAAACGGTCCGAGCCACAAAATTGAACAAAGTAAGATGCAGTTTCAAAGAGTTGATTTCCAAAACAAAAGATCTTAACTTCAAAATGAGCAACTTCAGCAGCAAAAATACGAGAAATGGCTAACCCACGAGTTCAAAGAAAACTAATGGTTTGTAAAAGTTTTGTCTCCGAGAAAAACATCAGCAAGTGTTAGATAAGACTAGGGCACTGCAAGCAGTGATGTGCGTCCGCTGGTGACAAACTAATAGCGCTGCTATCGCTAAACACACTCAACTATAGCATGATAAACGCTAACGCTAGTCCTTCGCTAAATTAGCGGCAGCTAATGCGCTAAAAACAGCGATCACAAGCTCGAATCTCACTCAAAACATTTCCATGGATAGAGAAAACAATTTTTTCCTGTTCAGTTGAGAAAATTAAAGCATGCCAGTAAATAACAGTAACAAAAGCAGTAGGTGTTGCCGAGACAGCACAAAAACAAATATTTACTGAACAAAACTTCAAAAAATAAACACCACAAAATCACTACTGTTGACAGTGGTGGATTTAGGGGCCTCGTAGGTGTTCAAGGATTACCAGCCAGCTACTTTACTGGCAAATATTAGGTGATTTCTGGAGATTCTCTCTTATGACGTCAGAAAATTCCTATATGCAGCCTCGTTTTCAACATTTTCAGTTTCATTGATTTTGTGCTGTTTTAAAAATTATGTCTGGTGTTTAGTACCTACAGTTTCAGGACGATATAAAAGACAGAATAGATTCTTTTCCAAAGACTTCTAAAATCTCATGACAATTTGTAAAACTATGAAGGTAGGTCTGTCAAAAAGGGGAGCCTGAGGCAAGTGCTTCACCCCAAACCACCACTGATCGCTGAACCCAAACTGTTTTAGCTTCAGCATATTTTTCTCTAGTAAAAACAAGCGTTCCACCGCTATGCTGAAAGTTGTTGCTCACACAAAAATCGCATAGCATCGTCTTGAAGGGTAGCTCAGCAATCGCTTTGCTTGTATCTCTCTTTGTGAAAATCGTGTCGTAACTTTTTATTGCTGCTGCCTTTTCGCGACTTCTCCCCAAACGCTCTTTCAAAAATTGGTTTTCGAAAGATACATTCTGGTTGCACGTTTTGCAACTTTGAGCTGATAATATTTCTATTTTAACAAGGGATGGACTAAGCGCGAGCTGCAACTACTGTTGAAAAAGTCCGTACAAAAAAAGTATCGTCGACTACTGATGCCACTAGTTTACGACAACGACAATGGGTTCAACGGCGCTACAGCAAACGCTAATGCAACACTTGCGGTGCTAACAGCGGCCGCTATTTTTTTGCTCAGCTAGTACCCACCATTGGCGGCAAGAATTTATTAGTTTTCAATGGGAGTCGAAAGAAATAAAGTTAGAAAGTACTGCATTAGGAAAAGGTATTTTAAGACAATTTTCCCGACTTGACTCCCTTGATTGCGGCAAAAATGCATTGTGCCGTCAGCATCGAGGTTTAGTGACTTGGAAAGAGGTTAAAAAACAATGGTATTCTAAATTATAGGCCCAACGAACAAAAGGTTTTCATATGACCAAAGAAAGCAGAAAGCTTGTATAGCCTACTCACTCCCATGGTTACGCTTCAATCTGAGACTATGACTTGCGTCAACCTCTTTGACATGTCTAAGTGACTGCAAACTGCTGACTCAAAGGCCCCAGAATTAGTCTACTTCGCGGTTTCCCTTTCCAAACTCCCTGTTCACTTGGTGTTAGATTAATTTAAAGAGAGAGATAGAGGTAGAAAGAAAGATATTTTCATCCTCTGCTTTCACGAAAATCTTTTAACATTATTGTTTCCACAACCGGGTTGAAGATACTGGTTGTGGTTGTGGTTGTTGTTGTTGTTGTTGTTGTTTTAGTTATGCTAACGGTGGCTATGTGTTCTGGCTACTGAGGTCTATAGCCCTTTTTTTAATCATAACCTAGTAAACGTAAATTCAGTTTTGTATTCCTCCTTCTACATCTTTCCTATTTGTGAGCGTGGACCATAGCGCTAGTTGAAGCTACAGGAATTGCTAGCACAGTGCAACTATATCGCCAGTATTGTAACCAAGCAGAAGAAAGAACCTTTTTCAAGGGCGCAACAACTCAGCCATTGCAAAGTTTGAACGCATGGTCATTGCCGCCGTGATGGTGCTTAAATGCAGAGATCGGCAACCCCTGGCACGCGTGCCACAATGGCACGCGAGAGAATTTTCTTGACACGCCAAACGATTTGACGCGCACGCGAAATCTACACTCACAAGCTCAAACTGTCTACACTCCACGAAATCAACTGTCTTAAAATAGTCAAGCATGCATTTCACTCGACAATTTCTGTGTCTTCGATGTCTGTTCTGGCTCTGCCAGTCACACTCACAACTGGCGCGCTGCGAGAGCGAAAAAATTGACTCAAGACAATACAGTTCATGTGAGCTCCTACGAGCACAAACAAATTAGAATAACAAAGATGCGCTACAGGCGCAAGAATGAATAAATTGTGGTGTAGACACGCCTTAACTTTCTTGATATTAAGTTGTAAAAATAGTTGTAGCAATGTTCGTTATACCTACTGTTATTGCTGAACAGTTGTGTTGGTTATGCATAGATGGGGCTGAATGTGTGGCTGATAGCGTTTGAATAGTTTTTAATAAAATGTTTCCCTGCTTATTAGTGTTTGCTAATTGATTTTTAAAAACAACTTCTCTGCCTAAAAATTTACTGATTTTGGCTTTTGAAATCAGACTTAATGACATTTTCTAAGAAACTTAAATTAGAAGTAAGATCTTTCCAAGAATTCTAGACGACAGATTTCGGATTCGTTTCTCGAGACGACCAAGCTGTCGGTGCTCTTTGTTGTCAAAACGTTGTTTGCCGAACATCAAGCATAAAACGACATTTTGAAATGAAGCACTGGAAATCCTTTAAGGACGATGTAGAGAAGATCGAATCTTTGAAAAAGACAGTATCTCGCTACCAAAAGCAAAGCAGCATTTCAAGAAAGTGATTCGTAGCACGAATCGAACAATCGAAGATAGCTACAAAGTCGCGGAAGATATTGCAAAAATGGAAAACCATTTATTGATGGGGTGTTTGCAAAGGAGCCCTTTTCTTAATTGTGCTGAAGTGTTGTTTGATGATTTGCCACACCAATGCACCATAATTTCGAGGATCAAGGATATGCCTATTTCTCCTCGGACAGTTGAGAGACGCATCACGAACATGTCTACCGATGTATCTGAGCAGCCAACTGTTGCGTTAAAACGTGCAAATGTTTTCAACGTAGCTCTTCATGAAAGCATTGATATCAACGACAATCCACGCTTAGCAATTGAAGCTAGGTACTGCAGTAACGGCGGGGTGCATGAAGAGCTTTGCTGCTTGAAACCTTTTTTAAGGCACTAAGCCTACTAAAGAAAAAGATATACCGTACTTGATCCTTCACCAAGAATTTTGAGTTAAGAGGGATTGATACAAAGATGATATTCTCAGTTACAACAGACGGCACACCGGCTATGATGGTATAACACCGTGGATTTGTTACTCTTGCTGAGCGAAAGATCGGCCACCCTGTTGTGAACTTACACTGTATTATTCATGAAGAAAATCTTTGTGCAAAGATTTCAAATTCTGCTCTTAATAACGTAATGTCAACAGTAACGAAAATAGTGAGTTGTCTTGTCCCATGCTCTGCTACAAAACACAGACAGATTCGATCTTTGCTTGAAGAGATACAAAGTGCATATCATGATGTGCCGCTGCACCGCAGTGTCAGATGGTTAAGTTGCGGTGAGGTTCTCTTGAGATTCGTCGAATGTCCAGTCGAGATAAGAGCCTTTGTGATAGGACAAGGAATGGTCTACCCTGAGCTGGAAAATGAAAAGTGGCTTGTAAAACTAATGTTTCTTGTAGACATCACTACGCACTTTAACGAACTTAATCTTCGTCTGCAGGGTACAGGACAAACAGTGATGTGTTTTTTTGAGGTATGGAAAAGATTTGTATCTAAACAGGATATCTACACATGGGACATCTGAACCGCCACTTCTTGCTACTTTAAACGCCTGAAGGCTTTCTCAGTGGATCACCAAGTCAATGCAGTTGAAAGTAATATGCACCTCAGGGATCTAACGACTCAATTTTGCAATGGATTTCAAAATTTACAACATTTTGGTTCATTGTTTTTTTCTCATCAAGCCCGAGAGTACCAAAGACTTGAACTTATTTGCATTTGAATGGATGGTTATTGAAGACTTCTACATGCAGCTGATCGGTTTCAAATCGTCTTTATTGTGGACATCGAAATTTGTTGATTTGCGGAAATCGCTGGAAACGATTTAAAACGAGCAAAAAATCAATTCTAACGTGTTGGGAATCTTTGCAGAAGAAATTTAGCTGTCTGAAGAAGATGGCAATAACTTTGCTGTCTGCATTTGCATCCATTTATTTGTGTGTACAAATATTTTCACACATGATGTTTATTTTCAGTGCCCATCGCAGCCGACTCACGGAAGATCAAACTTTATGTGTTCAACTGAAAGTATCCAAATTTAGTCCCAATACTACCGAGCTGAGCAAGGACAAGGATCTTATTGAAAAGCGACTTATTTGACTGTGTTCGACCGTATCCAATAAAATTAATTAAATAAATTGGTCTGTTATCCGTTTACTATTCCAATCAGGTAGTTGACTGTGCGAACCAAACACACAAAAATGTTTGGTACACAAAGTTGCTTACATCTTGATATTATTCATAAACCGACGCGATGGCCAGAGACGTAGCAGCCGCCCCCCAAACCCCCCAATTGTGGGGCCCAGGCCAACTTTGGGGGCCCAAGTTAGTCTGAAATTGCTTTTTGGCTACGTGACTATGTTCAGTTCAGCAGACTTGTTTACAACCGATTTAAACTGTAGGAAGAAATTGGCTTGTGACATTATAAGTGAATGCTACGTCATTTTACATATAAGAATTTTCCATATAATAACACAACTCCAAGGCGACGTTTTTCCTCCAACCATTATAAACGTGTGTTACCTAATGGTGAAAGTGTTTCACGGTCGTGGCTAGTTTATTCTGGGGAATCAGATCAAGTTTTTTGCTTTTGTTGTAAGCTATTTGGAAAAACACTAAGCCCCTTTTGTAGTGGTATAAATACATGGGAGGGTTTTTCGAAAAAACTGAAAGACCATGAAAACGGCATTTCCCACCAAGAATGCTGCAGTCAATGGATGTTGCTAGCTGAAGGGATAAGAAATTCATCCACTATCGACAAACGCGAGATGAATATTTTTTTCAATGAAAGACGTTTTTGGAGAAATGTTTTAGAGAGACTTATTGACATTGCCTTGTTTCTATCGGAAAGGAATCTTGCTTTTAGAGGATCTGAAGAAGTCTTAGGATCTCCTCACAATGGAAATTTTCTGGGTATATTTGAGCTTTTGGCAAGAAGAGATCCGATCCTAAAAGAGCTTCAAGACAGAATCAAGAATAAAAACACTAAAGATCACTATTTGAGTCCTACCATACAAAATGAACTAATTGAATTGCTAGCGATAGAAGTTGAAAAAGAAAATTTACAGCAATTGAAATTGGCAAAATATTTTTCTATAATTTTGGACTGCACTCCAGATATGTCACATCATGAACAAATGTCTGTCATTCTCCGTTATGTACTATGTAATGAAGAAGCTGCTGTTGTTAAAGAAACATTTTTTGGCTACTTGAGAATAAGTGACAGTACTGGGAAAGGCTTGTTGGACGCTTTCTTAGAAAAAGCGACCGAACTGCAACTCGAATTGTCTGATTGTCGAGGTCAGTCATATGATAATGGTGCTAACATGAAAGGAAAACATTCTGGGGTCCAAGCAAGAATGCTAGACATCAATCCCAAAGCTGTTTACGTGCCCTGTACAAACCATACCCTTAACTTAGTTGTTGTTGACAGTGCTAATTCATCGACGGAAGCATTGACATTTTTTGGAGTACTTACAAGGTTGTATGTGCTGTTTTCTTCCTCTGCTCAGCGTTGGGAAATTTTGAAGAAACATGTGGAGCTGTCCATAAAGTCACAATCTGATACTCGTTGGGAAAGGAGAATTAAATGCATCAAACCTCTTCGATACAATTTAAAAGAGGTGTTGCTGGCACTGAAAGACTTGGAAGCCATTTCCATAGAAAGAAAAGATGGAAGAGCTGCCTCAGAAACAAAATCGTTGATAGCTCATTTATCAAAATGGAGTTTTCTTTTGTCGGTGTTTATTTGGTATGATATCTTATTCCAAGTCAATAAAGCAAGCAAGATTCTTCAATCGTATGGAGTCTCCCTTCATACAATGGAAACGGAAATCCAGGCAACTGAAAAGTTTTTGCAAAACTATCGCACAACGGGTTATGACAGTGCCGCAACATCTGCTGTTGAAATAGCACAGGAATTGGATATTAATCCTTCTTTTCCTCCGTCAAGAAGTGGAAAGAAAAGAAGATTGTTTGATTACCAAGGTGAAGAGGAACAACGAGCTACTCCTGAACTGAAATTTAAAAGCAACTTTTTCTATCCATTAGTAGACCAGGCTATTATGTCAATAAAGAAGCGCTTTAATTTGTTACGTGAGGTTTCTTCCGCCTTTTCGTTTTTGTACACACGAGACAAACTTTTGCTTGTGCAACAAGAAAATGCTCTTCTTACTTGCTGTAAAGAGTTCCAAAAAAAGTTCGGTGACATTGATTCTGATGAAATGAGTGCTGAGCTACAGCGGTTTGTTTTAATTTTACAAAAAAAAACGCAATCTCAATACGGCTCAAGACTTTCTGAACTATCTTCTAAAGACTCATTTATTTGAATTGTATCCGAATGTGTACATCGCACTTCGAATCTTACTAACTTGCCCCGTGACTGTTGCCAGCGCTGAAAGAAGCTTCAGCAAATTGAAACTGATCAAAACTTTTAATAGAACGTCTATGACAGATAGTAGACTATCTTCATTAGCCATGTTGTCAATCGAAAATGACTGCGCCCGATCTCTTGATTATGACAATGTCATAACAGCATTTGCGAACAAAAAGGTTCGCTCCAGACTATTTAAATGATACTGTGTTTTTATAACTTTTTCATGTTTTTCAGTGTCATTGCTTTCGTTTCGCAGTGTCTGCATAAATGTCCTACTGAACTCTGGCATCGGTGCCGAATTTTTTATGACTTGCACCTTCGGTATCGGCATGCTTTATTCTGACATTAGCCTGTTTACTTATGTACAAATTGTTGTGTATTTTCTTAATGCAGCTTTTCAATTTTACACCTCTAAAGTGATATGACCTGTGCGCAGGGGCTCTTGCGCTTACTTTGGGGGGGCCCGAAGTTGGAGTGCTACGGGACTGGCGATGGCATAGTGGTTAGAGCATCCGCTTCGCCGGCGGTAGACCTGGGCTTCATCCCCCTTATCGAGTCATACCAAAAGACTTTTTAAATGGTATCTATAACTTTTCTGCTTGGCTCTCGGTATTTATGGGAGGTTATGGGAGAACAAGCCGTCAAGTTCGTTTGTTGTGTCGTTGGGCAAGGCACTAAACGGGAGCCCCATCTTCATGTGGAAGACGGGTGGCCCAGACACATTGTAAATAGCAACTCGAAAGCGAGTTCGGACATACCGTCCAAAACATATTGATACAATTTGCTTTCTCGTGAATGGAAGATAAATATGGTATGTAAAAAAAAACTGGTGCACGGCATTCAAAAGGTTGCTGATCCCTGCACTAACGTATTCGGATGTGATACCGCAAAAATGCTGAAACAGCTGTCTTTCTGCCCATCGTATTGCCAATCTGGAAAATTGAACAACACTTTGCGTGAAAACATAATTTTTTGTTGAAAATTGATTGTAAAGCAGTGATATTTCCAAGGACAAACCACGTACAGTAGTAAATCTTGCATTCAATACCTGTGGATGCATTGATATATAAATCACTTCAAAAACAAGTATCTAAAACGAGTAAACACTTGCAAGTTTTTGGGTTTAACCATTAATGAACATCTTTCATGGAAGCCACATATGCAGTGGTTGCTGCAAAAACTCAGATGTAGCTAACATGTAATAAATGAAGTAAAACAGTACCGTACCTTGATAAAAGTTCATTGCTAACCTTATATCACTCTCTTATTAATAGCTATGTGCAATACTGTGTACTATTCTGGTGTCATGGCAACGTAACTATGATTCAAAAGTTACAAAAAGTTTCAACCAAAGCAATTAATTTGAAATACTAAGAAGCAGAAAAACAGTAACGTTTTTAAACAACACAATCTGTTAACAATACAACAGTCTAAACGACTTGAAATTGCCAAATTTATGCACAAACATTTTAATAAATCTCTTCCTCCTGCTTTTTCAAACATCTTTGATACTAACTTTCTTAGCAAGAAAGCCACTCTACTTACTCGATCCAAGTTCAAATTGTGTCCTCAATATTGCAGAATAAAACTAACACAACAAACACTGAAATTTAGAGGCCCAATGTTATGGAATAAACTATCTGTAGCACTCAAAGTTATTAAATCACTTCCTAAGTTCATCAAATGCTTTAAAGAGTTTATTATAACTCAGTAGATTAATATATATTATGTTTTGAGACGGGTAGCCTACTTTTTTTGATTGCTTGAAGATATAGTTTTAAAACGAGCTTGCAAAGTAGGATAAAAAGTGAAAGAATAGATATTTGCTGTCTCTTTTTCAGAATCTGCCAACCACTTTCAAACTACCAATTAAAAAAGAGCGAATTATCATTTTGTATTCCATTTCCAATTTCAGGCGACGACTGCTCCTCGAAATGTTTACTGATGAAGAAGAAGAATAAGGAAGATTCACCTGCAATATAGGTCTATAAAACTTCAATCAATTCAATAGATTAAATGATTAACTTTTATTTGAGCTAAAAAGACATGGACACTTCCAACGGTTTACTTAAATTATCCACGATCAAGTGATTAAAATCAGGTCATAAAAATTGAAACGCAATGTTATCGTGCTACTATTTATCTGCAAATTGCATAGTCCTTGGCTGTAAGACTATAACTGCATCTGGCGACAGGGTCCTGCCTAGAGTATTAAAGGAGCTAACTCTTTAACTGTCGTTGCTCTCAGGTCACCTTTGGGCAAGGTGTAGTAGCCTACCTGCTAGCTCCCCTCGTTAGGGTATCAACAGTTTGGCACTTAGAGGAATACCGGTATATTTCTTTTAGCTATTATCGTTTTTTTTACCTATAGTAAAATGTTGTTTATTTGGCTGACTGCTTTTTTAGTTTCTTTTTTGTTTTTTTATTTAATTGTTTTGCTTGATGTTTTTATCAGGTGCGGTGACCGTGCCCCTTTCTACAATCTTTTTCATGTACGTAACCTTAAAAAATTTGAGTATGTTTCACTAGGGTGACCATACGTCCTCTTTTTGGAGGACATGTCCTCCTTTTTGGTAAAAAGTAATTGGTCCTCCGAGGATGTTTAAAAATGTCTTTTTTGTCCTCTTTTTCAATAAAAACTAATTTGGTCATTATAAGTCGTTCAAAAATTCCCTCTTTACGTTTACTCTGTGATTAAAAAATTATGTCACTGCATATTAGTTCAAATGATAATAAGTTTAACTGGTAAGGAATGATAAAAGGGAGTTTCCTAACGGTTTATCTCAGACTGACTGTGACTTTAGGTTTGGAAGAGTAAGATTACATGGAAAACGGTAGCCTACAAATACCGGTAAGTTTCCAAACTGCATTTCTTGTATTTTACGCAGTGGAGATACAGAGATAAATTTTGCTTTGTTGTTCTGGTCGATTGACCAAATATCAAAGAAACCATTTCGGTACACATTTATTTTAGTTTAAAAAATCAAACAATATTTTCAGTTGAACTGTTTGTAATTATTGTTACGTTCACTGAACCGAATAATACTTTCTATGACATCATAATGTGTGGTTCAACCATAATCGATTGCCGGCCATTCGCCTCGTGGCAGGCAAGCTTATTGCAGCAGCTAGATTGTTTGTTTTAGCCTAATTGATTTAAGGGTTAGGTTAGCTATTAAGTTAATTTGTGGTTTTCTTTAGACAAAGTAATATCGAATTTAACGGCATGTATGCAAACGGCATATGTAAGCAAGTATTCAATAGTTGGTTTTAATTTCATTTAAGTGGTAACTGTTGGACTGACGTTGAACTGTTGTTAAACTCTGAATAAAGCTTCAAGCCTAGTTAAAATTCCTTCCTGTCTTTTTCGAGTAGGATCGCTCGCCGCTGCTGTGGCGTTCCTTACATTAAATTCGTTTCTCTAAGTGGAAGGACTAACGGAGTTCTTATTCTTCAACGAAAAGAAGCAATAGAGAAAGCTACGACAAGCATTTTCGATTGGATTAATATACACTATACAAACGGACTACTGTTGTGATTTACACTTCTGCAAAGCGATTATTGATTTGAGTCAACTTGCTTCGGGCTGGTAATTGAATCTAATTGTCACGGAGTTGCCAGTATTCTTTCGTCGATCGATTTCGGGATTCAGACGGAGATTCAGGTCAGTGTCGTTCGTGTTTTAGGCTATACCACTAGCTACTCTAGGTGTTACGCTGACTCGGGGGCAGTGTATGCAAATCATTTCGGAGGTACATTTTTATTTGTTGAAATCTATAGCTTGTAGGCTACCAGAAACTACGGGTTACCATACTCTCAGCTTACAGTTTAGTGCTTGGGGAACAAACTATTTTCTCATTGAATTGGTATTTACCATTACTTTCTTCAACCTTGCCTTGAGATATGAACACGTCTTCTGGAGACAGTTTCTCGAAGGGCACGGAAGCTGTCATTGTGGCAGTGGACGAAATTAGGGCTTCATGGGTGGACAACCCGGCAGTGCCACCATCGGAAAATCACCGCTGCTTATTTAGGTATGCTGAAGAATTGAAGGTAATGCAAGTGAATTTGCGTGAGTACGCATACAGTGACAATGCTAATGATCACGAAGTAGTGAAAGCTGTTTTTGATTACATAATTAGGGCGCATGGGGTGTATGTCAGTGCCCTCTACTCTTGGATAGAAGAGGCGACCAAAAAAGAAAGCGATGGGGCATCCATTGCTGCCCTGCCCAGGGTTCGGAAACTGCTTTCCGCGTATGATCCTCTGGTAAAGGACAAGCTCAGACGCTATTATAACTTTGCAATTATGGATCCAGTAGAACGTACTAATGCCTTGTTAAGACGTTCTGCATCAGACGCAAAATCACAGTTGAGTTTTGCGTCGCAAAGCGCTATAGATGAACTTCTTAAAAAGCACAACGAAGAAGTTGCTTGCATAAGCGACCAACTCGTTGATGCAAAATTAAATGCTGAAATTGCTCAGCAAAGAGCTTCCGCCACAGAAGTAGAAGCTCAACAGGCCTTGCGGTGTGCAAAAGCTGAACAAGAAAAAACAGAGGCTGTCTTGAGAGAGAAGGCTGAAGTTGTCAAACAAAATCGCCACTTAGAAAGGGAGTTAAGGAAATTACAAGATTTGACTAGGGAAAGAATGTTTCCAGATGCTGCTGATGTTGACATGATGCCACGGGAACAAACAGAACCTGACAGCATGTTAGAGGATGGGTGCAGAAGTCAAAATGGGGCTCAGCAAGACCATCGCAGAACCGGGGCGGAATCGTTTGTTCACACTAAGGATTGTTCTGTTGGAAAAATATCAGCAGCTCCTCAAAGTCAAAACTCTAGCGATTGCTCACAGGAGGTTTTTAAAACTTATCTCGAACATCAAAACCGCAACGAGTACATAACTCTTGCTTCTCAAATTGGGTACGATGGGCACAACATTGCCTATGTATTCTATGAAAATCAAATCCGTAAGCTCATGGAAGAAAGTCCATGTGCGGACAAGCGTCTGGAAGTTCTGCGCGCTTCTTGCATAGGGCAGCCCCGTGAAATGATCGACCTGTTTTTTGGGCCCATGAGAAACATGCCTACCTTTCAGCGTATTGAAAGGGCATTGGATCGGCTGCGCGAAAGGTTTGGTGTGTCTGGTGGGTTTGTTACAGAGCCAGAGGTTGTCAATATACGGACTGGCCCCAGAATTGTGCATACAATAGCTTCATTGAAATCCTTTAATGAAAGTCTCAACACTTTAGAGGTATTTGCACACGCCCACAATGAGCTTGAAAAATTAGGCGATCAATTGCTGATGGAAGTAGCTGGGCGCCTCCCAGATGTTCTAAAAAGACGCTATCTTGATTTCCTGGTTCAATATGAGATGGATTTGAATAGACCCGGTTTCACTGCTCTACGTAAATTTGTTGTGCGTGAATTACGGATAATGACCTCAGAATACGGTCAGGGCTTCTTCAGGTCTTATGAAAAAGAGAGGTTTTGTGAACCTGTTTCTGGTAATAATGTGCAAGTTAATAAGGTAGATACCAAATCTGGTAAATTTGGTAGAAGAAACCTCGAACGTGGTTGCACCAGGACTAGAACTAACAGCTTGCAGATGGCTGTGCGAGCACAGGGTGATGGCATCTTGGAAGGAGAGTCACAGAGCGCTACTGGTGGCACCGGAAAAGCATGTGAAGACTGACCAAGCTGCTGCATACATCCCCTGTCAAAACATAAGACTGCAGACTGTCGATCGCTCCTAGACATGGGAGTCGAAGACCGGCGAAGGATGGTTAGAGACAAAGGCCTATGTTATTTTTGTTTTGGACATCATCTAGCCAGAAACTGTGAAGCCAAACAATATTGCAATAAGTGCCAGGGACGGCACTCGGTATTGTTACACCTGGAGGCGCAACCCAACCAGGAAGATGTTTCCGAGGGCTCAGCACACATCAGCCACATCAATGCAGTGGAGACCAAAATAAACAGGGAGTTTGTAGACTCAGATTGTCCTGCATCGGTACCATTGATAGTGTTAAAGGCAGTAAAAACAAACAGTAAACCAGAAACTTCAATACCATTTTATGCCCTTCTCGACACTGGTGCTGACAGCAGCATCTGCACTAAAGAGTTGGCAGAGGAATTATTTGGATGGAAACCTAAAGAGAGGGTTAGCATTCAGTTTTTGGAGGAAACTCCTAAAAGCTGCCCATGCATGAAGAAATCCTTGTGTCTCAAACACGGTGACGAAACACTTGTCAAATTGGACAAGGTAACGTTTATAGACAAAACACTGCCATATAAAGAATGCGTTCCGGCAAAGAAGAGTTTGAACGACATGATTTGCCACAAGGATGTTTTCCAGTTCTTCCAGGAAGAAGAAGAATAGATATGATCTTGGGAACTAAGGACATGCGACGATTTAGACTATGGGAAACGTGTTCATGGAAAGAAAGCCTTTCGTGGGAACCTTTAATCGGAGAACATCCACTGGGACCAATCTACTGGGGTGTGAAGATAAATGAGTGTAAGAGCCAACAAATCTGCACAGCTCATCTGATCAATGAAACCCCTCATTATTTGAATCAGGTTTTGGAAATTGTATCCGCCGAGCATAACATCTCGGTTGACAAATGTGCAGAATATGTGCCTACACTTTTGCAAGACATCTCTTGCTACTACCAAGACCAATTAATTTTGGAACCCAATAGTGAGGAAATGGTAATGAGCAAAGAGGACAAAATGGTGCTCAATTTCTATCAAGAAAACTTGAAAGAGACATTTGATGACAATGGACACAGGCGATTACAACTGAAGTTGCCTTGGAGGCCGGGCTGCCCTCATACAGTCCCAGAAAGTCTGCATATTGCCAAGCGGCGACTCAAGGGTCAGCAGAAGAAGCTTGCTAATCATCCTGAGAGAGCGTTTAAATACAAAGAAACGTTTGAGAAAATGAAAGCGGAAGGTCATGCTGAACCAGTTAAGGAAACTGGATGGATTCCAAAAGTACCGATTACTCGAGACAAAACTAGGCTGCTTTTGCTGAAGATGGCGCAGCAAGAAACCTGTGGGAAAATAATTGAAAAAATGGAAACCAAGCTAATCTCGTTTGAACAGGCTGTTCAAACACTTCCGACACAAGACCGCCCCCATTACTGGACGCAGTTGTATAAGTATGTGCCCTTTCTGGACGACCATGGCTTGCTAAGAATAGGAGGGAGGTTACAAAACTCTAATCTGGGTTATCATTTCAAGCACCCCATATCTTCTCCCTCACCGGCACTGGGTGACTGAACTGTACATTTGCAAAACACATAGTGACAGTGGACATTTCGGGCCTGATTTAGTTTTTGGGGTTTTGCAACAAGATAAAGGGTTGTGGCCAATAGGAGGCACTGGTACAATTAGACATTATACTAAAGACTGTATTGGGTGTATTGTTAGACGACAAATTAAGGGCAATCAATTGATGGCACCGCTTCCCGCTTATAGATTGAAACCCTTTGCTCACGTTTTCGCATACACTGCTTCTGATTTTGCGGGCCCCTTTTGCATAGTGGTAGGCCGAAGCACAGTTCGTCGCTGGCTATGTGTCTTTGTTTGTCTTACCACCACAGCCATTCGGATCGAACTAGTTGCTGATTTAACAACTTCGGCCTTTCTAAATGCTTTCCGCAGATTTCTCTGCTCGACGGGATTTCGAACTAAGTTCATGAGGACGGACAATGGGACGAATTATGTCGGAGCAAATAACGTTTTGAAGAGGGAGGTCCAAACCTCACTTGCTCAACTTCAACCCTCCAAATATGCACAAAACAAAATGGATGAATGGGAGGTAGAATGGGAATTTGGCCCTCCTGAAGCTTCCCATCATGGCGGAATATACGAGCGGCAAATACGAACTATACGGAAAGCGTTGGCGGCTCTACCTGATCTGCACACTCGCAGCCCCACTGAAGATAATTTATTGACTTGTTTCAAAATGGCAGAGTACATAATCAACTGTCGCCCTCTCACCAAGTCCCCGTCTGATGATGGTCTACCTCCACTAAGACCTATCGACTTGATGGTAGGAGCTCTAGACCCAAGAAAAAACTGTGCCCCACCTGCCACATCCTCGCCCAGAGATGAACTTCGTCGAGGACACCGGTTCACCAAAAGAATTGCAGAATTATGGTGGGACCGATGGCTAAAGACCTAGGTCTCCGAATTGCAGCAGCGCAAAAAATGGCGACAAGAAACTAGAGACTTTCAAGTGGGTGATCTTGTGATCTTGTGCCACGAAGATCCACCACGATTTCTTGAATATCCGTACGGTGTGCTTACCAGTGTCAACAAAGGGACTGACGGCCATCTACGGTCGGTTGTCGCACGCATGAGCGACGGGAAACTCAAGCAGAGAGACATTGGCAAAATTGCACTGGTGGCCCCGGACGGTTGAAATTGTAATAGGCTGAACTCTTCAGTGTGTTTTTTCGACTGTTGGGGCGTTTGTTCTTTTATTTTGTGAATATTATGGGGTGCAGTTCACTGGTAATTGAAAAAAAATCTTCTTGAGAAGCTTTTGGGGGGGAGTGTTACGTTCACTGAACCGAATAATACTTTCTATGACATCATAATGTGTGGTTCAACCATAATCGATTGCCGGCCATTCGCCTCGTGGCAGGCAAGCTTATTGCAGCAGCTAGATTGTTTGTTTTAGCCTAATTGATTTAAGGGTTAGGTTAGCTATTAAGTTAATTTGTGGTTTTCTTTAGACAAAGTAATATCGAATTTAACGGCATGTATGCAAACGGCATATGTAAGCAAGTATTCAATAGTTGGTTTTAATTTCATTTAAGTGGTAACTGTTGGACTGACGTTGAACTGTTGTTAAACTCTGAATAAAGCTTCAAGCCTAGTTAAAATTCCTTCCTGTCTTTTTCGAGTAGGATCGCTCGCCGCTGCTGTGGCGTTTCTTACAATTATCATTGCTGTGATTTTTGAAAAATATAACAAAAAACTAAAAAATAAATGCGGTATGCCAAAAAGAAAATCAAAGTTTACTGAAGAGTTTCAACAGAAGTATCCATTTTTTAGAAAAGGATGAGATGAGTTCGAAGCAGAATACATTACTTGTGGCTACGGGACTATTTGTTTCTGTATCAAATAAAGGCAAACCTAGCCTAGACATGCATGCAAACAATTCAAAGCATAAAAAAGCTGTCTGATTTACATTTTTTTGTTCATTTGCATAATAAAATTCAAAAATAAACTGCTGTATTTGTATTAATTATCAAAATATAATTATCAAAAGCTGTCAGTGTCCAACAAATGTCCAGAAAAATTTTCCCAGCCTTGCAGAACAACTTGTAGGACTGATAATAATTATTATCAAAAAATATCCTGCTTTTTGGTAATGAAAATATGGTCACCATAGTTTAACGTTAATTCGTTTCGTCACCTGCATTTCTTTTTAGCTCATTGTTTTTATCTGATTGTCGAGTTTTATGTGTTGAAAAAAGCAGAAGCAAAATAAATTGTCAACTACAAAAAAAAAGGATTTTTTCGTGATTTTCAGCTCCTACAAAGTTTCTAATTTTCTGCTGCTTTGAGACTAAAGTTGCTATTTAGCCTAGCCTGATACAAGTAAAGAGAGTAGAAAGTGATTTCTTAAAGGAAGGGTTTGAGTGAGGAGTCGGACACTGGCTATGTTGTTAATTTAAATACAATAAAATTTGATTAAACACGATATTAAATGATACTCAGTGAATTTTATTAAAATTACGTGAAGGCTATGTAGATTTGTATACAAGCAAAGCTAAGGCTTTAACAATTAAGAAGCTTTGACAGTTGTGAATGTATCAGTACTGCCCAACCTTTTACAAAGAAATTAATCTGAAATTCTACTTGATGGATTTTGACTAAAAATTTTCGCTTTCCCGTAGAGCCTTTTGGTAAAGCATTGTACCTAATTTGCTAGATTTAACGTAGGTGAATTGTGCTTTGAACCAGCTGTTGATTAAGATTATGTTGCAGAGATTGGAGGTGGTAGAATAAGGTAGCAAAATAAATTTTTAACAATTTGGACATGTCGAATGCAACTTTAGATCAGGTTTGTAATTATGTCATATGAAATTGTTATCTGCTGTCAATGGCATTTTAGTCTTGTGCTCTGTTTTGCCATAGACAGTTACTGTAACTTTAAGGTAGTGGCTATTTTGCCGTCGACGGCAATTTACCCTCAGAGACTGTTTTGCCGTGAGTTATTTGTGATTGGTCAATCTTAATGACGTACTAAACATGTGACTTTTGGTCATTTCTGATTGGTCAATTTTAAAAACCAATTAAAAAAATTTTGCACCCCCAGGTCTCTATCCCCCACCCTGTACACTCCTTCCAATGTACACTGCCCCGTACATTTACATACCGGACCTGCCTCTTTGGTGTACACTGCCTTTCTTTTAATGCCCTGCCAGCTGAGATTCAAACCCGCAACCACGGTATCTCAAGACCAGTGCACTATCCACTACACCACAGTGTCACTGGTGTAATTATAGCAAATATGGCTATAGAAACACTTGTGAATGATTGCGGCAAAATAGATTCCAAGGGCAAATTGCCATCAACGGTGAAATAGCCACTGCCTAATTATAAACAAGCACAATTGCAGTATTGCACTAAATGATGCTGTGGTATAGTGCATAGTATTGCTGTCTACGCATGTGTTAGTGATAGGTTCAATGCTTTGCATTGGGAAGGGTACTTCAACAAAGGCAGTGTGCATTGGTGGAGGACTGGGTATGCAAAGATATGAGGTGGTGTACACTGGGGATTAAATTTTGTCAAGTCACAATTGTGTTTAATGCTTCATAGGATTTGACCAATCATAAACAATCAAAATGAGTATTTTGAAATGTCATCAAAATTGACTAAATACAAATGTTCTACAGCGAAATAGATTCCAAAGGTTAATGGCAAAATAGCCACTGCCTAAATTACATGCCTATTTTTTATAATTTTGCTCACAGCTAGGCAGTTTGTGGCAATTCTTTATAGCTCAACATAATTTGCAAGACGTTTAAATAAATCAAGTGCTGCACAACTTTTGCAAAGTAGAGTAGATATTCAAGTGATTGAAGTGCAGCTTAAGTTAAGCAAGCAGATTTGTTGTGTGATTAAAACACAATGCAAGATGACAATAGATTAAAACATAGAATTCCATGTAAACTTTTCCAGAAAATTTGATATTACTACTAGGCAAAATTTAACTGGCATGATGGTGTTGCGATTAAGAGCGTCTGCTTTGCAGTCAGTAGACCTGGGTTGTATTCCCCTTGTTGAGTCATACCAAAAGACTTTAAAAATTGGTATTCTCAGAGTCCCTGTTTGGTGCTTGGCATTTAGGGGAGTTTGTGGCAAACAAGCCAGCAAATTTGCTTGTTGTGTCATTGGGCAAGGCACTTAACAGGATGCCCCCATCTTTATACGGAAGGCAGGTGGCTCAGATGCTTCAGAAATCGTATGCAGAAGGCAATGGCAAAATACTGTGGTATTCTGCCAAGAAAACGTAATGAACATAGTTCATGAAGTCACCAGGAGTTGACATTGACTTGATGGACAAAACAAAATTGGGCAGAAATTTAACAATTTGCAGATCTGTGTCGTGGTTGAAGTTAAAGTCAGGTTGAAGTTATGGTTAGGATTGGAGCTGGGGTTAATTGGGGTTAGGGTTAGACTGTAAAATTGGTGCATTTTAAAAGTATCCTGTAAGATGCACATTGATGGTTCTTTGTGCAGAAAAGCATAGCACAGCATGCATGCTTCTTTTGTACGTTAGGGTATACTGATGTAATCCAGGACAAACTGTTACTTTTCAACTTTTATGTACTACTTTTGCAATTGCAACTTTGATCTACGCACTTATTTTAAGCGTTTGCACATTTATTTACCACTCAGCAACATTCAATGTTTCAGTAATTTTTGGATTCGGAAATATGGATTCTTAAATTGTGCAGATCTGTCATCACTATTTACCCCATTAATGGGGCAATGCGGATTGTGGTTAAACAGCCTAAAAATATAGAGGATCTGCTGTCACAATTTACCCCATGAGTGGGGCAATGTGGTTTATGGTTAAGCAGCCTGAAAATGTTGAGGGTAATTAAAGAAAATGTTGTAATAGTTGAAGATTCTGGTTTGACCTGCAAGTTGATCCATTCTAAATGCATGCTAATCCATAGCCTAATTCGTAGTCATTCTTATTGGTTACAGTTAACAGCATCACTGCATGTGTGGAGAAGCAAAACTAGCCTAATTGAAGTTGCAAAAAATTGTTTAGAATTATGCAAGGTTATAGTTGAATTAATATGTAATAATGTTGTTCAGTTATTTACAAGTTGATTCTGCCATTTCAAATAGAAATCAATATTAACAACAATACGGTTAAAATTTGAAATGGTTGGCATAATTAAGTATGGTCATGCACACCCAATTATGCTCTGAAGAAAGCAACCGAGTAGGCAGCTGCATAGCACATGATCATTCATCCATTACTTGCCAGACAGAAAAATTGAAAGTTCGGGTTGCCAATTTTGTAGGGCTAATGACAGTAAATGTAATGGCACTGTAATATTAGTGAATGTTTAACATTGTGGTGGGCAGCCTCAAAGGTTAAAGTAGTCTAAATCAATCACGATTATTTAGACAAAATTTTGATGAAGCTTTTGAATCCTCAGTCTGGATTTCTGTTGCTGACTGATATATTGCAGCCCAGCTCTTCAACCTAGCTACCTAAACTTTCAAGTTCAGTTTTCTATTTGGCAAGTAACGCATGAATATGCATGTGCGAAATCTGTGTCCACGCAGTTGCTTTCTCTAAAAGAGTGATTGAACGTTAGCAATCACTTTCAGTTGTTTCAGTCATTTCTGTCTTTTATCCTCTGTTATTACCTCAAAAATACTGTAGCGAACAAGGAGCATTTTGGCATAAGTAATCTAAGAGTAATTTACTTCAAAATTTTTACACTGCTGATGCATGTGCTCATAAAAAATATAAAGCAGTTTGCAAGTGCACTTTGAATATTATTGGGAAGTGATAAATACGCAAGAAAATCACTCTCAGAATAACGTTGAAATTTGCGTCTTAAGGATATTTTCATAAGATGACTTAAAAATAATATATTAAGGTTATTTAATAATTGCTTCTAAATCATTGTGTGTGAGGTTGAAAATTTTTTGTTTTTTGAAAATCAAGGTATCATAATAAATATTTTTTTTAAAGCATTCTAAAGGGCAAGGAGTTCGTCCAAGAATGCAGAATGGGCTTGAACAAAAAAATCCAGGAGTTCAGGATGAGTTTGACTCTTCATATATGCATCCAACTAATGTAAATCAGGTATTAAATCAGTATTATGATATACCACAGTTTATTGTAAACATGTTTAAGATTTTAGGTAATCGTTGTTTATTTGGTTTTTCTGCATATAATTCTAAAATGTTTGATTGAGAATTATTTGTTAGGATGTGGCAAATAGTTATTTTGCTGGCAGTGGCATTTTGCCCTTCAAAGCTATTTTGTCATTAAACCTTCTTGATATGTCAATTAGTTATTGCTTGGTCACATGACTAACTCTAGTCAGTATAACTTCAAAACTCAAGGGAAGCTGTCAAATGGCGGCCACTTCCTGTAGCTGTATGCAACAGCTAGACCTTGAGGCTGCGGCCTAGCTGCTAGTGGTCTTTAGAAAAGCTAAAATGTTGCAGATGTTACCAGCAAACGACATAAACAAATTTAAGTTTGCCTTTATTTTTGATGTGTAGATAAAGATTCGATTCAGTTTTTCTTCTGAATAATAAAGTTAAAGCGGTAAGAGCTGGTCATGTGATCTGCCATTGGGAATTTCTATGCTGAGTGAAAACTGTTGCCAATTAACCTACACCAATCAGTGTTGTTCAAGGATAAAATGCCTTCGGCGGAAAATTGGCCACTTTTTACTCTGTACACTTAAGCTATATTGCATTTCATACTTTTCTAGTCATATAGCACTTATTTTTATTTTTATTTGCTAAGAATTTACAATAGGTTGTATATTGTGCTAAAAAGGCTGACGACCTCTTCCGCATTGAAGGCAAATTGTAAACCTATATTGCACAAAGGGCTTCCATACTATTATTAAGAAGTATTTTAAAACAATAATCAAATTACAAGAATGCAGCAAGTTACAGACAAAAAGTTAATTATTGAGACCCTTAATTTCAACTTACATTTATAGTGAGATTTGCGAAAACAAAAGTGGTGGTGGAAGAAGCGGTAGGCCTACACAAAAGCTTATTGAAATCCTTGAATCATCCTGAAAAATGTGCTAAACTGTTAATAATTTTCATATTGTATAAATTTGCAAGCTCATTTAAACTGTACTTCAATAAAAAGTCTGTTATATGTAATTCCCGCGTTTTTGTGGATTTGGATGTGTTGATTTAGTGTATGTCTACCCTTTACACTCGCTTTCGATCTAGACTTTGCTGGAACCACGCAGCACAATCAATTGCGGATGCCTTTGGCAGGTATTTGTGTTGCCTTCATGAAGTATTCAAATTCGAGACCATTTGTTCCAAAGTCCGAAACAATTACCACTACACCATGAGTTGCTGTACTTGAATAATGTGTTCATATATTTTAATGGTGCATGCGACCCTGCTAGTTGTGGGTTGAGAATCGTTGATTGACATTATACACTCGACCGCCTCTGTTTTTCATACCTTGGTGTTTTTATGTCAATACTTTTTAAGCGTTAATTTTGTGCGGTTTTGGGCATTTACGTATTCTAAGGTGACGTCTGTAATGTACAGCCTAATGAGTCTATGCAAAGGCGGGTTAGACAATGCATCTATGTTATGATTGCACATGATCATTAACAATTTTTCTGGAAACATTATTTATACTATCTGAACATTTATATTTTTTTTAGTTTCCTTAAAGCTAAAACTTTTTTGTTAATTTGTAGCATTATGGAATGGCACAATCCACTGATTCTTTTATGCCAAGTTACTATGGTCAAATGGCATATCCTTACATGGGAGGAACTGAGTGGTCTTCTGGAAGTGATTCGATGCCATATGTTGGCTATGGTGCAGAAGCTCAGCAACCTAATTTCTTACCTGATGCAGTATTTGGTCCTCAGCCAGGCCCTACTCCGGTGATATTTTGTAGCATCATAGTTGTCATTTGCCCAACTACCATTACCATTTTGTTTATCTGAACTACCCTGTCAAGTCATGTCGGTTTAGAGAGTTGATATTCAAGTGTTTAAAAAGTTTTTTTGTAATTTTGAAAATACCAAGAAAGAAATCCGCTCCTTGCTGCTTAGTCTCATGTAAAGGGCTTTTGATCGTTATAGTTCAGATAGAGAAGGTGTAGACTGTATTATCGTAGCTTGCTTTTCACTACTTCACTTACACACATATTTATTTCAATAGCTACATTATAGAGAGCTATTCTATTCTTACTAATATAACGTTTTAACATTTTTTGCTGCTTATTCGAACACTTGGTTACTTGCTGTAGATATAAGCATTAGAACTATTCCAAGACTAATTTTAGTTGCTGCATTGGACATTGACCGTTTGTGAATGGTTGGCTTTTTTATTGCAACTAAAGACAATTAATTGTGTTGCTTGTACCTTTGTCAGTTTTAGCTCTATGCTTGTTTACATCTCTTTGTTTCTACGTAAAAAAGTGTGTTGAAAAATGCTTTTTACAATTTATTCGTAATCTGGCCATTATTTTTTCCAGACCTACTACAACCAACCCTACAACTACTTTCCCAATAACGAATTTAGCCCATGGGCGACGTCAAATACTGGTCCCGGTGGTGGCATGCCTGACAATACTGTAACCGGTTTTGGCCAACAAAGTGCTGCCCCTGCAGCAGCCCCTTATAATGGAGACTATTATTCCATGATGCCTGCTTCTCATGACTATTTAAGTGGCAACGATATGCTGTCATCTACAAATGCAAATGTGGTTGGACAAAGTGCTCCTGGGACTGCTATGCCAGTTATATCAAGTGGTGATGCTTCTTCAAAACTGCCTACCGGTGTTGGAACAAATGGTATTAAAATGGTGGAGCAAGGAATACAGAACTTAGGGTTGGGAGTTACATCAATTGCTGCTGATCCAACTAAACAACCGGTGCAACAAAACGTAACTTTGCCGCTAGCTGGTGCAGGTGGCGGATCGTCGGCTTCGTCCCAAAGCATTATATTACCTGGTTCATCAATGCCAGTCGAACTCGGTCAAAGTGGAACTGTTAGCAGTGGAAGCAACACTATGCCTGGATCAAATGCCCCGAAGCCTGTATCATGGGCTGCAATTGCTTCAAAGCCTGCCAAGCCTCAGCCGAAGCCTAAATCGAAACCGGCTGGTCAAGGATTGCCTCCGCCTATAAAACATAACATGGATATTGGCACTTGGGACGGAGGGTTACCTTCCGCTAATAAAGGACCTGTGCGGGGAGCGATGCCAGATCAATCTAGCGCGCCACAACGCTGGTCAGCACCACGCCAAGGTGGAGGTTCTCGCTATGGGTCAGTAATAATTTATATAGTTGAATAGCATATTTAGATCTTCTGTCTTGTAAACAATGGAGAAGCAATATAAAATTTATGATGAGCTTGCAGTTATGAAAGTAGCTACTACCAGTGTTCCCTGTAAACGCGAATTTGCGAAGTTATGTCCGGCGGGTTCACTGTTAAATTTAACAGTGGTTAGAAAAGATCTTGCGGTTTTTGGTAGCTTTTTCAGTTCGCTAAAATTTTTGCTTGCAAAATTTTCAACCGAAAGGAATCCAAGCTCGGACCGACGCTTTTTCAGAACATTGCTACGTCTCTCGGCTGTGACGCAACAGCGAGTGACGGCGACTAGAAATATCGCGAACGCCATGCCACCTTTTTTTTTATTACCGGCAATATTATTACTAATTATCTCTCAAGTAATTAGATTTTCCTAAAGTAAGGTCAAATTTTTTTTCTTTACTTTTCCCCAGCCAGTTTCAATCGTAGCTAAAGAGCAGCAGTAGCAAGCAGCTTTCAAACTTCAGTTTTAACTCAAGGCATCATTTTTTGAAGGAAGTTTGAATGTGGAATTGGTTAAATTCTATGCTTTCTTTACGTTTCAACACCAACTTCAATTGTGCTTGTTAAGATTAAAAAAAAAGCACATACCTCTCGGTTTCAGTTTAACACAAAAAACAACATTTTTGAGAAAATGGTTAAGTTTTTGTACATTTGTACTTCTCTCACTTGCCATTTATGAAAATTAAAGTTAAAAAAATATGACTTATAACCAATTTTAGTTTTAAATCTCTAGAAATATTTTTTTTAATAAAATGTAGCTGACAGATATGTGCTACGATAGCTTGCCAGTCATGTCTGAAATAAGCCTTAAAACGTGAAGAAAAAAATGTAAATTGTAGTTTATTTTCAGTTTAACACGTTTTCTGTAGAAATCTTGCCATTTTTATTTTAATTGCTTGAAAGACAATTTGTAATGCAAAAAAATTGGCGTATGACGTAAATGGGATTTAGAAAACAACCGTTCGCAGCTGACCATTTTAATTTTCATTTGGTTCAACATTAAGGTGTATTATCCAATCTCGTTTACCAGTTAAAGAAAAATTACTAAATAGTTTAAACTAACGGAAACTCGTGCAATGCGTAAAAAACCTTTTGTGCACGTTGTAATTGTGCGAGCCCGGCTTTTGCAATTTGTTACATTTACCAGTGTACAGTGGCATCGGGTAAAGTAGGTGGGGACCTCTAAAAAATTTTTCCGCAAACGCATTAAAACTATGTGGTTTTAAATCAAGAATAGACTAATATTTTTTGCAGTCAGCACCTCTCAGTAAAACTCTGTAGTTTTATGTGCAGTGACAAATATTAACTGTTCAATTTTTTCACTACACTTGAAAGCTGCCTTTACCAAACCCGCGAATATCCGCGTCCACGAATTTTCCTTTTTCCTTCGGTCAATTTTCGAAAGCTTTTTACAAAGATAAAATTTTACCTGTCAAATCTTGCGACTTCTTTTCACGGATTCACTAAATAGTTTATTAAAACTCAATAAGAGCGAAACAAATATTTACCTAGCTATGTTACCGCCACTATCAAGGAGGGTTTAGTGAAGACGTTTCAGAAGTGTCTCGGACCTACCATTACTTTAAATAGTGTTCGTAACGTATTTTATTGGGGCAAAACAAAACGAAATTTTGCTAGAAAGAACAGTTCGAAACAAAACAAAATTTCGTTCCGAAATTTTTCCATCGTCACTCATCTGTGTTATCGTCCTCCCTCGTTGAATCATGGGACGATGGTAAATGGCCGCTTGGTGCGTTCAGTGCGGCTCGCGTGTAAAGCGTGTTCGTCACACGGGATGAGTCCAACCTTTCGCGGTTTGGTTTCGAGCGCTTAACGAAACGAAATTGCTTGGATTTCGAAACAAAAACAAAATTCTTCACTAAGGAAGTTAATTTTAAACGAAGCGAATTTAAAACAAAGCAATTTTGCGTCGAAATAAAAGAAATTTCGAAATGTTTTGTTTCGAACACCCCTAATTACTTTTGCCGCAATATGTAGCCAATTAAAGACGATTCGCTGTTTTTTGGCACCTGGGACAAAACTTCCTAAAAACTAACCCAATTATTTTTCTGCGTGGTTTGTCAAATTAGTTGACAAGACCCCGGTGAAATTTGTTATCGTTCATCAATAACATTGATTTGCGCTTTACGAAGAAAGCAAGACGCACATACTATTACTGCTACATCGTACCAAAATCTTAATTTTCTTCTTTCAAGTTGCGCGGCTTTGGCCATCAAATACTTTCGATTATAGATCTAAAGGTTACTTGCAATTACGAAACCCTATTGTTGAACTGATTGCGATAGAGAAGTGTAAGTTGTTTATTTACCATAATCAAGCAACTATTAAAGTTCGCTTGTAATTTTTGTTCTGTCGTAGTCGTGGTAAACCTACCTAGCATCACGTTGTTTGATAAAAGCCATATTTCTCGGGCGTCGGCAAAGGATTAATCTTGTATACACAGATTGTTAAACTGTTATTCTCTAAAACGCTGACAAATCACTGTTGCAAATCTCTGATAAATAAACTTATCAAAGAGAAATAGCAAGGTATTTCGCGTCGCCGGCGCTTTTAAGTAACCGATAGGCTATCTATTTGTAAGCATTTGGGGGCTGACATAATCATGCGCACTGTCACACTTTTGCCTCTCCTTCCGCTGCAGATTTTGAAAACTCGGCGCTTACGCCCATAAAGTTGTTGTTCGGACTTGTTTTTAGGTCATCTTCGAAGGTCTTTGACGCGCACTTCACTCGGGTCCGTGCTGCGAAAGATGTAGCAAAATAAACAAGATGCAACTAGTAGGCTGGCGTCTTGATCGGATTAAAAAATAAAGCTCATTCGTGACAGATGATCGCGTAAATAGAGATCTTCAATCGTTGGACCATGGTCTTCACTGGGCCAGTACTTTATTTAGCCTTCATATCGAGGAAAATGCGAAAGCTTTCTTGACGGCTTGTTTTTTGCAAATTATTTGGACAACACCCTTGAAATTTACTTCAATAATTTTTTTGAGGTCGCTTGTAAAAATAGAAAAATATACAATCGGGGCGCATGCTTCCGTGCATTTTGAAATTGTCCGACATGCCCAAAACGATTGAAAAATGCTGAACTAGATAAAGAGTGTCATAATCGAACAAAATACGTCTGAGGGAAAAACAAAAGGTGCAGTTATACTCAAACCAACGTTGTGGGTAAACTTTGCGGCGTGCACGTTAGTGTCTACACGGAATACATAGCCGTAAGGTACCGCCAGTATCAATTTTTACACCTTCAAAATAAGTTGCTAAGGCTGGTGTTACGGTTTGTTCAGCCATGTCCGGCGGTTTTCGTACATTTGCTAGCAATTTTGCGCTTGCATTAGCGGTTATGCACTTACTAAAGCCTTAGAGGGAACACTGAGCTAGACCAGTAGTGGTTGCATGTTGTTATGGCGTCTAGAGTCGCTACCTGCTCAGGTCATTGACGCCCGTTGCAAGCTTTTTTGATCATGACTGAGTAAACTCGTTTCATGTTTCACATTACTCCCATAACTGAGCGTCAAGCAAGAGCTCTGTTAATACCATTTTTGAAGCTCCTGGTGTGACTTGGCAAGGATATTAAACCCAGGTCTACCGACTGCGAAGCCAACGCTCTTGCCATTACACCACCGCCCGCGTCAGTTGATGGTCATGATAATTACCTCCTTCATGCTTGAGGTACAGGCATAACGTGGAACGATTCATCTACTACGCAAATTCAACCAAACTGGGAAAGACATACCGATTGGATCACGGAAACAGCGGAATAAATTTTGAACTATTTGTGATCTAGATTGGTAGCCTAATCACGAGCACGGTTCTCCAGCAATGATGGGCATCCAACAATTGCCTTTTACGACATTTTGTGGAAGTAGCCGCACTACTTTGATCCCGATGATGTTTTACGGTGTGAACACAAATTACTATTTCATACTGCGCTTCCATCTCATTGAAGAGTGATAAACAAAAACGCGCAGCAACTTCACTAACTTAACCCGGTGAAGCGTATGCAGTTAACGATTGTGGTTAGCTTCATAGAAACCCAAGTTCTATAGCTCTTCTACTTTTGTAAGGCCGTTTATTGCATTTACGTGCTACATGTGGATACATTGCACGAATGCTCAAAGGTTTTGCTAAGAATATTGCTGTTTCAGGTCTGGAGAAGATCAAGGCAACATGAATCAAGGTTCAGGAAACTCTTTGCCTGTGGACAATGCAAGCAACGTACTCGCAGCCCATATGAGTGCTGACGAGATAGGCAGTGCTGTGCTGAATAAGCTCAAGTCTGAGAACGATTACAATCCAAAGCGTTTGACCTTGGATGTTCGCAATGCTCGTTTCTTCGTCATAAAATCGTATTCGGAAGACGATATACATCGTTCAATCAAATACAATATTTGGTGTTCGACGGAGCACGGTAACAAGCGGCTCGACGCTGCTTTTCGCGAGCAAAAAGGACGTGGACCTGTTATTTTGTTTTATTCTGTTAATGGTTCCGGACATTTCTGCGGCGTAGCTGAAATGCTAACCCCTATTGATTACAGTAAGCGAGCCGGTGTTTGGGCTCAAGACAAATGGAAAGGTAAATTTCAAGTGAAATGGATTTATGCTAAGGACGTCCCGAACAGTTTGTTGCGACATATTCGACTTGAAAACAATGAGAACAAGCCTGTAACAAACTCGCGTGATACCCAAGAGGTACCCGCAGAAAAAGGCCGACAAGTGCTTAAAATCATTAGTAACTATAAACATCAAACGAGTATTTTTGACGATTTTTTACATTATGAGCGCAGACAGGTTGAAGAAGAAGGACAGCGGGCTAAGCGTAATAATCAGCAGGTGAGTACTGCAGACTGTTATACTGTATTTACCAACTAATGTTATGTGCACTAACGTGTTGTTAGAATAGTTCCTGATTTTGATACTTGGTTGCAGTTCATTTTTCATTAGATAAAGACGTAAAAATGTGAAAACAAGCCATTTTAGCTCTTATGTTTACGATTACATCATATTTCTTTAATTGCAGACATTGTAATTGTATTGAGACTGAGTTGATTTCTATTTGATTTTTCTTTATGTTAATAGTCACTCTATTAGTCTCTCACAGTAGTTTCAATTTTATGGTTTACTATTAAATCAGAGTGACAAGGCTAGCATCGAAAGATCGCAAGTTCAACACCAATGCGTTTATGGCGCTTTACGGTAAATTTCTCTTATTTGGCTGCGGTATTGACATTGGCGTAGCCAAAAAAACTTTGAAAGTGGCAAAAAGCCTTCAAGTGTTTCTCAATTTTGGTGGATGATCTACGATTTGTTGGACCTTTTATTCCTCTTGAAGAACGATCTTTTTGGGGCATCAACATGTACTTGAAAATAGCTTCTTACCTAGATTGGTTTCAAGAAGTTTTGCGGGAATGCTCCCTCCTGGTTTGTTTGGGACAGAACTGCACATTTCTGGCAGTATTTTGAACTTCGTTGTGGTTCTTAACTCTTAGAAGAAGAATTATAAATTTACTAATTCCTTTGTTTTATGCAGAGATCAAGAGATTATGTTAAGCGTGGCGACCGACAGACCTCACCTGCTCATGATCAAGTGAGAAATTAACCATGATTTCACGTTGTGTGATCTGTGTCTGACTGTATAAAAACCGGGATTTTATTACTTCGGCCACTAGTTTATTGCGTTGGTAATTTATTTTATGGTTATGATTTTCAAATTTTCATAATTGTGGCTCCGTTTTATTCGTTGATAGAAAGCTTTTCGTTGGTACTTACCGTAACATAATGATGACTAATTTTTGATTCTGTTGTGGTAATTTTTCCAGTGTATTCGTATATTATTTTGTTTATAGCTTGTATCATAATGTGTAACTTTAGAAAGAATGCTATTGAGGTGAGAATGCTAAAAAGGGACATGTTTTACTGATAATAACCTGTGTTTCAAAATTTAGCACAGCTTCGCTTTGACAGCTTTTCACCACTTTTTTTGGAAATGTGTTACGGAGTAAGGCAAACAATGAATGTTTTCACAATTGTTTTTATTGCATCTGCAATTCCGTTGGGCACGGCAGTAACTGCATTGGCTTTATTAACCTTTGACAAAGTGTTAAAAGATTGTGTCACGTATTTTTAAGTTAAAGAGTAAGAGAGATCCATGGCTAAGTGCGGTTTTGTACCCGGTAACGGAAATGGCCTTTGAGTTTTGAAAACAGCATTGCGCACCTTGTTCGATTGATGACATCGACTTTAATTCAATCTTTTCAATCACTTCTTTCACTTGCCTTTCCCATGTCATCAACGTTCGACCTAGCCCAGAGATCAGGAAACTAGGGTAAAATTTTTTAAAGTTTGTGATGAAGTAAGAACTTTAGTTATTTAATTCTTTGTGTTAGTTTCATTCGCAATGATATTCTTTGTTATATTTAATTTCGTTTAACTAATGGTGAAAGCGGAAAAAAATTCACAGCTTCCTGTAAATAATTTTTTTCTAACATGTTAGCCCAGTTATTCGTATTGAGTATAATTATTATGTTTTGGTACTTGAATGATAATATTTTTTTTAACGACTGTTGGGTAATATCCAAAAAGTGCCCTGACCTCTTTATCTAACGAATTCAAAATATAACGCTCTTCGCAACAAATTATCCATCCCTGATAATATGCGCGTGTCATCGCACTCCATTTGTTTCTGCTTGTCTACCTACTGTTCTAAGTTCAACATATTTCTCAGATCTTAACTATTCTTTTATCGGTTAATTTTACATCTTACATTGCTCTCTCTGTCCTCAAAATCGTCATCTCATTTTTCCTCAGCCGTGATCTCTCGCTTACGTATAGCGTTGCCGGACTTCCAAAACTCCGACGGAAACATTTTTTGCTGCAGCCTGTAATTATTCCCTTGCCACCTAATTCACCATACCCCTCCCTTTGGATCTACCACTACAAACTCGATCAAGATCAGGTTAGGGCGAGGTCACACTCCCATTTTATACCTGTTACGAATACAAATTGCAGACTGGTAACCCCACCGCCCACGAGGCGAATTGCCATTGATAGGTGCCCCGCAGTTACCTCTATATATTCTGAGTGAGCAGTTCCATGGTTTTACTCCGTGAAAAATAACGAAAGTCGCGGCTTCCACCCTAGAAATCTGGTCTAAAAGTCCAAAATCTGTTTTTGTCAGTAGGCATAGCATTTTGTGGCTTACTGCTGTGCCCTTGTTTTAAATCCATTTATCAGTAGATGTCCGCATTTTAGAACTCGTAATTGTAAAGAGCATGTAAAAGTTTTGTACGGGATTAACTTGGTAGAAAGCTTAAGTGAACGCAAAAATCCGAACTGTAATTTGTTGTGTGGTGTAATTCATATCTGCCAGGATTTCTAACTTGCATTATTTGGTAGTACAGCATCGGTAGTCGGGTACTGCACTGCAAATTCGTCTTTTTTGATGTTAGTTTAAAAAGGCTCTGTTGACGATAGGATTTATCTTTTGGATAAAAAGTTTAAAAATGCCAAAGTCATCAGTTGACGTTTGCTCCTATTTCAACGTGTATCACGTAAAAGGATCGGCAACTACAGCAAACCATATTATTTATATTCATTTTATTTTTGAAAAACTTTCGCTGTTTGCAAATGTGATGAAGTATCTGCACCTTGACCGTCTGTTTTGTGCTTTTAAGTTAATGTACAAACTATATGACTGGTCGCCTATTTTAACCAATTGAAATTGTTGTAATAATGCTTCTGCTACAAGGTCGAGTAGCGTGTAATCAAATCAAGTAAATTTTACTGGCAATGTATATTCTGTTTGATAGCAGTCTGACGCATCAAAGCTACCGGTTCATGTTTAGATTTAAGACAAGGCAGTTGCGGTGGATATGCAGTAGAATTTCTCACGAAGCGATGACATTCGTGCAATTGAAATCAGAAAATTCTTAATAGAAGCATGCAGCGGTGAAAGGACAGTGAGATTGACATGTAGATAAGTGTGCCCCTCCGTCGCTATTTTGCTGGCGTGGAGGATAAAATGATTTTTCAAGGAAGAAGAAAGGCTTGGCATGCAACCAGTTGCGATGGCAAGACTTGGGATGTGGTCGGAGACGGTGAAGAAAGGTAAACTTTCACAGCTGTTGCCTTTTGAAGAGAAAAAGTAATTTTAGAAGAAGTACGAGAGAACAACAGTATTTGAGTTACGTGCTGAGGATTTGTGGAAAAGGGTGGAGGCCGGAACTCGTCAGCAGCAGCGGTGTTTGAGAGTTCAAAGATAAAATCATAAGTTAAACAAGAAGTTACGGTTTAATGTTCCAACGGTAGCTGCAATCAATTGAAGCAAGTATGCTTGTAGACAATCAGGGTTGAGGTTTGAAACAGTTTTAAAATTGTGAGCGGTGTGCTAGAAGGTTGCGAGCAAAAACTTGGCCGATTTCAAGTTGTTTTCTAAAAAGTTTTTCGTCCAATTAACCGCTCTTGTTTAATCTTCGCCTAACAACTGCATTAAAGTCGTGATGAGTCCATTGGTAGGCCCCCTCTAAACAGCATTAGCCAGAGAGCAATCTGCCACCCTCATTGGCCCTAGATCTAAAACCGCAGAGGCTCAAAAGGAAAAAAGCGGGTTTATTTTTCTTAAAAAAAGGATTTGGCTTCAGTTTCAGTTGCCGATATTAAGAAGATAATTCGATCGCGACAATCGGTGTCTGCTGTTGCAAGCCTATGTCGAATTGAAGCTATGGAAGAGGTTAGTGGCCACAGCGAGAGAACTTTGTTAAAACTGAAGTAAAGTCAGATACTTGCGCGAGCGCCACAATGATTATATAATCACTCACAAAACCTTCATCCATCCAAATCTAGTGTACCGCAGCTTCTTTAGTCAACTCAACATTATCTTTCTTCGAGTCGTCCACAAACCTCTTCCAAGCAAAACTTTGGAGGATATCTCACTTTCTTCGACTAAGCAAATTCCACTCCCTCAGTAAGACCTGTAGTAATGTGTCAACTCTACCGTTAAGCTGGCTTCAGAAAGCAACTTGATTAAAATAACCATTTTGTTCCTTGCGACTTCCTGGTCCCTGTCGGGTGCAGCTATGTGAAATTTTCTTTTGCTTTGCACAACCGGCAGGAACCGTGGCCTACTCAAAGTGTTTATGGTGAGGACCCAGGCACGTTTTTAGTGGCCATTATGCAATCACCCTACTATGAGCTCTTTCTGAGTTGAACAGGGTTGTTTATTTCAGGAGCCTCCAAACTACAGCCCCCCAAGGCTTTTGATCCAGTCCGAGGAGCCCTTTTCATAATTGCAAAACAAATGTAGAGTTCAGCGTTTCTCACAGTGAGCCGATTGAATTTTTTCATTTTAATCGCGACTAGCATTATAGGTGACAGCGAGAAAGATTATAATCTTTTTTTTGGAGATACCATTTTTTGTGGTGACACAACACGAGCTTCGACGTTACCAACCATTACGTAATAGCAATCTTTACTTAATTTTGGTATTCAAAGCTTTAAAGATTCAGCAATGTGACCCTACGTGGGAAAAGTTTGGAAACCCCAGGTCTATTTAAAAACTAGGGCAAAAAATTTTTTATGAAAAGGTGGTCTCCAAAACAGGGCATAAAATCTTCCAACGTTGATCATCGAAAAAGATGTTTAATTGAAAGGTAGGACCAATAAATCCTATTTATTAACTTGAAAGTCCGGCGTTACCCCCCTTTCATAAACCCTTGTTACGCCACTGGTTAGACGGCCTTTATAGCACTAATGGTGGTACTTTTTAGACTTATGATTGCTTTGTTGTTTATCACGAAAGCACAACACGAAAATTTTCCATGCGGTACATCGTTTTACTGGCAGCACTGCCTGTGATGAAAATGCACTGCTCCAACAGTTTTGATGACTCTTAATTGAATCTAAATACACCCAGAAATGTGCTAGTAAGGCCACCTGTAAAACCGATAAAACCAGCAAAACGTTTCGTTCATACCTGCCAGTAATTCATTTTTTAGATTTTTAATTCCTCTAATTTTTATCAAATGAGTTTATTGTATTGTTGTCATTAGGCTTCTCGTATACTGGTACTTATTGCTACCGGGAGCGCTGACAGGAGCTCCATCACGGTTATCCAAAAAAGCTATCCCTAGGTTCCAGGAGGTACTTAAGCATCTGGGTTCAAAATTTTTCAGGAAGCCCGAGATCGATCAAGGGGCTTGCACCTGCTGATGTGTCGATTTCCTAAAGAAAAAAGAGCACGAAATAAGATTTTTAAATGTTGAGTTTCATTTACAAAAAACAAAAAAGCGTCGATTTCGAACTGTTGACGTTATTGTGACGTCATATACCTTTTATCACATCCACTAGATTAGCAGTAATTTCAAGTTTAGGTTTTCGAGCACTAGTTTTGAACTTAACATAATTTTACTAAAAAGAAACCGCTTTTCCACAATGATATGTGCTACTTACGTTGCTGTGACGTCACATAGCCTACTCCATGATCATATCCCGGTTGGGAGCAGTCATCCATCGTCACGAGTTTCACGTTGTTACGACCAGTAGTTTAAAAGCTGGCTCACTTTAACTGGAAAGGCACCCTTCATGCAATTAAGGATACGTGGTGCTGTTGTCATTGTCACTCCTTATCATGCTCACCTGGGAGCGGCGAGCAATCGTTGCAAGTTACATAGTTCTTAGACCAGAACCGTTGAAGTTAAAACAAATTCACCAACAATCACAAATTTGTAAACCTCGCGCAACACCAATGCTGGCGATAAAATGATTCAAACCGTGATAGAAGAAACCAGTCCAGTGGTTCTCAACCGGAGGGCCAAAGCGCGTAAGTCGGGTTGGCCACGGCTTCTTATTTTAATATCAACTGATAAGAAGAACTTTGCTGAAATTGAAAAAATATAATGCAACTGGGCCACAGACCTCTGTATATTTTGAAAATGGGTCACTTGCCAAAAAAGGTTGAGAAATACTGTTGTATACTAATAGTTAGTTACGGAATCTTGTGATAGCAAATAGCAGATTGTGACATAATCCTGTTTACTGGAGAGGTAAAGACCTTTTTTACTGCTATGTTATAATCAACGGAGAAATAGAAAGTTCTTCTTGCCTTATAAATTTTTTATTTTATATATTTCTTAGGCTTATGCCAGTGACATTTTAAATATTACATTATAGTCTTATTTAAGTGGGCCGGAAAAATCTGTGGCTTTCTGAAGTGGGCCGCGGCAAGAAAAAGGTTGAGAAACACTGGACTAGTCAAAGAGTTTAGCCAAACAAAGCATGAGCAGAACAAGCGCGCTCAAGAGCGCTCGTCACTTGCCACATCAGGTCATACGTCATCTCCCTATTTGGAACGTGACCGCTTACGGCCGATTATTTGGGAGGCCCAATTTACCCATTCGCTCTAGCACTACTATCTTATTGCCAGCTGTACCAAAGCAAGAATTACTGATGCGTATCCAAAACAACGGATGACTGCTAATTTCAGGTTTATTAATGTAATCATCAGAGCTGGAATCTCGACCAAAATCTTCGAGACCGAGATGAGACGAGACATTGACGTTGTAAGACCGAGACGAGATCGAGGACTTGTAACAGAAAGTCGAGACGAGACCGAGATTTGAACGTGCGGGGACTAAGACAAGATACGAGACTTTTGAAACCAAACGTTTACAAAATGTCGCGAATATTTTTAACACTATATTTTGGACTTTTTGATGAATTTCCGAACATGTTGCAATATTCCAGGCTATGAGCTATTTAATAAGAAACAAGCTATTTAACAAGGAATAAGTGCAAGCTTACTTCTTACCACCTTTATCTCCACATTCAGTTTATGTTCGTTGATTTGAAAATCCCCATTTGATTTGCTTGTTTTGTGATGAAAATGATTTTTGGTAGCCACTAGTAAAATTCAAACGTCAAGCCGCTTTTACCAATCGCCTGTTATTTCTTGTGTAGAATGCGAATGTGCACGGCGCAGCCTATCTCTGCCTTATTTCTTTTTTTCGAAATCCATGTAAAAAGAAAAATTTCCCATTCTGTCGGATGCAGAATAAGACAAAGAGTGAAAACGGTCAAAAGCAGCAGCCGTCTTATAAAAATGCAGAAAAATTACAATTGTACGGCTAGTATGAGAACGAAATTGCGAAATTTACCAATGATAACGTTTGTTTAGACAGAAACGGATTTGTTCCAAAACGACAATTTAAGCCAAAACCAACAAGAAGAAAACCGTTTGTCATCTGACAAAGCAATCCAAATTTCAGAAAATACATATTCTCTCATGCGCTTTATAATTAGTTAATTACATGCCGGTGAAGTACATTGCGAATAAATGTGAGAAATAGCATTAACATAGAATATCGAATTGTTTTATTGTTGCAAGCGGCCTCCGAAATATATTTCAGTAAATCCAGTCATCAACCAGGAATCATCCACTTTCTTTTTTTCAATGGATTGATATAATGTGGACAAAATTTAGAAAGTAGAAAATTAACGAAAACACATGCGTGAAAATAATTATATATCGTGACCCACGCATTCACCATAACGCTGCTGTATGTAAAGCTGTTCTTTTCAGTATAAGGTAAAACTAATGTGGGTTTTACTGTAAAGCAAAACTGTCGGAAATTTAGCTTACTGTATTCAGTTTTGAAACAAACCTTTAAATATGTTTGACATGTCTCGAGGCACTGCAGATCTGGTAGTCATGTGCAACCTTTCTTGCAGATTGGGCGATTTCTGACTTTTGAAAAATCCATGGGCCAGATGAAGTTCGTATCTGAGTTCAATTAATCTCGGCAGCAGTGATTAGTGCAGCATTCATGGCATATGGCAATAAAGGTTATTTTTTTGGAGGTCATAGTTTTCACAGCTGTAAGTTTTCCAAAGATTCCCAGTTTGATCAGTGATGACCTTTTTTCATTTGGAGACGAATATTTCGCAAAACTATTACGGCTTCAATTTCGCCAAAATTCCAAATTTCTTCCACGGGCCACAAAAATTTCATGTCGCTGGCGGCCGGTTGCAGACCCTTGGTCTACAGACTAAATTCAAACCACAGATTAGAAAAATTTTAAAAGCTTTTCTCATGGTAAAAAATGAGCACAAAAGATGCACAACAAGTCTTCAAAATCGAACTGGGTCGGAGTCAGCCTCTCCACAACTCTGCTTGTAACGTCTGCCAGCACAAGTTTTTGACACCCTAAATTGCTAAATTTTTGCAGCCAAGTTATTGTTAAGTGTGGCAGATTGACTTAAAATGTGAATTTTTTTCGTCACCACAAAATAAAAGTACTTAGCTGCACTTGTCAATAGCGCTACTAAAGTTTGTACCATCATGGTCACTAATCCTGGCCTGCAATGTTGGGCACTGTTCTGCCCAACAATCTAGCTTAGCAAATCAACCAAACAGCTTGCTTCTCACAATCTTTCATCTTAGTTAAAGCTTTACAACCGAGATTATGCGGAATCCTAGGGTTCCATAAAATATTTAGAAGGGTTTCTTGAACAGTGGAGGTTCCGCGAGGGTTCCTCTTTCTTTGATTTTGTTTGTCAATAACCTTTTTTGTTTTTCAAAAAAATATTTTTGGAAAACACGGCTTTCATGTAAACGCATGAGGTAACCATCTTAATTGCGCATTTTGTGCGATTTCATGCGTAACAACTTCATTTCAGTTATCATTTCGTAGCAAATACAGGCGCAAAAGAAGTCTAAAAAAATAAATGATTTCTGTCACAAAGCAGGCAAAATAATCTCTTGGCCAAGTTGATCTCAAAAAAATCTTTCAGTAGAAAATATATGGAAGCAACGAATTTTCTCTGAGCTATAATCGAAAATCTTTGATGTACCTCTACGAGAAATCTGTTATCACCAAATTGTCTCTTGCAAACCTTAGCTTGAAAACTCATCAACTAAGGTTTTTATGCAGAAAAACCACAGCAGTTTTCATGAATTATTTTACAGTCGGGGTTCCATGACATATGTAAAAGTAAAGCAAGGGTTCCATGACGTTAATGAGATCGAAGAGCACTGATGTGATTAATGGGAGTGATAACCAACAAGAAGTCAAAATATGAAAACCTACAGCGAAACACATAGATGCATTGTGACGTAACAAGGCGAAACAGTTCAAGCGTGTTCATATTAAATAGAATTGTCGTGTATTCTATGTTACAACACGTGATTGCTACAATACTCCCCTCTCTGTTTTTTAACAAATATAGTGATTGAAACGAAGAGGAAATATCAACTTTTCCTCTTGGTTTTGGTGCAATAGGCGACAAAGTAGTTGTGTAGTTGTTGTCTTCTTTCCTGAGAAACTTTTTCCAAAAAGTCATAGCGGTCGCTGTAAGCAGATTGTAAGTGATCTTTGGAAACGGTATGTTAGCGCCCGTACTTCTTTACAATAAAAGGCTTCTGCAAACGTTACAGGCTACAGTTCTATGTGGTCCTGCGTATAATTGCTGCAAAGATAGCATTGCCAGATTGAGCTTCTTTTACAAGCATTTGCGCTGAATTTTGCGTTTGGCGCGAAAAATAAAAAAGCGCCCGACTTGGCTATTTTTTCATCTATTTTGTAAATACGGCTACTTTTCATTTACCTTGTTGCTAAAAACTGAATTTTTTCCTAAAGTTTATTGTCATTCTTTGGAACTTTTATCTTAACACTAGCTTTACGGGAAATTTTCTACACCTAGTTTTACGAGGGGGTCGTTTTCGACCCAGATCTTGTTTCGCTAATTGCGTTTTTTTCGCACTAGGTTTTGAACTGCTAGTATGCTGTATTGCAATGATTACGCATAACAAAATAATTTTACTTTTAAAAAATACGTTTTGTACAAAATATAAAAGCATTCAACCTGTCAGTTTTACGCAAGCTAAGCATTTTATGTAAGTCACTCTGAAATTGTCCACCTCCGTAAAACTAAGGGTAGCTTTTTTCCAGACGCGAAAACTCAACTAGTAAGCAATTTTTTTAAAGTTTTAAAACCTGGAATGTAATCTAGAACAAATTTTAGGAAAAGTTAAAGCAGTTTATTGATATTTGGTCACGCATGTAGAAGATATAAAGCAAATAAATAACAACCAGGGTCGAAAATTTTCCCTCCGTAAAGCTAGCGTTAATGTCTCGTTGAATGGTTTTAGCGATGTGTAGTTCCACTTTTCGTTATTCATTTAAAAAGTAAATTTGGAAGAAAACCTTAAAAGAATTTTCGGATCTGTTCTATGGTTAAGTATTGAGGATTTGCCTTTGTTTGTTCAACCTCTTTTTAGAGCAAGTGGTTACACAGGAAGAGTTTTCATGCACAAAACGTTTTAGACAAACTTACTTGTAACCAGATAACACTTTATGAGGTCAAATTAATTTTATCAGAAGCGGAATATGTAAGTATTTGTCAATAATTTGCCTTTACTGATTGTCATGAATAAGGAAATTTGCCTGGTAAGCGTAGTTTTCATATATGCGTAAAGTGCTGTATTATTTGTTAGCTCGGCTATTGATTGAGAAAAAAAGACCTTTTTTCCTCGCAATTGGATTTGCTGTAAGTACGCTTTTGTTACGTCACAATCGTAATAAATAAATTCCAGATTGATCTAGTGCAGTGGTTCCCAACCTTTTTGTCTTGGCGACCCCTTTAAAAAAATTTCGTAGATACCGCGACCCTCACTTATATTCCTTCCTAAATGCATAATTATAAAGTAAGCACTAAAAATGTTTTTCTTGCATTTATTGACAAATCAATGCGATGGTTGACCTTGTACGTCTGCAGCTAACCGTGAAACTCGAGGTTGCGTGCTAGACAGAGCCAGTCTCATGTCGTCTTCCACATTTATTCTATTTCTTTCCTTCGTTTTCATATGCAGAAGAGCTGAAAAATCACTCTCACATAGATACGTCGTAGCGAAGGGCAGTAATACTTGAAAAGCCAGCTTAGAAACCTGTGGGTATGAATCATACATTTCACACCAAAATTGAGAGAGTGACTTTTTATGGTAGAGAATGCGAGCAGATGAGTCATTCTTAAGATCAAAATATTGATCTTGGATTTCGTCAGGAATGCCGCTTGCATCCAGAGAAGCGGAAAAAGGATTTTGTACAAGTATAGCTTCTTGCTCTTCGAGTTCTGGAAAGTAACGTTGGAACTCGCACTCAATGGACTGCAGGTGTGTCACAATTAATTTTTTTTAATCTTCAAACTCTTCGCCCGTTTCTTCAATGTAAGAGACATTGGACAATCTGTCAAACATAGCAATGTTTCCAATATGCACTTTTCGCTGCCAGTTTTTCAATTTTGAGACAAATGCCTTCACATTATCATTGAGTTGTATAATATTCGTGTCTTTCCCTTGAAGTTTCAAATTTAGGCAGTTCAATTTTTCAAATATATCCGCCAAATAAGCCAGGCTGTTCATCCACTTATCATCATTGAAGTACGACAAAAATTCCCTTTTATTTTTAAATTCTAAAAATGCCTGAATCTCATTCTTCATCTCATAAACGCGATTAAGAACGTTCCCTTTGGAAAGCCAGCGAACAGCTGTGTGGAAAAGCAACGTTTCGTGTGTTGAGTTTATATCCTAGCAAAGTTCTTTAAACTGACGTGAGCTGAGACCTCCTGCTTTGATAAAATTTACGATTTTCACCACCGAATTCGATATATCCTTTAGTTGAGCTGGTAATGTTTTGCTGGCAAGCGCATATCTATGAATGAAACAGTGCGTGCCCTTTGCTTCAGGTGCCAGCTCCTTAACTTGTTTTTGAAAGCCAGACTACGATCCCAACATAGAGGGGACGCCATCGGTACAAACTCCACAAACATTTGTCCATTCAAGTTGGGCAGATTCAAAAAAAGTTGTCATCTTCTTCATAACATCTGCACTTTTTGTAGTAGAGTCCAGCTCACTGCAGAAAAGAAACTCCTCTTTGAAGTCACCGGAATTGATATACCTGACAAAAACAAGAAGCTGAGCACATGAGCGAACATCTGTTTTCTCGTCTAGCTGAAATGAAAACATCGGAGAACCCTTGATCTCCTGTATCACTTGCACTGTTACATCTTTGGCCATATCCGATATGCGTCTCTTGATGGTATTGTTAGAAAGAGAAATTTGTTTAACTTTCGCCGCACTTGCATCCCCGAGAACCAGCTTTACAGTTTTTAACAAGCATGGCTTCACAAGTGTTTCCCCAATAGTGTGAGGTTTCTTTCCTTTGGCAATTTGCAATGCGACTTCATAGGACGCTTGAAGTACAGCCACATTTTTCTGATGAAAGTTTCCAGTAGCGTCAAGCCGTTGCCGCTTGAGACCAGCTTCATGGCGTTTAAAGAATGCTGCATCCTTTTCAGCATGTTGAGGGTGTTTGGCTTCTAAATCGCGTTTCAATTTTGCTGGCTTCAATGATTCCGCGCTAAGAACAACGTGGCAGAGAACACACTGTGGCTTCTCTACACCATCGGTCAATAAAGAAGTAAGGCCAAGATTAATGTACTCTTCAATGTATTTTCGTTTTTTCTCCATGGCGTACGATGCTCCCCTTAATTATTTTTAGCAATCTCAAGTCTTGACTGATCTCTAGTATAATATACTAGGCTACTTTGAAACTCTGTTAACTTAATAGAGTTTCAATTTGCAGCTACTGCACGCTTAATCCTATGGTCACGTGGTCATAGTTTATTACATCACAGTGGACGCATACTGATGCAATAAAGTTGTGCTACAAAGCTATCCAAATGAAATAGCTCAATGAAAAGTGACACACATCAAAGCACATACTACTAGCGGACCGGTACCTAGTCCTATCTACATTCACTTTTGCTGTTGCATTAGCAACAGCTTCGCGACCCCCTTTAAAATGCTCTGCGACCCCCAGGTTGGGAACCACTGATCTAGTGATTCTAGCTTCTTCGAAGAATTCCGATAACCGATTACATAACTTGAAATGCTTTTTTCTTTTTCACGTGATTTCGTTCTAGCGTTTTCTGGATTGTTTTTTCGATTTATATATAAGGCGACGGGATTCTTCAGTTAGTGGTAGAGTAGTAGAGAGAAGCATTGTAGCGGGAAAGAGAGAGAGATTGATTGACAGAGTAAAGAAGGAAAATTTTTTTTTTGACATTTTATTGTGGAATCTGTGGACGTGGCGAGTATTAAGCAGTTATTGGTGAAATTAGTTTTGGCGGTTTTTCTGATTGTGTAGTAAAGTGATTAGTTCTGAGATCGTTGAGCGAAGAAGCTGAAAGTCGTGAAGTATTATTTCTGCAAATACATTATTCTGTTCTTAACGTGGTTTAAGGTGTTTTTAGTGGAAGCCAATCTTTTCCAAGTTTTATTAACTTGCAGTCAGACCTAATTATCCGAGCGATTATCACACGTCGCCTCAATTTTAAAAGAAAGTTAAGATTGAGATAGAACCGAAAACTCTATATTATTATCAAAACGCGGCACTGATGTAATCGTGACCAGCCAAGAGAGAAAGAAACTCATGTGTTGTTTGGAGTTTTTTAAAGAAGGGTCGGCAACTTTTGAAACACTGTGTGCCATTTTACGAATTGTTAACGACTTCGAATGCCAAAAAACTTTGGTTTCGCTCTATTTCATCTAAATGGCATCTGAAATGAATACTCATCGGTGAAGCGAAGAAGTGGGAGCAGTTACGTACATATTGCCGAGAAGAGGAGATCAAATGGTATGTCAGTAGTAACTAGGCACCAAAGTCGTGAAAAATGTTATTGACGTTTCTTTGAAAATGCAGCAAACTACAGAAAAAACGCGACCTGCTATTGATTTTGCGTCCAAAGCGCAAAAATTGTTTACAATTTTCTGTTGGAAAAAGTTTCCTATCCCGTTAATTAAGCAACATTAAAAAGTAAATGATTTAAAATGTTTATACCATATCACACCAATGGAAGAATTTATCCCTTTCACCCCCACTCCCTGTGCGTACGCTTATGATTGTACATATACAGTTTTGGAGAGAAACAGAGCCGGCATTTTCCTCCCAAAATAGAAAAAGAAATATCTGATACACAATCAACAGGCGCAAGACCTCGTTGCTATTTGTTGCGCACAAATCAACAAGCTGTAGAGCGCGGCAGACAGTCGTACAAAAGTCAAAGAATGTAGCTCATCACTTCTCGGCGTGCCATGAACAATTACCTCGTGCGCTGCAAGTGGCACGCCTGCAACAGATTGCTCACCCCTATTGCAACACGTACAAAGAACACTAGAGTATACGGAAAAATAAATTAATTTCAACATAGCGAAAGCCAGCCCAAAAAGCTATCGGTTTGTTGTGTCAGTATGCTACTTGGCTCCGACAGCTTGCAGAGGCTCACATCAACGATCAGCTAAGAGCTCGGCTAGAACTCCACACAAACCGCTTTTGCTAATGTTTTCACCAGATCCTCGAGTAAGTGAGCAAAGAAGAGAAAAAAAGTAACTATCTTTGGAAACTTTCGATGACGTTAGTTGAAAAAAATTCGGTAATTTGCAAGCCCTCTATTTTTTGAAATGTTTTATCTCAAATAGTGTTGCAGTCGTGAGACCAGGCAAATATTGGGGATGAGTTGTTGTTTAAATCTAAAGAATCTAAATGAGAAAATTGGCCAAAATTATGATACCGGTATTTAGTGGGATGTACTCAAGCCAGAATTTGGCCAAAGCAATTGTAAGTATATTCATGTGGTGTTAATGAATACACAGTTTAACTTTGACGCTATACTGTGTAATGTTCAGACGATTCACCATTTAGTACATTATGCCCTCGTATATTGTACTTGCAGGTAATGCATCAAATATACAAAACATGCGAACAATTTCAATTCGCCAAACAACAAAAAACTTTTAAATTTGAAATGAATGGCATGACAATTGAATGTTTATTGCATCTGCCCTGGAACTTTTGACAGAACTTTATTACCTACCACTAGCGGAGGTTTTTTTCTCCGTTGTTATTGATGCCTGTGAAACTATACTCAATGTATGAATTAGTATATTTCCTTTTTTTGGCATTCATGTTGTTAAATTCTTATGATTGAAATTAGCTTTGACAATCCTGATTAAAAGACAATGAAATTAAACCAAAAACTTGTTGCGAAAATTAGCTTTGAGTTTTATGTCGTCTCACTCACTAGTCATCTCACGGACACAAATGTCTCACCAGTCATCTCACTGACACAAATGCAAATATTCGCATGTTAAAGTACTTGTAACTGAATAAAGCAATTACTTCATCACAATCACAAACAAAAAAGCTGAAGAAAAATAGAGGGTGTCTCAAAAAAATGTACTCAAATTTTGGAAGACGAGAAAACCTTTCTTTATGAACACAGAGTGAAATGAAATAGTACCGAATACAGAAGACAAATGTAACTGAAGAATCATGTTCGCAAATGTTAAAATAGATGACCATTATTGTCCACACAACGCTGATATTGCGCACCAAGGGATTTGCAAACGTCACAGAAAAAGTCATTAGGAATATCGCGACATTGTCTTTCAATTTTCAGTTTCAATGCATCAAATGTTCTTGATTTAATGCGATAAAATTTGTCTTTGAGATATCCCCACAAAAAGAAGTCCATGGGCGTGAGGTCTGGGTAAGGCGCAGGGTATTCAATGGTACCCCTTCCTCCAATCCATATGTCTGGAAAAGCTGCATCGAAGTGAGCTCGTATATCGCGATGGTATTGGGGAGGTGCTCCATCTTGCTGAAAGTAAATCTCGCCGTCATCACCAAACATCTCTGAAATTCGTGGACCGACAAACTCCTGAAGCAAGTTGAGGTTCTCTCCCCTATGAAAGTTTTGTTAAATAAATACAACACAAAAAATCCAGCATGTTAGGAACTGTTAAAGTGTGAGTACATTTTTTTGAGACTCTCTGTAGTTTTATGTTGCATAAAAACCACCAGATATTATCGCAAATAGCAGCGTTGTTAACAAAAAGCTGTAACTATTGTAAAATAACAAAGCCACAAGCGCAATTTACACAATACGATCGCTTACGTAACAGCCAAATTTACCAGAACAACTCGAACTTTTGAAATGTTCTTCAGAGGAAAATCTATAAAGTATTGCAGTTATTGTCTAAAACGTGTAATTACATTTTAAGCAAAATTCCCTCTTGAAAATACAAAATTCCCCTAATAGTAGGGAATTCCTCCTGTTGAGAATCCCCAAATAAAAGATTTGTTATCAGTAAAATGTAAAAATCTGTGTTGTGTAAGAAATGTTGTACAGCTAAGAAAATAGTCAAAAGTTTACGCAAAAAAAGTGATGTATCCATGTTTTGTTGTTGAAAGAGTTCTAGAAAAGAGCTTGTCCACCGACATCCATTGACATTCTGCTGTAAATCTGCACCTACTGCAACATTAGCAGCATCCACCATGATGCTTGTGAAAACGTCACGTTGGGGTTGATTTAGAAGGGTTGCACATACCAAGACTTATTTGAGGTTGCCACAAGCTGTAGAAACACCCTTTGTCCATATGAGTCGTTGATGCTTGGAAGACTTAGAATGTTCCTTCATGAATAAATTTGAAAGATGAAGAATAAGGCTGTTCAAATTTTGGAAAAAATTTCAATTTCCCCGACGAGGTCGTAGTTCTTACCATTACTTGGACCAAACAAACGCTATCTGTAAAAAAGCTTTGAAATTTGCTGTTTTTCAACTAGCACAATATGCTTTGTTAAAATTTCAGAAAACCGAGGATCTCCCTTAATGCTAATACCCTATATTGGTTGATTTTTCGCAATTTAGCGTCATTTTAGGAGCAAATTAGATCGAATATTCGCACAAATCAACTAAATTGTACTTTAGCGCTAGTATTGCATCAATACAAGTGTAAGTACAGTATTTATCATGATCTCAGCATTTTGCAGTATGTTAAATCAATTATGATGTTTGTATTGATACTTCCGAAATAACAATTGCTCCTGCTACGTTGGAAAATTGATATACATTTTTGCAATCAGCAAACACATTTCAATAATGTTTAAAAAGAAAAAATATCAAAATATCTGCATTTAACATATATACTATGTAATATGTTTGAAGACGTAAGGAATTTCATAACATGGCAGATATAAGTTCGAAATCGAATGCTGGTAATTATTGAGCAATCGCTTACCAGGCTGCATAGTTTTAATTTACAAATTATTTTTGTAAAATCTGCTGCAACAAATCGGTAACAAACATGAAATTCTTTATACGATCAGCCACAGATTACAAATAAAAGGCTAGAAGCAGTGATGTTGATTAATTTGACCTGTTCAGCCTTTAGCCTAGATGAGTAATCTGAAGATCCCTACATTATGGTAGACAACGTGCAATTAGTAAATTACACATTTCACACAATTTTATTTCAGGTACAATGCCTTATACCAGGGGTGGGCAATTGTTTTGGCTTGCGGGCCGTATCGCGGTCACGGAAGCTAGCTGAGGGTAGCACTTTTTAACGAACTCATTGGTATATTATTCTAATTGACTTGCATTTTAAATTGGGTATAACATTAAACACCAACAATTATTAGACAAATGAATCAAAGTAGTTTTATTCAATTGAAAATGCAAACACATTTAATTTTCAAAGTCTATCAATGAGAAAAATGCACCCAATCACGTTCTTCTACATTAATTAATTTTTTTTTAATTATTTGCTTGAGGCTTTCGCGGGCCGCACAAAAGTTCGTCGCGGGCCGCAGTTTGCCCACCCCTGCCTTATACCTTCTAATACATGCACCAGACGTAAAAAAATGAATGGCGTTTCATCAGAAAATTTTCGGAGTGCAATCTCTAATTTTTTCTGTATTTGGCATCAAGCTTATGCCATTGAAAATTTGTATAACACTAGACAGATGAAAATTTGAGGGTCAAACGGTCTGGCCTCTCCCTTGTTATCTAAGTAGTTACGAGACAGATTTGTTTACAACGAATAGTAATTTCGCAAACATCTCTTCGATTTTTCTTCTCAGCTTGCAAAATGCGTACACATTTTTCCGAATTATCACTTAAAATAACAGAATAATCCGTATGAAGTTTTGCGTTTCTTTTAGCTGCGTCGTTCGCGACCTCAGTGGTATTGATAAAAAATTTAGTGTTTTGAAACGACTCGAAGTTTGGCCAGAGCGAATGTGGTTCAACAGGGCAGTCGTAACTCAGATCAAGCGCAAACAATGCTGTATAAATGGCGATGGCGTAGTGGTTAGAGCGTCCGCTTCGCAGTCGGTAGACCTGGGGTTCATTCCCCTTGTCGAGTCATACCAAAAGACTTTAAAAAATGGTATTCACAGCTTCCCTGCTTGGCGCTCGGCATTTAGGGGAGGTTGTGGAGAACAAGCCGGCAAGCTCGCTTGTTGTGTCCCTGGGCAAGGCACTTAACGGGACGCCCCACCTTTATGTGGAAGACAGGTGACCCATAAACCTCGAAAAAGGCAACTCCCAAGCGAGTGCGGACTTACCGTTCAAAGTATAGCGATACAATTCGCTTTCTCGTGAATGGAGGATAAATATGGCAAATAAAACAAAACAAAATGTTGAACCAAAAAGATTCGTCAGTTTTGTTTCAAATCCAATGCTTTGTTTAAAGCTGGCAGTCTTGTTCGAAAAACCTCCGGCCGAGGTATTTCCAAAACTTTTTGGCTCATTCATGCTTCTCTCGGCCTGTAATGGTTGAGTGATCACTGAACAAATAGTGAATAACAGTTTCCTGTTGCAAATATGATCTGTGTTTTGCCAGCAGTTTGAAAGCAATTCCAACCACTTGTTCATCAAACTCTTTTTACTTGGACATGTTCTCCAGAAAAAGAAAATCATTTTCAGCGGCATCTGAGCGAACGCTCGAACGCAGCCACGCAGGAACTTAAAGCAATGCCCAAAATATATTTTTTCGTTTTAATTTGTTGAAGAGATTCCTTGCTATATGCCAAATTGCTCTGACTGCAAGTACACTTTTTGGCAGCCTATCACTTGGCTCATCCATCTCGCCGCGTGGGCAGCACCGGGTTTTCGCATTTTAACAGGCCTATTTATTTCTGAATTATCATTTAAAACTATCGGAGAATTTTCGGGGCATTCTTTGTAATCATCACGGATCAAAAATGACTTACTGTATTCTATTGACGAGCTAAAATATCTTGAAGATCCCCACACAAATTGGCTGCTTTTTGGCGCAACAGAGAGTTTTACTTGAAGGTGTGTCTTGTGATGTTCTAGATTTATCAACATCTTTCCAAATTGCTTTAAATTTCTTAAAATTAGTATTTTCCTGACCTGTCGTTTCCATTACAAATATTTCCTTATACACTGCTCAGAAAATCAGCTCATAAATGTGGAGACGATATACATGATAAAATAACTTTCTATAAATCAGTCCTTCTGATAGCTTGGCCGCTCCTCCCTTCCAACCGCTGTTGCTTGCGGCGGTATCAAAAACCAACGTGGTTGCTATATCTTCTATAATCCACATTTCAAGTACGTCAAAAGTTCCTTCCGCTTGAGCTTTACAAATTGCATGATGTAATTTTTGCACGGCCATTAGCTTTCCATCTGCATAACCACAAGAATTAGACATGACTATGCAAAGGGCTTAATTGCTTTCTCTTAATCTGTCGGCCGCTTGCTTACCACCCCAGTAAATAGCCACGTTCATTAATAGATTTTTCATAAATTCATTTATTGTAGTTTTGGATGCTTTCAATCAATTAGCGATTCGATTTTAGCAAGTTGTTGAACGTGAAAAACAGAATTTGTCGAAATCTCCTCTGCAGCTTTTAATAAATGATGTTATAATAATGGTAGCAGCACTATCAGTGATTGTTAATCTACAGCAGGTGCTTTTAATTTGTGGATCAGTCATTTAATTTTGTAGTGCGTTTAATACAACGTTGTCACTGTAATTGAGCTTACTGGCCTCGAAAGTTTCTGGTTGATATTTAGAAATTGATTCACCCCGAGATCTCTGAAAAACATGAAAGTTTTCTTCATTGGTTGAACTTTCAGCGTGGGAAACAGAAACAAAAGAAGATGCTTTAATTTCAGCTTCTAGGGTGTGTTCACGTTCAAGGCGCATCTACTTCCTGTCGATTGCTTGTGGAATACCTTGTCTTTACCCGTCATTGTAGCATTTCTTTCTTTCTATTGATCAATATAAAATTGTACATTTTCTTGTTTTGCTTCAGGCGTGAGTAAAAGATTGTTTTGTAGCGTTTCAATTACATCAGCTGCTCCTAAATCAGAGTTAGTCTAAACTACTTTGAAACAGTCACCAGTTATTTTCTGAGGAAACAGTATATATTTCGGTTATTAAGTTTGTAAACCTTGCACCTAATTGGCAAAGCAGCATACGGGCGTAAGGGGCATTAACAATTTATTAAAAAAGGACGAAACGCGTCCAGGGATGGTCTCGTCTAAATTGGTTGGGTGGTACACTCATTATTGTTTCCTGGCATATTCATTTTAATAAATTGTCAATGCCCCTTACGCCCGTATGCTGCTTTGCCAATTAGGTGCAAGGTTTACAATTTCCATATCTTCGCCTATAGTTATTAAATTTATGATTGATATTATTCAACTGGCCCACAAATTATTCTGCTGGTGCTGTGCATTCCTTTCAGTTTATGTTTTAATATCTGCGTTTGGTCGTATTAGCAAGACTTCATTCACGAAAGCATTAATATGACTATTTAAGTTGGTATTTTATTGGCTCGTCTCTCTTTCACGTACAGCAGAAACCTAAAAACGTTACCGAGCGTTGGAGGGTTATTGTGAGGTATATTTTCCACTAATTTTTCCACCAAACAGTAGTTGCTGATGCTTGTTAATCTGGTTTCAACTTTTTTTTGTTTTACTGTGCGGATATTTGAATTCGCCATATTGCAGAAAAACTATCCAATTGATTCTTATCGATTCCAATAAAATTAGAACCATTTTTAAAAGTATAGAACCATTATTACCTGTAATCTTTCTATATATTTGTATATCATCGAAAATTTTATGACAACAAAGACTAACTGCTTCTTCCTGCCAATGACTGCAAACTGTAATGCTTAACAAAACCTACTAACCTTTGATCATAACATTTGGTAAATATCATAAAAACGATAATGAGGGATGACACTTCTTTCCGAACCAAATAGGCAATCATAGCAAATAGCTTAGCCTATATCAGGAAATCTTCGTCAATGCCCAGCATCACGTTGCTTCAATGCATTATTGTATATATTCCAGTTCCATACGCTCCAAAACCGAACTTGACAACGAATCTGTGAAATGCGCTGAGTTGATAAACAGTGCTGAGGTCATGATAAATACTGTACTTACACTTGTGTTGATGCAATACTAGCGCTAAAGTACAATTTAGTTGATTTGTGCAAATATTCGATCTAATTTGCTCCTAAAATGACGCTAAATTGCGAAAAATCAACCAATATAGGGTATTAGCATTAAGGGAGATCCTCGGTTTTCTGAAATTTTAACAAAGCATATTTTGTGCTAGTTGAAAAACAGCGAATTTCGAAGTTTTTTGGTTTAAGTAATGGTGAAAACTGCGACCCCGTCGTAGAAATTGAAATTTTTCCAAAATTTGAACAACCCTAGTGAAGAAGGTGAGCACTACTGGAAAAAATCTGAGATAGAAATTAATTAGAACTACGAATTGGCGAAGGTTGGTGATAGAAGATGGTTTAGGACAATTTTGAACCATAGCAACTTTTTGTGGATGAGGTAAAATACTTGTGGTGGTAACTTTGTGGTGAAAAAAATTTAACAACAATTTTCTACAAACTGATTTTTTGCAATTCATAATAATAGAATATTGTTGGAGTAGTTTATGTATTTAACAAAGATGATGGAGACATTCAGCGTGGGATTTGCTGACAAAAAGTAAATCGTCGATAAATGTAAAACAGTATTCAATACTGCGTAAAACATAATCCATAAATTGTTAAAAAGTTTGGGCTGCCTTACGCAAACAAAAGGCATGCGAACAAAGCGAATGGAGCAGAAGGTTGGTTGCAGTGAACATCAGACGGTTCCACAGATGTTTGATGGAAAGCTTTCTGCTCGGTCTATTTTGGAAAAAATAATACTGCCGTCTAAAGATGTGATAAGATCTTGGATGTGGGGAAGAGGATAACCGTTCGAAACTGTGATTTTGTTTACAGCACGGTAATCACCACAAGGTCCCCAATCACTGTCATTTTTAGGGGCCATATGTAACGGTGAAGGAAAACTGCAAGATTTTCTGATAATTCCGAGTGAAAGCATGTGCTCGAATTCCTGTCCACAAAAAACGTCCGCAAAAAATTAATCCTCTCTCCCCATTTTCTACTAAATGTCCGTATCGTATCAACCTCTCCTCCTTCTTCCTTGTCCGTGCGGACAATATTGCTGATATTTCCGAAGTTAACGTGGAAAGGCCATCTGGCTTACACTTGACTGATCGAAGTCATCAAAACGATATTTTTCATTCTTTGAATTCTGTAATTGTACGGGTACCGTACTTATCATTCCCAATATGGCACTTAAACTTATCTCTGCTTACATAATCGCATTTTAAAATATGCAACGCATACCGCAAGGTTTGCGGTAAGTAGTCGTTTGTTGAGACTGGCGTTGCAATAGGAATTGACTCGTACAAGAGCTTACAAACTGAACTCGCAAAGCAAGTGCCGATAAAAAAAAAGACAAAACACCTCTTTGGGAATAAAAAGCGAAACGATAACGGCAAAGTTTACGGTTGCAATGATTTTCTTGCGATTACATCAACATTTCTGGCAGTTTCAGAATTAGAGTTTGGGAGTCGAAATTTATGCCGGAGATGTACGACTGCTTGACTCATCGAAAAATATTTTAATATAGCTTTGAAAAAAGCTGTTTGAGCCATAAGCTTTTTGTGACTATAGGCGATGATCTTGTTTTTTGTATCAAATGAAGTAGAGCATGAAAATTCACGCTGTACTTCATTTGGTATGATCAAAATAATGCTGACGACGCTGACCAAAGGATCATTTACGATCATTTAATATCTATCAACAACCGCATCAACGTCATAGTGCGGTCCCCGACCCTGCTTGGGTTGGGTCGAAATGGCTGTTGGCCTTTTCAAGGGTCTCAGTTACCCCCCGGCACTCCTTTCACACAAACTATTTTTTGCCGTGTAGCCCCTGACCCACGGCAGAAGGGCAGCAAGCAGCCTCTTTGCAATGGTGGCGCTTTTTCTATCTTGTCCTGCCTCTCTCTTGAACGCCTTCTCATTCTTCTTTTCTTGATTAGCGTCAACGTTTATCCTAATCTTTACCCCGTCTTTCCCTGTTCAGTGTACGCTAGAAATGTGACCTGGCGGGGTAGGTCAGTGCAATGCTGCATCTGCTCCAAATGAGTTCATTTAAAGTGCTCATTACTCTCCTTTTCTAGATTCAGAACTCTAGGCAGCTTTCACTCCTGGAGCTTCCGTTCCTGATGCGTCCCTGCTTCTTCTGGAGATCCCACATCTACCAACACTGTGAATTCTTCCTAGGAGTTCTCCAGCTTGTATATCTCCACTATGCACCTGGCCGATCTGGCCCCCTCTGCTAATGCAGCATTATTACCCCACCCTTGTCTTTAAACCTCTTATCCCTTTTCTGCTCACATCATAGCTTCTTCCTCTGTACCCACACCATCGCCTCATGCTTCTGGCTGTTTTCCCATAGCTCCTGCTTCCTCTTCCCCCTGACACTTTTAAGGTTTTTCAATAGAATGCTGGAGGTCTCCGAGCCAGGAGCACTGAATTTCTACACTTTATTTCGTCTCATCCACTTGGCCATACTTGCATCCAGCAATCTAACCTTAAATCATCTTCCTCTTTCTGGATTCCTGAATTCTCTGCTCTGCGATCTGACTGTACCCACTCCCGGTTTGGCATTCTATCTCCCGATACCACGCACGCTAGCGGCGGTGTCATCATTTTGGTCAGGTAGGACTTATCCTTCTCTGAGCTTTCTACCTCCTCTTTTTCTTCGCTTGACCCCTACTCTGATTATGTAGGGGTCAAGCGGAAAGATTATGTCGTATGTAGATTGTGTAGTTAGATTGTAAGATTATGTAGGGGAAAGATTATGTCATTCTTTCCTTAATTTTATGCTCCCCCTATTTGCTCTTCTGCGACAGATAGCAGAACCGACTTCTTTTCTCCCTCCATTCCTCCCTCCTCCATAAATCTTTTTGTTCTGGGGACTTTAACTGCCATCACCCCCTCTGGGACTCAAAGGGTACTTTTGACCCCCTTGGGGAGGAAGTATTCAATTGGTTCATCTCCTTTGACCTCCTCTCACGTAATGACTCTGACATACCTACTCTTCTCCATGGCTACTCTGGCAGTTGCTCCTCCCTAAACATCTTCTTTTCTCCTTCCCCTCTCGCCCTGTCTTGCTCCTGGGAGGTGCTTTAGGATCTGGGTTCTGATCACCTACCAATTCTACAAACCATCTCTTTTTCTCCGCTCTTCTGCCCGAATGAACGTCCCCCTTCTTTTAATTTTCAGAAAGCTCGTTGGGATGACTTTGCTCTTTACTCGACTCTCATTGTCCGTCTGCAGAGTAATATTCCCCGCTTTCTCTTTTCTCTGCTTCTGTTCTCTTTACTTCTCTGACGCTGAATGCGGCCAAATCTTCCATTTCTTTCGGCCGCTTCAAACGCCAACCTAAAGCCTGGTGGTCCACTGAAGTGGAAGAAGCGGTTAGTGCAAGACGTAAAGCTTTCACCGCCGCTCACACAAGCGATGAAGATTGTCAGGCTCAAATCTCTGCTTCCCGACACGCCTCGTTTGTTATCGCCAAGGTCAAGGCCGAGGCATGGCAGGCGACTTGCTCTTCCCTCTCAAATAAATCTGACCCTAAATCTGTGTACTCTCTCCTTTGTTCTGTTGCTGGCTCTTCTTCCTCATCCTCCTCCTCTCCTAACTTTCCCAGCTGTTCCTCCCTCGGAGAGTCGGCTTCGGTCTTGGCCGATTACCTGAGATCCCACTTTTCTGTCTCCCAGCCAAAGGCCCTGCGTAGCAGAGCCAGAGACTACCTTTCCTAGCTCCGCCGAGCCACGTGCCCTGAGGAGTTTCACCTGTTCTTTTGCTCCTAATTCTCTCCCGCCTAATTTTTTTGGGCTGCCCCAAACCTTTTCTCGTCCACTGCCACTGGTCCAGACAAAGTTGCCTATCCCATGCTAAACCGCTTTCCTCGCTGTGGCATGAATTTCCTGCTTCACATTTTCAATCTTTTCTGAACTTTGCATTCCTTTTCTTTCATCTGGAAGACATCTTCTATTATTCCCATTCATAATAAGACGGGAAAGCCTCTCGACTCTCCTGCTTCCTTCTGGCCTATTTTTCTCACCTCCTGCGTCTCAAAGCTTTTTGAACGCATCATTCTATCACGTCTACTCTTCTTTCTGAAATTTAATTCCGTTCTCTCTCCCCGCCAAGCCGGTTTCTTCCCTGGACGATCTACACTAGATCAAATTCTGTATCTTTCGCAGCCCATTTTGGATGGGTTTCACAAACCCAGGCCGTGCTCTTGGACCATTCTCGCTACAATCGATTTCTCGAAAGCTTTTGACTCCGTCTGGCACACCGCCCTTTTCCATAAACTCATTTCGGCTGGCTTCCTTCCTTGCTGTACTCGTTAGACTCAAACTTTCCTTTCTTGACCGGCGTGATTGCGTGGTTTTTCAAAATCACAAAAGTCGTTCCTTTCAAGTCCGTCAAGGTGTTTCGCAAGGATCCGTTCCGAGGAGTTAAAACAGACAGACAGACAGCCAGAATTGCGCTTGATATATTAAATGTTTGCTATCAAAATGATAGTAAATAATTTTGCCCCCTGCTGCTGCTCGCTCTATATATTGGTAAGCATTGTGATGTGATTTAAGGTTATAATATAGCAGTGCTTTTTAAAAAGATGCCAGACAGAAAAAAAGTGTGCTTAAAAATCAATGAATAATTGCTTGTTTCGCCTTCACTCTTCAATAAATAATCGCTTGTTGCGCTTTGAGTCAGCGTAAGATGTTATAGAGTTACTTTCAGCAAAAATTATCGTTTCTTGAAGTGCGATTGATCAACAAAACTTTATGAGCGGTTGCGCACAGCCACTACATGTCTCCCAAGTATACCGCGTGCTGGTAATGTTTTATTTGTCCTGTTTTCACCATAGGCGTTCTTAAACTTAACAGACTTTCATCCATTGAATTCAGCAAGTACTTGAAAGCATATCAAAGTTGTGAGAGGGCGCCAAGGTGATTGATATGTATTTTTTTCAGGATTAAACTATTAAATATTATAATCGCTACTTATGACTTTTTTGTTACTGTAGGCAAATTTGCATGAGCTAACGCCGGTGATTTCGCGCATGTTGCCTAATCCTGACATAAACGCAGCCATGCAAAGAACGAAAAAACCCGAAATGAAACCCTCACAGTTATGAGATTGCAATAGCATGGCCTTTATTGATAGGGCCTCCATTAATAATATTGAGGTTAAAATTATCAAATCAATTGGCTGCGCCGGCCTCACCCAATTTCAAAGAATATTACTTCAACGTTTAGATCATATGTAGCTCGACACTAATATTTTATTGCAAAAGATAAAACAAGACTATTTTTAAAACCTCCCTTTTTTTTGATTACCACCAAGTGTTTCGTTTGGAGTTGGCTACATTTCAATATTTTTATATGATCTCTTTGAAAATTTTGATTGATAATGCCAAAGATCCATGCTATCGAGAAAGAATAGTGCAAATCTACCAAAAGGATTTAGTTTTCCTGAAAATTACAATTTTGTGAATTACAGAACAAAAATTTTGTTTGTTTTTTTACCTATATTTCTAACCGTTACCCTACATTTTATAAATATTTAGAAACTTTTTTTTCTGGTGAATATTTTTGAAAGTGTACCTAGCAATGCAAAAGAACCATGCTTGCAAGGAAAAGTAGTCAAAATGTACCAAAGAACAAACTTTGTCTAACAGTTGCTAGTGCCTTAGGTCTAGTAGACTAATAGTCCACTAAAAATAGAGCACGATTTATGGCAACCAATTTTTGACTCGCCATAGCAAACCAAGCGTTAGCCCCAACTAGTTACCGTCACATATTGCTGGAAAGAAAATTTCCTAAGCTTTTACACACAGTAATTGTTAGTACCTTATTATAACATTTTTGTATTACACTTACCTGTTTTTACTCATCTTACCACTTTTTGAGAGGGGTAGAAAGTTAAACTGTAGATGTTAAAGTTCAAATTTTTTGTGTAAAAACAAATACTGAAGGTACGTATCATATATTATAGGAATTGCCTTGAAATATACTTCAATTTGCAGTGAAATGTTTAAAAATTGATTGAGAATGAGTTCACAAATCAGTTTTTAAGTAAATTGATTTTGTAGAAATTGTGTGATTTTTAAAAATATCGTCATTTTATCATCTCTTGTAGGGAAATACTATGTTAATCGTGCCAGTCAGTATTATGACATCCTAGAGCAAGTTTTAAGCGTGCAAGAGAAAAAGAAAAGAAATATGCTTAGAACTAGTTAGAAGGCCTAAAGTGTTAAATAATCTATTGCTGCATCGTCGAATCAGCTTAAATTGTTGTAGAGTTGTTATCTACAAAATCACCTTATTAATATCTTCCGAAAACGCATTAAATCGCGTTTCTACAATAAATAATACTTGAAAAAATACAAAGAAAAAACTGTGCACGTCATACTAGATACGAAAGAGACAAAATCTGTTGTAAGATGGTATACCGGAGCTGGCTTTTGTTTGAGCAAAAAATGGTTCTTCTCCGTCGTCGAATGCTATTTCAAAATAAATTATTTTTAAATATGACGTTTTTATGATGTCAAGAAACTCCTACAACACTCACCCCAATCTGTTAATTAATCGTGCCAAGTTTGACACTTGTTTGTCCAGTAGTTTTGAAGAAGTTTAAGTGCATGCACGTACAAACGTACAGAAAGAATTGCGCTGTATATATTGAATAGTCTTCACAATTTTACAAAAAGCTCGAGTTTACTACTTTACCAGTAATTCAAGCAGGAATGTGGAAGCGGTTATTTTTCGACAGCTTCCGTTTCCGCTTCCATACCTATTGCTTCCGCTTCCGCTTCCACCAACAAAAAACGAGAAAACGACCGTTGACAATTTTTTTTAACTTTTGTGGGTCTGTAGCCTGCCTTCTCCTACACTTCATCATTTTGAGAAAACGAAAACCTTCATTTATTGCTATTACTTTACCTACTTCGCTTGAGCTTATTGTTCCAAACTACTCTGTGTTTTTTGTTCAATGATATTAGAACTTGTGTTGAATGTAGAACAGTGCTTTTCAATCTTTTTGTCATCGCGAAACCCTTGATGTACTTTTGCGTTTGTCACGAAACCCCCACTAACAAAAATTTGGAAATCACAAACTGTTTGCAAGAAAATCAAATATTTCGTTACTAAAATCCAAAAACTAGTTAAACACTTCAACAAATAAACAGTTATTACAAGTTCCTTCACTACTTACAACCACTTTTACAACAGTTAACTTAATGCTTCTCAGATCTAAACCGTATAACCACGTATTACAGCTCTCGACAATAACCTGTCGTCACAACAACAAATTACACCGTGTAGCGCTGATTTTCCCTCTCTATTCTCAACTAACTCTGACTTTGAGTTAACTTTAACTCTAATCATCATTACGGACTTTCTTTCTGTCCCCAAAACACGTGTTGACTCCGATCTTTCTGGATAGTGAAGTGCGAAATTTCTGTCGTATATATAGTATGTACATGTAAAGCGAGCAAAATTGAACTGCACCAATCAATAGCCGCCTTAACATGGTGGTGCGGTCCCCGACCCCATTTGGATTGCGTTAAAATGGTTGTTGCCTTCCTGAGGGTCCCAGTTACCGCGGGCACTCCCCTCACACAAACCATTTTTTGCCGTGCAGCCCCCTGAACCACTGCAGAAGGGCAGCACGCAGCTTCTTTAAAATCGGCCTGCCTTTTCCTGCCTTTCTCTTGCCCGTCTTCTCATTCTTCTCCTTGTCATGATGAGCGGCAACGTTCATTCTAACCCTTGTCTCGTCTTTCCCTGTTCAGTGTGCGCTGAAAATGTGACCTGGCGGGGTAGGTCAGTGCAATGCTGCACATGCTCTAATTGGGTTCATTTAAAGTGCTCACTACTCTCCGTTTCTCGAGTCACAGCTCTTGGCAGCTCTCACTCCTGGAGCCTCCCATCCTGCTGCGTCGTCCGATTTTTTGGAGATCCCACACCTACCAACACTGTGTCTTCCTCCTCGGACTCCTCCATCCGATATACCTCCACTGCTCAATCTGGCCCATCTGGCCCCCTTCTGTTAATGCAGCACTCGCACCCCATCCTGGCCTTCAAACCTTTTGTCCCTTTTCCGCCCACTTTCTGTCTTCTCGCTCTGCATCCTCACCACCGCCTCATGCTCCTGGCTGTTTCTCTTTACCTCCTGCTTTCTCTTCCCATCCCTAACTCCCTCAGAGTTCTTTAATGGAAGGCTGGAGATTTCCTAGCCAGGAGCACTAAGCAGGTACACCTTATTTCGTCTCATCTCGTTTCGCTTATTTGTATCCAGGAATCTAACTTAATTTATCTTCCTCTTTCTGGATTCCTGGATTCTCTGCTCTGCAATCTGATGGCACCCACTCCCGATCTGGTATGTTTTCTATTGATGTCACAGACGCTAGCCGCGGCGTCATCGTCAGGCAGGGCTTATCCTTCTATGAACTTTCTACCTCCCCTCTTTCTTCGCTTGGCCCCTACTCTGATTATGTGGGGGTCAGTCAACATTTCTCTAAACGACTCCTCCTCGCTCTCATTTCTTAATGTTTATGCTCCCTCTATTGGCTCTTCTCCGAAGGATAGCAGAACCAATTTCTTTTCTCCCTCCATTCTTCCCTTCTATGTGGAAGCGGAAGCGGCTTCTGCTTCCGCTTCCACAGAAAAAGGACCGCTTCCGCTTCCAGCTTCCGCTTCCGCTTCCACATCCCTGAATTCAAGGCAACACCAAAATATAGAAATTCTTTTGGAAATAAAGAAAAAGCACTTAGCAATATCATCACACGTTGATAAAGTGCAAATTCAAGTTTATTATGGGTGGAGTAAGTGAATCAAATTTACCAGTGTTTGATTTGACAATTAAATATAAGCGGGTATCAAAAACTGAGACTCAACAAGGTCAACACGAGGTTGCAATTAGCAATTATACTTCACACAGTCACTGATAAATATATCTAAAAATATACTGGTATGTTAATTGTTTATTATGTCATAAATAAACTCTATTATTTAAACTTCTAAGACTCTGATGCTATGTAGAATTACAAGTAACCATTGTTAAACGCTAAATTTGTTCATCGGGAAATTCAGCACTTTTCAAGAGTGAGGAAACGCAGGCCTAAAGCGACAATCCTCACATGCCAGCGTAGCACAGTAGTCAATATAATATTACACGAACCGGGTTCAAATCTACTGCGGAAAATCAAAGCAATATCAGAAAATACAGGAACTCAGAAACTGCCAAAACATAAAACTGCCAAAGTTTTACAGATGGCCTGTAATAAATTGTTGTTACAAAAAGATAAAGATCGCCCTTGATTTGAAGCCGCACAAAGTAGTAATAAATAATATCCGCCGCTTTTATTTAAAAAAATACGGTATGCATAGCATGCAGCGCGAATGCCCTGAGTTCTTTTTTGGAGGTGCATGTTCCGTACAACAGCATTAAAGTTCTTTAACTGTTAGGGTTGAACTTTTCCAGAGTTTAAAAAACTAGGATTCCAAAAAGCTGTAGGGGAAGTGTGGTACCCATGGAACGGTAAGACCTTTGGAAGTTGGAACACCGGATTTATTTGCAAACGGAAAACGGATTTGTAGAAATTTTTGTATTTGGAAACAGAGTTAGGTAAAATTTTCAGATACCAAAACTGAAATGCGGGAAATTGCTGGATTAGAAGGCTGTGGAGCTGTTTCGTGTTTTTGGGGTAAAAAATGTAGTTTTTAGGGTCAACTTTGTAAGAATTTTTCAGTAGCTTGTAGTTAACAAAACTTATTAGTTTGGTTTCTTTAAAAAGACTGCTTATTTAGCTGGCATTTGAACAAAAGTGATTCTTGTGAAATTGTAGCGTATATAAGGTAGAAGCTATTTTTCCCAAGTCATTACTGTGTGGGACCATTGGAACACGGTATTCCATAAGTCCCTTGTGTTTCAGGTCATGCCTACATTTAAGTCAAGAAAATCAAATAAGGGTTTGTTTTCTGAACAAAATCTAAATAAAGGTTTGGATGACTTTCTTACAAATCCTGCAAATGGAATCAGCTTCAGAAAAGCTTCCAAAATTCATGGAATTCCCATCAGCACCCTGCATCGTTATAAGAAAAAGATGCCATCATCACACACACACACCTGTGAAGAAAAAAACTTTTCCCTCAGCAAGCAGTGCGCAGTAAATTTTCAACAGATAAAGAAGAAGTGTTTGTTGATTCAGAAAGTGATGCTAGTCTGTCTGATTGCAATGCCAGCCTAGCTCTGCATCCTGTTAATCTTGTCATGTTCAGGTGCGGTGATTTTGTTATTGCTAATGTGCACACTGCGGCTGGAAAGTGTAAAAAGTTTATTGGAAAGCTGATTAGTGGACTAGATGAAGATCAGGACTTTGAAATCAGTTTTTTGGAAAGGTCAAAAAAATTAAAAATGGATTTGTCTTTCCAGAAGTGGAAGACCTAGCCTCCATTGCCAGAAAAGATATTGAAAGGGTTTTGCCCCCACCTTGTGCAGCTGCTCAAACTAAGCGGTTGTGTGATGTGCTGAAATTTGACGTTAATTTATCCTTTGTGTGAATTTTGTATATTTGCGTATTGTCTTTGCATCGTTTTTCTCAATAATTTTTGTTTACCAAACTTATGGGTGCTGCAGTCATGTATGTGAAGTTTGTGAGGCAGATAGCAACCTTTTGGCTATTTTTTAAAAAGTGTTCTATTGGTCCCATAAGGTGTTTCATTGGTCCCATAGGGGTGGGACCTATGGAACGAATTTAAAAATTTTTATAAAAGCTTGTAACTAGACATCCAATTAACCAATTTTAAAACTACTTTGTCCTAATATAGATCTACCTAATTACAACAAGCGGACCAATTTTTGAGCAATTTTTAGATAAAATAAAAAAGTTATGACCATTTAAAGAAATTTGTTCCATAGGTCCCACACTTCCCCTACGGTACAATAAAAGCAGCAGCACTTTTTTGACTGCGTTGTATTCAAATAGAATCAGCTATAATACTCCAAAACAGGGGTCACCAACCGTATGCCTGCGAGGACAATTTAAGGCACCCGCGAGGACGATGTAAGTCACCGGGCAGTCTGTTTCAAAAATATCTTAAAATCTGAGCGACACAATCGTGGCAGCAGGACAGGTGTTGACCTTTTTTTTCTGAAGAATCACCATTTTAGGAGGACAAAGTGTAAGTCTAGGCTAAACTTCGAGTCTGACTTACAGGCTTGTTTATCACAAATAGCCTCATGCATGGATGAAGTGTGCCCTAGCCGTGATCAATAATCAGAAAGTAGCCCTCGGTTCGAAAAAGATTGGTAAACCCTGCTCTAAAACAATTACAACATTAATATTGTTGTCATTATTATTATTTTTATTATTATTGTTGTTATCATTTAGAATCATTCTATCTAACTAAGCATTTTTTCACAGCTGACTACCCTAGCCAAAATAGGACATCAAACTAACAAATGAGAAACATCAAACTAGCACATCAATAAAATACCAAAATAGAATTTGAATAGATTGTCAGAAAACACATGTCCTACAGGATGCTATTAATCCGCAAAGGCTTAGCGAACAACACTTAGCCTATATTATTGCTTTCTTTAGGGCTGCCACTCTAGATGTTTTATAGCTAGATCTAGATATTTTTTGTAAGGCCTAGAGGTATAGTTGGAAAACTAGATGATGGCTGAAAAGTCTAGATATTTTTTTAACGTACTAGATATTATCTAGAGGGAAATCTTTTAAGTCAAGTAATGTAATAAAGAATAGTAAAGGAGGGAGATTAACTTGTGTTCCTTTACTTTTTTATTCTAGGTTATTCAATATTGTAAGGCTAATATTGTATTAATGAGTTTATCTGTTATTTTTCAAACATTATTTTGGCTGAAAACAAAGAACAGAGAAATTTTGGGCTGAAGTGGAGGATTTCAAAAAGGCAGTGGCTATTTTGCCGTCGACGGCAATTTGCCCTCAGAGACTATTTTGCCGTGAGTTATTTGTGATTGGTCAATGTTAATGACGTACTAAACATGTGACTTTTGGTCGTCTCTGATTGGTCAATTTTAAAAACCAAAAAAAAATTTTGCACCGCCAGGTCTCTATCCCCCACCCTGTACACTCCCTTCCAGTGTACACTGCCTTTCTTTTAAAGCCCTGGCCAGCTGAGATTCGAACCCGCAACCATGGTATCTCAAAACCAGCGCTCTATCCACTACACCACAGTGTCACTAGTATTATCATAGCAAATATGGCTATATAAACACATGTGAATGATCACGGCAAAATAGATTCCAAGGGCAAATTGCCGTCGACGGCAAAATAGCCACTGCCTTTCAAAAATGCTTCTGGAGAGAATCCATTTTTAGATCTCTTTATTTGTGCTAAGCAAGCATTGATACTATCTCATTCAAATGCAGATGTGGAAAGAATTTTTAGTGCAATAAACTGTGCAAAAAACAAACTAAGAAATAGCATGAAAATTGATTTATTGAATGCAATACTAAGTATTAGATTTGGTTTAATTCGAAAATAACGATGTTGCATGTCCTATAAGCTACCTGATTGAGTTGTCAAAAAGATAGGTGCAGCAGAAGCATATAAAAATCCCCCTGAAGAAACTGTAGCAACAACATTAACTTCAATAGAAATTAGCTTCTTTAACATCTAATCTTTCTAATGTAATGTTATCAGTAATGTATAACAAACTTTGTGTGTGCTCTTGTTTGATTATTTTTATTAAATTTTTTTACTTCACATTTAGATGTATTTTTGAATGTTTTAATTTTCAATCTAGATAATTCTAGATGTTTTTCAAGTCAAACTAGATTTTATTAGTCAAGTAAGAGTGGCAGCCCTAGTTTTCTTTATACTTTGAAGCTATGTCATGAAGTACAGATGTATTGTGTTTATACAGTTTGAAAGCTGATTTGTGATGAGTATATCGATGCCATACAACCAGTTTTAAAACATGATCGTTTCAACTTTCTTTAATTTTAATAATTAAAATTTAATGTACATCTCATAAAATACCAGAAGTGGCTATTGTGATGCTGATGGCATTTTACAGTTTTACCCTTGGCAACAATCAATTATTCACTTTATTTTTGCCCAAATCAGCATAATAGGAAAATAAAATTTGACTGTACTGGAAAAAAAGAAACAATGGCAAAAGAATATACGTTAATACTTGCACGGGAAAAGAATTCTGTAGAAAATTTGAAGATATGGGCATGGCCATTGCACCTGTATTTTGCTTTCACTATTCATGTGTATTTGAGTAGGCATATTTGTTATATTTCTAGTAGTGATCCTGTGATGTAGTAAATAGTGCAGCTTCACTGGAATGGGGCCTAGTATGTGAACATATGGGGGAGTGTACACTGGAGGTACCATTTTTTTTAATTGATCATAAAAATTGACCAGTGAGAAACAACCAAAAGTCACGTGTTCAATACAGTAGGTGCCGCTTATCATAACCATGGATAATATGACCAGCTGCTTATTATGACCAATTTGGTACAGTTCAAAATTTCTTTATTTAAAATCCTCCATTTAATATGACCAAATTTTGGATATTATGACCAACATTTTCTCCATCTCTCTTGTTACAGTACAGTATTTTTTCCCGCCACGCACTTATAACTTCATTTTTTCAACATATTGTTACATACTGTACTTGGTTTTATTGTTACTCGTACTGTTACAGTACTGTACTTTGTTTTCCTGCCAACGTCACTCTGTTGCTTCGGTTGAACAATGAATTTGACGTTATTTGACTTCTTGTGGCTTACAGCGTCAATTTAGGAGCTGTTATGGTGGCTTCGGTTTTTATAACCATTTGGATATTATGACCGAAATGGTCTGGTCCCAAGGTAGTCATATTAACACTGTGATCGCATCTCTGTGATTGGAAACTATTCCGCTACTGCAATTTTTTCAAACAGTCGTTGCATCAGTCACCAGTGAGCCAGCGACAAGGAAACTTGTGTGTCTCTCTACCAATGTAAGTACAAGCTTCTGGTGTGATAAAATCCGTGATTCATATGTGGTACATGATGTAGACATTGGAAACTAGGATCATTGTGTGCATCGTGCTCAACATTTGGCTCATCATCATACGTGTACCATATGTGGTGCATGATGCAGGTTGAGCCAAGTACCTGTGTACCATATATGGTACATGATGAGGTTAATGTGTTAAGCGGCATCTACTGTATGTCATTAAAATTGAGCAATTACCAATGTCTGATGGCAAAATAGCTTACAATGATAAAATGCCATGACGACAAAAGTAGCCACTGCCTAAAATCTAGGGCACTTTTTAAAAAATTGATTACCATCTGTTCGAAATAGTGAATACTTTCAAACCCTCAAAATGAGTTTCATTATATTTATTGGGTTATGATAGTCTGACTGTGGTAAACATTACTATCCTATATTAGTCAACTACTGTTCTTATTTCATTGACAGGAAGATAAATATATTGCACTATTTTGAGTCAACAGTCCAGTGGCAGCAGTAAATTGTTTTGCATAGCAGTCTTCTTTTTCTGCAGAATAGAACCTGTTTCTCTTCCCTGTTGCTATAATTGTGTTGGAACATAAAATTGCAATGTGCATGTAGGGATGGATAATTCAGAATACCAAATTTGAAGGTTTCAAATCTTAAACTATCCAAATCAAAAAGGCCAATTTAAACCTAATAATAGGATTCGATTTATATCCTGCTTAAAAGCTTCATTACATTGCTTGATCACATATTTTCTTTTTGTAAATGTATCAACTGCATGCAACAATTGAAAAATTAACTCACACACAAACAAACATACTTATTGATCAAATGCGTATGTTAAATTGCAATTTTGCTTGACAGGCAAACATGTAAAAAGCTTAAAAGTATTGCACTGCAATAAACTCATTTTCTAATTATGCTTTTGTTGTTGTAAACTTGTAATAACTAAATGCTTTTATGTTGATTGTACTAATTGCAGAAAAAAAGGATTTGGTATTTTGGATTCAGTTTAATTATTCTAGAATAGCGCATTATTCTGAAATGGACATCCCTGTGTACATGTGTAACTCCACATTAGTCCTTGCATAGACTGTGATACCTGTCATGTGTTGGAACCTAAAATTGCAATGTACGAGGTGTGTTCGAAAAGTAAGGAGACTGCTGTCATAAAAACTGTATTGAAAAGTATTGAAATATACCAAAGTCAAATTCCTTCAAAGTAATCTCCTTCCACTTTGAAACACTTGTGCATTCACCTTTTCCAGGATTCAATACACTCTTGGAAGACATTTTCTGGGATCTTTTTGAGCTCTGTCGTCGTGGCCATTTGATGGAATCGATGTCAGAAAAATGGGTTCTCTTCAGAACAGATTTGATCTTGGGGAAGAGGAAAAAGTCACACGGGCCCAGATCGGGGGAATATGGGGGTATTCCAAAGTTGCAATGTCCCTTTCGAAAAACTGACCTATACTCAGGGCTGTGTGATCAGGAGCATTATCGTGATGAAGCCTCCATGCGTGAGCTTCCCAAAAAGGTCCACCTCTTGTCACGCACTGTCTCATAAGGCTCCAAAGAATGTCTTTATAGACGGTTTGGTTCACTGTTTGGCCTTGGGGTAGGAATTCGAAATGAACAATGTCTTAAAGACATTCTTCGGTGCCTTATGAGACAGTGCGTGACAAGAGGTGGAGTCTTTGGGAAGCTCACGCATGGAGGCTCCATCACATTAACGCTCCTGATCACACAGCCCTGAGTATTGGTCAGTTTCTTGCAGAAAGGAACATTGCAACTTTGGAATATCCCCCGATCTGGCCCCCTGTGACTTTTTCCTCTTCCCCAAGATCAAATCTGTTCTGAAGAGAACCCATTTTTCTGACATCGATTCCATCAAAATGGCCACAACGACGGAGCTCAAAAAGATCCCAGAAAATGTCTTCCAAAGGGGTATTGAATCCTGGAAAAGGCGAATGCACAAGTGTTTCAAAGTGGAAGGAGATTACTTTGAAGGAATTTGACTTTGGTATATTTCAATACTTTTCAATACAGTTTTTATAACAGCAGTCTTGTTACTTTTCGGACACACCTCGTACATGTAAAAATTCACATTTGTCCACCATTGACTGTGATACCAATCATCAGGTCATTGTTACTGTGCAGTAATGTGACCAACAGTAAGGATATGCAGTTAATTTAAACTGTTGAACTACTTTATCACATTTTTTTCTGCAGTTAATCACATGGTACTAGTGGATACAGCAAAGTCAATCTGTTATGTCAGCTGCATTATTTGTTCTTTTTCATTCTACTTTTTATCGTTACAGATTCTGTAAAATTTGTACACAGATTTTTTTATTTTATGCTATTTTGATTAATAAGATATGGAAATTCAAATATTGGATCTCAAGACAAAGGCTAAAGTCTGCTCTGTTGAAAAGTTATCGAGTAATACTAGTATTCAATCTATAAAGGATAGTATAAGCAAAAAACTCCCTAAATATTACCCAGCTCGTCAATCACTACGTATAGATCCCAAGGCCAGGAATTTAAAGGATGATGACACACTAGGAAAACATAGCCTTGGAAACGGAGCTATTCTTTACTTTAAAGACCTTGGTCCCCAAGTATCCTGGTCAACTGTCTTCTATTGTGAATATTCTGGCCCTTTGTTTGCCTATTTGCTCTTTTACTTTCGCTTAGCTAATGTTTATGGCTCTCATGCTAATATACAGCCTCATAAATATGTGGTTAATATTGCTGTTGCTTGCCACACCTTCCATTATGTTAAGCGCATCTTGGAAACTAAATTTGTGCATCGTTTTTCAAACAGTACAATGCCTTTGCGTAATCTCTTCAGAAATACTATCTACTACACGGCATTTGCAGCTTGGATGGCATACTTTATAAATCACCCATTATACACTGAGCCTTCTTATGGTGATACCCAAATATATGTGGCTTTGTTTTTCTTTATGTTCTGTGAGTTGGGTAATTTTAGCATACATATTGCATTGAAGAATTTAAGACCTGCTGGTTCAAAAGTGAGGAAAATTCCACTTCCTACTAATAATCCCTTTACTTTGATGTTCAACTATGTATCCTGCCCTCATTATACATATGAATTTGGGTCTTGGGTTGCTTTTGCAGTTATGACTCAATGCTTTGTAGGAGTTTTGTTTGCTTTAGTTGGCTTTGCTCAGATGACACAGTGGGCTTTTGGAAAGCATCGTAATTACAAACGTGAATTTGCAAACTACCCACGACAGCGTAAGGCTATTATTCCATTTATTTTGTAATGAACTGCACCATAGAAGTGCTTTAATTAAAAATAGATTTGAAAACATACTTGACGTTATGCAACCACCTCTTGTTTTGAATGAGTGTGCTAATTTATATTTAAAAATCAATGTTGGTAACTGCTAACCATTTGTTGGCTGTCGTTCAATTTTTCATCAGTTGCTATGTTTCATGTTACTTTATTTTGTTAAATAAAGCAAGGTGCTAATCTAGCAATTCTTCAAATTGACGTTTTACATTAAAGTTATATTCCACAATCAAGCAATTACTACAGTTGAGAAACATAAACTGTGAAATATCATAATTTTTTGTGTATGAATCTGCAGTACTTTCATAGTTTTTTATACCAAAACTTACAGTTGTAATTGCATTTTTATAATCAAGTTGCCATAATGCTTTTGTTTGCATATTAAATTGTAAAGTTTAGAAAGGAGAGTATTTGAAGAATCCAACGATATAAAAAATAAACTGAAAAGCAATGTCGGCATTTCATACTTTATTTTATACTACAACAAAAATCAACCTAATCTAAAAGCTGCATATATCGGATGGTCATATAAAATGATATGTGTTTACATTGATTTTTCGTTTATATCTTTAAATTATGTAAAAGAAGTAAAGTTGCACCATCTGTCTTGCGATGTGTAACTGATAATAGTTGGTTATTGGTTTATTACTCAAAACTGTCATTTTGTTTCTAGTTAGCAGTAAAAAGGGTGTGTGCGCTATTTTATAATCTTTTGTCTCATGTTAACATGGCGACATTAAAAATGGTAACTGATTTGTTGCAAAAAGATCAAATGTTTGATTTTTCTCTTTAATTGCAATTGTATAAAACATTTGGCAAAGTGATGGTGCATCGGATGTTTTGGACAACAAATTCTAATAAGATGCAAGATACTTTTGATTTTTTTTTGTTAAATGACAAAACTTTCATACGTTTTTGTGATATGTATAAACGTAATAATCGGCTTTTGTATGAAGCTTTGAGAACATTTTAAGTTGTTACTAATTACATTGTTACGCTTGTGATTTGTAGATAGCATGAATGCTTCATTGTGGTTCCTTAGGTTGTTGTATAATTGTGATCAATGTTTGAAACTTGTGCGCAATTAACTCAATTTGAAACCTTTAGGATTTTTTGTCGTATTTAAATGGCTAGCTTTGTTAGTTCAAATGAATTGGCCAAAGCTAGATCAATAAAGAGAAAATTGCAAAATGAAGCTTTGATTTCTGCCAAATCTGATTACGTAAAACAGCAAGTGTTTGAGGAGGAAAAACGAAGAAATAAACAAGATCAATGGGTTACGTCAAGCCTAGAAAGGAGACTGAAAGCTGATGACAACAAACATAAATCTTCCTACAAGCCAAAAAAAGCTCACAAAAAGCACAAGAAGAAAAAGAAGAAAGCACATTCAAGTTCATCAGATGATTCAAGTGATGATGCATGGGTTGAAAAGCAACCAACCGAAAAACATGATGCATGGATTGATGATGATATTCTCAGTGGTATTTCCACATATTCTTCAAAAGATTTAAGAGCAAAAGCAAACAAAGAAAAAGAGAAAATAAACGTACAAACAAAACAATTAACAAGCTTTGATCAGCCAGGACAGCATCAGAAAGAATTAAATCCATTTTGGAAATCTGGAGGAGATGGCTTGCCATCTGTGGCTAGCAAGTCGGAAACCTTTATTCCTGATGCTGAATGGCTGGAAAGATCTTTAACAAGAATGCAAGAGCAAAGCCAAGATTCTGGTCGCTCGCTGGACTCCATTGCCACTGAAAGATATGGTTCGTTACAGGCATTTTATACCTTGTTAGAGAAAGCTAGGCAAAAGGTTGGCAAATCATCATCAGCTAAACCCAGGCGGTTTATGAAGCCTGTTGATGCTGATAAACCTTGCTCAAAAAAGTTTGCAAAACCTTCAGATTATCATACAACTCCTAGATGGAAGAAACAAAAAACAGACGATGTGTCAAAGCCAATCAAAAGTGACCACAGCTGCAAAGAAACTGTTCTAGAAGTCCAAAACATTGAAAAGGCCACAGAAAAGAAATCAAGCAATGTTAGTGTTGGTCTTCAAAAATCTGAAAATGAACCAAAACAAACTGAACTGAAAGTGCTAACAGAAGAAGAAAAAAATAAAATTGGAGCCAAAATTATCAAAGCCGAATTAATGGGAAATATGACATTAGTGGAAAAGCTGAAGAAAAAATTAGAAAAGTCCAGAAATGCAGAAGAGGAGTTAAATGCTCTCTCTGTCACCCCAAGTAGCAAGAAGCAGCCTCGAAAATCAAGCATTGAAAAGGCCAAAAACAAAAGTTCTTCGTCTGGTGGCAGTTCATCGGAAGAGGAGACTGTGGTTTTAATGAGGACTTCTCGTACTGGTCAGTCATGGCCTGTAACTGGACCAAATAATATTGCTGGTCCAAAACAAAAGCAAAAAAAGAGGAAGAAAACAATTATGCATGATAAAGAAGGACAGCGAGAAAGGTATTTTGCTGATGATGATAAATATTCACTTAAGGATTTGGTTGAACAAGAAAAAACTGGTGCTTCGGAAGATAATGTTCGTGTGATGTCTCGCCTAAGTGCAAAAGCTTTTACAAAAGCTGGTGGAGATGCTTATACTTTAGACGATATGTTTGAAGCTGAAGCTGGCAGGTTCACATCAGTGAGCGCATCTGATCGGCAAACAGAAATTTCAAAAAATAAAAAGCTTTTACGTCGTTTGGAGAATTGTAAACTTTGCTTTGGAAATCCAGAAAATCCAAAACATTTGGTTATTGCAGCTGGAAGGGTTGCATATTTAAAGATTCCTTCTTATCGAGTGCTGCAGCCGGGCCATTGTATTATTGCCCCCATGCATCATAATTCAGCTGGTACAAATGTAGATGAAGATGTGTGGGATGAAATGCGAAAATTTATGCAGGCACTTTGCAATATGTTTGCAGCGGAGGACAAAGACTGTGTGTTTATTCAAACTTGTTCACATCTATCAAAATCTCCTCACTTTTACATGGAGTGTATTCCATTGCCACGAGACCTTGGGGATGTTGCTCCTATATATTTCAAAAAAGCAATTCAAGAATGCGAGAGTGAATGGTCGCAAAATAAAAAATTAGTTGACACGCGGGGCAAAACTGTCAAAGATAAAATACCTGCTGGTTTGCCTTATTTTGCTGTTGATTTTGGTTTAAGTGGAGGATTTGCTCATGTTATTGAAGATGAAATGCAGTTTCCCAATTATTTTGGCAGAGAAATTTTAGGAGGCATGTTAGATGCAGATCCTTATTTATGGAGAAAACCAAGAGATGAAACATTTAATGATCAAATGAAACGTAGTATTGAATTTGAAAAATCATATAAAAGCTTTGATTGGACTAACACAGAAATACGTTAGTTTTGAAAAATTTTTTGATTGGCATATTTATTAGATTTAACACATAGTTGTGGACTAAGCAACTCATACTGGCAAAGTAATTCATTATCATGGTCAAAGTAACCCTGCTTACAAGCCTAGAACCTGTTGATAAAAACTCAGGAAATAATGTTTATGCTCTTCCTTCACTTTTTTTATATGTTGATGAGATCATAAACAATTGAATTACCGTATAAATATTTTAGTTTGCTACGCTTGCAAGGAAACGTTTGGCAATGAAGCATGCGAAGAGTAAATGTTTTCTTGCCATTTTTTTCAAACAATTTCATGTGTAGAAAAAAGGTTTAGTATCGTATTAAGTAAAGATTTTTCGCAATTAGTTATTTTTAATGCAAAAATGCTTTACTTCAACTTCTGTAGTCGGCTCTGTCAAGTTGTTTACTGCAGTGTTTCTTAACCACTCTACAGTAATTTTCATAGCGGTTCACAAGAAGAAGTTACTTTCGTTCGTACGGTTCAATAATATAGCGTATGCTTTAACAAAATAAAATTTGTATGTGTGATCAATGCAAAATAAAAGCAAGTTTGAACAAGTTATACATTTTTATTACCTCGTGGATTTTTTGCAGTCAGGTTGTGCTTTTTAAAGTTATTTGTCTGGAAAGAATTACTTCAATTTTGGTGGCCCACCAGAATAAAAAGATTGAGAACGACTGGTTTTCAGCATAAATTTGGTTGCAACTTATTGTCGTTTATCAGATGCCAGTTTTTATATAATGTTTAAAACTATTTTGTTTCGCTTTTTTTTAGTCGCACTATGAAAATTTAATTTGCAATGTTTTATTTAATTTTTTGTTTGTTTCTTTTGCCTGCACTTGTTCTTAACAAACCCCACGGACAAGAAAAATTGATATTTGTGAACGCGGTAAGTAGTTAGCAGCGCTAGCACATTTTTGTACAAGATGTTGATAAAACGATCGAGAAAAACTGCCTTTTCTGCCAGTGTTAACATCTAGTATCCATCTTCCTTATCATGAGAATTGAAAAGAGTATGAGGTGCATGAACAGACGAAATCTTAAAGCCAAAATGTCGTCTGAACTTGGTTTTTACGAATGCTGCCTTGCGTTAAAAGCGAAATTTACTATAGAGACTGGCATCTTCGTCGTCAAAGGTCACGTTGGAGCTGTACATGTGCGCTCATGTCTTCTTTTTTCTGTACCAAAAGTTCTGTGTGTCTAGTCAGTCTGCAAAGCATTAGCTAAATTCATATTCTCCAATGCTAATTTTTGTTGTCAGGTCTGGAGGCATGGAGCAAGATCACCTCTCCATTCTTTCCCCACTGACCCGAACGATCCATCTGTGTGGCCACAAGGCCCTGGTCAACTTACACAAGTAAGTTGTATTTTGCATGCAAATAAAATAATCCTTTTTTTAGACATTGAATTTTTATGGCTTTCCTGCAAGAGATGTCAATGAGACTTTAGTTGTAAAAACTGAACAAAAACACTATTAATATCGATCTGAAAATACTGCAACTAGAGCCATAATTTACTTGATTTAAATTCTGATTCACGAGCAATTGGATCGTGTTGGCACAAATTGATCAGTTGTCTCTGTAAATGTCTGTAACAACGTTTAATTATTAATTAAAATAATATGCACGTTGAGCTTTTAAAATCGTGCAGTATTGGTTAAGCTTCTTTCCATAATGGTCATTTACTACAGGGAACAATTTGAGGTGTTATTTGTTTGCGTTGTTTCATAAAAGGATGGTATTGGGTGTTTAAAGAGTCCTATACAGATTTCAAATTTGTACTGCGCAAAAGCTTTACAAAATGCAGTCATTTTATAGACTTTATGGATACCCTATGCAATCAGTGTAACTTGCAAGTATTTAAGAAGCCAGCCTCGTAGTATCGATTACCTATGTTTATTGCTAGTGTTTTGGCGATACCTATAAACAATCAAATTTTTTTGCATCAAAGTCAGTAGTGATCACGATATCAGGGCCGAATTAGCACTTTTTTGTCAGCGATACGACCGTCGCTTTCTGCAGATTTTGAAGCGCCAGTTGTTCACTGTCCGTTATGCAAGTTTTAGGGCAGATGCGTCCAACCCGTGGCCCGCGCGGTATTTTTTTGAAATGACCTAAAGGAAACTTAATTGCCTACGGTGTAATTTAGCGTGAACTTACATTCCGCGAAGTTAGCAACTAATCAGTTTTCATGTGATTCGGGGACCAAAACAGAGAATAAGTAAAAAGCTTCATTTTAGTAGATACTATTGTCATTTGTTTGACTGCATGTAACGGATATTCGCAAACATCAGGGAGGCATTTTGTTGTTTGCTTTTCAGCATTGCCCTGGAGCGGGGATGCACAACCTTTTGCCTTTTTACGGTCACATTACAGACTGTACTTTACAAACGGCTGCCAGTGATTTGTTAGCTTTTGTGACGTCACAATCCACATTGTTACGTTTCATCATTTCGATGCAATCGAATAAAAATTTTGTGGTTTTCACTGTTTTGTTGATTTTACATCCTTTTTCCAGCATTTTCGCTGGCTTTGACCTGCTGATTCAGTGTATGTCTACCATTACGCACTCGCTTTCAAATCAGTCGTTTTGCTGAAGCAAGGTGGCACTTTGAATTTCTGATGTCCTTTCTGACAAATACCAAAGATCTTTTATGGAGTTTCCAACTCCAGGCATTTAATTCCAAAGTCCGCAACAATTATTATTTAGATCATGATAGAAAAAAGGATTTGTAAGATTTTTATTTTGGCCTGAGGATTTTGTGTGTTTTTACGCCAACCTCTATTTAGTGTTGTGAAAGGCAATACGCAATATCTGTCAAATAGCTCGCGAGATCACTTGCAGACCACATGTGGCCCTTCAGCCAAAAAGGTTTGACACCTCTGTGCTAGGAAAACATTTATGACTTAATGAAATCAGTTTGTTTTTGTTTACTAATCATTTTGATTTTGTCATAAATGTTGTGCTACATAAATAAATGCCCCAGTTGAAATTCACAAATCGATTTGATTTAATCCCAAATGCGTATGTCCTGTAAAGTGTAAACAATGCTTTTTTCACCTGTTTTGTTATTGGAATCATCACGTGACACGTTTGAGATTGATTGGTTTGAGTTGGGCGGGAGACACGGCAAATTGAACTTGAAACAGTTAGACTCTGAGTTCTATCACAGTAGATTAGAACAGCGGCACAACCGAAAATAATCAACGGGAATGAGCGGCAATCTAAGTCTGTATTTTCAGACCCTAATTGAAAGCCAAAGGAGGACTTTTTTTGTAAGATTAACATTTTCAAAGTCTATACTTTTGGGTTCTCAATCATTATTAAAGGCGAAAACTTTTTTTTGGAGTTGACATTTTAAAAATTCTTTTATCAAAACAAGGAAAGATGGCTTGCTGTCTAACATCTCCCCTAGTTGTGCTCCTGGTTTAGGATAACTGCGGGAACTAAGAGTGCAGTGTAGGCTGAGTGCCGTCGCTAAGTGCGGAACCAATACTGTGAAACAAAGAACACCAAAAAGTTTGATATAAAGTAAATCAACTGAGTTTAACTAAAATAACTGCAGTCTACAATTTGAGGAACTAAATGGTCAAAAGACGTTTTCTTTCCAGTCAGTTTTTACTTTTTTGTCAAGTCGCTTTCAAACGCAAGTTGGACAAGATAGGCTTTGCGAGCGTGCTTTATTGATTGCCTACGATCTCGCATGATAGTTTTTAGAACAGAAAAAGAGTTCTCACACTTTGCGGTAGAGGCTCCGATAGTGACTCTTAGTTTCAGTGTAAGATGTACAGTAGGCATCGCCTTAAGTGTTCACAATGTTCAGAAAGGAGTTTGATTGCTATCGGCTCTGTCTTTTCATCACCGTTGAATTTTGCAACGTACCTTTTAGCAACATCAAACTCTGCTTTTACACTTGTGCGGTCTATCGAATCCAAAAGAGGCTGCACCATCTTTACATCCAAAAAGTTGCTTTTTTCAGGTTGAAGAGCGGGGACAGCAGCATATAGTTTTGTAGCTTGATGGCTAAGACGCACGTCTATTTTATTGATGACTTGATCCAGTGTACTATATAATAATCTCCTCGTTTCGTTTTTATTCTTTTCATTGTTTCCTGTTGTTTCTTCGACTACATAATCTTGAAGCAATGTGTTATCACGTCGTGTTCGTTTTGAATGAGCATCAATTTGAGTAACGACCTCATCCCATATATCACAAAATTTCTCTTCTGTTCCAAGATTGTGAACGTTTTCAACACATGCGGCAACAAGTGTGATCCCAGTTGATAAGTCAGCATTTTCAACTTGAAGATTATTGTTGGCTGGAGCGAACAAACTTAGAACCTATAAAATGCAATATAAAAGTCAGCAGTTTCAAAACGGGATACCCTTAGGCATTCTATTTTGCAGTCTTTTGGTAGGACTGCTTGGCCTCACTAAGTAATACCCGTTAGGTCTCTTTAAGACCACAGTAACACAAACACCTTGCTAGGGTATAAATCACTAAATTAATGTTTAATTAATCAGCTTTCAAACAGCATCAACGGGTAATCCATATTCCCGACGTGCATTCATTCACTGCCTTGCACGTTAACATAGCAAACTGGTGATCTGAGGCTTTTGAAACAGAGACATCACTTGTGATTGTAGAACAGTAAAATTACAGAAAATCAAATACTTGGAGTGCCCGATCTGTGGCTACGGTCAACCAAAAGGCAAAGCGATGTGTGGAGCAATTAAAAACCTTTTGTTGCAATCCTCGCTTCCTAGACACGATATGAATTTGCACTATACAAAACATTATAGAAATATTCTTGCAAATAATAATTTTTTGCATTCAACCTCATTAAGTGCCATGCCTGTTCCAGGTCTCGGCGGCATCAATGCAAATGTTTTTCCATTTTCTTCTGTCTTTGACAAAATGCAGCAGTTCTTCTGTATTAAGCTTTGTATATGTTTTTAATTGATCCAAATAATAGTTGTACCTTTGACGACCCCGTGCTCGTTTTCCATTGATACGTACAGTAATTGAAGTTTGCTCGAGATTCTCCTGTCTCATGATATGTCCAAAAAGTTGCAACTGCCTATTTTTGATTGTGTTAAGAAGTTGTCTAACTTAGCAGGTTTGTTTTAGAACAGTTTCATTGGTAACGTGAGCAGTCATGAAATGCGTTGCATTCGCCGTAGAAACCAAAGTTTCAATGCGTTGACTTTCTTGATAGTTTCACTTCTCATAGTCCAAGATTCACAACCATATAAGAAAACCAACCACAGATAGCACTTCAACAAACGAAATCTGATCCTGAAACTCATCTTTTTGTTACGGAGGATATATCCCTAGTCTATGAATGCTTGTTTGGCCAGTGCAATTCTTCTCTTTGTTTCAATAGTCCACCTTCCGTTACTGGGAATAAGTAAACCAAGATATCGAAAATATTCTGTCTGTTTAATTAAATTTCCTTTCAAGGAAAGTTTGAGTCTTGGTACTGTTTTTAGTTTAGTAACTACGAAACATTCTGTTATGTTGACATTGATTGACATTCCATATTGTTCACCAATCTCTTCTAGTTCATTTAGCGTCTTTTGTAACTGCCTTTGTGACGTTGAAATGAGGACTGTGCCATCAGCGTAATATATATTGTTTATATTATCTCCATTCACTTTTATTACTTCAAAGTCATTGGTGCTACGTAAAATAATTTCACTGTACAGATTAAATAGATGTGGAGATAAAACACAGCTTTGTCGAACCCCTTTTTTGATTTTGATTTGTGTTTTACCAGTTACGTCATTACCAATTTTTTCGCATTACGCAAACGGTAATTTGCTTACGATTTTGCATGTATAATATTTAGTGAAGAAACGCGAAATACCAATTAAATTTAAGCATAAAAAAGATATTTTAATCTTCTCGTATGAGTTAGATGCTTTGTTTTTGGCACATCTATATGAACTGTTGGATGTTATTTGCTAGTCCTTTATTTGACTGGGTATCACAATAGGTAGACTGCTTGGTCTCACCATCTGTCTGTTACTGTAGATATGGAGGTATCAGATATAACGTTAAATGCCTTTGCCAAACAATACCTATCGAAGTTGCGGACGTGTTTCCCACACTGCCTTTGTCATGATGAGCGCCGAGCAGGAAAACTGTGAATATTATTTTTCAAGTCTCGTTAGGGGAAATAAATTCAGGTCTGTGACGCAGATAGTCCCGAAACCACTCCTAGCCCCGAAGTATTATATTTATTTAACACTATAAGCCATGACGCTGGTCATTACACTGGAATGGGTTGTGGCATGAGCTTTTCCTAAGGTCTGAGGCAAGCCATTTAATTGCTTCTATTTTAATCTGGGAGCCAAGCAGTCTACTCGCCGTTATGGTGGCCCAGCAGCATAACAGGACTGGCAAATACAGTGCAAAATTTAATTGTCGCCATCAACAAATTATTTGAAACTGAGACAATAAGAACGATTATACAGCAATACATAAAAAGCATGCTTCTAAGTGCATTTTTTCAATTAATGCAAGCTTGTTTATACAATTGAGTAATTTTGATGAACTTGCACAAAAGTTTTATTGGGTTTTTTATGCTTATCACGCTGCAATATTTGTAACCACAGGTTAAAATAAGTATGGCCGTCTTCAACAGTCTTTGTATGCGGATTCTATACACAGATTAAAACGTAGTAACCTCTTTACTTGACATTCCGTGATGTTGCCCATGTTTCACCTGAGCTCTGCAGCAAAAATTTAAACTTGCTTGGCTCCATAGATGTAACCAGTACCCCGAAAATGTCTCGGACTTGATCCGAATGAAACTGAATTGCTCAACAAAGTACATCTTCTTGATAAGAGAAAACGAAACTTTTCCAAAAAATGTCGATTTTGTTTCTGGCCACTCTAATGCTGGGTTCGACTCATTGCTGGTTCTAATGCATTAGTTATAACCTTTTATTGTTTCAAGAAAGTAAACAGCTGTAACACTAACATTGCAAATCACGAAAAACAACAAGAAATTGCACAGCGGCCAGTAGCATATTTCAGTGGGAAAATGGAGGAGTGCCTTCCCCAAACGGTAGGCTATGGCAGTGACTTAAACTGGACACGTAGAAGATGTTCATGTTCGTTTGGAAACCAAATTTGGTTTTTAAACAGGCAGGTAGGCAGCTGGATATTATTATGGGGGGGGGGGGCAAGGGCAAATTTTGGGGGCAATTATTTTTTTCCTTTACTCTGGCGATTATATAATTTGTCACACCGATAATGTTGCTTTGTTTGCTTTTTGCTACTGCAATGTGAAGAAGATAGCTATTCAACTAAGAATACCTTCAATGACAGAATATACACTCAGCATAAAACATGTTAGTACTCCGAAGGGAACAACCTTTAAAATTGCACGTTTACACGTTTTTTGATTATCGTAACTACAGCTTGCATGAAAAATTAAAAAACATACAAAGCCAAATAACATCGCTTTAAAGTTTTGCCATAGATAACCTTGCTTTGACGTAGAATGGCAACTACACTGGCCAAATAAACATCTTTTAGATATAAATGACATAATTTTAAGATTTAAAAAGTAAAAATGTAACATAATTGTTATTGCTGTGATAATGATCATTATTGTTATTACTATAGACAGTGGTGCAACAGAAATTGCAAAAATTTGTCTCTACATGTCCATTGTGTAGACCTTTTGCAGGCCCATTACAACGGTTACTGCTAAGTTAAAATAGTTTTCATGATCTGCAACTCACAAAAACTGGAGAAATAGAATGGGAAATCCTGCAACCGGGATCAGATTGTAGATTTCAGTTGAAGGATTGCAATACTCAATTGACCAAGATGCGATAAGACTCGATTTGTTTTCTTTCTCCCAATAACTGGTAACTACAGCGCTTTTTGCTGCGAAATTAAATCTTTGTGCACATGCGTATAGACTATGTACTGTAGTAAATTATATAAATCACTGGTTCCCAACCTTTCAATATGTCGCCTGTCCCACCCTATTTGAAGTTATTTTTTACCTCGTTTACATTCAGAAAAATTGCAACACAACGAACATACATTCAACAAATTGAATTACGTTATGTGTAATGTCTGTAGGAACACTGTTGTTGCAATTTACGTGAATATAAGGAAATTTTTGATATGATGTTCAACAATGCGAACCAACTGTCATATTGCACAAAAGGCTACAGTTTTCCTGTTTTAGTTAATAACAACCCACAATAAAAAAACTGGCTTCGCATAAATTCAACTTCTTATAAAAGTATTTGTTCACCTTCTATAAAATGTGATTTACTTTCTCTAGCTCTTTCGCTCCCGCGATCATCGATTGATGATCTCGTGTTTTCAGTGTTTACCTCAAATTTTTTTTAATTGAGTTACAAAATTAGTTTACTAAAAAATCGATTTGTAACTTTATTTTTCATCCGATTTTCGTAAAATTTTCCAAAGATCACGCTTATTTCCTCACGCATAGGAAGATGTATAATTTGTGCCCTAATTCTTGGATTTTTATACCCAAAAACGGTTAAAAACACCAAAAACCCAGTTGCACACGACAAAATCGGCCAAATTCTCAGCACGTGCCAACTACACTAAAAATCAAATTGAGATTACATCTTTACCACAAAACCAAACCCTTTATCATTAACACAGTCTGAAAACTACTCTTTTGGGGCATCATTTGACAAAATTTCAAGCGATAATAATAAATTTTACTTTTTTAAATTTCCAAATTTTTTAAGGGCCTCAAAACCCCCCCAAACAAATTTGAATGATAAGTAGATAAAAGTAAATTTATTGCATAAAAAATATGATATGTTGCTAAATACCGGTTAGATTTGAAAGCTTAGGAAATTTGCTTTCCAGCAATATATAACTTTTAATAGTTTAGACTAAGTGGTATATGATATTTACTGATCAAAAATGAGTACTGTACATCATGTCAGTTCAAAACCCCCAAAATTTTTTGACTTACCTTCACTAAATTATAATTTTTAGAAAAACTACACCCTATAAAAAGATAAAGTAAATTGCAAATATTTCACTACTAAAGTTGTAGTTTTGTTTCAAGTTTCCAAGGAGACAAGAAGCGAAATACAAGTTTAAAAACTAGCAGAAGTTTGGCTTCTCTAAATCAAAGTTTGCTGTATCCCCCTTGTTTCTCAAGAAATGGGAAGGGTGTAAACAAGCTGCTGTTTCATTGTCAGTGACATCATATTCTATTTAAACTTAATATTTTCTGAATCTTGAAAAAATTCTCTGTTCAAAAATACATAATGTTCCATGGTTTAGGCTAACCTCTAGCAGATAATGACTGATTATATTTTAGGTACTAAATTTAACTACCAAAATTTGGTACCGGTCGGTACCGGTCAAAAAAAAGGTCATGTGCCTCAGAAAATTGCAAATTGTAGAAAACCTAGGCTTTTAGGTAAGTTTTGAGTGATGTACCTTGAAAGCTTATTTCCTTAGCATCCTTTTGCGACCATTTCTAAAAAAATTGGTAGAAAATAAAATCTGTAGTGATCTTTGAGGTGAGGGTACTACTTTAATTTTAAAGACAACCCCCCCTCCCAGTTGGGGGGGTTAATTTGCATAAAATTTGCATATTCAAAAAAAATGTTTTTTTTTCTATTTGAAATCCTCAAGAAATGTAGATTTCAAGGATATATCACACTTAATGTAAAAGTAAACAGCTGAGTAATGGTTTACAAACAAACTTGAGGTACATAATTATGATTAATTATAATTGATTATGACAGTTTTTCGCGCTGCCACCTTACGGACATTTTCTTCGCTATTCACGCGGGAGCGAAAGAGCTAGGGAAGTGGGCATCCCTGGTTGGAAACCACAGCTACCGATTGTCGCTTTTGAGTTTTAACCACCCTATTGGCACTCTAGCTCCGTGTGATGCGATCTTCCAAATAACTGCACCTCTTGATAACTCTTTTGAAGCTAAGATCGTTTGGCCCGCTGACAGACGCCCTTCCAGTGCATGATTGCGTGGAAGCAAAGTTCATTTGTGATGTCACAATTATTTCAAGCTCATAAATCTGGTTTTCTCGCATGCCCAAACTTACAGTTGTATATTTTCTCGGTTAATTTAATTTTAGTCTGCTTGTAAAGTGTGTACATACCCAGTGTTAGATTTAGGGTGAGGCAGCTTCCTCAGGCCCGACTTTTTGTGGCCCCCTATGAAGGATAAGGGACACCCCATTTCCAGACATGTCCGAAAATACGGTGTGAATTTGTTTCATTCAGAAAAAAATTTGTTCAACGATAAGTTGACCTCTCAAAAAAGATCATTTCACCCAATTGAGAATAAGTAAGCCCGATTTCAGGCATCGGAAAATGTGATCTTCAAAAATAAAAGGTCTTCACACCTCTGTTCGACTGATACAGTACCCTCCGACCACGACTTCTTCGAGGAATTTTTATTTAGAAATTTGGCAATAAACTCTTGCCTCAGGTTTCTAAAATCTTCGATTCATCGCTGTGCTTGCGTAATCTAAATGGACATTGAAGAATAATGGGGTGCAAATATAAAATATGGCAAATACAGTTAAAATGTCTTTGTTATATTGCCTTTTTTCGTTTCCGAATAGAAAGTAGTATCAAACGCACTATTTGGTGAGATGTGTTTGAGAACAAAATAAAGCCTTGGGGGACAGCAGGCCCCCGTGCTAAGTGCCTGTTTCAAAAAATAGGTTCATAAAAGGTCTTATCAAAAGGTGGTGCAACCACTCTTGGTCAGTGGATCATTTTGCAATTTTTTTATTTAGTTTCTCAGTAAAGATTCCTCGCATCTATATCAGCTCAAGTTCTCAAATTGTACTGCTAAATTTCTAAGTACGCCGTGAAAATAATTGTGATTTGTTAATGTTGGGTAGTTTGAAGGCCCTAATACCAGCGGACTCGCACACAGTTCAACCACGCTGCACTATAATAATAAAAATTTATCTAAACGAAAGAAATACCGTAGCTGAGGTAAGAAATCTGAAACTCAATACGGGCCGGCTCTCTATAGACATAGTACACTTTGTTGGCTAATATTACGATATCTAGATCAGAAATAAGCGCCCGAAAAAGTAGTCAACGTGAAAATATAGGTCACATTATAAGCAGAATTTAGATTATGATCTGCAGCAAGGAAAACTCCAACCCTTTTATCGTACCTGAAACCTAATGGCTCCAATTGTTAGTGGATCCAAAGAAAATTTTTGAAAAATTGTTTACCAGAAAATGGTTTACAACTTGATTCATGAGTCAACAGTTCGGTTGCTAGTTACTCAAAAAGATCCATGACAATAAAAAATCTGAGAACCTTTTAGCCATGTGTAATGTGATATGCAATGCAATGTGTAGATAAGCAGTATAAAACTTTATCTCAAGGGTTTTAAAATGCGGTGCTATCTCAGACGAAACCAATTTAGATTGCACACCACCACATTTAGAGCGTCATTTTTGCAGATGATAGATCTAGTTCCAATTCCCTTATCGAATCGCACTGAAGACTTTCAAAAAGCATTCAACATTCAAGGCTTCGCTTGGCGCGCATCACGAAAGGGATGTGAAGAAAGAACCGGCAAGTTCACTCGTTGCTTTTGAAGTAAGGGCATTAGAAAGTTGATCGCCAATAAAAAAAAAGAGTTCCATGTGAGCAAATTTGGAATAACAACCTAAACTGGATTCTATGCAAAAAGATGAAGACTACAACAAATTACGGGAGCACTAATTTTTGTAGGGCAGGCCAAGAGAGGCGTGGCAGAAAAAGTTAAATGAACTTTGCAAAGTGGGAAAAAAAACGTGAAATAAGGCTTACTTCCAAACAAATGAAATATGATTGATTGCACTACAATGACAGTTGTTTCAATTGAAGCATATGATGGGCTTAACACACTGTAACAGCAAAAACAAGGTAGCTTAGGTTTTCCAGGAGGAAAAATAGGCTAAATAGAGAGATTGTAATGGACAACTTACTGTCAGTTTCTGCTTATAATGTTCTTTTTAACCAAAACACATCTGTCCTACCTTGCATTTACATGCAATTGCCAAATCAAGTCAACTGTATAGTCACCATAACGTTTTTTACAATTTTGCCTTTAGCAGTCTGACTGCAACCAAGCTAATCGAAATAGAGCAAAAATGGCGGCCAATTATGATCGTCTTATAACCTATGTCACGGTCTAATAGCTTTGATTATAATAACAGAGCCCCCATCAGTAATCTTGACGTTAGGAATATCGGTGGAGCCAGCTGAACTGGCTTCACTCTATACGGTGGGTGTAAGAACAGTGATGATTAGTTAGTATTTCTTCAAATAGCCAATTCTTGTTCCAAAATCAATAGCGCCGTTTTTTTATGGAAATTGAGTAGCAAAACATTATTTTTTTACGGAAATTGAGTGAAAAACTTTATGGTTGCGCATAGCTGTTTTATTTCTCCCAAAGTTTTTGAAGTCCTTGGAAACTGCTTGCTTGCCCTGTTTTCAGCGTAGGCGCACTTTGTAACTGGACTTGCTCTCAACTGAAATAGGCAATGATTTTAAAAACTTTCATAAGTTGTGGGAAGGCACCAAAGTGATTGTTGTGTATTTTTGGGAATAAGCCATTAAATATTAGACATACTACTTGCGACTTTTTGTAATTGTAGCCCTATTTGTATGACGAAAAACCACTGCGCAACTGTTGCTTGGTTCTGGCATAATCACAGCTAGGAAAAGAAAAGCTAACAAAAAGTCAAGCATTCGCGGTTGAATTATTGCAATAAGTTAGGTTATGGTTTCAGAGTATAATCCATCGACCAGGTTTTTGTGCTGAAGCTGATGATAATTTTTGTGATTCCTCTTAAATTTTATATGAAAAATCGCCAATTGGTTCAACTTGGCTGTACTTGGATAATATGCTTATGTCTTAGAGATTAAGATTTTTAGTCGGCTTGCAACACGAACTGTACAAAAGTATTCTAATTTGCCATTGCATTACTAAAGTAACAGGTTTTTAGGCTTCCGGGTATGTAAATACTGTTGTGTATCATTGTTCTTTATCAGGAAGCATATCAATTGCTTGCTTTTCAAATGACATCAACATCATCAAAAGAAATGTAACAACTTCAAACGCTGCTGCGTTGATTTCACTTTAATCGTACCAGACAGCATTATGACATCATTGAGCTAGTTTGAAGCGTTCAAGAAAAAAAAATTATACTTTGACTGCTTAAAAAAAGAATTGCTTGCTGCTTCGTAAATTCAGCTTAAATTGATGCAGAACTTATTTCATCGCAAGGACCTAGGTAATATCTCCCGAAAATGCTGTTGATCGCACTTCTACAGTCTGTATTTTTTTAAAAAATATAAGAGAACAAGTTTTGCAATCAAGTGTAAATTGTGACGTCATTTTCCTCGCCCAGGGATAAAATTTTTGCTAGTTGGAAAGTTGGGGACTGGCTTTTGTTTGAGCAAGAAATCATTTTTTTTAGTTTAAAAGTGCAAATCTAAAAAAATTTCTTTGATCATGACTTTATGTAACCCCCTTATGACACTCCCGGGACGGTGATCAGTCCTTCCAAGTTTGATACTTGTACGCCTAGTAATATCGGAAAAGTTAAAACACACACACAGTCATGCTTACACAAGACACACACACACAGATAGGATTGCACTTTATAATATCAATAATTACATTGGCTTTGCCTATCTTGGAACTTACAGGTCCTTCACTAGTGCCTTACCAACATTTTCTGCAAGAAACTTAGAGACTAGTTTATAGGCCAACAGGATAAACCCCCACAGCCTATGTTGCACTTTTCCTACTTGTAATTACCGTGTAACGATAGAAATCAGAGTCTAGCTGGTTCAAGTTCTATTTGCTGCAGATAAGCTCGTTATAGATTTTTAAACTATGCCGCGTCTGCCGCCCAATTCAAACTATCGGAAAAAAAAGCAATGTTTACAGGACATGCCTTGAAATAGTGATACGGTTTAGTATCCCATGCATCTGTGACCAAATCAGTATATTTGTGAATTTTAACAAATGCATTTATTGAGGACATTTACAGCTATATTAAGTCTATTTGTCAATTTTAGCAAATACATTTTTATTCACCACAACATTTACGACTTAGTTTGTGAACAAAAACCAATTGATTTAATTTAGTCATAAATATTGTCCTAAAGCTTGCCTAATTGACAGCCACCGAATGGCGCCCCGTAGCAAATTGGGGTGGTTGGTTATTAAAGCAGATTACAGTCCACACTACGTTTAAGAGATTGAGCACCAGTTCGTTGAATCGTTAATTACTTCTGATATCTTACACCGTGTTTAGGTTGGAATGAGAATGCAGTATGAATTGGGAAAGTATCTGAAAGCACGTTACAGTGATTTATTAAGTGCTTCATACGAAAGATCAGAGGTTAGTTTTGATGCTTGTGGTGTATTTTTATTATTGTGTGAATTGCTGAAGTAAGTGTTGAAGGAATGTTTTGCAACCTCAAAAACCTTCCAGCTTCAATCGATTTCGAAACTTTCTAACAGCCTACTCTTCACTTATTTGCATTTATTCAAAATTGAGCGGATTTTATTTAGTTGATGAGCAAATTTTACTAAAAACTTGCTGTCGTGTCTGTGCGAGCTTCACCAATCGTACTGTCGTTCCACTCTGCATTAAGACTTATTTTCTTTTAAAGCATGTGCGAGACTATTTACCAATTTAAGAACATAATGCTGTATTGGATTGCTGAAAATTGCTTGTTAAAGACAATTTGATAAGCGCTTCACCAGCTGAAAATTTGTTTGTAGTTGCGTGGATAACATGTTATTTAAAAAGTCGTGCTCATAGTTTTGGTAAGTTGCAGTTTTACTTGGGTGGTAAGTTATTTTCTTGAGTTTTTTTAGGCTTAATTTTGATCTGCACTCTTCATAAAAATGTTGACCACTCGCTCTAGTATTGCATTGTTTATCACTCGGTTTTTTGCTATAGCTGGTGTTATGTTACGAGTGTGTATTGTAAACAGAGGTTGCCCATTTTTGTGGTCCATCCGCACTTGGATTGTTTTATTTTGTTTGCGCTGCTTGTATTTGGACTTGGTATTCTTTTTCTGTTTCAACTATTACTCAATGTGAAATTCTTTTTTTCAAGTGATGCAGTCATGGAATTCTGACTTGTACCACCATCAAAGAAAGCTACCGGCGCGATGGCGTAATGGTTAAAGCGTCCGCTTCGCAGTCGGTAGACCCTGGGTTCATTTCCTAAATCGAGTCATACCAAAAGACTTTAAAAATGGTATTCACAGCTTCCCTGCTTGGCGCTCAGCATAAAAAAGGGACAGTGTGGAAAACAAACCGGCAAGCTTGCTTGTTGTGTCCTTGGGCTAAGCACTTAACGGGACGCCTCCACCTTTATGTGGCAGATAGGTGGTCTACCCGTACTTCACCGGGTTACAATTGTGAAGATGCTAGCCCAGAATGTCTTAAAAGGCGACTCTTGCGTATCCACCAGGCAGTCCGCCTTGGTGGTGGGGCTACTAGTCACTTGTGACTGGTTCGAAATGGGCTGCCATCTTTCTCCTAGCCTAATTTCAATTAGGTTGACGGCATGAACCTGAATTGCCGTTCGTGCCGTACCTCCATCCCGAGGTAGAGGAGGGATAATCACAACAACATCAAAAAAAGCTGAAATGATTTCATCCACCCACTGTTTTTTAGCATGCTACCGGCTGTAGTTTGTGTTAAGTATTGCATTTATTGGCTTAGTAACTAAACTGTTTGGCTGCAATTCGTTGACATTTTGTTTAGGTCTACGTACGAAGTACTGATGTTGATAGAACTTTAATGAGTGCAGAGAGCAATATGGCTGGCATGTATCCACCGAACGGAAAACAGAAATGGAATGGTACAAACACAAGCTGGCAGCCCATTCCAATTCACACAGTTTCGCTGTCTGAAGATAAGGTGTGTGTTTTTAAACCCATTAACTTTCAAATTAGCGATAATGCCAACACTTTTTTATTTGTGTTGTAGTCCTGTTGCTCGTAGTTGTACTTTTCAACCTTTTGGAAAACGGTGGTTATGCTTGTCCTTCCTTTTCGCTGGAACGGAGGCGCAGCCTGAAACGGTTATCCAGCCTTATATCGCGTGCTTAATCGAGATCATGCAAGCGCATTAGTTCTCAAACTTTCTTTATTCGACGCATTTGAAATAACTTGCTAGACTCGTGACGCACCCAACAACACCCTGAGGTGTTGGTTTGTCGTTTGCAAGATAAATGTGACCCAAAATCTAAATAACTGTCGTTATACTTTCGAGATTTTGTTTTAGATCTGTCATCTTTCATCGTAAAGTACGGTTTTCTGAGGTTGCCACTCATCCTCCTTATTTCATGGATTTACAACGGACTGTCGAAGTCTTTGTTTATGTTGCGCCAATTTCATTTTAAATTGTGCAAATTAATTCTGGAGTAACTGGTCACATTTAGAACACTTTTGTAAAAATCTAATTGATTATACATGTTGGAAGAAAATAAACATGGATGCCACGTTTAGAACTGTTTTGACGGAAAACAACCGAGAATTATTGGCATGAAACCAAATTATCGTGAGACGCCCTTGAAAAATTAAAATGACGCACAGTTGGGAGAACGTAGCAGCCTAGGGTAAAGCGACTGTCCGTTTTGAACCGTTTTGAAAAAAAAAAAGGTCAACGCTGCATTGCTGTGGTGAAATTCCGTCTGCAAAGCCCTTCGAAGCCCACGCTGCTCGTTGGTGTGCAGAATTTCACCATTTTCTCCGTGTTGGAGACTGCGCGGGACGTTGTGTTTACTGCGCGGAGGGGTCAAAACAACTGCGCGGCCGCGCACGCGCGCAGCTTAGAGGGAACGTTGGTGACTAGAAAAGATTGGAGTAACCTATAAAAACAGCAGTAGGGTTGTTAAAAGCCAAAGATATCAAACTATTTTTATGAGATGTGATTTTCATTCCCTCTGTAGTTTGTTTCATATTTGTCAGCTTCTTTGAGGTTGATTAGATTGTCGCCCACTCCACATATTTTTCCTTATGCACTAATGCGGTGCCGTCATGTAGGTTGAAAACCACAGTCTTGGTACATTTTAATTGAATATGTTTATGACTGAATTCTGGTAATAGTCAAGTTTGCTTTTGCTACAGCTGCGACTATTGATGAGTTTGCGATAAAAAAAAACTTTCAGCAAGAGCTTGTTCAAAGCTATTTTGCAACTACATTTGCTACTTGAAAATTTAGTCATGGTTCTATCTTTTACAGCTGCTGCGTTTCCCATCTAACTCAACGGAATATGGTAAAATAATGAAGAAGATTTGGTCTTCCTCTCGATTGCAAAAATTAGAAGCAGAAAACAAGGTAATATGGTGCACGTTTCAGAGCATGAAAGTAGAAGATGACCCTGAACTGTTTTCAATTAAAAAGACCAAAGACAGGATCGTCTCGGGCGTTTTATTTAAACACTAGCCGGCGTCGCCTGGCAGGGGCTCCCCATCAGTAATGACGGGGTTTAGCATTTCGGTTCAACCGCCTGCGCCGGCTTCACGCATGGGGCTTTTGTGTGAGCAGTAGCGAAAAGTGAAATTATTTTTATGCACTTTCAAAATTCTTTCACACAAAATTGTGATCATCATATTCTCTCGATCATTACTGGCAATGCTCATAAAGAATCTTGCCACAAAATAAGGTTAATACTTAAAGGGAGAAGGGACTGAAACACAATCAAAACTGATGGTTGCTTCCACAATTACATGAATAAACTATTTAGTGGTAAGTCAATTTTACGATATGGTGCTGCCCCTTTCCTGTGTATATTGGCCGGCTATTTATATTTGTGGTATTAAGTTGTTTTGGCTGCGCTATTTGTCTTGTTTCCGGCATAGCGACAAAAGCGGCTATGGCTTCCCCAAAATCATTTACAGTGTTCCCTCTAAGATTTTAGTAAGTGCGTAACTGCCGGCACAAGTGCGAAATTGCTAGTAAATGTACGAAAACCGCCGGACAAATTTCCAGGGAAAGAAAAGTCAAAACTGTGACAATGCGCTTCCGTGACATAATAATTAGCATGACTATGTCAGCCCAAAATGTTGACAAACAGGTAGCCTATCAGTTGTTATAAGACGGCGGCGAAATATCTGGCTATTTTTCTTCAGTAAGTTAATTGTGGTTGAATTTGGTCTCAAACTTTGCAACCGTGATTCGTAAGCACTTTGGAATGACAGGTTAAAAATGGGCGTAAATAAAATTAACCCTTTGCCGACGCCCGACATGAGCATGAGAAATAGAACTTTTATGAAGTAATGTGATGTTAGGTAGGTTATTAGGACTATGACACAACAAAAATTATTTGCGAACTTTAACTGTTGCTTGATTACGGTAAATAATTAGATAACATACATTTCTCTATCGTAATCAATTAAACAACAGGTTTTTGGAGTTGCAAGCAAACTTTCAATCTCAGTTCGGAAAGTATTTGAAGGGAATTCAAAACTAAATTGGTTAGAAGTCATATTTTTTTTATTTTTAGTGCTTATAAATGGCAAGTAAAAGAACGTTATTTATTTGTAACGTACAAAAACTGAACCAATTCCTCAAAAATAGTGTTTTTTGTGCTTAACTGAAAGCGAGAAATATGTGCTTTTTTATTTTAACAAGCACGATTGAAGTTAGCGCTGAAACGTAAAGAAAACATAAAGATTTGAAGCAAGTTTAGTTTCAAACTTCCCTCGAAAAATGATGTTTTGTGTTAAAACTGAAGTCTGAGAGCTGCTTGCTATTACTGCTCTTTGGCTACGATTGAAATTGGCTGGGAAAAAGTAAACAGAAAAAGTGATTTTACTTCAGGTTATATTTGTTATAGAAAAAAGTGTGGCAATGGCATGCGCGATGTTTAAGTCGCCGTCACTCGATGTTGCGTTACAGCTGTGCGATGTTTGCGTGACACATTACACTGCCCTAAAAAAGCATCTGTCTTAACTTGATTTCTTTCCACGGTCTCCCAGGCATTTAACAGTTGGTTAAGATTTTGCTAACACAATTGCAAAAACTTTAACAAAGTGAAAAAGTTACCAAAAACCGCCGGACTTTTTTTACGCACTGTTGAATTTTAACTGCGAATCCGCCGGACATAATTTTGCAAATTTGCACTTTTTTGCGTTTAAAGGGAACACTGATCATTTATCATATTTTAGTAGGCGCACATCAGGCCAAGTCATTTTCAAACAAAACGCTCAGAAATATTTGAAGTAGGCCTCTTTTTGTTCAAAAGGAGCATGAAGTGACATGAAGACTGAACTGTATGCCTTCAACCACTTTCGTGCAAGTAATAACAAGGTCTTGCGTATTTAAATTTGTTGGGTTTACAGACAATGTAAATGCAATGTAACTGTGAGTCAGCCAAGACTTAAGCAATAGCGTTTGGCGAATGTGACAATTAAGTGAGTCCGTTGGCTGATATGGATTGCAAAATAAACTGTCATGGTTCGCAATACTTGATCCAGCCGTCTTCCAATCTCGCCTATGAGGCGACGGCTGGCTTTAATCCAGACCTCTCTACTGTTAAATAAAGATTAGTGTTTTGTACCGATATCCTTGCCATTACAAATATTAATAATGGGCTTTACTATTTATGTTTGCTATCAAAATGTTAGTGGATAATTTTGCTGTCTGCTGCTGTTCTCACTGTATAGTGGCAAGCATTGTGATGTCATTTAAGACTATGACCTCACAGTGCAGTTTAAGCAATTAAATATTAGGATCGCTGCTTACCACTTTTCGTTATAAAGGCGAATTAATATAAACTAACGTCTCTGAACTAAAGCCATGTTGCTTGGCCCTGGCATAAACGCTGCCATGCAAAGAGCAAACTAACTCGAATGAAGCACTCACAGTTAAGTTATAGCAATAGCCGGGGCCCCCATTAATAATATCGATGTTAAGAATATCAAATCAGCTGGCTGCTGCGGCAGCCTCGTCCAATTGCAAAGGAAATTGCTTTAGCATTTAGATCATATGCAGCTCGATACTTACATTCAGTGGCAAAAGATAAGAAAGGACCATTTCTACCTCCACTTTTCCTTGGGTGATCACCAAGTCTTTTGCTTTACAAATTAAAATTTGTAGACTTCATTTTTCGATGAAACTTTTTGAATGTTTTGATGGATAATGCAAATGATCCATGCTATCAAGAAAGAAGAGCCAAGATGTACTAAAGGACTCAGTTTTTTTAGGAATTGGAATTTTGTGAAATGTAGGCAACAAAATTTATGCGTTTTTTTGACCGGTAAATTACATTTCATAAACATTTACAGACTTCAGTTTTTGATGGATCTTTTTGAAAACGTCAACAGATAATGCAAAAAAACCATGCTTGTGAGGAAAAGTAGTTCAAATGTACCAAAGAACTAACTTTGGTTTAACGATTGCAAGTTTGTTAGGCCAGGTAGGATAATTGTTAAACTAAAAATGAAACATGGTGTATGGCAACCAATTTTTGATCACACATTATAAACTAATTCTTAATCTTAAGTAATTGGAGTCACATATTGCTGGAAAGGAAATTTCCTAAGTTTTCATAGGACAGTAATTGTTAGTACCTTACTATGACGTTTTTATATCAAAATTACCGGTATTTACTGAGCTTACCACTTTTGGGGAGGGGTGAAAAGTTACACAACAGGTCTTAAAGTTCAGTTTTTTCAGTATAAAAACAAATATTTATTGTACATATTATACACTATCGGAATCGCCTTAAAATGACCTTTAATTTGTTGAAAAAAGTTTAAAAATCAGTTGAGAAATGAGGTCACAAATGAGTTTTATAGTGAACTGATTTTGCAAAAAGGTTGCAATTTTTGAAAACATCTTCATATCATGATCTGCGGCAGCCAAAAATTTGTGTCAATCGTACGGAGCGTATTATGACATCATAGAGCTAGTTTTAAGCGCGCATGCGAAATAGAGGCTTATATGGCTTAAAGTTCTCAAATAAAGAATTGCTCATAGCATTGTCAAGTGAGCAATAATTGTTGTAGAATTGTTCTTATCCAAAGAACCTTATTATTATCTTCTGAAAAAACCTTTAATTGCGTTTGTGCGATGAGTACTTTTTAAGAAAGAACAAAAAACAGATTGTGCCCTAAAGCGTTGATTGTGACGTCATTTTAGATCCCAAACAAATGAAAGTTTTTTTAGTGTGATAAGTCGGAAGCTGGTTTTCTTTTGAACGAAAAGAAATTGTCATCTGACAAGTAATGCAAATTTTAAAAAATATTTTTGATTTATGACGTGGTCATGACGTCACCAACCCCTTTATGACACTCACCACCAGGTGGTGATCAATCGTGGCAAGTTTGATGCTTGCACCTGTAGCAGTTTCAGAGGAGTTAAAACAGACACACAGAAACACAGACAGAATTGGGCTTTATACAGGGTTTCCATCAAGTTCGTGTGCACTTTAAAAAATTTATAACTTTGTTTGTATATGTGATAAAAATAATCTGTAAAAAGAATTAGAAAGAAGAAAATTTAGATTTTTTAAGGTCTTAATGAAATTTTGTTTAAGTTTCTACATTTCCTCCATCATTAGCAATGCAAAGGGTAATACAATTTCGCAGTTCACAGAAAACATTTGCCAACTGATTTACAGTAATATCCGAAATCACATTAATTATTTCAACTTTCAAATCTTGCAATGAACTAGGTTTGGTTACGCACACAATTGTTTTTACATGTCTGCATAAAAAAATCTAATGAAGTGAAATCTGGCAAATGCGGAGGCCAAGAAAATGGTCCACTCCTTTCGATCCATCTTTTAAGAAATTCTAGATTTAGAAACTGTGTAATATGCAGAGCAAAGTGCTCCATTTTGTAGAAACACTGTTTCTAATTTTGTGGTAAAGAATCATTCAATAACTGCACTTAAAACTAGGTAGATGAAACGTTATAACACTTTTTACAGATTTTTCTATTGCAAATACAAATAAGGTTATAAATAAATCTTTTAATGCACCCGGACTTTATGGACACCCTGTATATTAGATGAAACCTTTTAGTAAGCACACACAAATGATTTTCAACCCTATTTAAAGAGATTCTATTTGTTGTCTCTTTAGCCTATTTGAACTTTTTTGTTGTTTAACTTTAACTGAATTCGATTTGTGACATTTGTAGAGCTTGGGGTTGAGTTGCGTTGTTATACCACTGCTGGCTATTCTGAAGAGGTTGCACATAAAACAACAAGCTGTTATATGTGCAACCGCAATGGTTTTCCCGTTACCGGACCGGAAAAAGATTTGTAACCGTAGGCGTCGAGTGTGAAATTTTTCCTGGAGCGCAAAATCCGTGACCTCACCTATTTATGACGTCTCAATGTTGGTGGTAAAAAAACGTCTGAAGCGGTGCGCCTACACAAAATTAAGCCACCTCATTAAAAGTACTGGGCGTGATTGCTTCGCGACGCTTAATGTTTCGCTGCAGTTATCAAAAAATATTGATGCAAACTCCGACCTTATCTAAATGACTGTTGATTAAGTTAAGCTTATCTGTAATGACGGGATAAATGCAGCAAGGCGCGCCAACTAGGAAATACAGTCGCGCCTGCAAAGGAGCGGTAAAGAACAAGCAGGCAAATAGCGCGATCCTATTTGGCGACTGCGTTGACAATTCATTACCAAAGGCATTAAAAGTTGTACTTGAATACTAATGTAATGCTTTTTTCATTGTGGGGAGTGACAAAGTTTTGTAGGCTGCGCGTATTATGAGAGAGGTGAAATAATTTAGAACTTCTTAAAGAAATCTATACTTTGATTGTACCCCAAAGGCTCTTGTTTTTGGAAAAATACGGTACGAATTTTAAAAAGAGGCTTTAAGTGAGTGTTTGCCAAAATACAAAACAAGCGTTCATTTAGAGTTTTACGAACAGTTGGGCATATAAATGGTTTTAGTACAAATGTTGGGGGTTGGGTAAAAAGGGGTTTAGAATCACTGCTCTTGAGGTAACGTATTGTTTAGGTTCTGTGCATAGTTTAGGATTAAATAAAAAGCATTTTTTCTTGACAGGAATTTTTGGAAGATATACGAAAGTTTACTGGAATAAAGGAGGAGCTAACAATCCAGAATTCATATAGAGTTTGTGATACTCTAGTTTGTGAAGTAAGCTCTTGTGCTTTGTGCTCTTTCGGTTGGTCAAAAAAGTGGCCGAGCATGGTCCAAGTGCAGTGAATTTACTGTTCGAGGAGCAAGTGAAAGAATTTTAACCCTATTTGAACTTAGTCATTTCATACACTTGCAACTGAAACGCTTGCAACTGATACGCTTGCAAGTGATACGCTCGCAACCGATGCGCTTCATACTGTAGAAATCGCACTCTGAACAGAATTTAAATTCTCCGGATTTTCGCTTTTATATCTGGAAATAGGTATTTGATGATAAGAGGCACGGCGTCTATTTGTATGATTAGAAGTACTCAGATTTTTTGCGGCTCACAGCTGGTGGTAAAAGGCGTTTAGAGCACCCGCTCAAGGCAGTTTGCCGAGTTGTTGGGTGTGATTACGACCTGCACTTTGTGTTCATGAGAACTTTTAAGTAATCTTGGTAAAACTTACGGTATGAACCTGAAAGCTTATTTTTGTTGTCTACATCCCAAGGAAGAGTAGGGTAACCCCAACAACAGTTCCTATGTTTTTGACTAAACGAGTATTTTGATTAGTCCTTTCAAAGTTTCACTTAATGATTAAAATCTTTATTTTGTGGTTATGTTTTTAGAAATACCAAAATCTCACATTGCCGGACTGGCTAACCGCTGAGCGATTTCAAAGACTAAAAAACATCAGCACTTTTCAGATGGGAACGATGTTTGGCAAGGACACTGAATATATCACTAAAATAGCACAACTTGGAGCGGGTAATTGCTACGACTTCAAATTGCTTTTGAAGCTTTTGTTGGCGTGAAATTAAAATGGAATTAATCTAAGAAGCTAATTTAAATCGACTTGTGCTTTGAGACGTATAGATACGGCTACACAATCTATTGTATGCAAAGCATAAATGATATATTTATGCGTATAACCTCATGATTCGTTTGCATATCTTTGATTAAGCTGGACCACCGCTACGACTCAGTCCCATCACTTGCCTGCCACCTAAAGGTGGAGGAATCTCGTTGAGTGCCTTTTCCACGGACACAACTTGCAAACTGTTTTTTTTCACACCTGCCTTTGGTGCTGAGCGCGAAGCAGTAAAACCGTGAAAAAAGTTATTTTTTCCCGGGCTTTTGCAGACATAGACGTGCTGATTCAGTGTATGTCTACCACTACACACTCGCTTTCGAACCAGACTATTAAGAAGCAGTAAGAATGTAGCTACTATTTGAAAGTCTTTAGTATGACTCGACAAGGAAATTGAACCCAGGTTTATCGACAGCGAAACGAACGCTTTAACCACTACATCTCCGTGTGGGTAGTGTGAATGGTAACATGAGAAGGTTCGAGAAAAAGACTTTTTTCTGTTGTGCATTGTCAACGCAAAACCTTGTGGCTGGTGGAAGGCATCCATTGCATTAACATACTCAATCCCATTTAGCATGAACTCGATCGTAAAGCTGTATCGAAACGTCATTTTGCTCCCATCAGATAAGTGCCTTGCAGTGAGATTAATAGTAACGTCTTATGCGTTATTACCGAAAAGCTCTGATTTTTTTATTCTTTTTTTTTTATGCTCGGCCAGTTTGGAAAATAAAACCTGCTCACCTAGCTGCAGCATGATGAGCAACTTCACTTTTAAGCGAGCGTCCCACTGAACCCGGTTACGGTTTCGGCAACGTTACAGTAAGGTTTATAGTTGCGCGTGGTTGCTTTTGAACGGCGTAAGTGTGAGCAAATTACAGATTCCGCTATGAATAGGCTTTGCTCTTATGTCTAGGTATGTCTTGTGGCTATACGACTTGTTTGGTGATGATATTCACCGATCTCTTGCTTATCGTTCAGCAGTAGTAGTAACGTGGAGAATGAAATACCAAACTGAGTTTACTTGCTTATGATTAAAAGAGTGCAGGGGCTGTTTTGGCCTGACTACGTTGCCATTGTTGGAATCGAAACAAACCTCCAATAGTAGGGGGCTATGGTTAGTAGTACATTCCTAAAACTATTACTGAGTATCTGCACCTAAAATAGTTTGATCGCCCATCTTGATATCATAGTGAGATGATTTACTGCAAGTGATGTCGTTAGGGTTGCTACTCGGGCAACACAATGAGAATTTTTTTTAGAAAACACTTCTGAATAGAAATGAATTTTTCGATTGGGGGTGACACTTTTCGAAACCGTCGAGGGTTTCATGACTTGAAGGAAGCCCCGAATTATTTCAGCGTAGGTTGGTGCGGTAAAGCGCTAGATTGTTATCATAAGGTTGTTGTAGCTCAACGCCGGCATGGGTTATTGTGTAATGCTTTTGGAAAAAAACTGCTTTACGGCGATGCTTTTGTCTGGCCACAGGTTTGTCGTAGAAATGCTCCGTGCCGGCGGTTTGTGGTAGAAATGCTCAGTGCCGGCGGTTTGTGGTAGAAATGCTGAGTGCCGGCGGTTTGTGGTAGAAATGCTCAGTGCCGGTGGTTTGTGGTAGAAATGCTGAGTGTCGGCGGTTTGTGGTAGAAATGCTCAGTGCCGGCGGTTTGTGGTAGAAATGCTCAGTGCCGGTGGTTTGTGGTAGAAATGCTGAGTGCCGGCGGTTTGTGGTAGAAATGCTCAGTGCCGGCAGTACCCTTCTGCTAACTTCAAAGCGAGCCTCATCGCAAGTTGCTTTGTACACGACCACTTACGTATTCATGTGAACGGAGAAGAAAAAATAACTACCTGATCTTAGAATAATTTCCTGATCGCGCTTGGGAAGCAAAAGAGATGACGAAACTGTTCCGTTAAGTCGATATAGAATCTAAAGTATCAATAGATTAATATTGAATACGAATCACCGACAACAATTTTCGTTTTATTACTGGTTCATGAGTTCTCAGAACGTTACTCTATTAATCACATATCAGAAAATACCGTTTAAGCACGGATATATCCTAGAATCAGTATAACGAATCAGTATAAATGTAGACGAGAGAGAATAACGTCAAAGCACGGAAATATCTTGGAATCAGTATATAAAAACTAAGCGAAACACTAATGACTGTCATAGTCTTTATCTGGTGGCATAACGCTGAGTCTGGCTGTTTTCATTGTACCAAAAGGTTGCTACTGTCCTGCGCTAGAAACGCGTCTTTAGTTTGATGCTTCAACAATTGCCCTGCTGCTCTTGCTATTTGTATTATAGTTCGTGAAATATTCTCCTATTGAGGGATAAGCATTACTATTGTTTGCAGCCCGTGTCTTGACTGCCTCCCTGGCGATATCTGGAAGCAAAAAATCTTTTCACGTTTTGGCTACCACGGGCAAGCAGGAGAAATTACCATGAAGTGCTTTGTCAAAGGGCACAACAGAATTAGCTTGTGACATTACCAATGGCAAGTCAGCGCTTGGTCGCTCTGAAATACCGTACAATCCTGATAATCCTACTTTTTCGATAAGTAGTTTTGTTTCTCCAAAAAAAATCTAGAAAGAAGTTGTTGATATAACACTCGTTAAATGTTTGTAACTCAGCAAAATCGATAGCATGCAACCAATTAGAAACTAATTATGGTGGGGGGACGGAACATTTTGAAATGTAAAACTTTTTTTGGAGATATAATCTTTCAAAGCTAGAATTTTGCTCATTGTGGTTTCCAAACTGGCATGAAAACCTTTTTGTTTTCATACATTTTGCAGTTGGTATACTGTTTGGGGGTCGACGCCCTTTATCCCTCTCCTAAATACGCCACTGCACGCAACTCAACACCACGTAGCCTGCTTTTATGAACACCATAGAGTCATACTATTTAGAAGTCTTTTTTAATTTTTACAAAAGCACAATAGTACATCTTAATCGACAATGTAGCAGAAATTAAAGAAATGCTGAAAAATGCAGTCATTTTTTTATTTGATACAAAAATTACTTTAAACCTTGTCAACAAACCGAGACGACTTAGTTTTGTGCCCATTTCTTTTCAAGCATTCTTCATTCCCTCCGTGTCACCAATCCCGTCATCTTTTTGATTGAATAGCTTAAGCATAGATATAGCTTTTACCAATTTCATTACTTAATAATGCATTAAATTCTATCTGAAATGAAGTTAAGGCTGCAAAGTTGCATTCAAATATGAATTTTGCACAAATACTGCAAAGTTGCACAAATACAATGCAAAGCAATTAAATAACTCGCTGATAAATTGTTCTGTGAGTTCACAAAGTTTTTCCTAAGAACCATTCACATTTTACGTTCGAACGATTAAATACAAAGTACATTACACTAAGTTGATGAAGACGTGTAATTTCTGAAGGTAGAATGATCTCACGATTAAAACAATTATCTATCTACCTTTGTAAAATAGGACTTGTTTTGTCAATGACCACTGATGCTTACCATAAGTTATGATGCAACTGTTCCAGTTCGCATAATTTTATGCCAAACAACCGAGGTCAATAGCCCAGGGAAATAAAACTAATCACGTAAAGGTTCTACTTGTTCGTAGAGCATTGTATGAGCCGTTTTAAATGGCTTCGAAGGCTTATGTAATGGGGCTACTAGGCCATACCGCGACATACTACCGTAGCTTAGCTTGTTCCAGAAGTCAGCTTAACATATTCCAAAGCATAAAGAAGTCGATACTAATCAACTCTTTAAAAAAGTTAGTTATAAAGCTAATCACATGTTAAACATGTGTAGAAAAGAAGCATATATCCTAGTGCTACATAAAAACTTCACGGCTAGACTGGTCCGGTAAGGTTCAGTTTTTGAGCATGGAAGTAACACATCAGAAACGAGAAATTCGCTTGCGTTACAGAAACATTTTTTTTTACTTTTTTTTAGTGTGAACGCTACAACGTTGACGTAACTGTGTCATCATCCGTAACCGCACTATATTCAGATTTAGTGTAAAACATCCTTTTAGCCTGCTGAACACTGAAGCCAATATAAAGCAAAGAATTAAACCGCACTTGGCCTCAGTGTGGACCAGGCAGTGACGGTAGCAGGTAGCATACTGCAAGAGGCGACTGTAATGTCTACCCACCAATAAAAATTCTTGGTAATGGAGGAACTGCGAGTGCATTCGCAAAATAACACCGTTTTCTCTATTCGTCTGTGTTTGGCGTGAGATTCTGCGTAGTTTATCACACTGTGCTTCATAGAAAAAGTATATACGTGTTTACATAAAAAGTATATTCATACTTACTGTGGACCGAGCTCATGAATAATTTTTTTGTTATGTAGGTGCACTAATTCAGAAAATTTTGACCAACATGGACATGAAAATTAATAATACAGCACCATATAAATTGATCGACTACTCAGCAGTAAGTACCAATTGTCATAGAGCTCATAGCAGAAGCACTCTTGGTGTTTCAAGCTCATGGTACTATAATTAAATCATTATATAAAAATTACATTCAATATAGAAGATGCTCGTTTACTTAAAGTAACGAAGAATAATGCTGCATCAATCAACAGTCGCCTCAACGTGATGGTGCGGTTCCCGACCCCTTTTGGGTTGGGTCGAAATGGCTGTTGGTCTTTCCGAGGATTCCAGTTATCCCGGGAACTTCCCTTCATTTTTTCGCTGTGCTGCCCCCTGAACGACCGCAGAAGGGCAGCACACAGCTTCCTTAAAATCGGTCACCTGTTTTCGTTCTTCTCCTGCCTTTCTCTTGCCCGTCTTCGTCTCCTCATTCTTCTCCTCTTGATAAGCGGTAACGTTCATCCCAACCCTGGCCCCACTTTTCCCTGCTCAGTGTGCGCTGGAAATGTGACCTGGCGGAGCAAGTCAGTGCAATGCTGGAGCTGCTTCAAATGGGTCCATCTAAGGTGCTCACACCTTTTCCTCTCCGAATTCAGAACTCTTGGCAGCTCTCACTTCTGGAGCTGCCTCCTCTTCTGCATCCCTACTCGTAACACTGTGACTTTCTCCTCGGACTCCCGCAACCTGTATACCTCCACTGTACAATCTGGCTCCCCTCTGCTAATGCAGCACCCCTCCCCACCCTCGTCTTCAAACCTCTTATTCCCTTCTGCCCATTTTGTATCTTCTCCCTCTGCCCCTTCACCACTGTCCCTTGCTCCTGGCTGTCCTACGCCTCCTGCTTCCTCTTTCCTCCCTGACTCCCTCAGGGTTCTTCAATGAAATGCTGGAGGTCTTCGAGCCAGGAGCACTGAACTGCTGCACTTTCTTTCGTCCCACTCCGTCGACCTTATCTTTATCCAGGAATCCAATCTTAACTCATGCTCCTCTTTCCGGATCTCTGGATTTTCTGCGCTGCATTCTGATCGCACCCACTCCCGGTCTGGCATTCTCTCTCGTCATGTGACGCACGCTAGCGACGGCGTCATCATTTTCGTCAGGCAGGGCTTGTCTTTCTCTAAACTTTCTACCTCCTTACTCTCTCCGCTTAATCCCTACTTTGATTATGTAGAGGTCAACATCTCAACGACTCCTCCTCGCTCTCATTTTTTAATGCTTACGCTCCCCCTTTTCGCTCTTCTCCGAAGGATGGCAGAATTGACTCCTTTTCTCTCTCCATTCTTCCCGCCTCCATAAATCTCTTCATTCTGGGGGACTTCAACTGCCATCACCCCCTCTGGGACTCGAGAGGTACTTCCGACCCCCGTGGGAAGGAAGTATTTGACTGGGTCATCTCCTCTGACCTCCTCCCCCTCAATGACTCTGACATACATATTCTTCTCCATCGCTCCTCTGGCAGTCGCTCCTCCCCTGACATTTTCTTGCTCCCTCCTTTCTCACCCTTTCCTGCTCTTGGGAGGTGCTTCAGGGCCTGAGTTTTGATCACCTACCAATTCTTCTGCCTGTCCCTCTCTCTCTCCGGTCTTTCGCCCCAACGAGCGGCTTTCTTCCTTCAACTTCCAGAAAGCTGGCCATCCTAAAGCCTGGTGGTCTGCTGAGATGGAAGAAGCGGTCAGCGAAAGAAGCAAGGCTTTCACTGCCGCTCACAGAAGCAATGAAGATCGTCAGACTTACATCTCCGCTTCTCGACGCGCCTCGTCTGTCATTGCCAAGGCTGAGGCATGGCAGACGACTTGCTCTTCTCTTTCTCCCTAATCTAACCCTAAATCTGTATGCTCTCTTCTTCGCTTTATCGCTGGCTCTTCTTCCTCGTCCTCTCCTAACTTCCCTAACTGTTCTTCTCCCAGGGAGTCGGCTTCGGTCTATGCCGCTTACCTGAGTTCCCACTTTTCTGTTTCTCAGCCAAAGGCCCTGCGTAGCAGAGCCAGAGACTACCTCTCTGCGCTCCGCCGAGCCACGTTCTCCGAGGAGTCTCATTTGTCCTTTTGCTCTCCTTTCTCTTCCGCTGAATTTCTTGCAGCTGCCTCCAACCTTTCCTCGTCCACTGCCACTGGCCCAGAAAAAGTTGCCTATCCCATGCTAAAGCACCTTCTTCGCTCTGACGTGGATTTTTTTCTTCACATTTTCAGTCTCTCCTGGTCTTCACATTCCTTTCCTTCCATCTGGAAGACATCTTCTATTATTCCCATCTACAAGATGGAAAAGCCTCCCGACTCTCCTGCTTCCTTCCGGCCTATCTCTCTCACCTCCTGCATCTCAAAGCTGTTTGAACGCATCATTCTATCCCGTCTACCCTTCTTTCTGGAATCTAAATCCATTCTCTCTCCCCGCCAGGCCGGTTTCCGCCCTGGACGGTCTACTTTAGATCAAATTTTGTATCTTTCTCAGTCCATTTCGGATGGGTTTAACAAAACCAGGCCGGGCTCTCGAACGATTCTCTCTACTATTGATTTCTCGAAAGCTTTTGACTTTATGTGGCATCCTGGCCTTTTCCATAAACCTATTTCGGCTGGCCTCTCTCCTTGCTGTGCCCGTTGGACTCAATCTTTCCTTTCGAGTCCGTCGAGGTGTTCCGCAAGGATCCATTCTTGGCCTTGTTCTTTTCTCTCTTTTCATCAATGATCTTCCTGCTTCTCTGCCTTCTTCCGTCAGCTGCTCTCTACGCTGACGATCTGGCCATTTGGTCCTCCTCCCCCTCATCCCCTACTGTGGTGGAGGCCACACAAGGAGCTCTGTTTCGATTGGAGCACTGGTCTGAGTACTGGTGTCTTCCTCTCAATCCGAGCAAATGTGAGGCCTTTTCAATAGATCCCACCAAGCTAACCTCCAACCCCACCTCCCGCCTCCGTTTCAATCCAACTCCTACTTTTTTGGGGTCACCTTCGACCGCACTCTTTTCTTTTCTAAACATGTATCTTCGCTGAAGGCCAAGTTTTTTCCACGTCTCAAGGCCTTACGCCGTATCTCTGTTTCCTCACGGGGCCCCTCTAAGGAGTTCCTCTCTCTTCTGTATAAAGCTTTTTTTCGGCCCCTTCTCACATATACCTCAACCGGATAGTTTCCTTTGTCAAGCGTTACCAATATCACCAAATTAGAACGCCTCCACCGAGCGGCCAGTCGCGCCATCACTGGCTGCCTCTCGTCCTCCCCTATCCCACCTCTTCTCTCCGAGGCTTCTTTATTTCCCTTGCGAGTCACTCTGACTCATTTTACTCTTTCATCTTAAGAGCGGGCCCTTCGTCTCCCAATTTCCTTTCCCATTTCAGGTTTGGCCAGACTCCAAGACTCTGCAGGTCGTTCTGGAGAGCTTTTGCGTTAACTCACCCGCTCACACTTCCTTTTACTTGTCCTAGGGAGGCTCATGCTTGCCCTCCGTCTCCTCCTTGGAATCTGCCTTCCTTCACCGTGGAGTCCACCCTCTTCTCTCCATGCTCTCGCTCTGATCTCTCTCTCTCCCCCACCTTGACTCTCTCCCCCTCACGATCTGGTACTCTGGACTGACGGCTCTGTTCCTTTACCTTTTGGCAAAAGCGGCTCTGGCGTACTTGCCAACTGCTCTGTCTGTGGCGCCAAGGCCACTCTTTCCTTCTCCGCAGGCCCAGTGTGCTCAAGTTTTTCTGCTGAAACCTACGCCATTTAAGCTCTTTGCTGGTTTCGGCAACACCAACAAGTCTGCCATTTCTCTTCTCCTATCTAACTCTCGTTCTGTCCTTATCACCCTGTTCTCTTCTCCATCTTTCCTCTTACCTCAAACTCTCTGGCAGATCTGGCAGGAACTGTCTTCTCTGTTCTGTTCTATTAGGCTGCAGTGGGTTCCCGGACACTCGTTTCTCCCGGGGAACGACGCGGCTGATGAGCTGGCCAGACGGGGAGCGCTACTCACGTCCTCTGCAACCCCTTGTAGTCTCTCTTCTCTGATCTTTTGTATCCACTCTTTTCTCGGACTGGATGTGTACTGTCTCCATCGAAATTCTTTGACACACAAATTCCCTCGATTTCCACCGAGGTACTTGTGCTCTCTCGTCACGCTCGCTGTGCTCTATCTCGTCTACGCTGCAACGGACACAGCCTTCTGTTAGGTTCTTAACTCTCTAGGATTGGCAGAATCAAAAATCCTTCCTGCATCGCCCGTGGACACCCGTCCCAGGACACCTCTCGTCTCATTTTGCATTGTCCAGCTGCGGACTCTTTGCGCCGCTTACTCTTCGGCGACTCTTTGTCTCTTCGACCTCTGGTCCAGGCCCTGGGGAGTTGCCCGCTTCTGGGGCTCCATAGTTTTCCGCCATGCCCCCATTTCTCGGAAGGGGTCGGGTAACAACAAGAACAATGATTCTTCCATCATTTTGAGCAAGAAAGGTGCGAGACTTCAAAATAGAACTCTAGTACAGGGATGTTCAACTGCAACTGTTGGCGCAGTTGGCTCAAATACATCTAACCTGATAGGACCACGGCAATAATAGGACCACGGCAAGTCTAGTTTTGCCAAATATAAACATTTTTGGTGGTAAATTAAAGTTAAGACCTTTTTTGTAGTCCCAAAATTTTTTTGAATAACTCGCGAATTAGTGAGGAATAGTATGCCGTCGCATTCTGCGAGTCACAAAACTTGTTAGAAAGCTCACCAATGTAAACCGTTTCAACGTGATAGGTCAAAATAGAGTTAAAACAAGTTGTTCACTCAAAGTTGATGGTCTGCAGTCGTACTTGAAGCTTTTGTTACAAATAATGCCGCTCAGATAAAAATTGCATTTATAAGTTTGTCATTGTTGCAGCATGATACGACATTGGCCGGGTTGCTGGTGCCATTGAAAGCCTTTATCAAACATCCAATTTTTGCTTCTTGTGTTATGTTTGAATTATATGAACAATCGCTTGGTCCTGGTTCAGTTTCACACTTTGTTCGAGCGTACTACAGGTAGGTGGAACTTATCTTTTATAATTCAAGATTGAAACTGCCTGCTGCAGCGGCATGATTTTGCTTAGTATTGGGGTGAGATATACTCTTGTAGGCTTAATTGGTTACGCTTGTTCAGGAATTAGGACAAATGGGGCGTAGCCAGAGGCTTGATAAAATTTGGAGAAAAATCAAAAGAAAACTGCAATCTGGTGAAGTAGCACCGTATGCGGGCAAACAATTTGGCTTGAAACCACCGTGATAGGTCGACAGGGTAAACATTCGGGATAAAGCGTGACCCTTATTAGCGCCCTTGGCTACGCCTATACCGGGAAGAAAGGCGTAGTCAGGGGCTTGAGGTCACTGATAGGAATACGAAAAGGAGTACACCAAGTAGTGATACAGGCCTACCACTTAATATCCTATTTTTGTATGGTGAAAAGGCTGAATGTTTTGACTCTTCCCTTTTGTTTAAATCTGTGTTCTCGTATTCATTTTAAGGAGATATAGAGCGATCACGATAAGAGGAATACGGCGACTAAGCATATCCTTCCATAATGTTTTTTTTTTACTCTATTTTTTTCAAGTAAGGTAGTTTTGGTTTTGGTAGAAGAATTGGCTATGTCAAAAAACTTAACTTTTCACAACTGCCGCCCCGGCTAGTTGAATGATGTTAATGGTAAGAGTAACTTTGAAAGTTTTGCGGATATTATTTTAGCTATCGTTTTTGTCAATTTTTTAGTGAAACTGATCCCTTATTAAGCATTTACTGTAAAATATAAACGTTTATGATAGGGTGCTGCCTATAATTGAAAAACCGCTTGCAAAAGCTGATTGTTTCGTGACTGGCATCTGGCGCTAACGTTTTGTCGAGTCCTGTTCCTGACAACTGCATCTACCTGCTTATCATTACAGCTTTTTGAAAGCTTGGTTGAAGTTCTATACCAACAATAAAGTGTGAAATTATTTATTTGAAGGACATCTCCCACAGAAGAACCAGTAAAATTGACTCTACTTGATTGCACTGCGGATTGTCCTTTAGAGACGTTGAAAAAACAAGCTGCCTCCCTTTTTCCTCAAAAAACACCTACACCCACCGTGGTTCCAAGTAGTTTTTCCAAAAGTAAGTTGTTAAAGAGAGGATTTTTGATATACTATCGTTGAAAAAGCTGTTTCTTATGCAGTGTACATATGTAAACAAAAAATGGCTGTAGTATCTTCGGAAGCGAAAGTCCTGCGTATCATGTATCTAAGTTTTATGCTCAGTGATGGGTAAAGAGGAGGAAAGTGGCATTCTTCCCAGTTCTAAAACCCTTCAAAACATTTCGTTTTCAAGAAAAAAAAGTTTTTTTTGGCGCTTGTGGAACAAATATAGTGACAGATTTTACAACAAAACTTTGATAAATTTGAATGGAAATTGAAGCTGTTTTACCTGGACGTTGAAACGTCTCAATTTTTCCTGTGGCCGTAATCAGTTTCAAAAGACTATTTAATTGGGTTTACGGTGTGAATCTAAATCAGATTTTAGAATTTCTACGTAGAATTGAGCTGCTAATTTTATTTCAGAGTATTTCGTGTTGGCTCTTGTGATTCTCGTTGTGGTGTTACTTGCAGTCGTGGTCAGAGCAATTTGCACAAGGCATAGGTAAATAATTATTATTCTTACATCAGAGATCTATCCCGGCTAATGAGAGAGGCAAAAGACAAGAATCAAGTCGAGGTTTAGCAGGATAATATTTATCATTAACAGTTACAAAATTATCAAAAATTTAGTGGCGTATATATTTCGACTCGGTTATAAGTGATGATGTCTTTGCGGAGAAATTAATTTCGTGTTTCATTGATTCACTGACTTTTATTTACTTCTACTTCGATTCCAGCTGCAATAGGAAAAGTATGGCAACGAACATGTTTGAACAAAACTTATGACCTTTCACGAGTGATCTGCAACTGTTTAAACTAAGAGTTCGTAAACTTTTTCAGTTACACCCTCCTTGACTATTGGCAACGAAAACCCGTGCCTCCTTCATACGTGAAAACGTTTTTAGATCAATTTTTTGAGAGCCGTCGTTTTCCCATCTTTGGTCTTCATAACAACACGAAGACCTTTTTTGGAGATTTACTTTTTTAAAGCGCTGATTTTGACAAATTTTCGTGCAAGTAGGACTAAAAGAGAGAGCTTAAGAACCCCTAGTTTTAACGATTAGTTTTAATGTTACAAAAACTCAGAAAAACATGATGAAAAGTTATTCAATTTATCAAACAAATGAGGAACGCGGAGTTTGGGAGACCGCGAAATTACCGTAAGTCTTTGAGCAGCAATCACTTATGAGTTGTAGCGATAGGCGCAAGCTATAGTTTAAACTCGAAGTGCGCTTCCGTCCGGCCACGCTACATACAATGCAACGCTCTAAGCCCGCAGGCCATCGGGTCTGCTGCCGATACAGTATCTTTCAAGCCCGCAGTTGAAACTGATAATTTACTTGATATCTCCTATAAAACGGCAAAAACGACGCAAGAGCAGTAGATCAGTCATTGGTGTATGACATACGTTTTATCAGTGAAAATTCACTCTTGTATTAGTGCTCGAAAACAATGCAAAACGTTACTTGCGTTTGAGAGTCTGACCAAGCGGAGTTTTCGGTTGCTTGCTAATTTCCATCTTGAGTATGAACTGTGGCTTGCACGACCGCAGTGACATCTATAGGCGACAGCTCTCTAAGTCTGGCGCCGTGTTGTGATGGTGTAAGTGTCCGGTTCGCAGCTGATAGATTTTGGTTCGATTCCCTTATCGAGTCGTACCAAAGGTTTTAATAACGGTGTTCGAAGCTTTCCTGCTAGACTCTCAGCTCGAAAAGTGTGGTGAGAAAAAGTCCCAGATGTTTGCTTATTGTTCTCTGAGGCAGTAAATGGGATTCCTCCATCTTTATGTGGCTGACAGGTGGCGGGGTCGTGCATTCCGTCCGTCATGATGACCCAGTCTCGCTAGTAGAGCATGCGCTCCTATGTGCGCCTCTCTCGAAGGTCACTCCGTAGTCCGAGAAACACTCCGTTCCTCTCTTGACAGGAATTGTTACTGCCTAGCTTAGAAAATGCTCTTCATTGCAATGTTCAACTATTAAGCTTTCGCTTTTAACTGAAGTTTCTCACTTGCAGAAATAAACGGGCGACTGGAAGAAAATACCAAGCACTTCAAGATGGTGAATCTTTGGTTGTTGATCCATATTAAAAAACGATTTGATCCAAACTATCACTTTCCTTGTTTAAATATTTAAATTATTACTGATCTATGTTCAAACTGATTCAAATATTCTGATTCAACTGATGTTATTTCTACTTAGAAGAGATATTGAAATGCGACTGTGTTGGGTCGCCTTCATCTTCACATCTTCTTCCAGTTGCCATACTAGTATGCAACGTTTATTTTTTACTTATCGTGGTTTTTCGAATTATTGTGCGTAATGTAGTTACTGGTGTTGTCGCGGACACATTTTGTGGCAAGCTGCAGTGCACAAAATATATTGGGGTTGGGGAATAAATTGTTGCGGTTTGTTGATCTATTGTTTGTTTTCTTTTAGGGTATAAAATAAAATACCGTTTTGACAAAAAAAAGTGCATTTTCGACACTTATTACTATAATCATATAATCTCAAGTTTTCTTCTTATAAATGATTAAATTTATTTATAAATAAAAAACCGCAACAATTTATTCCCCAACCCAATATTTGTCTCCGCAACCGCATTTTTTCTGCAATTTTAGCGTCGCACTGCACCGTACAAGCATAATTTCATATTGCATTCTCTAGCCGATAGCATTGAACAACTTTGCAAGTTGGAGAAAAGACTCCAGTTTGAAATAAATCTACCAAGAAGATAAGCATTAACTATGTAATGCAATTCAACGTCTTACTGCTGAACATTTATGCAATGCTAACTGGGCTAGAACCGCCGTAGCTATCTCACTTGGAACTCAAAAACAGAAAATGCCCCTTAGTCAATCCAAGAACTAAATCAGAAGTATTGTATTGGAAGCCTGCCTCTCTTAGAAAAAGTTAATCTTTGAAAAAAATCTCTAAAAGAATGATTAAGTTTTGCGTGATACGCGGCAGCGTTCATTGCCGGTCTAGGGTCCACTGCAAAAAAGTGTGAAGCGGCCGCATGCGCTGCACCATTGACGTCACTAGTAGCTACGTACACATGCATTTTACAAACAATATAAATCTTAGCAAACTGCAGACAGTAACACTGCTTCGACCTATCAGTTCTTTTTAGTGCAGTTGGTGACCGACAAGAAGCTAGAGGCTTTCAATAATGCTACTGCTCTGGAGAGACTTGATAGGCCGAAACAGTGTCACTGTCGGCAGTTTGCTAAGTGCATCGCTAGCCTCTCGCATTACTATAAGAGCCTGTGACCACTAGGCTGTGACAGCACTATTGTTCTAACAGTTGTTAGACTCAGTGCACATGCGACAACAGCCATTCGTTCACGAGTGATACGGCTTCGCAGAGTGCTGACAGACCATCCACCACAGTGGACCTAGTATGGGTCCCACGAGTGTGGCGATCTAAGCTATGCTTTATTAAAAGCCTCTAGCTTCTTGTCGGTCACCAACTGCACTAAAGAGACCTGATAGGTCGAAACAGTGTCACTGTCGGCAGTTTGCTAAGTGCATCGCTAGCCTCTTGCATTACTATAATATAAATCTCTTCCACTTTTTTTTAGTTGTTTTAATGCCCATCTTTAGCCTTCGAGCATACAGGGGGGCATTTATTCAAAACTACAGAAGGGGCTCTTTCCCCAGTAACCCCAATCGCGATTAGCATCCATTAGGATTTACAGAAGGTCTATAACGCGGGGTAGTACATTGTCCTAAAATGTAGTTTTGCCACGGCTTGTCACTAAATTCTTGCGTTGTTTATTGTCTGGTATGACATCAGTTTTTATCTATGTTATCAGGATTTTTTGATAATTTTTTTTGTTTTAACTTGTTAGGTTCTCAGCGTAGATGTGTTTTTGCGTGTTTTAAAGTGAAAATTTGACGGTATTTTCTTGTTTGATGATATTGATGAGTCAAATTATGCTGTGTTTTAATGTGAATCTGCATCTGCGTGCACTGAAATGCTAGTTTTATCTCATAAAAACAGGCTCACTGCAGCTTATATTGTCGCGAAGTAGAACCAAAAGGCCTCAGCTAATTCCCGAAGTAAGTCAAGCTTTAAACCGTAATAGACTGCACTGTGTTTCATTACGTTTTTTCGGTAAAGTTCCTTTTAACATTTTGTGCACATTACTGTTAGTGCTGATGATAGTAACTTTATACTCGGTCAATGTATCCGACTTAGTCAAAGGGACTCTTAAAGTCATTTTGCTAGCAGCGATTTTGCTAGAAAGTTGCCTTGTGGTCCCTGCGCTGGTGCCTATGAATTGAGCTGGTGAAGAGTGTAGTTTATTTTGTGATGTTTTTGTGCCCTGCAAAGGAGAGTAGAAATCCTTCATAAATATCTTGTGTTTAATGTTTGTCGGTCTGCTCCACACTAGTTACTTTTAGGTGGTTTTGCATTTGATGCTCAAACCACTTTGGCATTGGTAGGTTGCTTTCTTTTCTATGCTGGGACAACTGATATTGTAATTCCGGACGACTGAATCAAGTGGCAGTTTGAAAGCGTGATCATTGTGTAGAAGGTTGACCTGTAACCGACATTGCTCTCTAACGGAAGTAGAAAACTTCCTCTTTATATAAATAATTGCAATCGTTATTATAATTTCATTTACTCACTTGCTGTACGTTGTAGCCTAAGGTATTGCGTGATGGTGATATGTGCGCTCTTTTGCGTTTGGTATAACCATGTGTTTTTATCTTACTGTAGTGTAGTGTTTCTTCATTTTGTGTCTACAGCGCGAGTTGATTTGTTCATTAATATATAGTGTTTGTAATGTTATTTTATTTTCAATGGATGTAGCCTAGGCCTGCGATAAATGCTTAGGCTAACGACGGAGTTCGTAGCACTTTCTACATCTGTTTATCACTTTCAAGTTGGGTTAATCAAAGAAATCATGCGATCCAACCTATTCTTTGGAATCATTTTATGTTTAGCATGGATATCTCCACTTTTCTCTCACTTACATGTCACGAGTTGGACTGATGGCTCTGTTTTTGATTTCTACCTCAAGGTCCGCTCTGTTGTTTGTACATGCTCACCATACAACTCGTGTTATTCTTTCGTTCGCTACAGGCCTATACTTGGCTCCAGCTTTTCTGTTATTTTCTGCGCTCGTTCTCACCTAATCCGTTGCATGACAGTTTATCCTTTCCTTTTTAAATTTCTCTGCCTATTCGGCAAGAGCTCTTAATTTTCATACGGTCTACCCGATCACAACGACTCTACCAACGATCTACAAGCCAAACGAGGTCCACTGCTTCAGCCATCTGCAGTTACATGTAGACTGCACGTAGGAGTAGCCGAAAGGAAATTTTGGTGGGGGGCAAAAATATATTTATCGGTCTTCATGCACCACAATTGCGTTATGGCTTTTTTGGAGATAGATATTCTAAACCCCGAATTTGGTCAATCTACGCTTTTAAGTTTGATGACTATTCTGTGAAAGATCGACGTTTTATAGCCGTTAAACTTCAAATCGGATTTAAAAGTTGTGGGAACTGTAGATACGCTAATAAAGCTGTGGCTCTTTTTCGTTACCGCTCGCCTAGACGTAGTTAGCTGGGCGTAAAGGCCAGGACATGCACATAATTTTTGCATCCGATAAAGAAATAAAAGCATTCTGGACCAAAAATAGTGTCTTCCAAAAATTAATCTCAAAAAAAGGTCTTCACCTTGCTTTTGACCCGAAGATAAGAAAATCACTTTCAAGGCCAAATTTTATATTTTTGCCACCCTCCCACACACAAAAAGAATTTTCTACTGACTACACCGCTTACTGCTTTTGCCCGCTTTTCTCAGCAGAAATGTAAAAAGGACGTAATAGAGTTGAAGCTTAACTAAGGTAAGGTACTTTGCCGAAATAGTTGCGGAATGAAAATTAAGTTAACCGTTCTTTTAGAGACCGCTCAGAAATTTTGCCAAAACAGCAATTTTACTTAAACGTTTAAGGTCTTGTTTTTAGAGGTTAATAGTGACCTGATGTCGAATTGGCGCTTGGCATCTCCGAAAAAAACTTTAGTCCGTAAGTACTCCATCTCAACGCTACTGCTTTGGTCTAGAATTGAAAACAAAGGGTCATTCATACTGCTTAAAAGTTTTTCGACACGCACAGCAGATATTGTGATTTACTAATCTTTTGCTTCCTCGTCACGCTTGCTATGTTTTCTTTCGTTTTCACTGCTACAAATAGATCCTTCTTTTGAATGCTTATTTCAATAAAAGTGGCAAAGTCGCCACAGATGACTAAAATTCTGAGTTGAAGTTTGTTTTCACAAAAAAGGTTTACAATTTCAAGTCAAAAATTCTTGATTATCTAATATACAAAGCACAAATCTGTCTATACGTGTGTACGTACGTACGTACCCTTTAACTCTTCCAAAACTACTGGACGTACAATAATCAAACTGGGTACGATTGATCACCACCTCGGGGTTGGTGTCATAAGGGTTCTCGTGACGTCATAATCAAAGATAATTCTTTAGTTTACAATTCTTGACAGAGCAAAACCGTTTTGTGCTTGAACAACAGCTAGCATCCAACCTTGAGTACTGCCATCATAGAACAAATTTCATCGTTTTGAAGATAACCTCACAACCAACGCTTGATTGCATAATTTGTTATCAGTATTTTCTCAAATCCTATTTTTCTAAGAAACAGACTAAACACTTTTTCAAAGCATATCAATAAGGTGATTCCAATAAAAAAAAACTTCATAACAATTGAAGATCATTTAACAATGCAACGAGCAATTTTTTATTTAAGCATTTTAAGCCTTCTAAGCATGCTTTTTCTCTTGCACGCTTGGAACATGCTTTGTGATGTCATAAGGCAGTCTGGTACGATAAACACAATTTTTCGCTACAAGAAACCATCACATGATGACTTCTTCAGAAATTGCACAATTTCTAAAAATTAACTTACTTAAAAATTGATTTGCACCCTCTCACAATTTTGATATGCTTTCAAGCACTTGATAAATTTAATGGATACAAGTCTGTTAAGTTTAAGAACGGCTATGGTGAAAACAGAGCAAACAAGACATTGCCATTCACTCGACAAATTTGGGAGACATGTAGTGGCTATGCACACCCGCCCATAATGTATTTTTTCATCAATCGCGTTTCAAGAAACGTTGACTTTTGCTGAAAGTGGTTCTATAACATCTTACGCTATACTAAGGTGGTACAACAAGCGATTGTTATTTATTGAATTGTTTATAAAGAATGCTTTTTTCTCTTGTCTCAAATCCTTTCAAAAAGCAGTGTTACGTTATAATTAGGGCCATTTTTTTTTACTTTATTTTAGTAAAATTTTGACTTTATTTTGACCTAACCGCTTTCGCTTTTTATTTATGTCTTGTTGCACTTTTTTGATTTAAAATGTTTTATAATCCGCAATTTACATAAGTTTTTAAAGAAGAAGGTAGCCTACTTTAAACATTTTCTCAATCACTCAGTCTTGAAGTTAATGCAACAAAGCGATGCATGACGTCAAAACCTAGATTAACGAGCCTTTGTGTATACCGGTATCAATTAGTGTGTAATACAAAAAATGCGTTGTTATCGCAACTCTACTGTACATTAACAGTCTATCTATGATGTTTTTAACGAAAGCCACACAATAATTACCAGGACTTTTTATTGTAATACAGCATCATATATTTTTTTACGTTCTTAAGATCAAAATTTCTGCCTTTTCTCAGTAATTTACTGAGCATAGAAAACGACCTCCCAACAGCAGCAGAGGTTGGCTGGGCTTTTTGCAATAGTGCGTAGCTTGTTGAGTCAATCGTCAAGTTGGTACAGTTTATTATTGTTTCTAAATCAGAGTTGGATAGCCGTTTTTTAATGTAATTTTTAATTACGCACGGATCATCATCCAATTGCATATTCTTCAGCAGTCCGTATGCTTCGGTTATCGTGCAAGCACTTCCTTCTAAGAACTCTACGTTGGCTGCTAGAGTCCGGTATTGATTTATTTTAACCAAGTTTGGCACCAAATCTTCCACATTGATAGCGTCTTTTGCTCTGCTGACTAAGAGGCCTGCACTTGTCCAATTGTTGACAATGGTACGAACAACTGAAAGGTTCTCACTGTAATATAAGACAGCTCTAAGCCAAGTTGCACGTCTTGTAATTACAGGGTCAGGACGGGATGGCAGACCAGCATCATGAAAATCTTTCTTGCGACCTTTGTTTTTGATTGTTGCTGCCTTGATCGTTGCTATTATTTCATCAATATTTTTAAAATGAGCACGCACACGCATAGCGCAGTTATGTAGGGTGACCATACGTCCTCTTTTTGGAGGACATGTCCTCGTTTTTGGTAAAAAGTAATTGGTCCTACGAGGATGTTTAAAAATATCTTTTTTGTCCTCCTTTTTAATAAAAACTAATTTGGTCATCCAAAGTCGTTCAAAAATTTCCTTTTTACGTTTACTCTTTGATTAAAAAAATTATGTCACTGCATATTAGTTTAAGTCATAATAAGTTTAACTTGTAAGGAATGATAAAAGAGAGTTTCTTAACAGTCTACCTCAGACTGACTGTTGCTTTAGGTTTGAAAGAGTAAGAATTAGTTTGAAAAATAAACTGCTGCACAGTAGACGCCGCTTAATATGACCACCTTGGGACCAGACCATTTTGGTCATAATATCCGAATGGTTATAAAAACCGAAGCCGCCATAACAGCTCCTGAATCGACGCTGTAAGCCACAAGAAGTCCAAATACCGTCAAATTCATCGTTTACTCGAAGTAACAGTGTGACGTTGGCAGTAAAACAAAGTACAGTACTGTAACACTACAAGTGACGGTAAAATTTAGTACAGTGTGTAACAATATGTTGAAAAGGCGAAGTTATAAGTGCGTGGCGGGAAAAAATATTGTACGGTAACAAAAAAGATGGAGAAAATGTTGGTCATATTATTCGAAATTTGGTCATATTAAACGGAGAATTTTAAATGGAGAAATTCCGGACCGTACCAAATTGGTCATAATAAGCGGCTGGTTATATTATCCGTGGTCATAATAAGCGGCGCCTACTGTATTTGCACTAATTATCAAAATATAATTATGAAAAGCGGTCAGTGTCTAACAAATGTCTAGAGAAATTTTACCAGCCTTGTAGAACAACTTGTAGGGATGATAAAAATTATCTAAAAATGTCCTCCTTTTTGGTAATGAAAATATGGTCACCCTATAGTTATGTAGTAAGTGCGCAACGCAGGTGACATGCATCAAAGAAGGGTATAATTCCTTTAATATCTTTCCAACCAAAGACATGTACCGAGCAGCATCAGTCAAGAACAATGAAAAATTCTCGCGTTTTATTTCGAGTTGTCGCAATATGTCATCCACAATGTGCAGAATAATACTGCTATTAACATTGCTACCGCTGTCAAGTGGATGGCAATTAACGAGGAATGTCTGATTTGGACCATCTAAGCTGCCCACAAGCACACCAATATACATTTGTTTAGCAATCTCTGTTTCATCCACAATTAAAAAACTTTTTTGTCACGAAGTAATTCTTGAATTTGTTTTTCTTTTTGGGATGCTAATTTAGCAACACATGCCCTGGCTGCAGTCTCCGAAGGCAATGCTTTTCCCATTGTAGCAAACAGAGACTTTAAAGAAAGATGGTTCAGTTTATGAAGTTGGATATCTGCAGCTAAGAATGAAGAGACAACCTGTTCCTTGAAGTTTACTTGATCGAGTTGTAAAAAGGTTTGCTTACTTTGGAATTTGCTCTTCGTCTCGAATTTTGTTTGGTGTTGCTTACTTTTTCTGTGGCTTTCCACAAAAAACATTTTGTCGCATTTGACTAACAGGTGGCAAAGGTTGCATTGCAAGTCGCGGGCAGGAGTTGCCGAAAACTCATCCGGATATTCGTGGCAAATTTGCTTAACTTTCGCTGTAGAAGATTTGGCTTGTTTAGGCATTCTTTGCTTTGCAAGCTACGACTAGATTTATTGTCTAACAATTATGTGTTTATGCATCAACAATGACAATTTGATGCATAATAAGTTCTATTTCCTTCTCAATTACCGCACGCATTTTTACCATTGCAACTATTTGAGAAGTTTAAAATCAAATAAAACTGCGCATAAAATTTTAATAGCAGCTCAAAAATTGAAAAAAATATAAAAAAATATAAATTTGTTCGTTTTTGTAAGGAAATTTTTGATGAAGACAATTTTGACAAGTTTTGACTTTACGCAAAATTATAACTTTATTTTGACTGATAAAATCAACCAAAACAGACACCTGAAACGAACGTTAGTACACGTTTGATCATGTAACAAGGTCCTAAAAAACTTTGACTTTACTGACTTTAGCGGGCCCTAGTTATAATCTTAAATGACATCGCAATGCTTGTCACCATACAGTAAGAGCAACAGCAGGCGGCAAAATTATCCACTATCATTTCGAAAGCAAATATAAATAACAAAGCCCATTACTGATATTTGTAATTGATAGGCTCTTTGTATCGATACGAAACATTAATATTCATTAAAGGTTAGGGAGCTCGGGATTAGGGACAGAGGTAAATGTAACAAAATACCAAGTTTAAAAAAATCAAAATAAAGCAATAATGGAATCAATTTGTGAAATTGTTTTATAGGAAACTTTTTTGCTTGAAGCTACCCTAATAGTCGCTTATTATAATAGGTTATATGACTTTGGAGAAAGGCATGGCTCTTTTTCATGGTATGGGTATGGCCGAATTAAAGCAAACATCGCAGCTAAAGAACTTAATATCGCAAAACTATAAATACAAAAGGGGACCCACCAAATCGTCAAATAGGCCTACAACAAAATAGCTCATTTCTTAATTGTCAAAACGACCATCATTTGGCCGACACCATCATTTTTGATTATGTTTCACTCCTCTCCCCTTACACTTTTAAAAAGTACGAACGACAGTTTGTGAAATCATTGTTTCAGAGTACTACCAGCCTTGATAAATAGATCAAGATGATCACCATTACGTGTAAAGGAACTATGGCCTATTTTTTCTCAAAATTTTCGTTGCTGCTCTCACAAATGCTTGCATGGTAAAGCCGACGCAGCTGCCTTAATTAATGCGTTTTAATTTAGCACAGATGATGGCATGACCCGCCAGGGTGAAATCGCATCATACTTCGGGTAAACATTTTTTTTATTTTGATTGATATATAGTGTTACGGAGCTACCGGAACCAAACCTAAAATTTTGGAAAAAGCAAGAGCTGTTTTAACTCCCCTGAGCATGCTAGTCAGAAAAAAAAGACATGCAACATAATGCGTAGCCAGAAAGGACTTGAGAAAATTTAAGGAAAAATCCAAAGAAAACAACGTCCCCGTGTGAAATCGAACCATATGAAAACCATTTTTCCAATTTTGCTTCAAAATAGTTTAACATCAAAAATGTGCTCCTTACTTCCAAACTAAGGGAAACGCAAGTCCACTTCGGTTCACGTAGGCAATGAACAGAGCATGTAGACCTAAAGCGTGGCCGAGCATGGAACTAGAAATTCTATCAGGGAAAGGTGCGCACCAAGTCGTGAAAATCTTCTGTGCAAAAAAAACTTTTAACTTTTCGTGACTGTTCACACAAGTGCCCGATGGGTGAAGCTGGCTTGACCGGATGAACCGACATTTTTAATCCCGACGTTAGTGATGGTAGCCCTACGTGGGCCACGCCGACATATACTATAAAGCAAGGATTTCTTCTTTTGCTGATATGCTGCCTTTTAAGGTATCTATACTATAAAGCAATGTAATAAAATCCCAAGTTTAAGAAAAAATTAACATAAACCATAAATCCAAAAAATTGTGAAACAGAATTTGGAGAGAATATTTTGTTTGAAAATAACTTTCGAGATATGATGAATAACTGCCGGAAAGCCATTTTTGTCGCTATGCCACACAAGGCAAATAGAGCAACGAAAAAATCAATGCCGCAAATACAAATAGAAAAGGGACCGCATAAAATCGCAAAATAGGCTTACCACTAAACTGTTTATTTCTGTAGTTGTGAAAAAAAAACAACATTAGGCTGCCACCATTACTTTTTACTGTTTATCAATGCCCCCTTTACACTGTTTTAAAATATCTATGCTGGTTTATGTCAATATTCATTTTTGGGAGCATTACCAGTGTTGATTAAGAGGATAAGATGATCACCATTAGGTGTGCAGGAATTGTGGAAGTAAATAAAAAAAATTAGTTCACACAATCGTCCGATGTGTGAAGCGGGCGCAGCCGGTTTAACCGATATTGTTGATCTTGGCATTATTTTTGGTGGCCCTGCTAGGCGACGCCGGCGAAGCCGCCTAGCTTCATACACAGTATAAAGTCCGACTCTGCCTGTATGTGTGTAGGCACGTGCGCTATAACTCCTGCAAAACTACTGGACGTACAAACATCAAACTTAGCACGATTGATCACAACCCCGAGTAAGTTTTATAAGGGGTTTCATAACGTCATGATGACGTGATAATGAGAGATAACTTTTCATTTTCTTTTTTGCAAAGATAATGTGGAAGCTTTTTGTGGAAGAAAGATGAGTAAGAATTTCATTAGTCCTTGAATTTCATTGAGCTCACATACGTCTTCCACCTTTATGTGGAAGACAGGTGACCCGGAAATGGCAACTCCCAAGCGAGTGCGGACTCACCGTCCAAAACATAGTGATACATCGCTTTCTCGTGAATGGAGGATAAATATGGCAAATACAAAAAAAATAAATAGTAAACCTTGCAACTAATTAGTTGCAAGGTTTACAATTTACAATTTCCCTCTTCGCTTAATAACTTTAAAAAAATAAATAAATAAATAATTTCCAGCAATATGTTTCTCTTATCACGTAGGGCTAAGGGTTAGTTGAAAATGACTAATCAAAAATTGGTTGCTATTTATCATTTTCTATCCCTATCTCATTACTTCCTGTTTATCGATTTAATGAGAATATTTTTAAGAAAATCCGCATGAAAGGCTTTTGTAGGTTTAATATCAATATTCAAAAAAAATTTTTTAAGTATCTTTTTCAGTAAGGCGGAAAATGGTACATACCTGTAGGGACGCTTGGCCACCCACACGACGATCGTTGTTATTTAAAAAAATCAGATCGGTGGAATTTCTAGTAAGTAAAAGTGATGTTACACTCGTGGGAGATGCGCAAAAAATCCAATTGTAAAAAAAATATGAAACAGCGTTGAAAGAAGCTGTTCGGCTACAAGCTTTCCGTGACGCACTTATCAGTGGCCGTATTGCGTCTACTGGAAAAAGCGTGAGTAAACTCGATTTTATACGTACTTTATCTCCAGGATCACTTTTACTAGTGAAAATAAATCACTTTGCATCGCATTTTTTGGAAAAGGAAAAGAAAGAAAAAAGAATCGTACTTAACAGCAACACATGTTACAAAATTGTTTTTATGTTGGTAAGTTTTAAAGCAGTAGAGTGCAGTCGAACATTTGCCTACATTTGACGGCATTCTGTATGATGAGTGGTTGTGACAGCCTTTGTTGAGGCTCTTTTTGCCTATCTTAATGATCATGTAATTTCTTTTATTTTTACTCATCTTTTCTCAATCGGAAAGAGCATGGCATGATGGCAAGCGAGAAATTGTGTTTTTTGTCATTGGTTGGAAGGGTCATTTTCACACAACGCTCTGTACTTATCCTTCTTGTAGTTTCGTCGTTCTATATCAGCGGTCCTTGAATTTCATTTAGCTCACATTCGTCTAGCAAATATTTGCGCAAGTTTGGATACCGCGTACTTTACAATTACAGTGCAAGCTAATGCATCTCTTATTATCTAATGAAAATATTCGATACCCCCGAAATCTAATTTTAATATTTCCGGGGGGGCATTAAGGAAAAATTGAAGAGTCATTGCTTCAAGCAACTGATTTGTTTTTATTGATCCTGGCTTAGGCGGCCCTGCGTCATAACCAGAGCTATAGTGTCTCGAGACACTATTTTTCAAAGTCTCGGCCTCGAAGGTTTGAAGTCTCGGTCTCGGCACCTTGAAGTCTCGGAAAATGGGTAGGGTACGTTTTGGCGCAGCCGTTTGGGCGCGGACGTTTGGGCGCCGCTCTCTCTAATAAGAAAAGTAGGTCTCTTTCATGTTTTATAAATTTCTAACCCCAATCTTAGCCCTAACGTCAAAACAGATGGAACCCAAAAGGCTTTGCCTAACTGTCAGCTGGCACCCAAACGGCCGCGCCAAAACGGCCGCGCCAAAACGGCTGCGCCAAGACGTACCATTCCGTCGGAAAATGGGCATGTCCCGGCCATATTTAAAGATTCGTTTCAAAATTGAATATAGTAAGCCAAGTTTCCGACAGTATTGCTTTACAGTAAAACCCACATTAATTTTAACTTATACTGAAAAGAACAGCTTTACATACAGTAGCATTATGGTGAATGCATGTGTCACTTTATTGTTTTACTTTATCATATACTTTATTATTTTCACGCATTCCTTAAATCGCTTGTTCCTTATTAAATAGGTCATAGCCTGGTATATTGCAACATGTTTGGAAATTCATCGGGATGTACAAAATTTAGTGTTAAAAATATTCGTGACCTTTTGTAAACATTTGATTTCAAAAGTCTCGTGTCTCGTCTAGGTCTCGGTACGTTCAAGTCTCGGTCTCGCCTCGACTTTTTGCTAAAAGTCTCGGCCTCGCAAAGTCAATGTCTCATTTTGGTCTCAGTTTCGAAAATTTTGGTCGCAACTCCAGATCAGGTCATAACTAGATTTCTCTTGGTCTTCAACAGCATTTGCATTGAAACAATTTTCACTTTGGTGGACCACCAATTTGCCCACAAATTGAAGATATCTTTCCCATATTGTTGATGTGTTCGAACCCGTAATCTTCGTTTGCACGGCCTTCATCACTCACGTTGCCATACTCATCCGGAGAAATAAGTATAGCATCTGTTGGCTACAGGGTAAAACTATTTCAAACTTGCCTAAATTTTGTATACAGACCAGTTTAGTTTTCTTATAAAAAGTGAAAGAAAATCAGAAACAGACTATAATTAATGTTTTTTAAGGTTTGACATTTTTACAAAAATACAGAAATATTTTTATCCTTTTAGTTTTGCTTCAAAATGTTGAAATTGCCAATCTTATATTAATTTACACAGTTACAACAATAGCAATGAGTTGTAGTCAGTTGGCCAAGCAAATTTAACAAAAAATGCGCCACGGGTACGCAATTCATTACTTAGCACCAGTTCATCGGACAAGGACCGAAGCGTCCCTACAGAAACTCATCTGATTTCTGCTGGCAACTTATATGCAACCAACAAAATAACCCAAAAGCATAACTTTTCATTCTTGGCACTTAGCAGTAGATGTTATTAAATTTTTCTAAACAAAACACATACTTAAAAATTATGCTACGTTGAAAGATCTGTGAGTCACAGTCGGGTGCCATGGACAGGTCGCATAACCTACAAATAGACCACCTAAAATGATGTTTAGTAAAAAGTAAAATTCATTTTTAAATTTGCTACCGGTTAATTACGTACTTTAGCGTTTCTGTAACCCTACGAAAAGCAATAAATGATTACCAGCAGTCTGGGGCAAGAAGTACAATAATTGAAATAACCATTTTTTCCGTCCTTATATCGACGCATGGGCACTAATGAATTACTTAAAAAAATTTCCTACAGGAGTCTAGACCGAAAAATTTGCCATTTATAAAAAACGTTAGTTCTGCAGTGCTTTTGACTATTTTTCGTTGAGAATATGGTTGTGTGGCGTTAGACTATCTGTCTAAAAATAGGTAAACAAATACAGGCTAAACATTTTTGAAAAGTGGCCTACTCGAAATAAACATTTGGTCATCCTACAAAAAGGCGGGGGGAGGTAAAAATAGTCCAGTATCACCTCAGGGCCATTGAGAGAACAGTTCGGGCCAGGTACCAACATTAACTCCGGGCCCCGTGTAACAAGTATCTGGTGAAGTCTGAAAATTTTCCCAGAGAAGGATCGTGGTTGAATTTGCTTGCCCCGGAGGAAAAACATCCCTACACGCAGCGATTGGAAGGTGGTGACCTTTTTTTTGGAGATCAAAATCAACCATTTGCAGATTTTGATCTCCATATCTATGGAAAACTTCTTGAGCAGGACTAGAAATACCCAAACCAATTCAAAACACGTGACAACCCAAACCAACAGCGCGGGCCCAAAAGAAGCCCGGGCCTGGGTACTCTGTACTCCCTTCCCCTTCCTTCATTCTCTCAACGTTCATGATCATCTTTAGCGACAAAATATTTCTATCAAGTTACTCATCATCTTAATGTTTAAGAAATTTCAGTATCAAAAATACAGAGTATTACACAGTTTGGCTAAGCGTTATTACACAATGACTGATAAAAAAGGTAGATGCAGTAGGCCTAAGCTGTCTTCAGCACCGATCAAAAAAGGGATGCAAAGAGAGATTCATCTTTTTAGCAGTTTGTACATTCTAAGCATGCTTTTCGTCTTGAGAGTTCAAACTATCTCTGTGATGTCATAATGGTGCGTAGTAGGTTAAAAAGAAAACAGATTGGCAGGTAGCTGCTACGCTGAAAGTTGTTACACATAATCATTTCGAAAGTAAACAACCGATATGCTGTCTCATAAAAGCGAAAGATAAATAGCAGTATAAAAATACCGGTTGGCCAAAAATTCTGAGCTTTTAAAAAAGCAATCGCAAGTTATAGCACTTTTGTACAGTCATGTAGCAAGCCTCTCTAATCTTAACCTCTTAAAGGCTGGTTTCCATTAGGCGTAGAATTTTATGCGCGCGCATAAAATTAAATAGAGAAACAAAAAATTTTTCACGCTACGCCTGCAATCTACGCCTAATGGCAATCAGCCTTAACACATCTATGTTGCAAACGGTGTAAACAATATTTATACTCGCACGTTTCCTGCTACATTCACGCGTATTTTGCTTTGACGTAGGCCTAAGCGGTGAGTAAGTGCGAACACTTTAAAATCACTTCTACTAAGTTCACATCTTCAAATAAACAGCAAACATTGATGAAATCGTTGCCTATTTCAATTTCGAGCATAGCCACTTTCTAAGTATGCCTACGCTGCAAACAAGGCAAATAAACACATGGCCAGAACCTTCAGAGAGATTAGGAAAAATATACCGACTGTGCGCCACCCCAGTTGACTTAGTACGCCATTCCCATCATAAAACAGTACTTTTCACTGTGTAACGATAAATGCTTATGTCAAAAAATTATCTTTGGGTGAACCCTGCGCAACTGGCTGAACAGATATTCTCGAGCCTAACTTTACAGATAGGGGCCCTGCGGGCGACGCTGGCAGAGCCGGCTAATCTGTATATATAAAACAAAGATTTTTTTCTTTTATATTTTTGTTAATCGATAGAAAACTTTTTTGCGTATAAACAACAAACTGAGCACGATTGATCACCAAAACGAAATGACTGTCCCGATGGGTTGGTGGTGTCATGAGACGTCACATTCCCTATAAAAAGCAGACATATAAATGTGAGTACGTTTGTGTACTTTTACTCCTCCGAAACTACTAGGCATACAAACATGAAACGTGTTACGACTGATAGCCACACCGAAGCAGGAAAGATGTGGGACCAATAAGAGCGCCGGGACCTTTGGCCATGCAGTGTAACTCTGCCTCCAAAAAGTCTATTAAAAAAAATGCAAACCACTATTTCGTAAAAGACTGCTAAAAGCCCTGAATTCGCTCTTTTCTTGTTAGAAAAATGTGCCATAAAATTTTTAGATGGCAAAGTTCTAAAACGGAGTTGGTAAGCAAATTTTGGTTGGTTAGCCTAGGGCTTTTATCTGATAAGTTTTAACAGTATATTTTCTACTTTGTAACGGCTATGGGAGTTGGCATAGTTCCTTTTCAATTAGATAAAGCCGGCGAAGCAGGCTGATTTGATATTCTTAATCTTGACATTACTGATGGGGCCCCAGCTATTGCAATCACATAACTGTGAGTGCTTTCTTTCGAGTTATTTTGCTTTTTGCATTGCTGCGTTTATGCCAGAACCAAGCAACATGCGCGCAGCCAAAGGCGTTAGCTCTTACAAGTACGCTTACAGTCAAGAAAAAGTTCTGAGAAGTGGTCCGAATAATATTTAATAGCTTAATCGTGAAAATACATTTCAGTCACCTTGGCGGTCTCTTGCAACTTTTTTATTCTTTCAAGCACTTGTTGAATTTGATGAATAGAAGTTTGTTAAATTTAAGAACGCCTATGATGAAAACAGGGCAAATAAGACGTCGTCGAGGAATCGAGAAAATTGGAACACATGCAGTGGCTATGCGCAACCCCCCATAATGCTTTTTAATTGATTGCGTTTCAAAAATCGACAGCGTTTTTGGGAACGAAATTTGACTATGTCAAACGACATTAACTATTTATTCTGTTTTCGCAACTTTCCATTGGGAGAAGCCGGCTTGACCGGCTCAACAGATATTGTTCACCTCGACATTACTGATGGGGCGCCGTGCGAGCAACATCGGCAGAGCCGGGGGTAAAGAAATAAAAATTCGCAGCGTTGCTGCCAAAATTTACAATTTAGATGAGAAATCGACAACGTCGGCATTTACACGTTGCTGCCTAAAGAAAACATTGATTTGAAAGGAGTTTTAGAAAGTACGACGTATCAGTTTCGAAAAGAAAGCCACTTGGTGAGGAAACAGTGAAAGTTTGATTAAATGAAATTTGACTGATTCAGTAGGCTTTCTTTTTAGACTTTGGGCAACATTAGTTAAGGTTATTTAGAATTGCAAGCTGAAAAATTCGTATTGACCCTACAGTGATCGGGAGGGTACCAGGAATGTGATATTTTAAGGATGCAACTCAGGGAAGATATGCACACTGCTCTCTCTTTTGTGATACATTGTAATTCTTAGCTCAAACTGCTCCCACGACTACGAGTACTAAAGCTATAGGATCTTTATTTTGCCATGTTTGATCAAGTCTTTTGAAAATTTATCAATTTTGTAGTCAAATCGGAGTAACATTGAAATTACTGAAAAATATTAAAGTCGGACTGGAGTAGTAGTTTGAGTTAATGGAGTAAGACAGGACTCGGTCTCAAAAACAAGTGACTACGCTTATCTCTACTAGTCACCGGACTTGTATCGTTTTTCTTCTCATTCTGAATTGCCATCTGGCTTCAACTCTAAACAGCTTACTCTTTTGTGCGGCGCTTTCTCTTTCCACGCCATCTGGCTCAGTCCAAGGGGAGTTACCTGACTTCAATAGAGTCTTTTTGGGGGACAAAGTGTAACCGTAACGGAGGAGGTTGGTCTCATAGCTTTAGAGACACTCAGCTTAAATGCAATTTTTAATACCGGCACAAGCAAAGGCCTCACAGACCCATACAGAATGCAAACTTTGCACGTAAATCAAGCTAAGGTAGATAATTACAATTAGCTGTTCAATTATTGAACATGCGCAACATTGCGAAAGACTTTAGCAGTGCAACTATTGTTAGCTAAAATGACGCAATCTCGACTAGACAGTTGAGTGCATATTGCGACATTATTTCACTGCTGTATGTTCCTCCGCATAAAAGAGTAACTATTTTGAACTTTTTTATCAAATTACCGGAAATTTTTTAAACATTCATGTTGTCTGTAGATTGCAAAACAAAATGTTTCTTGCTAAAGGTAATTTTTGAAGATACTAAGAAGTTTTATAAAAATTCCAAAATACGACACCTCAATGTTGTTCTCTTGATATAGTAGTGGTTTTTTCCATTACGCGTCTAGCTATTTCGTAATTTCATTGACGTAAAGCGATTTCATTGGTTCAGTGGAAAGAAGATCAAGCAGTGCCTGAACTGTGGTAGAAGTGTGAAGTATTTTGGTACAAAATGTGAGGCCTAGGCATTCGAGAAAAGTATGTAACCTTGGTTGGAGTGAACAAAATGTCTCCAAACAGTTATGATAACGCCAAAGGTATTAAATCAGCCGATTATAAAGCAGGTTGTTACAGGAACCGTTGTTAATGTGGGCCAAGTACAAGCATACTCCACGCAATATATGGCAGTTTTAGTTATTGTACACAGTATAACATAAAAGCCTGCGCTGAGGCTTTGATTTATTTTGAGTAATAGCTTAAAAATAAAGAAGTAGCAGTCCAATTGATAGCTACTTGTGTTCCATTTAGCTTTTAGGTGTAACCAGTTTCCGTTGCCATCTAGCTTGCGAGTAGCAGAGTAACTTTTGAAAACTTGTATGGCTACGAGACATGGTATTACAGTGTTGCAATAAATTTACTAATCATTGCTTTGTTTTAGAATAATGGTTTTCATCTGTTTATAGTGCTTTGGGCATTGGTTGCCCAAAGTAGTTGGTGCCTCTGCTAGAGCAGATTGGAAGAAAGTTTTGAAAACCTGATCCATCAAGAACTGCCAGCCATCTATGTGAATATTCCTAAGTAGTGTAAATAGACACTATACAAATTGTAATTAATGCTTTAAAGCTGTTGAAGATTGTTATTGCCTTCATCTACCTCTGCACATTTTAGTTCCAATATTTATCCCTTCCTGAATTGATTGTGGTAGAAGTATTTTGCTACAAATAACGCAATGAATATTCAACATTCAGAACCAATTTTTATCAACAATGGACAACGTAATAACCATTTAAGTCTTGGTAGCAGTGACCATACTACATACAAAAGAGTGCGACATGATACCTTAACAAGGATCAAAGCCAGTCTTGAGCCACGAAGTCGTACAAGCAGCTTATCTCCTGATTTGGCATCACCCACTCCTCCTACATATGTTCCTGATGGTAGCCATGAAATATCTGTGATTGAAAATTATTGTTTGGTTGAAAATGTTGAAGGAAATAATTCAGGAAATGTGTTTCGAGCCATTGACTACAACACAGATAATGAATTTATATGCAAGGTGAGGGTGGATTTATTGCTTTTTTACACACTAGAACTGCAATGTAAGTGTGTAGATAAGCCTTGACCTGAATGTACAGCTTCAATGGTGGCTGTACCTTATCACTTATTTGCTAACTGTGTCAATCTATTTTCATATACCATAACTTTGTTGTTTTGTATACTAGTTTGTATTTGTTAGGTTTATGACTGCAGTGACTATCGTCAAGCTGTGGATAAATATGTACGTGTTGACCAGCACCCTCATATCAATCATGTGGTGGATGTGATCAATTTTGCCAACAGCGTTTATGTGTTTTTTAAATCTGGCATACCAATGTTGCAAAGTCATTCAGAAGAAAATGAAGCTAATTCAAAAGGTCAGTAGCTACGTGTGAGTTATCCATATCTGTTGTATTTATTTGTTACTACTTGCCTTTGGTTAGTGTTAAACTCTTTTCTACTCTTTTTGTCTAATAATGTAGTTTTGATTTTTCAAACAAGCTGTTGTAGTAACAAATGGAAAAACCGGAATAAATATAAAAGTGAGCCAGCATCAGTTGATAAGTCATTTAATGCTGCCGTTGCTGTACATTATGCTGGCATTGCGCAATGCTGTAGGCCATACATTTTAGTTTGCCTTACATTATTCTGGAATTGCAAAATGCTGTAGGGCAGGCCATAATTTTAGCTTGCTATATGGTACGCGCACAAGCGTGATATTGCCACTGACTTCATGCGTGCTTTTTGAGCCACTGCAGTTGACCGAGTTAATTTGCTTTTAGGTTTCAAAGCGGAAAATCTACACAGTTACGTGCGATCGAAGAAGAAGCTGTCTGAAGCCGTTGCTGCTTCACTTTTTACACAAGTGGTTAAAGCAGTATCCTATTGCCATGAAAATAACATAGTGTTGCGCGATCTTAAACTTCGAAAATTTATTTTTAAAGACCATGAAAGGTAAGGGCAAAAAGTGGTGACTTTTTTTCAGGTTGTCTTTGGTTGGGTTAAATGTTTTTTTGAAGTTTTCAGGCATACCTTGAATCAAAAGCACTGCAAAATTGCATTTTGAAAACGGGGATAGCCTTAGAGGGAAAAATAAGTTATGTTTTTAGGTTGAGCGCACTAAATGCCGAGTTGCAAATTTTAGAAGTATTGCTGCATGGAGTAGTTCGAGCACTGAAAGCCCGTCTACGGCTTTTCTTTTGATGGTCGTATTTTGCACTATTGTTTATCAGCGAAAATGAGATATTTAATTTCGTATCGTAGGATTACATTTTAGATGTTGCGTCAATATTTATTCGAACCGTGGTACCGTTAGCATTGCTAATATTGCACAATTATGGTCGGAATTTTATGATATTTGAATTTCTGTTCAGGGAAAATGTCATGCTTGAAAGCTTGGACGACGCTTGCATATTTGATGACGATGATGACCAGTTAACTTATCGGTATGTGGCTAGTTGTTTTAAAAATGTTTATGCAAGTGTTTAACCCGATTCCAATCACTTTAGGCGTGGTTGTCCTGCTTACGCCAGTCCCGAAATGGTCTGTAATACGTCGTCAAAGGATCTTTCAGGCATAAAGGGCTGTTGTGGCTACAGTGGCAAAGCGTCTGATGTTTGGAGTCTTGGCATTATGTTGTATACAATGTAAGTAAAAGGCAGTATAATATGATATATAGTTTAGCGTTGTCTTGTTAAGACGTTGCTAATACAAGTTTTTTGCTATTTCATTTTATTTAGCAGTGTTTGCTCGGAGAGCTGACATAATGCAACTGTTGTTGTAAATATGTCGATGTCTTCATTGACTAATTAAAACAATACAGTCTACCTACACTGAAAATTTAATCAACTTTATTTATAGCCTTTGTTTTTGTAGTTAGTGATTCAACTTAAAGGTCAATATATGCTTTTGTGGACGCAATATTATCATCGGATTACGTAAATGGCCTTTGCGCGCTCTTTGTATTGCGCAACTTCATATCGTGACGTAACAGCTGTACGTGCAGTTCATGTAACAAACAGTCAATGAAGTCGCTTGAAAAGAGTACATCGCGCAATACGACTATTGTAACTGAGTGCAGTTATGCACTTGGGCTCTCAACAAACGCGTGTCGAGTTGCCTGTTTGTTTCGTTCTGTCAAAAACAGGCAAGCTAGAGTGACTTTGTAAACAAAATAACGCAAAAGTAATGTGGGCGCTTGTAGAGAGTTTGAGTAAAAAGTTACGCGCTACAGTAAGGTTGCCACAAATTGTGAAATTGCGTTGTAAAAAATTGTACGACAAGGCACTTTTGACGATCTAATGCGTTAGCATGACAAATTGGCTTGCGTTCATTGTCCATCATCACGGAGGCGGAAATTAAGCTTTACAGAAATGGTTGCAGAGTCGCCTCCGTTGTTTTTGTTGCTGTTGCTCGATCACTTCCAATCGATTTGTAGTCGAGGTGGGAGACCATGTAAGGGTGGGGGGGGGTCGCCTTTCATGTTACCGAATCGTTTCTACTTTTTGTAAACCCGAACTTGTATTTGCCAACAGGTTGGTGGGTCGGTACCCGTTCCTTGACAACGATCCGATCTCGCTCTTTGCAAAAATCAACCGTTGTCAGTTCACTATGCCCGACTCGCTTTCACATGAAGCTCGCGATTTAATTCGCAACTTACTGCGTCATCAGCCTTCGCAGCGGCTTGCAGCACGCGACATCTTGGATCATCCGTGGCTTAAGAGAAAAGGTAAGTAAACAACGAAAGCTGTGACGAAATTCGCGTCGTGCTTGCGTAACTTGCGCCAAAATAAACGTAAGAAATCAGCCCACGACGTGTTTCTTGGTTTTTGATGCGATGATGAAATACGCCTCGACTTTCTCGCTAGTAACCACAGCTTATTGTGTAGACCAAATGGTCGTCTGCTATCCACTGTTACTTGCGCAAGTCGTGGTGTAATGCTTTTATCTATTTCTTGACCAAAGTCGTTCATAAAAGACTAAACATACTAGATCTCCAAAAGCGCGCTTACAAAGGCCAGTTTGGTTCATTGTTGTATGTAAGGAATTCTTATCACTTTTCGCCTTTTAAATTTTACGATTTGACGTCCGCTTCAGTCGTAAAAATGCCATAAGTTTTGCTTTGAAATTCCGCAGCTTGATAACTTCTATAAATTTTTACTTTTTTCAGGTATTTGTTGGGACACTCCGCAAAATAATTTCTTTTTGGGGTCTGGGGGCGATAATCGTCGTGTAGACCGCGCCGCAATACATCAGTTTGGCCGTCATACTGGTGGCCATTCTTTTCCTTCGTCTATTTTTTCAGTTCCTTACTATGAGGATCAAATGGTGCCTGATGTAGATACAAGCAATGCGTCGCAAGAGTTGCTTTTTTCTTTTGCAGACTGAACATAAATTCGCGAAGGCACAGGTTTGTGAGCGTTTTTACTCAACTTAATGCACTAAAATGGCAATAAAACATTTTGAGAAATAGTGTTCAAATAGTAGTTGCTTTGCAGAAATTTTTATGGTTACCTTGTTGGAGCGATCTGTTTTTGAAAATTAAGCGCTCGCAATACACTGTAGCCTGAAGAAATAGATAATATGCCGCCAGAATTAAGTTTTCAAGGTGTATTTGTCTTATTCGTACAGTTCAATATTGAAAATCTTAAAAAATCTCGTTGGTCTATAGCAATGGTTCCCAGCATTTCTCCATAGTTAACATATACCCTAACCTGTCTCCCTATTTACCCTTTTGGCAATGCGCCTAAAAAAATATTCGAATAGACGCTAGCAAATATAATCGCCCTTAGTTTGGATCCGTTGGTCTCATGTTCACGAATACAACTATCGATGTTAACAGCGAAATTGTCCGCTACTTCTAAGCGTGTCTTATTTTCGACATCGGCCATTATATTGAAAGATGTAATTCTCACTGACATTTATTTACTGGCTTAGTTTTCGAGAGCCAGAATATCGCTCATTTTTCACCACAGTGATCTCTTGACTCAATGCTTGTGCATACCAATGCAAATTCCAGTTTCCTTTTTCAGTTCGTGGAAAACTTTGCCCTCGAAAACATAGTTTTCGATTCGCTTGCATGTTTTCCTTGTTTGGGCCAGCTGTCAGCAGCTACTAATGGCGTGCGTAATTTCCGACCGCAGCTTTTGAGTATTATTAGTAGCTTACATGTTGGAATAGCGTGTCAAAAAATGCACTTTTGCGTCATAAAAGCTGTTACTATTTTTTCGCTCCAAGAACATGGTTGCGCTGCCGCAATTATTTTTGTTCCATATTGATGTGTTTTTGGTTTCTTATATTTTTTTCTCTTAAACTGTGTAGAGTAGGCTAACTGATTACTTGTCTTTAATAGAACATTTGTAGAATTCCTTTTGCGGTCTTTGCCAACTACTTCAAAACTTGATAAAATGCATAACATTGCTGAGTAACTTTGACCTCCATACTGTTAGCGTCAGTACTTAAGCAGGCCTACGATTATTGTTTAATTAACAGTTGATGTAGTTTTCACCTTTTGGCATTAAAATTTCGTGCTATCCGCTATCTTAAGCCTGATCTGTTACACTTGTTTTTACAATCGCTTTACAAACAATTTTCCAACCGTTTCTCGAGAGTTGACTTTTTCTAAAGTTTTAACGTTTTTGAAGTTTTGCTTGGGGGAGGGCAAAGATGTTTAAAAAATATGAGAATCAGTTTGCTATTAAATACACCATTGGCCGTAGTTATTTGTAGCTTATCGTTTTTGGCACATTTTCGATTTTTCATTTAAATATCTGTTATATGGTGCCGTTGTAAAGTCGGTTGTTACAATCTTTGCGTTATGGTATAGCATGCGTCAATACACTAGAGCTCAACGGATTGTTTTGTGGTGATTTTATTACAAGCTAGTGTTGAAAGCTTAAGTAGCGCCTGGCTTAGGTACGAGTGATTATGTTGTTGTTGTTGTGATTACCCCTTCTCTTCCTCGGGATGGAGGTACGGCACGAACGGCAATTCAGGTTCATGTCGTCAACGTAATTGAACTTAGGCTAGGGGAAAGATGGCAGCCCATTTCGGACCAGTCAAGAGTGACTGGTAGCCCCACCACCAAGGCGGACTGCCACTGGTGGGTACCCAAGAGTGGTCTCTTACGACTTGCTGGCACAATCGTAACCAGGTGAAGTACGGGTAGACCACATAAAGGTGGAGGCATCCCGTTAAGTGCCTTGCCCAAGGATACAACAAGCAAGCTTGCCGTATTGTTCTCCACACTACTTTTTTATGCTGATCGTCAAGCAGTGAATACCATTTTAAGTCTTTTGGTATGACTCTACTTAGGGAATGAACCCCAGGTCTACCGACTACGAAGCAGACGCTCTAATCATTACGCCGGTTAGATGAGTGACTATCGCTGATTAACTCCTCAAAACTCGAGCTGAATGTTTTAGTTTGTTTCATTAAACTAACTTCTTGTAAACAAAGACGGACAGTTAAGTACCGCGATACCAGCACTAAATACATGGCAAACCAAGATTCCGGTACTGGTATAGTCAAAAGTACGGTAATGCCTCAAAGCCAAGATATTTTTGCGGGTAAAAATTAAGAGAGCGTTCGAATATCAAACGACGCCAGGGAAGGTCATTCTAAGCCATTTTATTGCAGTCTATGGTGGGAGTCACTCATTAAATATCGACTTATTTCTTTCTTGATTGACCTATATTGAATGCCTAGCGCAATATGGAGGGTTTGGAAAAAAAGTTAATCGAGAGCCATTTAAGTGGAGAGAGTTAACATTTTTCCAAAAGCGTCGTATGACTAGGCCAGTGGTTTTCAAACTGTAGTTCTTGTACCACTGGTGGTAGCCTTACGTGAGCTCTTTTCAGGTGATCGCTGGGAGCTTCAGAGTTGCATATGAAGTCGAGTGTCAAATGAATTTAAGCCTAGGTCGTTTGTTGTAACTGTGTTGTGTTGTTGTTGTTGTTGTTGTGGTTACCCTCCTCTTCCTCGGGATGGAGGTACGGCACAAACCGTAATTCAGATTTACGTCGTCAACCTAGTTGAATTAGGCTAGGGAAAGAAGGCAGCCCATTTTTAACCAATCATGATGACTGGTAGCCCCACTACCAACAAGACGAACTAACATTGTAAATTGGTAACCATTGTGAAACATGCTGGGTGAGCAGCTTCACAATTGTAACCTCGTGAAGTAAGGGTATTTTTGTAACTGTCGCTTACAAGAACTATTGTTTTGAACTAAGTTATTAAATACCAAGTAGCCTACTACGCAGCACCCTGCAAAGACTTGTAAGACGAGGGTTAGTCCAGAAACTTTTTCAATTTCCGAAAAAAAAACGCTTTCGCTATTTTTTGAAGCATACTTGTTTCAGATTTTTCCAAAAACGTTTTACTCCATCTTCAAAGGAAAGTTGCTGAATATGTGGCTACAAAACTTGGGCTTCAAGTGGGAATGTTTCAGCCCCTTGGCTTCCTTCCTTTTGGTTGCGCGTTTGATGGCACGCAACAACAGCAAAAATTTCCGGTGGCATTGTGATAAAAAAAGAACAAAAAATACTCAAAAGATCAAATTGCTCAATGCGGAGAAATTCGTAAAACTGTTTTAAATTTACAAAGTTTCATCAAAGCATTAGACGCTACTACAATAGGGTACTTTAGAGCACGGTTGTCAAACTGATTCAGTGCTGTGACTGGATTTAATTCCGGGCAGACAATGTTGTAAAAAAATTTAAGCAGGTCAGACTACATAATTTTTTTCAGAGATCAGTGCTTTCAAACAGGGACGAGGAAGCAGAAGCGGTCCTTTTTTTGCAGAAGCGGAAGCGTGAAAACTCTACTCCTTCCGCTTCCACATAGGAGGGAAGAATGGAGGGAGAAAAGAATTTGGTTCTGCTATCCTTCGAAAAAGAGCGAATAGAGGGAGCATAAACATTAAGAAATGAGAGTGAGGAGGAGTCGTTTAGAGGGATGTTGACCTCTGCTTAATCAGAGTAGGGGTCAAGCGAAGAAAGAGAGGAGGTAGAAAGCTCATAGAAGGACAAGCCCTATCTGACGAAAATGATGACGCCGCCGCTAGCGTCTGTGACATCAATAGAAAACATACCAGATCGGGAGTGGGTGCCATCAGATCGCAGAGCAGAGAATCCAGGGATCCCGAAAGAGGACGATGGATTAGGTTAGATTCCTGGATACAAATCAGCTCAACAGGATGAGACGAAATAAAGTGTACCAGCTTAGTGCTCCTGGCTTGAAGACCCACAGTATTCCATTGAAGAACCCTGTGGGAGTTAGGGATGGGAATAGAAAGCAGGAGGTAAAGAGAAACAGCCAGGAGCATAAGGTGGTGGTGAGGGTGCAGAGGGAGAAAATACAAAGTGGGCGGAAAAAGGATAAGAGGTTTGAAAGCGAGGGTGGGGTGCGAGTGCAGCATTAGCAGAAGGGGTCCAGATTGAGCAGCGGAGGTATACCAGCTGGAGAAGTCCGAGGAGGAAAACACAGTGCTGGTAGGTGTGGAATCTCCAAAAAAAGCAAGGACGCAGCAGGGAAGGCAGCTCCAGGAGTGAGAGCTGCCAAGAGTTCTGAATCTAGAAAAGGAGAGTAGTGAGCACTTTAAATGAACCCAATTAGAGCATGTGCAACATTGGATTGACCTACCCCACTAGGTCACATTTTCAGCGCACACTGAACAAGGAAAAACAGGACAAGGTTTGGATGAACATTGCCGCTTATCAGGAGAAGGAGAAGAATGAGAAGACGAGCAAAAGAAAAGCAGGAGTAGAGAGAAGACAGGCCGATTTTAAAGAGGCTGCGTGCTACCCTTCTGTCGTGGTTCAGGGGGCTGCACGGCAAAAAATGGTTTGTGTGAGGGGAGTGCCCGGGGTAACTGGGACCCTCGGGAAAGCAAACAGCCATCTTAACCCAACCCAAACGGGTCGGGGACCGCACCACCACGTTGAGGCGGCTGTTGATTGATGCAGTTCAATTTTGCTCGCTTTACATGTACATACTATATATACGACAGAAATTTCGCACCTCACTATCCAAAAAGATCGGAGTCAACACGTGTTTTGGGGACAGAAAGAAGGTCCATAACGATGATTAGAGTTAAAGTTAACTCAAAGTCAGAGTTAGTTGAGAATAGAGAGGGAAAATCAACGCTATACGGTTTAATTTGTCATTGTGACGACAGGTTATTGTCGTATGTGGTCATACGGTTTAGATCTGAGAAGCATTGAGTTAACTGTTGTAAAAGTGGTTGTAAGTAGTGAAGGAACTTGTAATAACTGTTTATTTGTTGAAGTGTTTAATTATTTTTTGAATTGTAGTAACGAAATATTTGATTTTCTTGCAAGCAACTCGTGATTTCCAAATTTTTGTCGGTGGGGGTTCCATGACAAACGCGAAAGTACATTAGGGGTTCCGCGATGACAAAAAAATTGAAAAGCACTGTTCTACATTCAACACGAGTTCTAATATCTAAGAAAAAGAAACACAGAGTAGTTCGGAACAATAAGCTCAAGCGAAATAGGTAAAGTAATAGCAATAAATAAAAGTTTTTGTTTTCTCAAAATAATGAAGTGTAGGAGAAGGCAGGCTACAGACCCACAAAAGTTTAAAAAAATTGTCAACGGTCGTTTTCTCGTTTTTTGTTAGTGGAAGCGGAAGCGGTTGAAAAATAACTGCTTCCACATCCCTGTTTTCAACTGGTATTTTCTCGCATTTTTCACTCAATAGCTACTTGAAAAACTTTTTTTAAAAATAAATGTTCTCACTGCGGTGATTGTCGCTATTTTAACTTAATTACAACTTAGAAACTTTTTTTCTTTTGGAGAACAATTTTTTGAAGACCAAATTCGGAGGACAGACATTTGCATTATGCCACAAAACCCTTGCGCCGACCATAAAATATTACGTCACGGGCCAAATTTGGCCCGTGGGCCGCCAGTTTGACACCCCTGCTATAGAGGGTACGTTGGCCTAAAAAACGGCGGATTGACGTTGTAAGGCGTCAAAATTTTTTTAAAAAGCATCACTTAATTTTAAAACTTTCCTTGTAGAGAAATCATTAAACAAGGCAATCACTTCAATTTTTTCGTTAAAAATCCGCTTCACAAAAACGCAGAATGTTCGTTCTGACGTAGCCTACTAACCAAAAAAGCAAAAAGTGTACCGCCATACCTAAAATCCCTCCAATCATTTTGAAGGGGGATTGTTTTTAGAGATTAGTCAGGAAAAAGGAAGTGCTTTCATCACAGACATTTTTAAAAGGTCTATTCGCAATGGCGATCTTTTTGCGATTTTAAAAGTGAAAATTATTTTGTAGATAGGAACTTAAATAGTTGTTTTGAATTAAATATTTTCAGAGTTAGCATCGAGAAAGACCAAAAAACAAGCGTGCTGTCGTACTATGGTACCAAACTTTTAATGAGGGTTGTTTTTGCACTTTTTTAAGTTGATGACCAATTTTTTAAGGATCAGCATTTCAAACTTCTAAAAAAACTGTGTCTTTACTCTTCCTCAAGTTGCAGGCCTTTTATTTGAAACTCTACTTCATGAAATCAAAAGGCATACATCAGCAAAAAAGTTCTAAGTTAAAATTCAATTTCTGTTTGATGGCAATCTTCTAAATATTTTCTTTTATGTGACCTGTTGTAACTTTTTGCTGACAATCTGGGAGATGCACCTTCCAAATTTTAAGAACCATTGCCCTAGAGCAGGGGTGTCAAACTGGTGGCCCGCGACGTAATATTTTATGGCCCACGTAAGGATTTAGTGGCGTTGTGCGAATGCCTTTCCTCCGAATTTGGTCTTCGAAAAATAGTTGTCCACAAAAAAAGATCATTACCTCCCAAGCCGTAATCTGTAATGCCACCCGCGACTTACAGCAGTTGTCGACCATTACTGCATGGCACGCTGCCATTTTTTTGGAGATCAGCACCATTTCGGGCTACCTCACACGATTTCCAAAGATTGTTGCCTGGAGAAGTGGCGATTTCCAAATAATGCCACTCACTATCAATAGAAATAGATTTGCGTGGCTGGTGTGCCGCGAAATTTCATCAACTGGTTTCCTGCGCCGGCAGGCAAAAAAGTTTGAGCACCGCTGATATACAGTCTTGCCTGCTTAAATTTTTTTAACAGAGTGTGGCCCATATAAAATCCAGGTATGTAAATGTGGCCCGCAGCACTGAATGAGTTTGACACCCTTGCCCTATAACATAGGTCGGCAACCCGCGGCTCCGGAGCCGCATGTGGCTCTTTTGCCTCCCATCTGCGGCTCTTTTGCTGACTACAGGTGAAGACCTTTTTTTATATTTTTTATTTTTTATTTTTTTGGAAAACACTTATGACCTATGCTCCGTAGAATTATTCTGGCTCTCATCGGTCCCCTTGCTGTGGTAAACGGGTCCAAATGGCTCTTTGACGGTAAAAGGTTGCCGACCCTTGCCCTATAAGGTTGGGAACTTGACCAATATCAGTACCAAATTTTTTGAGGGGTGGAACAATGACTATTTTTTCACAAGTTATAAATTTAAATTTCACTTAAAAGGGACAGATGGAAAAAAATTAAACTGGCGGGTTTTCAGAAGTCGCAATAAATTTTCTCACTACGGTCTAGAGCAAACTTATGGGAGTGGACTTTTTTGAATCAGGATGCAGTATTTTCAAAAAGCTGAGTCTCCTAAAATTTCTGGGCCATTGTTCGTAAGTAGCCAATGGACTTTCTCTCTACGCTATTGGTGGTCCTACAACCTGTATTCTTTACAAAGGTGGAGGAGTCCGTTAAGGAAGAAACTAACATGCTGTTTCTCCACGAAAGTTTTACGTGCTGCTGAAAGACAGCAGGGAAGCTGCGAATATCTTTTTTAATAAGTATACGTCTGATTGCGATTTAAACCAGCAACCAATTTCTTTTGGGGCAAACGCTTTTACGAATACGTCACAGAAGAAATATTATTTATAATTAATAATTACATATCTGCTTTACATGTTTATTGAAGCATATTATGTCGTAACAAGAGCAACCTTCACCTGGTCAAAAAAGTGCCGGGGACTCGTGAAACTCTCGGAAAGCCTATAACGATCAGACCCAACGAGGTCAGAAATTTCAAAACCACGTTGAAGCGATTGTTGATCGATGCAGAATCGAAAGCTCAGCTGCACCATCATTGGTTGCTTCTCGTCTTCGTTTACGTTTTTTCTTCAGCATCTCCGTTATCGCCGCCGGTTATCCTGACTTATTTCACCCTGTCGTTTTATAAGCTGGTTATTTGTTTGCCGTACTCTTTCCTTGTTTCCGCACCAGCTAGATTCAAATTCAAATCAAGGCATACCAAGAATTTTTGATAAGACTTTTCGCCTACCCAAATTTTATTGTACCTTTTTTACTCTTTGGTAAGTTCTGCTTGCTTGCTCCCATTTTCTCTCGAAAATTTTCTTCCTTTGAGCTTAGAACTCACTCTTTCCACCCCACATGCTCTGAACTTGACACTCCTCTTACTTGTCAAGGACCAGTTTTTGATCACCTGGACTTTTTTCATATCATGTGGTTGCTGTTTTGGATTAATGGTTCTGTCTCTTTTCCTTTCAAATATGAATGCCAGTATGGTCCATTTTTCCACTTCAGCATGCAATATTCTGCAAGCTCTTTGCTGGTCAACAACACCAACAAGTACATCAGTTCTCTTCTCATTTTCTTATACTCGTGGTCCGTCCTTGCTGTTTGTTTCTTTTTATCGTCACTTCTCACCTCACATTTTGGAATTTCTGGAGCAAAAATTTATCCTTTCATCTTGCATTGTTTTCAGGCGGCAATTGCTCTCCTCACCTCATATCTTTGGGACACCGACACGTCAGACAAACTATCTTATATGAAGTATGCTACTTTGGTCATCCACAATCTTTAGCAGCTTCTCTACTTTCACCTCCAATATCAACTCATCTTCTTTTTAACTGGAGGCTTACTGTCTCTTAAGCATGTTTTAACACAAAGCGACCCCTCAGTTTCCATTGGCAAACTTGGTTTTCCTTGTCATTTTCTGTGTGTCCGCTTTCGATTTTTCCTTCAACGGATACAGTCTTGTTTTGATTGCTTGTCTTACCAAAGTTGACTTATTTATAACTCTTTCTGCAGCGCTGCAGTTATCCGACAAAGGACACTTTTAATTTATTTTGTCCTGTTTACTTTTTACCGCCCCACTTTATTTGGCATCCCATTTGCTTTATAATCTCTGGTCCAGGTCTTAAAATGTTGTCCGACTCCTTGGGCTTCTTCGCTTTCCTCCCTCCTCCTGTCTTTCGAAAGGGTTTGAGTAATAACAAAAATAGCTTTTCTAAGCTGCTTTTTTACCTACCATTCTATTGTAAGTCAATAAGAAATTTTCAAATTGATCTCAAATTAAGAAAAATTGGCCACCGCTGATTTAGGTGATCAAAATATTGTGGCTCCGGCCGCCTTCCTCCTTCTTCTGGCATCATCTCGCACATCAATATAGCAAAGTTTCTCTGCAGAACATCAAAGAATTTAAAAACAATTTATATTTTTTCAAATTGAAAAGTCAAATTGACCCAGCCTGCAAGGCCTGTGTATTGGTCTTGAACACAAATTCATTTTCTAATTTCATTTGTGCTGATTTTATATCAACATTTGCTGTAAAACAAACATAGATGTGGTGTTTTTAATTCGATAGAACCTTAAATCATTATTTTATGGTTTTGGAATTAAAAGTTATGTAGCCTTTTAAATTTGAATTCAATTGATTTGGTAACTCTAAGAAGTAGGGACCATGGGGGTGGGGAGATCTATCTGCTTACGATAAAAAAATACGATATTTTTATATATTTTAAAACGGTTTGTAGCGTGTCGCGCCTCGCTCTTCATCAAGCTGCCATGCCAAACATCTTTTTGTCTTTTTTTTACATTTTTTTTGTTAGTTTGCTTTCGACTGTTGTGTGTGATTCTAGTTTTTACTATGTGCATTCGTGTGTTATTATTGTATGCGTCTAAAATCACACACACATATTTTTATTTTTTTATTAGGGCTAGATTATGTTTATTTTTATCTTCTCTTGGTAGCTCGGTGATCGGCTTGCCTTTCCCGCCATTAGGTTGTTTGTCCGTTATTTTTTGTTAATGTGACGTGTGCAGTGTCCTGTTTACATAGACGTGTGCAGCGACCTAATTCCTGGTGTCGCGTGCAGATTTTGTTACCGACCATTGTGGTCGGAGATATTGTGCTCTCTTTCTTCGTCGATTGCCGTGGCGGGCGGACGTGTTCTGGTTGTCTGTCATGTTTCTCGTTCGTTGTTGATCGTTGTGGTAGAAGGACGTGATTTTGATTATCTGCCACAGCTTGCGCGAATTGATGGAATAAAATATTGCTGTAGTGCTTTCTTCCTTGTGACTGCCATAGTTCCCAGCAATTGGGATTCAGTCAGCACGTTATTGCTCTAAGGAACATATTTCCTACATTGGTGACCCCGACGTGATTGCAAGAAGGAAGAAGGAAAACAGCAAAAGGGAGGAAGAAGAAGCTAAATCTTTCACCGAATTTGAAGAAGAAAATTGACTGATCTTTTGTGAATTTTAAAGTTAAGTGTTTGTCTGTTTTTTTTGCTTTTTTTCTCAACATAATTTTTAATCTTACCCATTTCAAGTATGATGAGCCAGAAGTCCGATTTTTGTGAGCCTCATCCCGCTGTCGCTATGTGTCATATTACAATTAACCTCCCCAAGTTTTGGGAAAATGACGTCAGTCTGTGGTTTCTTATGGTAGAGAATATTTTTTTTATGAGGAAGATTGATTCCGAGTGTCAGAGGCACGAGCTTTTATTGAGCTCTTTAGATCTGCGACATTTACAGCGTGTCGAGCATGTGCTACTTGACTTGGACCCTGTGTTCCCGTACTCCTATTTAAAGACGGCACTTATCAAGATTTTTGGCCAACCCAAGGAGCACCAATTACACCAGTTGCTGCATGCTTGTGAGTTAGACGACCGCAAGCCTACTGAGTTGCTTGCCGAGATGCGCAAGCTGTTAGGGGCTGAGGGCTCCCCTGTTCTGTTAAAAAAATTATTTATGGATAGATTGCCCTCAAACGTCAGACGACTTCTCGTAGCTGGCCCCATGGACAACTTGGATGACATAGCACGTCGTGCCGATCGTGTAGTTGCAGAGGACCGATCGTCGACCTCTGACCCCCGTTTTGTGTCCGCTACGAATAAACTTCTTGCTGACAAGGTTGATCGACTAGCCGAATCGTTTAACTCATTTTTGCAGCAACAACTAGCCCCGCAAACCGTCACGTTACAAGCTAATTCTTTTGCCCCCAAACCTATGACATCCACAGTTCAAGATAATAATTTTCGACGCCCTTCATTTTTACGTTCTAGGTTTAGCAGCACCCCTTACCGAGTTCTTCGTAGGGATCGTTTTTTGCCCGCTCCTCGCCAGCCGTTGCTAGATTTATGTTATTACCACTCAAGGTTTGGCGGCGATGCTTTTCACTGCATATCGCCTTGTGCTTGGAGGGGCTCTGTTGCTCGCCGCCCAGAAAAAACTGATGCTACTGTTCCAAAAAAAACAGTAGTGCATTCAGGCTCTGTAGTAGGGGGTTTGGATGCTATAGATCGCAAGGCCCTAAGGACGGGAATGTTAATTGTACGCGATCCTAAAACCCACATTGAATTTATGGTGGACAGTGGTAGCCGCCGTTCTGTGATCCCATGCCATAGGCCTGCCACTCACCCGAGTGTAACTGGATTTATGTCATGCCTAAACGGGTCTGAAGTACCCACTTTTGAGAGCGTAGAATTGGAGTTAACCTTAAACTTAGGTCGTTCATTCACTTGGACTTTTGTCAAGGCCGACGTCTTGTTCGCTACATTAGGGCTTGATTTTCTGACCCATTTTGGTCTCTTGGTCGACGCCCGCCGAGGCAGGTTAGTGCTACCAGACGAGAACCCTGTTAAGCCGCCTTACATTTTTGGAGACACGCGTTCCAGCGAGGCTGTCGCTGACACGTCCCCTGAGATTGATTGTCTTTCGCCACCTGTTTGCATCGATAGTGAGGTCACGCCCATTCAGGACCCCATGGAGTTGTTCGATCGATACTCTGAGGTTTTCGATTTAGAGAATTTTAAGAAACCTGCGCGGCATAAGACCAAGCATTTTATTAATACCCGGGGACCTCCTACCTGTCAAAGAGTGCGACGCCTGTCGCCGGAGAAGTTGGAAATCCTACGAGTGGAGCTGCAGAAGCTACAGGATTTGAATGTCATTGAGCCGGCTAATTCCCCATACGGGAGCCCTGTTCATCTTGTCCCTAAGAAGGACGGTTCTTACAGAGTCACGGGTGACTTTCGGCTCTTAAATAAACAAACCGTGCCAGATAGGTACGCATTGCCGCTACTTACCGATTTTGTGGATTTTATGTCTGGTAGTAAGCACTTTTCGAGTTTGGACTTGTATAAATCTTACCATCAGATCGAAATTGCCGAACAAGATATCCCTAAGACCGCCATGGTGACGCCTCTGGGTAGCTTTTGTTTTCGTAAAATGCCTATGGGATTGTGCAATGCTGGCGCCTCGTTTCAGCGCTTCGTTAATGAAGTTTTAAGGGGACTTCCCTTCGTATTTGTGTATATTGACGATGTTTTAATTTTTTCCAAGTCACGAGAAGAACATATGAGGCACCTTACCCTTGTGTTTGATAGATTAAAGTATTTTGGTCTCATTTTAAATAAGGACAAGTGCATTTTTGACGTGGAAGAAATTGTGTTTCTCGGTCACAAGGTGAACCGAGAGGGAGTGGCGCCCCTTGAATCCAAGGTAACCGCCATTCGAAATTTCCCGAGGCCTGGTAACATGAAACAGTTGCGTAGATTTTTGGGCATGTTAAATTATTATCGGAGATTTATCCCTGCGGCTGCAGCCACCTTGCAACCTTTGAATAGAATGCTATCCCCGCGTAAGTACAGCCGACAAACCTTACGTTGGAACGAGGAGGCAGAACAAGCTTTTTCTGCCATTAAAACTAAGCTCGCCAATGCGACCTTACTCGCTTTTCCGGTGTTAGGTGCAGAGACACAGGTAGTGGTAGACGCCTCGACATCTGCAATTGGCGGGGTCCTGCAGCAAGTTATTGACGGTCATGCTAAACCATTGGCCTTCTTTTCTAAGGCTCTTAATTCTGCTCAAGTTAACTATTCTGTGTTCGATCGTGAATTGCTTGCCATGTACTTGTCATTGCGACATTTTAGGTACTTTTTGGAGGGTCGCGCTTTCACTCTTTTTACCGATCACAAGCCATTAGTCAGTGCTGTGACATCTCCCATGAAACAAGCTACTGCCCGGCAGCTGCGCCAGCTTTCTTATGTAGCCCAACTGACCGCTGATGTGAGATATATTTCCGGTGAAAATAATGTGGTCGCCGATTGTTTGAGCCGACCACCGGATTTAAATGCCTTGTGCAACGCAGTCCAAGCTGTGGATTTCACCGCTATGAGTCGTGCACAGCAGACCGATGATTCAATTATCACTCTATTGAGAACAGATCATTCTTTGAAGATTGTGAAGGAGTCTGTGCCTGGCTGTGACCAGCCCCTGCTCGGGGACGTTTCGCAAGGAGTTTTTAGACCGCTAGTCCCTGTTGGCTTCCGAAAAAAGGTCTTTGATTCGTTGCATGCCTTGTCACATCCCGGAGTCCGGGCTAGCCAGAAGCTTGTTGGCCAGAGGTTTGTTTGGTTCGGAATGAGGTCTGACATCAGAGCTTTTGTTCAGACGTGTATTAAATGCCAACAAGCGAAGGTTATAAGACACAATCGAGCACCATTGCATTCATTTAAGGCCCCTAATAAAAGGTTTTCACACATTCATGTTGACATCGTTGGCCCCTTACCGGTTTCCCATGGTTACTCTTACCTTTTGTCCATCATCTGCCGTTTCACCAGACACGTAGAGTTAATCCCCTTGCGTGACGTAACTGCGACGGAGTGTGCTAACGCGTTCCTTTTACACTGGGTTGGACGTTTTGGCTGTCCCACTCAAATGACTACCGATAGAGGTCGGCAATTTACCTCTTACCTATGGAAGGAAATGTGTGAGTTCCTGGGGACGAAGCTGTCACATACCACAGCATACCACCCCGCTGCCAATGGGATGGTTGAACGCGTCCATCGTACGGTTAAAACAGCTCTTAAGTGCAACGATAATCCCACCGCTTGGTATGAAAATCTCGGCCTCGTTTTACTTGGTATCCACTCTACGGTCAAGGAGGATATTGGCTGCAGCTCTTCTGAGCTCACCCTTGGCACCACGCTGCGCTTGCCAGGACAATTTTTTTCACACAGTGACGAAACTGTTTCGCACACAGCATATCGTCGAAGACTTCTAACTTTTATGAAATCACTCAAACCTTCCCTGCCTCGAGAGCCATGTCGTCGTAGTTCCTATTTGGAGAAGGCTCTACGCACTTGCACGCATGTCTTTGTGCGAGACGATGGTTCTACTACATCATTGCAACCAGCGTACACAGGACCTTTCCCCGTTCTCGATAGGGAAGACAAATACTTTATTTTAGATCTTGGAGACCGGACTGATTCGGTCTCAATCGATAGACTTAAGGCCGCACACATGTACATGCCCCAACATCTGAACTGTCAGGAAGACTACGAAGTCCACGACGGGTCGACTGCCATTGAAATCCCTTCCATCGCCACTAACGTCGGCTTTTCTGCACACCCTGACGAGGAGCCGGCACCCGAATTTCGTTCGCGCAGAGGTAGAACTATAAGGCTCCCGGTCCGTTACAGGAGATCACTAGACGATTAAGTTTGGCCTTACCCCTTTTTTGGTTTAGCCTTGCAGCTATGTTTCATGCTTCATTTCTTGTGGGGATCTTATTGTTTTCATTATTAGGCCTGGTTAGGACTTTAAAATTCGCCTGATCGCTGCCACGCCTCGCTAATTTGTGTTGTATTGATGCGTGTTTATATTTTATTTTCTAGCTTCTCGTACACTGATCCTGTGCTGCTGCTCTCTAATCCTTTTCACCTTTTGAACGTCTGGAAGACAAGCCCGAGATCGACAACGATATCTTCTTCTGTCCTTTCGCACGTCTCCGCTGGCTGCGCGTGCTTGAGGGGGGGAGTTGTGTAGCGTGTCGCGCCTCGCTCTTCATCAAGCTGCCATGCCAAACATCTTTTTGTCTTTTTTTTACATTTTTTTTGTTAGTTTGCTTTCGACTGTTGTGTGTGATTCTAGTTTTTACTATGTGCATTCGTGTGTTATTATTGTATGCGTCTAAAATCACACACACATATTTTTATTTTTTTATTAGGGCTAGATTATGTTTATTTTTATCTTCTCTTGGTAGCTCGGTGATCGGCTTGCCTTTCCCGCCATTAGGTTGTTTGTCCGTTATTTTTTGTTAATGTGACGTGTGCAGTGTCCTGTTTACATAGACGTGTGCAGCGACCTAATTCCTGGTGTCGCGTGCAGATTTTGTTACCGACCATTGTGGTCGGAGATATTGTGCTCTCTTTCTTCGTCGATTGCCGTGGCGGGCGGACGTGTTCTGGTTGTCTGTCATGTTTCTCGTTCGTTGTTGATCGTTGTGGTAGAAGGACGTGATTTTGATTATCTGCCACAGCTTGCGCGAATTGATGGAATAAAATATTGCTGTAGTGCTTTCTTCCTTGTGACTGCCATAGTTCCCAGCAATTGGGATTCAGTCAGCACGTTATTGCTCTAAGGAACATATTTCCTACAGGTTTTTCAAAGTCTTGCTTTATTTCCTAACTTTAATTACTTTTGTAAAGTTGTTCTCGAAAACAAGGCTTTTACATTACAAAAGCGCAACAAATATCATTTTTAACGCGCGATCTACAGAACATTTGTAGATATCGTATTGATGAACTAAGTAAGTGCTTTGCCCCCTTAAGATGCATGCATCGGCCTCTCGAGCGCTTACCATTCGCGATCAAGAAAACTGTTATAAATATGACGCAATTAAAGTTATTGTTGCTAAATTGGAATTTTTTATTCTCTTCTAGAATTAAAAAGACTTACGATCCTGCCCTGATGTAATAAGATAAGTTTTTTAGTCAGCTTAAAAACTTTTCAGCTTAGTTTTCTACCTGACTAAAAAAGTTCAAATACTTGGATTAGAGAGGCTGCTCTAAGATATCTCCTTTGCGCGGAACTTTGTGCGAAATTCCAAGTAGAAGCAAGTTAGAATTTGTTATCCGTTATTTGATCAAAAATACCTATATATTTACTTAAATAACACTGCCACTTTCAGCGCTATTTATCGTTTTTGTAAAAGAAAGCCAAGGGTGTGGGCTAATTTTCTGTGAGTGAATTGATGACGTTTGTTAAGTTAATGGTTGTAGTACACAAAAATTGATGACGATCAGGTAGTATTGGCGAAAATGGATGATAGCGGCCGGCCGCTAAGTGCTAAAGAGAAGCGACAAGAGCAATTAAAAAGATGGGAAAAATCTGCAACAGATGTGGAGCCACCTGTTCTTCAAAACTTAAAACCTAAAGTCAAATTTCATGAAGGTGCTGTGTTTTTAGCGGCTTGTTCTAGTGGAGATTTGGAAGAAGTGAAAGTTTTACTTGAAAAAGGAGCCGATATTAATTTTGCAAATATAGATGGCTTAACAGCTTTGCATCAGGTTAGTGCTTTCATAGTTTTGTTGATTTATGGTGGCTTAGTCTTATGTGCCAGTATCAGCTAAAAAATACAACCCAATGCTTAAGATAATTCTGAAATTTACTTGCTAATTTTTGTTCATATAATCAGGGGCATGGTGTGGTAAAGTAAATGTATAAGCTTGCAGTAAAATGGCCGCAGGCTGGGTCAAGTGCTCAAGCAAGTTTCCTAGCAGCATAGTGCTGGTACTATATGTTGCATAACAGCTTGGTCAAGTAAAACCATTGTTTTGCATTTAAGCTCACTCTTGAAGGGCAAAGTATGACTTGCAGTGATGTCTGATGATATTTGTTGACTTAATGATACTAAAAGATCATGCAACTTTTCAATGCGTAAGGAAGAAGACTTTGGTGGTTGCAACAACTGAAATTAGTTGCCCACACATTATTATGCTTTGGAGAGAGTGGTTCCTCTGCTACAAACATGTCTGTATATATATTCATGCATAACTTGCCAGACAGATGTGAGATCAAGTTCCCTTGCCAATTTTTTATTTGGCAGTGGCCATTTTGCCATTAATGGCATGATACCCTTGAAAATCTATTTTGCCATTGAGTGTTTGTGATTGGTCAATTCTGAAAACGTATTAAAAGCGTGACTTTTAATTAGTTGTGATTGGTCAATTTTTATGACATATAAAACATGTAACGCAACAAAAATTAAACCCCAGTGTACACCCTCCCTTATGCTTGCATATCTGCTTGTCCTCCCCCCCCCCCTCCGAGTGTACACTACCTCTGTCAAAGTACTCTGCCTTTGAACTAAAGAATCCAACTCATAACCATCACATGCAAAGGCATTAATACTATCCATTACGCCGCTACATCACTCAGTGCAATACTACAAGTGTGCCTTTTTAAGAACACAGCAATTGTGTGCAGCAAAATTATCACAGGGTAAAATTCCGTTGATGGCATAATAGCCACTTCCTGTTGTCTTATTATTGTGAAATTGTGAAGTTGGTGGTGTAGGTCTAGTCATTTTAATGCATCAACCACTTTGGTCAACATTTACTTATGACTTAGTGCATTTACATAGAGCACCATCAGCTTTACAAAATTTGAAACTTAACCCTCAAGAGGGCAAGGCATATGATGGTTTATCTCGCAAATGCCATCAACAAACAAGATTTGTGGTGCAAGAGGCATTGTTTAATGGTATAGTTCTGCTTAATATTGACCAGTGCAAAAACTTATTTCAAAAAAATAATTTTCGACTGCATTCAGAATCAGCTCTAATTTTGGGAAAATAATTGGGAACATTTTTTGATTTCTTCAGTATTATTAACTCTGTAAAACACCTTGGCTCTTTTGGAATCCAGGCTTTTTTAGAGCCCAATCTTGTCATTCAGATCAAAGAAGAGATACCATGCAGTGCTGTATCTTCAATTCCTTGATTTAACACCAATTCCACAACATCAACAACTAGCAGTTTACAAAATGCAATACTAATAACAAGAACAAGAAATTAAAAGTAGATCAAACAATAAATGAATAGAAATCAGCAATTTTTATTCATGCCCAATGGAACTTGTATGGCTAAACTATTTTTTTATGTTTCCTTCAGCCCCAATAAATTTGTGGTAGGTGAATTATAGTTGGAAAATACTGAACATACCAAATTGATCTTGGCAAAGAAATTTTGTTCTATTGACTCCTATGGTGTTTAGTACATGTCATGTAGTTAAGTACAGTGGCATCTACATTGTATCAAAGAAACTCTTCTGGGGTCCCAAAGACCCCAAGTTGGCTGCAATGTAGTGTTACTGTTTAGCAATGTCGTTTTTAGGGATGATTTTAGCCAACTGATTTCAAGTTTGCTTGATTTTACCTTTATTTGCATTGGCTAAGGATAACCTGAAAGTCCACTTTGTAACATTACATGAGAAAATATTCAAAAAATATCACCTGTGACGTTCCAAATACCCCAGGTGCCTTGTTGAGGGTTACACCTTCAATTTCAATTTTTTTGTCAAAAAAGGAATGCATGAATATGCGTGTGTGGTGTCTGTATCCTTGTAACCGCTCTCTCAGAAGCGTGATTGTATGCGTGTGATGGGCAAAGCCAGTTGCTGTTGTTTCAGTGATTTATTTAGTCTTATACCTTTTGCCATCACATTTTCTGGGTTGATGAACCTCTGCCATCACACTTTCTGGGTTGATGAACTGAATAAGTCCTCGTCTTGCATAATACATATACCAACACTTAACAAATAATGTCTGACTAAGTCGAGTCATTGTTTAGATACGACAATCAGTAAATTAGCTTATTTTTATTAGTATTCTTCCATTCTGAAATTGTTTTGCACATTCAGTTTAAAAGTCATTTTTTGACTAGAATCAGATTGAGATAGATATAATACGCCAATGACTGTGGCCCTTATCTCTGAGCAGAAAAGAATATGACAATAGACAGAAACAATGTATATACATCTTACCAAATTTTTTTCATACACATGGCACATTAGTTTGCTTGGCATGTAGTGGCTTATTAGCTTACGCCACGAGTCTTAATAAAAAATTATAGGTCTGGTGTGAGTCAAGATTGCAGTTACTGCAGTTGCTTGTGCAAAAGTTATTTGTTGTACATTGTATCAGTGCTGGCTGTTGTACAATGTTCTCTAAAAATCGGGTCAGTATCGTAACATTAGTTTCATTGTTGGTAGATGTGGGTTCAGTTCCCTTGTCAGGTCATACTGATTACTGAAGACTAAAAATTGGTGTTTACTGCTTGATGTTTAGCATGAAAGAGATAGTGTGGAGAAAAAGTCAGCAAGTTTTCTTGATGTGTTCTTGTGTAAGGCACCTAATCAGAATACTTTCGTCTTTACAGGGCAGACAGGTGTTAGGAACTGCAGCCTCTTTTGTCATGATGGCCCAGCTTAACTGAGGATTAGCAAACAGAGCATGAGGTCATATGCATGAGCCAAAAAGAAACAGTCTAGCTCAAACAAAAAAGCCTATTAGTCAAAAACTTTATAAATCTGAGATAAAATGTGGTTAACTTGTATTGTTTATTTTGCCCACGTGCAAACTTTGGTGTCTGATCTTATACACCAGCAAACTTCAAAGAAAAGTCTTCAGTTTTATATAGACATGCACCTTGTATGAATGTTAAGTTTTGCTAAGTAAATTGTGAACTAGTGGATAATAATTGAGCTCTTAAAAACTGTTATGGTGGGGCAAATGACTAGAGGTTATGATTTTTGCTCTAGTGTAATTTTAGTTAAAGTATCATAGGTGCTTATTGTTTTGTTTGCTGTTTTTCTGTTAAACTGTGCAACATACTATACAATAAAGTTCTTTCTACTGTAGAATTCGCCTGTAGTGACATCTGAAGGGACCTTTGAGAAAGTGTCACTTATAGGCGAATGTCACTATAGGCAAAGTCAAGAAAACATAACTGTAGATGATCTACCTTGGGATTAATTGAATAGGCTACTACAGTTCAATGCAAAGGCTATGAAATGCTATCAGATGTAAGTTACAAACTCATAAAAGGTTTTTGGCCCGTAATCACTGCATAAGGTGCTTGTTTACGTTTCAAAATTATGCATTCTTTGCCTTTTAACCTCAACGTTACTAACACTTTCGTACTTTTAAATAATTTTGTCTGAGTTTTTGCACATTTTGATAACGGAAGCTCTTGGCGATCCCGTTTGATCTGCAACAGACTTCTTGTGGCACCCTCTTTCTATAACTTTCACGACTTCATATCTTTGTTTTAACGAATATGCTCTTCTTTTTTGTGACATTTTTGAGCTATTTAATCTACCAATACAGTATGCCTATGCTCTGCACCAGTGAACCCAGCTTAAAATTCAGTTTTTTTACGATCACAAAAACGCAACAGCTTAGCTGTAGAACTAGCCTAGCAACCCGCGGTCCAGAACAGTGCACTTTTATTATATCACCAAAACAAAATCTATTCAATAGTCTTTTGATCCCTTATGCATGAAATAAAATGTTGAAGGTACTCTCCCATTTTACTTTACTGCTGTGCACCCAACCAATGAGTGTCCCTAAAAGCAAATTTTTTAGCTTAAAGGACAGGAATGTGGTGTCACTGTAGTAAAAATGCTCTTATACACGAAGTCAATTCAATGTAAAACATATGGTTTAAAAACGGGACTTTGCAACAGGTGTCACTATGGGCAAATTCTACTGCATTCAATCTTCATTTGTTGGCAGAGTGGCATAACAGACTGAGGGTCATTACTTGTCATTGAAAGACTGCAGATAAGAGTGTGTAGAACAGTGTATTGCATGCGGCATGGTCGAGCAGAATTGACATTAGTATTGAACTTGATATACCTGGATTGAACTACAACTTGGACCAACTGCAACAACATATCTGGGTGGCTGCTGACTTATAGACTGTGGGTTTAGTCGTTTTTGAGTCCCCCTCCTCGTTTTGGTTGAGTTGAGTAAATGGTTAAATTTGTTTTGTGTTTAATGAGTTCAATAAGTTTTCATTATTTCATTTCCTAAATTGCCAAAAGTTTATTATTTTTGATTGATGAAAACTGTGTAGGAATATTGAAGATATGCTGGCATTGGTAGAAAAAGTGGCAAATGTTCAACTCAGTGAATACAAAGCAATAAAAGACTTTTGCAGGCTGCCAAATAACTAGAGTTATTGGGTCAGCTACCGCACTGTTTGTGTGTTTGTGGTATTTGGTACAAGTTTTAGACTTAAACTTAAGGCATAAGTTTTAAAATAAAACATGATTTTTTTTGACATACCCTATTTATTCAGCAATGATTTTAAGTAGAGGTAAGTGCACACTTGTAACTCAGGACCCAAATTGGCTCAAAAATTTGACTTGCCAGCAAAATGCGTTTTTCATAAATGAATGGTGATATGTGAAACAAAGGTATCTTTTAGGCTGGCTACTTGCAACAAAAGTTGCCCGGAAGTACATTTGATTCTAATTCAACCAGTTTGCCAGTGGTACAATTTGTGGGTGTATTTTGTTGTGTATATTGTGTATTAATGTATTATGATATTGAACAGATTCTACAGAAAATAAAACTGCTTCTCAAATTCTAATGTAATGTAATTGTTGCATTTCTTTGACACATCTGATATGTGTATTTGCAAGGATCAATGTAATGTTTTGAAGATACTACTTAACGTAATTTCCCATGAGAAATCGATCGTTTCCAAGAGCAACTGCAACAAGGCTATGTATGCGTCTTGCAGCAAGTGACGCAGGATGAAATTGTTTCTACTAAAACCAGAAGCAGAGTTTTTAAACAAATCCATGTATTGCAATGTAATAAACAAGTTTTTACCCATATTTATTAAATGAGTGAGATTATCCAAGTTTGAGCCATGTTTTGTAGCATGGGAGCAACTTTCGTTTTAGGAGCCAATCATAAAAGAATTTGACATAAGGTTGAATGATTTTCAAAAAGGAACATTTACTTGTGCTATACTTTATCCAAGTTAACCTTGCAATAGCCTGCTACACAATAGTGCGAATTATGTAGTCATGCTACTATGTTTTAATAATTTAACTTATCCGCATTACAACATGCACATTGGTAATTAATCAAGGCACACTGTTTTATAAATGCAAATCATATTTTGTCGCAACTCAACAGTCGACACTTCATAAAAAAGGCGACCCTGTAGAATTGTATTTGCCAAAATTGCAATCCAGTGTGAATATTCACACAAAACGTTACCAATTTTTTCTGTATTTGACAAAACAATATAAGCTACCTGTCTTGCAAAGATTTAGCGTTTTAACAATTGTAGCAGCTATTATGGTTGTGCCTACTTGTCAGCAAGACAATTACGGTAAAATAAATGTGTTTTCTACGATAAATTGTGCCTTTTTATAATGTTCAATATACCAGTTTGAAATTCCAGCAGACTGGATGTGATTTTCTAGCTATGCTCTGTCCATTTGTGTACTTCCTTTTTTTTTGCACAGCACAAAATACCTTTTTCAAATTGTTATGTTTTGCTTAAAACGGTAAATGCTGCTGTTGTAAAACAGTGCATCGTAAGAGTTCACTTGCAGTATAACCATTAACCATACGGTGCCAGTTAATAGTTTTTTTCACGGAACATTCCTTGGAAATGCTGTTTAAAAGATTTAACTGAATTGCACTTTTTGTGCGGCCATCTCATTTCTGTGTTTTGGTTTTCTTAAGTCGCTTATCTTTTGTTCTTTATTACGATGGTTGTTTTCAAATATCGTTTGGCCTCAAAATAGATGGTTACGTTTTTTGACAGAAATAAAAGTTTGTAATTTCTGCGGTTGATTAGGTCAGAGAAAGTTTAATTAGGCAAACTAGTTACCGTAAATCTTTTACCGGCACTTTGCGTAATTTGTTTCGAAATTAGTTTGAACTATGCTCTTTTCAAACTATTAGTTATTTCACTACTTGTAGTTTAGTTTGCATCAGTGGGAATTTGCAGAGTTCTAGAACTGTGCAAACTGTTTGTTTGGAGTGATTGAGGCTTTTGTTTTTCATAATTCAGGCCATTTCCATTACGCAGACCAGACATTAACTTTTAATAACACTATTATCTTCATTTCATTGCAGCAGATTATTTATGATCTATAACTGTAGGCTAATCTTTCTACTTTCTTTGCATTGTTTATAAATCATTCATTTTTGTCTAATAAAATTTGTTGTACAAGCGTAAATTTACGATCAAACATTGAAAAACTTATTGCAAAGTGTCAGAAAATAAATGTTAGACCTGTTAGAATATTGGCTTAAAATAGCTTTTGAATTAGTTGATGTACTAATTTTAACTAGTTGAGCTACTAACCGTAGTTACTTAATTACTATAAACATTTGGGTATCATGGTCTCCAAGAAATGTCCTTGTTATTAATTGTATTGTTTTGTGTATGCCTGCATGATCGTTGACAGGGTTGTTTACTAAAACCTCGGGTTAGCGCAGTAATACTTAGATTCTGTAGTCTTAAGATTAAGTGTTGACTGCCCGGACTAATGCAGACCAGAACCAAATTTTTATTTGTTATCTGAGGAGTGCCCAGAGCTACCAGAAAGTGATTTGATGAAGCACAAATATTTGCCGACATTCTTTGTTGATATTTGGTGAATACGATCTTACTGGGATTGATGATAGGTGCTTTTTATCTCATAGTGTACTGAGCTATTGTGATGAGTTTGAACCACGGTGCTGCTACAAAAGATTCGGTAGTAAAGTGACGTATTCGCAAAACTTCGAAGCTAGGCTGGGGGTGTTGGCATTTAGGAGTAGCATAAGCTTACCTTGCAACGTTTTAAGCTATTGACCTTTTGGTGGGTGTAGAATTGGTGTCAGTATTGAACTGATAGGGGAGCAATGTGTCAAAGATCAGAATTGGGCTAGTATTTGCAATGGTAGTGGTGTACCATTTTTGAAATTTTATTTGCCTACGTGGAAAGAGATGACGTGAGTGGTTCACTTTGTTTACATCTAATTGAGCTTAGTCCCTTCTCCCATTTTGTTCATTAGAGGCCTCCTCTTTCCGATGTCAGTATTATAGTTGTGATGTCTATGATTGTGTTCAGGCTTGTATCGATGGCAATCTTGATGTTGTTGAATTTTTGGTGGAACAAGGTGCGGAAATTGACCAAGAGGACAATGAAGGCTGGACACCATTGCACGCCGCAGCTTCATGTGACTTCATGGACATTGCCAAGTAAGAAATGGGTGCAAAAGGAATGCCAGCGCCGTGCAATGCACTGGACGTAAAATAGACATACAACAGTATTTCTCAATCTTTTTAGACAGGTTGTTCATTTTTTCACTAAACATAGGTGTATGGCCCAGCTATGGTATTTTTTCAATTTTAGCGGTGTTCCCTTAGTTAAAGTTGAAATTACAAGCTGTGGCCCACCGTTTTAGAACTATTTGACATACAGGATGTTTCACTCTTTGAGGTTTTAAAATCTTTATTAAACAAGTAGTTGGCGTGAAACCGGAATTTCAAAGCAGTTGGGTTAAAAAAGTCTTGTGATTTGGAATTATGCACCAAAAGCAACAGACTTTAATCAAACTTCCTATAATTCACATTTTTTTGAATTGCGCTACTCTGTTGGAGAGACTCATGGACACCATTAGACAAAGGCACGGAATTCGTCCATGTTTTCTGGGATCTGACAATGGTCCGACCACAGGACTTTCCTATCAATGCTTTGAAATTTTGATTTTATCTGAACTACTTGTTTAATAAGAGCAAAAACGTCAGAAAAATTGTGGGGAACACGATAAGCGTTACGGTTGGCTTCTGCATGATTATATGCATTTTCCAACACATCGGAAGTCTTCGTTTATTCTAATTAACCTACTAACTAGCAATGCATTTACAGTAACCTAGTTATTCATTCGAGGTGTGGTGTGCAAACGGCAACTTTTTACTACTTTTATTTTTGCTTACGTGGTTACAGACAAATATGTGAAACGGGTTTGTTTTGTGGTCTTGACTGCCAAGCTTACTTAGTGACGCTAAAATAGTCGAAAGAGTTACTTTTAAAAGCCTGCAGTGGCTTGCAATAAGAGCAATTGTCTTAACTGCTGTTTAGCTATGACGTCAAGCTGTAATTACAACTGGTTTTGAAACTCTTGGGAGAAGTGTAGTAGTGTGCCCACTGGTCTTAGTCACGGTGGTAAAACAATAGAGCGAGGAATGTAAAATAGCTGCGGTGAAAGCTGTCTGCTTTATCTTGCAATTGACGAACAATTACTTGACAGGTTAAGTTGCCCTAGCTTAACAGTTAACTATGCTATAATGCTGCTCTTACGTGCGTATATCTGATTCGATTGGTGTTGATAAATGTGTTGCTTTTTGCCCTGTGGCTTTCATAACCGATGAAAGCTATTTGTGTTTGTTATTTTTTGCTCTTTCCTCTCAACGGTGTAGTCGGTTTAAAGAGCGCGGTTAATGTCTGTCTGATATCAGAGGTGGATTTTTTCTGTGGTATAGCTTCAGTTAAACTTTTAAACACAAACATTATAGCTACTAAATCACTAGCCTCACATTAAAGTACTAAACTCTTAAGGTAGAAAACATTTTAACCGGACTTTTGACAATAAGTTGGACTTGCTTAAGTGCAACCTTTTTTGACAAGTCAAGAGTAGACTATATTTTACGTAAATTTAATTTAAAGTCACCTGTCAGTAAATAGTGTATAACTGTAAGCAACATTCTTTTGCTTTTAGCGATGGTTTAATATACCTTAGTGTGGTGGAGTAACCTTTTGTAAATGTAAGATTTTAAGCCCTATCCGACTTGAAAGGCCGAATTATTCTAATTTCCTTTTTGAAAAGGTATTCATAAACATCTGTAGCTGTACGAAAGCCATTTACCCATCTGTTATTACCGCTTGTGTACCAGCACATACTACAAGTGTACATCTTTTGTTTGCTTCCTGTCGCACGTCTAGCAATCACCCTAACAAAACAAGCTTTTGCAGTGAACTTAATATGAAGAATGGTTGTTGCGACATTGCTGATTTTCAGTCGCGATTTTAATCAAACTTCAACTGTAAGTAGTCGCTGGAAATGGGACTGACCGGTGGTTAGCGGTTACTTGGGTAAAGTGGTCACTGATTACCTTGCTTTTCAAAGAAAGAGATTGGTTGTGGTTCTTGGGAGTGGAAGCACAAAAATGGATATCCTCATAAGTAGCTTAACAAAAACTGTGTGTCATTTGAATAGTTGATTTGTTATTTGTAGTATGCGGTAGCGCGTGCCACTTGACATTCCATACCACCCAGTTTTCCATTAACTGACTGGCCTGTACTAGATAGCAGTAAAAACAAAATTTGTGTACGAATCTTGCCTAATGAACATGCTAGACATATCTATGAGTGTGATAGCCTATCATTTAAGTACGCACTAGCTATTTCCGATAGGATTAAGTTCATGATAAGGCAATTTCAACTTTTCACTTCATCATCCTGTTGGTAATTGTTGAAATGAGCTCGTTTTTCTTATGCTTGTTTTCACCTTTTTGTGAAAAGTTTTTTATTCCTTTACTGTTTTCTTCTTTCGGCAAAGTCCCTTATCGTAAGCTACTTATTTTACCTAAATAGTCTTTTGTTAAATCACCAAAATAGTCCTTATTTGAAAAGCTATATTCACGTGTAAGCGTTATTGTATCGTTTAATGAATCGGTAATGGAGCTTAAATCGTGATTTTGAAAGACGTGCATTTATGTTATATGGCTATTAGTAGCATCAGACAATTGTGAATAATTCTTCGGTTGGTTGGTACAAGGACAACTTGTCTTAGCCATTATGTCGACTCCATTAACATGCAGTAATTAGTGGCTACTAGTTACACTTGGGAATGCTGAAAGTCTAGATCAAACAGGGTGTTATTGCTGTCAATGCGTCAGCTACTAAATACAGCCACTTGTCTGTTTTTATCTCTTGGCGTTAATGCGTGAATGTCATTGGTTCATTATTCCTGTAGCAGCATCGTTATTGCGTAATCAAAAATTTACTAATAGACAAATTAACTGGTAGGGCATATACACTGATTGTAGGCTGGGCAAGTTGCCTGGTTTTAGCAGGTCTCTTCCGTAGTTACGAAGCGAAAATAAACTTCGAAGCGTTTGCAAACTTATCTATATTGGTTGTACACTCAAACTGCCTTTTGAGACGCGGCCATTGATATTAGGTCACGCTCGACCGATTTCTCTAATACGTCTTTGTTTAGCATTTTGTGTGCTTCCGAAGGCGCGCATACCTTTGCTAGTTTATTTTTTCTTTTCAGCTCTTTTTGCATGGCGCTCTCTAATAGCACGTCGTTTATCTTAGCTTTAAACCGGTCAATAATAAGGCTGTATTTACTCTTATTGTACCTTACCATTTTTGTCTTTTTCGAAGTGCACCTTATCTCAAGATTTAAGATATTAACACCTGTGCTTTTTTGAGAAAGAATAGATGCATGAATCGCTTTGTTGTTGATATCTCATGTGATTTTCCTGTCTTTATTGGTAACTGACAAATTACCGTATGCGTAGTGTTCTTTTTCCGGTTGTCATTGCTTTTCATGTGATTTTCGAATGCAATTACTCTCTCCTTTCACTAATTAGTTGGCCATTCAATTACAGCTTCAGCCATGTAGTTTTGAAGAGCAGTGTCGGTAAAATCTTTTTGATTTTCCCTGTGTGGGATCATTATGATTATTTGCAACTATGATGTTATAAGGCGCATGACTGTACATCGTTTGAATGCCGCCAATCACATATATTGATCTTAATAGACGACATTTAATGTTTTAATTGCATTTGCATTGCGACAGTTCTTTGTAATGTAGGGTTTACTTTCTATTTTACGTCCTATTGAGTAGTTTTAAGTTGACTTTTGGAACGTTTTGTCTGTTGTACGTTGCATAGATGAGGGATGTGCAATCTTTTTCGCTGGCGGGCCAATTTCAAACCAGTTGAAAATTTTGCGGGCTTGTCTAGAGTTTGTAATCCTAACTGTTTTGTACGCGTAAATTTGATTTAAATTACTTGCATTTTTCATCCTAAAACAAAGGACTAATTTTTTTTGGAGATCATGTTACTTGTCATTCGTTCAAATTTGCAATTAACACTTTTTTTGAGATCGATTTTTTGACGGTCGAGTTGACCGATTTGACATTCACATTGTGCCACAAAATCCTCCTGCAGGACATAGAATTTTACGTTACGTACGCTGGTTGCACGTCCCTGGTATATTGTACAGTCGAATATGAGACTATCGACATCTTGCTATCGCGGGGTACTTCGACAACCACATCGCAGTTTTTCATTTGTTCTAAGAGTGACGGAGGTCGTTTTTGCCTTAAGTTATTATATCGCTTATAATTTAGCGAATAAAAAATTATTACTTGATTCAACCTGCTGATTAAAACTGGTCATTACTGTTATAGTACTGTAGTTAGTCAAGCAAAACACATCACGATCTTAGCTTCAAAGGTTTTTGCATTGCCAGATAGCTTTTTAAATCATTGACTTTAACGTCTATTTGCTGATTGCGTGTTGTTATATTCAATGTACACTTTGCTTGAAGGCGATTTGTCATATTTCAACATGTCCAAAATACAACTGTGTTTTATCAACTAGCTGTGCTATTACATTTAAGATTGCTTCAAATCTGGCTTGCAGAGACGGGAGCTGTCAGCATGGACTTGTAATTTATAATATGCCGTCCACAGTAAATGCTTTTAAGCACTTGCGACTATCTCGATTAACTTAACAGCGCGCAACATTATACAGTGCTCGCTTAATTGCGTATCACTCATACAGTTTTCTTTGGTCGTTCTCCTTGTTCTGTTATCCTAAAAATGGTATCAACTCTTTAAAAGACTAGTAAAAAACGGTCTAATGTCGCATTATCCCAGCTATTGAATATAGTGGTAATTGTTGAGAGGGAAAGCGGCAGTCCATTTCTAACCAGTCATGATATGAATTAAGAGCGGATGGCCCCACCGTCAAGTCGAACATTTGTCGGCAACCTACCCAAAAGTCGCCTCTTACGACATGCTGGGTGAGCAGCTTTGCTATTGTCATGCGATGGAGCACGGATAACCATTGGTATTTGTAGGGAGAACGGTCTATTTCCAACCTTGTTGGTGATTTTTAAATAGCTGTGCAGCTTCAGTGGAAGGTCTGGATCGAAAGCGAGTGGAAAGCTGCAGACACCTGAACCAGAACGTTTAAACCCTATAAAGAGGGAAAATGAACATATCATTTATCCTTGTACTGATAGTCGTGTATATCCAGGTAGCGGTCGTATAAAATTTACTTACAACTTTTTGGCAATTTTAGGAACGCATTGTATGGCTTTGTTTTTGCAGATACTTGGTCAGGAAAGGAGCAAATGTGGTGGCGGTGAACAGTGAAGGCGAAGTACCCTTGGACATAGCAGAAGAAGATGATATGCGTTCCTTCTTAGAAAAAGAAGTGACTAAGCAAGGTAGGTGTTGCGTAATATATGGTACTCTTTGTTCTAAATGTCAGTAGTATATACCAGCATCACCGACAATGGTGCTTACCTTTTCAATACCTGGATTTTGTTACAGTTGTGATTACCCCCCATTGGAACTGTAGCACTGCATGAAATCGATATCTAGACTGGCATCGCTTGCCTATTTAAGATCAGGCTAGGAGAAAGCGACAGTGTATATCGAACCACTCGCGAGTACTAGTTGCAGATTGGCTGCTCCATCACCAACGAAACCTACTACCATTAGTGAGGGCTACCCAGCAGTTGCCTGTTGCGACGTGCTACCAGTTTCACTATTCTAGCCTTGTAAAGCACGGGCGATTTTAAGCACTTCTTTTTGTCGCTAAAATACTTTAGTTTTGAAACATAGTTTAACAGGCAGTTATAACAAAAAATACAATGCTTTGCTTGTTACAAGGCATGTGCTTATCAGAAATTTGCGCTGTTTTAGCAAGCTTTGCAATGTGCGCAGGTGTTGACATTGAAATGGCTCGCAATTCGGAACGTGAACTAATGACGATCGACGCCAGACAGCTGCTGAATGCCGTGAGTCGCGGCGAATCGCCTACTCTTTATAGACATCCAACGTCGGGTGCAACAGCGCTCCATGTGGCAGCTGCTAAAGGCTACATCAATGTTATTAGGTGAGTTTTCTGACTGCATTGTAGAGATACGAACTGCAATGTGTATGTCACTTTAGTGAGAAGGAAAAAGGTGCATTATAAGTGGGTAATCAGTATTATACTGCTAGAAACCAAAACGTTGAGCGTACTTTATTTACTTCAGTTTTTCAGCAACTCCTACCACAAATCTACAAGTAGTTTCACGTTGTGTAGTTTTGCATGTGTGATTTACTGTGTGATCTTTGACCTGAAGCTGGCATTTCAGACACTTGATTAATGAATAAAACTCTTAGAATTTTACTGCAAGCTGGCATGGATGTCAATCTACAGGACAATGACGGCTGGACGCCTCTTCATGCCGCCTCGCATTGGTCGCAAGAAGAAGCAGCTAAGCTATTAGCAGACAAAAATGCCGACTTTAATATTTGTAACAAATTGGTAAGATCTTTTTGTTGCTGTTATCACTTATTAGTGCTTTTTCGTCCAAGGCTTCTGGAAACGCTAGTGTTCCGGATGAAATGTGATAGCGTTACATGAAAAGGCACCTTCTTTTTCGAAATTAAATGGTTTTAAATCTTGCGATGTGTCATTTTGTACTTTGTAGTGCCTTAATTCGGTGGTGTTTCGCACTATACAGAAGCTTGGCTCACACTGCTTTGTTTTCATTTGAAAAAGCGATTCGTCCGACTTCACGTCATTTTTCCTTGATTTTGCTGCCTTAGACGGGGTGGCTCACTGTGCACTTGTTTTTGTACCAATCATGCAGCAACACGCGACTGTAACTTTGACGTGACTTTTCTAACGAATTCTAATGGAGTTTCAAATCTTACCGTCTTTGAGCCTAAAACAAAACCACTGCATGCTGTTGTATGCGTCCAGAAAGCTTGAGAAACAGTGGTTTGCTACAGGCACCGCCCGCATCTTACACTAGTAATCGAGACATTTAACTCGTCTAGTTTTGAGTGTAGGGCCGATTCAGCATTGCTGCAGTGATGGCAGACATATATGTACGCAGTATTTTTGGATTTGACATTTTATGTTTGTCGTATCCTTTGTAAAGAGTGCTTATCAATTTGTCGTATTTTGTCAGGGGCAAACACCTTGCGATGTTGCCGACGAAGAAATGTTAAATTATTTAGAAGAATTGGAAGAGAATCAAGAACCTCCAGTAAGTTGCTCAATTACTTTGACTCTTATCCCTATGAAACAATCAAAATTTTTACACAAATTGCCAATAACCCTGGTCAGCGTGGTAGAAGCGCTGGAATTGATAAAGCTATAAACGCAATGTCCACCTGATATCTTCGTAAAGTTGGCGACGCTATGTGCTGAGCATCAAGCTTGTTCTCTGAGAGCATTGCGTTTAATGCGGCTTGGTTAAGCGCAACCGAACTGAGTCCTATGTTCGAATTGTGGCTTGCGCGAAATTCACTGTCATTTACTGGATGGCTGCTGACTTGAAGACTGTTCGGTAATTTCGCTATTAAAAGCTTTTCAGTGTACCAGCATATGCAGACGAAATGTTGAACTTTCTGGATTGCTGGTTTAAATGTTACATGGTGAAACTGTTTGTTTTTTTGGAAGCTTAAATGGTTTAGTGAAAAGCGTTTTGACAGAAACGTACATGAGATTGACATTTGCTTGCAGGTGGAAGACGAAAAGAAAAGCAACTTTATTGAACCTCCACCTTTTGCAAAGGACTCAGTAAAACAGTAAGTCGTGATTGCACAACTTTTAAGAAATCCGATTGCTTCGTTAATTTTATTGTATGACGTCGTACGAAACCAATCCGAGGTTCGTCGTGTAATGCACAAATCAAGTATTCTCAATTATTGGGTTGTGAGAGAGTGTTAGGGCAATGTTGTATTTCAGTTGCTAAATGCAGTCGCTCAAACGTTGAATTATACTGCTTGAAAGTTCAGTTATAAGGCTTTAAGATTGACAATTACAGTAGCTGCTTTGATTTTGAAGCCTGTCTGATAACTGGGGTTAATGCAATAGTACTCTAATCTTTGCTGTGGCCTTCTTGCCGTACATATGTGCAGTACAGCTGTGCGAGGTTCATTTTTATTGGTTTGATAATTCCTTCAAAGTGCAAGGACAAATATTGATTTGGCAAATAACCCGAAAGCGGTTCAATCGCCAAAAATAGCCTTGCGCTTGTCAAGTTAGCGAATGATTAGCGAAAAACGACATACCTGTGTATGAGAAACATTTCGCCCTTTCTAGAAGTTCAAGCTTAAAAAACTCAACACTCTTCTCCTGCAGTTGTCCATTCATGTCGCCGCGGCCTCCTGGTTCGTTCAGAACTTGGCAGATTCATTGCCAAGCCGTGACCAGTCCAAGTAGTTTATAGCTCAACGACTTGATTCTTGGCTTTATACTCTTTGCCCTAATTTGATGTAATATGACAAATAACTCCAGAATGACATTCAAATAATCATTTTTGACTGACGTGCTTGTAAAGGGTAGTTCGTACTATAGTTTTAAAAATAAAAATACTTTTTACTACGGCTTTCGTGTTTGTGTCGAGCGTTACGACAAGGCAGGGTGCAGACGTAGGTTTTCTGACAGCGGGTAAAGTAAGACATCAGCAGCACACGATCGTTGTTTTGTCTTGTGAACAGAAACCTTTTGCAAGATGAAGCGATTGATAGGGTGATTATGAAGTGAATTCTGTGTTTATGCATGCGTAAATACTGTATAGCGACATCACGGTTTTGTTAATCACTTTTAAAATAAGCAGAAATTGTTTTGTATGGGGGTTACCACTTAATGTGGGTCTTGTGTCATGCAAGTTCTACCTTTCTATCTGCATTATTTTCAGCACTACTGAAGAAATAAGCCATCAGGAAATCCAGATTACTGAGAAGAAAACCCACGATGTAAATCGAGTCGTTACTTCCGAAAAAGATTACGGAACGCATCGGGTGAACGAACTTCCGAACGACGAGGATAACAGCTTCTCATCGGAAGACGATGGCAATTCGTCGTCGACAAGTGAAGGTTCCAAATCAGTCCAGAAAGAAACGGCACCAAAACTTGACGACAATCTTTCGCATAACCGCTTCTCTCAAAGTCTCGGTCGAACCGGATCGGCGAATAACGTCGACTCCGCAACAGGAGACACTCCACTCCGCTTGAAACACAGCTCTTCGAGTGGCAGTTTCTCCTTTTCCGGTCGGCGGAACTCGAGACCAGCGTCCTTGCATATCACTGGCACAGAAGCGAAAGATCTGCAACCTCCAATCTTAAGTGCAACTGACCGACCAATAGCGGCCGCTCAACCAATACAAGCCTGTGTGAGTACGAGTTAACATGCAATTAAGGTTTCGTACAAGCTATTTATACCTGACTTATCCGCGTAGCCTAACTCGAAGTGATAACAGTTCATGCCTGGATAAGTAGTTTTACGTTTGATATCGTCTTAAGCCTGGTCTGCACTAAGGTCAAGCGCAGTTTTGCTCTTGTTTTTTTATTTTTTGCTCAATTGCGAACCGTGCCCTGCTTCAGTGTAGACCAAGCTTTATACTTCTGCTTTAGAACCTCTGCTGTACGCCTCTGCTATAGAACCGGTTTTTACTATGCTCGTTACCGTAGTGCTTCGTGCTTTCACGGTACATTTGCGCCACCCAGCTATTGCAGATTGCGGCAGCATCATGCAATCGTCAAGCGTAGAAGGAGAACAGATGTTGTTTTGGAGCCGTTTCCATGAACTCTAACAGCTTTAAAGACGCCCCCAGTATTTGCACCGCCTTATTGCGCCCTCAAGTTTGGTCTGGGTTACTCTGAAGCACAAAATACTTCAGCGTTTGCTTGCAAATTACACAAGTGCAAACTTGATCTTCAAGCCTTGGTGATGGGCTATTGGCAATCACAGTGCGATAAAAAACCTAATCCACCTGTATTTAGAAATCGACCAACGGTCCTCTGGTCAATCCTACTACGCCAAGCGAACGCAACTACGATATCAAAGAAGACGCACCCAATACGTGGCGGGCAGGTAATTTATGATTGCAGTGTTTGCTTTTCGCGTTTTCAACGGCGCACATTGCTTACACCAGTGGGATTTACAGTACCGCGCAAACACGTTGCAGTGTACACGCTCTACGATTGAGCTTATCGGTTCAGTGTTAGCTTGCCAGAGTTTTTCTGGGTAATCTGACATTAGCTAGTATAAGCCAAGGTCAAGATGCATTTGAAAAACATCGATAAATGCCATAGTGATTATGACCGATCGATTCATGAGTGGTTTAAATGACATGTATGCTTTCACAAAAATTGACTTGGGCTTGTTTTGAGCTTAGTTTAGGAAATGTTCATGCTCTAGAAAGCTCTTACACTCACAAAGCATTAAATTTGGATCTGTTACTCTCCCAGTTTGATACTAATGACTATAGTTACTGTTATTGCATTGATGCGTGCTTTGTTAGGATATTATATTATGTATGGAGCAATCTTGTCAATTGGGTATTACACACCTATGGGCGTACCACGTGAAGACGTGTACCAGTTTGTGAACTGAAGACTTTTTTGAGATCAACGCAAAGTGAGCTGCAGCCATCTCACTACATGCTGTTGAAACTTCGATTTACTTGTTCGTTTAGGTTAAGCATAACTGTAGTGTACAGATTTTTCGGAAGGCGAAAACAGGTGTATCGCTACTAGTACAAAAAAAAGGTTTACGAGCGCTAGCATGGGAGTACTGTCGCTTGTGTGTACTCAGCCGAACCTAGAGTTGCATTTGCCTGCAGCTGGGCGTGTTCTAAGACGCTGGGCTAAAACGTGCTTCTGTTTGTTTTGATTTGTTTATCATCACGCCAGGTTTGCGTAAGACTGGCAGCTTTGACAAGACCAGGCCCGCGCCAAAGAACTTTCCTGCCGGAAGTTACACACGACAGCAAGACGGTGAAAAGTCTTCCTTATCAAGATCTAGTGATGAGATTGCCAACACTGTGAGTGTAATTTTGAAACTATGTTTTAAAAATCTATTAAAAGCGTACCTTAACGTTTTTTTGCTGATTGCCAGCGCGGTGTCAACTCTTTGGCCTTACATAAAGCACCACCCCCGAGATCTCTTTCAAAAAGTTTTCTCTTAATCGATAATAATTGCCGTTGTAATCAATCAAAAAAATCTGCGCTATACTCGGATCTTTGCCTTAAAAAGTTGTTGCTACAGTGACTTAAAATGGTTGGTAGCAGGAATAGATTTGCTCGTGCAGTGCATCAGGGGATAGCAGTCAGTCATTATATTAATTGCCCCGTGGAATCGCATCAAAGAATCATATTCATAAATCTTTTTCTGAACAATCAGCAATCGGGGTATTGGGGAGGGTGAAAAGTGAAACTGAATGGACTGAGGAGGATTTAAAAAAAGTGCAATGGGTCTTGATGGCTGAGCATGTAGCCACTGTTGGCGCCCTAACAACAGTGCATTAGTAATATAAATGGCCGCAAGAAAAAGTGATAAAAGCCTTGACCTGACCTCTTTTGCTCTAGTTTAAATAGTCATATTATAAGTGAAGTTCAAAATCTTCAGATGCTTTCCAAACGTCTTTTGTACACTGCCGTTGACTGAGCGACAAAACCGTCCATGGACAGTCCTTCTCAAAGGCATTGCGGTGTTTCTTTCTTGAAAGCAACTTGGCTATTGATTTAGGTTGCTGTAGAAGATTATGAAAAAAGTTGGTGTTTGTTGTTTAAACAGGCTAAGAGCACAGCACGGGTCGCTCCGCTTATTGACGGAAGATCGGGAATTCGGAACCGACAAGCGGATGAAGGAGATTCAATTTTGGACCGCTACAAGTAAGCTATGTTAAACAATATTGGTGCTTTTTTTTGCCTTCGAATGGTTGTCAAAACTTGAAATACCTTTAAATGCATGCTGGGGAAAAGAAACGGTGTTTGACGACTCTTGAAGGCTATTGACTACCATCTTATACACGATGTTATGACCTACTAACTTTCCATTAAAACGAACATGCCCTTAAAAAGGCATTTCGCGATTAAACTGGAATCTCAAATGCTATAGCGGTGGTGAAAGTTTGTGCTATGGGGATTATGCGACAAAATGGCAGAAATGCCATTTACTAACAGCTTATTACGAGATTTTATTTGCGACTTAACAGTTTAAAAATTTTTAAATTGTGCAACGCAAGCTAAGCTTGACTCGCTGTTAACTCTGGTGTTGTGTACAACAGTGCTTTTTGTGTCGTTCATGTGCAACCGTCCATCAAAGTTATTTTATTAAATTAGCGACAAATATTAACAATTGCAATATAAAAATATGAACTTAATTCCAGACGTTATCTGTTTTTGGGCATCAGAGCCTTCCACCTTGCCACTATTTCCGCAAAAAACGTTCTCGTCAATAAAAATGCTTTTCCGTAGACCAATATAGTTCAATGATGGTCGGTTTTACTTTTGCTCTGTTGCTAACTGCTTGCATCTGCTTGCTTTTTAACACCGCAACCGCTCAGCTTTCAGAGATCGAGCTATCCGCGCACCGGAACCGGCAGGAGTACAACAGCTGCTCCTACGTTTAGACGCAGGTTAGCACTCACTTGTGAATCTTATAATTTATTGGTTCATCGGCCATGTCTCAAGTTGCAACACTTCTGTAATCAAACTTTATTCAAAGAATGCATGTAGCATCGCTTGTGTGCCTGCAAAAGTGTGCATACGTGCGTGCGTGCGTGCGTGTGTGTGTGTGTGTGTGTGTGTGTGTGTGTGTGTGTGTGTGTGTGTGTGCGCGCGCGCGCGCGTGTATGATTGTGTCGTACACTTCGCTTTTAACTTGCTTTTTTGCATTCATGTCAGCACGCCAAGCCGACAATCTATCAGCCGTACGCTAAGCGCCGACTATGCGCTTGTACTTAGCAAATGGTCGCGGCAGACCAAAAGGTATTTGTGTCCGGCTAGTTGACATAGCATAGCACATTAACGACTAATCTGTAGTATGTGTCAAAATGTAAGTGGGTGTAAATTTCAAGTCAGTTATGTGGTGCTGTACTTACCTTTGATTTACTAACAACGTTTTTGTTGCCGAAGTTAAAAGAAGTAATTGGAAGCTTTATATACAGAGCCATGGTTTTATGCCAATAGCAATCTTCAAAGCATGTTTGATAAAATAAGAGCTTTTATTTACTAACTTACAAACATATGTGAGGCCGTAGTTTTTGACGTTGCATGGCTACCAATAAACAACTGCATTTGAACTTGAAGCATTTGTGAAACGCACTGATGCGTTATTTCTTATCGACTGCATCATTTCCGGTCACTGATGTCACCACTAACTATTCATTGTAGCTTTGCTATTGTGCTTAATAAAGCAGTCTGCGTATTCGATAATGTAATTTAGTGTGCAGTGAAACAGATAGTTCATTATTACCGAGTCCGTTTTTGTTTCTAATCCAGTTTTGCTGCCTCGATATTCTACAAAACGGATGCGAAGCAAAAACGGAAAGAGTACGAACGGTGCTAAACCATAAGTGTGTCGAAAAATTTACTGTAGAACAAAGTGCCTGTGAATACACGACGTGAACACTAAAGTTATTTTAACTCTGACATTACAAAATCTAAGTGCACTGGGTGGAAAATAACAATGTTTACAGATTTTGAAACACTTAAAGCTATGCTAAGATTACTTAGTTTCTTCGTTGCGACAATCTTTAACCACTTTTGGTAGCATCACTTTTCGGTCTGGTGCTCATTTCGTGCGACTCGTGCCTTCACGTAATTGTTAATTCTTGCGACAAACTATTTAATTGCTTTACCATTTATCGATAATACTAATACTAAACACTGCATGCTATTCAGAATCGGTTTGAAAGTTTTTGATTTTGCTACCAAGCATATATGACTGCATTTGGCCTCTTGTACATGTTGTTACTGGGTTTGCCACATTCTTGTTGAGGGTCGCAATAGCATTCCTTTTCTTTTAAACTGTCACGTTACGATCATCAACATCGTCAACTTCTCTGGTTTAATGCCAAGTCTTAAGCTAGCCAAGTTGTTACGTAGCGTAGCCGTTTGGGTGTTTACCTGAGCTCGACATTTGGACTGAAAATGCAATGAAAAATGTGACACCATTATCATAATTTATTGCTTGCTTTGCTTGCTCAAGGCTAACTTATGCCCAGAGATATGATGGTGGGGCGTGGCTGCACATCCCATTGCACACTATTTTGAAGCGAGTCCGGCGGCAAGGAGGCGGAACGCTAGTTATACTGCCAGCGCTCGGTTCCCCTGACAATTCTTGCCTACGTCCGGTCTGAAGATTGAATGCTCGACGTTGCTACCGCCACCCGGGTGGTTTCCTGACGCTTTACTTTTACACGGTCATCCACTTGGCAGTGGGTTCGAGGTTCTCCTCTCAGGAAACAAACATCAGAATTGGTCTCAACGCCGGGCACCTCTTACCCATGTGCGTAATAAGTTCACCCTGGGTTTGATGAAGATGTTTTGAATTTCTTGGCTGCAACTTGTGAATGTTATTGTGTGCAATTGATGAGAAAAAACCAACTCTGTTCCGATAGTAATTTACAATTGTTCTTCTGCAGTCTAAATGACACCTCTGCGAAACAAGAAGAAGAAGAAGAGAAGCCACCCAAAGAACCCTCGTCGTTCGCTTCAGCATTTTCAATTGGGTTTGTGATTTCTTACCTTAGTTGTGATGATACATAGCATTGGTAAAGCCAACAAAACAATCTAAATCACTGTGCAATGATGTTGCCTGTCCAACTTGGGGCAAGAGGCGACCTCTAGCGCCCACCAGTGGCAATCCGTGTTGATAGTAGGGCTACCTTTTAAATGGACTGCCCTTCCCTGTAATGGACCGGAAATTTCACGCCTCGCCGTGCCTCTATGGAAGAGCAGGAGTGAACTAAACTCGATAAAAACTGAACAATGCTTCCGTTTGTCATTTTAACTACGAACACATGCGTGGTAACCAATGGCTATTATGTTACATATCACTGACTAATATTGGTGGAAGAGTAAGCTTAGGATATTTGTATGCATATTAAACGTTGTAATGCGTTTTGCAGTAAGGGCGTGCATGTTCTTACTGTTTTGTTTGTGCATTAAGTGGCACATCACGATTTTGAACGTTACTAACAGCTCTGTATTAACCTCGTCACGTGCTAATCATTATACCAATTTATTGAATTAATCATTCACGTAATTCGTGCCCCCTTTATTTGTGACAACCTTTTATTTTTTAGAATGACTGCCAGGTAACTGGTCATTATCGCATAGTTTAGAAGTGGGCAACCTTTTACGCTTAGATGGCCGCATTAAATATACCTTCAATCATATGGCCGCAAAATTCAGCGCCAGATAACCTTTTACGGTCGAAGAGCCATTTGGACCTCTTTTCCACGGCAATAAGAGCCACCATAAGTCTGCTGAACATAATAGTGTTCCAAAAAAAAGGTCTCCAACTGCAACCGGTGGCCATAAACCGAGTATCAACACGTTCAATGAATGCCAAAAGAGCCATTTAATTTAAAACACAATGATAGAGCATTGATACATCATGCCTTACGTATGTAGAAGTTAAAACAATGTATTTATTTACGAAGCCACATATGGCCGCGCATTTATTATAAAAAGGCTGCATGCGGCCATATGGCCGCCGGTTTCCCACCCCTGGCATAGTTGCTCTCGAAACCAACACGAAGACTTTACTTGGAGATCGGTTATTGTAGAGCGCCATTTTCTCAAATTTTTCTCTTTTACGCGGCGCAGTTGCTCCCGAAACCAACTTGACTTTTTTCGGAGATCGTTTATGTTAGAGCACGGTTTTCTCAATTTTTTCCTTATTTCACGGATGACAATGGAGCCGTGGCCTTGCCGCCCCCAGTTTAAGAACCCCTGCGCTAGGTCTTTCGATTTGGTGCATTTTAGCCACTAATGTGAGCGGGACGAAAAGCTTCTTGCAAAATAAGGTTTTCAAAGTTTCGCTAAAGTGCTGCGTTGACTTTCAATAGCGTTGCGTAATAGCCCCTACTTGTATTTGCTCTGTAAATATCTTTAATTCTGGTTGAACAGTCCTTGCACAGGATTCAAACTCACATCTCCGGTCGTTTTTTTATGTAAATAGTTGCTGTTGTCGAAGCAGTTTTTGTTTACTCCGTCTCTTCTATGAAGTGGAGGCGAAGAATAGAACTGCCATGCTTGGCCTGGATGTGTAATCAAATGAAGCTTGAAAAAAGCGGCAGTCAATTTCAAATCAGAAAGATGGCAGCCCATTTCAAGCCAGTCATGAACGACTGGTTGCCCCACCACCAACAAGGCGGACTGCCATTTATGGGTACCCAAGAGTAATCTCTTGCGACATGCAAAGTTGTCGTTATTACCCTACCCCTTTCCAAGGGTAGGTGCGCGGCGGAAGGCCATGCGTCCCCAGAAGCCAAGCGATTCTCCTGGGCATTGGCCAGAGGTCATAGAGAGAGAAAGAGTCACCATAGAGCGAGCGGCACAAAAAGTCCGCAACTGGACTGTACAGAATGAGAGGAGAGGTGTTCTGGATCGGGTGAGCGCAGGCGCTGCATAAAGGATCCTCGATTCTGCCAATTCCTGAAAGATTAGGGTTTATCCGAAGGCCGTTGCAGCAAAGACGAGAGGATATAGCGAGCGTCACGAGGAAGCACAAACTCCTCAAAGGACAACGGGGGGACTTGTGTGTCGAAGAACTCAAATTAGACAGTACGAGGAAACAGGAGAGTGGATACGAGAGGCAAGAGGAGAGAGAGACTATAAGGGACTGCACAAAGCTGAAGTAGCACACCTTGCCTGGCTAGGTTATCAGCCGCGTCGTTGCCCTGATGAGTGTCCGGGAACCCAATTGTAGCCTGATAATGAAAGAAGAGAGAAAGACAGTTTCTGCCAGACAGTTTGAGGTAAAAGGAAGGGACGAGGAGCACATGACAGAGGACGTCGAGCACAGTGCGAGTGTCTTGAGAGGAGGAGAAAAGAAATTGCATACTTTTTGGTGCTCTTTAGACCGGCCGAGAGCTTGTAAAATGACGCAGGCTTCAGTAGAAAAACTTGATCAAGCTGGACCTGTCGACAAGTAGAGGGTGGTCTGAACAACACAAAGTGAACAGTTGGCAAAGACGCCAGTGCGGCTTTTGCCAAAAGGAAAAGGAACAGAGTCATCAGTCCAAATCGTAAAATGGGAGAGGGTCAGAGCGGGAGCATGGAGAGGAAAGAGTCAGTTCAACACTGAAGGAAGGTGGGCTCCAAAAAAAGGAGGGCAAGCAAAGAGAACCTTCCTAGGAGCAAGCATGAGTGGGCGAGTGGACCCTAATACCTTCCAGGAGGATTTGGAGAGTTTTGGTTTACTCCAAGTCTTGCCAAACTTGAAATAGGAAAGGAAGTTGGGAGACAGAGGGCCCACTCATTAAGAAGACAGGGTTAAACGAGTCGGAGTGACTTTTACGGAGGTAGAAATGCCACAGAGAGGAGAAGTAGGATAGGGGAGAACTAAAGGCAAGCGGTGATGGCGTTTCAACTAGGCAACGCTAAGGAAAGTAAACCATACGAGTGAAGTGTAGGTGAGGAGAGGCCGAAGAAAAGCTTTGTACAAACGAGAAAGGGACCCCCTGATGAAGCAGAAATACAGTGCTAGGCCCTGAGACGAGGTAAGAAATTGGCCTTTAGCGAAGATACGTGCTTAGAAAAGGAAAGAGTGTGGTCCAAGGTCACCCCAAGAAACGTTGAAGTGGGAGGGAGTTAAATAAGGTGGGGCTGGAGATTACCTTCATAGGGGCCTTATATTTGCTCGAATCGAAAGGAAGATACCAGTTCTCAGACTAGCGCTCCAGTCTGACCAGAGCTCCCTGTATAGCGTCCACCGTAGCAGCGACTGAGGGGTAGGAGGACTGGATGGCCAGGTCGTCTGCTTAAAGAGAGCAGCTGACAGAAGAAGGCTGCGACGCAGGAATCATTGATGAAAAGAGAGAAAAAAGCAGGGCAAGGAATGGATTCTTGCGGAACCTCTCGACGAACTCGAAAGGAGCGACTTTTGTGATTTTTAGGAAGCACGCAAGCGCGCCTGTCAAGAGGGAAGATCGAGTCCAACGAGCAAAACTAGAAGGGGAGCCGGCCGAAAATAAGTTTATGATAAAGAGCGGGATGTCAGACAGTCGAAAGCCTAGAAGCATAGAATCGGCAACTTGGTCGAGCGCGGTGTAGTTGTAGCACTGTTTATGACTACTATGATCGTGCATCCAAACCTCCCGGCGGTGCATTGTTACGCGTTCGAGAAAAGCATTTGCCAGCAGCAGTTGCAACTCAGGTCTGAACTCACCGCTGTTCCAGCACAAGTCACCAAGATTTCCCGTTAGCGGAGCTGAAGATGCATTCACCGAACAAGCTTCACATATTAGCTGCTTTTCCGAAAAATGCCGGAGGTTTTGAACCTCGGACTGTCTGCTTCCAAGCCCAGAACACTTCATCTGTCACATTACCAGTAACTCGCCTTGTTTTTGCTCTATTGTCATATCATGATGTTACTTCTTGTTTTGGCGTCAACAGTGGTTGCGTGCTCGGGTCATTGAGACCCATTGCACTTACCCGACGATATTTATTCAGGTTTTTTTAACAGATCCGGAACAGATTCGCCGCAAGACAGACGAAGATCGCATTTGCAGCCGGTACGAGACGAAGAGGCGGAAGCGAAGCGGAAAGCGCGTTCCCGTCGCGAGCGTCAGTCTCGTCGTTCCACTCAGGGAGTCACGCTGGGTAAAAGCCTTTAACCTTTTACGAGAGAGAAACAATTTCAAACGTTACCAAATGTAAGGTCGCATATACCTTGCCCGGTTATTTTCAAAACAGGCGAGGATAATTCTGAGAACTTATTTAACTCAACGATCATAAGGTGAATGGAGAGTTCGGGAGACTGCAAAATGACCTAAGCAGTCTTTCGAGTCGGCAGTCCCTCACAGATGTCGTTGCGATCGGCCCAAGTCTTAGTTCGAACCCAAAATGTGATCTCCGAATCAAACTCCGATTTTGTTTGACCGTGACGTTCTGAGCGCTCAGCCCGCCGATCACAAGTCACACGCCCAGGTCGCGCGACAAGTAGCTGTGGACTTTTTAATGGAAACGGCAGCGATTGAAAAGCAGCTGCGAGAGTGAAGTAGCTTTGTCGCTGGGTGTAGAGAAAGCTGCACAGTTTAACGTAGAACAACGCGTTAAACTCGCAATGTCACGATCACAAGTCGGTGTCGGCCGTAGTTCAAAGCCATCTAAGAGGAAATGACTGCGATGTTCTGACAATTCTCAGCCTAAAAAACAGAGCCAGTACGCTTCTATACATACTTCATTAGAACATTTCGTTAAACAGTGTTAGCATTGCCGACTAAAAGTAGAGTAAGTTGTGCGGTTTTAATAGGCAATGCTAACAATGTTTGGCGAAACGTTTATGCACAGCAGTCTATAGGCTTCTTTTATTGCTGGGAATTCAAAGCCACCTCTTATGCCTGTCACTGTTGCTCAGATGTGGTCGAAGAAGCAAAGAAGTCTATTGAAAACAAAAAACGGGAACGAACGGAAAATGCCGCCGGCGGAAAAAAAGCGGAAGAAGGAGTGAGTTACGAATCCACACCGATACCTCATACTGTGAGATATTGTTATTTTGCAAAAAATAACGGTGGCTGACATACATTTTCAACTTATCACTTCACAATGTTGTGCTATCGACCTTCGTCAACGTCGAGAAACGTGGATATTTTTGTTTATTTGTCAAAAACTAAGGTTTTTTTATCATTTTTATTTTCACTTTCTGTCCCTTTTATTTTCGTTATTGATTACATTATTTTAGGTAACGTGCCATTTAAGACGACTATTTCGTTGTTTCAGTAGGTGCTGAAACCACCAATGTTTTTTGTGATTATTGACAAACGTTGTCTTGACCACAAAATTTTCTTGCATGTCGTGAGCTACATATGTTCAACGGCGAAAATTGATTTTCCAGAAATTACAAATATTTTTGGTTAGTCCTTTAAAATTGTCTTACCATAGTACAACAAAAGCAAGAAACCCAAAAATTCACGAACAAACGTTTTTTTTTTCTGCACCAATCAACAGCCGCCTCAACGTGGTGGTGCGGTCCCCGACCCCGTTTGGGTCGGGTTGAAATGGTTGTTGGCCTTTCCGAGGGTCCCAGTTACCCCGGGGTTTCCCCTTCATTTTTTCGCTATTCTGCCCCCTGAACGACCGCAGAAGGGCAGCACACAGCATCTACAAAATCGGTCGCCTATTTTCACTTTTTCTTTTCTCCTGCCCTACTCTTACCTTCTTCGTCTCCTCATTCTTCTTCTTCTTCTCCTGATGAGCGGTAACGTTCATCCTAACCCTGGCCCCATCTTTCCTTGCTCTGTGTGCGCTGGAAATGTGACCTGGTGGGGCAAGTCAGTGCTATGCTGCACCTGCTCCGAATGGGTCCATCTAAGGTGCTCACAACTTTCCCTGTCCAAATTCAGAGCTCTAGGCAGCTCTCACTCTTGGAGCTGCTTCCCCTGCCGTAACACTGTGACTCCCTCTTCGGACTCCTCCGACACGTATACCTCCATTGTACAATCTGGCCCCCCCTCTACTGATGCTGCACTCACGCGTCAACCTCGTCTTCAAACTTTCTATCCTCCTTCTGCCCATTCTATATCCCCTTCCTCTGCCCCTTCACACCGTCCCTTGCTCCTGGCCGTCCTTCTACGCCTCCTCTCCTCCCCCTGACTCTCTCAGGGTTCTTCAATGGAATGATGGAGGTCTCCGTGCTAGGAGCACTGAACTACTTCACTTTCTCTCATCCCATCCAGTTGATCTTATCTGCATCCAGGAATCCAATCTTAACTCTTCTTTCTCTTTCTGGATTCCTGGATTCTCTGCTCTGCGTTCTGATCGCACCCACTTCCGGTCTGGCATCCTCTCTCCTGATGCCACGCACGCCAGCGGCGGCGTTGTCATTTTCGTCAGGCAGGGCCTATCCTTTTCTGAACTTTCTACCTCCTCTCTTTCTTTGCTCGATCCCTACTCTGATTATGTAGGGGTCAACATCTCTCTTAACAACTCCTCCTCGGTGTCATTTCTCAATGTGTACGCCCCCCTATTCGTTCCTCCCCAACGGATGGCAGAACCGATTCCTTCTCTCCCTCAATTTTTCCCTCCTTCAGAAATCTCCTCATTCTGGGGGACTTCAATTGCCATTACTCCCTCTGGGACTCAAGAGGTACTTTCGACCCCCGCGGGGAGGAACCATTCGACTGGGTCATCTCTTTTTACCTCCTCCCCCTCAATGACCCTGACACACCCACCCTTCTCCATCGCTCCTCTGGCAGTCGCTCCTCTCCTAACATCTCCTTTGCTCCTTCCTCTCTTGCTTTTTCTTGCTCCTGGGAGGTGCTTCAGGACCTGGGTTCTGACCATTTACCAATTCTTTTATCCATCCCTCTCTATCAGGTCTATCGCCCTAACGAGCGTCCCCCTTCCTTCAACTTTCAGAAAGCTCGCTGGGATAGCTTTGCCTCTTATTTTGACTCTCACTGTCGTTCTGCAGAGGAATACTCGTCTCTTTCTCTTTCCTCTGCTGCTGCTCTCTTTACCTCTCTGGCACTGAATGCGGCCAAATCTTCCATTCCTTTCGGCCGCATCAAACGCCATCCTAAAGCCTGGTGGTCTGCTGAGGTGGAGAAAGCGGTTAGTGAAAGACGCAAGGCTTTTGCTGCCGCTCAGAGAAGTGATGAAGATCGCCAGGTTTACATCTCCGCTTCTCGACGCGCTTTGTCAGTCATTGCCAAGGCCAAGGCTGAGGCATGGCAGACGACTTGCTCTTCTTTCTCGCTTAAATCTAACCCTAAATCCGTATACTCTCTTCTTCGTTCTATCGCTGGCTCATCTTCCTCGTCTTCCTCCTCTCCTAATTTCCCCAACTGTTCTTCTAGGGAGTCGGCTTCGGTTTATGCCGCTTACCTGAGGTCTCACTTTTCCGTTCCTCAGCCAAAGGCCCTTTGTAGCAGAGCCAGAGGCTACCTCACTAAGCTCCGCCGTGCCACGTGCTCTGTGGATTCTCACTCGTCCTTTTGCTCTCCTTTCTCTCCCGCGGAACTTCTTGCGGATGCCTCCAATCTTTCCTCATCCACTGCCACTGGCCCAGACAAAGTTGCCTATCCCATGCTAAAGCACCTTCCTCGCTCTGGCATGGATTTTCTTCTTCACATTTTCAACCTTTCCTGGTCTTCGCATTCCTTTCCTTCCATCTGGAAGACATCTTCTATTATTCCCATACACAAGATGGGAAAGCCTCTCGACTCTTCTGCTTCCTTCCGGCCTATCTTTCTCACCTCATGCGTATCAAAGCTGCTTGAACGCATCATTCTATCCCGTCTACTCTTCTTTCTGGAATCTAATTCCATTTTCTCTCCCCGCCAGGCCGGTTTCCGCCCTGGTCGGTCTACACTCGATCAAATTCTTTACCTTTCTCAGTCCATTTTGGATGGGTTTAACAAACCCAGGCCGGGCTGTCGGACGATCCTGTCTACTATCGATTTCTCTTAAAGCTTTTGACTCGGTTTGGCATATCGTCCTTTTCCACAAACTTATTTCGGCTGGCCTCCCTCCTTGCTTTGCTCGTTGGACTCAATCTTTCCTTTCTGATAGGCGCGCTTGTGTGGTTTATCAAAATCACAAAAGTCGTTTCTTTCGAGTCCGTGGAGGTGTTCCGCAAGGATCCGTTCTGGGCCCTGTACTTTTCTCCTTATTCATTAATGATCTTCTGGCCTCTCTGCCTTCTTCCGTTAGCTGCTCTCTTTACGCTGACGATCTGGCCATTTGGTTCTCCTCCCCCTTGGTCCCCTACTGCAGTGGAGGCCACATAAGGAGCTCTGTTTCGATTGGAGCATTGGTCTAAGTACTGGTGTCTTCCTCTCAATCCGAGCAAATGTGATGTCTCCTTCACAGTGGATCCCCACCAAGCTCACCTCCAGCCCAACGTCCTCCTACTCGGCTTCCGTTTCAATCCAACTCCAAATTTTGTCAGGGTCACCTTCGACCGCACTCTTACCTTTTCTAAGCATGCATCTTCGCTGAAGGCCAAGTTCTTCCCACGTCTCAAGGCCTTACGCTGTATCTGTGCTTCCTCATGGGGCCCTTCTAAAGAGTCCCTCTCTGTTCTGTACAAATCTTTTCTTCGGTCCCTTCTCACCTACGCTTCACCCGGATGGTTTCCTTTCCTAAGCGCTACCAATATCACCAAATTGGAACGCCTCCACCGAGCGGCCAGTCGCGCCATCACCGGCTGCCTCTCGTCGTCCCCTATCCCTCTACTACTCACCGAGGCTTCTCTACCTCCCCTACAAGTCACTCTGACTCACTTCACTCTTTTTTCTCATGAGCGGGCTCTTCGTCTCCCAACCTCCTTTGCCATCTCAGGTTTGGCCAGACTAGGAGTGAAACCAAGACTCTGCAGATCGTCCTGGAGAGCTTTTGCGTCCACTCACCCGCTCATGCTTTCTTCTACTTGTTCTAGGGAGGCTCTTGTTGCTTGCCCTCCCTGTCCTCCTTGGAATCTGCCCTCGTTCACGGTGGAGTCCACCCCTTCCTCTCCATGCTTTCGCTCTGATCCCCCCCACTCTCGCCAAGATGTGGCTCTCGCCCATCTTGACTCTCTTCTCCCTCATGATCTGATACTCTGGACAGACGGATCTTTTCCTTTTTTTTTTGGCAAGAGCGGCTCCGGCGTTCTTGCCAACTGCTCTCTCTGTGGCACTGAGGCCACTTTTTCCTTTTCGGCAGGCCCAGTATGTTCCAGTTTTTCCGCTGAAGCCTGCGCCATTCTGCACGCTCTTTGCTGGTCTCGGCAACACCATAAAGTCTGCCATTTCTCTTCTCCTCCTGTCTGACTCTCGTTCTGTCCTCGCTACCCTGTCCTCTCCTCGATCTTTCCTCTTACCCCAAACTCTGTGGCAGATCTGGCAGGAATTGTCTTTTCTCTCCTCCTGTTCTTTCAGGCTACAATGGGTACCCGGACAGTCGCTTCTCCCGGGAAACGATGCGACTGACGAGCTTGCCAGACGAGGAGCGCTACTTGCGCATTTCGCAATCCTTTGTAGTCTCTCTCCTCTTATCTCTCGTATCCACTCTCGTCTTTTCTCGGACTGGAAGCGTACTGTCTCATCAAAGTATTTTGACACACAGGTTCTCTCGATTTCCACTGAGGAACTTGTGCTCCCTCGTCATGCTCGCTGTGTTCTCTCTCGTCTAGGCTGCAACGGACACAGCCTTCTTTTAGGTTCTTATCTCTGTAGGATTGGCAGAATCGAGAATCCTTCCTGCAGCGCCTGCGGACACTTGTCCCAAGGCACTTCTCATCTCATTCTGCACTGTCCAGCTACGGACTCTTTGGCGACTCTCTGTCTCTTTACGACCTCTGGTCCAGACCCTGGGGAGTTGCCCGGCTTCTGAGGCTCCATGGTCTTCCGCCATGCCCCCATTCCTCGGAAGAGGTCGGGTAACCAACAACAACAAACGTTTTCGGCTAAACATTTGCCCTCGTTAACATTAACCTGACGAGCGCTAAAGTTAGGCCGAAAACGTTTGTTCATGAATTAATAATTAAGTAAAATGCTATTGTTACTTGCTTTTGTTGTACTTTAGTATAAGAAAATTAATTCTCTGCCGAAACTGTAAAACCCTTGTGTTCGATTATTTATTTGTTGAAGTCCGCTAGGTGGAACAGAAGAGCACTTTGTTTTGTATTTTGATGCATCAAGCCAAAGTTTAATTTCATGCGGAAAAAATGTACATCAACCATTCATGTCATCATTCATGTTTGATACGCATCGCTCATATTTTAAAAAATAAATAATCAAACATCATTGTTGTCAGGTTTGCATGAGATTGTGTCGTTTGCTTTAAACAGATAGATGTTATGTTTTACTTTTGCTTGTCACTTTTTTGCATTAAGTGATCGATTTAGCTTGCCTTTTTGACATCACTGTGGCAGTAAACCAATACTTAAGATTGGGAGGCATAGCTTTGCAGCATGCTGACGGTAATGCTCTAGAAGCTTAAATTCAACTGCAATTACTGCGAATTTTGAGTGTTAACGTCAGCGACGTCATCGCTTCAAGAAAAGATTTTTGCTCGCCTCAACTTTCTAGGTTGATTATGCTGCCATAATGATTTATTGTTTGTTTGTGTTTATTTCTATGGTTATAACAGCCGTCGTGGTGCGGTGATTATGTACGAGACTTCAGAGCAGAACACTTCGGTTCGAAACTCCATTCTTTTGTAAAGCACTGTTGGTATTCCTGAGGAAGGGCATTGGGAATGTACAGTTCTGTGTTGCTCTCGTAATAGTTCCGAGCAAAAGCGAATAGATAGTGGCAGACACACACCGTACTAGCAAGCTCTCAATCATCTAAGCTTGCAAAAGCTGCGAATAAAGTTGGAAGTCTTTGATTTTTTTCGTGGTTCCGTGTCGGTTAAAAGACGTCCATTACTATGCCGTAGAAATGCACATCTTACTATAGAACTTCTTGTTCATTAGATATGTAACTTCACTTGTTTTCAGGATTCAAATATTCTCAGCAATCGACGCCTGTACGGCAACAGCACGTCAGCAAGCGGCAATAACGTCCGGCCTGTGAACCTGCCGTCTGCCTACATACCGTCACATGAAAGAACGATTAAGACTGCTCCCTTGAATTCAAATAATCCTCCTACGATAAATTTTCCCGAGCACGATAATGACGATCTTGAGAAGCAAATGCAAGGTAGGCTTGTAGACACTGCTTGATCTCGTTGCAGCAACTTATCCTTCTTGGTTACACTAGTTGCGGCAGACTGGTTAATTCCGAAGCGAGTCCATACGTAACGCATTATTTTTGCGACCGGAAGATTTCTAAGTGTATCTCTTGATCAAAATGCTGTTTTTCAGTAAAAAGTCTGTTTCGAAAGCGAGTAGATTAGTCACACACTGAACTGGTACGTGCAGGCCTGCAAAACTGGGGAAAGCTGACGTATAATCTGGTTTTGGTTGCAATGCATGTCGTAGAAGTGGAGTTTGCCGGTAGTCCTGGCAACTGCCAAAGTTGAATGCAACCATTGCAAAACGATAAGAGTTTTTCTGCGTCAAGACGCTCGAGGCATAGTCTTACACAACCTTTTACTTCAGATGAAGCTAATCCTGATGATGACAAAAGCCTGTTGTCCGCCACCAGTCAGCAGCGAAAGTCCGCAGCGCAGCTACGGCGACGTCAACGCAAGGAACGTCGTTCGACTGGACTTCCCGAGCTGCGTAATGACGCAGCGCCCGACGTAAGTGACGAATCTGATGCGTGTTCAGATCAGGAGATAAGCGATGTAGCTCATAAAAATGACATCGATAGGTCTAATGTCGACAATGCCTGCAATAGGCTTGTAGTCGATTCCAATGCAGCCGAAGCAGAGTACGCCGTTAAGCCTTCTGGCAGTCCAAGGCCAGCTCGTAGCTGGCGGACTCGAAGCAGGCCTGCAAGCTACCAAGGTTCAAGATCGAATAAGGAAAATGTGGGAGTAAAAACTGAAAAGACAGTGTCCGGAAGACGAAGAGTCTCCAACGAGGATGCTGAGGATGAGCAATATGCAGCCATGGTGAAGCGGTTGAAAGACCGAATCAAGAAAACGCGGCCAGGCGACCCGGCTTCCGACCAGGGACTTAAACCTGAATCCGTTGGCGTACTGACTGAGATGCAAGTGGCCCAAGAACCACGTAAAAACCAGCAGTTGAAACAGGATATTTCAAACCCTCCAAAACCGCTGAGTTTTGTTGATATGTTCGCCAAGCCATCAGCTCAAGCAAGTCACAGGGAAGAAATAGATGGACTCGCACAAGCAAAAGATTCCGAAGAAAATATAGACAAAAAGGCTGGCAGCTCTGGCGAAAGCTTACCGCTTTTATCATTGCCTGAAGACAAAGAAAATATTCCGATTCGTCGTCAGATTCCTTCAGTTAAGAGCGGTAGGAAAGGCGAGCGGCTGGATGCCGCTTTAGTTCCGCCTAATGTTTACTCAAGTGATCCTCAAGTTGGCACTGAAGCAAACCCAACTACCGAAGTGTCTCGCTGGAAGCGATTTCTGGGGATTTTCAGTTGCTTTCTCATCTTTTGCGGCGTTTGGAAATGCTTTTCGAAGTAACTGCTTGCAGTAGATAAATACTCTGCCCGAATACAGCAATAGAAAATGCTTGACTTTTTTCTTTGAAATATCAGACAATTGTAAATATTAAAAGTCGGCCTACTGCATGCTTTTAAAAGTGATTATCTGCTCTTATTCTTGTAGTTGTTCTGCTCGCAATTGTGTGCACTCATTTTTGTAGTTTCCTTTTTTTGCACTGATTTTCCGGCTTTCAAATGTGTCGAACTGCATACCTTCTCTGAATTAATTCTACCAAAGAAAGCTTTGCATATAAGTTGTAATATTACTAATAGTTTGTGGTGTTACTAACTTTGAACTGTGCTGCAGTAACTTGTTACGAATGAAGACTTTAAACTGTCAGACGCAAGATCCATTAAATTAAGGTAGAAATGTATTTTAATTACCACTTAAGGTTTGCGACTTGAGGAAAGTAAGCTATTGGCGTGAGCCCCAAGATAGATTGCACCAATAGTGCGTTCAAATCCCGCCCAAAATTATGTCAGTTTCCGGCGTTGCCTTATGGTGGTGACACATTGACTAGACAAACATCTACTTCCACCACCTCTGTTATTCAGTTACCCGTCAGGCCAGTGTTAATTTTCATTGAACCATTTCGCTTTATTGAAACTTAACAGACCATACGTTTTTTGATCCATTAATTTATATGTTATGGTAGTACATCATTCTTTACTTTAAGGTTTTAAACTTGAGTGTGTTGTTAATGGTTGTTATAGCAACGTAAGCTCGGTACAAAGAGGCCGGTTTCACCTGTTTAAAAGGTGGCGATTCTAGTGGCTGCTTGTTGGGCTTTTGCGAACGTGCTTCTCGTCGATTTCCCCTGCTTGGGTGCAGTGATGGTGGCAGAAATGCATTGCGCCGCCGTTTCTGATAAATTCCAGAGAGTTCTATATCGCTGTACCGGTGTTGTCGATCTGAATACTGTTGTGCGTAATAGTGCAGGTCTTGCCGCCGCCGCAGAGCAAAGGTAATCAAGATAAAAATGTGAACGTGCAACTTATTCTTGAAAAGCAAAGATATAGGAAACATACAGCGCTGCCTAAATCAGTGTTTCCCAAACTGTGCGCCGTGGAAGATTAGCATGTGTGCCGCGGTTTTTTTTAAAGCACTTGATATTTATACAAGTTTACAGCCAAAACTGAGTATATGCTGCCATGAAGTAATGGTCGGTAACGTCGGAGATCATGTTATGTTGCCCGAAAAAATGGTCATCTCCGAAAAAAATCATCACCTTTCTCGCTGTCACCCGTAATGCCCCTCGTGATCAATATGAATGGATTCATGTGACTGTTATGCCGCGAAATTTGTTTAGCTCTTTTACTGTGCCAACAGACAAAAAAGTTTGGGAAACACTGGCTTAAATGATTGAACCATTTGAGTTTAGTATTTTTACTTATCATTCCAGTGCCCATTAAATTTAGTTCCTTAGAAAAACTTGCTTCAAATTTTTATTTGACGTCAACAACATGCTTTGACCAACATGCCTCTTTGATGATACTTAGAATCCAGCCACTCGGCGGTGCGAAACTAAACGCAATTCGTTTTGGAAAATGTGGTATTTTAATTTTAGTCCGTGCAGTTTGTCATAGGCAGGTAATGTCACGCACAGTTTCGTCCTCATATTTACCAATGAGTGAGATCTTATTACAACTAGCTGTATGTTGAAGCAGCATTTTCATTCAAAACTAGTTAATCGCTTGGCTCTTCACTGTCATCATTTTTGTTTTTAAAAAGCGCCCGGCTCGCCGTTGACTCGAAGTCTGTTTAAATCTGTATTTTCAACCCTTTAAATGCCAACGACGCAAGTACTGCGAAGTACAACTGCAATATCTCTGAAAGACCCTTCAGCCCTGAAAAGTTCAATGTAACTGCTGCATGTAAATATTTTTCCAAGATACAATTCTTATCTGCATCACAGGCGCTCTGGCTTTTTTGATTACGGGATGAACTTATACGAAAGTGTTTTAAATCTAGGACTTTGCCTAACTCTGCCAACTGTACAATAGCTTTAATTTTAAATTGCTGTACCTACAAGTACTGTTACTGACTTAAAAGCTGTAAGTACAAGAAAATTATCACTGGTATAAATGTTAATGGATTAAATCTTTTATTGTACACTGAAACTTCTTTCGCAAGCGTTCGATTTGTTGCATTGAGTTAATTGTTTTATTGTAATGTTCTTTTCACAAATGGGGTAATCTCTGTTCAATTTATACCTGATGTAAATTTTACTTCGTCATGTTCACTACACAGCCTTTTCATTATAATACTGCTTTGTTGGCTTCTTATTCCATTTTGATGCTGGTTCAAAACTCAGCGATGCTGAGGCTCTGCACTACCGAAAAATTGTTTCGAGTATTTCCATTTTGTATCTTCGATTTTAGCAAGTAATGCTTTTGACCTGCATCAGGTATTTACATAAATTCAAATATCAACTGTTGCTTGTACGACTACTGTGCCATATGTTTAAGCCCGCTATAATTTCAGTCTGTGTTGTTTAAGGCAAACAGTTAAATCAAACAATAGCTATCATTAAAGCGTCGTTAGCATCCTAATAGCATGTTTGCTTGTGGATAAGCACATGTATTGTAAGCTAACTCTGATGGTAGACTGTCTTATTTACTTGAGTAATGTTACTATCAAACCGACATGACACGAGTGTATCGTTATGAACTTATAAATTTTGAATCTAATAAGTTAACTTCTGTATGATTGCCGTTCCAATGTTGTAAGTTAAAAAGCCTTTGAGCTCTCTTTTGAGAACTATCACGTCTAAGTTCATTAAGGCAGTCACAAGATACTCTATTTTAGTCATGTCAACTTTGTTTGCGTGCATGTTGCTTTAAATAGTCAACCAGTCAATGCCGATACTATTTTAGTGCAATTTTATGAAGCGTAAAGAAACGCTGTTTTGAACTATGTATATATTTTTTGTTTGCAAGCCTTCGCATCTCGGCGCTTTTAGCACAAGTCCCCTGAAGACCGGAAGAGTTTTCAAGTGCTTGTTTTCCTATCTTCAGGCGGCACGATAGACTGAGTGACAGCCGTGCAGTCGAAAGCCAACGAGTCTGGTTAGTACTCCCAAGTCACGATTGCAGTATGGCCGAGCGTGGCGGTCGTGTGCATTTTCAAGCTTACGTTTCAATAGCAGATGGCCATGCGTCGTCTGGCATTTACTTGAAGGCTGACGTTCCCGTGTTGTACCGTAAAAGCTGGTTTCCATTAGGCGTAGATTGCAGGCGCGGCGCGAAAAATTCTTTGTTTCACGCTACGCTTGCAATCTACGCCGAATGGAAGCCAGCCTTAATTCTCCGAAACTTCAGTTATCTTGCGTTGAATGAGTTGAATACACAGTCATCACCTCTTTAACCCCAAGCGTGTATTGTATAAATATCATAAGAATCTTTAAACGCCCTCGTGTGATACTTAAAAAGCATCTCTGGTTGCGGCATTGTACAATTCCAAATGTTTGCGCTTTTGCCTAGCGATTCATTATCATTTGCATACTATGAATTTTGCATGTCTTTTAATAACGATGCTTTTTGCCATTGCTGTGCTGATTTCGCTAACAAGATTTGTGTGAATTCAGTTTGGACTGTTTTACTGCCTAGACGAGAGATCAACTAACCAATGCACGTACTACTTCTTGCGGGCTAGTGATGCCTATTGCTATGTTCTTGCTGCTACTATATTTTACTTCCGTTTTCCACTACTATAAATCAATTCTGTTATTGTTAATTAAGTTTACAACTGCATTTTACAGGTGTATGTAGTCAGTGACACAGTTAATGTAATTATAGTTATGTATTGCAGATGTACTTGCTCAATGGCAGAGTGAAAGTGTTTCATCAATGACATTAAAGTTTAATTTTTTGCGAACAGGAGTGCAAACGTAGCATGAATTGTGAATGGGAAGAGCGCACGAAAAATGCTGAAAGTAGCGGAGACTTGAGTTGGCTTCGTCAGTTAAAGAAGGTTTCGAAAGAAAGACTCAATTATAGCGGTCCCAATGCCGGAGCTGGAGATTGCAGTGACAGGAACCAGTCTGCTAGAAAAATAAGTGACAGCTTGGCTAAACATCACCTTGGAACTGATATGCATCCTAAAGCTTTGAAAAGACTTAGTTTTAATGGCCTTTCTGCTTGTGCGTTTCAGTTAAGTGGCATTCAAGGCCAAAAGGGACCTTGGAATCAATTGAAGAAAGCTCATGAGAACGTAGAAACAACTCCAACAGCTCAGATTTTCGATCCATTAAACCTAAGTAAGCTCAGTGGCACTGAAGGTGAATCCAGTCAGCATTCCGTAAAAGACTTTGTGTCGGCATTTTGCAAAGTCAAGCCGAAAGCAGTTGCAGACGATAGCCAGCCTGCTTCGTGCTGCTTCGATTCTGATCACTATTCCTCCGGAGATAGCGTCAGTGAGACATGTGCTTCCGAAAATGTGAGTAAACAGCCTACATTTAGTGCCAAGATCGTCAGCAATGGAGTTTGGGAGCGTTTTACAAAAGCAGATGTTTTTGGAGTCATATGCGGCAGTCCTGAGCGTTCATATGCATCTAGTGTTAGCAGTTTCTCAGGCAAAGAAGAATTAAATGCGTCGTATACATCCGTGAGCGAAGAGAACAGTGCAAGCGAAAAAAGCAGTTTAGAAGCAAAACATGCACTGCCACTGAAAAGAAGACTAGAATTTATTCATTGTACAAAGGTTAGTAAATAATATTGTGTTAGTGAGATGACGTGTACCTCTTATTTTCAGCTCTACTTGAGATTTCCTTCATAATGTTTAGACCGAATAGGGGTAAAAATACTCTGAAAAAGAATATTAAGGAAGCAGTGAAGGTCAATGTTTAAGGGCGCTGATGTGTTCTACCCTCTGTAAACTTGCTTACATTAGCCTACTACCTATTCCATTTTCATTCTTACTTATTTTTCATTCTTCCATTTGACAATTAACACGACTTCAATCTTTATCGGTTTATAACTTTGATAGACACTTATCAATTGGCGGCAACTTTCTCACGTTTGTTAGCAAGATACAGTATTTTAGGCGATTTTTTTCTTAGCATTAGGTAGCGTTGAGATCCGTGAGCTTATAAGGCTTTGGTAGCAGTTGGAAACGGAAGCGATGATGCGATTTCGTGCTCGCGAAACTCCTACTTCTAACGTGGCCGCTGTCGTTTATTTTTCATTTAAAGCCGCTTCTAAAATGGCACAACACTGCCAGCTTGCGTTGTGCTTTTCAGGTTTCAGTGCACGTTTGTAGCACTTGCCACTCCACGCATTCATTTGTGTTTGTTCTGTTTTTGTTTGTTTTACTTGGACTTGCTTTTTATTTAAACACTAGTGTATATTTTATCCTAAAGAAATGGAAACCATAAAGTTATTAATGTTTTTTAAACAGCTTCGATAAAAGCTGTCCGGCTGAAGCATTCGCTGCGCATTCACCAGTAACTTTACAGGTGGATGCGTGATGAAGGCTGTGAGCGAGTACAGTCTTTATCGAAGAAGCTAGGTGCCATCATGTACTAATGTGTATCTTTACTTAGGTTCTCAGTGACGAGGACGATTCCAAGAACGATGACTTGGAGCCAAAGGTAATGCCTTCATTCAACAACTCTTTGTATGTTGGGGGTAGCACAGCTCCGGTTTCGTGTGAATGTCCGACGGCAGGCCCGGAAACAAAGTTTGGACGGGGTTGAAACTTACACTAGATACTGTGACATTCTTTTACGGTTGATATTTGAAGAAGGTCTCTTCCTTCCAGTCTGCAAGATTTTGAAAGTTTTTAGGGATCATAGCCCATTTTTCCTGATTATGTCTTGTAAGTCCCTTAAGCATAATGCCCGTACTGCCCAACTTTCGAATTTTATTGCCTTTTTGATCGCAGTCCGTCATTTTAATATTTAAAGATGTGACGTATTAACTTTAATTATACAATTTCAACTGGCGACATTAAAACCCAACGTATACCGCGTTTGCTGAGGCGATTTGTTCACTATTTGCGTTTCAGTCGCATTTAAAGTGGCTTTCCGCTTGATCAGATAACAGTGCTTCAGACTTGTCGAGTGCAAAACGTCAGTTACTTGTGTCATTGGCAATACAATGCGACTTGACCGAATTTTAAGAGAATGTGCGAAGTGTTGGGTGCACTCGCGATACTTGTGTCATTGGCAATACAATGCGACTTGACCGAATTTTAAGAGAATGTGCGAAGTGTTGGGTGCACTCGCGAAGTCAGCTGTTAATATCAGCCTTGGCATTGACTTGTAGTCGCCTAATATAGTCTCGAAATTCAGTTAGATAGTTGAGTCTAAGCGAGAGAGGCAATTTCGCAAATGAGCCCATACGATGTTGAAGTATTGATAACTGGAGTAAAATTTTGGATTCAGCGGTATTTTAAAAATGTGATTGTTTTGCGACTTCTTGCTCATCTTTTCTTATGGTATACTTCCGATTTTTTTGTTTGATACTCCACGCTAAATCACAGTTGGTCAAATTGTTTGTTTGTAATTTCCCGGCGAAATTCGCGTGTTCGGTGAACACTGCTTTTTAGGACAAAACATTGTTTTCCGCATCTGTTATTCAAACTTACTAATTCGTTATATTGAACTGCCTTTTGGCTGTTCAAAGTGTGTCATTGCATATGACTATAGGTCATTTGGATAAGTTGATTTATTTTTATTAATGTGGTCATCACTTGGGAATAGGTTAAATATCGTTTCCAAAGGTTAATAGCAACACAAGCAGCTCACCAAGTTGGTTCTTATGTTGCTGAAACATCTTTAAAAATTTCGTTTAGCTCTGTGCACGGTTTTGCAAAAGGTTAAAAATTTTTTAAAATATGCAAAATTATCGATTTGTCAAAATTAAAGTTTTTCCTTTTTTTCTGCCATCAAAGAAAGAGTTAAAAAAGAGAGAATGAGTGAAAAAGGAACGTTTAATCTCTCAGAGTTTGCAGAAGTTTGACAAATGGATTTGTTTTGTGATTACAAAGGCGCGTTTAGCGCTCTAGGCAAGTAAATCTTTCAAGACCGATCTATGTTACGTTGATTACAAAAGCAGCGTTAAGTTGAGTTATTAGTTTTGTGAGTTTAATTTGTTTACTTTTTGTTAACACGAAGTTTTATAGCCAAGCGAGTCATAAAGCCAGCAACTATGGAAATGGCAACTATTTGGCCGCTAAGACAATCGGTTAAGTGCAGACAGGAAACGCAAAATTGATTTTTGCAAAATTGTCCTGTCAAATATACGTGGTAAAAGCAATTAAACCGGCACGGTCGAGTGCCATTTTGCAAAAGCCGAAAGCAGTTACTTATCAACTTATACCAAAGCCAAATCTTGACAGTTAGGTTTTACCTTGAGCCGCCCAAGCCGAGAGAGCAATTGCTGAAGCAAGTTAGCATTCGTCTGAGCATTAGCAGCCCCCTTGATTTTCGTCCCTGCGTCGTATAAAAGAAGTATACGTGTTGTCTTAACAGTGTGTTTCCTTTTTTCGCAGCTTTTCGTTAGTTTTTTAACCGCCCAAATGTGATCAGTTCGATTTTAAGTTTACGATGACTTCAAGATACTCAAGCAGGCGTTTGTTAAACGCCCCCTCGGACGAGGTGGAGGAGAGGCGAACCCCGTCTCCATCTAGATTATCGTTGGTGAGATAAGTTGAGTTTTTCGTAACGAATTCATTGAGTGGTGACGTCGCTTCGCGTTAAAAGAGCGAGATTGGACCAAGCTTGTACGCAAAGAAATTAGATCTGATTCTTGTCAGCTTTGCATGATACTGGCACCGATTAGGACGTTCCAAAGAAAAATCAGTAATAGAGCTTTTTCAAGGCTTTTCAAAGTTCGCTACTGCCTATAAGTGGCTTCATATTAAATATAATGCAGTTAGATTTAAGCTGAGCTTAAAATTTCTGTAGTACTTGCGACGGGTGTTTGAGTCCGACTTGAATGAGGTCAATTTATGTTTATCAAGCGTGGTTTCTTCATGCTACTCTTGTCGTTGGATCTTGAAACTTGTAGAAAAAAATGTAGTTTGTATCAAAATTGTTTATAATAAATTCGATCGAAATCGATTAGTATGCTGAGTGAAAGCTGCAACTTGGTTTCTTGTACTGAAGATCTTCACTGATTCATTATTTGCGTGGCAATTGATAACAACCCCTATAGTAGTCTGTTAATGAATTAGCGACGGTAAAAACTCGTTTATGTCCGAGGATAATTGAGCTAGTTGGAGCCTTAGCAGTTGCTTCGAACCACTACGTTTTGTGTGAGTTTCTATCATAGACCATCAAACGTGAAGGCTTTACTCAAGGGAACGGGTTGGTCGCGCTCAGTTTTTCTTTTTAATTGCGCCAGTGAAATCATGCCACTTATAAAGCTTTTTAGGTTTGATCTTGACGTTAACATAGAGATCGCGGTTTTAAGCCAAAGTGAACGCTTAGCGAAAGGCGTATTGCGTTGCGTATCTCGGTTATATGCAATCAATCACCTTATATAGTAAACGGCAAACATGTCTTCTCAAATTCTCGCCATACCTTTGCCGGAGAAAGTTCCCCGCTAATTGTCTGTTATGCGCGCTGAAAAGCAGTCAAGTTTCAACTATAAACAGTATTGCGATTCAACGGCAGTACTTTCTGCATGAACGCGTTGTAGCTGTTCCACTAAGCCCAGTACGGTTACCTTGCCGCTTTTCTTGTCCTTGTAAATTTTTGTGAAGGTAGTTATATCTAAACACCAGGCGCGCATTTAGTTAAAATGTTATTGAGGCATCTTGGTCTACCAGTTATATGCGGCGACGCCTCTACTTATCTTTATCCTTAGCGTCTTCAAGTGTCAAATTTCTTTTCATGTCCGTCTCCTCAAAGTTACAGTCGCTTCTCTCTTCTGTTTTCTAGTGCGTTTACAAAGCTTCTTCGACAATTGAAAGTCGGCGAAGGAATTAACTATTCCAATCATTGCGGACTTTGAATTGTGGGGATGCCGTTTAAGAGCTGTGTTGTCACATTATAATGTGTAGAAAAAGCAAAAAATGTGTAGCATTGAGGGAACAATAGTGAAAAGTATGATCTTGATGTAAAGAATGCAAATTACGAAAAATTCTGACGAGGTGCAGAAATAAGGTTTTGAGATTGTGGATTCAGTCGCCCCTAATCATGGAAGAAACGTTGATGTTATCAAAACAATAAATATGTTGCCTACCAATGCTGTTATATTGACGTGAAGTGCGAATTACATGACTGTGATCATCCAACACTAGTGTTTGCAGGCGGAAAGGCTTCGAGCAACTGCGTCACGCTATGAATCAATAGACCGTTCCAGCAAATACAGATCCGGATTGAGCACTGATAACGACTTGTCGAAGTATTCTTCCGACAGAACAGAAGCTAAAGATTATAAAAAAGTAAGCGTCGAGGTTTGCATTTTAATAGTGATTGTTGCAACGGGCAGCACCAAACCAACCGATACTGAAGCTGGTCTGACAGCTATTTCTAGCAAACAAGAGTAACTTTTGAATGACTGACAAGATAACGGAAACACTTTTTGGAAGTGACAAGTTCACCGAGGTAGACAGTGTATCAACTTTTCAATTTTTCAAATGTATCTCGGTAAGCACTTGAACAGTATGTCGGTTTTATGCGTAGGTGTTCGTCCTTTTGACAAAAAGACGATATAGTCGCTTTTCAGCAGAATATCAAACCGGTAAAATTATCACTTTGACTAAAGTTCGGACTCAGCAGAATTTTTTCTGTCGGTTGGGGATCAACAGTTTGTAAAAATTGTTGTTCAGATTCGGCTCGGGTTCACAAGTGCCAAATCGGAGGTTCGGGTTCAAAAATAAGGCAATGTAAAAATGATTTTTGGGTCGATTTTTTCACGTGTTTTTATTGCATGTTTCAGCGGTTTTCGTTGCGTTTCATTTTTTTGTTCGTCGTATTGATATAAAAAAATTTGCAATATATTTACTTGGCCGGAAAATATAATACATAACGAACTCACTTTTAGCTACTTCCGACCCTCGTAAGAAGGAAGTATTCGATTGGGTCATCTCTTCTGACCTCCTTCCCCTCAATGACCCAGACATACTTATTTTTCTCCATCGCTCCTCTGGCAGTTGCTCCTTCCCTGACATTTCCTTTGCTCCCTCTTTTTTTCGTTCTTGCTCATGGGAGGTGATTGAGGACCTGGGTTGTGATCACCTACCAATTCTTTTATGTGTTCCTCTCTCTCCGGTCTATCGCCCCAACGAGCGTCCCCCTTTCTTCAATTTTCCGAAAGCTTGCTGGGATAACTTTGCCTTCTACTTTGACTCTCACTGTCCTGGAAAGGAATACACTTTCTCTTTCCTCTGCTGCTGCTCTTTTTACCTCTCTGGCACTGAATGCGGCCAAATCTTCCATTCCTTTCAGCAGCATCAAACGCCATTCTAAAGCATGGAGGTCCGCTGAAGTGGAGAAAGCGGTTAGTGAAAGACGCAAGAAGTGATTTCGCTACCGCTCACAGAAGTGATGAAGATCGCCAGGCTTACATCTCCGCTTCTCGACGCGCTTCATCTGTCATCGCCAAGGCCAAGGCTGAGGCATGGCAGACGACTTGCTCTTCTCTCTTGCCCAAATCTAACCCTAAATCCGTGTACTCTCTTTTGTGCTCGGTTTTTCTTTATGTTCTTCTTCTCCTAACTTTCCCAACAGTTCCTCTCCCAGGAAGTCGGCTTTGGTCTATGCCGATTACCTGAGATCCCACTTTTTTCTCAGCCAAAGGCCCTGCGCAGCAGAGCCAAAAGCTGCCTTTCGGAGCTCCATTAAGCGACGTGCCCTGAGGATTCTCACTTGTCCTTGGGCTCCCAATTCTTCCCCGCTAAATTTCTTGCGGCTGCCTCCAATCTTTCCTCATCCACTGCCACTGGCCCAGACAAAGTTGCCTATTCCATGCTAAAGCATCTTCCTCGCTCTGGCATGGATTTTCTTCTTCACATTTTCAATCTTTCTTGGACTTTGCATTCATCTGGAAGAGATCTTTTATTATTCCCATCTACAAGATGGGAAAGCCTATCGACTCTCTTGTTTCCTTCCGGCCTATCTCTATCACCTCATGCGTATCAAAGCTGTTTGAACGCATCATTCTATTCCGTCTACTCTTCTTTCTGGAGTCTAATTACATTCTCTCTCCCCGCCAGGTTGGTTTCCACCCTGGATGGTCTACTCTAGATCAAATTCTGTACCTTTCTCAGTCCATTTCGTATGGGTTTAACAAACCCCGGCCGGGCTCTCGGACGATCCTCTCTGCTATTGATTTCTCAAAAGCTTTTGACTCGGTCTGGCATCCCGACCTTTTCCATACACTCATTTCGGCTGGCCTCCCTCCTTGCTTTGCTCGTTGGACTTAACCTTTCCTTTCTGATAGGTGTGCTTGCATGGTTTATCAAAATCACAAAAGTCGTTCCTTTCGAATCCGTCGAGGTGTTACGCAAGGATCTGTTCTTGGTTCTATATTTTTCTGTCTTTTTTCATGAATGATCTTCCGGCCTCTCTGCCTTCTTCCGTTAGCTGCTCTCTTGACACTGACGATCTGGCGATTTGGTCCTCCTCCCCCTCGGTCCCCACTGCGGTGGAGGTCACACAAGGAGCTCTGTTTCGATTGGAGCACTGGTCTGCGTACTGGTGTCTTCCTCTCGATCCGAGCAAATGTGATGCCTCATTCTAAGTAGATCCCCAATAAGCTCATATCCAGCCCAACCTCCACTTACTCAACTCCCGCCTCCGTTTCAATCCCACTCCGACTTTTCTTGGGGTCACCTTCGACCGCACTCTTACCTTTTCTAAACATGCATCTTCGCTGAAGGCCAAGTTCTTCCCACATCTCAAGGCCTTACGCTGTATCTGTGCTTCCTCATGGGGCCCCTCTGAAGAGTCCCTCTCTGTCCTGTATAAAGCTTTTTTTCGGCCCCTTCTCACATATGCCTCACCCGGATGGTTTCCTTTGTAAAGCGTTACCAATATCATCAAATTGGAACGCCTCCACCGAGCGGCCAGTCGCGCCATCACCGGCTGCCTCTCGTCATCCCCTATCCCACTTCGTCTCTCCGAGGCTTGTCTTCCTGTCCTACGAGTCACCCTGACTCATTTCACCCTTTCATCTTGAGAGCGGGCCCTTCGTCTCCCAACCTTCTTTTTCATTTCAGGTTTGGCCACACTTGAAGTGAAACCAAGACTCTGCAGATGGTCCTGGAGAGCTTTCGCGTCAACTCACCCATTCATGCTTCCTTCTACTTCTAGGGAGGCTCTTCTTACTTGCTTTTGCAGCTCTTGCTCACCTTGACTCTCTCCCCCTCACGATCTGGTGCTCTGGACTGACGGCTCTTGCTCTACCTTTTGGCAAAGGCGGCTCTGGCGTACTTGCCAACTGCTCTGTCTGTGGCACCGAGGCCACTCTTTCCTTCTCAGCAGGCCCAGTATGCTCAAGTATTTCTGCTGAAGCTTGTGCCATTCTGCACACTCTTTACTGGTCTAGGCAGCACCAACAAGTCTGCCACTTCTCTTCTACCTGATCCTCGTTCTGTTCTTATCATCCTGTCCTCTTCTCCATCTTTCCTTCTACCTCAATCTCTCTGGCAGATCTGGCAGGAACTGTCTTTTCTGTCCTCCTGTGCTATCAGGCTACAATGGGTACCCGGACACTCGTTGTTCGGGAAACGACGCGACTGATGAGCTGGCCAGAGGGGGAGCGCTACTTATGCCCTCTGCAATCCCTTGTAGTCTCTCGTATCCACTCTTGTCTTTTCTCGGACTGGAGGCGTACTGTCTCCATCTACACTCTTCGACACAACAGGTTCCCTGGATTTCCACCGAGGAACTTGTGCTCCCTCGTCACGCTCGCAGTGTTCTCTCTCGTCTGGGCTGCAACGGACACAGCCTTTTAGGTTCTTATCTCTGTAGGATTGGCAGAATCAAGAGCCCTTCCTGCCGCGCCTGCGGAACAAGACACTTCTCATCTCATTCTGCACTGTCCAGCTGCGGATTCTGCGCCGCTCACTCTTTGCCGACTCTCTATCCTTTTACGATCTCTGGTCCAGGCCCTGAGTAGTTTGCCGGCTTCTGAGGCTTCATGGTCTTCCACCATGCCCCCATTCCTCGGAAGAGGTCGGGTAACAACAACTCACTTTTTTTCTCAAAAATCATTTTAAAACTTTTTTATTAGGCAGATTTTGGATTTTGTTAGCTGACTGTTTATCATTGCAAAAGTTCCGTCCCGAAGCAAATTGGATTTAATACGTGGTTGGATATATAAAGCGAATTTTATTGTACTGGATCCAGAAGTTCGTTCACATGGACTCTTAGTTGATAGCTAAGATGGTTGTGGGCCAAACTAAAAACCGGGCCCTGTTGGGTGCGTTGCGTTCGCATGAGCTATCGGTAAACGCGGAACTGAAGTGAAACAATGAAATCGCAACGCGATCAGCAGAACTGACTTCAAAGCTCGCCCCTCATTCATCCTGCCCGCCAGCTAAATGTTGAAGTGGAATAGATTAATACTGATTCTCTTGATGTAGTAACTAGCTAACCAGAAGATAAAACTTTTTTGCAGCTTTACGAAGAAGAACGTAGTGAGAACAAGCGCCTTCAACGCGATTTGAACGACGCCAATCGAAAAATCGCCGAATTAGAGGCAAAGCTATCACAAGTCGGGGATACAGCAATGCAACAAAGTGCCATTGAAACCGAGAGAAGAAAAAAACGAACTCTCGAGAAAAAGTTAAACGAAATGGAAAGAGAGATAAAGGTGGGTTGAACGCAGTCCTGGGTGATAACTGCACGTAAAAAAGAAGTGTATTTCCAATGGTTTTATTTTTGGCTTAGCACTCTCAATGAAATGAATGTCGAATCATTCCAAACCTTTAAAAATATGATAGTCATTGCTTGGCATTTTGCGCGGTAGGGGTACATCGTAGAAAAAGCTAGAAAGTTTTCTGGTTGTACCCTTCCTTCGGAAACGCAAGTAATCGTTTTTTCCACCTTTGCGCGATCTGCCGCCGTGGCTTAGTTCCGATAAAAATCGGCAAATAGAGCATGAGCTCATACATATAAATGGAAGAAAATATTCTCAACAAGATTTTTCAAGTTTTTTTTTCTGCTGATTGCAGCATTACGGATACATGTACATAGAATGTAGTTGTCTTTGAAATTTTTGTCAAATGTAACTGATTTGGATTTGATTTTAATAGCTGACATCTCTGCTGTGGTTTGGGTTATTGGCATAAAAGTACATTTAATTAGCAATAAAAATAAGACAGCAAATGTTTCAGCAATCTCTATGGTATGCAACAAAGGAATAATTACTATTTATAGGCCACATGCTGTTGTTGGATCAACTTGATAAGCGATATGCCTAGCTACGTAAAACTGATTACCATTTATTTATAAGGTGTATTTTTTATCACGAGAATAACTACCTCCATGGCGTAGTGGTACTTCTCGGCGCTCAGCGCAAAAGGGGTAATGTGGAAAAATGGCTTGCAGTCTCCATTTGTTACTTATTTCTTTGGGAAACCAGGCAGGTAATGGCATTCTTCCACCTTTATGTGGAGGCAGAGGTGGAGGGACCCAGTTGTCTACCTCTTGCTGTGGACCGGTCTGGCTAAGGACTCCCAAACTAATGCGCATGAATGAGGATAAATAATATCCCCTCCCAGCTTAGCTCTTACAGATTAAAAGTGGAAAGATCTAGACATAGATCTAATTGTTTTATTCTCTTGTTGTTGACAACAATAGTTGCTTAAATGTTGACTGTCATATTTTTACCATTAATATCAAAATTTTCTCTACTCGTTTCTTTTATTAGCCCATTTCTGATCTTAAACAGTTTTCGACTACTTTTATCATGAAAATTATCATTGTAAGCCTTCGTACGTTTTGCGTTGTACTGCACTGCTGAGATAAGCTTCGTTGGCAGAACGCTCAAGGTGATAGGAAGTTGGTGGCACTCAATGAAGAGTTGAAGCAGCAAAACCAGTCGCTAACTCGCTTAGTGGAAAGACTGAGTGAAGGCCCGGTCAAACTGGACAGCTACGTACATGGTGAAGTCAACAATAACAGGTCGACGCCAATCGATCAAATGGCTGCAAACAAGCAAGACAAGCGCTGCAGAGACAACAGTCTGTCCGAGGTAGATGTGATGCCCACTGTGATTGAGGCTTCCTGGGATGCGGAGGAGCCGAAATCATTGTATTCCTCTTCTCATCTACTTTCATCACGGTACAAATCGCACAGCGGCGCGGACGGTTGCGATCGACGGGGCAGTGGCAGCAGCCGATCTTCGTCTGAAAGTCATGATCGATGGTCTTCGCGGGCTGCTTCCACCTATGGGGACTACACAAGCAGCAGCAGCAGTAGAAAACGACCCAGCACGAGCAAGTTCTCTTCATCTTCATCCTCTCCTGACCTAACCGGATACAGCACCATCCCTCCTTCATCCAGGAGTCATACCACGCGTACCTCTTCCGACCCATCTACCAGGTCATATACTTCCCGCGCAAATGACCACGTGTACTCGACTGAATCCAAGTATTTATCTGCAAATACAAGCTACCGAAGCCGTGCGCCACTCGAACCTACCTCGCTCTCCAAAGCCCGGGTTCCGTTTTCGTTTTCCTCAAGCGGTTCAAAGAGGGTTGGAAAGCTTCTCGATTCGTACCGGAAAGTCGGCAAGTAGCGCCAACCCCCCCAGCGGCTGTTGATGTGGGAGGGACGCATCCTGATTCAACTTAAAAGATCCCAACGGCAGCCGCTCAGCTCCATCCCTGCCAGGAAAAGGTGAACCTTCTCGCTTATTAACCAAGAGTGCCGCCTGCGTGTCGTAATCAAAATCGTTTGTGGTCTCACAGTGATCGGCCCGTCTTCATTTTGCATTGCATGCAATGTAAAGCTCAACGGAGAGGAACGGTTTTTGCCTTCGCTTGAAATCATTTTGAAGAAGCATTTGATTCGGGGAAGAAGATTTTTGATTGCCTTGCTGTTGTTTTGTTTTCTTTTCATAACACATTCCTATTAACTGGTGTTCACATAACATGCAATTGGAAGCGGAAAAGTTGAAAGCATCTTTTTATTTTGCATGCCGCTCAAACGAATCAATCGAAACAAGCTGTAATCGTTTATTCGAGAATTGGTTTAAAAAAAGTCTTCATCTGCATGATAGAACCAGCGTTAAGTAACTTCGCATGATTTTTGAACTGTGATTTGGCTTTCAAAAGCTTTGTGTGCAATAGATCTTCTAGTTGAGCTTTGCTGTCTTGCCTTACTGCCGTATTCGTGCACGATTGAAAGCCGTTTTTTCTGGTCATCTTTTCATATTTTGCACAGTAAGTCAAAATTAGGAGAGGCATGAATATGTGACGCTATGGTCTACTGGTCTTCAGCCTTTTCGATAGCATGGACTCTTTTCCAATCTTAGCTGATGTGCTGTGGACCCTTAATTCAATCATAGACCTAGCACATTCTTTTTTTGTGTTGTTCCCCATAGGTTTTCCTGATACTCCCCTGCCAATTGATGTAAGTAAAATTTTCTTAAATACAACGTTGAATATGACACCCTTTTCAACCTGCATCTTTGATAGATGCAGGTTAACGATTTGCTTTGCTTCATCGTTGCCATTGTAGTTACTGAAGTTTTGTTTTAGAACCTCAATGAACTTCGAACTGACAACCAGCGACTAAAAGACGAGAACGGCGCTCTAATTCGCGTCATCAGCAAGCTTTCGAAGTGAGCCGAAGATTTCCGAAGCTTGTCATGTGACCGACGTGTCGATACGGAGACTGTCCGAGTCCCAAGTGCTGATTTGAATGTACGCGTCCAGTAGCATTGCGGCATGCGAGTGAATATGATACACACGAGAGCACATGGATATCAAAATTAAATCATGCACAGAGAGCGAATTGAATGATATAAGTTGGAAAGCGTAACTTATCGCCATTTATAATAGTTTTCAAACGTCACAGAACTACAAATTTGGGCAAGATACACTTTTTCTAACATTTGGGAAACCGAAACATTTTTTGGTGTCCTTTAGAATTTACGAATTCTGTAGCCATTATCATGGTTGCTGATATCTTGAAAGTTGCAAAGTTACCCAGTACTCATTAAATGTTTCTTGCATACGAAGCCCTTTAGGTTTTTTTATTTTGTTGTTTCGCATTTCGCATTGGCGGCTTTTTGTCAGTCGCCAGTTTTGTTGTTCCACCACATAACTTGTTTTACGTTTGACAAACTGCGGTCGAGTTAAGGTATACATCAACCACCACTTAATAGGTGCTTCAGCTTGCAGATTACCAAAGAATTCAACCGCCACTCCCTGGTTTTGCATCGGACTGGATAGGTTATTGATCTTTTGACCATTTAAATCTGCCGCTACTCCATTGTCAACGCGATCAAACTGGCAGTTGAAAGAACGTTTTAGCCGTTTAGCTTTCAAAGCGTACGAAATTAAATCCAGTTTTGCTTTTCTTCTCAAACGTGTACTCAAGTCAAAGCTTCTTTCATTGAGTTAACTCCACTTTCTTCCGTCCGTCCCGTGTGCCTTGAAACGTGTTGCCGCGTTTTTTTCTATTTTTCCATAATTTTGGTGACCGTGAGATGGATTTTCGTGCGTTGTATATTATAGAAAAATGTAACTGGTGTTGAAACCGACGCAGGTTCGATTATCACTCGTCGTTTTTTCTTTTATTTTTTTTCGTTTCAACTAACCCACCGTTGCACATTTATTCGTAAAGTTTCATGGTTAGCCTTTTGCTGTTGGGCTTGCTCTGTCGACACAGGTGTCAAAAGAGACGAAACAGATACGAGCATATGCCTCGTTGCTGCCATCTAACGGTAGTTAGCTCAATTCTGGTTTGTTTAGTCGATTTCTTTTTGTTTGAAACAACGTTTAATGCTTTGCTTAGTCGCTGTATGATCATTTTGAACAATATAAAATCCGGTTAATAAAGCATTTGTAACTAAAGCGGTGTAATTGTGGAGACTGCATTTATCAAAACTACTTAGCTGAGCCTTTGAAAATTTTTCCTTGTTACCGAAACTTTTTGGCTTTGTATAGATGGTAAACGGATGTATGAAATGCTGAGCATCTGCAATCGCCAGGCAGAGATGCGAGAAATAGGTTTCTTATTTTGAGGCACTGTTGGGAAAATTAAGTGGGTGTTACCGAAGCCATACTAGAAAGGTGCAGAACAATAGATACTGAGGCAGTACAACTCCCTACGGTTTGTATCAGAGGTACGAAGAAAAACACCGCCAGAGAGTTTGTGGCAAGACCAAGTGATACGAGAACTATCTTGACTCTAGTGACCACAGACAGGTGCTGCACAAAAAATTTACTATCTTAGTCCTTGCAGCGTAGACTAGAGAGGACACAGCGTAGCAAGGAAGCTTAAGTTCTTCGGTCGAGACAGGTTGACGGGGCAGTAAGCCTTCTGTTCAAAACAAGAGATTACTAAATATAAAAAGCTTAAAATGTCTAAACATGCTGAAGCAAGGCTCCTCATCTATCTATTTCATTGGCCGTATCGTCATCTGGAAGAAATTAATGACTGGGTAACTGTTGCAGCGTGAGAGTAGTAGAGAAATAGGAAAAAGTTAATTTCCTGTGATACGTACGGTACCACAAAAGCTGAAAAGAGGGAAAACACATCATGGATAGATCTAGAGTCTGAGGAAGGTAGAAGATAAGAGAATTTGTAGACGTTCTAGTACTACTGAAACCAGCAATCAGCTTGTAGAATAACGCACGCTTTGGCAAAAAAACTGGGGCTGCCAAATAGGAAAGGGTGACTTTAATGCCACAAAGTAAAAAATTGACCAAGACACAAGTCTCATTTGTCGATAAAAAAAAAGGGACAGAGCCATTAGTCAATGTGACAAGATCATTGGTTGGAAGAGAGTCAAGGTGGGCAAGAACAGCATTTTAGCGAGAAGACGCGGATCTGAGCGAGAACATAGATTAAGCTGCTCGTTGAAAGAAAGGGAATTCCAGGTAGAAGGCGGCAAGACAAGCAAGCCGAAAACAACTTCGCTACACCACACAACAGCCACCTCAACGAGGTGGTGCGGTTCCCCACCCTGTTTGGGTTGGGTCAAAATGGCTGTTGGTCTTTCCTAGGGTCCCAGTTACCCTGGACACTCCCTTCATTTTTTCGCCGTGCTGCCCCTTGAACGACCGCAGAAGGGCAGCACACAGCTTCTTTAAAATCGGTCGCTTGTTTTCTCTCTTCTCCTGCCCTTCTTTTGCCCGTCTTCGTCTTCTCATTCTTCTCCTTCTCTTGATGAGCGGTAAAGTTCATCCTAACCCTGGTCTTATCTATCCCTGCTCAGTGTGCGCTGGAAATGTAAAATTGGCTGGACAAGTCAGTGCAATGCTGCACCTGCTCCAAATGGGTCCATCTAAGTTGCTCACAACTTTTCCTCTCCAAATTCAGAACTCTTGGCAGTTCTTCTGGAGCTGCTCCCCTGCTGTGTCCCTGCTTGTAACACTGTGACTTCCTCCTCGGACTCCTCTGATTTGTATATCTCCACTGTACAATCTTCCCCCTCTGCCAATGCTGCACTCCCGCCCCACCCTCGTCTTCAAACCTCTTATCCCCCTCTGCCCATTTTGTATCTTCTCCCTCTTCCCCCTCACCACCGCCCCTTGCTCCTGGCTGTCCTTCTTCTCCCTCTACTTCCGTTCCCCCGCCTGACTGCCTCAGGGTTCTTCAAGGAAATGCTGGAGGTCTTCGAGCCAGGAGCACTAAACTGCTACACTTTCTTTCGTTCCATTCCGTTGACCTTATCTGTATCCAGGAATCTAACCTTAACTCATCTTCCTCTTTCTAGATTCCAGAATTCTCCGCTTTGCGTTCTGATAGCACCCACTCTCGGTCTGGCATTTTCTCTCGTCATGCCACGCACGCTAGCGACGGTGCCATAATTTTCGTCAGGCAGGGCTTGTCTTTCTCTGAACTTTCTACCTCCTCTCTCTCTCTCTCTTCGCTTAATCCCTACTCTGATTATGTAGGGGGTCAACATCTCTCAAAGCAACTTCTTCTCGCTCTCATTTCTTAATGTTTACGCTCCCCCTATTCGCTCTTTTCCGACAGATGGCAGAACTGACTCCTTTTCTCCCTCCATTCTTCCTTCCTCCATAAATCTCTTCATTCTAAGGGACTTCAATTGCCATTACCCTCTCTGGGACTCAAGAGGTACTTCCGACCTTCGTGGGGAGGAAGTATTCGATTGGGTCATCTCTTCTGACCTCCTCCCCTCAATGACCCAGACATACTTATTTTTCTCCATCGCTCCTCTGGCAGTCGCTCCTTCCCTGACATCTCCTTTGCTCCCTCTTTTTTTCGTTCTTGCTCATGGGAGGTGATTGAGGACCTGGGTTGTGATCACCTACCAATTCTTTTATGTGTTCCTCTCTCTCCGGTCTATCGCCCCAACGAGCGTCCCCCTTCCTTCAATTTTCCGAAAGCTTGCTGTGATAACTTTGCCTTCTACTTTGACTCTCACTGTCCTGGAAAGGAATACACTTTCTCTTTCCTCTGCTGCTGCTCTTTTTACCTCTCTGGCACTGAATGCGGCCAAATCTTTCATTCCTTTCGGCAGCATCAAACGCCATTCTAAAGCATGGTGGTCCGCTGAAGTGGAGAAAGCGGTTAGTAAAAGACGCAAGAAGTGATTTCGCTACCGCTCACAGAAGTGATGAAAATCGCCAGGCTTACATCTCCGCTTCCCGACACGCTTCATCTGTCATCGCCAAGGCCAAGGCTGAGGAATGGCAGACGACTTGCTCTTCTCTCTCGCCCAAATCTAACCCTAAATCCGTGTACTCTCTTTTGCGCTCGGTTTTTCTTCTTTATGTTCTTCTTCTCCTAACTTTCCCAACAGTTCCTCTCCCAGGGAGTCGGCTTCGGTCTACGATGTTTACCTGAGATCCCACTTTTTCATTTCTCAGCCAAAGGCCCTGCGCAGCAGAGCCAAAAGCTGCCTTTCGGAGCTCCATTGAGCGACGTGCCCTGAGGAGTCTCACTTGTCCTTGTGCTCCCCCTTCTTTCCCGCTAAATTTCTTGCGGCTGCCTCCAACCTTTCCTCATCCACTGCCACTGGCCCAGACAAAGTTGCCTATTCCATGCTAAAGCATCTTCCTCGCTCTGGCATGGATTTTCTTCTTCACATTTTCAATCTTTCTTGGACTTTGCATTCATCTGGAAGAGATCTTTTATTATTCCCATCTACAAGATGGAAAAGCCTATCGACTCTCTTGTTTCCTTCCGGCCTATCTCTCTCACCTCATGCGTATCAAAGCTGTTTGAACGCATCATTCTATTCCGTCTACTCTTCTTTCTGGAATCTAAATCCATTCTCTCTCCCCGCCAGGCCGGTTTCCATCCTGGATGGTCTACTCTAGATCAAATTCTGTACCTTTCTCAGTCCATTTCGTATGGGTTTAACAAACCCCGGCCGGGCTCTCGGATGATCCTCTCTGCTATTGATTTCTCAAAAGCTTTTGACTCTGTCTGGCATCCCGACCTTTTCCATACACTCATTTCGGCTGGCCTCCCTCCTTGCTTTGCTCGTTGGACTTAACCTTTCCTTTCTGATAGGTGTGCTTGCATGGTTTATCAAAATCACAAAAGTCGTTCCTTTCGAGTCCGTCGAGGTGTTACGCAAGGATCTGTTCTTGGTTCTATATTTTTCTGTCTTTTTTCATGAATGATCTTCCGGCTTCTCTGCCTTCTTCCGTTAGCTGCTCTCTTGACACTGACGATCTGGCGATTTGGTCCTCCTCCCCCTCGGTCCCCACTGCAATGGAGGTCACACAAGGAGCTCTGTTTCGATTGGAGCACTGGTCTGAGTACTGGTGTCTTCCTCTCGATCCGAGCAAATGTGATGCCTCATTCTAAGTAGATCCCCAATAAGCTCATATCCAGCCCAACGTCCTTCTACTCAACTCCCGCCTCCGTTTCAATCCCACTCCGACTTTTCTTGGGGTCACCTTCGACCGCACTCTTACCTTTTCTAAACATGTATCTTCGCTGAAGGCCAAGTCCTTCCCACGTCTCAAGGTCTTACGCTGTATCTGTGCTTCCTCATGGGGCCCCTCTGAAGAGTCCCTCTCTGTCCTGTATAAAGCTTTTTTTCGGCCCCTTCTCACATATGCCTCACCCGGATGGTTTCCTTTCTAAAGCGTTACCAATATCATCAAATTGGAACGCCTCCACCGAGCGGCCAGTCGCGCCATCACCGGCTGCGTCATCCCCTATCCCGCTTCGTCTCTCCGAGACTTCTTTTACCTCCCCTACAAGTCACCCTGACTCATTTCACCCTTTCATCTTGAGAGCGGGTCCTTCGTCTCCCAACCTCCTTTTTCATTTCAGGTTTGGTCACACTTGAAGTGAAACCAAGACTCTGCAGATCGTCCTGGAGAGCTTTCGCGTCCACTCACCCGCTGATGCTTCCTTCTACTTGTTCTAGGGAGGCTCTTGTTGCTTGCCCTCTTTTTCGTCCTTGGAATCTGCCTTCGTTCACGGTGGAGTTCACCCATTCCTCTTCATGCTCTCGCTCTGATCTTCCTCTTTCTCGCCAGGATGCGGCCCTCGCTCACCTTGACTCCCTCCCCCTCACGATCTGGTGCTCTGGACTGACGGCTCTTTTCCTTTTCGTTTTGGCAAAGGCAGCTCCAGCGTACTTGCCTACTGCTCTCTCGGTGGCACCGAGGCCACTCTTTCCTTTTCAGCAGGCCCAGTATGCTCAAGTATTTCTACTGAAGCCTGCGCCATTCTGCACACTCTTTACTGGTCTAGGCAGCACCAACAATTCTGCGACTTCTCTTCTTCTCCTATCTGACTCTTGTTCTGTTCTTATCATCCTGTCCTCTCCTCCATCTTTCTTCTTATATCAATCTCTCTGGCAGATCTGGCAGGAACTGTCTTTTCTGTCCTCCTGTGCTATCAGGCTACAATGGGTACCCGGACAGTCGTTTCTTTTGAGAAACGACGCGACTGATGAGCTGGCCAGACAGGGAGCGCTACTTATGCTCTCTGCAATCCCTTGCAGTCTCTCTCCTCTTTATCTTTCATATCCACTCTTGTCTTTTCTCGGACTGGAGGCGTACTGTCTCCATCTAAATTCTTCGACACACAGGTTCCCTATATTTCCATCGAGGAAGTTGTGCTCCCTCGTCATGCTCGCAGTGCTCTCTCTCGTCAACGCAGCAACGGACACAGTTTTCTGTTAAGTTCTTATCTCTGTGGGATTGGCAGAATCAAGAATCCTTCCTGCACCGCCTGCGGGCAAACGTCCCAGGACACCTCTCATCTCATTCCGCACTCTCCAGCTGCGGACTTTTTGCGCCGCTCGCTCTTGGGCGACTCTATCCTTTTACGACCTCTGGTCCAGGCCTTGGGGAGTTACCCGGCTTCTGAGGCTCCATGGTCTTCCGCCATTCCCCCATTCCTCGGAAGAGGTTGGGTAATCAATAAAACAAATTCGGCATTTTTCAAAATAAATTATTTGTGGGCCAATACCTCGCTTGTCTAAATAATTCATTCGAGGAAAGACCGACTGGCTTATTTGCCTTTGTTTTGGGTTCATATTTATCAATGGAGCAGGCAGAATTGGAGTCTCTAAATAACAAACCGATCTAAACAAAATTGGTTAGTTATCGATACTTTGTTTTCGCTATGATAATTCTTTAGACAGCAAAATGTGACCGAATAAATGAAGCATTATCCATGCAAATTTTCTAAACGTCCCCTAATATTTTTTCTTCTATTTTGCACTGCTTGTATCTGATAAACTGGATAAGAGTGCATTGGATGAATCTAAAATGGCACGAATTCCCTGATATACATTTGATTAGTAATTTCTAACTTGTAACACCATGACAAACAATTTGCACCACAATTCAAAAGGTTTTCAATTTCAAAGGAGAAACGACTAAAAAACATTTGCAGGCTTAACTTGTTGGAGAAGCCAAAACTGCCATCCTATTAGTAGTGGACTATGTTTACTCAAATTCAGTTTTGATATTCAGCCGGAATCAAAACTCGTTCCATACTGTAAAAATCATAAAAATCGATTTTTAACAGCACTTAGTGTCACGAATAAGTAAATTTGCGTTAAAGAATAGTTTTACATATGTATGAAGTTTTAATCTGTTTGATTTGCTGTGATTATTTTATTTGTAAATCTGAATTGTTTGTAGCCCTAACTTGCTAACTGTTTTCAAAAAAAGACCTTTTTTCTTTCGGATTTAAAAATAAATTTGGCAGAGAGGTAAAGCATTTTAAAATCCACACTGTTGATATAGCAAGTAACTTTAATAAATTAAAAATCATTTTAATTCGTATAACATCTTAAATTCGAACGTTTTCGACTTTCATAAAGCCCTTTTCAGGAATTAAATCTGTAAATGTGACGTAATAAATTAAAATAATCAACGATAATTTCAAATAATACACATTATGAAGATATAGTACTTCTAATGGCTGTAAAAACGCAGCCAACTTTAAAATAAATAACAGCTGGGAGAGATTGGATGCAAAAACTTTTAAGCTCATCAAAACCAGGATCAAAGTCTTCCAGAAATGGCAAGATTCCCAAAATTATGCGAAAATCCAATATGGAATGTCATGTTACGATTACGTGCAGTAAGTAAAGTTGTTGTAAAATTCTGCTAATATATGTTTAGCAAAAAAGAAGCTCCACTTGCATAGCATTGTTTATTAAGGCTAGGGCTATGCCGTTTTATAAGCAAAGCTTCATGAATTTTTGCTTCATAATCTGAGTTACATTTTTTCAATATAGTGAAAGAATTAATATTATATTGTAGATTAGAGCAGGTGGGGCATGACAAAATGTGGTCCTTAATTGCGCTTTTTCTTGAATCTGCTAAATTCAAATGCTCCTTCACTCTGGTGATCAAATGTCGGGAAGACATACCAATGTATGTCAAGTTCGTATCACACGAACAAGTAAATTTATAAACGACATTTGAGCATAGAGGCAAAGGCGTCTCTGATTTCAATTGAAAATACTGTCCTACTTTATTTGTGCGATAGTGAGGAAGCAGCCTTACATCAAAATGTTTTGAACATAATCGAGAGAGAGCTTTCACAAAACGGATTGACGCTTCACCAACATACGGAACAAAAATAGGACATAACTCCACGTTATTTACTACACTTAATTCATCAACAGGTATATCGTTAAGTTTGGCTTTAAATTTGTTGTAAATTTTATCAAAAAACCAAGTCGGATAGTTATTATCATAAAATAAGCGCTTCAACTTTCCAATCTCGACTTCAAATAAATGCTGGCTGGAACAAATAGATTTAGCTCGATTAAGTAAGCACAGTACAAGGCTCGACTTCCAAACATTTGGACATATTGCATTAAAGTTCAATAAAATGCCAGTATTAGTCCCTTTTCGCCACACACTTAAATCTAATTCATTTTCTCGAATTTGAACATGAACATCCAGAAACGGGAGTGCCTGCATTGATTTTTCCATGGTAAACTGCATGTTTGAATGCTGTTTATTTAACAGATTCAAAAATTTTTTTATCGATAGATTGTCATCGAAAATTGCAAAAACATCATCCACATATCGTAAATATAATTTAGGGTAAAAGCCATTTGTTTCATTGAGAAGCTTATTTTCTAAATTAGCTAAGAAAAAGTTTGCTAATGTCGGTCCAAGAGGTGACCCCATTGCTACTCCGTCAATCTGTTTAAATAGTTCACCATTGTATAGAAACATTCCCTGCGTTGCCAATTTCATGAGCTTGATGAAAGCATGCTTTTCCATTGGTGGTGTGTTCGGATTGTCTTTGTCAAATAGATAGTTTGCTATAATTTGAGTGGTTTCTTCTAGTGGTACGTTGGTGAAGAGTGAGACTGCATCAAAGCTAACCAGAATTTGATGTGATTGAACTTTTACCTGTTTTAATTTTTCAATAAAGTGATTGGTTGATGACAACATGTATTTATCAGGGATGGAGGGTTTAATAATGGAATCCAAAAATTTTGCAAGTTTATATTCAGGTGTTCCGATCATGCTTACTACAGGCCGTGCTGGATTATTTATTTTATGGACTTTGATTAATCCATACAATTTTCCCGGTTTACTACCTGTGGGTATGAGGCTTTGCATAATGTCCTTGTCGACGTTCTTTAAGTACAGGGTGTCCCAAAATAAATGAAACCCACAAAATTGCTAATAAATATGTTGATTTTAACCCTATAGTTTATATCCCTATAGTTTATATTTTTCAGATTTGATAACAGTTATAAATAACAATTATTGTTTTAAAACCCCATGGCTTGGAAATTAGAAGAAAAAATTTTTGCGTCACGACTTATATAGAGACTAAATCCTATAAGACTGTTCAAACACGCTTCCGCAGGAAGTTTAATTTCAACACTTATCCTGGAAAATCCCAAATATTCCTGTGGTATCGTAACTTTCAAATCTATGGAACTGTAAATAAACGTAGCAAGAAATTAGAGAATCCATCTAGTGGAAGGAAATTGAGTGCAAGATCTGCAGATAATGTGGAAGCGTCCAGAGTTTCTGTTGGCCGGAGCCCGAAAAAGTCCATTCGAAGACGCAGTAGTGAGCTCGGCATTTCGCGGTCCTCGCTGCATAGAATCCTTACTCAAGACCTTAATCTGTATCCTTACAGATTCTCTAATTTCTTGCTACGTTTATTTACAGTTCCATAGATTTGAAAGTTACGATACCACAGGAATATTTGGGATTTTCCAGATAAGTGTTGAAATTAAACTTCCTGCGGAAGCGTGTTTGAACAGTCTTATAGGATTTAGTCTCTATATAAGTCGTGACGCAAAAAATTTTTTCTTCTAATTTCCAAGCCATGGGGTTTTAAAACAATAATTGTTATTTATAACTGTTATCAAATCTGAAAAATATAAACTATAGGGTTAAAATCAACATATTTATTAGCAATTTTGTGGGTTTCATTTATTTTGGGACACCTGTACTTTCGAATAAAATATTCAATTGATTTTTTTTTTGAAATTACTGGATGAAGCTTATTGGGTTTTATCATCACCTTAGAAAATTTTGTTCTATCTGAAATGATTTGCTCTAGCTTTGAATCATAATCGTCACTGTTTAGAATAGCGATTCCGTTTCCTTTGTCATGCTTGCAAACTCTGAGGCTTTTATCCTTTGAAAGGGAGTTCAAACAGCGGTGCAAAGCAATATTGTTTCTAGAGGAACATGTTCGCTTGGCACTGTCAGTAAATTTTGCACATATAAATTTCAAATTATCTTTGAAGTCATCATCAATCACAATAGATTCTTTCTTTTGATGCTGTTCATACACTTTTCAATACCAACTTTAAATTCATCTATCTTAAATTTTTTTGGCAAAATGTGATGATTCAAACCAAATCGTAAAGCCTCTTTCTGTTTTATATCTAGTTTTTTACTGCTGAGATTAGTGACCGATTCTGGGCATCTTATTCGTTCTTTCTTCCAAAGATTAATCAGTTTTTTGTTATGTATTGTCAAAATTTGCTGTGCAGAAGATTTAAAGAATCTGGTTAATAATGCAATCAAACACTGTTTTTCAATAAAGGTGACTTCGGATAAGATTTGTTGCTTCACACTCCGAAACCTGCTTTCTGCAATTCTAAGTTCTCTATTGGTTTCTTTAGTTTTTTACTTAAAACGGATTGAAATAAGTAATCTGGTTTTTTATAAACACTTAAATTAGGGGTTTAAACTTCAAAAAACGCGGGCAAATTTTCAGATCCAAACAAGTTTCAAAATAATTGACGTCCAACTTCAGTTTCACAACCTTCAAACCTAATCGTTCATTCTTCCGAAATAAACTCACCGGAATTCCTCTTTTCTTGCTTATTGAATGATACAACTTTGGCAGAGAGGTAAAGCTTTATAAGCTGCCCATTGTGTGGATAAAAGTATAAAAGCATAAAAGTATAAAAAGTATAAAAGCATCTGAATTTAGCAGATTCAAGAAAAAGCGCATTAAGGACCACATTTTGTCATGCCCCACCTGCTCTAATCTACAATATAATATTAATTCTTTCACTATATTGAAAAAATGTAACTCAGATTATGAAGCAAAAATTCATGAAGCTTTGCTTATAAAACGGCATAGCCTAGCCTTAATAAACAATGCTATGCAAGTGGAGCTTCTTTTTTGCTAAACATATATTAGCAGAATTTTACAACAACTTTACTTACTGCACGTAATCGTAACATGACATTCCATATTGGATTTTCGCATAATTTTGGGAATCTTGCCATTTCTGGAAGACTTTGATCCTGGTTTTGATGAGCTTAAAAGTTTTTGCATCCAATCTCTCCCAGCTGTTATTTATTTTAAAGTTGCTGCGTTTTTACAGCCATTAGAAGTACTATATCTTCATAATGTGTATTATTTGAAATTATCGTTGATTATTTTAATTATTACGTCACATTTACAGATTTAATTCCTGAAAAGGGCTTTATGAAAGTCGAAAACGTTCGAATTTAAGATGTTATACGAATTAAAATGATTTTTAATTTATTAAAGTTACTTGCTATATCAACAGTGTGGATTTAAAAATAGATTTGTAACTCACACGCCGTTCTGACGTCACAATGGCTATCTCCGTGACTCAGTTTTTCAGCGTATTCTAGTGATTTTGTTTCTTCTCGAAGATTTCTTCTTGTTTTTATTATTACTAGGGCCCGCTAAAGCCAATAAAGTCAAAGTTTTTTCAGGACCTTGTTACATGATCAAACGTGTACTGACGTTCGTTTCAGGTGTTCAGGAGTCTGTTTTGGTACATTTTATTAGTCAAAATTTTGCATAAAGTCAAAACTTGTCAAAATTCTCTTCATCAAAATTTCCTTACAAAAACGAACAAATTTAGATTTTTTTTATATTTTTTTCAATTTTGAGCTGCTATTAAAATTTTATGCGCAGTTTTATTTGATTTTAAACTTCTCAAATAGTTGCAATGGTAAAAATGCGTGCGGTAATTGAGAAGGAAATAGCACTTATTATGCATGAAATCGGCATTGGTGGTGCATAAACACATAATTGTTAGACAATAAATCTATTCCTATAAAACCTCTGCGCTCTTTACCCGTGTTTTTTTAAGTCGTAGCTTGCAAAGCAAAGAATGCCTAAACAAGCCAAATCTTCTACAGCGAAAGTTAGGCAAATTTGCCAGGAATATGCAGATGAGTTTTCGGCAACTCCTGCCCGCGACTTGCAATGCAACCTTTGCGACGTGTTAGTCAAATGCGACAAAAAGTTTTTGGTGGAAAGCCACCGAAAAAAGTAAGCAACACCAAACAAAATTGGAGACGAAGAGCAAATCCCAAAGTAAGCAAACCTTTTTACAACTCGATCAAGTAAACTTCAAGGAACAGGTTGTCTCTTCATTCTTAGCTGCAGATATCCCACTTCATAAACTGAACCATCTTTCTTTAAAGTCTCTGTTGCTACAATGGAAAAGTATTGTCTTCGGAGACTGCAGCCCGGGCATGTGTTGCTAAATTAGCATCTCAAAAAGAAAAACAAATTCAAGAATTACTTCGTGACAAAAAGGTTTTTAATTATGGATGAAGCAGAGATTGCTAAACAAAAGTATATTAGTGTGCTTGTGGGCAGCTTAGATGCCCTAAATCAGACATTCCTCGTTGATTGCCATCCACTTGACAGCGGTAGCAATGTTAAATAGCAGTATTATTCTGCACACTGTGGATGACATATTGCCGCAACTCGAAATAAAACGCGAGAATTTTTCATTGTTCTTGACTGATGCTGCTCGGTACATGTCTTTGGCTGGAAAGACATTAGAGGAATTATACCCTTCTTTAATGCATGTCACCTGCGTTGCGCACTTACTACATAACTGCGCTATGCGTGTGCGTGCTCATTTTAAAAAATATTGATGAAATAATAGCAACGATCAAGGCAGCAACAATCAAAAACAAAGATCGCAAGAAAGATTTTCATGATGCTTATCTGCCATCTCCTCCTGACCCTGTAATTACAAGATGGCAACTTGGCTTAGAGCTGTCTTATATTACAGTGAGAATCTTCCAGCTGTTCGTACCATTGTCAGCAATTGGACAAGTGCAGGCCTCTTAGTCAGCAGAGCAAAAGACGCTATCAATGTGGAAGATTTGGTGCCGGACTTGGTTAAAATAAATCAATACCGGACTCTAGCAGCCAGCGTAGAGTTCTTAGAAGGAAGTGCTTGCACGATAACCGAAGCATACGGACTGCTGAAGAATATGCAATTCGATGATGATCCGTGCGCAATTAAAAATTACATTAAAAAACGACTATCCAACTCTGATTTAGAAACAATAATAAGCTGTACCAACTTGACAATTGACTCAACAAACTACGCACTATTGTAAAAAGCCCAGCCAACCTCTGCTGCTGTTGAGAGGTCGTTTTCTATACTCAGTAAATTACTGAGAAAAGACAGAAATTTTGATGTTAAGAACGTAAAAAAGTATATGATGCTGTATTACAATAAAAAGTCTGGTAATTATACTGTTTGGCTTTCGTTAAAAACATCATAGACAGACACTGTTAATGTACAGTAGAGTTGCGATAACAACGCATTTTTTTGTATTACACACTAATTGATACCGGTACACACAAAGGCTCGTTAATCTAGGTTAGGGGTGGGCAAACTACGGCCCGCGAGATCATTTTATGCGGCCCGCCGGCACTTGCAGAAACTTTTTGACACTGTTTGGATCCACATATATTTGCGAACAAGCATTTTCTTCTTTAAAGATGAACAAGTCGAAGAACAGGTCTTTGCTGACAGACACCAACTTGCATGATATTATGAGGATATCTACCAACAAACTTGCCCCCAGTTTCAAGGAGATGTGAAAAACTGTCAACAGTTGCACAAGTCTCATTAACTTTTATGATTGGCATATTTTTATAACGTTTAACTGCTACTGTAGAATTTTATAAAAATAGTATATGTTTCAGTTCTAACTATAACTGTATAAATAGCCTTAAACGTACCCGAGTGTGAAATAAAAAAACTGTGTTTAATATGAATATGTGTTTATTTACAAAAAGAGTAAACTTTCCTACCTTGTAATGAGAGTGTGCGGCCCTCGGCTGCAACATTTTTTCCAAATGTGGCCCGCCGTACGAAAAGTTTGCCCACTCCCTAATCTAGGTTTTGACGTCATGCGTCGTTGTTGCATTAGCTTCAAGACTGAGTGATTGAGAAAATGTTTAAAGTAGGCTACCTTCTTCTTTAAAAACTTATGTAAATTGCAGATTATAAAACATTTTTAATCAAAAAAGTGCAACAAGATTTAAACAATAGGCGAAAGCGGTTAGGTCAAATAAAGTCGAAATTTTGCTAAAATAAAGTCAAAAATATATTTTTTAGGTAAAAAAATGGCCCTAGTGATAAAACATTTGGTTTTCTATTCGCTGCACCTCATACTAAAGCACTGCCAAGTAGAGCAAGCTCATAAACGGTCAACAGCCTATTAAAACCATAAATAAATATGAGATCTCAGACAATCTTCGGGCCTTTCAGTCCAGAAACGATCTATTTATTGGTCTGAAAATCTAAAATTAGTTCCTAACTAACATTTGGAGGGCCTAGTAGGCTACGAGTATTTCAGGGGAGATACTTTTCTGGAGTTCGAGAATAATGTTACTAAATGTCTAGTGGTGAATCAATATATGAAATTTACTGAACACTAAATTTTCGCTAGGTGCATTTTATAATTCCTTTTCCTCGCAAGCTTTAGGCATTATTCCAGAAAGCAACTTCCAATATTCTGAGCAAGGACCAATCATCACGTCTATTCATATAGAACTTGAGTTAAAGACTTCACGTCGGCTACTTATATTTTTTTTAGTCGTTTATCTATTGGGTAAGTTGTTGAAAAAGGGTCTGCTATTAACAAACAGTAATAAAGTCAGCTTAGACATTTATTGCCATAAGAAAAATTAATTTCTCTAACGCATCCTCAGTTTCTGCAAAAAATAATAAAAATCGCACAAAAAATGTTAAATATTTTCAAACGAACTAATGGTAAACCAGAGAAAAAGTTTTACTAAGATAATAAAATCTTCAAAACTTAACAAGAAACAAAAATATTTATCTGCACCGGGTCTACAATAATAATAGACAGCTATCAAAACTACAGGCCATAAAAGTAGCTCCGACTCCTTTCAAAATACATTCAAACTAATATGATAGGTTAAGTTATATAGAAATAGATGTGAGATCAAAAGAGACGTCTAATTAATAAATAAACAAAGGGCAGTATATCATAATAATGAGTGAAGGGTCATAACCTATAGAAGCAGTGACGTAAGTGACAGATAACACACTGAGATGGGGGAGGAAATAACACTAAACAGTATTTCAAAAACAAAAAAATAGTTACAAAGTCACTTAATTGCGGGCAAGAGCATTTTATTTATATTAATAGTGGCATTTAACTTGTCTAGCTATTAACATAAATAAATGCATATTAAATGCCACTATTAATATAAATAAAATGCTCTTGCCCGCAATTAAGTGACTTTGTAACTATTTTTTTTGTTTTTGAAATACTGTTTTAGTGTTATTTCCTCCCCCATCTCAGTGTGTTATCTGTCACTTACGTCACTGCTTCTATAGGTTATGACCCTTCACTCATTATTATGATATACTGCCCTTTGTTTATTTATTAATTAGACGTCTCTTTTGATCTCACATCTATTTCTATATAACTTAACCTATCATATTAGTTTGAATGTATTTTGAAAGGAGTCGGAGCTACTTTTATGGCCTGTAGTTTTGATAGCTGTCTATTATTATTGTAGACCCGGTGCAGATAAATATTTTTGTTTCTTGTTAAGTTTTGAAGATTTTATTATCTTAGTAAAACTTTTTCTCTGGTTTACTATTAGTTCGTTTGAAAATATTTAACATTTTTTGTGCGATTTTTATTATTTTTTTGCAGAAACTGAGGATGCGTTAGAGAAATTAATTTTTCTTATGGCAAATAAATGTCTAAGCTGACTTTATTACTGTTTGTTAATAGCAGACCCTTTTTCAACATTTACTGATACGGAGTCAAGTCGTTTGGGTTGACTATCCTGCTAGGGTTTGATTACTCTTTTTCAATTTTAATTGTTATTGTCTATTGGATAAGCGATTAAGGACCAAGCAGATGTCACAAAAACTGCCACTTATTATTGCGTTTGATGGGTGCAATCTACCTGCTGGCTGAGGCATCGTAAGTTGCTTTCCGTGTCTGGTTACTCTACCCCAGCTAACTAAATTATGACTCTGTGAGATTTTGCGACTCTTTGAGTGGCCACTTCAAAAAGATTTTAAACTTCTGGCATGCATGGTCGCCAACCTTGTTGGGATCTTGTTTTCGAAATTGTATTAATTCACGTTGTCGCTCTTTTCTCGATTTTCACCGAATTGTTCACAATAACCAGAAATAAATTTTGCAGAAATTCAATTTTACGAAAATTTAATGTTTTGTCTCGAAATAGATTGATGACTTGCATTTCAATCGATTTTTTCCCAACTTCAGAGTATACGATCTTTTTTCGGAAAACATTGCACAGGGTGTCCGAGAAGCCACCGTATCCCTCGAATATGTAAAAAAACAATCATAAATTAGCATATAAATGAAATTTAATGACATCAATAGCACGAGCATTAAACATCAAGAATACCAGTGTGTTTACTGTTATTTTCAAAACACAATCGAATGCGCCTCCAAGTTCTATCAGACATTCGTTTGAGTAATTTTGATGTGATGGTTGTAAACGCATTCTCCACAGCTCTGCGAAGGTTGTCATTGCCGTAATAACGGCGAGCAGACACTTGATCTTTGATGATTCCCCACAATGCATTATCCGAGGTAGTAAGGTCAGGACTACCAGGCGGCCACGCCAAAGGCGCTGGTGAAGAACAACTACAGCCGATCCAACGACCTGGAAAATGTTTGTTCAAAATGTTGCGTTCACATAAAGCAAAGTGAGCAGGAGCGCCAACTTGCTGAAACCACATGTCATCCAACAAGCCTCTGTCTCTTAGTTAGAGTATGAGGTAGTCTTCCAACATTTCACAATAAGTCTTGGCATTAACAGGTACTTCGTAAAAATAAGGACCGATCAAAGTAGTTGATGTCACACCTGCCCACGTCATAACGTGTCGCGGATGATGCTCCATTGTCAAAGAAAAGTTTGGATTCTCCTTTGCCCACATCACATTTTGGTTACGAGAGCTTCGACAGATGGCACATTTATCACTCTCGAGTGGGTTTCGTCGTTATGATGCATGCCAACAATGCTCGGCATGCATCATATCTTTGTTTAAAATCGATGTGTAAAATTTCATTCGTGAATCTTGCTCGACACGGCTTGAGAAGCAGATCTCTCCTCATGTGGTCATGCAGAGTTGATCTCGGAACTCCCAACTCCGCTGCTCGTTTCCTGATTGACTTCTGTGGGGAACGATCAACAGAAGAAGCTGCCTCTGCACAAGTTTCATCACGAGATACTCTTCGTCCACTCCTCGGTCGATCCAAAACTAATCCCAGTTCAAATGCTCGCTTCTCCCAATCCAACAAAGTCGCTTTGTGTGGTGCAGCCTTTTGAAAACTTTCTGTAAACATATCCATAATTTCAGACCTTATTTGTCCTGTGTAGGGTCTTTCATGCACCCAAACACTAGCATCCGATCTTTCTTCAATGGAATACACACTTGTTATCAGTCATATTAAACGGCGAAACTAACTTAATTATTGAAATTGCTCTATTAGATAAACTTCTTCAAGGAGGTACGCGAACACCTGGTAGAATGTAGATTTAAAGTGCCTTCTTTCGGCCACTTTATTTGGCAAACGGCTTAATTTGTTGCAAGAAATTTAGTTGTGGGTCACGGTCCTTTTCGCCCCCCCCCCCCCCCCCCCAGACATGCTCCTTGTTGTCCATTATAATACGACTCTGCAGGAATTCTTTAGAGCGTTTTCTTTCCCCAACTAACCCTCTTTGGAAATCACCTACAAAAACAGTTTTTACAAACTCTCAACCAAAGTCAAAGCGAGATACAATCACCATAGCTGCCACGTTATTCTGAATAAGCGCTTTTATTAAATTGCAAAAGCTGCAGCAATCTTAAAGGTTTAAAAGCTCCCCTAAATAGTTCTTATATCCGGCTTACATTCCGTAATCCCTAATGTTTTGCTGTGTTTTCTTTTTCCTGTACTGAATTGTTGCCAGTTATTTACTGCGCATTGGTTTGGTAGTGTAAAACTGAACTGGAGCTAAGATCAATACCTTTGATCAATTTACTGTTAGCTGCAGAAACAGCTACCTCGCAGGCTTACTGCAAAGTGCTTTTCCCAAGGACATAACAACGCAGTGAAGCTTGAACGCAGAACCATTTGATCTTTCCAAATCTTTAAAAAAATCACTTTTTAGGCGATCAACAGCTCACAAACGGTGATCAAGGTTATAATGATAACTAGATGCAACGAAAGTTTATTCGCACCCTGTTGCTACTGTGAATTTCAGCAATACTTAAGTGTCGCAACTAAATCAAGCTTACTACGATGGGCGTTCAGACAGTGATGCAACCAGGTTTGTTTTTTGAAGATTTAGTTTCAAAGGTACACAAACTATTGGTCAAAAGAAAGTATAACATGAGCACTTCAGAGCTACTTTTAAATGTAATTTCCTGCATTCCAAACTGCCTTTTCCTACTTTTTAACAAGTGCACATATTCCCTCATTGTAAAATCCTACAGACTGCATTTTCAACGAAGACCAGTTTCTTCCTGCCCACCATTGATTCGCTTGACCCACCTCATGTCACTGTGCTGTAGTCTACCGCATCATCACCACACAATTGCTTTAGACTTCTACTTATGTTTAGAGCTGTTACTCTCTCCGACAGTAGAAATTCAACGACAACTCTTTGCTTTTACTGAGATTGCTTTGGGGCAATCATGCCCGTTTCGCCTTCTAACAAAGACCCGGAGGGATTGCTTAAACTTTGAATCGCCGGTTGCAGCAAATCAAACTTTACTTTTTAAAAAACGTAGATAAATCTTAGTTATCAAATCTATAATCTGTCAAAGAATCAGATGCTCGTTAAATGAATGCCGCAAGAAATTAAATCAGTTGCATTATTTTCTGAACGCCCCTCGCAGAATCAACTCTACTAAACAAAGGTCTGCCTCGCTGGATCAAGTCATTACACTATGGTTGAAATGCAGACGCGATTAAAGATGTTGTGTGCCGTACATAACACAATAAACCACGATGCTATTACAAATGTATTTTGACATTGACATCGTATAGGTGTGACTGAATAAAATTGATTTTAAATTGATAGGTACATCACAGAGATGAATTAGACGCACAAAAATAAAAGTGCAGTTGCAAATCGTGGAAGATTTTTAAGAATTGTCTACTCAGAAATAAGGCGTACAAATATAATTTGTAAAGCTTGCGTTGAATATAGACAGCAGAGAATGGATATAATTCAGGCAGGCCTTCGCAAAGAATGTGAAAGTGTTCAATATTTTAAACAAAGGGGACTTCAGTGCGAATAAAATCTAATATATTGAAGATCTATCTACGGCACATAATTTCACTTTCTACCATGGCGTCGCTGTTATTCATCAGGTCTTTGAAGCCAGTCTACAATACTCCACTAAAGCAATAGCAGAGCCGTTACTACTTGGGATCCAGTGTTGATTAACCACGTTTTACGCCACGCCTAGCTTAGGCAGAATTTGCCAGTGTAGACAGACCTTAACTATCCGACACAAAATGGCCCACCAAGAAGAAAAAAGTACTAACACAAACACTGCATCAACCTTCATTTCACGAAAACATTTACGAAGTCCAATTAGTCACCTCACAAGCTCTATACCACATATAGCAAGGCGTTCTTGCAAGTGACAATACGATTAACGACGTCTCAATGCGGTGTTCAGCAAAATCGCTTATTCATCGAAATTGGAATGGTTGGCACAAAGTCCTTTTCTGTTCAAGACAAAGGCTGATTAACACGCTTGTCACCGTTTCCATTTCCACTCTATGCTAGCGTACACTGGAGCATGTTAGCGTAAGCTGGAGTGTACAAGAGTACGCTGAAGCATGCTAACGTATGCTCAAGTATGCACGCGCACGCTGAGAATACTAGCATACACCAAGGTATACGAGCGTACGCTAGAGTATTTTATTGAAAACTCGCTCGTTGCACCTTAGGTTTTGGCAAAAAAAGCGAAATCCATTCAGTGTACGCAAAAGCTAGTGAATACCGGTTTTAGTATTGTAGAAATCTTGTGACAAATTCATAAATTATGCAATACGCGACGTCACTTCGAAAAAAATTAGAAATATATGATGTCATAAGGAAGTAGTTCGATTTTCAGTGAGAAACATATTCCTACCCGTTCTGCTGATGTTCCAGATTTTTTGCAGAGGGTATAACGTTCATTTGACCACAAACACTAGCAGAAAAAACCCACTGAAGTCACTTATATGAAAGATATTTTTGTTCTAACAATAACGCTTTGCCACATCTTTGCCAACCAGCAGTTTTTGCAAGAACATCTTTTGCCCTCAGTCTAAATCCGTGGTTAGCAGAGCAAAACACTCGAAAATTTGGTCCGGGAAACACAAATTGACGCTACAAACATGCATTGATTACCACTGACAGTAAACTTGTAATTATAAACCGTACTGCATTCTGGTTATATCAACAAAACTTAAAACGCTCGTACAGTAGCTGGACACCAAAAAAAAGAAACAACGCGAAAAAGGAATCTACGGACACTATATCAAAATATACATGGTTTGAATAATTGAATAACCAAGCCTAGATATACTGCTTTAAAGATGTTTTATCAATACATGCGAGAAACCTTCACTCTGTAGTACGAGATTCACGTATAGAGTATTGGTAATTCTCTAAATTACTCATCTTATTTTCCAGAACCCGTACGTATGCTTTAAACCGGCCACGTTTGCGAGTCGAGTAATGGATTTCACCACCCACTGTTTATAGATAAAGCTTTTGTCGGTTACCAAAGCGTTTGAATAGGCCTGCATTCATTACAGGAAATCGACAGCTCAGATTCGCAGATTAATGGCCAGGTTTGTGCCGCGGCATTTCAGCACAGCGTCGTTAGCCGCATTGTTTCTTCATATTTCAAAATAAAAATAACTCGGGAAAGCACACGGAAGGGCGTAAACGCAAAAACGTCACATTTGCAGGCCATTTGCAAATGGCTTTTCAAACTCTGACGCACTCTGACGTCAGCTTAAAAAAATGACGTAATCCCGCTATTTCCTCTGCACAATAAGCAGAGGTTGAACAGAGTTGCGTCTCACGGTGCGTGTTGCAACGTTGTGAATCACCTGGTGGGCAGGAAGTCGCCATATACAGTGAGTTATAATCTTATTGCTTGCAAACTGATGTTGAAATATGTCGATTCTACTTTAGTCCGGCGCAATGCGTTACACACATTGAATAGTGAGAACATGCAGGCAGGAAACGTGGAGCGACGTCTCCATCACATTCCTTTCAACAAGCAATTCTACCATGAAAAAAGCGCTGTGCAACTGCATGGCAGCGTGAAATAGCTATTTCCATATGGCTGGATTGCTTAACGGCACCTCATGAAGTTCAGTAAAACCCTTCCGAAAGCCAAAAGTTTTTTTTTGCTAAAATGCAAAAGTTAATGCAACGTGAAGAACAATCGCAACACATTTCCTTCCTTAAAACCTATGATCCAGGGATTTAACAACAACAAAAAAAGTTTAACAACAGATAATGATTAAAGTGAAATTTCAATAAGCCAACAGACGCAATCTTACAAACATGTTAGCGGAAGGTGATACTCTAAAATGGTGGGGCCAATCTTGCCATTTAGGCTCCAGACAGCACATTCACAACTTGGTAGCTACAGGCAAGCAACCGTATGACTGCAGTTCGAAACTGGCCCGCAGCAACTTCAAATACGCCATGCTCGCATGCAGTGGCTAGACGTAACCACCAGTAAGAGTTAAGTTAGTACTTGAGTCGTCCTATTGCTGTGCGGTTCAAGTACGATTCGAGAAACAATTGTGTCCAGGCGTTGTTGAATTGAAAAAAAATGAAAACTGCACTTCAACGTAACGGTTCCGAAAATATTGTGCTTTCGCGTGGACCAAGTTGTGAGGCGTCATGGCGTGTCGAAGAAATTTTTTACAACGCTCTACCTTTGCTTGCACCATGTGATAAAAAAATATGATAATCACAACAAGAAAAGTATGTAGTAATGAGGGAAAACGGAACATTTTTTCAACTATTCTGCCTCTCAGAGCAGTTTAGGAGAGCCATTGATGTGATCGTTGATGAAATAACGTAGTGCAATTACATGTCACAAATGTATAATAAAGCACACTTTGAAAAAGGAAAATACGGCTAAAGAAACGGGCTAAATAAAGGGTAAAATTTGCTGAAACTGACTTGGACAAGTCAATAGATAAAATAAAAAATGTCATTTTCGGTCGCATAGGCACCTTTGTATAGCAAGATCGTATATGCTTAACGTTCTATGGTAGGCCTACATAAAGGCCGTAAGCCTGTATTGCAAAATAAGCCTTGCTTTAATCAGAGCAGCACGCAAGGGCATTTCGAAGGTTGGCTAATTTCTTCGTTTGGTGGCGATGGATCCGCAAAATTTTGATAATGCCTGCCAAAAAAAAAGAACTTAAAGTTATTACAATTCTGTTCACGATTTTCATTTCTCTGAACTGGAGGCACCATGAGAAATAGTACAGCTCACATTGCGCATCTTCATTAAGTAGCATATGCACCAGACCTTGTATTTGCCTGCACTAAGCTTTCATTCTCCCAATGGTTGCGGCGTCCGCCTTGCAGTCGGTAGACTTGCGTTCGATTCCCCGTTTGACTTTAAAAACGGTTTTCGAAGATCCCCTGCTTGGCGCTCAGAAATAGGGGCAATTTTGAGGGTGAGAAATGAACCGCGCGAAGATAAATCAGTAGTATCTCCTAGCGCTAAACAGCTGTTGCCGTTGAAAAACATCAAAAGCAACGCAATATTTCATTTTCCTTCTTGCTATTTCCGCTGTGGAAAGCAGTAAAACTAACTTCGGAAAGCTAGAATCTGCTTTGTCTACAGCAAAAGCAAGTTATTTTTGTATAGTCCACACAGGAAACAAATTGCTTTACATAAAGTATTGATCGTTTTCTTTCGTAAAATGCAATTTCCGAGACTCAGAGACTAGTTTGACAGAACGATTTTTATGATTTCGATTCACCTCCTTTTATACAAAACCATAAGAGCCACATTTAAGTCCAACGCTACAAACTTACGTTCTATTCTACACCACGGTTAAGCCCGGCGAGCCAGCTACCTCAATTTGACGAAATAAAGTCCAGGTTCAAAATCAATCCGGTTGCTCGTATTATGTAGCAACATTTAAAGTTTGTTTAATGATGATTAGCTTTGATGAGTAAATGACATAATTGATAGCGACTCGAAGACTGTAGTTGTACAAGGTAATTAGAACGTCATAACGTAAGACCTAATTATCTTGCAGGGTGGGGTTCTGTTACCAATTTTGCTGCCAATACCATTATTACATCACAGCAGAGACTAAAACAACAACCAGGTATTCGGTGAGCAGGCATAGGCATAGCATGCTAGTATAGTTAGCTTCTTGGTCTGCATCGGAAACGGTTTCAACAATTCTAAAATAACTTGTAAAGCGCTATCCCATTAAGTGCCCGCCCCAAACCCCCGGTTCTTAGCCAGGGAGAACAAGATGTTGAGTCGCAAAAGGAGACTTTTGGGCACCGATCAACGGCATCAACCAGTAGGTGATGAGGATACCAGTATGAATTTTGTATTTATGTCTGGTGCAAGTTGAACTGACGCTTTACCCTAAGCGGATTTTCAGTTTGGTTAGCAGAGTGAATCCGGATAGCCGTTTCATGCCGTGCCTTCATTCCTAGAAAGAGTAGAGGTAGGCACGTTACCACCGAGCATGACGTCAAATTCAATGCGGCTTAACGAAGTTTTTGACACGGGTGTGCGCAAATGTTAGGAAAGCCTAAAAAATGTTCACATAAGCAGGCCACAACCGCATTTACTGGGGAAATAAAAAGTTGAACAGTTTTATATAGAACTGCCGTTAACACGCATTGCTTATATGCCAGTGAAACAGTTTCCAAATATACAGGGTCGTGCAAAGTAAAAATATCAAACTTGTTGAAACACTCTGTGATATACGATACATTCACTTGCAACAGGTAACGTTTTCTTTCTGTCTCGTAGCATCAAAACACAAACTGCAGAAAATAACTTTTATGACCAGATAGACATCACAACAATGTACGATCAAACAATCGTAAGGCCAGTTGTTTACAACAACCGCGGGAAGACGGAAATAATATTCAGTTAAAAGAATGACACGCAAAACTAACCTGATGCTTCGGACCAAGTCATAGAACGCCTGTTCTACGTTGATCTTTAATTTGGCGCTCGTTTCAATGTAAGGAATCTGAAATTCAGTGGCCATCGCCTTCGCCTCGCTTTCATTAACCTGAATACATCGAACTTTGGTGTCGGAGCATACTAGCGATTACGCGTGTTACTTGCGCTACATTTTGCCGTTATAGAGTCGTATTTAAAAAGTGAATAAATCTTTCTTCAGAAAATTGGCGGCCCAATAAGACACTAGGGACACTTTCAAAGCCTTCATAAAAAGGTTTGCCTTTTTCATCGTGACTTGAGCCAGTCCAATCTTGGCATCCACGACTCCACCAAACGAGCTCAGAGAAGTCAGTCCTGCATAATAACTAGCTTGCAAACAAAGAAAGCTTGCGATCAGGATTTCGCAAATCCGGTGTGGTCTAAAGGGTGTCGCCAAAAAGATTTACTTTCATTTTCGAAGGATTTTAAATCACGAGAGGTATACATTCTCTGCTAACCGAATCGCAGGCGATACTCCCAAACATGAACACAGGGACAATAGGCTTAAGGCGACTTCTCTATGCAGCCATGAAGAAGTCGTTTTTCCGAAAATTTATTATGACTTGCAAGTCGGTGTTATTACTGATGAAATGCGTTCACAAAAGCTTTTTGCAATACAGCCTCTGTAAAGCTGTTTTCAAGTATGATATCAGCAACAAACAATCTTACTTCGAAGAAACTCTGCTAACAAGATAGGTATGTGTACAATTGGCTTATCCGAAAAAGGGTGGATAAATGTTGGTTTTTCAAAAAAGGGACTGTTTTTGAACGTGACAATGCTGCCTGTTCATTAATAATTGATTTTACAGCACATGTTGAATTTACAATCACTGTATTATGCGATGACATTATGTTTACCTTCTTACATAAACGCTTTCCAAACCAAGAATAAGTAAACGCAGGTAAATCCTAGGTTATAAGTGCACGACACTGTGGAAAAAGAAGTCCAATCTCGCCTCGCTATTAAACCTTTTTCGAACTAAAATGCTACACAAGGCTTTCAGCTTCACCACTGAATAATGCCAACTTCACTGCTGTAATAGTTGGAGCTCAGTCAAACACTGCACGTATGCTACAGCCTAGTATAGTTTTCGCAAAGCTCATAGGTCCAGGTTAAAAATAAGGCCGTAAAATCCACCACCCAAGGTCCTTAGAACAAGCAACGTTCATGACGTCAGTGAAGCAATAAAAGCATTCACTTACCACACGCTGAGGTGGTTCTAAATCGCATTTATTTCCGACTAATATCATTGGAATCTCATCCCGATCTTTGACTCGTAATATTTGTCGATGGAAATTGTGAATTTCATTGAAACTAAAATAACCGTTAAAAGTATAAATTGCACGCGTTTCTGCCGTCACTCTTGACTCAACAATGCAATAAGTTATTCTTAATTTGTCGAACAGTGACTATTTGTTGCAAGGCACAGGTCAAAATCGCTTTATCTTGTCGTTTTAGTGACCTAGCCGGTCAAGGGCAGATTTAGTCATTTCCTTTAAGTCGAGGCTGGAGTAGTATGGTCCCAATGGACAAGCAGTAACGAAACCTTAATTGTTTGTGCTTCAGTACAATCACAGCTCGGATCTTCTGAACGACCCAATGGTTCTGCTGCAATCTGGGTATGTTTCACCAAAGGCATAGCTTACAGCAGGCTTTGACAACGCAAAATAGCTATCACAGTGCAGTTACACTGCAACAACAAACTTAAAGTGACAGTATATTGCCAATCTTCATTGCGAACATGAAAAGATGTTCTAGCTAAAAAAACAACTGTTTGGAATTTGGTTGAGTATTTTTCAAGATGGTTACTTTCGAATTTCTACAGATTTTATTTGCTAATTCAAATCAGCGAGCCAAACTTTGAGACTGACGTCATAAGTACTAAATTAGTACTTTCTGACCAAATGTGTTCTTACTTCGGTTGGTTTTACGCTAGCCGATGGAAATTAAAACAAAATCAACTTTGGCAATACTAAGCAAAGTTGTATTGCTTCAGTAAAAACACATTTTGTTATCAGTACGTCGTTTTTGAATGCTTTCACATGGGCCGAAGTTGAATTCTTGGTTTTTAGGCGTCATTCTATTGTAATTGATTTCATGATTACGTAATTTTATCGATTCCACTATTGCATAGCCACCAAGAAACAACAGCCCTAATGAGCAATACACCGTCAGTTTGTTGTGGTAAACTTAAATAGTTATCAAAAAAGCAACAAAATAACATCACTTACAATATGCGTACACGGCAACCAAGATGACAAAAAAAGCAATAACACAAATTTTGACCTTGCTGCTCTCACAACTACTCATAAATTTCTCGCTTAATGTTCTAATCGCAGAGGAACTAAAATTGAAAACGAAAGTAAAAGTAAAAATAGACTGCAAAAACACCTAAGAGGCACTGCAAAACAGGATTCGCTGACAAACATGCAATTACAACCCTACTTTAACAAAAAAGCTAACTCTTGCACTCCCGCAAGTTATGTCACCCTCTGCAATTGGTAGTGCCAGCACTTTACAGGTAATTTATACACTTGATATTGGCAACAGATGATAGACACAAGCAAAAGAGTAAATAAATAACATACCTTAGTTTATCAGATACAGAAAACACTAATAAAAATCCTTCCCCAGAGCGCATATACTGCTCTCTCATAGCGCTGAATTCTTCTTGCCCAGCAGTGTCCAAAACTAAAAAATAAACTCATTAGTGAGGGCATATTTCCATTATCGTGAAAATTAATAATTAGGCATACCTCTACATCTTACAACACTCAACATGTTGAAAACGATGCTGGGAGTGGGATTCAAACCCGCATCCACATTTACCAGTCCAGAAATTGTTAGTAGGCTATAGATATAGCACGACTAAAATTAATACTAATTTGTGAGTCACCAGACTAATTGCAAAACATGTGGTGCATCACCGGCTTTATGCAAAATGATGATACACATGTATGAGATCAATGTTTGAATACAGAGTGCAATCTGATGCCAGACACTTAAATCGTTATTTGCAGTAAGAACTGTAAATTGCTCCATTCTGCATGAGCCCGTCAGCAAAAAAAAACGTGTTGCGTTAAGGCGTGTACAAAGTTAAATTTAGAAGCGAGCGACGATTGTAAACGCTTGTTACCAATTGTCTTTATTCTCACTTCTCGAAACGAATTACTAATTTTGGACAATTTTGGAAAAATCAACAGATCGGCCCATATGCATTTTGAGCACTTACCGAAGTGAAAGCTGGACAAAGTCGATAAACGAATGCAATTCGCCAAAACATTTTGGATAAACAAAAGCAAAAAATAACGTTTTCTTGGAACTCCTTAGCAAAATGGCTAAATATGGAGCTGCACAATCAACTTACTGTAAATTAAGACATTAACACGCGCAATGCCAAAAAAACAGCATTTGGATGCTCACCAAAGGGTACTTACTGAATAAGAACTATCTTTCGTGAATGTTAACATACAGTACTCGAAATTGATTATTTGCCAAAACGATTTATGCATTTGTACTTTTTTGGCCTCACAACAATGGCTCTGCCTCTTACAGTTTATAGCGCATACAATGCTGTCTACCAGGAAGTATTTTGTCTGTTTAGTTGTTTTTAAGCTCATTTTCAAATTCATAGTTTTCACTTTCTCAGTACTCACCAGTTTTTATACGATTGAAACAACATACTTTGCCATAAGCTTTTCGTGACGCTTTTATCAATGGCAGTATTGCATCAAGTACAACTGATATAAGACCATTACGAAAAGCCTCTGACAAAACAGTTTTTTTAAAGCTATAACACAGTTCTGTATCAACAAGTTTAATGCTCTTTATGCAGTAATAGATCTCTTAATTCCCAGCGCAACAGCCTTATAGGAATAAAAGCCCTGCACCTGCCATTAATGCAGTTTTACATCTTAGCTAAGTACAGATTTGCTCTACCAGAAGGCAAAACAATGAACGCACAAGGGATCTTAACTCTTCTCGCATATAGTCGAGGGAACACTGAGGTTCATACAAAACAGAAATCTATTCAAAGATGATGTTAACCTCGAAAAAAGTATAATCGCAATGCAGTGGAAATCCCGATATGCCGACTGCAGACGGGAACGCGGTCGAATTGCGTAATTCAAACAAAGCACAATGAGTTTTAAAAAATAAAACACACAAAAACGAGTTAAAGCGGTTGCGCTGCAGGGGAGGTAAATTGAAATGCCATTGCACACCGACACTTCATGGTCGCATCGGTGAAACGATTCAATTAGAAATAGTCTACACAATCCATACCGGCCAACAATAGGAAAGAAGATGGGGTTTCGAAAACAAGTAGCTGAGAATACTTCAATGGCTGTTATGTTAATGACAAAAATTATCATTGATCGTGAGAATGAATTTTGGCCGCCACAACCACGGCATAGTTGCTACAGTTTCAGACTTTACAGTACAACATCTAAGAGGTTTTAGTGATTCTATTTGAAAAAGAAACTAAGGACAGCTTATTTGAGAAATCCGAAAAATATTTATCGTAACAAAATTTAAAGCCGAATGATTACCTGCATTTATTTATGTAAAGGGGTTCAGGATTTTCAAACGAAAGTTTAAACTTGAAATTCTATTTTTAGCGCATTGGTATTTTCAGGAAATGTATCAAAAATTTAAAGTGCTGCGCTGTCACAAAAAAAGGCTTGCTTTGACAGCAAATGAGTAATGGCACTCGCACATTGAACCAGCGCGTCTACGCCCTGCAAAACGGAGGAAAAATGAGGTCGAATAGAGTGTTTTACCAGGATAAACTTGAGCGCCTTTGCACCATTTCTACTCTTTCCTGCCCACTCATCATTTACTCTAAACCTCTGCAGCAACAAAAAAAATTTTTGCAGGTAATATACAAATCAGCAATAAAGGTTTAAAACCACTTTGAACATGAATGCATACAGAAAGTAAGCATTTCTCGAGTCAAGTGCATTGTCTGAACAAGTGAGTGATAATTTATGCCTATTTTCAAAAAAAGGTTTTAACAAATAACCACAGAATCAAATTGCATAAAGAGTTTTCGATGTCTAACTGCATAATAAAAACAATAAAGCAGCAGCAAAATAGCTGACAGAACGAAATCATCAAGTGGCTTTGCCAACGCCCAGGTTCACTGTTCATTGTGTACTCAATGAGTTGTACAACCCGGTGCTGTGGTGTGGTGGTTCGAGCATCTGTTTTGCAGTCACTGAACCTAAGTTCAATTCTTTTATCCAGTCATACCAAAAACTTTGTAAATTCTCACAGCTTCGTTGCTTGGCACTCAGCATGAAGGGGATAGTGCTCGAAAAAAGCAAGCACGTTTCCTCGTTGTCTCCTAAGACACTAAATGGGATCCCCCGCCTTTATGTGGACACGTGGCAAGGCTATGCAGTCTATCCATCGTGGTGGCGCAGTATGACCAAAGACTACAAACAGAGCATAAGGTCATGCGCAAATGAGTTTCAATAATAAGTTTCGATTTTTTATACTGTAACTACCAAGAAGCAGCAAACTTACTGTCAAGTTTGCCGACCTTTCCATCTATAACACATTGCTTTCTATAAGAGTCTTCAATTGTAGGATCATAATCACTCACAAAGTAAGACTGAAAAGACAGTTTAATTAGCAACAAACAATATTGTGAAAACGTAATACGTGATGAGCGTTGTACCAAAAATAATGGTGAGGAAAATTTTTACACCATGTGACTTTACTCGTCTATCTTACACAACTATAAACAAACGTTTCCTCCACGTTTTTGTCAAGTGGCGCATGTCCAAATTTTTTGGCGAACACTGGAGATTAAGAATACACAACTTCATCTAGCTGCCTTTGCCTGCAAATCATCAACGCCTATTGGCCAATTAGCACGTTTTAACAGTATTTTATCCCAAATGCGGTCAAAATAGTTCACACAAAGAGCAATTGCATATTTTGTTGGTGTGTGACAAAATAAATCGCCAATAATTTGCCCCCCAAAAGTGGCCAAAACCACTGCAATGTCACCAATCCGCACGACTCATATTCTTAACTATTATATTTACTGCTTAATCACATCACACAGGAAAACTGTTTAAATCATTAGCACTTGGCAAACTAATTATTCTTCAAAACTCACTACCAAAAGAAAACATTGAAAAACCATTATATTTCTTGAGTAGCAAAAAACTGTTTGCACAAAAGCTAAGAGTTACTTTTTAAAATACTATTTTTGGGTTTTACTCGTATCCAGCGTTTATTGTACTTTTTCTCCCTTGTACACATACAACTACTTGCAACATTACCTGAATAAATTGAATTGTTAAAGCACTTTTCCCAACTCCTCCTCCTCCGACTACAACCAGCTTATAAGCACTTTGTTCAGGAGCTGCCATTCTAGAAACACTCAATGAAATTATCTACTAACAGCAGGAATCTCACTTACATGATCAAAGCAAAAACTGCAAAAAAGAGTTGGAGTTGGATGTTTTTACTCTCGACTCGCATAAAATCTTTTTCCAGTAACACACCTAACACTTTGAGCTGAAAAGCAGAGGAAATTGGTGTGAGTCGCCTTTTTCAAGCACAAAAAATTGCAGTATGATGATGACATCATCACATTTGAAAGAAAGCGTCATTCCAATATAGTCTACCATATCCATTTCTTTGTAATAGCGTTGTATCTTTATCCTTCAGATGAAAAAAATAGTGGCAGTGGCAATTAATATAGAATACCTAAACTATACATGTTTTTTCCGCACGTGTGTAACATGTAAGGTAAAAGGTTAAGTTAGGAAGAACATTCAACTGTATCAAACATAGATTTGTTTATGCTTGGAATGGTTAGTAAAATATATAAAACGCCATGGAAATTCCTATCATTAAATATGTGAATGATATGCACAATTACGCTTTTTTAAAGTCAGTTTCACTTTATCATTTAGCCAAAAAAAAGTAAAAAAGATCCATTGTACAGACATGCTCCTGAGACTAAGCTCACATTGTGCGGTACCACAATTCTTGGCTGTGTGTTAAAGACTGAAAAATGACTGGAATGTACAAGCACACACACAGAGACAACAAAGGACAACCTTGAAACATAGGTCGCATGAAGACACTCAAAACCAGACAAGAAATAAATAGGTGAAGACTTGGGTTGAAACAGAACAATTGATAAAAAAAAACATTGCAATAGTATCGGTTGATTTCAATCAGAAAGTATCAATTTCAATTGGATAACTCTATCGATTACTAGATAATTCAAGTGTTTTTGTCCAGCTCATAATGTTTAAGTTAAACGCTGTTGATCAATCTATGCATGAATGTATGTGCATGTACATTTCAGTCACTCCCCAGTTGCCAGTTTGAGTTCATTCAGTTTTTCAAAATCACTTGTTAGGATCAGCAACTTAGGTCCAGAGGAAAGCACTGTAGTGCAATGTAGATGTAATGCATCTTTTCCAAAGTACACCTGCGCAGTCGCTGTAAGGTCTGTTACCATTACGTTACTGACAACTTGGTCAAAACTTTGACTGGCATCGGTAGCACATGGGTATATTCTTCAAAAGCAAAAATCTGTTTATTTTCTTTTGTCATTGATTGGAATATATTTTTGGTCTGAACAACTTGATACCAATCGCCTAAATAAACATAAAAATGCAACTTTATATACACAAAAAAGCAAGTTACATAACACAAAACATTTGCTGTACAACCATAAACAAAAAAAGCAACATTATCTTCCCCCAAAAAAATACTAGGTAAAAATTGCACTCAATAAAGCCAATATATAAGACTGCACAAAAATAAAAAATGAAAATAAAAAGATTTCCATAAGACAATTGGAGTAACTTGGTCGGCATCGCATTCAGTAAATTGTTACACTTGTTGCAGCAGGAACAGTTACTTTTCATGAACAATAACTAATATAGTATCTAATACACATATTTAGTTTTCTTTTCTAAACAGAATATATTACTTTTTGCATTGCTTAAGGAAACAAATTAAAAAAAGGACAAATCCTAATTTAAATCACAGACATTTTTAAGGTAAAAAATCCAGGATTACAACAATAAAATAATATGCAGTATGACATCATTTAACTTAAAGCTAAGTGCAGCAAAATAAACTAATAAATAGCTATTACTAAAACATCCAGCAAATGAAGTAATCCCACAAAGTGCGTGAGCAGTTAGGTGATTTGCCAAAAAAATGCCATAAAGATAACCAGAAGCAGTGTGTTTTTACAGTTTTCGACAAAAATTTTATATATGAGCTGGAAACCAAGCTGGACTAAATTTAAAATTTAGGCTGATTTCTTTCTCATAATGCTCATTGTTTTGCCAAAGAACAAGTTCTAGGGCCTTTAATCTCAACTGCAACAAAAAACACTACAGAAAAGTGCACCTACAGTTGGCAATCATATGCCTTGGTATGAAACTGTGCCCGAATAAATGTAGCTGACTCATCATAGAAATGGCCAAAAGGAAAGTAAGGATTTGAGCAATATGCCTAGACAACTTTACTTTTAGCACTGCATAAGCCAAATAATTAACATGCTCTAGACCAGGGCTTCTCAAACTATGGGTCACGACCCCATTTGGGGTCGCACAGCTTAGTTTTGGAGTGACAAAACAAACTGGCTGTATTTATCAGAATTAAAAGCCTATGTAACACTCACAAGAAAATTAAAAGTAGACCTGGAGTAAAATGATTTAGTGTTGTATTTTTAGGGATAACTCCATCTTTACACTGTCAGTAGTTTACTACAATGTCTGCCGAAGCTTTCAAGTAAAAATAATCAAAAAATTGAAACAAGTTATTCATTGTTATTTCCTGTTTGTCGTAACATACTGACCAATATCAACCTTGTTGACATGGTTTCAACTTGGAAGGAAATTTCCTTATTTGAGAAAATTTGACTCTAAAAGTCACAAAATGAGAAACTAGGCGACAAAGATCAAGATAAAAAAAATCAGGAGGAAATAAAATTTGCAACAACATAACTTTACAAAAAATATAGTGTAAAATAAAATTTCACGATGGAAATTGCAAAAAAAATGCTGCTAAACTTCATTTTTTGTGATCCAAACACAATGAGGAAAAGAAAAATGTTTATGCCTTCTGTAATTTATCGTATTTTTAAAGCCTGACAAGATAGCATTTGACTACAACTAATCTTGGGAAAATTGGTTTGCTTTAGTAGAGCCAAACCAATGTAAAATGTGTAAGCTAAGCAAGTTGCTTACCACACTGGTAGCATATTTTGAGGAAGTGTTAAAGTTCCCTTCCTTTGGCCTTTTCAGGAGAATTTAAAATTAATTATGTTAGCTACATTTGCATCAATTCTTGACTTTTTTCAATATGCATTTAAAGACATTATTTCAAGAGCAAGCAGTTCTGACGTATCAGTTCATTTCTTTTATAAATCATCATCCACAATATCTATCTGGTTAGATGTGCTTGATAGATTTTATAAAATGACGTTTTATTTTGTTAATTTTTTTGTTTGCTTCACTATTTTCATCATGTGTTTTTTTGTTACTGTGTAGTTACCTTCATGGATTCTGCACATTGGCATGATTTTGCCCTAGAAAGAGATAGGGATTTGTGATCAGTGGTGCAACTATGTAGGGAAACATAAGAGGTAGGCCTCAAAGGACATGACAGAAGCAAAAATGTAAAAGAACAGTTTTTTGCCACCAAAATATGCAAAATTCTTGCTTTTGCAAGATTTTCTTCGTTTAATGCTTTGCCTTACGAAAGAAGATAGAGTTCACAAATTTTATACAATTGCTTGATAATAAGACTAAGCTTACTTTATGCTTTGCTCCCTACTCCCTTCTCAAAACAAAGCACACCAGTGCCTGTAACGGGACGTTTATTGCTTAAATATTATTAACGTGTAGGCTACTCATTGAGGGGTGGCATAGAAATTTCTTTTCTAAAATGGGGTCGCAGAGCAAAAAAGTTTCAGAAGCCCTGCTTTAGGCCAACGACTTAACCAAGTCACTTTTTATTGTTTTTGAATATTCTTGTTTACATACAGATAGGAGCAATAACAAATTACGTTTATTTAGTATGCCCATAGCCTAGTTTAAATCAACAAAATAATTGGGTGCTTACTCACTCTGTCACAGTATAAACACACAATAGTCCACGTTTTAATGCAACAGCAGAGACACTATTCTTAGTGGTTTTCTGATACAATTGAGATCAAAAAATAACCACCACTTTGCTATTTAGTAAAATAATGTTGGAAAAAATTAGACGAGCTGATTTTTTTTAATGTAGTACATTTATTTGGTAGCAAACAGTGCTGGTAACCAATATCTACACACAAAAATACAGGTATATTTCAACACAATTAAAAATCAAAACTTTTTGAGCAAATGATAAGTTGTCAGCAATCAATATTGTCATCTACGTTGCTGCCTGCCCACTGCTGTGTCAATTATTGTTAGAGGAAACAAAATTGAAATCTGAAATGGTCTCACACATTTGATTAGCCTACACCTAAACAGAGCCACAAATTACACACAGAAATCACACAAATACATTTACGCATGCCTTGCAAGGTAAAAAATTTAACATTAAAAGTTTGGGTCGCAAATCTTGTAAAACGGATGGTGCAAAACATAACTGTATAGCAGTAGTTATATATAGGCATAGTACAGGCATAGTAGGCATAGTACAGGCATAGTAATGACAACTTGAGCTTTTAATGTGAAATCTCATTGCACAACCTCAATGCTTAAATCTTAACTCATAAAAATTTTTTTTTTTTTGAAAACAAAGAGGTAAGGCTTCTTTGTATTGGTGCAACTGATTTTTGGATGCACACCTCCCCTGCTGTCTTTGTATTGGTACTATGTCTACTATGCCTGTACTATGCCTACTATGCCTGTACTATGTCTACTATGCCTGTACTATGCCTACTATGCCTGTAATATGCCTATTTATAACCACCCACTGTATAGTACTAACAGCAAAATGTTGTTGCAGTGGTTGACAGGTTAAAATGGTCAAGATAACCCATCACTTAGGAATATTTATTTAGTATGTTGGAACCACTTTCTTGGATTTATTTGTTTGACTATCTATCGAATGTTTTGTTTAAATTCATTTATGCATTAATTTTGTAGTTTACCTTTAAGTTGCATAACATCACCTCATTTTAATTTACTTTGCTGATTATTTTTCCTTTTTATCACATTCATAGTTTTTGTGCACCGTTGGCAAATTAGTAGGTGATGTAGTTAAGTTTTGCATTTTTTTAATCAATTTGAGATTATGTCAGTGAGGATGGACATTCAAGTTTTAAGTTCAGTTGATAAAAGAGTTTAAAAAAATAAGTTGTTTTAACCATTTTAGTGATTGTTATCTAAAGCATGGAGTCATAAGAAAGTAAACTGCTACATATATTAAGTGACCCTGACATGATTCCTAATATATGTGGCAGTTTACTTTCTTATGACTACGTGCTTTAGATAACAATCACTAAAGTGGTTAAAACAACTTATTTTTTAAACTCTTTCACCAACTGAACTTAAAACTTGAATGTCCAATTTACACTGACAAAATCTCAAATCGATTAAAAAAATGCAAAACTTAACTACATCACCTACTAATTTGCCAACGGTGCACAAAAACTATGAATGTGATAAAAAGGAAAAATAATCAGCAAAGTAAATTAAAATGAGGTGATGTTATGCAACTTAAAGGTAAACCACAAAATTAACGCATGAATGAATTTAAACAAAACATCTGATAAATAATCTAACAAATAAAACCAAGGAAGTGGTTCCAACAAGTAAAACAACACTTTATTTGAATGGAGCTTGACCTTATGATCTCTTCTTTGCAAGTGATGCATTAATGTGCATGCATGATGTTTGGTGTGTGTTTGCACAGTCAATTTCCTCAAGACAGCAGGATAATTGTATGTGCACAGTCATTTTTAGTAGTTTTCGTTATCAGTCTTTGCTCTCTGCCACCAAGAAGAATGAATTATAACGCCCTACTGCATAAACTAATAGACCACAAAATGAATAGGCCTACCCACAACTACGGCACCAAAACTAGTATAGTTGAAGCACACTTGATTAGAAGGCACTAAGCTGCTAAGTGTATAGACTGATGAACTGAAAGGATCAAAATTGGCAGCTACTGGGTTGTAAAAAATACCCTAAAAAAGATCTACCCAATGCAGGATTTTCTTTTTAAAGCAATAACCTACAATTTATGTGACGGGTACAGTGATACATTCAGCTTTTTATTTTCGAGACAATGTATACCAATAAGTTTTCAACTCAACTTTTGACAACTGAACGGTAGTCCACAAAGAGTATGCACAGAAAAATCACAACGATAGTAGTAAACTAATTCTACTTCACTTCTTGAATTTTACCCAAATTTTTTCGTCTATGATTAGCACACCAACCGCCTACTTCTTGAAACTTCCGACAACTAGGCTGGGCTAAATTTGGACAATTGTAACTTTCCATGAATGTAAGTGAAAGAGGATTCTCCAAAAGCAAAAATCCTATTTTAAAACGATTTCTGCAGAAACAAAAACCACTCTTTCGACGGAAGGCAACTCACTTCGATCAGCGTTGATGCGACAGAATCGGTGATTTCTAATAACCTCGTGCCAAGTTGATATTGCAATAAACATAATGCAACAAACAAAAAGACTCTACATCTAGGGTTACCATATATTGAAAAGCAAAAATCGGGACATGGGATGACGAATTTTCACGAGACGAAATTTATGGCCCCTCCAACGTTTTTTTTGTCAAAAGCGGGACGGTGAGATGCAGTTGCAGGCTTGATTGTCGAGGAAATGGTGCAGATCTGAAACCAAAGACGAAAATTGGGGTGATCTCCAAAAAAAAAAGTCATCGCCTGTTAATTCCGCGATTTGTGTCATTTTTAAGCCGAAAAGTGGAAAAATTTTGCAACCGAACAGGCGTTGACCTTTTTTTTTTTTTTTGGAGATCACCCCAATTTTCGTCTTTGCTTTCAGATCTGCACCATTTCCTCGACAATCAAGCCTGCAACCGCATCTCACCGGCCCGCTTTTCTTGGAGAATTAATTGAAATATCCATAATATTGGTTAAATCCGTTGTGTTTCACCGAAGCAAAAAGCGGGATTTGCGAACAAAAAAGCGGGACAAGCCCTCAAAAAGCGGGACGTATGGTAACCCAATCTATATCTACCTCACCGCGTGCCGTAAGTTGGGTTGAATAGGAACACGGGGGTAAATAAGAACAGATTTTTGAACTGAAGGATTTTGTATATCGACTGATTTCTGTTAATCCATTTTTACAGACTTTCATATTATTTGATTGGGTACTATATAGCGTGTTGAAAAACATAATTGCTGAACGTAATCTTTGACAAACTTTTTCTTCATCAGAGATTGTTTTTTTTTGGGGGGGGGTGAAGTTGTAGCGTGTCGCGCCTCGCACTTCATCGAGCTGCCATGCCAAACATCTTTTTGTCTTTTTTTTACATTTTTTTTATTAGTTTGCTTTCAGTGGCTTGGCACCTTGCTCCCACTGATGTGTGTGATTCTAGTTGTTTAATGTAAGAGCTGTGTTTGCTAATTTGCAACTTCGTGCGTCCCCAGTTTGACGCCCAGCTCGCGCACCTTTGCTGTTTTACTCTATGATTTTGCTGATGAAGCAATGTTAACTGACGAAGTATCTACCGTCAGGTTTGTAGCCGCTCGGCTATCTCCGTTTCAAGTATATCGTGCTCCTATAGTCCGCACGCCTGGCGATGTAACCTCATGCCAGGAATCTAGCCTGCATGGCTTTCCGGCAACCTAGCCGTGATATTGCAACGCGTATTGTTTATTATTATTGTATGCGTCTAAAATCACACACATTTATTTTTCTTTTTTATTAGGGCTAGATTATGTTTATTTTTATCTTCTCTTGGTAGCTCGGTGATCGGCTTGCCTTTCCCGCCATTAGGTTGTTTATCCATTATTTTTTGTTAATGTGACGTGTGCAGTGTCCTGTTTACATAGACGTGTGCAGCGACCCAATTCGTGGTGTCGCGTGCAGATTTTGTTACCGACCATGTGGTCGGAGATATTGTGCTCTCTTTCTTCGTCGATCGCCGTGGCGGACGGACGTGTTCTGGTTGTCTGTCATGTTTTTCGTTCGTTGTTGATCGTCGTGGCAGAAGGACGTGATTTTTGATTATCTGCCACAGTTTGCGCGAATTGATGGAATAAAATATTGCTGTAGTGCTTTCTTCCTTGTGACTGCCATAGTTCCCAGCAATTGGGATTCAGTCAGCACGTTATTGCTCTAAGGAACGTATTTCCTACAAAGTGATGTTTGCAATAGAAAAACTTTGATTGGCAATCAGCATTGAACAGAATTGGAGAACTCAGGTATTGACCGAGACCTCAGCCAAAGTAAGTTGTTTCCGATTTCCATTAACTTCAGATAAAAATCGAAAAGATATTTTGTATTTCAAAAAAATTTTTTAGACAAAAATTTGAAATTTGAAGGTTGAATAGGAAAACCTAAAAAGACCATGCCACGATCATATAAACCAAATCCTCAAGGAAAAGCATACACGAAACATACTCCAAGGCAATCAATCAAGCTCTGGCTGATCACAAACGTGGAGTGTCCTTTTGCTCATGTTATAAGAATGTGGAATTCCGTTCGCAGTCCTTTGCGAAAGAGTTTAAACTCGAAATACGAAGGGAGGTCAAACTACTCTGGATCGTGAGTTGGAGACATATATGACAAGAAGAATAGCTACACGTGCTTCGTGGGGCTTTCCTCTGGACAGTTTGAACATCAGATTTTTGCTAAAAGGATATCTAGATAGACGAGGTGTTTTTATTCGACGATCTAGAGAAAATTTGTCATACAAAGATTGGGTTGATTCGTCTGTGAAAAGAAATCGTGAAATTGTGGCTCATCGAATATGTATGTCAAAACATTAAGCCATCACCAGCAGCAATCTCTCCAGCCGTTATTGAAGCATATTTTTCCAATCTTTAGAAGTCTAGTCAGGCATTCCACCATCCAACATCATGAATTACGATAAGACGAACGAAAACTACGATCCTGGCCAAAAAAAGATTATCACCAAGCGTGGCATGAAACATCAAGAAAAAATCATAGGCCATAGCAAATCCTCCTTTTCAATTATGTATGCTGGCTGTGCTAATGACAATTTGCTACCACCGTACGTTTGCTACAAAGTAACTAATATGTATGAGTCATTGAAAAATGGAGGTCCATTTGATACACGGTACAACGCTCTACTTCAGAATGGTTTGAAAAGCAAACTTTTAAGGACTGGTTTGAGACGGTGGTACTTACGTGTCTAAAAAACCTGAAAGGCAAAAAAATAACGATCGGGGATAATCTAAGTTCGCATTTGTCCGCTGAAGTAATCAAACAGTGCGAAAAAAACTCAATTGCATTTGTCTTTTTACCACCAGGTTCAACAGATATCCTCCAACCTCTAGATATATCTTTTTTTTCGTCCCCTGAAACAATTCTGGAGGCATGGCCGGATTTATCAACAGGCTAGGCAGGCTGAAGCCTAGGGCCTCAACATCCAGGGGCCTCGAAAATCGATTTCGAAGTTTGCAATTCTATTGAAAACTTGACAAGCTTAATCCCTACCTAAAGTGCATGTATATCCCTTTAAGGACCATAAGAATTTAATTCATAAAATTTGAAACAATGCCGCAATTGTTTGGTAACAACGGAAATATAATGGATTTCAAATAATTGGTTATGACGTCATAATGATATAACAATCAACAATCATGGTACATATGTGTACCAAAGGCCCTCAAAGGGATATATATCAAGCTTTCCAGACTAGAAAATTCTATACACAACTGGTTTCAACCACGTTTATAAACAGCCATTGCTTCGTCGTTTGCATCATAATGAAGGCAATTATTATGCGTATTCTGCTGGAAGCTTCTATGTTATATAACTCTAATTAATGCAGATGTATCAAACTCGCGGTCCACGAAGCTTTTCAATGTGGCTCCACGTGATGATTCTTAATGAATTTCGGCAGTACTGCAACGCTAGGTCCGCGAACAAATGTTTGATTTTCCAAATAAAGACGACACGGCATGGAAATATTTGAGAGGTAAAGATCTTTTTTTGGAGACCGACTTCACTTTGGGTAACATTACACAAGTTCTGGAGATCGATACCTGTACAAGTGATGATGGCATGGAAATACTTGGGAGGTGGAAACCTTTTTTCTTGAGATCAACTTCACTTCGGGCTACGTTACACGAATTATGGAGACCGCTGCCCGGAAAAGTGGTGGTTGCCAAATCGGAAATGGCATGCGCTCTCAGCACAATTTCCAACATGCAATGTGGGTGTTCCGCCAATCGCCATGTGGTCTTTTACAGCGATTTGACTTCATACAGCGTAGTCTCTTGAGAACGTGACGCAAAGACTTCATAAGCAATTTTTTACAAAATTGATTGATATTGTGGTAAATTAAGTGACCTCGTGTTGTTTTGTTAGGAGTTTAAGTAAATATAGCTTCAAATTAGACCCCTACAGCGAACCGAACAATTAGCCCCTACTGAGAAGTAGTAGACGTTGTAACCGGGCTTCCTACGGACTACCGGTACTTCTAAAAGCCTTCCTTTGTTGTATTGCCTTTCTTTGGTCTTTGCCCTGAGGTTAAATAAGGCCACATGTTTGACTCATATATAGAACAGGTGCATCTGCTCGTATATGTATAGTGACCACGTGTATTTTTGCTATTCTTGTCGAAACGTCAACGTGGCGAAACGAGTAGTAAATTTTCGTTTCGGCCTGATTACTGATTATGCTTCGGATTTCTGTTTGGACCTGAGTGTTGGTCCCCCTGTTTAATTGTTATCAAGGCTGGGTGGTAGCCTTTATCGCCGTGAATTTTCGTTCTGCGCACGCTGGGAGGAGCTGCGCATATTTGTGAATAAAACAATGCAAGAAAGCTTCAACCGCTTCCTGTTTTTTGTTTGACGAAGCAGAAAGAATCCGTAGAGCTAATATTACTAGTTCTACAAAGCAACTCTACTGGTTCAGTGCTAATCAACGACGGTACGCTTGGCGCGGGAATCAAAGAGTTGAAACCTGGTGCTGCCGCACCAGTGGGCTCCCGGAGACCTGCAAATTTGACACCTCTGAATTAATGGAAATTTACCAGAAAAAAAATCACTATTTTGACTTAAAGTTTACTTCAACGGCTATTTGAGCCGTCAAAAAATATATTAAAGACAACAATGTAACGGCGACAAATTTACAAAGACTGGCAATTTTTAAGAACGGAACACCAGTTTTGCTAAATGTCGTCTACATAGATTATAAATAACCGTAGTCATAAAGGTTTCTAAGTAGTCTACTTAGCAAAAAACAGTAGCGGTAGTGAACATGTTGCTGAAATAACTTATAGACAGTGTGTTGCTTACTGCTAATGTGGTAAATTATACGTTTTATAAATTGAAATTTACTAACGTTAGCGACTTATCTTATTACTAAACGAATTGGTATGGCTAACCCGCGTTTAAATTAAGCAAAAATCTTATTTCTTACTTTTTGGTACCCGAATTTTATTTTGAGTAAAAGATTTGAAAGTGGAACAAGCAAGCGTACGAGAAAGAAAATTGAAAATGATAAGGTAAAGAAGATAAAAGCAATCACTGCTTTCTTGCATCAATCTCTGACCAAAGCAACAGTTGCTGGCGGTGAAGTAGGTGCATTGACGCTAGTACAAGAAAATCAGGGTGATGAAGCTGATCATCCAACTGCTAGCATTCAACCAGAAGAAAGTCTTTTTAAAAAAGCAATGCAGGACGTTGAACAGCAACCTGGAAATGAGGAAGTAGCCATACCCAACGTGAAAATGAAAATGCAAATATACTTCAGAATTCAGTTGCAGCAAAAGGAGGGAAAAACAAACACATGAAAGAAGTGGAGATAGTCAAAATTTTCAGTTCACTCCTGGTGAAGTAAATCAATCCCAAGATAATTCAGATACGTATGCAGATGATGCCGAACATAGATCTACACATACACTGTGTTTAAAGGACGTTGGTTTGTGGAAAGACTTATCAAATGAGGAAATAGCCTACTGGACAGACAGAGGCCCTTCTGAAGTTCAGCAGAGTTGTGGACAATTTTCTAGTTCGAAGCGAGGGTAGAAGAAGCAATACAGGTTTTGCATGAAATCTCTGTTTTTTTTCAATGAAAGTCAACGGTGAAACATATAGCAGAGTGGCTTGTATATTCCCCCGCAAAAGGATGGGTGCATTGCTTTGTTTGTAACTCTTTCCAAACCATGCATCTTCTTCGGCTTTAGCTTGTAATGGTTTTGATGACTGGCCCATCTCCTACCATATCCAAGCTCATGAAAACTCAGAAAAACACAGAAATGCCATGTTGACCTACTTAACAAGGAAGCGAGGATATACGCTTACTTCAAAGCTGGAGGGGCAAATAAAAGCAGAACAGCAGTGTAACAGTAATAATCTTGGAAATAGTTATGCCATTATCCCGTCTCGACGTGGTTTTTTGTTTTGATAATTATTTCCGGTACTTCTCCAATACTAACCCTATTTCATTTATTTTATTCTCGAAGCGATTTTTATTGGTAATTGTTTCCGATACTCCCCCCCCCCCCCCCCCCATAGACAAATCCTTTCTTGTTTATTTTCTAAGCGATTTTATTAGTTGCTTCTTTGGGTAACTGTTTCCGATATTCTCCGGTCTACAAACCTTTTCACTTTAATTTTAGTTTCTAGTAATTTTTATTGGTCAAGCCCTGGAATATTCGGAAATTGTTTCTCTATTAGGTCACGCATGGAACGTTTATATACGGGTGGGTTATTTGAAAAAAAAAAGAAGAAGAAAAGGAAGAAGGGAGGTGAAGAGACAAGCGATAAGAGTGAAGAGTTAGAAGGCAAGGACCAAGGCACTATAAGGGAGGGTGCTGGTATAGTAGTGGTGTCGGTGATTATGTGCGCGCAACAGCTCATGTATTGATAGGGTTGGTATTGTTAAAGAGTGGGCTGGCAATCTAGCTTCTCAAGCGTAAGTCCTTAGGCCGAAGGATAGGGCATAGAAGATAGCCGTAATTTTCAAGTTGCGGAATTGTCATACCGGTCACTGAGGTACAGGGCGAATGAATCACCTTATTCGGCGACAAGAAGTATTGGTGGCATGTAATGAAAAGAAACATCGCTGTAATCTGCATTCTTGCGGAATGAGGATTATCTTTCAGAGGGGACAATAAAAGATTTGGATATTTTTGTTTTGTTTTATTTGCCATATTTATCCTCCATTCACGAGAAAGCGAATTGTATCGCTATGTTTTGGACGGTAAGTCCGCACTCGCTTGGGAGTTGCCTTTTTCGAGGTTTATGGGTCACCTGTCTTCCACATGAAGGTGGGGCGTCCCGTTAAATGCCTTGCCCAAGCACACAACAAGCGAACTTGCCGGCTTGTTCTCCACAACCTCCCCTAAATGCCGAGCGCCAAGCAGGGAAGCTGTGAATACCATTTTTTAAAGTCTTTTGGTATGACTCAACAAGGGGAATGCACCCCAGGTCTACCGACTGCGAAGCGGACGCTCTAACCACTACGCCATCGCGTCGATATCCTGATAACGGCAATTATCTTGGTCTTTTAGAACTAGTAGCAAAATTTGATCTATTTTTACTTGCTCATATCAATCATTACCGAAATTCAGGATCAGGAAATCCCCCTTATTAATTGAAAACTGTTTGCGAAGAGATGATTCAGTTCATGGCCAAAAAAGTTAAGGAATCAATTGTGGCTGACGTGAAAAAAGCGGGATATTTCAGCTTTTCTGTGGATTCTACTCCCGAAATTTCATCTATCAGTTAACTTTGATTATCAGATACTTGTCTCCTGTAAACGGTTTACGAAGTGAGAGATTTGTAACTTTCCTTGAGCTGAAAGACCACTCTGGGGTAGGCATGGCAGATTTAGTGCATAAATATCTCACTACTGGGATTCAGCTTGATTTTTAAAAATGCCGAGGGCAGTCTAATGACAATGCTGCAAACATGGTTGGTAGGTGCAACGATATGCAGCTAAAAATTCTAGAAACAAATAAATTTGTAAAATTTATTCCATCCACTCCTTAAATTTGGTGGACCGCTTAGCTGTTGATTGCTGTCTTGATGCAGCGAACTGTTTTGGCATTATCATTAAAATTTACACTTTTTTTATCTTTCACAAAGAGGCGGGCGGTTCTAAAATCATTTTTGCAATCTCAATCAAAGGTGCCTAAACATTTATCAGATACTAGGTGGGATGCACATGCAAAAGCCACGGAAGCTATTTTGGAAAGTTACAGTGCCATCACTAATGCTCTCAGTCATTTGCACTCCGTTGTAAGTCAGAACGGTGATACCAGGTTTCATGCTAACAACTTTTTGCAAAAAATGAAAAAATTGAAATATGTGTTTTCACAGGAATCTCAAAGCCATTCAGAAATCTTATTTGTTATCCAGTACTGGTGGGGAATTGTGCAGTTCACCTGTACACTTTCTAAGCGAAATTAGAGATAAGTTTGATCAGCAAGCAAAAGTTACCTTCCCGATTATTTACTACAGAGCTGTCAATAGGAGACGAAAAAATGCACCTGACGCTTTAAGTGATCTCTCTTCAAACGATAGGTTTAGAATAAATTTCTTTATTCTTATGTTTGATGCATTTGAAGCCGATTTACGAAGAAGAGCTAATGTGTGCAGTGACATTGTAGTAATGTTCCTCTTTCTTGCTAATCTGAAAGCAACTAAGCTAGAAATTGTACAAAGCGTTAAACTTTTAGAAGAAGCATATCCAGAAGATGTTGACCCGAAACTTACTGATGAACTTTTACATTTTCATTTGTAAGTGATACAAACACAAAGCCAGGAGCTTACAGAAGAGCAATCTATTTCCTTGTCTCATGGAGACCTTTATCAAATTATGTGCAACGAAAAAATTCACACTACCTTTCCTAATGTGGAAGCAATATTAAGACTGTTTTTAGGCTTAATGGTCACTAACTGCTCAGGAGAGAGATCCTTTCTCAAGGCTCAAAAGTATCAAAAATGAAATGAGGTCCACAACGTCTCAAGAAAGGTTACCTGTACTGAGCATTATGTGCATTAAGAGTGACAAACTTAAAGAGATAAATTTTGATGAATTTTTGCTTTGACGAAAGCTAGAAAAATATTTTATAGCCTAGTCTTACTCTATTTGATGGCTATAACTATTTCTTATGTCCTCGTTAATAAACTTAACAACTATTGTAACGGCTGTTTGATAAAGAAATTAAAATTAAATGCAAAACTGTTTTGACTCAATTTTTATTTCTTTAATTAAAAATTTGCTCCCATAAATGGGTAGAATGAAAAGAACGAACAGTTTAATGTACTCATATTTTTAACATTAAGCAATGACATGTTATGTTGTTTAGAGATAAATTTTGAGTTCAAAAATAGGGAGGGGCCTCACAAATGGAATAGCCTAGGGCCTCTCATGGTCTAAATCTGGCCCTGCCTGGAGGAACAGACTTGCAGAAAAAAAGAGCAAATTTAAAAATTATTTGGCCTTAGAAAAGATGCATTTCCTTATCTCTTAAATAAGTTGTACACAAATGTTTAGCCTATAATAATGCAGCAGCAAATTTGAAGTCTGGCTTCGAAAGATTTGGAATTTATCCTTTGAATAAAGAAAGAGCTCTTTCTTGGATTCCTCGTCGAAATAAGTGCCCTATTGCTGCTCAACAAAATGATCAAGATTTGTTTCCTGCTGTATTATAGCTTGTTAACATTGCTGGAAGGAATGCGATATGGTGAAAATGCACCACCCCAAACTCAGAAAAGGAAACGATTAAACATGAAACCTGGAAAAAGTGTTGGAGCTGCTGATCTTTCTTCTATTTCCATCCAAGGTATGGCTTTAACATCAAATTCTTGCCCAGAATTTGGAGAAGTGGATGATTTTGGACAAGAGGATATTAACCGTATTTTCGACAGAAGATTATGTTATTTTTACTTCTAAAGGGGAGGTCTTCCAGGTCAAATTGTAGATGTGCAACATGAAGGTTGTGTCATTAAACCTATAGTGAAAAGCGGTTTCGATTGGAAGTGGCTGAAAGATGAAGATGTTCTTTTCTATCCATTTGCTAAATTAAAAGGCAAAATTGCACCTCTCCAAATTAGGAAAAAGGGTGTATTTTGTGTACCAGCACTTGATTTTGTTTGGATAATTTGAACTCTAAAGTTGATAGAAAAACTACTGGTACTGACAGATCCACATTGGGTCGTTTCTTGAGGGCCATTACTCGACTATGCTCACATGCGGCTTTCACATTGCGTATTATGAGCCAAAGACAACAACAATTAAAATTGGAAAAGAGTAATTAAACCCTAGCAGGATAGTCTATCTAGCGACTTTACTCCATATCAGTAAATATTGAAAAAGGGTCTGCTATTAACAAACAGTAATATAGTCAGCTTAGACATTTATTTGCCATAGAAAAATTAATTTCGCTAACGCATCCTCAGTTTCTTATTCTATTGATTCTATTTGAATAAGAAACTGAGGATGCGTTAGCGAAATTAATTTTTCTTATTGCAAATAAATGCCTAAGCTGACTTCATTACTGTTTGTTAATAGCAGACCTTTTTTCAACATGAGCCAGAGACTAAATTTCGCTTCCATTGGCAGTACTAATGAGGTTTAATAGGAACATACGTGTTAAAAGTGCAGGTGTTCTTATTGATCCCAAAAGCCGGGATAAATGGGAACATCAATTTTTTGCCCCTGAGAATCAAATACAGTTAGTTTTCAAAAACTTTGACTCTTTGAGTGTTAGCCAGAGCCGGGACTTTCATGTTACAACTATAGTGACATCGACTGAGTAAGTTATATTAAATGAGCATTTCCTAACAAGTCTAAGATATTCCTATTCACCCCGTTTTATGGTTGTCAAAGCTAATGCTTTTTCCGACAAATTTTTGCAGTTGACTTTTGACCAGCAATTAATCTTTTTGCACTTTTTACCACTTCTTACCATTTTAATTCATAGAATTTTTTTATTTGCCATATTTATCCTCTATTCACGAGAAAGCGAATTGTATCGCTATGTTTTGGACGGTAATGTCCGCACTCGCTTGGGAGTTGCTATTTCCGAGGTGTCTGGGCCGCCTGTGGTCCACATAAAGGTGGGGGCATCCCATTAAGTGCCTTGCCCAAGGACACAACAAACGAACTTGCCGGCTTGTTCTCCACAACATCCCTTAAATACCGAGCGCCAAGCAGGGAAGCCACAGATACCATTTTTTATAGTCTTTTGATATGACTCGACAAGGGGAATGAACCCCAGGTCTACCGAGTGCGAAGCGGACGCTCTAACCACTACGCCATCGCATTGGTTTACCCCCCACAACACGCCATTTGTTAAGTTTATAATCTTTTTTGTAGCTACAGTTCGCTGAACATTGCGGTGGAATAAAAAATTTACCCACAACATAGAAAAAATTTACTTCCAAGACGGTGGCGGGTTGATGGGGAGGATGCATCCCCACCAGCTTTCGAATAATGCTTCCGTAAATTTGTGTGATTGCTTTTCTATTGAAAATCTTTTTTTCTAAAAGAAAATTGTTCTCCAAAATGCTAAAAGCAATTAGCATCAAAAATACAAGCCTTGAAACATCTTGATCTCGGAAAAATCTCGAACTTCGATTTGGATTGAAAACAGGTAAACACAGATTTTTCATCACAACCTTGACTCAGGGACGGCGCAAGCTCAAACTAAGCAGGGGAAAAATAATAAGCCATATAACTTCAGAGAAAACCTTGATGAGGTGTAATTCTAAGTTACGACCGGGAACATTGTTGCAACGTGAGGGCTTTCTCAGCAAGATATCACATATTACTTAACTCAATCCATTTATTTTTAGAAGCTAAAGTTGGTTTTTAGCGTGTGAGTTAAGAATCGAGTTAATTGGAGTTTTTATAGACCGCTTGGTGGCAAAGCCTATAACGAGAATCTATGAGAAGGGTCAAGAAAAGTTTTCTTGCAAGAAATCTATGAAGAATTGGAATTGATTTGATTCGATCTAATGTATAACTTTTGAAAATTTTCTTCGGAAATGAAAACAAAATTTATGTGTAAAACTATGTCAATGAAGCCTATTGTTCAGAAATAGATTTTTGCATGAAATTTAGATAGTGTGTTGATAAATTTACATAGTTTATTTAGTATTTAAATCTGGTTCAATTGGACTTTAAATAGATTGTGGAAAATCTATTATTGATCTAACGACGAACTCTCTATTGCCATTATGCACCACCTCAGCGGCGGATCCCTGCTTTCGAACATCTTATTTTTGCAGCAAAATAAGGTGAGGTTTTATAACTTTTTTTCCTGTAATTTGCTTTGTAATGTAGGAACCAGTGGATGTTGGCGAACCAATATCAAACGAATAAATACTGTAATAGATCAATACTAAAAATTGCAAAGCTTTTGCTGCATGATGTGCTGGCAGCTTTGTCAGTGCGATCTGCAAGAGACAAAAACACGTAGCTTACTTATGGTAAAAACCTTCAAAAACAAAGTGCTAAATTAAAACATTTTGCTACTAGAAAAACTATTAGAAACTAAATTAATAACAAGAAAAGAAAGGTTACGATTCAAATATGACGAAACAACAACAACAACTTTTATTTCGTTCAAATAAACGTACGAGATTTGAACAGGACAGTGAAAGATCACTAGTGATCATCTAGTCAAACTGCCCTTTCTTGCATTACAATTACTTATAGTATAACAGCAAAAGCGTAAGGAATAATGGAATAAATATTGCATAGCCTACTGTGCAAGTCAATATCTGGTAATAGGTCAACAAAAGGTGATCGCACCTTACTTAGCCTACAACAAAATCAAAGTTAAAAGGAGGATAAAACACACACAAAAATCTAAACCAATAATAGCTCGGAATGACTAAAAGTGCGTTTTATTTTAAAGATATTATTTTTTAATATTCCTTCGGTGCTGCCAAAGAGTATGCAATGTATTTATTCAGTACTGTTCTTCATTTTTCCTGTAGTTGTCCGATTTAGAAAAAAATATTACCGATTATTATTATTACATTGTCCAAGCTATTTTTTTGTGAATTGAAAAGATTGGCCATAAAAGTATTACCTCCTTTTCTAATGTTTCGCAAGTGTTTGGTGAGACAATAGTTTAACTTACCGCAAGTTTCTCCAAGATCTTGCATTGCTTGCAAGAAATCAAATATAGGTCTATATCATCAACAGAAATGAAATTGATGGGTTTTAAGGTTTTAAGCACTGTTGACTAATAAATGAATTAAAACTGATAGCTATAATGGAATACTTAGCCAACACGTAGAGCAGTTTGCTCTGGAACACTGTCGTCGTCATCGGACCTTAAAACCGTTTTCACCAGTGTATTTTGTTTACCTTGGTCTACTTTTGTATGAAATGGATGGTGGTTTATCAAACATTTCAGACAAGTACGTATTGTTTTTCAAAAGGTATGAATATTTGTCGATAGTCTGCCTAAAATTTGGCAGCCTGAGATGAAAAGTGGTGATGAATGTAGTCGGCTCTTGATTTATTTTAATTCGTAGCACGGTAGTAATTCTCCAGTCATAATTTTTGCTTTATCAATTGCCTGGGTAACGGCACTAGCTTTGTACTTTCTAGGTAACAAACGTGGTTTCATAATGTGCGTGCTTTTCAAAATATTCACTTGCTATTTTTACGACGCAACAGAGTGATCACATGCAAAAACTAATCGCTGAACCATAGTTGCTCAAACGCAGGAGAGCCACTATTGTTGCGTGTGTCGTTACGTATTGGTGACGAAACGACTCAATGAACGCTCGAAAATTTCGAATTAATTCATTCACGAAAAGTATTCCTGGCATCGTAGACCACTTTCATTCCAAATCAAAAGTCCACGTACTCCTTTGCTTGCTCGGATCACTCTAGGCTACATGATTTTTCAAAATATTTTTTGTGCTTCAAAAACTAGGGGAGTTGAAGCTTTTGGGTCTACCTCCTCTCAACCCCCAAAAAATTCTACAGAACTGCACGAATTACAGAAATGGCCTCAATCAAAAGTGGGGAACAAGACCACCCCATTTCCGCCCGTGCGTTGAACCATTAATCGCTCAGTTTCGGTTCAAAATCAAAGCTATAGAAAAATGGTGGGTTTGTTTCGATTCGGGTTCATCAGTATCAAATTTGAAGATTCGGGTTCTTTGGGTAGATTTTTTTCTGGTTTTGTTGCACATTTTAACGATTTTTGTTTTCGTTAAATTTCCTTTGTTTGTGTCTTGTTTTTAAAAAAGAATTTTGCCGTGAACTTAAACCAAAAAATAAAAATCAATTCAAGTAAAGCTTCACTAGGTTCAAGACCTTCAAAAGTTGAATAATAATTAAATTAGGGCCAATATCTTAAAAAAAAGAAAATCTGATCTTATTATGTTAACTATTGACAATACATGCCTTTTTTTAGAGCATCAAATTTATGCAGATCTCTGTAACTGACAACTCATATGTAAGTTTTTATACGAGTTTTGAAAAGTGACACACTCAAACCGTTTCATTCAAACCAAAAATTCAACGAATCAAATCAAAAAATACATGTACTTAGTTATGTACGATTTCAGAAAGTAGCTGTTCATAATGTTTGCGTCAGTAAAATTTCTGTTTGCATGAAGCATTAGTTGTTACTAGCTGCTAAATCGATAAATATGATTCAAAGCTGTGAGCTCAAAAAGTAACTATAGCTATTGCAGCACTGGCTCACTTCCTGTTAGAGTTCAAAATGTTCAAAGATTAAATAGTGCGTTGCAAAACAATGTGTCAAGACGATGCCATCATGTAAAATTGGCATCGAAGAGCAAGAGCAGTTTGGCTACAAATAATAACGAAAATATTGCTTTCAATGCTTCGTAGAACTTGGCATCATCACTCTCACTTCCTTCATAATAAATTATCAAACTTTTTTTTATGCCTAAAGAAGCTGCTTCAACCAGTCACTTAAACGTGATTTGTTACAATCAAACAGCTTTGATATGAGCTGCGTCAACAAAGTTTCAATCTGTTAGGAATCAATCTCTTCATTTTTAAGTAACAGCGAAAAAGCGATATTTTGTAACCTAAAACAGAAAATAAGACTTTTTATGACTATATAACTTTTTCAATAAACCCCGTAACAATGTAGTTTTTTTTGCTTTTATCGGTCATGCAACTTGGCGTACCATTACAAAAGTATGGCTCTAATGACTTTTACCGGCCCAGATGATAATCTATCGCCTCCCAACGTAATGGATTCAAAAATATAGCAGTAGGCCTACTTCTTAATGGTTTTATTCAAATTAGAGAAAATTTGTTACCATGAAATTAATTAGACGTATAAACGAGAAGTATATCACGTAGGTTTGCATAAAAGTCCATATTTCAACAAAGACTTATTCAACTTACGTAGAAACGCAAGAGCAAACCTGGGTACAATCGGGAAATATCCTGTATGAACTTGCTGTGGTTTCTGTCGAGTTAAAAGATTTAAGGAAAATAAATTTAATGAAAACATATCAGCCCTTAACAATGAACAAAAAACAAGTCCGAAGAGCACAATTTTAATTCTGTTTTGCTTTTTTGCGCTGACCTAAAATAAGATTTGTTTTCTTACCTTTTTGTTCGAAATCGCGCTTTCGTATCCGGCAAATTTGGTACAACTACATATGTAATTAGGGTGGCCAGTTTTCTGAATGGATTTGAGGAACTACAGGAATGGTTTAAAAGAAGAAAGTAAGAGCCAGAAACCCGCAGAGAGTGTTCCTATGAAGAGAAATAGGGAAATTCTCAGTGCAGATTACCGTTTAAAGTTGGGAATTAGAATTAAGTTATTTAGTATTTACCCTTGCTTCAACCTGGTTAGAATATTTGAAGCCGTCCACTTAGCGAGTCGTAGATGGCGACTAATAGGTAATCATGAGAGTGAAGATAGTCAAGGAGTAACACTGAGGACCGTTGATTGCGAAATCAAGCGTTTTTCTGCCTGCCGGCAATAATCCGGATTCGCGTGATACGCTTTGATGTCGACTGATGTTTGGGAACTCTGAGTTCGCTGGTTTAGTCAGTGACGTGAAAGCTTGGGGTTAGTGAGTTCTGTATTGGATGTTGCAGGACTCTAAATTGGCAGGTTTAGACTATTGAAAACACTGGAGATTTTCAGGCTTCGTATTTAATGTCAACTGATCTTCTGGGACACTGGATTTACCAGTTTAGTTACAGACTGGGATTCGCGTCTTTTGTGTCCGATAGCAACTGATTGTGTCAGAATTGAAATTCACGAGTTTGCCTCGCGACAGGAAGACTCATAATACGTGGGTTTTGTATCTGATGATAACTATTAGCGTAAGGCTAGGAATTTGCGGGTTTAGTCCCTGACGGAAACAGTTAGAATTTCTTGGTTTTCTGTCTAATGTCGACTGAAGGTGTAGAACTCTAGACAATGAAAACATTAGGGCTTCGTATCTGATTATCATTTAATGGTGTAGATAGTGAGATTTTTCAGGAGTCCAGTGTTTTGCGAGAACACCTGGGATTTCCAGGTTTTGTCAGCCTTCTTGATGCCTGGAGCTCGGAATTTGTGAGTTTGGTACCTGATAACTGGCTTAGGTTTATTGCTCTGTCAATTTTATGCCTGACTGCCCTTCTTGCGTAAACGTTAGTTTTTCAGGTTTGTGCTCCGCTTTTTAGTGCTTGTCCCTTTTGTTCAGCAGCGCAAGTTGTAATTGGCCTGTCTAAGGCCTAGGCAACGTGCCGGCTTGGAGTAATTTGTACATTGTTCACCCGGCCCCTACAAAGAAAATAAAAATAGTGTTGGGCTTCGGATTACAATTGGGGTTAGTCGATGGAATTCCGCATTTTAGTAGTATGCTTATACGGCATACCCGTTTAAGTAATAATGTTTCGGTTTGCATGAACCAAAAATCTAGCAGTAATCACCTGAGAAAAAACGAAAGCGATTGTTTTCTTTTTTACCGACAGCGAACTAAGTGCTTTGATTTTACAATCGACTAAGGACGTCACGTGATATTACGACTACTAAAACGGCACAGCTTTTGGTACCGATTTCCGATTCGGGCTCGGCCCGGCGCCGCTTTATACCGGCAACCACAAGCTTCTGAATCCGCCGGTGCCGTAATATTTTACCCAGGTTAAAAAAAGCCGATTTACACCAAATTCACAGCTAAAACGATGACAAGGAATGTTTTCATGATCAAGCATTTTTATTGAAAGCGAAAAGCGACATCGTATCTGTACAAGCACACTGCGACATAGCCTAAGCAAAAAATGATCAATAAAAATCACCGTTCAGCAGCAAAATACTCTACAAATAAGAAAGTCTTTTTGAGCATTGGTTTGTTGAAAAATAGCTGCCATGATTTCTCATGAGCATTAATTTCATTTTTCTTGAAGCTCATGAACCTGATGCGCACTCCTGGCTACAGCCAGCAACACCGGTGCGTTTATATCAAGTTTCATGTCAATCTTGTACAGCATTTTAATTCTTATGCAAGACACAGAGTGTTTACTAGCATTCTTCTCGTGGAGAGTTTAGATTAATGCAACATGCGGAATATGTGAAAACATAATTCCTTTCTCTATTAGCACATTATAAAATTGGCACCGTGTTTCAATTAGCTAAGTCAACATACAGGTAAAATGTAACTGTAAACCACCATATCAGTCTTAGCACCAAATCTTAATAGTACAGCTTTATGGAATCTCGTGTGCACGAACTGTACTATAGCACACTGCTTCTTGTGATTGACCAATTGCTTTTCACCTTTCTCTTTCAGGTAAGCAAGAAACCAAGACATTAAAAGATGATTACACGGGCACTACTATGAATTACTGTACATAAAACGTGGCACAATATCTACAAGAATATATACAGAAAGCACAAAATTAAATTACTCAAAGATGTAACGCAGTGCTTTGTTTTAGCACCATGAACAGAACAATTTGATATCAGCGACATGTACAAAGATCTGAAATGCCAGCGACAGTATTAGTTAGGTAAGACAGTAGTGCTTACAGTTATTCAAAGAGCTTTATGCGAGTATTGAAGCATTTGAGTTAGATCAAATATCGCCACAATAGTTTTCAAAATCAAAAATTCTACAACTGGAGTTAAAAATAGTCAAAACCCAAGTGTATAACGGTTAACGGAGTTGCTTAATTACGTAGAACTACAGCAGATTTAAATTTTTTGTTTATCGTAATTACCGTTAAACCAGGCAAAGATACTGACAAACTATAAGCTTGGCAAAAAAATCAACTCTACAAAGGCCAGTCTTAAACAAAAATGTAGTACTACAATGACGGCTGTCATTTTCGAAAAACCCGCTTTTAACACGACTTTCAAAAAAGACAAACGCGATGAAATAAGAGTATGCTTTTTATGCTTTTCTTAGAAATCTAGAAATTTTTTGTTACGACAAATATCTTTTAATCACTGCTAAAGATCCGTCCAGAACTTTGGGAAGCTGATAAGACAAGGGTTTGAGACAAACCTGTAAAATTGATTACAATTTGTCGGTTGAATTTTTTTTTGGAGATCAACTTTTTTAAGTGAACTGTCTCGATTTTCAGCAGTTCTTGTTTCAATTGATGATTTTAATGTTGTTTGAAGGTGGGTGACCTTCTTCTGAGTTAAACTTCAAATAAATCTTGCAATGCTTCAAGTTGATAATCTTTGCTTCGACGCACCATGCAGCTTGCAATTGCAAGCTAAGTACGGCACACTAAAATGGACCAACAATAAGGCTGTGGCCCACGGTTTGCCGACCACTGGTCTCGAGCGTAACATTACTCAGCGCAGCAGTCGGCAACGGACTTGAAATCGTAGCAAAAAAAACAGAACAAAAATGTATAAAAAGTAGCACAATCGAAGTCGTAGTTGATCCCGAATTTGATTTTTGTTTGATCACTTGCAAACACGGTTAAAGCTCAAAAACGATTTCTCGACTTCTAAGTGTAATTTTGGCAAACAAACGCACACAATATAAGACGCTGCAACAGCCCGAGATGACGCAAAGCAGGCTAAGCAGGTAGCAGCTAATGAGCTGACAAATAGCCATCTAATTTCGCGCTGTGGTTGTTCACTTCGGTAATGATAGTTGAACGAGCAAAATGTTTCGTGACGATTGCGCCTCCCCGCAAAATCCCTGTTTCTCACGACACTGATGAGATGGCGTTTGTAGGAGAACCCATCTGAGTTAGGACCTTGTCCAGCCACTGTAGGGGTCCGTTCAAGTGGATCTCCACCCAGCAAGGCGTCGAAGTAACGTCCTGTCGATGGTACTCGGCACCCCAACCCTATTACAATAGCAGTCATTAGCCACAGCTGCAGAAGCTAGAACGTAATGATCATTACTGCCAGTTTCCTTGAAATAAAAGCACGGTGTGAAACGGAACAACCATGTCTCCTGTAACTCGATCAAGCAAGTAGGAACAGGACGATTTTGAACTAGCTATACTCAGGGTGTCCCACAAGTAGGTATACAGTTGTTAAATATCTTTTATATACTTTAAAAATTAACGCTGCAATGCTCTTCACATTATTTAATAAGTACCACAAACAGGAAACATTTCTTAGAGTAGAAATGGACTTAAATCTGTAATTTTGTTACTGCTAGCTATTGTAACTTGGCTCATGTTTTAATTTTTTGGCCCAAATCACATACTTGACTGTATATCAACTGTAGTCATTGAAAACTCCACCACCTTCAAGGCGAATGGCCATTGATGGGTAACCAACGGCCGCCCTCACCAAATGTGATGCTGGGCGAGCAGCTTCACTATTTCAACCGGGTGGGGCTCGGGCTGCAATGCTAGTAGTAGGCTAGAGGTTCAACAATACTGCCATATTGACATTGCTTCCCTGGACTGCAGTTCGGGTATTCAATTTCTTGTCACCAAGCGACTTGCAGTTCGTCTTGTAGGTGGTGGGTCTACCACTTTGCATTTCTGATCGGTTCAAAAGAAACGGTAGCTTTCCATCAATCCTAATCAGTGCCATTGATTGAATTGGCAATATGAAGCTGGATGCGATGCCCGTGCGAAGCCCCTGGTCGCGCTCAAGCACACCGATCGAAACAAATACATAGTGCATTACATTTCACGTGACCAAATAAAAGATTTCACGTTTTTTCAAGTACGCTCATGGCAGGCTAAATCCTAAGTCCAGAATTGGCAGACTGTTTTACTCAACCCACAAAAGCGAAACCCGAATACAGGCCACTCACTTACTATCAAAAGCAGTACTGAGATGCTTGAGAGGAAGAGAGCCTCTGATCAGAACTGTTAGAAAAATCTTTATCTTTTTGAGGCAATGCTTGTGGAAGCTTCGTTTTTTTGCCCCCTGTTCCATACGTTACCCCGCTAAACAGCTTGATGAAGTTTGAGGTAATAGCACATATCGTTTCCTTACGTATTTTTTCAAACCTCCTACTCCTTCATAAGATAGTTAAGTTGTTGTTGCTTTGGAAAAGCACTTTGAGATGATTTTCTCTACTTGAAGTATGCTAGCTTGCAGAAAAACCAGGCTGGTTGCCATTTAATAAAAACTTCTGCATTTAACCACTCAAAAGAATGTTTTAATGAGAAAATTTTTAAGCCGTCTCGAGCACTGTGGTATCTACAGCAGCTTGAAAGGCAATTCTTTTAGAGCAGAGTAAATCTGGAAAATAGAAATGCTATTCGAACTATCTGCAATATTGCTCAAAGTGCATTGCTGGCCTTTTCTACCAATTCAAAAACGCTATTCTCTACAAAAACTCACTTTTTTGCTTCTAATATATTTACTCACCATGTTCAAAAATTTAACGCTTTGTGCAACGAGCAATAAATACTCGAACTATTTTTTGCAACTGCCACCTTTGGCGCATTAAGTTGCCTATGGCAGCCCCACTCCCTGCAATGTTACTAAATCATCGCACGTGGGAATTAAGCACTTGAAATACTAAATTTTACCTTGACAAAGCTCATACGAATTGTGCACATTTTCGTCAGTTCAAAGACGGCCTCGTATCCGTGGCTCACTGATTGCGAGAGAAGACGAGCAAATTCCTTAAAAAATTCAAATGAGAGAAAGCAACAAAAAGACCTTGGTCAAAAGGAGTGTCTTTATCAGTAAAAACACACGACGAAGCTCTTATCGTGAGCCAATCTTTAACCATGTGTGTGCGCAGCCTGATAACGTGTAGAAAGTCGCTATTTTGTCGTCGACGGTATTTCATTCCAGCAGGCTATTTTGTCGTAGAACGAACGCTTGGTCAATAAGCACATTGGTCACGGCTAAATCAAGCGACTAGCTCCTACCGTTACAACTTCATTACTCAAAAGAGATAACACGAGAACGTCAATGCTAGTACCTAACATTAGCCTATATGCAACCAAATCACGAGACTGCTGCCTAAGCTGCCACAGATGTTGGCATAGATGGTGGGTTTGCATAATTTTTGAGTGGGCGAAAATTGTGACGTCACGCTTTGGTGACTCAATAATTTGCAAAACCAACTCAACAAACGAGCAGCCACCGATCTACGTCGCAGAGGTAAAAGAGCGAGCTATTTTTGTAAATTGCAATTGATTTCTTATCGCGATTTGAATTAATTTTATAATAAAATAGTGGGCCTAGGTAACAAAATAACAAAGCAGACTCCATTTGTAACCAAATAGGTTCACTTAATCAACGGGGGACTGCCACCCACTAAAAGTTTTCGGAGAGGCGGCGCCTCTTCCCCGTACTCCCGCCACTGGATGTGGGGCGAGGCTAAAGGTAAATACCAATCTACGAATAAAATTGCTACTTTCACTAGCACACGGCAAAAAAATAACATCGGTCACTTTCATGCTTTGTCAGTTCACCCCCAAACAATCTTCAAAAGCTGTTTTCACTTTTTTCTTTCAAGTCATGAAGTTGTAGCGTTAAGAGCTGGTCGTGTGTTTACTTTTTCCATGAGTAAACGAAGTTACTGTGCACAAAGATAGTCACGTGATCTGCTATTGTAATCCACTCAACTGAGCAAAAACTGTGAGCCACAGCCGGTGATCAATCGACCAATTACGAAAGTTTCAACCGCAAAATATGACGGTAAAATGCTGTCGCCGGCAAAATAGAAACCGCCTTGTGTTTCATGCTGGCTGAAGTTAGCAATGTAAACGAACAAGCAGGCTAAAACGCCGATTTTACGACGACTACCGTTCAAACCTCACACGAGAACTGGATTATTGCGCTCTTATTGTCGATTTCTTTTGCATGACGGCGTTCAATAAGCAGTAACTTCGACAGTGAAACACATGCAACTTAAAGCTGGTTTCCATTAGGCGTAACTCCGCGCATAAAACTAAATAGAGAAACAAAAAAATGTTCCACGTTACGTCTGCATTCTACACCTAATGAAAACCAGCGTTTATGCGGAATATTAAAACTTGAACACTCGAATGCAGGTCTGCCCAACTCGTCCTATGCCAGGCGCTACCTAGAGGCCAGCACTTCTTGTGTTTTAACGTCTCGTAAAATTTAAGACAACGAACTGTCTTTGTATTGAATAATGACCTATGATAATGAACTCCAGTTGTAAACTTAAAAAAAGTGGCCCGCCTTTTTCGCGAGACATTTGTGGTGTATATCTTGGCAGACTCATCCTTTTCAAGTATTTCAGATTTACTTTGCAGCCGCCGTGGTGAAGCGGAAATTTTGTTTTCGACTTCGAAACAAAAGGCCCGATGTTCAAAACTTCATTCCAACACCGTTGGCATTCGTCAGGAAGGGCATCCGAAATTTGAAGTGCTGTGCTTCTCTAGCAAAACACGTGGTTCGGAAACGAGTGGATAGTGGCAGAGACGCGCTGAATCATTATCGCCAAGCCGGCGAAGTTAAATCCGGCTCTTCGCAGCAAAGATTTACAAATAGCCTATTGCTAACGTTTGGAATATCATTGCAATACCTGATTGTTGAAGATTTTCAGTGAGCACGAAGGTGGTATCTTGCACACTGTGGTTGGATGAAAACCATGGTGATAATTGCAGTTTCGAGATTGAACAAAGATTGACGAATCGGAAAGACATTCCGCATAGACCTCGCCTCCAACGTAATACAAATGCACTCCTATTGAAAGCAAATCGAAACCCGTGAACAACTTTCAAGACAGGAGAGCAAAAGTGACCAAAAAAGGCAATCTCCATATTAGCCCCAAGGCATGAAGATCAGCACAAAGTGCTGTGCTTCCTAGCAGAAAACTTGCTCAAAACTAACAAAATATGAAGTCCACGCCTTGCGTACAACGTCTAGTCCAGTGCAAGCCAGTCCTCACGGCAGTTGTGTCTTCTATTCATGCAGGCTTCACAGACTTAATTCCTAACAGTACTTGCCTTTTCCAATATGTCGTCTCGTACTTTCTATTGTAGAGTTGCGGTTGACGTTCGAAAGTTGACCCAAGCAAAACCGATTAGACGTGGAAGAAGGGTTGGTAAATCCGTCAACGATCATCGATGTAGAGGAAGCACTGAATGCCTCGCCAACACGATTGTTAAGCTCGTAATACACAATGTTGCACCAGTGGGTCGGTTCGCTATAAGCCACAGCTTGCACATCTGCAGATAATTGAGCGTCAGCTATCGATTCCTGTTTAGCTAGCTGTGCGCGAGCCTTCTCCGACAGCAATGCGCTTCAAGTGTTTTGCGAAAAATGCTCACTCGAAATAGCTATAATAGAAAAAAGAAACAAAGGTTGCAATGACTTGCGTGTTGATGAACAGATGTATTTAGACATGTAAATGCACGGCTAAAAGCATATTTTCTGCCAACTGAGTGCTCAATGTCATAGGAATGACAGAGCGTAGTGCTTTATCAATAGAGACTTAAAGCGCAACCTAAGGTTTCAAGTATTCGCAATCGCCAAGCACTTAACCTACGGAAAAAATCTTACAAAATATGCATGAGGAATATACAGGGTGCGGCAGAAGTAACGCCCTTTTTGTTATTTGAGTTTTCTAGTTTCTGCTTGATTTCCTCTTTGTTTTTGAAATGCACCGTTTTTGTATCCGAGTTTTCTAATTAATAATAGTTTCTTTTTAGTTTAGAAATTGTTTATTTATAAACAAATAATTTCATACTTAGAAATACAAAAACGGTGTTACTTTTGCCGCACCCTGTTATTATAATGGCAATTAGGAAAATTATAATAACTGATCTGCAGATGAATTCTCTTTAGAATACCTTGGTAGTACAGTCATGTGGCAGGCCTGAGTACTCTTAAATGCAAAGACATTTTTATAACCTATAGCAGACTAACGAAATACCGAGTTTTAAGCCGGTACCAAGGACCATATACACAGCCAGTCAGAGGTTTTAAGTTATACAGGGTGCGGCAAAAGTAACGCAATCTTTGTATTTCATAAGTATGAAATCATTTATTTATAAATAAACAATTTCTAAACTAAAAAGAAACAATTATTAATTAGAAAACTCAGATACAAAAACGGTATATATCAAAAATAAAGAGGAAATCAAGCAAAAACTAGAAACTCGAATAACAAAAAGGGCGTTACTTCTGCCGCACCCTGAATATTTGGTTATATCACTCGACTCGCCAAATCTCTTTGAAAATTGAATTCAGATTGGTTTAAAAAAAAACTAAATGATTTAAAGACAGGAAATTTTTTCCTAACTGTAGGGTGTGTTTCCCCGCAAAATAATGCGAGTGCATTGTGAAGGCATAACATAAATGAAAAGTAAAAAATTCATGTTTAATAAACTACAGTTTGATACTCAAAAGTTATACAAGCTAAGAAATAATCAAAGATCTTACTGTGCTTTACCAGAGTAGGAAATTGGTTGGCAAAGATTCAAAAAGTTGCTATATAGTAAGATGTAGTAAAGCAACGAAAAAAAATCGTAATGCATTTAAAGAAGCTGGGCAGTGCCTTTCTGCAAATTACGAATAAAAGTTTACAATTTTTTGCGTCAATGAATTTTTGTTTTATGTTATATAAATGACTGCTGATTCAGAGACAGTAAGGTCGTTTCGCGGTCTTCCAAACGCTCTTCTTCTCTCGTGTTCAAAAAGTTGAAAAATGTTCTTATTTTTCATTTAGTTTATTCTGCAGAAACGTCTCTTGCAATATTGTTGATAAAAAAGTCTGTTGTTACAAACGTTCAAACGATTGCGAAGAAGTTTAGTTGCACTTGTTTCAAATGTTTTCCTCATACAGCGGCTTGATTACAGTGATTACCGAATAAGAGAAGCACCGTGAAGAATGTTAAATGAGAGCTATTAACTTCACGTGGTAATGCTGTGTACATTATGGTCAAAACCCCATACTTTAATCCAGCTATTTCAAAAAATTCTAAGCTTTAACGACAAAATAATAGCTTTCATTCAGTCAAACAAGAGAAGAGCTTTGCGGCTAAAGAGAAATTTACATGTGAACTAGTTAAGCACCGACGCGGCGGTGTAGTGGTAAAGCGTCCGCTTCGCAGTCACTGAACCTAGGTAACCAAAGCTTTACAAACGGCATTCAGAGATCTTATCTTAGCGATCAAAATTGGAAGTGATGTGTAGGGTCTAGGGTGTAGTATGAAATTGAGTCGGCTCAGTCGTGATCACAAACAGTGCAATGACCTGAGCACGTAGCCACTGCTGGCGCCATAACAACAGTAATAACCGCCAAGTAAGTAGTCGGGCCGTTAAGTCTATGCATAAAACCTTGGTCTGATTTTTTGACAGGGTCAATAAAATTGTTTTTGCATCTGATTTGCTGGCAGCGCGGTAAAGTGGGCTGGAACGCCGTGCTGCAGCGTAATGACAGTGCTTTGAAATTTCGCGATAGCCACGTGGTTGTGTCTAAGAGAAAGGAGCTTTGTAGCAGTTTTCCTGCGTGGTTGGGCTGCTGGTGGTAGCAGAGCACTGTGCCAGCACTGCTCACCAATACTGCTGGACCAGCAGTGCAACTCAACGTAACTCATTTTGGCATTTCGGCTACTTAACTCGTTTTTTTGGCTTTTCTGCTTTATAAGGCAGCTATAAGAGCAGTAGAAAGACATGCTGGAGCTCACTTTATCGAGGGCTAACCGCAATTATCTTAGCAGCCCAAGCATACACATAAAGGAGCAGCAGTTTACAAGGTTGCAGTTGCTGGCAAAGACTTAGCATGGTATACAGAGACACGAGTTAAAATTCGGTCAAGATTCCATCTCAGCGCTCGGTGATGACCGGCGGGGTGGGCTATTGGTTAGAGCTTCCACTTTGCATTTGGTAGACCAGGGTTCGATTTCTTGGTCGAGTCATAACAAAAGACCAAAAATGGCGCTAAGGTCACGCTGAGCCGGCCGGCTAATGGTCCTTGGATAAAGCACTTTACAGATACCTTCATTTTTCTGCGGCAGACAGGTGGAAGATTGCCAGCTGAAGCAGGTGGCAAAGAAAGTTTCAAATATGTCCAACTCTCAATAAGAGAGACGGATTGCAACCTCAGGATGTCCGGGCTACTGAGATTGTTTGTGGTTACTCCTCCTCTTCCTCGGGATGGATGTACGGCACGAACGGCAATTCAGGTTTATGCCGTCAACCTAATTGAAATTAGGCTAGGGGAAAGATGGCAGCCCATTTCGAACCAGTCTTGAGTGACTGGTAGCCCCACCACCAACAAGGCGGACTGCCACTTGTGGGTACCCAAGAGTCGTCTTTTACGACATGCTGGGTTGGCAACTTCACAATTGTAACCCGGTGAAGTACGGGTGGGCCACTGTCTGCTACATAAAGATAGAGGCGTCCCGTTAAGTACCTTGACCAAGGACACAACAAGCAAGCTTGCCGGCTTGTTCTCCACACCATCCCTTTTTTATGCTGAGCGCCAAGCAGGAAAGTTGTGAATATTATTTATTAAAGTCTTTTGGTATGACTCGATTTAGGGAATAAACCCCAGATCTACCGACTACGATGCGGACGCTTTCACCACTACACCATCGCGCCGGTTGGCTATTGAGATAGCAGAAAGAGTTCGCCATCATCGTACAGTAACTGGGCTGCAAGGAAGTCTTTAATATAAAAGCAAAGCTCACGGAGCTCTGCTGAAAACTGTAGTGATGGTATGGCATTTGGCTGCAGGGATATATCTGTCTCGAGCCAAGTTAACTACCTCAATGTTTCTGCATATTGCCAGCCGTTTCATAGCACACAACCATACCTTGTCGAAAATTTGGAGCCGTTGCGATATGCTGAACTGACGTTGGTTTGCTGATCTCCATTGCATCCGGTTTGTCGCTATCCGGAGGCATGTATGCAGGAGGAGGAGTGTCGGCTGGCATGCTAAAGGATGCTGGAGAATTCGGTCCGGTCATCGTTCCATCCGGACTCTGAGGAGATGGAAAGGAGCTAGGATAAATATCTGCCGGTTGCGATCCCCCATACGGTGAAGCAGGACTCTGGCTCGGTATATTGGAGTGGTTTATAACTGGATGAGGAGTCCTACAATAATAGTAAGCGATAGCAATGTGGTGGTGGGCCAGTATTACATTTAGCGAAACAACAAGCGATTTGTAAATTCCATTTGCCTTTCTGGCAAGAGGGCTACGCCTTCTAAATTACACTTGTATAAGAAAAATAGCGATATGAAGCGAAAAGTTCAAAAGCTGACGCACAGTCATCTCTTGACTGACTACAGTAGCGTTTCTCCAACTTTTTTTGCCAACGACACACCTTGAAGAACAAAAGATTTTACAACACACCTGTCCAAATCCAATGAATTTTTATCAGGTTATTTTTATCAACGAAAACGAAAATACAGCATAGCTACCCATAGTTTCTAGCCAAGGCCCAGTCCACCTAACAATAATGCGGCAAGTTAACTAAGCCTCATAACCAACAACATTTGGACATGAAAAACTATAAGCTAGGGGGAAGGATGACCATAGTCACGCAGTTTTTTATTTTATGGTCCACAGCTGTTTTAGCTCGTAGCGTCAAAGAGCAACGCTATTTTTTATTACAGAAAACCTATCGAGGAATTTAGCTTAGTTAACAAATACATATCAATCTGCTGATTTAAAGATTTTTTGACTTTAAATATTCTGGTAAATTTGCGCTGGCATGGGCAAGGGTGTCCATAATTGTGCACGCTAAGGGTATCCACATTAAAAAAAACACGGCATTACTAAAATGAATAAAATCACAAAAGATATAAACTTAAAGCATGTGTCTAAACCGTGTATACACCTACAACCATCGGCGTAAGTTTTCTATAGGGGAAAGAATGGTGGCTGAAATCACATTTCTCGAGTCCAAATTATTGAAAAATAAGTTTTTCCCTATTTTTAGCTTCAAAATAAGGTGAAAACCTTTTCTTGGAGTTTACCTTTTAGAAAGTGAGTATTTGTCCGTTTTTTAAATTTCTTGGAAGGGACGAAAACAGTCCCTCGCTTTTATGCCTACGTCTACAGCATCTTTAGTGTTCCCAACAGCCGAACAGTAGAAATTAAAAGACGAAATAACAAAATAAAGAAAAAACAGCAGCAAGCATTTTCAGCATCCTTTCTGCAGGCACACGTTGTTTTACCTGAGTGATTGTAAGAATAATGACTTTATTATTTGAGCATTTAGACCAAGTTTAAGTTTCCTTGCATGAGACTTCGGAAACTGAAGTAAGTACGACAGGGAAACGTATTAGCCTACCGTGGAATGGTGTCAACGTTTCTGGAAAGAGGATTCTAAATATTGTGCATCAAGAACCAAACTTATCAACAGCGACTTCTCGAATAAAAATGCTACTTTACTCGTTTAAAACAAAATCTCGTCCACCAAAACCAAATTAAAAAAAGTTCCAATAGTTGTGAAACTTGCACCGCTAAAGAATAATCAATTGCACAACTAATGAATTTGGTAGCTGACATTATTGAAAGGGTTTTGTACTTGCGCCGCTCTCTGCAGATCCGTACGATCTAACACATAAGAGCTTAACCTACCACTGATACGAGCTCAAACATTCACTTTCCACCTGTGCATGCGCTTGGAAAACATTGCAGCTGTTTATGTTGTCAAAATTGAGGAACTGATGCAGCATAATTACAATGTTGTACTTAGCAATCCCAGCGCACAAAGCCGCGATTTGAATCAAATGATGTTACACGCTTATCATTAGAGTTTGGAAGCTATTCCGCGTGGTTAACCATGCACGGAATTTTTGGAAAAACGCAGATGCGCAACAATGAAACTTGCACAGCTAAGGTCATCTTTCCCTAAATCTGACTACAAGCTCATATAAAAACACCAATCTAAATTATAAGGGCATTGTTGCCAAATGCAAATATCAAAGCAGTGTTGCCAATGTTATACAGATCGATGAAGCTAATACAGACAAACACAGCAAAGATACACAGCAATCCTTACAATATGATTTAATTTAACTAACAAACGCTTCTGAGCGTAAGCAGGTCTACCGCGATAACGATAATCAGGTGTATCCTTTTTTTTCTTATTCTCCCTTTAAAGAGCACGCTTAAAACAAATAAAAGAAACTAGGTATACGCCTTATCAATTACACTGGTCAACAAAAAAATTTTTTTTCGAGTGCCAAAGATAATTTAACGGTTTTAGAATATTTTGATGTGGCTGAATCCAAAAATGACATTTTTTATTCCGAATTAGCTCTAGTTTTCGAGATATCGGTATTTTTCATTTTTGGCAAGAGAAAAATCGTTAACTTTTGTATCTGCCAAATGTGAAAACAAGTATCAATAACATTTATATTGAAAATGCCTCCTAGGTAGTATGCATTCATTATTTCTCTATCAGGTACTCTAATATGTCTAATTTTTGATGTAACATTCCATTATTTCGGTAGTAAGGTTTTAAAAGCACTCTTTAAGATTTAACAATTCAGACCCCATTTTCCAGGGTACAAGTTATTCAGCTGTATGTATGTTGTTGTAATGTATGTCTTTAGCGTGTGAGTGCTTTCCTCAGCTTTTGGCGAACCGCACACCATCAAACAGTACACCAGGTGATGGAAGTGCAATAGTAGGCTTATCATTTTGATAAGCTCTAGTTTCTTTGTGATGCTCACAGCATGTACTGTACTCCCTTTAGTTATGTTATCAAGGCAGGTAATGTCAATATCTCATTTTGTAGCAATAATTTTGTACATGTTGTAGTCAAAGTTTATTGGCTCTGTGGCCAGAGAAAGGAATATCATGAGTCTAGTTTGAGCTCATACTCAAGTAACTAAAGTTTTGAAAATATGGAGGGTTGTGCGATTCAACTAAGTATTGGGTTTATTAGTGAAAATTTGACGATATGCTGAAGTTACTAACTGATCGGCATGTATTTCCTGTGACTGAATTAATAGCCTGTCACATTTTAGTACAGTATTTATTCTTGATAACAGATTTATACGCACTTTGGATACTGAATTCTACATACTGCTTTAGCTGTATTTTAGAGTTATGAGTTTATCACAAAGAAGCTGTCGTAATGATACTGACAAGTTTTATACATCTGTGGAAAATATACCTTCAAAAGCCAAAGGAAAGCTATCACTGATTTTGTGAGAAAGATATATCTTGCGTATTTTAAAGTAAAGCTTGGTGACCAAGATAAGCCATAGACACCTCATATTGTCTGCAAGGCATGTGTAGAAAGCTTGAAAAGGTGGGCTAAGGGTACACCTAAAAGTCTTAGGTTTGGTGAACCGATGGTTTGGAGAGAACCAAATAGCCATTTCAATAAGTGCTACTTTTGTTTGGTGGACCTAAAAGAGTTTAATCGTCACAAGAAAAAGACTTGAAATTATTCCAATTTAGAATCTGCTCGTCGACCCGTTCCTCACGGTGAGGAAGTACCTGCACCTCAATTTAGTGATTTACCTGAAGTATTTCTGGAGCGTGATGAGTTTCATGCAGAGGTAGAAAGCTCTGCAAGTGACAGCGGTGGAAATGTGTTAGAAAGTAGTTTATTCCAGAGCCAATTCCATTCCATCCATTCAATTCGAGAGCAATTCAAGCAGGAGGAGCTAAGCAATCTGGTCAGGGACCTCAACTTATCTAAATAAGCAGCAGAAATTTTGCAATCCCGACTTAAAGACAAAAGCTGCCTAGGAACCGGAGCTTCAATAACATTCTACCGCACGAGAGAAAAAGAATTACTTCCATATTTTAGCGAAGAACTTGTTTACTGTAAAGACATCGAAAGACTTCTACTGAAAATGGCAGTGCCACATAAGAGAGCTCAAGAGTGGCGCTTATTCATAGACAGTTTAAAAAAAGTTTAAAATGTGTATTGCTATATAACGCATCTCTCCCAATTGGCCATCCAACAAAACTAAAGGAAGACTACAACAACATTAAAACGGTAGGACAAAAACTGGATTATGACTCCTACCAATGGTTATTCTGTGTAGACTTGAAAATGATAAATTTTTTGCTTGGACAGAAAAGCGGCTGTACAAAACATCCATGCTTTATCTGCCTATGGGACAACCGAGCACGTGATGACCACTGGGTGAAAAAAAGGTGGCCTCCTAAAGATTCCATGAGAGTCGGTGAAGCTAACGTCATCAATGAACCTTCAGTTGCCAGAGAGAAATTCATCATTCCACCACAGCGTATCAAACTTGGTTTGATGAAGCAGTTTGTGAAAACTTTGCCCGTAACTGGGGATTGCTTCAACTATATTTGCAGTGCATTTCCTGCTTTGACCACCGAAAAGCTGAAAGCAGGCATTTTTGATTGCCCTCAGATCCGTACACTCATAAAAGATCCATGCCTAGTGCACTCTAAGACGGACACGGAGTCTGCTGCTTGGCAATCATTTGTTTTAGTTACACAGAACTTCCTTGGAACCGAAAAGCTAAAAATTACGAGTTGGTGGAAGATATGCTTTGCCAGTTTAAAGATTGAGGCGTGAAGATGAGTATCAAGGTTCACTATCTCTTCATCCACTTCGATCGTTTTCCTACAATACTCGGTGATCTAAGAGAAAAGCATGGAGAAAGGTTCCACCAAGACATTGAGGTCATGGAAGAAAGATACCAGGGCAGCTGGGATGTCCATATGATGCCCGGCTACTGTTGGAGTCTCCAACGTGACTGCTCGACCACATCACATTCCAGGAAGTCTTCCAAAAAAAATTGTAATCATCGACTAATTTTATTGTATTATATCATTGGTTAATGTGCTTTGACATCACCTGTTTTGCATTACAAAAATCTGTTGTTTAGTGTTAATAGCGTCTAATTTTCTGAGTTTTTGCTTGATTTTCACATTAAACATGATTTGCATATAGAAGGCTTTCTACAATAACGGTTGCCTTCTTTCACGGTATCGCATCAAAAAGGAAAAAAATACTGCACAGACATGCTTGAGAAGACAAATACAGCCTCATCAAAGTTATAGCATAAAGGGAATAGTAATGTCAAAATTTGAGTATTTTTAGCATTTTTTTGAAACAAAAATATGGAATATCTCAAAAACTAGAGCCAATTCGGAAAAACCGAAGTCATTTTCGGATTCAGCGACATCAAAATACCCTAAAACTGTTGAAGTTTTCTTGGCATGAAAATGTGTGTTAACCAGTGATATCACTAAAAATCACTCATAACTTCACAAAAAAATTTTTTCCAACACGAAACAAAGTTAAAAGCTCATCCAAAACAAATTAATTGTGGCGTCAAAAATTAACAAAATATAAAGTATGCATAAGCTAATTTAAAGTAAATAATATCACTTTGACAGACGCATGGCACCAGTGAACTTGAAATATTACGAATTCTTTACCATATTTCGCGACACATTGGTGTCTTTTCAGACACGAGATTAGATAGCTCTGTCAATAGCCGTTTTTTGACGATCTACATCCAAACGGAGATGGATTGTCTCCTACCACTAGTGGGGTATGCAGGACATTTTACACTCACTAGTTATACACAACGCTTACAAGAGTTAACTTTCTGATGAAGGTCCGTATTTACGCATAGTCAATAACTGAAGTCACAAATTATGGAGTGATGCGAAAGACTAAAAACAAATCCGGTGGAAATCAAACCGAGAGCCTCCGGTTTACCGGTCACATGCTCTACCAAATTTGACCAAAGAATATCAAACTTTCTTGCAGCAAATTTTGCAATTTTCATTCTATTACCATGTTGTAGTCGCCGTGGTGTAGTGGTATTGCAACGAGCTTCGCAACGAAAGGTTTGGAGTTCAAAATTCCATAAAAACGCCAATGGTATTCGTCAGAAAAGGCATCCAGAATTCAAAGTGCTGCGTTGCTCCAGCAAGAAGTCGGGTTCGAAAGCGAGTGTGTAGTGGTAGACATACATTGAATCAGCACGTCTGAGCCTGTGAATTGCAGAAAAAGACGTAACATCAACTTCCTTTCTTCAAAGACTTTAACTGTACACAAATACAAACCTTTGTAAGAAGATTACCTCTTGTAACTCTGGAGACGTAACCAACATCTACGTCACTTTATATTTCTATGGTGACCTAAAGCCTTGGTCCATCAAAAATAAATAGTGAGGTGCCAAGCTTATAATGCCACGTTAGCAATGTGAAAGCTTGATATTTAGTACCTCATATGGTACAGCATCTGACCGGTAAACAGAAGACTGTGGGTTCATCTTCCACCAAAACCCTTTTAGCCCTTCGCACTGCTCCATAGTAAATGACCCAAATTATCTACTGTGAATACAAACAGGGGAGCCCTAGGGGGTTGTTTAGGCGGAATCCTGCTTGTTTTGATAAATGGACTTCGAAAATGTTGACCTCCGAAAAAAACAGGTCTCCGGCTTCAATGAGAATTATAAATAGGAAAGTATTGGCTAGTTTGCTGCCAACTCCCTTTGATTATTTAGCGCAACTGCATATAGACTATAGAGCGCACCTGTTATTATTGTTGTTTGGAAAGTTGGAGTTTGTCGCCATGTGGTTGTTATGTGAGTTGTGGATCATGCTATGCGATGGGACGTATTCGCTATGCCTTGGCACCAGAACAGGAGGAAGAACTAAAAAAATATACAAATAAGTTCTTTTGCTACAACGCAATTTCAGATCTTTAAGACTCTGCATTCTTCGTGGGTGATAAAGCCGGTGGCCAGGAACGCTTCGAAGATGTCACAGCTCATTAATGCAATTGCAACCGGCGCGATGGTGTAGTGGTTAGAGCGCCCGCTTCGCATTTGGTAGACCTGGGGTTTATTCCCCAAGTCGAGTCATACCAAAAGACTTTAAAAATGGTATTTACAGCTTCCCTGCTTGGTGTTCAGCATATAGGGATAGTGTGGAAAACAAGCCGGCAAGCTTGCTTGCTGTGTTTTTGGGCAAGGCACTTAACGGGACGCCTGCATCTTCAAGTGGCATACAGATGGCGGGGCCAAGCAGTCTACCCGTCGTGGTGGCCCAGTCTGACGAAAGACATGCAAACCGAGCATGAGGTTATACGCATATATAAAGCAAGCACTGCAGCCGAGGACAGAAAAGCGATGCCTGGTGTCTTTTCCAAAGACCAAACAACATACAGCCCATCCGAAACTGAACGTGGCACCTATTAAACGCAAGTGCTTTATCGTAATGATTTTTTTCCTCCGTTCAAGCACAGAGGGCAGGTGAACCCTAACCGGGTTCACAAATTGAAAACTCCATAAGCCTTGAGACTAATCACAATGTCTTTCCTTTTTTATCCTTTAACAAAGCAAACGCCTCTAAAATTAAAACTTGACAAGGTCACTTACAGCGGATATACAATATCTAACCTCGTTATTACATTGTCGCAATTACAACGATTACGAACAATCGTAACTGTTTGTTATCAGCTGACATCATTTTTACGTCAGAGGTCAAACACGTTCCATAGCTACGTAATTGAAATAGTGTTTTGAATGCCAACAACAGTGCAATATTCAAACTAATACTGGCAACAAAAAAAAGGGTTGTCAAACCAAATGTATACAAACATGAGGCAATATTTGCTGATCTAGAGTTCCTCAAAATTGATGAACAAGCATGTTTTCATGCGTGATAACAAACAAATTACTGTAGATCAAGCGGTTGATATTCGTGGTTTCAAAAAATTTATCAACAACTCAACTCAGCAAAAAATAACAATTCATACAAGCGCATATTCCGGATAAAAATGCTTTTCTTCTTCAACATACAAAAGCAAGGTAAATTTATAGTGTTGTTGATAAGTTTTTCGTATGCTTTATATTATGCGTAATGCATTACGTGTATCAGCCCCCGCAAAAAGGTGGTACAGGGGTAAGTTTCGCGAAAGACCAAAACTTCAATCTTTGCTTCAATTTCAAGCGAGCTCCCTACGTGCACCTAAAGGAGGCTTTAAGAATACATTTGGTGTCTTACTACCTCTCTCTCACACATATAATACAATTTGCAAAAGTTTTAATGTCACCACTTTCTCTTTTGATTGAAAAGCGTTTGATAACGTTGCTTTTTCAGTTAAGAACAGCCAGATCAAATAATGAGTTAACAGACGGCAGAAACACATGACGAACATCAGGTCCGACCGCTAATTTCTGGTTGTTGGAAGTTAATTCTCTAAATTGACACAAAATTAACGACTTGGAGAATATCGCTTCAAACACAAAATAGAGTGGTGCTTTTTCACAAAATAAACATGTTTTTGTGTAGAAGATGGCTCTAATACCATACTATTTGAGTCACATAATCAGGAAGAGAGATTAGTTAGTAAACGTTATTCTTGATCTTATACGCATCTAACCAGCTCTGCCGGCGTCGCCCAGCGGAGCTGCCAAAGAGTTGTGCCAGGATAAAATAACGGCTCACAAACATTTACTCCAAAAACGCTTCTAAGAGCAGCAACAAAAAGCTGGTATAAATGGGGACATCGCTCTCATACCCCCAATCCCGACCATCGTACTCGTGAATCAAGACTGGTGCAATTCACGAATTGCCTATTGTTTCAAAAATCTATCGGTTCCTTTGAACAAACGCACCGGCACTAAGTCAAAGTTGAGGATGGGCGCTGTAGCGGCTGTCGTTTTACAACTACGAAACTTTTAAGTGGTAGACATTTTACGACTTGCTGCAACCTCTCTCGTAGAGATGTTTGTGACGTCAAGTTTCTTGGCAGCATCTATGTGCCTTGGCCTCGGAATAGGCCATACTTTCCCCCAAAAGTCTTGCATCCCATTACACGGTTGGCATTATAACCTATTTTGAAGCAAAAAATTTTCTTTATAGGAGCGACTTCACGCTGTGGTAAAGACCGACTGACCTACTTTTTCCATTGATATTCTTCAAACTTTGAATTGAATGAACTATGGCCCTAATGCCGACCTCCTTGCTATTGAATTAAGATTGCGCTTGCTCACAAAGAGCCATTAATTTTACAAACTTTTATCCATTCACTTCATTAAGGGATCATAAATTCAAATTGTTTGAGAACGCCAATGTGACTAATATTTTAGCAGAATTATGCTGTTAAGAAGTAGCCTAGGCTAGGCCTGTAACTTACGACTTTTTCGTAATTTTATACTTAGTAGTACGACCTAACGTCTCTGATAGCGCGTATGCACCTTGGCCCGGGCATAAACGCCGCAAAAACATGGCGAAGTGACCAGGAGTTTAGCATAAACAGTTCAGTTATTACAATAGGTTTGGTTATGGCTTAACTGGATAACCCGACGGCCGGCTTTTTCTACAGAAGAGCCAAATAATTTTTCTGAATCCTGCAAGATTTTACCCCAAAACTCGGCATTTCTTCCACTTACCTACACATGATCAACATGTGTTAGAGCAGTGATTGGAAAACGTTTCTTAAAGAGGCCCATATGCACCCTTTGATCGTTGCTGACGGCCTACCAAGGAATGAAAAAACCTGATAGAGACAAAAGCCTGAGACAAACTTTAAGAACTTTTCTGCAAGATGTCAGTTAAAAACCATTTTGAGGTAATCAACTTTTTGAAGGTTATTTTTCTTGATTTTGAACATAATTTTTGTTTAAATTGATGTATTTCGCGGTTTCTTTCGTGCTATCATCATTTTTTTGGTGATGAACCGTAAATAATCGTTTAATTTTTTAAGTTGATGATCATTGTTTTTACACGGCATGCAGCCTCGAATTACGAGCTGTGCACGCTCCCTTATAAATTATTAATAGGCTCCAAATTGGGGCGCGGCTCACAGTTAGCCGACCACTGTCTTAGGGCTCAAAATTCGTCGGGCACGAGAGACGATTGTACAAGGATATTCTAACCTGGAGTTTACCAACAGCGTAATTGCTTTAATTTTGGTACTTGCGATTGGGTTAATAAAAAGCCAAATTTATACCGGTACGTTGATACTGTAATACAGGGGTGCACAATCTTCGGCCGTATGCAGCCTTGGGTGTAAGTTGTGCGGCCGTGCACATACACTCAAGGTTTATCCTCCCTCAAAAAATCTTTACGTTTACAACAGCAAAATTCAATTTGAACAAAAACTTTTCTCTAGATCTGCAATTTTATATTCAAAACTTTGACGTCGAACAAGAAAAAAGGTCTTTACTTTTAGATAAACTAAAAAAATTCACAACTTGATTTACTGGGGACAGTAAATTGAAACAAAGTATGCAATTTGAGCATCTTGCATAACATGTCATTCTACATTGACACGAGGATATCAGCAATAGGCTTTACTATTCGCGATGACAATTTCTTCACAGCATCATAAAACATGGAATAGTTTTTTTAATTGTTCCTATAGTGACAAACAAGAAATGCTCCAGGAGCAAAACAACCTTTTGCAATGTGATAGAAGGACCATTTCAACGTAAGCTTAAAGCGTCACAGCAACAGTTGCTTTAAGAATTACATGATAATTTCAAGGAGACATGAACGATTTACACCAACACTTCTTCATGTTGGATTAATTAAGCCGCTTATCGTTGAAACACAGCTGTTTTGTGGTTATTATTAGCCAGAAAAGGCTTTCAGAGCAATTAATCGATGTTTTAAAGGCGATTGGAGAACGCTACAGCTATATGTGATCTCATTTGTAAGGTTTCCTGTACGCTGCAATGCATATTCCAAAGTCAGCTTCTCCATATCACTAGATTGCTTGCCTTAGGTCACGTTTCGCAAGAAATATCGCGAGCCAAATGCTGATGCTGACAGCCTCTCCTACCATTTAAAGGCTTATTTCATCTTTTATTAAAGAGTTTTGAGGCATTTTTTCAAGTATAAAATAGCTACAAAATGACACATCATAAAAGTATCTTGTATCATCACAAACAGACTACAATGTTGACGAAGTGCATTAAGTAGCAATACACTTACAAGCTAATGCCTAATTTCAATCAAGACATGCTATTCACGAAACACCTAACCAACTACCCCCAAAAAATGTCATGTAAGTACTGGCTAAAGAATACTTGAATAGTTTACACCAGGAAATGGCGCAATTAGCAACACAACACCTTAGCTCCTTGGTCCCCAAACTTTGCTATGGGCAACGCTGTGTAAACAAAAGTTTAGTAGCCGCCGTGGTGTAGTGGTATCGTTACGGGATTCAGAGCGAAAGGTCTGGAGTTCAAAACTTTATAGAAATACCAGTGGTATTCGTCAGGAAGGGCATCCGAAATTTAAAGCGCTACGTTGCTCGAGTGCAAAGTCTGGTTCGAAAACGAGTGTATAGTGGTAGAAATACATTGAATCAGCACGTCTGAGCCTGCAAAACGCGGGAAAAGTGACGTAAAACCGACTTTCTTCTTTTTTTTTTAATCTGGAAGTATTCGTGACTCAAACAAAAGCAAAGACCTTTTCTGGAGAACAACTATTTTCGGTCCCAAACAAAGATGAAGACCTCCATACACTTTTGGAGATATAAAAGTTTTTTAAAACCACATGCGACCCACAGTGTGGGAACCACGGTTTTAGCAAAAACCCTAGTTTTCTAAGAAGACGTGTTTGTATATTCACAAAAGAATAAACGTTCTGCCACAACGCATGCAGGTGGTATGCCGTAGTATCTTCCAGACCAATACGGCTTCTAAGCAAATTGCTTTTGATGTATTTGGTTTTCGAGAAAAAAAAGCACAAATGGCAACTGCTCTTACTTAAATTGACCTTAGAGCTGTAAAAACGCTAAATAAACGATTCAAGTTGAACTCCTCATTGAAATACAATCGCTAAGAGCTTAGTTCATGCTTAGAAAAGCTTAAAAAGTTTTTGTAGCTCTCTAAATAAAACAAAATAGGTTGTGGCTAAGATAACACAAAGCACAATCGTTAAATGTTATTGAAAGAAGTGTAAAAACCAAGCTTTAGCAACACCTCAAGATACTGCGAAGCAGAATATAAACGTGAATGTTCGTAAAACGAACAAATGTGCTTACATTTTGACCTTTAAAAAGTCGTATTATTTGTTGAGATTGAGAACCCGAATGATCGCCACCACAATCACTTTTTCCAACACAGAAAGTTTTTGCTGATGACGACTAATTCGGTACTCAAACAAAACTCACTATCCACTAACTATGCTATAGACATTGACACGACTTATAGAGACAGTGTGCAAAAACTAACATGTGTTACCCAATGTAAACTACTAAAATCAGCACGCGATACCAAAAACGCATTTCCAGTGTTAGTGTCTTGAGATAATCAGCCGCAAGCAGAAATGTGTTTAGCTGTGAGCGCGCGAAAAGCAAATGTTACTTTGTGATCTGGCCTGGTGCGTAGACATAGTGACGCTAGAAGACAAATCAAACATGTAGAGAAAGCACTTAGGGTCTAAGCATCGCTTTTGATTGGTAGATGTGATTGCTTTGTCGCAGCTTCTAAATAAAAGCGAGCGATGACGTCATAATAGCGGATAATGACGAAATGGCTGGTACTTAGAAGATCACACGAAAAATAGTCAACATCCTTAAAATTTACGCGACCAGTTAGTTCAAAAACAATAAACAATAGAACAATTTGAAGCGCGATCAAATCTATCGGACGTCAAGACGCCGGCAAAGCACCATTGAGCGAACGCAACATTATCCACATTTTTTGTCACATTGAAGCACCGCGGTGGCTTGCTTCAATGTGGCCGTGAGGCGTTCGTAGCCCTGGGTTTGATTCTCTTGCGGAGGCAAACCAAAGATTACACGAATGACAGATCTGCTTGGCGCTCACGAATAGGCGTAATGTGGGGAATGAAATTAACTCTGCTCAATCAAGTAATTTAATGTTCTGGCGCTAAAAAAGCGTGGTCGAAAAGCGCCAAAAAATCCATATTTTAATTTTTCAGTAAAAAACTTAGGGGAAAATGTGTTCAAATACCGATGAAAATCATACACGGCAGTTTGACTTACAACCTGTATGCAGGCATGTTCCCACAAGGCTGGCGATCGGGCTTGGATAAAAGTTGAAGAAGACCCTACATGGTGCACACCATTTATAAACTTTATCAACCGAATCTGCCTACAATCACGGACCTATACTTTCAGGGGCCCATAAGCCCCTCAGTTTTTAGACATCTTGTATTACTTTCACTTGGTTGGCTCTATTCGCATTCCGTAATTGTCAGCAACATGCGTACTACCGGTACATAAAGTTTGTCCCCTCTAAAGTTATTTTGCATTTAGCTTGTTATTTAGCATACTATGTCAATGCTGACAATGCCACGAAAAGACTTTAATCGCAAACGTTTCACTTCAAACTGGATGACAATTTTGCGTTTGATATTGCTTTGCAGCGCAGCGAGTACAAAGCGACACGAGAAAAACACGACCCAGTCTATACATGGGAGTTTCTTAGGCAGCAAATCAACCATCCACACTGTATTTCGCTTTGCTGCGCGACGTTACCACCAAGTTCGAAACAAAACTCAGCTGCGCAATTACGACCACGTGCGTTGAACAACATAGGAGCCCGTTCCGTCCTGTACTGAAGTCAAAAAATATTTTCGCCACAAAAATGGCCTAGTGCAGAAGTTTGGCGTCAGGCTTGCCGACAATACAAACATTGGCTGGTTTTTGCTTGCACTTCGTCGACAAACGCACTGTTTTCGAAAAGACGGGCGAAGTAAAAAAACAAATACTTCAAAATTAGCAAAAAACGATGTCACTTAATCGATGTGGTGATGCAGTAGTAGTATATTTACACACCTAATAACGCACAAACTGGTAAGGAGTAAATCCAAAGAGAAAACAGTAAATCATAATTAAAAAACAAATACAATGGTCGCACTCAAGTACAATTTCACTCATCAATTATAACTCCTATGGTTTTGCCCTACTACTAGGCATTCTATTTATAAAGTTCGATGGTGCAAAAATTATTGTTGCCTGAAAATAGAATAGGAATAACAATTAACAGTTCAAGCATGAAAAATGTGATGGGATGACTTCAAAAAGAAAAATGTTTTAACAAGATGTTTGGCCTCTGAACTAAGACTCATGAATAAGCTTTCTATTTTGTTACAGTACAACATGTCACTGCTGAAATCTAGTTTGTAGAAATATAGGGTGTCTACAAATTATCGCTACAATTTCCAAAATTCAACAAATTTCATTTTTGAAGATGTTTTCATTCGGCTTACTTTATAGTGAAGGAAAATATTTTAGGTTTTTCTCTTTTATCAGGTACTTTTTGAACTACTCAGGTGTGAAATTATAATTTATTTAGTGATTAAGCAGAACCTTTTCAATGTAGCAGCGAAAGTGGAGCTTATGAAAATGAGCACTTAGCTGGAAAAAGCCAAGTGTGTTTCTTGGTTTATAGAGACGAAGTCAGATATCCAAGCTCGGCGAAACTCTATGGAAGAAAGCCGCATGCGAGGTCTGCCGTTCGATCACGGCACAAAACGTTTACGGAGCCTAGCAGTGTGCTACAGAAACGGGAGCTGGCCGACCTCGAACACCAGAAGAAGAAATTGAATCTGTACGTGTAGCATATACAAGAAGCCCTAGAAACTCCATTAACGGGGCTTCTAAGCAGTTACATATACCACGCTCCATCATTCATGAAATTTTGTATAAAAAATTGCGACTCTATGTGCAGTTGCCACAGGCCCTTAAGCCAGAAGATAAGCCACGACGAAAGTGCTCGCAGTGAGCAAGCTGGACAGGCTAGAAGCAGACTGCGGGTTTTTAAAACGTGTTTGCTTCAGCGATGAGTCAACGTTCCTAGAGGTGTGCCATTACATTAAAAAAACCCTTGAAATATTTCTCGTTACTATAAAACAAACCAAATGAAATATCTCCAAATAAAAAATTTTGTTGAATTTTTGAAATGGTAGTGCTAATTTAAAGACACCCTGTACTATCAAGCACTGGTAACCTTGGACATAACAGTTGAACTTTCACTTGTGTAAGACCCATTGTAATAAGGAGTAATATTACATCACGAACAAATACGAGGCACCTAATTTAAAAATATTACGTAATTGTGTAACTATTTATATACACTGCACGACACAGCGCAAGAGTCACCTGGAAATAAAGACCACAATTTAGGAGCAACAGTATAAGGATTAGCATTGGCTAATGCTTCTTCCCGGCTCGCTACATTGAATTGCCCTTTGGAAAAATGTAAGCAGGCTTTTATTGATAGCACTTTACAGAAGTACAATCGATAAAAGCTGGTTTCACGTTTCGGGCTGATTTAGGGTCTTCTCAATTTATCCTGCTTCATCAATTATTACGAATTCCATATTAAGTGCTATCGTAATTACATGTGGTCGCCTGAGCTTGATTTGTTAGGGCACCAGTTGTTATGTCATGGCAAGCTTCACACAACAAAGACTGTGAAAGAAACACAAATGAGTCGCTAAAAGAAGCTTGCCTTAAGTGCTTCTTAATATAACATCAAGGTCATAAAAAGGTTTACAACTAGCACGCAAGTAACACTTTCGCCAGCACAGTTGTGCCGCTAAATGAACTGTTAAAGGAGCTGTTTGAAGACAACCGAGAACGAAATACCGGTAAACTCTTTTTACAACTTGGTGACAACACAATTAATATCTCATAGAACAGCAAACTGTATTGATAATGATGAATCAAGCACACTGTAAGTGAATAATTTCAGCCTACACCAGGAAACCGCTCGTCTGCAAAAGCTGCTGTGTCAATTGTTCAAGTACTTCATAAAAAGTAAATGAGAACAAGGGAAAATTTGAATCTATATACAATATGTAAAGCAAGCAACCCACAACGTGGCTTACGGCGTTTGCTCGTAATAGTGGAGTTGCAAGTTCAAAGCCGCCGTAGTTTAATGTTGCCATACGTCCGAAATTCAGGCGTCCTGTCCAGAAATAATTTTAAAATTTGCACAAATGTCCGGAATTTTTGTAGTTAACGAAAAATTGCAATATTAGAATCTAATAGTCTCCGTAAGTGGCCCGCCTGTTTGAACAGGCCACTTGGATTGAATCAACATTGCCGTGATTAGCACAAACGGCAGCGAACAGGTGATGACCCCCCCCTTTTTTTTTGAGCACCTTTATTTGTGGTAACACAACACGAGCTCCAACATTTCCGATTGTAATGTTAGAGCATTATGTAGTTAAATTGGGCCCAGAATATTTGTTAATAAACAAGTGAACTAGTAACAACTTTTGGTAGCGTCGTAACAAAAGTATCAAATTTGAAACTTGTCAGGAAAAGTTACAGCAATGCCAACTCTGCTGCCAATACTTATAAGAGTGAAAGGTAGTGTCCGGAATTTTGCCTCAACAGATATGGTAACCCTAACGTAGTTGGGCTTTAAAAAGTAATTCATGATACTTGGCTGTGCGGCTCGTAAAATTACAGTTCCGCTATGCAAGCAGTTGCATACACCTTTTTGGTTCCACACGACCAGTGACCAGACCATAAACATATGCGATTCTCCTATCCCTTCACGAAAGTAACCATGGGCTCTCACAGACCAACATGGTTCAAGACAATGCAAAAGCAACACACACCCAATAATAATGAGATTTGCTTGGGTATGGAATATTGAACAGTAGCCTAATAACGATACATTCTTGTGAATAAAAGTATTGCTAGACTTTGCTCTTTACCATGATACGGTCAGGTCGTTAATTCTTTCAGAATAGTAGCTGTCTATTGTAACAGGTCTTGCACTTGGAATTAATAATTAACCAAACCTAATGGCACCAGGGTATAACAAAAACAAACAAGATAAACATAACATCGACAAAGTATTAGGATGAAGTTAACAAGATTCAAAGTTATATCTACTTCATCACTTTCTCAAACATCATGCAGCAAACTAATGGTGTTTTTCACAGAAACAGGCTAAACACCAAGTTAGTTCAGTGCAACTGATGGCTAGTCGAAAGACCTACCTGGACTTTCAACTCTTCTGTAATGATAGGGATTAATGCAAACGTCTTTGTGCTTGGCATCAAAAGGAAATTGACAATTTTCAATTGGCTTTAACTCGTGATGACTCTGCAGATCAGGCCATCTCCACACCCGACAGTAGATAACGTGAGGGAGCCCTTTTCTGTGTGAAACCTGTATAACAACATCGCACTGCAGATACTGTTGTTTGCATCATTTGCCGGCTTTTCAAGATTTTTTATGCACAAAACACTTTTACGAATCAAAAATTGTGGGTAACAATACCAAATAGAAGAGTTACAGGGCAATAACGTCATGAGATTTACAAGCAACAAAATCTCTTTAATATCAAAAAAGAGATGATATTTTATTGAACTTCTAACCATTTCCTCTAGAACATTATCAGCAATCGCCAAAGAACCATTGAAAAACACAGCCACAAATGATGTTGGTGTCTATTACACAGAGCAAATAATGCCACTAACTGTCCACCTGGCTGAAAACCTGATTTCTAGCTCTTAACTGATTTAATCATTTTACTTTTGCCGTGCACCATAGCTCAAAGCAATATGACAGTGACTTTATACTCAAAAGCATGAGCATTTAGTGCTATTGTGATTGCTATGGGACTTGTGATCTTGAGAAAGACTTATGACCATGTGTTCTATTTGGTTGCAGAGTTAGTATAACAAATGTACTGGTACTGATAGTACTGACAATTTCAGAGTGGGCCAGAAAAAATAATCTATACAGGCTATACTGCCAAAACCCGCAGGTAACTAAAAGATAACTACAACGACAATTTATTTGTTACATGAACGTGTGTTGAATGAAGGAAGCTAGGAAGACTGCAAAATGACTAACATTTGTTTGTAACAGCCACTTAGTCCTCAAAAATGACTCAGGCCGATTGGCATCAAAGCATGTTTTGAAACCAAACCACAGTTTTGACACTCATGTTTTATGCCACTTACATCCCTGAGGATTATTTTGGACATTACAGTCAATCAACTTTGAGTCACATGCAAACACACCCCGCAGTACTTTACCAGTTTTTCAAATTTCAAATGCAATAACACATATGTCAAAATACACTTAAATAAAGCTAGCTCACATAAACAAGCCAACTTAAAACAGATAAGATTTCATTTGAAAAATGTAGATCAGGGGTGTACAACCAACGACCTATATAGAAAGAATTGCAAATGTGGCCTGTGAAATGAAATTTCGGTCTTGGATGGCAAACCTAAAACTTACATCTCGAGAAAACTGATCTCAATAACAAAAGTGGCTTACATACATCAAATTAGAAAAATTTGGAATAAAATATCAATCTTCAAAAAAAAGTCTTCATCACCGGCGCGGTGGTGTAGTGGTTAGAGCGTCCGCTTCACAGTCGGTAGACTAGGGGTTCATTCCCCTTGTTGAGTCATACCAAAAGACTTTAAAAAATGGTATCCACAGCTTCCCTGCTTGGCGCTCGGCATTTATGGGAGGTTGTAGAGAACAAGCCGGCAAGTTCGCTTGTTGTGTCCTTGGGCAAGGCACTTAACGGGACGCCTCTGCCTTTATGTGGAAGACAGGTGGTCCAGAAACCTCAAAAATGGCAACTCCCAAGCGAGTGCGGACGTCCCGTCCAAAGTATAGCGATACAATTCGCTTTCTCGTGCATGGAGGATAAAAATGAACAAATACAAAAAAAAAAAATGAACAAATACCACTTTGGATGAAAACTGCCATCAGCTATTGCTTCAAAGCTTAATTGTGCATAGAATCAACCTAGTTTATAACTTTTGACATGCCTGCTAAATATTCAAAAGGTTTGATATTGGCCCGCCTGCAAAAAGATTACATGTCCTTGATTTTGATGTTGTTATCTTATATTTTCAAGATTACCTGCAACCTCCCATCTAATGACCTGGGAATAGTGACACATTTGCTAGGCTGTCCAGGACAACTTAGGGCTTGTTCAAGCGCCTCCATTGATCCCTTTTTCTTCTTTAATTTTTTTACAAGTGAATCGACAGCTTTTTCAGCCCACTTTTCTTCTTCATCACCTTTAAGAGTAAATGATATCAACAAGAAGTATCAAGTTAATAGGGTTTAGCAAAAGTTAACCAGTTTTGATTAAATTACAAGTTCTATTAAAAATGCTTAAAAATTTGATAAAAGCCATCATGGATCAAATGCCTATATTGGTTAGCAGATGTGCTACCATTAGCTGCAGTAGCACTACACTCAGCCATAGTAACTATCAAAAATAGCAAGTTCCTTTACTTCTGGGCAGAACCCACATGGCAACAGTCCAGCATAATTCAATGTAAAACCAACATTTTATCTAAGTTCTCGATAACAGGGAAAGTGCCCAAAATGTTTGGCTATGAATCAAAGATTACATGCACCTAACTTCAATATGTAGACCATTTTGTTTGCAAACTGACATAAATTTCGCTTTCTTCTTCTCTGTGTCTGACTCTAAATCTAAATGATGTCACAACAAGTACTAATGATTTGAGTTTGATTTGGGGAATCAAAACAGATAGCTATGTGCCAAATGTGTGAGCAAACGTCCTTGCTACAAAGGTAGCAGAATCTGTAAACCCCCTCTGCAAAATAGCTACTACGTATTTAAAAAAGAAACAACAGGAGCTTTTGCTTATGACTAGTAAATTACAGTGACACTAACACATGCTTGCTATACAGCATTTCATATGCTTTAATTCGTTCAAACAATTTCCTGGTTGTGACCAGTGGAGTGGGTACAGAAAAATGAACAACTGAGTGCATAGCTAACCATAGATCAACTTTTTTTGTTTAGCTGGTAATTTTCTTGGGCACAAATCAACTAAGCAAACAGGTCAAGGCACATGATGCACTTTTTAAACAACATGGCAATGTTTTTTTATGTATGGTTCCAATTATCAGAGGCACTAAATTATACACATGGGCAACAGTGAAGATCTTTTCTCTTGGTACACCTTCTGAATTTGTTACTTGCATGCACCTACGCTTCAGTTAAAATCCAACTTTTTTGGGCACATACAAAGTTGTAAAACTGTGCAAAGAGTTCTGGTGCAGAGCACCACGAGCATACTTTTTGCAGCATATTTTGTCTTGGGTGTTTAAGTGCACACAGGTAGAAAAAAGCATGTTACCTTGTTTCCATCCTAGTAATCTTTTTACAGCAGGGCTTGTGAATCCAAATAGACTTGTCATGTTACTCATTTTTTAAAAGCACAATGCTGTAACTTTGCTTTCTTGTAGTAGATCAGCAGAATAGCAAAAAGCCAAATATCTATATCCACTTTGATTAAAATCCTACCAACCTGATAACTTTAATACCATAAGTCATTTTGTTCTAAAGACAAAAACATTGATTAAAAATAATCCGAGATATAGGAACCCTAATGAAAGACAATAAATAACAGTGAGGTCTTTGGCATCACCACTACATTGTTGTTGAACAACTCAGGCTAAGTTACACTATTGCAAATAATGCTTACTTTATACCATTTTCCTTCATTAATAAAAGCTATGATACACCTTTTGCGATTCAAAATAAAAGAATAGATTTAGCTAGCCAAAGAACTCTAATACTGTACAGAATATAAAATGAAAGGTATAAAAATATGGAAGTGGCTGATTTGCAGTAATCATTCATGTGTACTTGTATAAACATAAATGCTACAATTCTAAGAGTTACTTTGTGGCATGTGAATAGTGCAGCTACCTTGAAATATATTGGTTATAGGTTGGAATCCATGCTGGCAGAGCACTTGGACAAAAGCAGTGTGCACCGAAGGTGGGCCTGATATGTGAATATACAGGGTGGTATACATTAAGAGGGAGTGTACAGTGAGGGAGAACATTTTTTAAAGGCAGTGGCTATTTTGCCATCGACGGCAATTTGCCCTTGGAATCTATTTTGCCGTGATCATTCACGTGTGTTTATATAGCCAAATTTGCTATCATCGCACCAGTGACTCTGTGGTGCAGTGGATAGAGCGCTGGTCTTGAGATGCCATGGTATCGGGTTCGAATCTCAGCTGGCCAGGGCTTTAAAAGAAAGGCAGTGTACACTGAAGGGACAGGCCCGGTATGTAAATGTACGGGGCAGTGTACACTGCAAGGGAGTGTACAGGGTGGGGGATAGAGACCTGGGGGAGCAAAATTTTTTAAATTGGTTTTTAAAATTGACCAATCAGAGACGACCAAAACTCACATGTTTAGTACGTCATTAAGATTGACCAATCACAAATAACTCACGGCAAAATAGTCTGAGGGTAAATTGCCGTCGACAGCAAAATAGCCCCTGCCTTTTTTTAATTCATCATTAAAATAGACAACCAAAAGTCATATGTTTAATACATTATTAAAATTGACCAATAACAAATGGTTCACAGCAAAATAGCCTCCAAGGGTAAAATGTTGTTGACAGCAAAATAGCCACCTCTAAATATTCAGCACTTGGGTTATGGAGAGAGTATCAGCCTTATTAAAAAATTTCAAATTGATAGCATTAAGTGTTACATTGCATGTGATATGGTCAAGCAGAATTAACATTTGCATTGGTCTATGATTAGCCCTAACTTAGGATACGTTTTTGGCTTAAACTATGGCATGTGTTGTGTATGGGTGACTTCTGGCTCTGAGATTACAAAGTCATTTCACAATCTCTTAAACACTCTATTTCTCTTCTATGAGTTTAATGAGTTTTTATCATCTTATTTATTCATTATGCAGCATGGCAACCTTGCTTTAGGCATATACTGGTACTGCACATCTCAACGTCACGTAACTGTTTAGCATAAACTAACCTACAAACGCTTTTCATTGGGTCTAGTTTAAAAAATTTCCATAAAAGTAACTACCAACCTACTCTTGCCTCACTAGTACCTTCACCTGACGTTTCTGCCACAAAGCCAATTAGCCTAGCCGACAAAGATCTAAACAAATTACATGGTCAAAGATGCCGAAAGCTAGTGATTGTCACGCGTGAGTGATCAATGTAGCGATGCTACTTTCCGGAGATAAGCGGAGTCACTTTGTTTTATGTCTGCGTCCAGTAATACCCACTAATTTCTACTCCGACACCAGTCCAACTGACATATTTTTCAGTAACTTTTGACAAGACTCCAATTTTACTCCAAATTAGTATATTTGTAGATTATGCAAAAGGCTGATAAAAACATGGTAAGGAAAAGATCCTATAGCTTTAGCAGTCGTGGCAACATTGAAAGTTAAGAATTACACTGCATCACAAGACAGGACAGATGAAAGGCAGTGCTCACCTACTTTTATTTCTATCCTTACACATCACATTCCAAGTACCTACCCAATTACCAAAACGTAAACAAGGGTTGTCCAGGTAGCAGTTCTAAACAACTTAAACAAATAACTTGAGCCGAAAGCTTGTGAAGGTACCCGACTATATCAGACAAATTTCTATTGGTCGAACTTTTGCTCTCTTCCAACCATGTGACCTTTTTTGAAAATTAGAATGTTTTTCATACTACTACTGAACTTTAATGTTTAGTAAAATGAACTAAACTGAGCCAAACTAATAAATTATCACGCAGGAACAGCTTTGCCAAAATTCTGTAAGGTACCTCGTCAAAAAGCAATTATTTTCTAAAACATCTCTCGAATTCGTTTTTTAAATTTGGCATTAGGGTCTTGAATGCCAATGTTGCCCACTTAGGATCTAAATTTTGGCAGCAATGCTGCTAACTTTGCACTTTTTTGTAAAAAGAATTTTCGACCAAAATTTTAAAACTTTTGTTTTTGAAAACAAGATTCCAACTCCACTCTCACCAAAGAAAATAGACTCTGACTCTAACTGAATATCCCATATTCCCTATCCATTCCGACTCCAATTTTGTTAACCTATTCTACTTTCGCAAAGGATTTTCGCCGAATTGCCAAAACTTATACAGGATTTTCAATGTCGAAAGCTTCTTTTAAGTTGCAAATATTTGGCTTCTGTAGTGACTTGCAAAATCACATAAAGCAACTGATGATGTTTCAATGCATTCATTTCCACTTTATTTTTGCCCAAATCAGTGTCAAAAGAAAACAAAATTCGACAACGGAGAACTAAGAAAAGAGACGATGGGAAAACGATGTAGGCATACGCTAAAAACATGCACAGGAAATGAAGTTTGATTTAATTTAAAGATAACATACGAAAGTATTTTTAAAATGTCAAAAATATGTGACTCAGTGCGAGATCGGCAATTTCTCATGGTCATGGAAGTTAAACAGTTAGAGGTTTGAGGAAAACGAGATGACAGTTTTGACCTTGAGAACAAAGTAGAAGTATAGTGAGAAAACGATGGAGATCCTGAGCACAGAAGTATCAAATAGTAGACTAAATTTTTATTTCCGTTAGCTGGTGAGCAACACTACTAGTTACCAATATCTGTTTAAAACCAGTGTATTAGATGGTTTGCCCGTTGCCAAGACTTCCATACAGTCACCCAGCTCCAAAAAATGCATTCATTCAATCTTGCTGACGACAAAGTAACATGCAACGTAATCCGGCCGACAAAATTGAATGCATTGGACTGGCAACACATTTCGATGAGTAGAGCAACTTTTTGTTGCAGCAAAAAGTTGAGGAAGTACCTTTATTTACATTGAAGGCAAAGCATAATATTGGACAAATACATTGCCGCTTTCAAGTCTTCATGTTAGTTTGGAAAGCAAAATTTTATTTTTGTATAGTTGACTTCAAAACAAAGATGTTCAAGTTTAACTTCCAACTTACTATTACATCCATTGTCTAAATCGCTACACAAAATCTGGTAAAACTTGCAGTAAAAAATTACCCAGCTTTGCATAAAAAAAATCCCCGCGAACAGCTCAAAATATCTTAATTGTTGGTTTCCAGCATTTAGAAATTTGATCGAAGACGTAAAAAAAGAAGTTGGAAAAGTTGCCCGGCTTATTAGCAAACTTAAACACAATCTCGACAAGACTAAAGATCTATAATTATTGAATGAAATAATTTATTTTAGAAATTAAGAGCTTCAATTGGCTGCAGTGGCAAAAAGCACATTGACGTAAAAACAGGTACAGATCGACAAGATTCAATATTGTATAGATTGGTGCACATGCATACTTATAAGTACCATTTGGAAAATGTATCAATCGTCTACCTAAACTACTGCAAAATTATTGCTTTATGCTTCAATGGCAGGAAATAGCTGCAGTAATGAGCTGGTAGTTATCAAATATTGATACCGCAACAATATTTTTGAAAGCTTGAAGGTTTTCTTGGAGGTAACTTGTTTCATATCAAACCCGGATTTTAAAAAAGAAAAAGGCGAACTGGATGAGAATACAGTCAACTTCGGATATAAGAGATCCGCCGGGATCAGCTCAATCAGTCTCTTATAACCGACTTAATAGTTTATATTGAAAATCATTTGGGACCTTTTGCGTAGTCCCTTATAAGCGAAAATCCCTTATATCTGAATCTCTTATATCCGAAGTTGACTGTATATTCAACTCATCAAACACAAGAGGAGAGTTTGGGAGACTACGAAGTGAAGTTACGGCCTTCGAGCCAGCAGCCGTTGCGGTCGGCAGCTTGAACCCGAAACGAGATCTTTAACCCAAACTCGGTCTTCGCTCACCCATGCGATGGTGGAAAATCAACAACGTAATTTCCTGTCTTCATTCCTTCGTGAACGTTCATGCTTTCCTACGGTCTGCAGTCAGACTATGAACAACAAAGACGGGTAAACTGCTCGGCATTACTACTTGTCTGCCAAGTAGAAGCAGAGCTATGCCTTTAAATTCTGTATTTAGAGAGTATACAATAAATTTTGCACTCTTGCCAGCTTTTTCTCGACACAACCTCTTTCGTGCTTAGCGCCACGCGGTGAATACTTTTTCAAAAAATCGTCTGTACGATCCGCTAGAGATTTAAACCGGCAATCTACTGCATTCAAGTGCACCTAACCACTACACACAAACGAGAAGCGTAACTAAAAACCAAGCCAATACACAAAAAATTTACACCTGATGGCTTTATAGAATAAGCGCACTTTACTTTAATAAATTCGTTGCATCGAAGGTCTAATCGTCTTTATATCTGCAGCAAAAATCAAAAGCAGTGGTCTCTTGTTTCGTTACAAAGTTGGTGAAAACTTAAAGTAAATACAGAATAAATTCTAGCCAATTACACGCTTTGATTGTGTTCCATTGATCCTTTTTTGGATTTGTATGTAATGCATTTGTGTTTGCTAATGGCCAGCTTCTTTATTAGGCTTATCAGGTGCATCTTATTCAAAAAGAATTCAGGAATCATGCTTTGCCAGGCAAACACATTAATTTGACAATATAAACAACAACAAAATAGTAATTGTAGCTGTAACGATCGGTGCATTAAAATACTAAAAAAAATCATATGAAGAATGATGTATCGTAAAATGAATATTCGCATAACTTCAATGAAAAGCACTTAATTAGTATTAACAGCGCTGCAAAAACAAGCAGTAACATTGATTTGACAAATACAGGATCAAAAATGATGAAGCACCAATTCATGAAAGCCACGACACATAAAAAATAATTGAAGGCATGATGATTACAATGTAATACCAGATGCAACATTTACACGACTTGCCAACAATCACTTCATTTGATTAGTATTAACACCGCAGTAAAAACAAGAAAGTAGTAACATTGATTTGCTAAATACAGCACCAAAAATGACGAAGTACCTATTAATGTAAGCCACAATACATAAAAATAATTGAGGGCATGATGATTACAATATAATACTAGATGCAACAATATTTACATAACATGCCAACTATCACTTGCATAAAGCCACAGTACATAATGCACCGGCAGTCAAAAACAGTGCAAATAGTTTATAAAAAGCTGTTGTACTATTTCAAAAATTAGGGCGGTTTATGACTGGATTCGAGCAACTGTGTAATTGCTCTTTGAAGGCCTTGAGAAACTCGCCTGTACTTGTATTAGTACCTTGATATAACATAAATGCTGACTACGTAATCGCAAATAGCACATACACGCCCACCAGAAGAACCCTACCATACGTGTGGGTAAAATAGCTTGTTCAAAATCTCGCAGTAAAAGAAATTGCACTGCACGCTTCAGAAGCGTTTAACAGTGTGTTGATAAAAAGTTCATTAGTGATAAGCGAACCAGCAGTAACCATCAGTCAAGTGCACAACATTCACCAGCACGTAATTTTGATTTGAAATCTATCAAGCTTCACTTTGAAGCAAGGGGGAAGTTGCATGATCTTCACCGGAAAAATCAGATTCACGTTCGGCCGAATTCGGACTAGTGGTCGATGTCAAATTTAGTTGGGGTGGGTCGCAGTAAGTCGCATTTTCAAGATTAGAAACTATAAATACAAGAACAAATACAAATGGACTCTATTTTCAAATTGCTGTTTACAACTTTTTATACTCAAATATCATGCTGGCTTTAGATCTTGAAAACAGAATTGTTCCAACTGCTGGTTTTTTTTTATTTACGGACTATTATGGAATCTCTCTCTTTAAGTGTTCTTCTTGAGGCAGCCGTGGTAATCATAACTACAACCCTTAACGTTCCTTCGACCTGTCGTAAGAGCCAATAACAGAAAGGTAGAAATGAGCTGGCCATCTACTACAGAAACTTTGGGCCGAAATAGCTTGTGTGATAGCATCAATTTGAGATACTTTTCTCATACCCCTTACATACATACAGGAACTCATTTCGATCATATCTTCTTACTTTTACATGTCGAACACACATAAAAAAAACGGCAATCCAGTTGATCAACGTACTCTTTACGTAAACCAAGAGCAAAAAACCTTTAGTGGTGAACGTATTGTACTACGTTGGCATCGGTAGCTGCAAAAGCATTTCGACTTTTGGTTATGATGCGGTTCAAAAAATTTATAAATAACAGCACAAAAAATGTACCTTTGTTGGCGAATCTCGCGAAAGGGTACAATTCTTTCGGAGAAGTTGACGATTCATCGAGAATTTCTTTCGGCGAAGTTGCCTCGTCGCCGGCATCGCCTGGTGCCTGACCTTTCACCTTCCTAAAAATTAATGGAAAACTACTGAAAATAGAAGGGGTGTGATGGAAAAACAGAATATAGTATGTTAGACCAAGAACGCGGTTATGTAGGTCTTTCTGTGCTACGTTGCATTCTGTATGACCAAAGAGCCAACATCCATCGCTGCTGCTATGTTTTTACTGGTCGATTAAGCGGACAAACACTTGAGGGTAATCGTCAATGTCAGCACACTTTTTGTCGACATTTTTACATTCAGCCTCTGCGGCGTAGGTTCCAGAATTCAAATAAGACCAGTTCAACACAAACTGCTGCATCCCAGCAGCTTCTATTTTGGTAGGGTTAGCAGCAGGGATGTGGAGGCGGTTATTTTTCAACCGCTTCCGCTTCCACTAACAAAAAACGAGAAAACGACCGTTGACAATTTTTTAACTTTTGTGGGTCTGTAGCCTGCCTTCTCCTGCACTTCATCATTTTGAGAAGAGGAAAACCTTCATTTATTGCTATTACTTTACTTACTTCGCTTGAGCTTATTGTTCCGAACTACTTTGTGTTTTTTTTTCATAGATATTAGAACTCGTGTTGAATGTAGAACAGTGCTTTTTAATCTTTCTATCATTGCGGAACCCCTAATGTACTTTCGCGTTTGCCACGGAACCCTCACTAACAAAAATTTAGAAATCACGAATTGCTTGCAAGAAAATCAAATATTTCGTTACTACTAAAATCAAAATAATTAAACACTTCAACAAATAGACAGTTATTACAAGTTTCTTCACTACTTACAACTACTTCTACAACAGTTAACTCAATGCTTCTCAGATCTAAACCGTATGACCACATATTACCGCTCTCGATAATAAACTGTCGTCACAACAACAAATTACACCGTATAGCGTTGATTTTCTCTCTCTATCCTCAACTAACTCTGACTTTGGAGTTAACTTTAACACTAATCATCATTACTGACCTTCTGTCCGTCCCCAAAACACGTATTGACTCCGATCTTTCTGGATAGTGAGGTGCGAAATTTCTGTCGTATATATAGTATATACATGTAAAGCGAGCAAAATTGAGCTGCACCAATCAACAGCCGCCTCAACGTGGTGATGCGGTCCCCAACCCAGTTTGGGTTGGATTGAAATGGCTATTGGTCTTTCCGAGGGTCCCAGTTACCCCGGGTACTCCCCTCACACAAACCATTTTTTTGCCGTGCACCCCCCCCTGAACGATCGCAGAAGGGTAGCACACAGCCCCTTTAAAATCGGCCTGTCTTCTCTCTTCTCATTCTTCTTCTCCTGATAAGCGGCAACGTTCATCCTAACCCTTGTCCCGTCTTTCCCTGTTCCGTGTGCGCTGGAAATGTGACCTGGCGGCGTAGGTCAGTACAATGCTGCACATGCTCTAATTGGGTTCATTTAAAGTGCTCACTACTCTCCTTTTCTAGATTCACAACTCTTGGCAGCTCTCACTCCTGGAGCAGCCCTCCCGGCTGCGTTCCTGCTTTTTTTTGGAGATTCCACACCTACCAGCACTGTGACTTCCTCCTCAGACTCCTCGAGCTGGTATACATCCACTGCTCAATCTGGCCCCCTTCTGTTAATGCTGCACTCGTACCCCACCCTCGCTTTCAAACCTCTTATCCTTTTTCCGCCCACTTTGTATTTTCTCCCTCTGCACCCTCACCACCGCCTCATGCTCCTGGCTGTTTTTCTTTACCTCCTGCTTTCTCTTCTCCTCCCTAACTCCCTCAGGGTTCTTCAATGGAATGCTGGGGGTCTCCAAGCCAGGAGCACTAAGCTGCTACACTTTATTTCGTCTCATCCCGTTGACCTTATTTGTATCCAGGAATCTAACCTTAATTCATCGTCCTCTTTCCGGATACCTGGATTCTCTGCTCTGCGATCCGATGGCACTCACTCCCAATCTGGTATTTTTTCTACTGATGTCACAGACGCTAGCGGCGGCGTCATCATTTTCGTCAGGTAGGGCTTTTCCTTCTATGAGCTTTCTACCTCCCCTCTTTCTTCGCTTGACCCCTACTCTGATTATGTAGAGGTCAACATCTCTCAAAACCACTCCTCCCCACTCTCATTTCTTAATGTTTATGCTCCCTCCATGCGCTCTTCTCCGAAGGATAGAAGAACCAATTTCTTTTCTTCCTCCATTCTTCCCTCCTATGTGGAAGCGGAAGCGGTGGAATTTTCGCGCTTCCGCTTCCACATCCCTGGTTTGCAGTGAGAACATAGGTGGCAGTTTCATACAGAGTTTTATTCCCAGCTCATACGCACACGGAAGATCTAGAGCTTGAAGCTGCATTAAAACAAAAACAGATATTTGGTAGGATGGATATCTACAATTTAAAGTGCATTGGTGCTGCAGCAAAAAGTCTGGTTTGCAAGCGAGTAAACAGAGGTAGGCATTCATAGACTGCAAACAATACGAGAAGTACAGTTCCTCGATTATAATGTTATACCAGCCACTGACGGGTATTTCAGACTGCCATTTACAAAAATATACAAATCAAAGTCGCGCGAAAATTGGGCATTTTGACCGCCAAACACAAAACTGAATCTTGACAAAAAGGGAAATTTGTTGACGTAGGTAATGAAAAAAGTAGTTAATGAATTTTTCCATTGACAGTTTTACTTCCTGAGCAATTATGATCGCCATGGAACGCTTTCAGATTTTTTTTTGGAACGCAACGCTTTACTGACAAGGTTGGCTGTGAAACATGGAAGAGAGAGAAAGAAATCGCTAATCGCCTTTAGAAAAGCTGCTCTGAAACAGACTAAAAGCTTACTTGTCTGAGAACGAGAACGGCGATCGGCGGAGGTGCTGTCCTGCGGGCAGCAAGTAGCCTGTATCATCGGTTGCCATGTTTTCTCTTGGATCGCCTGGACTGAACACAACAGAGGTGGCTCCAGTGTTGCTTCTCGATCTTGCAGCTAAAAGACACATAGCTCAAAAAACGCTACCTACTTAAAGTTAAAAGGATGACCGTGACCTATCGCTAAACGTCTTGTTTGATCTTGAATCAACACCATACAGAGCACAAAGTCAAAGCATAACATAACAAATTAGTACTGAATCTACAGTACAAATAATCTGGTCTGTATTTGTCTGGTTTGAAATGAAGTGCCGCTTTTGCCTTGCCTGATTGTATGGGGTTCAATGCAATCCTGAACGCTCTCGCCTACCTTAGTCCAAAGAAAAATAAGGTAACCAACAACAATAAATAATGTTGACGTGTGGGGTACATGTTATCGTCTAGCCATAGGACGACCTTTGTCGGCTATGCCGCAACTTCGCATTTAGACTCCCTTTGGAGTTGTCAGCAGTGATGGCGAAGTGCAACCAAGCAGCGAAATTGCTTTTCATAAGAGCACAACGTAGCCATTGTGAGATTTGAACGCACGATCATTGCTGCGCCAGACGGTGCATCAAACCACTCGACCAAGTTGCCGATTGAGCAAAAGCGAACTTTCGCCTCAGGTTTCGCATACCGCCAACAAGATCCGACGATCAGACCACATCTAATTACGAAGGTGCAGTGTTGATTGAACGCAACTGGCCACAGCCCTATGATGCGAGCAAAATTAAACTAAGCGAAACAACAGACCAGTGTAAGAGAAAGCAGCAGCGATTTTGAACTTTCAAATACAAGATGATAGACACACCACTAAAACCACCACACTACAGACCGGTATTCTTCCACCAAAACTTGGCAAACTACATTGGTGAGCAGTTTATAGTTTTACTACAATGCTGGGTGTCCAACTTCATTTACTTTAAACCGGCGAACGCCTTACGATGCTTCAAGTAAAAAGTGAGGGTTTTCAAAACATAACACAATGAAAATGAATGATGGAAACTCTTGCATGGACTGAGCTTTGGACTCGAAAATTACACCAGATTGACGCAAACTAGTAGCGACACCAGATGGGGGAAATCTCATTTCCTATCAACCAATATCCTTTTCCAATAATCGATTTCACAATTATTAATTTGCTCTTACAACCGTACACGCTCAGTACTATACAAGGTACTCGAGCTGTCACACGCGGCGATCAATCAATCAAACGAGACACGTGCAATTTCACAATCAGAGACAGCTATTCAATAAATCAGATTTACTAAGCCATGCCGAAAAAGTTAATCAGTAACCAGCTACCTGGAGTAAAAACATCCGATGCTCCGGTGCTCCTGCTCTCCGACGATCGAACAGCCAAAGACGGATAGGGCGTTATATCAATGTTCACGTAACTGACGTCCAAACCTGCGGAAAAACGTTCACGTTATAGTATTATCGTGGCCTTTCTAGAAAGTTCCCTGCCCTACCAAAGCTGTTGTCACGCCAATCGTGGAGAGTAGTTTGCCGTTGCTGAATCGCTTTTTACACGAAAAAACGTCATTCATAGAACAATCGGTCATTAAATACGTTAAAGAAAAACTCGCAGTGTTTTCGGTCACTTTGACATTTATGGTAACAATATACATTTTGGCAACAATTATCCATCACGATTAAGCCTATTATTACTATTACATTTTCTACGCTTACTACAAGAATGTCCAGTCACAATTGTCTTTGGTCTGTTGTGACGTAAAATTTTTACTGTCATACAATGCATGCAATTTGTGTTTAGAGCTGCTTTGGAGTTGCTAGACACTGGCAACAGGGGGCATTCAACCCCTGGACAGGGTAACGCTACAAAACGCCTCTCGCAAGTGCATGACTACCCAGAAGCCATGCGGGCATTAGACGTGTGACTTATTTAGAGCGAGATCAGCGTTTTCCATGCTCGCCAGGTTGGAATGTTAGCGAAGTTGCTCACCCAGCAGGTCGACAGAGGCGAGTGTTGGCCAGACGCCAATGGCAGCTGGTCTAGTAGTATTGAGGCTATTAATTTGCAGTAGGTATTCATCACTGGTTCGAAATGAACTGCCGCTTTCTACCAGCCTGATGTCGCTTAGATTTGTGTTGTGAATCTGAACTGTCGTTCACGCGGCGCCTTTATCCCCAGAATGATGAAGATGAAAACACATACCTACACACATGCCATATACCACCCTCCTCGCACACAAATCAGCGTAGTATTAAACTGAGTAACAGCAAACAATAATTTGTCACGATTACAAAAGATGCTGCATAGGGAGTCGTCCTACACCTTAGCAAAAATAACTCTAAGCGCTGCTCTCGTATGTTACGTTCGGAAAAAAAAAGGAAAGCGTGATATCAAAATCTTGATTCAATTTATTGATCACACCATCTGCTGTCCAATCGCATGCCGTTCGTCTATTTAAAGCAAGCTATTTGATAATCTTAATTTTAAAGATACACGTGTATGACAAAATGTACACAATTCTCAATTGATTTGATTTACAAAAATAAACAAATAATCAATAGATTATTTTTGAGAAATTATAAAGAAGTATTGGCGGCAGAATAGCTGCTTGTATAGAAATCTTACTTGAAGGATAAACGATAACTGCTTCTACAATTAATGCATGGTAATAAGGAGGGGTATAAAATTGTCTTTTCTGTCCAAAATTGTTGCAGGAGAATGTAGATTACAACATAAACCAGCCTTAGTTTACTAAAGGTGATATCACAAAAATTTTGGTTCCGCATTCGTTTAATGAAAAATCATGGAGCTCTGATTCGGGGAACTCAAGCTTCTACCAAAACAACCTAGATTTTTCGTCCTTTTCACAGGTTTAGACGAGCTGGTTCAGTATGTGAGTGCCACAATCCTCTTGCTTTTGAAACAAGACTCTTTGACCATAAATCAAAACCGATAACATACCTGGGTAATGGATGCCGTGAATTTCGTTATATATCGCTTCAATGTCATGTACTAGCATTTTGAAAGTAGGACGAGAGTCCGAAGACGGATGCCAGCAAGATAACATTATTGTAAAAAGTTCATCAGGACAATAGTGTGGCTGTCGTAGGCGGCGACCTTCCAAGATATAACTAAAAAACAAGTTTATCAATAAAATTGCTGATTGGTTCCGCCTCTAGACGTTCAGCTTCTAAGCTGTTCAAAAACAAGACTATGAGTGAAACTCGAACCTTCGTTTACACCAATCAATTGGACGGTAACCACAAGCCTTTAGCAACCCCATTGCAACACACACGTCAAAGTTGAAGCGAACAGACGAACGACGCTTCATACAAACCAACCGCACTTTGTGTAATGTGAAGCCCCCAAAGATGAAAACCATAACCACCAAAGATAATAAACCTTCAAATGTGAACCGACACGGAGTTGAACCCAGTTTCGCGCAAGCTTATCAACTGCGAGGTGGATGCTTCAACTACTACACCAGCGCTCTATAACGGATGGGCCACGAAGCATTTTAAAATCGATTTCATAAGATGACCACAAAACAAAAAAGGTCGTCCAGCTGGCAAAGGGTTCGCAGTGGTCCGTGACAGTAAATGAACTTTAGGAAAAGTGAGCGGCCAGCTGAAATAGATTGGGAAGCAGTGCGTTACACCATCAACTCGTAATACTAAGGCATTAACATCTATTACAATCGGGAAAAACCTGCACTAGTTAAAACAGGCCAAAATACAATTCAGTCTGCACTGTTGCAGCCTTTATTGCAAGGTCATCGACGTCGTTGCTGACTGATTTTTTTAACAGGAAACAACGGCACGCACGTCCTAAAACAACCCCTTTTATTTAAATGTGCATTCTGCATGGATAATGACATGAAAAACTTTTCTGTAGTAAATAGCTCGGCTTCGATCTTATTTAGATCAAATTAACCACGACGTGTTAACATGATACAATGTCAGCTAATTCTAAAAAAGTTCCACAGCGCGACGCGTCTGGTTAAAAATCGATAATATTACGCTTAATAGCAGAGTTGCTACATGGCACTCCACTAATAAATCGAAGGTACTAAGTTCAAATCTCAAAATGGTCTGCGAAGAAAAATAAGTATAACCGCATACATAGAGATACCTCAGCTGAAAAATCTTCAAAACCGCGTTGGCTGATTTATTAATATATTTAAACAATAAAAGCAGCTGATCAATTTATTCTTTGAACCAGTAACAAACGCTAACAGCGAGCCTGACTTTAAGCGGGCTTCCGCTAAATCGTGGGTGCATGGTAACCGATAACTAACTTACTTAACCACATCAAACGCGTCCACGTCCGGGTATGGTGTTACTCCTCTAGTTAGAAGTTCCCACAGTAGTATGCCAAACGACCACACGTCCGTTTTTGTCGTGAATTTCTGCTGTTGCAGGCTTTCCAACGCCATCCACTTCACTGGCATGCGGCCGGCGTGACCGCTGTGAGGCTTGTAGTACTCCTTCTCGTAAATGTCACGTGCCAGCCCAAAATCCGCCACCTGCAGTAAGACAAGTTCGTTGCTTTTATCGTACTGCTTCTATTTTTCCCCATTTGGGCAGGGTTTTTTGTTGCCCTCTATAATGAAAGACAGGTACAGGCTGGCAACTCCTGAGTACGGCCGGGGATTGTGAAAGCTAAATTACATATTTTCATCCTCCGGTTAATGGAAAACCTTTAGTCAGTTATAAACTACACAACGCTGTGTTCAGATCTGTACTGTCGACATAGCACACTTCTATTACATGCACTGCAGCCAAGCAAGAAAGTTGCAAAAAAGTGCTCGTTCCGAGAAGCAATGAAGCCATTCCAAAGTTTGATCTGAAAGCCCTGCGATCACCGCCGGTATCAAACATCGCTCCGACCCAGTCGACCGCGTTGCCGGCTCACCCACGGTCAGACTGAGCTCACCCACGGTTAGGCTGAGCTCACCCACGGTTAGGCTGAGCTCACCCACGGTTAGGCTGAGCTCACCCACGGTTAGGCTGAGCTCACCCACGGTTAGGCTGAGCTCACCCACGGTTAGGCTGAGCTCACCCACGGTCAGGCTGAGCTCACCCACGGTCAGACTGAGCTCACCCACGGTTAGGCTGAGCTCACCCACGGTCAGGCTGAGCTCACCCACGGTTAGGCTGAGCTCACCCACGGTTAGGCTGAGCTCACCCACGGTTAGGCTGAGCTCACCCACGGTTAGGCTGAGCTCACCCACGGTTAGGCTGAGCTCACCCACGGTCAGGCTGAGCTCACCCACGGTCAGACTGAGCTCACCCACGGTTAGGCTGAGCTCACCCACGGTCAGGCTGAGCTCACCCACGGTTAGGCTGAGCTCACCCACGGTTAGGCTGAGCTCACCCACGGTTAGGCTGAGCTCACCCACGGTCAGGCTGAGCTCACCCACGGTTAGGCTGAGCTCACCCACGGTTAGGCTGAGCTCACCCACGGTTAGGCTGAGCTCACCCACGGTCAGGCTGAGCTCACCCACGGTCAGACTGAGCTCACCCACGGTTAGGCTGAGCTCACCCACGGTCAGGCTGAGCTCACCCACGGTTAGGCTGAGCTCACCCACGGTTAGGCTGAGCTCACCCACGGTTAGGCTGAGCTCACCCACGGTTAGGCTGAGCTCACCCACGGTTAGGCTGAGCTCACCCACGGTCAGGCTGAGCTCACCCACGGTCAGACTGAGCTCACCCACGGTTAGGCTGAGCTCACCCACGGTCAGGCTGAGCTCACCCACGGTTAGGCTGAGCTCACCCACGGTTAGGCTGAGCTCACCCACGGTTAGGCTGAGCTCACCCACGGTTAGGCTGAGCTCACCCACGGTCAGGCTGAGCTCACCCACGGTCAGACTGAGCTCACACGAGGTCAGGCTGAGCTCACACGAGGTCCGGATGCTCATTCACTGAAAAAGGACCCAACTGCAAGTGCTAGCTTCAGTTTCTTTTCTAAATTGTGAGAAATCCTATCAAAAAGGTCTTCACCTCACGCACACCTCATACTTAATTCACCAAGGGCTACGCGTAGGCTTACATCCTGTATCCAGCACTGTAGATACCAGCCAGCCAGAACAGGAAAACATGTGTATTATTTGTAGGTAGAGCAGTTAATTAATTTGTTGGTGGTTGTTTACGGACTTGAATATAACTTTGCAAAAAGATATTTGGCGGAATCCTTTTTATGACTGTATCATCAGCGGCTTTATACGCTGTCATCGGCGTTTGACAAGATGAGCAGTCACCGATGACACGATCAGCGGTACGCTCTGTTACGCATTGGTCCACGACGTGTATTCCCACTGGGCTCGCGACATTTGTCGCACGTTCTCCATAGTGTGTTGACCTCGACCAGCAGGAAAGTAAGGTAAAAGATGAAAGCAAGTAAATTAACGCATAAAAAAACAGCGTTGCACTTTCTGAGAACCGACACGGTTTAAAGTAATAACAGTTTAAACTTGAATAAGATATAATGGCTCTAGACCTATCAAGGCAATACCGTACTGCCCATGCGGTTCAAGAAGACGAATCAGCAATATCAACCAATGAACCGGGATGACCGAAGTGGTTAAGGCGATGACTCTGCTTACGTCACGCTCAACAACTACAAGTCAACTACTATTGTTTGACTGGTTGGTGAAGTTGAGAGTTCAGGCCTCGCTACCGACGTTGCTTTTATCATGCCGAAATTTGCAACATCAAAAAGATCAAATTAAAAAATATCTTGCGACAGTACAATACAGACAGCGCAGGCTGATTCAGTAGCTGCTTGCACACTGTAACTAAAGTAAAAAGTTATCAAAAAAAGTACAGTCGATTGATTATGAAGAGCTGTTCGAACTGTAAGGTAAACCGTTGAAAAGTTGAAAAAAAACACCATCCTATTTATATCGAACAATAACCGGAACTCGCCGCTAGTAATAGAATGTACAAACAGTACAGTAGAATCCAAACATAGTCATAGAGTTACGTTTCGTACATCAAGCAAAACTAGACTCCCAATAACCACACCGAAGTAAAACGAATTCCTTTGTTTCACCGGGTTAAGAGTGGTGAAGGTCCTGTTGTTGTTGTTGTGGTTACCCCTCCTCTTCCTCGGGATGGAGGTACGGCACAAACGGCAAATCAGGTTCATGCCGTCAACCTAATGGAAATTAGGCTAGGGGAAAGATGGCAGCCCATTTCAAACCAGGTGAAGGTCCTCGCCAAGCATGTCCTAAATGACGACTTTTTGGTGCCCACTGTCCTAAATGACAACTTTTGAGTACCCACAACTAGCAGTCCGCCTTGTTGGTGGTGGGGCCATTAGTCTAAAATTTGCATTCGTGACTGGTTCGAAATAGACTGCGGCTTTCGCCTCTCCTGGTCTCGATTAAGAATGCGGTGTAAATTTGTGCTATTGCTTCATGCCCTGCCTTCATCCAAAAGAAGAGGAGGGACAAACTCAACAAGAGCACAAAACGAAAATAAAAATAAAAATAGCCAACGTCATGGTAACTGCTTAACTGAAAAATCAATGACACAACATACAACATATACATTCATTTATTACCTTTACGATGTATGTTTCGTTCAACATGCAATTTCGCGCAGCTAAGTCTCTGTGCACGAACCGTTGTGAAGCTAAATATTCCATTCCACGACAAGCTTGCAGGCCAAATCCAATTAAATCCTTCACCGTAGGACTAAAAACAACTTTATATAACTTGTTGTCACATGTTCGTAAACCTTTACGGTGCAGATAAAAACAATGTTTACAGCCATTCGAACAGGGGCGCGCAATAGGCGGGCGTATGGCGGCATGCGCCCGCGGTTGATAGGTTCTGCTGTGTTACCCTCTTGCACCGCCCAAAAAAAAGGCCTCCACCTTTACATGAACAAATAAAAACTTCGATTCGAAAAACGTATCGCTCAAGATCAGAAAGATTCTCTTCAGCTACACATGAGCGAAAAAATCCTTGTTCTGAATCACTGGCAGCGTTAAATTAAGAAAAGTCAGTAATGCGGCTTCTGATAGTGAAATGGTAGTACAACGTGCCACTAAATTACTGCTGGCACATACATTTCTAACACTAACACCGGGTGGAAAATGGCTTTGAATTGATTTTCTGGTGGCACTCTGCAGAGAGATTTAAGCAGCGTCGCACTTCAGTCAGGCGGACTGCTAACAAAACAAGCTTACTTGTTTGATGGCTTTCTTACAAACTGCAGCAGATCACCGTGCTTCATGAAAGGTAGAACGACCATGGGGTTCCTATTGTCCACTATGCAAATACCGATGAGCGTCAGCACGTTTTCATGTGTGAAATTGCTCATCATTAAACCTAAACATAAGCAAAAATCTGCATTGAAGACAGCACACACTTGAACTTACGCAATTTTTGCTCGATAAACGTACAAAGCTTTTCAGCCCATAATGGTGCAAAAAAGCACACGTTAGTGCCACATGAAACTAAAACCCTACAGCTCTATACGTACCACACAAGCGTAACAATGCAGCGCATATATTACCGCTTTTGACCGCTGGTGCAATCATTTTGTGCAGGGGGACCAAATTAACTAAATTTTACTCAACCGGTCCAAGATCGCGGGCCCTTCTTTAGAAAGCAACCAAAACCGCCCAAGATTTTGCACAGACGACTTTTTGGCGGAGATCAACCTGATAGCCAAAAGCCACATTGCTCCACGGGATGCAGGTTGCACAACCCTGCTTTCAACATTGGATTAGAGACGTATTAACGACCGTTGATGTGTGCTGAATCAAATCGAAAATTTCAGTGCTGTTCATAACAATAACAGAAAGAAAATTAACTATGAGCTTGCTTCCTTATGAGGAAAATCACAATAGTAGCCACGTGACGTAGTTGTAAAGGATGACAAAATGCTGCAATCAATTTAAGTTTAAAAACCTGTAAAACGTTAACTCAACGCAACATTTTTTTTGATCATCTTGTTCCAGCTGTTCTGCGCTGATGACCGAAATGTGACCAAAATACACGGCCACGATACAAACAAGAAAGTAAAAACATTCTTCGACACAATCAAAGTAAAAACACCGGGCCTTCCTGATAAGGATGTTTTTTAGCTCCCTTTTCTGACGTTCGACATAAAAAATGTAAGGAGAAAAAGAAACGTGCAGTGTCACCAGAGATTGGCGCCACCCAACGCTTCAAAAGGCACGCGAAGAATTTTACTGATAGGAGTGTTGGAAGTAGAAAGAAACTTAAAGCCGCTGTAAACTTTTTAGCCCCTCCAAGTCATCCCTCTGAGCCCCTCTTCTCGTCCCCAACTACTATAAACAAGCCAACAAGTTCCTTGAGCCCGGAAGCAACCATAAACAGCAACAAATCGAAAAACATCGTTGAACCATCTTTTCGAATTAATAAAGTTCTTAAAGTCGTCAAGGTTTTCCCTTAAGGGGATGACAATCGGTACAAAAATCTTTGGCAGCTTATGCTGACAGAACTTCTGTTCAGAAGCACGACAGTAAGCTTTTGAATGGAGAAAAATGAACGACAATCACAGTTCAAAACCAAATTATGCAACTATATGGCCCTGCCATTCAGCAACACATGTGTCTAAAACGCATCGCTACTTCTATTTAGCCTTACGGCAAAAGATGGTGTAACCGATGCTAGTGGAATCTATCGATTTGAATACCCGGAATATATCTTTAAAAATTTAAATTGCACCAGGAAAGAGTAGAAGCCCTGTTTTCGTGTAGAGAAACATTTCTGTTGGGTTGAGCCTGCCCCCTTGGAATGTCTTTGGAGATATTGGTTTGACGATGCGGTTAATACGTCGGGCCGTTTCAACGACGTCCAAGCGCAACTAAAAGCCGAGTATCCTGGATAGTTACGCAATCGCTGGGTCTTGTTTTGCAAGAGGCCGCCAAAAAAGTGCGATTAAGCCGTCACTTCTAGTTCGGTGAGAAATACTTTCCTTGTCACTACCCAGTGGCCAAAAAGAAAATTCTTATTCATATCAATGTTTGGCACGAATCGAATAGTTACTAACTTGCCCGTGCTTCAGCAAGCTAGTCTGTGTGAGCGCGTTTCGGAAGCGTCACGATCGATAAAATTTGCGTCCAAACTTTGCTGAAAACAAAATCGCTCTTTAAATGGTGATGCACGAGCTAAAATTCACAGTTGTTGCCACAAGTCAAGGCACCAAAGCTTGGGTTTGGACTTTCTTTCACTAAAGCAATATCTGGACCGTTGGAAAGGGTAAATCGCACACTCCAGAGCGACAGCTACATTTCTGAAATCAACTTTTTCGATGTTGAGCAAACCACTCATATAATGATCTTTTAAAAATAAGTTTAAAGCCGTTTGCATAACGACGACTTAAATGATTCTGTTGTTTCTTGCACGCATATGTGAAATTCCGATATTTCAAGGAAAAAGACACGAACTACTTCACAACATGCCGGAAGAAACGGAATGGATACGGCACCATGACCAATCAGCGATTGATCGCAGGCTTATGTGAACAATTATGCGAAATACAACAAAAATAGAAATCATGCTTATTGATTTCGCCAACAAGCGTGGCTTCTCTTTCTGATGCAATTCGAACATTTACAAACAGAAAGCTCAGTTGAAATGCAGGTGAGGTATTGATCCGCCCCGCTTGATAAACAAGTCCCGTTTAGCAACGGCAGTGCGGCTGCAGTGCAGATTATTATCAATCTAGGTCAATTCAGAAGCTTGCTGATTGTTTTGTAAATCTCAATCTACAATTGCAAAACGTTTTCGAAAGACACAAGCAACGTCGAACAGCGCTTAACCTGGCCTGTCTCAGCTACATCATCTGAGCGCTCTTTTTCTGCCTCAACACATCTCGAGACGTGGCTGCAACGGCGATGAGGCAGAGTAGACAAAAACAAGTGTCACGTGTGCAAGGAAATCAAGGTATTTCGGACAATTTAAACCTTTCAGAACCGATAAAAAGCTTCGTTCAACTAAAAGCATAGCCATGAGTTGCACTCACACGTGCTCTAGCGGTTAAAATAGTGAAATTGTTCATCCAGCATTTCGTGAATAGGCGGATTTTCGGCGCACGTCAACGAGCCTGCCTCGAAGGTGGAGGAACTACCAATCTGTAAACGGTGTTCAGGACCGGTTCGAAACAATCTACCGCTTTCTTTTAGTCCGACCTCGACTTGGTTGTGGAGGAAACTGGAATATATCCGTTTTATGCCGTGCCTTTAATCCTTCGTCAAAAAAGAAAAAAGAGGTAAAAACATGACCAAGCAACAAGTTGTACTTGGTGATACGTAGTTTAGCGCTTTCCTATTTTTCTGCAGTAACACAAGTGTTGGGAAAAGCAAATTTATAGCACTTGGTCTTTTTCCAAAACTGGTTGTTAACAACACGCAAGAGCGCTATGAGCTCTACGAACTAACAGCACCACGGAAGATGTTCTTCTACTAGCTTTACCACTGATCAACTAAAATATTGTATTTAAAACCGTGGCTGCCAAAGGGGGTCTAGGGGAGAAAACTCCCAATTTGTTAGTACTTATGCATTAATTTCAGCCTTACACTTCCGTTATCAAAACTAGTTCCAACGCTACTAGTGCTTAATGCTGTAAAACTGCATCGCTGCAACTGCACCACAGTCTATTCTAAAGAGAAATTCTTGACTTTAAACAATACTAAGGCCATTTTTGTTTCAACAAAAAAAAATTGCTTGACTTTATATTTATCAAATTTCAACTTCTTTTTGACTAAGCGGAAATTGCAATTCTGTATCGAAACTAGTTACGTAAACGTAATATGTGATTGACAACACAACTAAAATCACGCCGGCTCGGGTATAAAGACATCAACAAAGTTTGCTTTGACTCGGCGATTTTTCTTTCAAAAATATGTAGAAAAAATTTAAAAGCGCTTCGTATTTTTTTCTGCACATTTAGATAACTTGTCCATATTAAAACGCCACATTGCCTCTTATTTTCTCCGCAAGGTAGGCTGTTTTGGTATAATGTTTGAAAAGATTGCGTTAAGAGAAAGAGAGTTTATAGAAATTATTTAAAGACATAAGAATGTGTTATGAAAAACAATGGACCATTAGCAGTGAAAGCTCTAGTTGGAATTGCGACGTACATTCTATGTTCTGTATTTAAGCATCAATATAATATAGTTCCGACTTTGTTTACTTACTTAAAAACATTGTCAAAAGCTCCTATTAGAACAAATTTTGACTCTAATAAACATACTGACGTTGTTGTAAGTTTTGACTTCATTTGACCAATTAAACTTCTTAGAACGAGTCCCTAAAAACAACTCTTTTCTTTGATTCGTGGTCAAATGAGGTCCTTCAAAAGTTTGTTAAGGAAGGCAGAGGTTGGTGCATCATCAGTTGTGAGAACTGAACCGGAAAACGTGGTTGTAACCTGTACTTCTCCTCAGGCATATCTTAAGTCGTGTAGACCAAATTAAGCTAAAATTAGAAATGCAAAGTACAGAAAAAGCTTGAAAAAATGTTTACCCACATTACAAGATCCAGTTTTATATTTTAATTTTATGCTACTTAATTGTTTGGCAAAGATGGCAAAGCCGGAAAAAACTGAGCAATTCCTTGGCATACCCTAACTGGGAAGATTACAACACTAAGACCGTGCTTGGACAAAATTGATCATTCAAATAACTTTGTTAAGAAAAGAAAACATTAAGAAACGAAGAAATGACTGACGTTTTCCGAGAAAGGCTCAAATAACGTATTTTCAATAATTCATACGAGATGTTCTAACACCAACATACGCAGAAATCTTTTGAGGAGGGACATATAAATGTGCCTTTGCCAAAGCAAGACTGTCCTGGGGGGATCCGGAGACATGTCCTCCCCAGCAGAAAAATTTTGCAAAATCAAATATAAGCGATTTTAATGCTTTCTGGAACCACTTTTAAGGTAATTGTTGTCTGAAACTTGTTGGTTTTTTGTCACTGAAGAAATTCGTAACTGCTTGTTTTTACAAGTAGGCTACAACATATACGCTGCAGCTGCGCAACAAGCTTTTCAAAGAGCTCATTAATTAAATTCTATAGCCTTAAAATATCCTACATGCAATTCATATTGTTTCATCCTGTATTATTACCACATAACCTTGTATCTCATGCAACTTATCACACTAACAATCACTCAGGCAAAGTTGAGCAAAGTGTAATGACCACTAATGTGCAACGTCATACCTGGAAAAAAAATGTGAACAAGTTTTGCAACAGCTGTTATGACCCTGTGAAAGAATGAAATGGCAATGCGAAACGAAAACAAAAGCTGCAGACAGCGATCATAAAAGCAAAGCCACTTTATTTCAAATTTCGGCGACGACTGCCTTTTGAAAATAGGCCCATCAATTGATCACCGTCGGCCTTGGACATTTAAACTAATTCTATCTCTGTAGAACAGGTTATTTGTTTGTTTTCGTGACAAGCATAATGAAAATAATATTCAACCTTTGCCTGAGGAGCACCTGAAGGAGGCATAGGACCCCCATCCGCGCGTCACTACCAAAGCAGAAGTTGCGTTGTGAGAAGTTAATAGGAAAAGGTGTGAAAATTGTTGAAGTACTTCTCAGCAGCATGCGTTACGGTCAAGTTTTGCAGACCTTAACAAAATGATTGCTAGCAGTTTAACAAGCGGGCAGTTAGCAGTAAAACCGAAACGTGATATAACAAACTCTGAGAAACGTCACTCCCATAATACAAAACATTGTTGTAGTGCTTCAAAATAGACTACAAGCTACATTACCTAAGGACCGCAAAAGAGATTAACAAGAGATAGCTTAGAAAATTGTAGTAGCATTCGCAACATTCACAAGCGACATAAAAGCTACTTCTCACTTGTGTAGTCTTCTCTGCCGCAGATGCAGTGAGTACATGGGGAAAAAATAGCTTCAAGAAATTTCAAGTAATATTGTAACGTAATGCAGAGGAATACGACCGTAAAGTAAAAAGTAAGCAGTATTTTGTGCTTCTTAGGCCTTGTAGGTGAGTGATGTTATATATAATGTATTTACGGTTCACAGAAAAATCTTTGGTCACGCGGAATCAACTCTACAAGTGAAAAGCAACGGGAGGATTTCGACGAGTAGGGCGACCAAGCGGGAAACTGGCCTTATATGTCCTTTGCAAACGACACAACAAACCAGGAAAAGCACTTTCACCACCAGCTTACATTAATAGCTGAGGTGTTACACACGTCATTCTATTCAAATACAAAGAAGCTAAGACTAAGCCATAACGAACACGTAGGCGAAGAAGGCAAAAATACCGAAGATATTATCTTTAACAATACACCGTTTGTCAATGCATCCGCCCAAAACAACGTCTATTAATCCGGGGTTCACACCTCATTCAAAATTTTGGTCGGTAAAATAAAGACATAGTTCCCATATAATGCGCACCCTATGTTGCACTTTGTTAAGTTTGAGCACCAAAATTACCAAAAAATTTATCACATGCCATACTGATATACACAATGCCTTGCTTTCAAATGTAGAAACGTGTTCTCGTCCCAAACACTTTAAATCTCCAATTACCAAAACTCATTAAGTGATATTTGAAATCAAACTTTTTTTCGGACCAACTGCACCGCCTCAATCTCACATATATCTATGCCCTAGGAGGTTTCCAAAAATCATATCAGTCTCTTCTTTCCCTGATTCGTGAAAGAAACGTTTATTACTTGGTTTTAGAGGCTAGTTAAGCGAGCAATCATTTTTAAATGTGAGATATAGGGTAAAAAAGGTTCAGAAACATTGGTTTAAAGGTGTAAGGATCAAGAAATTTAAAACTTTAAACAGGCACAGATAATGATTTTTCAATGGTAGCAACCTCTGCGAATGCAATGCTGTCCATAAGAAAATGCATGAATGAGCACTGGAAGTTTAAACTACTCTTGACTCGGCCTACTACAAAACCATCACCTTCTCGCAAAAATGCTTCTACAGCATCCATGTCTTCAATACGTGAAAGTGTCTTGAGGGCAACTTTTTGACGTACTTTGTTTCCTTCAGCATCAATTTCATTTCTAATAAACTCGCCGTGGTAGACAGTACCAAAATGGCCTCTCCCTGAAGCATAAAAAGCACATTGAAATTGATGTTTCAACTATAAATCATGACACCGAGCAGCTCATTAGAACAACTAGTGGCATTGAAAGTAAAGGTGGGGGCGATGTATCGAAAAATAAACTGACTAGAATTATCTAGTCTTAATGCTGCTTAATCAGCCAGCTTCACTTGTGTCGTTACAACCCTTAGATTATCTTTTATACAGTTTGCTAATGCTGAAGGTCAAAATAACGCGTGCTATCGCTACAAAAATGTCAAAAACTTCAAAATTTTGATGATTAATAAAGGTGATGCAAAGGCGGACGATTGCTGACTTGGTGGAACATACAAAATGCAGTAGCAATGAAAGCATCATCCCGTCTGCAAAGCTTATGACAAATATAAATTTTTGCTGTGATTCAGACTAACCTATCACTTCCTCCTCCTTCACGATTAGCCTGTTTGTTGATATTAACACTGGACCGATCTCGCTCAACAATTCAGAAGACAGTTGATCAGATATAGAACCACTTGTAATTAATGCTGATGCTTCACTTTCTTGACTACAAAAAAATTGAATTATCATCAGTGTGGGACGGTTCAAAAAACGTAACATTACTTTGATGAAACTTTGACAAAACACACTTTAGTTATCATTGGTGGTGTCGATCCAAATAGAAAAAGGTAGAGCGAACATGCCATTATATCTCAAGAACTTGGAAGTAACCAAGACTGAATAAAAACAAACCTGTCCACTCTAGATCTTTCCATTTGATATGATGCAGCCACTTAAGAGAGCGTCAAAAAAGCTTCTGACAAAACTGCTTTTTTTCAAAGTTATATTAAACTTCATATCATCAACAAATTATTTCATAAATTTCGATATCAATTAACCGAAAACCGGGGAAGACAATACACTACACATAAAACTTGGACAAAAGCATTAATTAGAGCAAGTGACAAAAAAGATGAAAGCTTATGATGCTCTTAAACTTACGCCAAATTTACTGTACAGTGTAATGTAGGATGGAATCTCCAATTACAAGGAATTTTTTGAAACACCCCAACTAAAAACAGAGATCATGCTATACACAAGGTTCAAATAGGACTAAAGCTTTCAAAAATATAAATTCTATTACCCATTCGACTGATACAAGTTATTAGGGGCAGTATAGTGAACTGCTGGATCATCTCTTAGTTCAGCTTTTTTTCGTCGATGTCGAAAGTAAACCATAATTCCAATAACTCCAATCACCTGTGAATAGACTGAACGTTAAACACAGATGAAGACTGACCAAAAACGTACTGTACTTCACTTGATTTCAAATTCAAAACTCAACTCCCCGACTTCCATAAATCAGCCGTTTGAGGGCGGGCTCTTTAATTGTTATGATAACCGCAATAAACAATATTGGTGAAAATTTACAGTAGATAGTCATAATCAAAACGATGATGTAATTAAATTAACTCGGCTTTTGAACAGCCTCGTATTAGAAAACGGTTAATGTTGTGGATATACCGTCTTACCTGAAACGACTTAGTCACGTCACCAACTGATTAAATTGGCTTGTTGCATTATATCAAAAATGAATAACCTTTAGTAAAGGAAACACTAACTTAATACACAATCGCATGACTGCTTGAATTTAATGACACAATGAATATAACACAAGGAAAACACAGTCGTAAGGGTCACAATAGTTTAAATGTTGTTGCCAAACATTCAACATTATATAATTAAAAGTTACTACTGTATTTAGTTAATTTTGCATGTCAATCGAATGGCACTCAAATATCTTGTCATTGTCTCGTGTTACTTGAAACTAAATTTAAAGTAAAGACAAGTCATCTGCTATCTTACTAATAAAGCACAAACAATTCCGGCCATAATTGCTTTGTTAGGCTGAGATTTATAAACATTGAGCACACCAATCCATTGCTTAAAATTGGTACCAGCTTCAACAGAGATGTTAAAAAATGATCCATAAAGATCCAAATCCTTTTTTGGAACTGAAAAAAATAAATTTCAACTTTCAATACAATGTTTGAAGAATGTAGACTAAGAGTCCACTATACATCACGCTATCATTTTTGAGCACACTTGATCAAGAAGCCGCAATAGATCTCTCGCTTATGTAGCCCATCCGCGATTTTAATAAAATACCAGAATACTCAAGTACAAAAACTGTAAGTATCATATGACTTTATGAATATAGGCAACTCATCTACTCTCACTAGTTTTTAACCATTAAAAAAGACATTTACCAAAACCACACTCACGCACACGCAAATATTTTTTTCAAAATTAGTCTTACCTGTACACTTGAGAAAATCTTCTCCACGTTTGGTTTTGGGACATTTCAAAGTTTCTTTAAGAAATATTATGTAATCTTTGGATGTCAAACCATCAAAAATACGCTTACCTATAAGGTAAAATACAATTGATGATTTAATTGCAACATGTAAAGCGCATCATGCAAAGCGTTAGTGATGATGTATCTGTATACAGTGCGAACCAGCAGCATTACATCACTCTAAATCATAGTGGTATACAACACGACATTTCCTGTTAAAAGACAAGGCAAGGCAACTTTACATCCTACACAATTATACAAACGCAGTGTGCAGGACATGTAGAAGACCAATCATTTACACAACTACAAGCACCAACACAGCTATTTCTTAAAGCACTGCTTGATATATCACTAACCCAAAAATAAGTTATATGGTGGTAACAACCTATAAAGTGGGATTTAAAGGAGATTGAAGAGAAGTGCCGTAAAAACTAAATATTTTCTTGTTTGTTGTGCCGCACCATAGCGTAACACGCTCGCGTACAACACAAAAAATTCTAAATAGCCCTATGTAAAATGACCTTAAAGTGTCCTGCTTGCTGCATAAATTATTTATTCTCTTTAGAAAAACACTGCCTACAACAGGTTGTATCAAACCTGACATGATATCACAAAAGTTTATAATTACCCTTTAATTTAATAACCACATTAACATCAGTTTCCTCTAAGGCATCCCTGTCATTCTCCTTCCCAAATCGAAAAAACTTCGGATCAGGATACACTTGATAGGGCAACTTTTCTCTTACACCATCCAGCTTCAAAAGAACATATCCTGCTTTATCTAAAACAAAAGATAACAGGAGTAAAATTTTTCTTAAAAAAGTGCTTACAGTCTTGTTCAAAAATTGTTTTGGCATGTAGAAGATAGAGCAAGCTGTAGATCACATCAAAAATTGCTTTTCCTCTATGGTATAGCCCGACATAATGTCTGGCTATGTAATAACAAGTCTAATAGTTCTTGCATATCAAAAAAACATCTTTAAAAAAATAAAATAACATAAAAAAAATATACAATAAAAAACTTAAAAAACATAAAAACATTTTCAAAACATAGTCCTGAGTCTAATGCCTACATACAGCATTAAAAATCACCCAAAAAAGCAAGATAGTTTAGTCTAGTCATTGCTTACCACTTTTCAATCTGATTAAATTCAACAAACCTTTAACAGGAAAAGTTGGGGTAAAAAAAGACAAGACTTCCTCGGATTGCACTTGACATGGAACAGTTGCATTTGCATCTCCCAATGTTACGATTGCAAGTGGCTCAAATACCGACTGAAAATTGGTGCCAGCAATGGTAGTATTGATGCCACCACTGCACAAAAAACGAAAAGTAAATACAGGCATGCACTCAAATTCACATTACACTAATATCTCAATCACATGCTTTAGTAAGATTCTGAGTGTAATAGCAAACAATGTTCCAAGAAAAAACTAACAATGTAAAACCGAAAAAACTTTATTGAAAAGATTATTGTTGGTTTACCTTTTAATAGATTTGACCAAACGATTTGTTACTTTTGGATTATCTTTGTACAGAAAGTTTCCATCAGCCTCCCAGTCAGTGCCATCAATTGATAACACTACTTTTCCTCTCACCGCTGAATTTGATTTATTTAATAGTTTTGTTGTGCGACACTGAACTTGATTTAAACTTCGCTGTAAGACCACACATGGCAAATTAACTACTGTTATGCTTGCTTTTGCCCCGCTGTCTAGGTTATATCCCTGCAGAAGTAGCTGCGTTCCACCTGCTCTTGGACCATAAGTAGGTGTAAATGCACCAACAGTCACCTTCACAAATCGAAACTTCTGAGGAATAAGGAAACTTCCATTGATTGCATAGATATCAGAGTCTATATCACGAGGAGGCTGTACAGCATTAACTGATATGCGAACAGCAGTAAAAATTGCATCTTTTGTTGAGTTCAATGATGGAGTAACACAAGTAAGTTGATCGTATTTTTCTGCTCCAACTACTCTGCAAGGCAAGTGATTTCCAAAAGTTACCATTCTTTGCGTTGGCGTTGTTTTGCTAGGAGTTGTGTGGCCCAGACTTTCACCATAAAAAGTAACAGTGGTATTTCCTTCTAAAGGACCAGATGCAGGAGAATAGCTAGTGACATGAGGAGGGCATATCTTGTCACTCCACAAGGACTTACAATCAGACTCTGAAGTGCATGAAAGTTTTGTGAAGCAATAACCGCAACTTAAGTATTTGTGTCTCAGACACATATGGCAGGTCTTTAAAGCATTGCAGGAAGAAGAAGGAGTAATTTTGTACAGAGAGTAGAAATCTTGCAAAAACAAAAATCTGCCATCGCTGTAAGAAGTTATTCGATTGATCGGCTGATTTGCAACACTGATGTCGAGAGCCAAATCAAAAATATGATAAAAAGTGAGATATCCGGTTTTAGAACCTACAGCAACAACTGTTGAGTTTTTTCCATAAACAAAAACGTTAAATGACTTTGGCTTAAATTTTGTATCTTTTACACTATTCAGTTCGGTAAACACACCAGAAAGTTTTGTTTTCACGTGTACGTAATGCACATAATTAGGATTAGCCAAATTGGGACAGTTTGAAATCTGTTTAATGTTGTCTGTTCTTGCACAAAACTTTTCGGAGCCAAAAATAAAATCCAGACCTCTAGATTGACCAGTTCCATCTCGATTACAGTCCACTATACCATCATGAAAAGATTTCTCAATACTTTTCATATCAAAATAACATAACCCAATTTTATTTGACTGTTGTGAACTAGCTAACACAAACAACATGTCACGATTTTCCGATGTTTGCAAGTCTTCAGCAGCCACAAAATCTTTACCAACGGTAGCCAATTGAGCATCCAGCACAGTAATTATACCTTTCAATTTATTTCCTTTCAATTTTGGATTGCATTTAATTGTCAATTCAGCATAACTGTAATAAGCCGTATCTTTGTGGCACACTCTAACAAGCCTCATTTCCTGCCGATGCAATTTTGACGGCTTTGGTTGAACAGTTAAAAAGTACGTGAAGTCATTATAGCTAAAAGCGTATATATATTCAACTTTATATGTTTTTGCATATGATTGAGCAATCGAAATGTAAGAATGATATGACGAATTGTTGAATGTGAAATTGCCTACTAGTTCAAAGCCATTCATCTTGCTATTCCATTTCTTGGTTGAAACTGATTGCTGACGGTGAAGGGAGAGATGATCGTCTAGTGTTCGTGCAAAGTAGAACACACTACCCCCACGATGATCCTGCACGACTAAACCAACTGAACTGTCTTGGCAGCTCAAAATGTAATTTGAATGCGAAGGGGAACCATCAAGTAATATATAATTTGAAATATTGGACAAAGAATGTCTATAGCATAGACCATAATTTGCAGTCCCACAAGCAACCAGTACTTCTTCAACCTGATCTATTAAAAGCAATTTTATCTTATTTGCGGCCGCTGCTCCACATTTCTCTGAGCAATCGGCGGAACTGCAGGCTGAGCCGCCGGTAGGAACCGGCATAATTGGGTACACAACAGTGTCTTCCAATTCCAAGTCGAAAGACAACTTAAAAAGCTTTTGCTTAGCACCAACATAGAGTTTTCTATTTGATTCATCTACCACAAATGAATAAATACGAGTTGTGTTATAGGTATTAAAGAATGTTCTAGAAAAGTTGACACGGGTGTTCACATTAGGATATGTATAACAAAACAGTATTGGCAGCAATCCAAAAAGCAATGCATACTTTACAAGCGAAGTGCTAGCATTAAAAGAGGTACAGTGTGACATTTGAGCACTTTTAAGCTTTCTAAAAGATATTAAAAACCTCTCAGTCATTCACATACATTATTACTGTAAAACAAATTAAAATAAAGTTTTAATAGCAATATCATTATTTTAAAAATTGTAAAATGTATAAAAGAAAATTTCCAACCAGTTCAGTTCTCTGCATCCCGTGTGACTGGCGTAAAAAGCAGTAAAGGGCCGGCTGGAAAAACTTCAGGCCCTATGATTTTGTCACGGTCTGCAGCTTACTATGCACAGAAACTTATTGGTAAGCATTGCATCTTTATGCAAGTTTTTAAAACTCTCTAATGAATGACGTATATTTTACTCTCACACAGTCAAATCAGATAATAATCTATCAAAGTCGTAAACAGTTATCCTAAATACATTTATAGTGATATCCTCAGCTTAGTTGGCTACCTATATAAACGGCAAATCAGCAAGCAGCATGCATCTCCTAGCAACAATTTATTTGTCAAGCCTACAGTCAATCAAATCTACCATGGAGATTCTTGCAAGCGATCTTGGCTGCCCTAATTTTACTAGCATGGCCTAATGCTTTGGCTCTTAATGATTTTACTGTCAAGTAGGCTTTTTAGGCAGGGATTTTTAAGAAGCCAATCAAACAGGTTGATGGGCCTTCCGAAAATTTAGCTTTCAAAATACAGGAAAATTAAGGCCAATGAAAAAATCTAAACTCATTGACCATGAAGATGCTCACTTTACTTACTGATGCATATGCTATCATGCTGCTATGTGCACTGTATTATGACAGTTTGCATAGGCTAATTGAACCAAACTTGTTTTTAAAAAAATGCAATGTCAAAAATAATTCATGATGCTGCCAATATAAATGAAATGCACAAATATATATTGCCGAAAATTAATAATTGGAATATGACCAGCAGAAAGCATAACTCTTTTCTACCACTGGCAGAGCCAAGAAAGGCAAAAAGGCTCATGCATCCCTAACTTTCAGGTACCCAATGTTGATATTACCATTTCAAGTAAATTTTCTCATGCCTCAAGTGCTGTTGCCCATCTGGTGAGGGTAGCGGTATTTACTATTTTCCCTCAATTAGGACCTAATAAACTTTTCATTAATTTGTTTTTAACAAAAAGTGGAGTTAAGCTTAATAAGCACTTGTAAAAAACTTAATTATAAGTTGCAGCCAAGGCATCTTATGTAACTTTGAACCCAAAAACTACGTAAAAACTTGACAAAACGAGGATAAAAATATCGCAGCTTTGGCCAAACTTTTTCTTTCAGATTTTCAAAAAAATTTCTTTTTCACAATATTTTTTTGGCTAAGATATTTTTTCCTGTCAATTCAAATTCATGTTCTCATGCCACTGAGTGTCGCAACACACCAGAGAAAGAAGACGCTGTGTGCATGAAGGCAATTCGGATCCAAATTAAAGCAGCCTTGAGTAATGTAAGATTGATCCACCTTTTTGGGAAAAATCCTTTTCTATCCCCACTCAAAGGTTAGATGCATTTCTTAATTTTAAGCTGAAGCATAGTGCATAGCATGAATAAAAAGAATGCATGGCACTGGGCTGGGTTTCAACAGCATACAAAATAAAAATCATTGGCCAGATCCCATATATATTAGATATTGTTACATTGCATGAAACATGCACCCATTGCAAGTGTACAAAGATGTGGACAGCAACGTGCCGAATGCTGATTTTATTCTTAAGCCAAACATGCAAACTCTTGCCCCAATGTCCAATTAGTTTATTAGGTCTACTACACCTGAAACAAATGTCCATTTTTGTGCAGCTACAATACTCACTACTTAGCTTACTAACAATATGTTTGAATTTATATATGGATTTCAACATATCTCGAAATCTTTCTCAAAGTTTATTCTGAAAGGTAATTTGTTATCTTTTACATAAACGTGCTTACAAGTCCTACAACACCTAAAAAAACAAAAAAGTATGGTTAGCACAAATGTCAAAGCAAGCAAAAAATATGTATAATTTCATCGGCAAAACTAGCATTACGCTTATATATCAAGGTTTAATATACAGTCACACACACAACAAAATATATAAATATTATTAAAATCATACACTTCAGCACTTTGACCAAGACTAATGCGAGATCTTGAACATAACAAGTTGAAAAAACAAGATTTTTGTGCAGTACTTAAATTCAACATAGAAAAATAAACCCAGTCAAAACTGTAGCCAACAAATACCGAATTGCACAGAGAGGCCGAATACCATGAACCTAGTTTTTATACAACATCTATTTATGTTAACCACTTTTATTTGTACGATTGATTTTACTAACAAAAGTTATTTCACAAACAAAATAGTGATAGGATTGTAAATTTGTAGTCAATGCTATCACAAAAATATACAACAGCAGTACTGTACTTTGACCATTAACTTGGATATACATATTTAGATGGTTTCTTTTACAATGACAGATCAATACCGGTAGCCCCTACTATATAGAAGTAACATAGGGAGATCTCCTATTTTTGATGGCTACAAGAAATAAAAGCTGCCTTTCCCATTGCTCACATTAACTACAAAACCATGGCAATACAAGGTTGTCAAAAGCCAAATTTGAGACATGCTTCTTTCAGCCAATGATCTCTCAGAAATCAAAAGTTGGGCATATGTCATCCTCATGTTGCATGTTTTTCACTATAGAAGTTGATTTTTGAAAAAGTTTTTTGGCTCAATGTGGGATCAACACGTACTGAAGATTGCAACATTTATGATCTTTTTGAGGAACAATTAGCTGAGCTCTCAGATGGGGCAAACTTAATCTACAGCTGATAGACTTAAACTTTTGAGTACATGCCAAGTTGTCAAAATGTTAAAGTGAATACTGGTGATTATCACTCTGATTGCAATGCTAAATAACTGACCCCACACCAAAACAACGCGGCAATAAAAATAGAACACAAGACTCATACCATGGCCTTATGATTCTTTATAGCAATAAACGATTTATATTACACACACACAAAATAAGCAAAACATAAAAATATATCAAAATGTAAATATAATTATACAGTTAGATGTTTATTCACATAGCTTATTATGAGTTCAGCTATTGTGGTTTAATAATAAAAAACTAAAACACATTTTAAAGATAAAAAATAAACAAACAAACAAACAAACAAACAAAAAGTAATCAACAAGGCAGGCCTGATGATTGTAGGGTAAAACCTTGTAACAGTACAAATAACTTTCTGCAAAGCGTAGACTAAGTCAAAAGTAAAACCGCTACCAGTAAGAAAGGAATAGAAATGCATGAAAACGAGGTCATTTAAATAGATTGTAAGCTAACGTGGTCGGCAACAATGATGAAATAGGTCTGAAAATTACTCAGAAGGTACTAACCACCTTTCAAGACGCAAACTTTGCCTAATCATTTGACTTGGAATAATATGTAATTAATACACTACATTTTAAATCAATAATTTTTACATTGAGTTGTATCATTGTAAAACCCCTTTACTGGTTATGAAATGTTGAAACCCTTAAATGAGTAGTTTAAAGCGTGACATACTTCAAACAACGTATTTACTAAGGCAATAAATGTCAAACATAAGTAGCTTGCTTAAACAAAGCATTAACTCTTAAAATGTAACTAATTTAATATTTCTAAACAACTTTACGGTAGGACTAAGCAAACGCATGCTATAAAAATGGTGTAAAAACAAATTGTTTTCTTTCATTTCAGAGCGTTAATTTAAGATTTTGTCTTCATTCAATGACAGAACAATGCTTTTGCATATTCACAACATAAAAGAAAAATCTACATAATTAAAGCCAGATTTAGATAATCACAATAATCATTAGCGCCATACAATTTGAAATCATATTAAAATTACAGCCCAATCAATAATAATGTGATTCTGGACTGATAATAGGCCAATTCAATTAAATGTTAGTCTAATTTGGCGAAATTGAACATAACGAAAAACAAGTAGAATAAGTCATCTAAGTCAAGTTTTAATTAATAACTGAATTTATTGTGATTCAGTGGGATCTGCAATGGGTGCTTAAATTTACCCAACAGTAAAACAATCAATTAATGATAACATTTATTGCTTTATTCCACAAAAGAGAAAGTCTGTAGATAATTACAAAAACTGATCGTTAAGAAAGCCACATAACAGATATTGACAGAACTATGAACTAGTCCATTCTCTCAGTGACAGCAAATACTGCACAATGCCCAAGACACCCAACTTCAATGATGAAACAGATATTAAAAAAAAAAAATGAACTGGCAGTTCAATCAAAACTTGCACTACCATAAAAGCAAAAAAAGACATGCCAGTAGAAAACAATCGGTTAACTGTAATTATGGAATAGCTGACAGTACATATTATTACAAATCGAATTCTAGAATTTTTGGCAAAGTGAGCTTCCAAAAATCAAAACTTTAAAATGCGAGATAAATCTTAGCCTACACCACATCACCAAACACTAAATCTAAACAATTTTTTTTCTAATACTTTACGCTATGCTCATTATTCCCATTATTTGAGTAATTTTAGACAAAATTTTTCAAATACTTTACACTATGCTCATTATTCCCTTAATTTGAGTAACATCACCAACTATAGTAACATGAGCAAACGCCATAATTACAAGGCTTTAATTTATTGATTTGCGCTTTGTCCCTATCAAAATCACAATAGATTATTATTACGCAAAGAGTGGCAGAAAACTACAGAACAATGAAAAACAAGTACATAGTCATACAAATGCATTGATAACACTTCGTAAGTTTAAACATTATATTAATAATTACCAACCACCTAAATGACGTAACAAATTCTGTGGAGTCGACACAGAAAGAATTTCAAAAATTAATGTACAACTCTACTTGGATATTTCTCTTCAAAATTTATTGCAGAATAATGTGTTAATAACAACGCACAACACAAGTTTGTTTGTGTTTTCCTGATAACCCAAATCTGGGATGTGCAACCTGCAGTCTGCAGGCCAAATGCAGCTTTTGATGCAAATTTTGCAGCCTGCAGAGGAATAAAGAATATGATTTGTGGAACGATTGAATTTCTGGGTTGACGTCATTGAAATTCTGCCCCGTTAAGGCTAACCTCATAAGTTGATCTCCAAAACAAAAAATCTACTTTTTAATGCACCCAACACCCTACCAATACCATCACATTCGAGGGCACACGTTTGGCACTGGAATTAGTGCAAGATCTTGAGTATTAACTTTTTAAACCAAAAATAGGCACTTTCATAGAATTCTGCTAAAATAAGAACCATAATTGACAACTACAATTTTAGTTTGTATACATTTTTATCAGTTTAAAAGGCATGCACCCCTGCATTCACCTCTGCTATTAGTAGTCAATTTTTCAAAAATATTCTAGTCAGTTTTCAATTTGGAATAAAGTCTTGTTTGCCGCATTTTAAAATTTAACAAACAACATTTAACTGGGAGGTGAAATTGCTCCGAAATCCCATAATTCTTGAAGTTATCATTACATAGAAGATGTAAAGTGCTGCTAAGTTTTCTTTCAGAGCACTGCTTCCGTTTGAGGAGGAGATACAATGACTCATTTTGGGAGATAAGAATTTAATCTGCCCCCAGTGGTGTTGCACCTGAGGCTACAGACAAAACAAGAGCAGGATATATGCATCAGCGCCAAAGTCACAGTACTTGGGGAGGCTCAAAATGCAATGCAATCGATTCCAAATGTGAAAATTGCTGCATTTTTCCACAAACTAAGGGTGTTGAATATGTTTTCTTTTGAGGCCCCGTGGCGAAACAAGGGGCATAACCACTCAGTTTGAGAGGCAATGCTTTAGATTGACTTGGCATAGTGTTGGAAATGAAACTATATATGAAATTTTGTGATGGTTGACAGGCTTGATAAAAGAAAATAATAAACTTCAACACCTTGGCTCTCAACAAAGCAATCATGTGGGCTCATGTATAAAGAGCACACAGAAATCTTTGGGGACTTCAACCTTTCCTAATCCTTTGGTTTTGTGACCCTCTGCACATACAAGTACAGTCTTGCAAGTGGAATCTTGTATTACTGTAACACTGGCCCATCAGCAAGCAAGATTGCACAACCTAGAGCTAAACACAAAAATAAGGAACAATGAATTTAACATAGATTACAAAAGAGATTGATTAGTTTTTGTATTCAAGTTCAACTATAATCAAAGACAAGAAAATGACAAAAAGGGGTGAAAGATTGTGACGCTAATATAATCTAAGGTAGACCATGTAATTTAATTTGCTTTTAAGCAAAAGCAGAACTAAAATTTAAATTGAGCATCACACCTTCTTGACGCCAATAAACTATGACAAAAAATTCTAATTACAAATAGATGAAACAAAAGTGCCTTTGCCTTGTAAACTTTAAAGTGCAAAAGCATGATCCAGTAGTCTAGCACTCAAGATACTATAACTTCAATATTTTGAAAAATGGTTGCACATAGTAATTGACACCAGCATGCTTCATCCAACAACATTTTCCTATTTATGTCACATCATTGGTATAAAAACAAATTTAAATAGTCAAACCAATGCTTTATTTTGTCTTTGAAGACATGGAAGCTTCACAACTGCTGTCATTAGTTTCCTCAGGTTCACTTATGTCTTGATCTTCATCAAGCATAGGCTTTGCAAGACCTTCCTTATACACACGTAATATAGCTTCGCAGACAAACTTAAACTGACCTGGAGTCTGTATCATCATTGCTCTTTGATCTCGCATTGTGCGAGTGATTTCAATTGGATAGACCGGTTGGTTTGCTTCAACTAAGCACATGGCAGTCTCCATTGTAATAAGCACACCTGTGCGACCAATACCTGCACTACAATGTACAACACATGGCACTGACATTCCAACACGATACTGACGTATCTGCAAAACAAACTCTAAAAAGTCACTAGAATCGTCTGGTACACCATGATCTGGCCAAGCTATATATTGCATTTGACGAATCAGCCTTGGCTCTGATTTTGTTTCCTCATCTATGCACTGATAGAGCAGAAAATCTCGATATGCAAAAGCAGAAGTAACTTCTTCTGAAACAGATTCAATGATCCAAGGGCCATATTGCACTGTAACTCCATCATCAGGCCAATACTGGTGGCATTTTGGTCGTCCTCGTTCAATTACTGTTGTTAGCATCACAATCAAATTAGCCTTCAGTTCCCAAACCATCGTCCAAAAATCCACAGTTGTGCTCATTAGTGGACCTTGGGAAGCTGCGTAGAGATTTGTCCACTCTATGCCAGGTATAAACATGTTTACATAGTTGGCATTGATGTAATCAGAAGTCCCAAACTGAAGTCGAATCCTTGTGTTGTCATAAGGAGAAATATCTCTATAACGATTTTTTGAAACATTAATAGGCAATCTTGCATCATTCATTGTAGAACCTGGCTTTTTACGATACAAAGAGTCAAACATAACGAGCAATTCACCACTATCAAGCAATTCTTCAAGCCACTGCATAGACTTATGCAAAAGAGCACCTTCATCAAGCATACTAAGTCGATTAACAGCATTAGCCACCGGCATTGGCTGTAAAAAGGATTCAGGTTGTTCTAAATCCGTCTTAAAATTAGCAGGAGAAACAAGAAGAACAAGCTGACTGGAATGATTTTCTCTGGTGGACCGTATGAATCTTACCACCTGCTCATGGGAATGGCCAGAAATGTCCCTGCCATTAATCTGCAGAACATGGTCGCCCTCGTGTAAGGAAGGATTACACTTGGAGGCAGGAGAATTGGATGCTACTTTGGAAACAGTAACAGGCATATTTTGATCAGCACCACCTTTAACATTAAATCCATAACGCCCTTCTTGGTCAGGCTTTATTCTAATAAGTACCATTCCTTCTGGAACCCCATTAACTGGATTGCCACTAGCTTGGTGAGGAAATGGTAGAGCAACTCCTTCAGATAACAAATACGACTTATCTGGTATTGAAGATAAAACACTGTTGGCACTTCCATGGCCAGTAAGCAAAGATGCATCACTTGATACAGTACTATCAATCTCAGTGACTGCTTTCGCTCCAACATGTAACTGATGAAAAGTTGAAACAAGGGCTGGATCAGGTGAATGCATCTCAATGTGGTATTTTGCAGGAGAAGGTAAAACTTCAAAGCTTGCATTTGATTCAGTTTTGGATAGTGCTTTAAGATCCACAGCATTTCTCATGTGCCGATTATTATCAGATTGTTGAACACTGCTGTTTAACAACAAAGCATGCATTTCATCATCTGTTAATACTGAATCACCAATGCCATAGGAAACAGATGGAGGAGCACTTAACCGGCGAGGAGCTTTCTCATCAGCCAGTGATCTATCATCAGCAAATGATGACACAAAATTCTCTTTCAATTTTGCAGAACTAGCACGACTTCTTAAATACTGCTGATGCTGAATTGTATTATCATTTGAACCAACATCAGGTTCTTTTAATTTTGATTTGCTGCTTAAGGTGAAAAATCCAAACAAGTTTTTATCAGATTTACTTTCAATGGGCTGGCTTGCTGATATTTCTTTAGCTGCATGCTTGTGTATATACGAATTATTCACATACTTGTCAAGTCTATAAAATGAATGAAAATCAACACAACTCTTCCACAGTTTTTTGCATGAACGATAATTATCCATATGAAAGCTGTAAATCAAATCATTAGGATTGACATCAGGATTTGCGCTTCCACGTAATTGTACATAAAACTGCCTTCTCTTGAATGATATTTTCACAATTGCAGACCATTTAAATTGATTCTTTTTTAAACCCTTCTGATAGAGTATCATTCCAGTCGATGTCACACCCACATCTAAATCGTTTTCCTCATTATCTTTTGCATGATGAACTTCAACCCCATACATTTCCAACTTCTGAGCTCTTCTTATGACATTATATGCTGCTTGCGAACGTGACACACCTTTGTGCATTTTGTGCAATCGCTGCACTTCAATTTCAAACTCTTTCGTTTGATTGGGAACAAACTTGAAGCCAGACACATAATTGTTTTTGTGTTCTAGTTGGTTATAATCACCCAGTTCTGCTTGAACAGCAAGTGAAGCAAGCATTGCTGCTGTGGAGCTATGGCAGTGCAAACGTTTCTCTAAAAGATCTAACTTTATTTGAAGGAAAAGCTGGTACCTTGTAAATTCATCTTTCATGGAGGATATATCAGAAGCATAAAATTTGATGCGAAAAAATATGATATTTGGATATCCACGTCTAAATTGTTTTCGAATGGATTTTGTTGGATCAAGCCATCTCATTGTGTCTGGAACGTCATTTGGAAACTGCAAGCCAAAGAACTTAATTTCTTTGACATGCAAATTTTGGAATACTAAATCAAGCAAAACTTGACCTCTATCTCGCTTATTTACATTGAAAACAACCTCAGAATGATCAAGCAACACTACAGAAATGTTAACAGATGTCTGCTTTTTTTCTCTAACAACTTCAGGTGACTTTACTTTTTGAGGTCCTGATGTAGGAAGAACATTCTGCAGACTAGTTGAACTGGCTTCTTTTGCCATCTTCTATTTTTCAAGCACAATACAAAAACTGTGAAACAGTCAATTACATTTTAAATATATCAGTTAGAATTAGTCAATACAATTCTGAAATGTTTACAAAGTGCAGTATTAGATTTACCGCATTTTTTGTACCATAGGGTGCACTGAACTATAAAGGGCAGTATCAATAAACCTCTTCTAACGCACTTATTTTCATGCATAAGGTGCTCTGAAATATAAGGCACATTTAATAAAAACAAAAACTCAATGCAATGTATCACTCCATTTTTGAGAAAATTAAAGGACTTCAAGTGCACCTTATGGTCCAAAAAATATGGTACAAGTCCTACTATTTACATCCACCGTTCACAGAAAACCTTTTCATTGTTACAAATACAAAAAAATTGTGTTTAAACCTGCTTTACAACTACCAGCCCTGCCAAGGCCTAGCACAGCATAAAACTACTGCAAGCAGAAAAAATTGCTGCATAGTGCCTTTCCCAAAGACCTATCAATGCAGTTATTACTAAGTCGTAGCACAATACCATGTGATTATTAAAATCATATAATGATACTTTAACCCAGTGTTTCTCAACCTTATCTGCACTACAGATTAGTTGCGTGTTGGCATTATTACCATAAACCAGCCTTCGATGTGTATAAGATGTGGATGCTGGAAAATACTAAAGACAAAATGGAAAAAAGACAATGGGGACAAGCTGTGAAAGGTGCACTTTTAATTTTATGAAAACGAACTTTTGCTGTTTATAGAGCACAAGGCTGATGGCATTTGGTCAACTTATAGACGCATGCTTTAGGGTTCACCCCCGATAAGATAAAGATCATTGCCAAAATAAAACTGAAAAGTGCACACAATGAGTCTTTTGTTAAAAAAGTGCAATGACACAGCAATGAATTCCTCACAGACCAGTCCTTCACTACGAACTGGTAGCTGGTGCCTACCACTCCAACCCACATGACCATGGTACAAACAATTACAAACAAAAATAAAAAAACAAAGAATATAAGACATTAGATATCATAAAATGAAGTACCGGTACACTTACAGTGAAGTCCATTATCTACAGGTTAATAAAATAGTATGCTGTTGGTCCAATAAATTTTACACTATGACTACCATTTATACTGCATGTTTTAAATTCAATTCATTATGCTAGCAAATCTTTCCAATCATGTTGACAAAAGAGTTCAGCTGCATTTACATGACAACATTTTGCCTCAGTCAGTTGGATACCCTTATTTGACTGTTGTACAGTATAGTATTTGGGTACCACTGGTACCATTTGTTCCTGCCTAGTCATGTGTGTAGCTATACTAAGAATAAAGCTAGTCTAATCTTTAAAAACAAATTTATCGCACATTTCAGTCCTTTATTAACATTTTGAACCATTCTCAAAATCAACTGAAAAAATTATTTCTAGTTCTGGTACACAGTTCAGATTGCTACCATATTTGAAGAAATTGATACAAAATGCTTCAAATGACAAAATAATATAGCGAGTCATGGAATTACAATGCATGACTATTGCTTTCATACATAGTGATATACTCCACAAATCCAAATTGCAAATCATCTTCTACAAACAATCATAACAGTGTCAGAAATAACGTCTATGTAGCCTAATTGACAATGGATAGATATGGGAAAAAACTAAAATGCAAAAGTCCATGGAAAGGGTGAGAGAAAATTTGTCTGGCAAAGACCTATGTCAATTTAGGCTAATGATTTTGCAAATTAGTGTTGGTTTTCGGGATAGGGTTAGCTAGAGTGACAGTAAATCTATAAAATTCTACATTTCAACAGTATCCTTACACAGATTGTCACTTTCAATGCTTTTAGGCTATAATTAGATAATCTCAAATCTTACCAACACTACTTGGCTGATCATGTATGTGGTTATACTTAAATACTTTTTTCTTTAACGAGAATGATGGCCTTGCTGCATAACACCAAAAACTCTAGAGCGTCCGCTTCGCAGTCGGTAGACTTGGGGTTCATTTCCCTTGTCGGGTCATACCAAAAGACTTTAAAAAATGGTATTCACAGCTTCCCTGCTTGGCGCTCAGCACATAAGGGATAGTGTGGAGAACAAGCCGGCAAGCTTGCTTGTTGTGTCTTTGGGCAAGGCACTTAACGGGACGCCTCCGTCTTTATGTGGCAGACAGATGGTGGGGCCAAGCAGTCTACCCGTCGTGGTGGCCCAGTCTGACGAAAGACATGCAAACCGAGCATAAGCTCATACGCGTGAATGAATGACCAAAAACTCTTAACCTAATAACTGCAGATAGTTTTGCTGTTGTTTTTTTTATGTCGGTGTATAACTATTCTTTCATATAAAAGTTCTAAGAAAAAGGGATAATAGCACAGTAGCATAGTACAGGCTTACCATGCCAGAGCTAGGCGTTCTATGCCTGTAATATGGCTACTATGCCTATTCAGTACTACTGAAGACATAGTGAGAAGAATTCATCTAACACAATAAACAGTTTAGAAAACTGCAAAACAACATTTTTTGCTTGTTCTGCTCTTTAGGAATGATAAAGACGAGCACTTCAGTTTACACTACGGGATTAATCTACAGGTTGCAACTACAATGACATATACAGCTATATGTAAGCAATAATGTTGAATAAATTTGAGTCAATGACTTGACTTAACACCTGTGACTGGAGTACTATGGCTCAAGACTTGAGTGACCTACTGAAATATAAAAATTAAGATCTTTGTTTTATCACAACAACTATCCAAATTGGTTTTGACTAAGTTTTAAATAAGTTTCATCACTCCCATACTGCTCAAAATAATTATATATGCAAAAATCTTACCTTGTTTGGCATGACTTACGTGAAAAAACAATCTTGTAGAATACATAAAACATATCTAGGCTAATTTTGAAAGTGCCAGATAGTAAAGTTAGGCCATTTCATAAAACATTTAAAATTGGAAATAATTTTAAATCAAAATCTCATACTCCTTTACCTTTGGTGTCTAATACACAGTGTCAATTTACATGCTTTTCGCATGCAATATGGGTAAGATATACATCACTATATCATCCAGACATTTGGTCATCAGGGCAAGGAAATATTTGAACTTGATAACAGTACAAAAAAAGCCATTAAGGATGATTTGCAACAGTGTAAATCTTGTTCTAAAAGGAAATTAATTTGCACTTGTCATTTATGGTTTTCAAGAAATGTTTATCTGAACATAACACAAAATTTCTTGAAAGCTCTGTTAATTAAACAAAGCAAACCACTTTTTAACAAACAGCTATATGCATATGGTTGTTTCTTTTTGCTAAAAATATTTTACTTTATGTCTTATTTCATCATGATCTATCAATGTATTGTATTTGCCACTATTTTGTTTAGTTACTAGTAAACATTTAGTTGTTGCTTTGTCATTACTTGTCTTATTTGTCACAATCCATAGTATTTGGTATCCTACCACTAGTTAAAGGCTGCCAGTGATGTTTGAAGAGGGGCTCCTATGCATGCTACCCCCTCAAGAAGACATCTAATATTATTTGCAGTCATTATGCTTGTAACAGTAACAAACAAATACCCTGTTTTACAGTGAAAGAATTAGTTTAAATGTCTAAGGCCTTGGAAAGCATTATTTGTTTGGAAGTGGCTATTTTGTCGTTGATTGCATTTTACTCTTGGAGACTATTTTGCTGTACTCATTTGTGTTTATATTGCCATAACTGCTATAATTTTGCAAGTGACACGGTGGCATGTGGATGGTGTATCTGCCTTGAAATGCAATGGTTACAGGTTGGAATCTTGACTGGCAGTGCACTTAGAGAAAGGAAGTACACTGAAGGGGCAGGTCTGGTATGTGAATTTAAAGAATTGTTTACAGTTGAAGAAGTGTACAGTGTGAGGGAGTGGACACTGGGGGAGCAAATTTTTTGATTAATAAAACTGACTAATCAGAAACGACCAAAAGTTACAAGTTCAATATTTCATTGAGATTGACCAATCATAAATAACTCTCAGCAAAATAGCCTCCAAGGGTAAATTGCCCTTGACAGCAAAATAGTCACTACCTATTTGTTTTATGCTACTGTAAATACTTTGTGACTTTTGGTCATTTCTGATTGGTCAATTATAAAAACCAATTAAAAAAATTTTGCAACCCCAGGTATCTATCCCCCACTCTGTACACTCCCTTCCAGTGTACACTGCCCCGTACATTTACATACCGGGCCTGCCCCTTCAGTGTACACTGCCTTTCTTCTTTTTTTCCATCGTTTTTCAGCTTGAATAATTTATGTACGTAAACTTTAATTATACCCAGAAAGCATTAAAATTGCAAATATCTGAGTGAAATTTGGCAAACTTTTCCAAGGGGCATGCCCCAGGACTCTCCTTGAATAATTATACCTTCTGCATTTACAAAGCAAAAATATGTCAAAAGGACATTTTGTGCTTCCCTAAAAAAATTCTGCATATGCCCCTGCTAGGAACTCTGGTATTGAGTCAAGCTCTTGCAAATCATTTTTATTATTTTTTTACTGTAAGCTTTTAAGTTCTTTGTGGCAACTTTTTTGATATTTATTTTTGAACTCAAATCTGTACCGGTAAGTTTGACTTCTTAGCCTGCTGCAGTTAGCAAAGGAGTAGATTTATTTGTATCAACACTAGAATAGTATTAAAAGTATCAAGATACGTGGAATTTTTACTGACAAGATGAGAGCTTAAGTAACAGAGTAAGCAGGTAAGTCTAGCTTAGGAATCAAACATGCTAATTTACTATACAATGTTAGAAGAATTGCTTGTAATTATTAAAAAAAATCATAGGAAACCTTAACACTGGCAATAAATGTTGTGAAGACTCAAGTTGACTGGAGTCAAAGCAAAAAAGACTAGACTTGACTAGAGTCGTTTGCACAAAATGACTTGACTCAAGACTTGACAATAATGACTCGTCACTGCACTCGAGACTCGAACTCAAGTAACTGGTTCTTAACACTGGTAAGCAACTGCCTACTAGATTAGCAATGACCTATAATAGTTACTGTGGCACCAGCTTAAACAAGATTTCAAGCAAAACCTGTTCTGGTCGGGAATGACACAAGCAACATTATTATGGTAATACTGTAACAGTTTTTTCAATAGACCTAGCTCTTTAAAAACAAGTCTAGCATAAAGTCCATAGCGAAATGTTGCCGACTACACTGCATTGAGAAAACAATGAAATGTAACTATTATTAGTTAGAAGCGATTCACTCCGTCTCAAACTATATTAAATATTCGCATTTTTAGCATCGCTCATTAAGGAACTAAGGAAATCGCGAAGTGAAATAGTCCGCCGACTGCGGAGCACTCGAGTCCGTAGAAAGGAGCTTTACCAAAATGGCTTTGCGAAAAAAAGGCGTAAATCAATAGCATAAACAAAATAACGTCAACCCAATCAAAGAAAGTTCTACAAAAACAAAATTTATTCAAAAAGCGAACAATTGTTTGAGTCAAACGACCTATATCGATGACAACAAGCGCAAACTGTCGTTATGACAACAAAACACGCTTAACCAATATCGCATCAAACATTGTTCTTCTACATTACGAACTTCTTCTTAGGAGTTCAATTACATCACTAAAGCTCTCCAACGGTTATCCTGTTGATATCGCTCGATCAATGAGTAGATATCTATGCAAAGTCTATCGCCGCCAATTAACATCGTCTTTGTAAGTTCGAGCAATATAGTCAGAACTTCACGTTCGAGCAATAAGACAGTTTTCTATATTTGTTAAATGAACAACTGTAGCATCTGGCTCAAAACAATCACTTAACCCAGAAATCACGGAATCCAGCACTTCGTAATATAACTGTCTATAATTATCTTTGATCTTTGCATGAAAGAAGGCATTTGAAGATTCATCAAGCCGTCGGAGAACTTTTCCTGATCTTGACAATTCTGGATCATCAATAACATCGTTCGCTTCTGTAGCGCTTAAAATTCCATTCCATCGGCATACCCTGTCAAATTTGACATCATTCCTTGCGCTAGCAATAGAAGCTTTTGTGGAAGCAATAACATCCTGGGCTCTGCAAAAATTAAGCTGAGCATTCTGCAACTGTGTACAGAAGCGCTTTTAACAACAGCAAAACCATCCGCAACACTTTAATATAAAAATAAGTGTTGAACTTTCGCATCGCCAACAAAAAACCACCAGCGTTTACTCTAGAATCTGTTCGTACTTGCTCGTCAACTTCTTGCAGCCACAGGATAATCGGCGTATAGTGACGACTAATGGCTTCCAATGAAATTAGTCGCATAATCCAAAGAGTGGGGCAAAATGCTCTCAACGATGCAAGCTGATGATCATCTTTGACTGGCCTGAAACTAGGGTTGCCAACCGTCCCGGAATGACCGGGACTGCCCCGGAATGGCCGGGACAGTCCCGGAATTGACATCTGGCGTCCCGTGTCCCTGGCTGGGTCACTTTTGTCCCGGAATCTAATGGCAGTTAACGAGAGTTCATTGATTACTATCGGTATATTTCCGTAAATTAAGATTGATATATCTTTGAAAATTTGTTGTGCTTTTTGTTGGAGAAATAAATCTACTTGGTACAAATTGTTCATTTTCCCTATTTTAGTAGTTTTTTGCATTTCGCCTTAAAGATTCACCGTTTCACAAGTTTCTTCTATTATGATAAAATTAATTAGGACCTTAGAGGTTGTTAGGATAACGCTGCACAATCATCACTCTGCGACGCGCAGCACGCGCTGCTGCTTTTGATTTCTATCGTGTTTCGTAAGTTTCGGTTGCATCAATCTTGAAATTCTTGGTATTAACGTGTACCGGAATGGCGAAACAGAAAGTTGGTAATCCTACCTGAAACTGGTAAAACCACGACAATCTTTTCGGAGAGCCACGAATAAAAGCAATAAGGCTTTGTGCTAGTCCCATCACATATTTCACATCATTGATATTTTTTAAAGCATCCTGAATTGAGTTTGTGCGCTTTACCCTGAACGCAACTAGCTCGACTTTCTTCACGAATCAATTTCATACGCAATCCGTTAACGCGTCCGGAAACATTGGCAGCAGCATCCTAGCACTGGCCTCTACAATTATCAATTGATAACTGAAACTTGGAAAGTACGACTTTCACGATCTTAGATAGCTCTTCACTTGTGGTTGACATAGTTTAATAGAAGCCACAGAACAACTCTTGCACATCTAAGTCGTCCACAGTGATACGAAAACAAATGCTTATTTGTCTTTTGTCTGATGTGTACGAAGTTTCGTCCGAAATAGTGGCGTAACATTTTCCTTTTTGAATGTCTTGTTGCAACTTAGTTAAAACACCGCAGCTAAAATCATTAAAAATTTCATTGGTTATCGTAGGAGATATGGCTTTTCAAGAGGATTTTGGACAATAGGCCTAGTGTCAGCATTTGAAAACTGTAGATCACGTACCCCGTTATCCCCAAGTCTGATCACAAATTTTTTCCTATCATTTCCAACCGACGCGATGGCGTAGTGGTTTGAGCGTCCGCTTCGCAGTCGATAGATTTGGGGTTTATTCCTCTTGTCGAGTCATACTAAAAGACGTTAAAAAATGGTATCTATAGCTTCCCTGCTTGATGCTCAGCATTTAAGGGAAGTTGTGGAGAACAAGCCGGCAAGTTCGCCTATTGTGTCCTTAAGCAAGGCACTTAACGGGACGCCCCACCTTTATGTGGAAGACAGATGGCACAGACACCTCGGAAATAGCAACTCCCAAGCGAGTGCGGACTTACCCATACAATTCGCTTTCTCGTGAATAGAGGATAAACATAGCAAAAAAAATCATCTCATGACGAGACTTAGTCAAAATATAGGGCAGCAGTAATACCAGCAGCACCTCTAATTCCTACCCCTGGCTTTGTCACGAATAAGTAAATTTGCGCTAAATAGAATAGTTCTTATGTATGTACAGTTATTGTAATCGGTTGTTTTATTTTGCAGTGATCGTTTTATTTGTAAATCTGAATTGTCTGAAGTTCTAAACTTGCTAAACTGTTTTCAAAAAAAAGGACCTTTTTTTCTTTCAAATTTATAAATAGATTTGTAACTCACATGCCTTTCTGACGTCACAATGACTGTCTGCGTGACCTAGTTTTCTAGCGTATTCTAGTGATTCTTGTTTCTTCTTTTTTTTATTATTACCGATTACGTAATTTATTAACGGTGTTTTTTTTGTGTCATGTGATGTTCTAGCAATTTCTAGATTATTTTCTGTCGTATATATAAAGCGGCGAGATTTTATTCAGAGAGAGATTCAGAGAGTGTTGTTTAGAGAAAAATAGCAGAGTGTAGTAAAAAGGCGTTGTTCTGTGGTGATGGTTGTGACAGAAATTAAGCAATTATTTTGGTGGTTTTTAGTTTAGTAAGTCTCTGATATTTATTATTGAAGTGCTTTAGTTCTGTGTTTTGGCAAGCGAAGGAACTCAAAGTTTTAAAGTGATTTGAGAATATATTGTTCTGTTCTTGATCGAAAAGTGCGTGGGTTAAAGTATCTTAGTGGAAGCCAATCTTTTCGTAGCTATTAAGTTGCAACCAAACTTAATTATTCGATAGATACTGCAAATCGCGTCAATTTTAAGAAGTAAATTAAGATTGAGATAGATTCAAAACTCTATTAAAACGCGACAGTCTTAATTAATAAATAACTATCGTTTTAGTTTATCGCATTGCTCAGTTTTTAGTAGCCTATCGTAAGACTTTTACACTTAACTCAGTAAAGCCCCACATATTTCGTTGCCCTAACGTTAGTGAATACGCTCAAGCGTAATAGCTAGTCTAGTTGCCTATTGCCTGTATTTAGATACCAAGAGATTAATCCATATTGGTTTTCGCCGCTTTTCTTTGTGCTGGTGGCAAGAAAAGCGAAATCATCTCGAACAATCTCGTCAGTGGCATCACAATCAAATATCAACAGCAGTTCTGCCTATAGTTGTAGGCTGCGGTTATAAAAATACTCTTCAACACACCAGCCACTTCTTCCGAAAAAAGTTTTTACTAGTTGAAATTTTCATGCGCTTTGACCAATCGCCGGTAATCTCAAAGCTAGAACAACTCAATTTTTGCTAAAGATTGGTGAAATGTACGGGAGGGGGGGCTGGGGGAGTTGAAAATATTTTGGGAGGGTGGTTGAAAAAGTTCAGGGGGGCTGCCGCCTCCAAGCCCCCAATTTCTTTGACAAACCAATTAATTATAAGTTAAGGTGTTTTGTTGCCATAGCAACGGCTGGTGCACGATCTTGAACGCCGATTTCCGGTACTCCGTCGACAGTACTACAACATGTGATGTTGATTGTGCGTGCACACGCCGTCAAATGGATCGAAATTAGGAGAGGTTTGATTTTAAATAGGAATTTCTTCGACAAACGAATTATAATTTAGGGTATTTTATTGCCATAGCAATGGCTCGTGCACGATCGTGAACGCTGTTTTCCGGTACTTCATTGACTGTACTATGACATGTGATGTTGGTTATGCCTGCACAAGCCGTCACACGAATTGAAATCAGAAGCAGTTTGCATCTGGTCAAGTGTGTTTTGAACATTTAAATGTTAATTGAGCATGCTTTGTTGCCATAGCAACGGTTTGTGCACGATCCTGAACGCTGTTTTCCGGTAATCCATTGTATGTACTATAACATGTGATGTTGATTATGCGTGCACAAGCCGTCATTAGAATCGAAATCAAGAGGAGTCTGCAGCCAAATAGATATTTCTTTGACAAACAATTTATGATTTGGCATATTTTGTTGCCATAGCAACGGTTTGTGCCCAATCTTGAACGCTGATTTCCGGTACTCCATCGACTGTACTATGAGATATGATGTTGATTATGCGTGCACAAGCCGTGACATAAATTCATTCCAGAAATATTTTTCATATAGAAGAACAGTATTTGATGCGATATTGATTTAGGATGTTTTGTTGTCATAACGACAGTTTGCGCTTGTTGTCGTCGATGTAGGTCGTTTGACTCAAACAATTGTTTGCTTTTTGAATAAATTTTGTTTTTGTAGAACTTTCTTTGATTGGGTTGACGTTATTTTGTTTATGCTATTGATTTACGCCTTTTTTTCGCAAAGCCATTTTGGTAAAGCTCCTTTCTGCGGACTCGAATAGTCCGCGGACACTGTTTAGCCTAGGCTCCAACAAAATTGCGGACTATTCAAGTCCGCAGAAAGGAGCTTTGCCAAAGTGCTTTTGAGGAGAAAGGCCTAAATCAAAACCATAAACGGAATGAGCCAACCCAATCAAAGAAAGTTCTACAAATACAAAATTCATTGAAAAAGCAAACAATTGTTTGAGTGAAACGATTTATATGTACCACAGCATGTGCAAATAATTGCTATAACAACAAAACCTTCTAAATCAATACCGCATCAAATATTGTTCATCCAAATAAAAACCAATTCTGAATTGAATTTATGAGACGCCTTGTGCGCGGATAATCAACATCACATGTCGTAGTAGAGTCAATGAAGTACCGAAAAACGATGTTTAAGATCGTGCACAATCCGTTGCTATGACAACAAAACATGCTAAATCATGATTTGTTGGTCGAAGAAATCTCTATCGGGATGCAAACTCCTCCTGATTTTGATCCATGTGACTGCTTGTGCGCGCACAGTCAACATCATCTCTCATAGTACAATCGACGGAGTACCGAAAAACAGCGTTCAAGATTGTGCACAAACCGTTGCTATGGAAACAAAACATGCTCAAGTAGCATTTTAATGTTCAAAACACATTCGTCCAAATGCAAACTCCTGTTGATATCAATCCATGTAACGGCTTGTGCACGCACAATCAACATCACATCTCATGATGCAGTCGATGGATTACCGGAAAACGACATTCAAAATCGTGGACAAACCGTTGCTATGACAACAAAGCATTCTATGAGAGCTTGTTTGTCGAAGAAATCTCTAACGGGATGCAAAATCCTTCTGCTTTCGATCCATGTGACTGCTTGAGCAGGCATAATCAACATCACATGTCAAAGTACAGTCAATGAAGTACCGTAAAACGACGTTCAAGATTGTGCACAAGCCGTTGCCATGGTAGCAAACCATGCAAAATTTTAACTTGTTTGTCGAAGAAATTCCTATTTGAATGGAAACTTCTTCTGATTTCGATCCATGTGACGGCTTGTGCATGCATAATCAATATCACATATCATAGTACAGTCGATGGAGTACCGGAAAACAGCGTTCAAGATCGTGCACAAGCTGTTGCTCTGGTAACGAAATTGCACTTTTGAAGTTAGGGAATGTAGCCTAAATATCTTGCTTCCTAGATGCCATAACAAATGTAAGGAAGCGCTTGCTGTTTTTTGACACAGATTAGTGAAGGTGCACAACCCGCAAGTACAAAATTTTTACACAAGACATCAAGTTTACGGGTTTGTTATTTAAATGATGAGTTTAGGTTGCATAATTTGAATTTGAGCTTTAAATTTGGGATTTTTTGCAATGGGTTCTAGAGGGAGAGAGAGAGAGAGAGAGAGAGAGCGTAGTTTAATAGAGAAAATAGGGTGTAGTTAAAAGGACGTTGATCTGCGGTGATTTTATTGTGGGCTTCTATTAGTGTGACAAACGATTGTTTGGTGAATTTGGTTACGGTTATAGTAATGCAAGAGGCTAGCGATACACTTAGCAAACTGAAGACAGTGACACTGTTTCGACCTATCAGGTTTCTTCAGTGCAGTTGGTGACCAATAAGAAGCTAGAGGCTTTTAACAAAACATAGCTTAGACCGTCAAACTTGTAGGACCTAATACTGTGTCCACTGTAGTGGATGGTCGCAGAGGTTGACAAATCATCCATTACAGTGGACACCAGGGCTGCGAACTCGAACTCAAACTTAAACTCGATCTTTTTGCCGAACTCGATCTCGAACTTGAACTCAAAACTCAAAATTTTGTGGGACTCGAACTTGAAAATATTTAAAGCAAATTCGAGTTAATTTTCATTTGTACAATATCTTTACAACTGAATTTAAAAAGAATAAAATCTTTTTATTAGAAATTAATGATCTTATGCAGAAAGTAGGCTTCAGCCAGACTTTTTCTAAAATTGTTTAAGTCCAACTTAAGTCGTCGATTTTGTATGCAGAAAGAAGTTTTAGCGTTAAGCATGGCTTAACTGATTCTTTAAGTCAGTCTTTTATAAGCCAAAGTTGCAGAAGGCTTAAATCGCGATCTATGCACGCATTGAGGCAAAACCCTTGTTATTGCATTGTGGTAGCTAAATTTGGGCAATCGGCCTCAGGTAGCTTAAATCAGTAACACGGTGATGTAGCATGCCGTATCACTTACTGTAACCACTTTAACCAAATCATTTTGCAAACAACAACTTTCATTTGTATCGCACCATAATAACGTACAGCGTGTTACCTGCAAACATGACGCCACAAAATATGTTATATTTAACGGCAACCTTATAATCCCTTCATAAGCTGGGTTTTCAATAACGATAACGTCATATTACAATAAGCCGGGCTTTCAAAAGTCTCGTTTGAGCTTAGTTTCAAGCTCGGCTTAGGTTTAAGCTCGAACTAAATTAAGTCTGCTTTCTGCATAAAATTCTAAATGTTTTATGAAAACATTAAGGACACTGAGAAGAACGCTCTGATTAGATTTTACAGTTTTGCAATGCAAACAGTCACAGTAGAGAATGGGTAACCTAAATGACAGTTAACTTTTTCTCCGTAAACAATGAACAAGTTGCGTATACAAAGAATCGCAAACATAGCCCTTGTTTTGATCGAAAGGGTATAATCATTGAATTTACAATGATTCAATTGTAAGTTATTTCTCAATTTTCGCTTTCAATGCAAATTCAATGGCCTGGCTTATAGCAACGACATTTGCTTATTATAATAGATTTTTGAACATAAGTGTGAACGTGCAATTTTACTGCAAACGTGCTTAGGCTATGTCAATCACTTTTTTTTCTGAACTCGAAAAATCTTGATAAATTTTCACAGAACTCGAACTCGAACTTGAACTTGCAAAAACTAAAATGTGAACTTGAACTGGCAAAACGAGCTGAACTCGAACTCGAACTTGAACTCGATAAAAAATCGACCGAGTTCGCAGCCCTGGTGGACACAGTATTAGGTCCCACAAGCATGATGGTCTAAGCCAGGGGTCGGCAACCTTTCACTAGCTGCGGGCCAGAACTAAAATCTGCAAGGTCTCAGCAGGCCGTATAAATTCACCATTAACAATGTTGTTGTTAAAACTTGCGAATTTATGAAATTTTGATCAGAGTAACTGCTGATTTTAACAGTTTGTAACAGCAGCATAAAATACAACATACATTGATTGATACCGGCAGGAAAACGTTACTGTGATATTTCATGTTGTGTTTTATTTGAAAGCTTTTGAAGTTCAGATGATAAGTTGATGAGAAAAGAAGCATAACATTTTGCAAATGTTCATCAGTAGATTGTGCTACCAACTTGGTCTTGACTAGTTTCATTGTCAAAAATAATTGTTCACACGCATAAGTGCTACCAAAGAAGGATACCATTTTTTTGACATGTTTAACATACCGTAGTTGGGATATCGTTTGGATTCAAGATATTTTTCATAAAAGTCAAGCAGTGATACGTGCTCAAAATGAAACTTTGATTTATCTTGTTGCTACACTGTAGCTCATTGAACTTCATTTGATATTTTTCTGGTGCAGCGTCGACTTGTATATCAAAACGAATACTAAACAGTCTAATACCATTTTCGGGAGAACGAATGTCACTAAAGCGAGACGAAAAAAAATTCAGTTCTTAAATGTCGTATTACAGATGCAAATAAAGTAGTGCTCATACATTTGTTCTCTTGCAGTGTAGCAAAATGAACATAATTTGCATTTCCCAATTGAATTTCTGAGAGTCGTAGTTTTGTTTCGAATGCGCGTACATAACTCAACATCTCATATGTCAACTGGAGCTTTCCCTGAAGCTTCAAATTCAGGTTGTCCAAATGTGATGTCAAATCAACCAAAAATGCCAAATTAGAAACCCATTCTTGATCGCGAAATTCGGTTGGTGGTGGGGCTACCAGTCACTCAAGACTGGTTCGAAATGGGCTGCCATCTTTCCCCTAGCTTAATTTCAAGTAGGTCGACGGCATGAACTTGATTTGTCGTACCTCCATCCCAAGGAAGAGAAGGGGTAATCACAACAACAACAAATTTGGTAGCATTTGTGTTTTTTCAAGAAAGATTACTATTTTTTTCTCAATATGTACGCTCTTCATTTTTCTCAATATGTAGCATTTCACCACGACTAAGCCAACGTACATTGCAGAAATAAAGCAAATCTCCATACAAACCACTGTTTGTTAAAGTAGTTGGCGAAATTGACGATGGTTCAACCTTGGAAACAAAATAAAATTCACTACCTTTACCACTAGGTCTATGACGCGCTTTAAGGTTGATACCTTTGCGCACAATGCTTCCTGATCAATGCAACACTGTAAGTTTATAATGTCGTTATTAATTCCATGGTTTTTCACGTGCTTTTAAAGCAAAGACAAAACACCAATATTTTTCCAACCATTGATGGGGCTGATCAGTCGTTGTTACAACCGGTTTTGAGAGATTGACATTCATGGCTTCAAGGCATTGAAGTAATGGTTTCAGAATATCGGCTCCTATAGTAGTACGCATCACAGGAAGCAGTTGAACAACATTCTCAACAACATGAAAACTTCCGCTTACTCCACTCACAAATACTGCCAGCAGAGCTGTATCTGTCGTGTCTGTGCTCTCATTTATCGCTATTGAGAAGAACTGTAGATCTTCAAAACAATCTTTTTGGTTATATTTCACGTTCTCAGAAATCTTTCTTATTCGTCGGGTTATGGTTCGTGCTGAAAAATTGAAACCAGAAAACAATTTTATTTTCTCCGAACATACGGTTTCAACAACAGCCATCACACATTTTTTCACAAAGTCGCCATCAGTAAACGGTCTCTTGTCTTTTGCTATTTATTGTGCTACCTTGTAGCTAGCGAGGGTAATATTTTCCAATTTAGTGGTTTGCCTTTGAAATACATGGCTCCGCTGTTTTGAGGTGGTTCTCCGTTGGTTAAATTTGTTTTTTTCTTGTTTGACCCGTAAACTTAGAAAAATTAGTATGCTTTATATCATAACGGCGCCTTATGTTAAACTCCTTATTTACAGCAACAGAAACGTTGCAAATCGAACACGTGGTTCACCAAAATTGTAAACAAAAGGTACCGGTATTAAAAGTAATACGACAGGCAAGCGATGCGCTTTGAGCAGTTTGCTCAAAAAAGTATTTGTTCTCTATTTCTTTATTAAAAGCTCGACACTCAGCATCAACTCTTCTACGTTTTGTGAAAATTGATAAATATATGCTTAATGACCATCATTAGCTAAACTTTAAATTAAATAAAGTTACAATTAGAAATTGGGGTATATCGTACATTTCAATTACAAAGCTGAAACTTCCTAGCACCTTTATGCAACCCTTCCTATAGCTTCCATTCAATTCTCTCCTTGGGCGCAGCTATATTACAACGAATGAAATATTTTACTAAATTTGAAAGAAAGGTTAAACGCAAATGTAACACAAAGTGCTGTCAGTTATCAGTTACGCAAACTGTACGTCATCGAATATGAGACACTTGGTTTACTTAGGCATCATAAGGTGTTGAGACTTAAGTAGTAGTACACGAGAAAGTAGTTGAATGAATCAAAGCTTTACGCCAGCCCATAAGATTCGATTTCTGTTAAGATAGTTTCAGTATACCACGTCAGATAATTGCAAGAAGGGCTGACAAATAAAATAAAATACACTATTACTAGGCGAGCCGTATCATTACTAAAATTTATAAAAGGGCTGCGGGCCGGATGATTTTGTTTGGCGGGCCGTAGGTTGCCGACCCCTGTGCTAGGGTGCCTCTCCAGAAAAAATCGCAATTTAAGCGATCACAAACGTATGTATTTTATGCTTTTGTGTTGTAGCCATACGTAAAGATACAAAACCTGACAAATTAAAAAGAATGATTTTGTATTTAAATGGTTTGTTAAAAACTTGTCTTATTTGACGATACATGTGTTTAGATTTTTTGCGCTTATATTTTGGCTTCGGCTTGATCGCATTCCACGAGGACTCAGCTGCCAGTTCAAATTCAACCATGTTTAGGTTAAATTCTTACTGCTATATGACAACTCAAAGTATGAAATAACTTATCTGTAATCAAATGATTTGTTTCGTGTTGTTTACATTAAAGTTCTACTAAGAAATAGGTGTGTTCGAGAATGGGGTGTGTTGAATTACAAAGTTTTCCCAAATTATGAAAAGGTATCACTTGCGAGAAAGTAGTTCGCAACTTGATTTGCGTAAATTTTGAAAGGAAAATTTTTCTCCTCCCTCGCGTCTTTTAAATAGTTTGTAGCAAACGATTTTAGTTTTGTGCAGAGTGTCATTGAGGTGGGCTTACAGACTGAAGCAACACCGATTTCAGTGTAAAGAACGAAGATACTTGGTTACAATCTTAGGGTTTATCTTGGTTTTGACCATAGACTCTTTCGTCGCAAAGTCTTTGTCACGGTGTTGCCTATAAATTTAATTTGAAGTACTGATAAATTCATTGTCCTAACTATCTGATTTAGAAATTTGTATTTCAAAAATGATTAATATTGATCATTTTTTTGTTAATTTTTGTTTGTATTTTATGTTATTGATGATTTTATATGTATAAATACAATGTTTGGTGAAATTTAGAGCGTAGGAAACTACGGTATTTGATCGTTAGCTGGATTAATGCGGGAAACATTTCAGAATGCAACAGGTTATGTGTAGAAGCTGTTCATCGAATTACCAACTCATACAAATAGATGATGTACAGGTGATCTCTTAAAAAGGTTCTCTTCCTCGTTTCGGAGAAATTCGAAACGGGAGGATATTCACCACATCTGCTCGTTTTATTTGACAAAGCCATCGGAGTAAAAGTATAGGGGGAGCTAAAGCCCCTCCTATAATATTGTCATCCCTCCCTTCTCCTGAAAATTTCAAATAGGTAAAGTACTCGCTTTTGAAAGGTTGATCTCCAAAAAGATCTTTACCTTTGTTTCTTTGGAGCCGAAAATAGCAAAAAAGTCACTCAAAAAACGAAAGTCTTTAACTTTGTTTTGAGATAAAAATGTTTTGGGCGCCCCCAACAATTTTCAAACATGGTCAAAAAACGTAAAAACGGTCCACATCTTTGAAGCTGAAGAGAGCAAATAAGTCATTTAGAATATTTTGATCTTTGAAATAACAGTCTTCAGTAGAATTTTTAAAATGAGTAAAATGTCAAAAAAAGATATTAACGTTTCTTTGGAACTGAAAAAAGCAAAAACGTGACTTGGAAAAACTTTATCTCCAACAATGAAATATTTATTTTCTTTTAAAACAGAAATGCCTTAAGTCCTCCACCCCACTCCATGCAAAACAAAGTGTTGCGCCCATAGAACATGCCTGTTTTGATGGTTGTTTTGGTGTTGACCCTGATTTGTTTTCAAATTTTTGGAGCTAATGGCAAACCAATTTGTTTCACCTCAGGGTAAACAATGGCTTTTTGTTTAGAACACTTCAAAGTTTTGGAAAAAAAATCGGCTTAAGACTTCTCTCAAAGTTGCCGAAACAATTTTTTTGAAACGGATCGAGGAGTCGCAAAGTCAACAAATCTGATACACTGGAAAAATTTCCTGTACGTAGGTATCGACTGGATAGCCTTCTCAACGCTACTACCAACCAAGCTTTTGCAAAATGTGATTTAGCAAAAGCTTGGCCAAGCTTTGCAATAACAATTTCCTTTCATTTTCTCAGACAGATTTGTCTATCAAGCAATTAAAGCCAAATGTTGAATTTAGATACCGGGAAACAGCTTTATATACCGTAGCTAAAGTTCTTGCCTACCCCTGTTACTTTGATAATGAAATAAAGTCTTGTTTAACTTTAGAAACAGTGGTTAAAGTGGTACGTTTGAAGCCTTAAAAATGTTGTAAAAAAGACGTTGTATGTATTTAGATAACCCATTAAACCCCAATAATTTGTTTTGGCCTTCAGCTAATTGGTTATTCGATAATGCCAGCAACAACCTGCATTTTATTTTTTATAAACAAGACGAGCTTTTCAAGCAGCCATTCAGCTCTGCGTTTACGACCAATCGTTTTGACTGAAGATTCTGCTGCAAAGTAAACATTTGTAACAAACAAATCGAAACGACCCACTGAAATTTTACGCTAACGTTATGATTCCACGCCGATAAACTTACGTCTGATGCAAACCAGTCTTTGATTGCAAAACAAGCGCAATGTTGACTAAGCTGTATTGTTCGAAAATAGGTATAAGGTAAAAATGGTCAAATAAGCAACCGGTATGTAAGGCAGTCTTAAAATTTTAATATTATTTGTATTTTGCTCACTATCTAAATCAAATATCAATGCACAGCCATAGTCTTACATAACAAAACAATCAAAAATTTTTTTGTTTTTTTTTATTGACATATTTATTCTCCATTAACGAGAAAGCGAAACGTATCGCTACATTTCGGACGGGACGTCCGTACTCGCTTTGGAGTTGCCATTTCCGAGATGTCTGGGCTACCTGTCTTCCAGATAAAGATGAAGGCGTCCCGTTAAGTGCCTTGCCCAAGGATACAACAAGCAAACTTACCGGCTTGTTCTCCACAACCTCCCTTAAATGCCGAGTCTTTAGGTATGACTCAACATGGAGATTGAACCCCAGGTCTACCGACTGCGAAACGGATGCTCAAACCACCAAGCCATCTCGTCGGTCAAAAATTAACCGCAAAACATCAATAAACGCTTGCCATAACATCGCAGCGTGTAGGTCAAGTTAATCAAGCATTGCCCAGGCCAAATATTATTGACAACCATTTGTTCCAATCACCTTTAACGATTTTTAATATTTGATTTCTTAATTATTACTTGCTTTGTCCATTGCTATAATTACCATGCCAATCCAAACTGTGGTTCTTCGGCCCAACACAAGTCGAACCAGACCAGTTCTTTTCGGACATGTGGATCGATTTTTTTTTGTATCTTTACGTATAGCTACAAAACAAAAGCATAAATTACATACGTTTGTGATCGGTCAGATTGTGATTTTTTATGGAGAGGCACCTTGGAACATGCCCACTTTGCCCAATTCTTCATACACCATTGTATAGTGGCTGGATAAAAACTACAACACGAAAGAGATTGTTTTTTTTTTCGATAATAGATGAAGGAAGAAAATCACTCCATAAAAAAAACGAAAAATAAAGAAGTCTTTTTTTACGGTATTAGGCGAACCCGTCTACTCCGCTATAGATATATTGTTAAATATCAAAAACAGATTCAGCTGCTGTTCGAATGCATTCGTAGCAAAGAGTCATGGAATGATAATGACATTATTTCTTGTAGACCATGCAAAGTTAGTTTGCAGTATTACTTGAAATATCATTAAAATCTCAATATTGCAAATTGATGTTAACTATGTCAACAATATAACATTATATAACCTATTTTTTGAAGATCTACGATAGTCAACAACCAAGTGATTTGGTATGCCACAAAAACATTCATGATTATTTGATTACGTAAACATAAAAATTGCCACCGATCAGCATTAACTGCTGCATAAAGTGGAAATAAGGGAATTTTACTTTTAATGAAGAAAAGGCAAAACCAACGATTTCAACTAAGGATTTGCCAAAAACTCCGTAAAAATGATCCAAAATGGATAGAGCAATCGTTATGGAAAAGTCGAGTTCCATTTCCAAATAAAAAGTCGGGGAAGTCCACAAAATTGGCCAAAATCTTCAAAAAATTCATGGCATCAAATAGGTTAGAAACCAATCGCTTATTAACGCCAATCGATACCAGGTGTGAGGTTTTTTCGGCTCGGGCTTAGCTTTGCTTGACCTCCGTGTCTAGACTGTCCACGCTGCAATTGCTTTGTCTCACTTGAAAAAATAACTGTTTCTGATAATTAGAAGGCAGGTACAACAAAATGCGTGTAAAGCCATTTCTACAAGCTCTTTGTGGCAACTCCAACTATGACGTACAACTGTGATTAGTGCCGACAATGATTTGTTTTTCTACGCCAATTTAGACTGGAGCAAATTAATGGCAGCGGTATACCTGTAGAAGCATTGAGTGTTTTGCATGCAGCAGTATTGTGTTATATCATATTTTTATGTAGCTGTCATTGAAAAATCTTTGTGGTAACGAATAGTACAACTTTTGTCCTAACCTCTTTCGATGTTGCCAGCATGGCAAGCAATATACTAAACCGCAGAATTGCGCAGAAAGTGTTTCAAAAAAAAGATTACGATTCAAACGCGGAAATTTGTTGGGAAATTGCGGATCAGCGCTGGCTTAGAGTTGAGGTTAGAATTAAGATTAGGGCTAGTTCCTCAAAGTTTATGCGTTTTTGTGGTATTCGTACTGCAGTAACGCTGGTGCAACGCACTGCTACAAGAACGCAATAATGCAGAAGTAGGCGAGTGTTGATCTTTTGGTCTTTTTATTAACTTACCATCTTTTTGTTGTGTTGTGCTACAGCACGCTGCTCGTTATGCAGTAAAAACTGTAAATTTCTTTAGCTGCTATGTTAGTCGTTAAGCTATTACTCTTTGTTTTGGGGGGGGGGGGGGACAGAGGCGCAACCTAGCAATGTTCATTTTGCTCTGTATGCCTAAATCAAGCTACCGATAGGCTATAGCTTCAAAGCTGCAAGCCCACTTTTTATACAGGATTACGTTCATTTTAATGATCTACCCTATCTCTCGTTCTTTTTCAAATAGTATAAATTGTTCTTCTTTCCTCAAAGTATAAAACTGATAATTATAATATATAACAGTTCAATAGAACGAACAATAGCAGTAGATTAATACATCGCCAAATAGCGTATGATGCTTAACAAAATGTTAGAACAACGTTGTACCCGTACCTAAATAGTGCTAGTTAGCACTCATCCTCATTTGACAAATTCTGATTGCGTATCTGATGGACGCTATCATTACAATTATTTAATTTAGCAACCTGAATATATGTTCTGGGAGAATCTTCAACTTTGTCGGATTGCTTATTGATTTATCACAACAAAGAAGAAATTGACATTTTTTCTGTTGTGTTAGAAAGAAACAGCGAAGGCCTAGGAGGTCCTGCCAAGCTTTTATGAGACAGCTTTTTTTTTACAGTTTCTGTTACATTTGAAACTTTACTCTCAAATTGACTTTGCGTCTATAAATATCAAAACCAAGTGCAAAAAAATGTAGACTATACTGTTAATGAGGCGTTTATTGTGTCACGTCAGTTAACACTTTCGACATGTTTTTTCGGAAAAATTGCTTTTTATAATCTCTCGATTGTTCACCAGAAGAGAACAAAAGAAAGGAAAAAGTTTCTGTTTTTTCGCTTTGGGTTTTTGTCACGTAAAACTATGTGAATACAGTATATCCGGCAAACTTCTTGCACCCTACTGATGAGATTATACAGGGTGTCCACAAAGTCTTTAGACAATTTAAAAAATTTATTGATATTACAACTGACGTTGGAAATGTCTGAAATGTTTAAATAATATCAATTAAATGGTCAAGTTTTTATTTAAGACATTTATGAACTCTATCTCTGAAATGATTAAATAATATCAAGTAAATAGTCACGTTTTTATTTCAAGCAATAATAAATTTCTATGTGAGCCCCATTTGTAACACGGAGGACATTTAAACGATATTAAATTTCAGTCTACGTCCTTCTCAATATTTCTTCATCAGTTGTCTCTTCAGCGGCAGTTATTCTTTCCTTAAGGTCATTTATGTCTTTTACTTTGGTGCGGTATACAACATCTTTCACGTAGCCCGAACAAAAGCAGAGCGAATGGACTTTGTTAGGCTACTACTAAATGACTGGCGAATACGCTCGATGCCTTTTTCAGAAGTTTTTGGCCATCCACTCTTTGATTTTAGTAGCAGCGTTCCCGTTCCCACAAACTGCTTATGCCAATTGCGAATCAGCTGACGTGCTGTGGCTCGTTTTGCATATTTAACTACAAAATTTCTTTGTGCTTGAATATCAGATTTTGTTTTGACAAACCAAGAAACACATTGTGCTTTTTCTTGTGGAGTAGTCATTTTTAACAAGGGTTGAAAATCAATTATTTTATTTAGCTAATTCATCTCTGAAATAAAAAAAAAGTAATAGTATAAAAAACTTTAATAACAACTGATTAATATGCAAAATAATTATTTTGATAGCATTTTGAAAATTTTTTAATAAATTTATAAAATTGTCTAAAGACTTTGTGGACACCCTGTATTTTTGACGTATTTCTACTTGTTTTAGCACCGAACATATAGATCTTAAAAACGTAGATTTACGTGAATCCGCGTTCAAAGTGTTAACCGCGCTACAACTGAGCAAAAGATAGACGATGTCAAAGGAGATAAAACTTGTGTCACAGCGTTGAACATTTGCATCTATCAATAGTTCAATATGCGATAATATTTTAATTTTCGAAATACTTAGTTTTTGTGATGTGGTTAGGTGAAGCTTTAAGTAAAACAATGAATTTAGAGCAGCCCCAAACGAGGGGCACAAGCAGCCTTCATGGAACGAGGAGCCTTCCTGGATCCCTATAGCGACCGCATCTCACATCCAGCATGTCGTTAGAGGCCCACCAAGGACATTCCCTGTTGTTCGTAGTGGTGCTACCACTCTAAAATTTGCGTATGACCGATTTGAAATGGACTTCCGCTTTCACAAATCTAATTTTTATTGGGATTACCCTCGATTCGATTCGGGGCTTCCACTTTGGATAAAATTATCTCGTTTGAGGAAGTTTGACCCCAAAATTTGTCAAAGAGTAAATTTGAGATCAAATGATCAGAATTGGAAAATTGTCAGGAAATAAAAAAAGAGGGCCTACAAAGTAATAGTCATACAAGCAAAAATTCCCGGCTTTGTTGAAAATCAAGAATTGTGAAAAAGAGAGCTCCTCGTATTCTATTGTCCTTCAATTTTTGCTGAAAAAAAGGTTGTATTGGCTTATAAGTAATTTATGAGTGTTTTTTTGATACCTATCAAACAAGGTACACTTAGTTACTTTTATATCTTAAGTCTACTTAATTATTTTTGATAATTTGAAATTGTTGGCATGTTTTATTTGAGCCAAGCGGAAGCCAACCAACAAGTGCACAAGCTATGAAAGATGGGTATCTCGTTTTAACCATTAGTTTATCTGTCTCTGAAGTGGTGAAACCTGTACCTGATCGGTGGTAGGCAAGTTACTTTTAAAAAGTGACTGAGCTAGAAATACGTGCGAAAATATTAACTTGGTTATAGTTCCACTTACAAATTTTAAAAAGTAACCAGTTTCAGTTACTTGTAATAAACAAAATTTTTGATGCAAAATCCTGCAGTGACCTATTTACAATGCAAGGCAAAACTACTTATTCTTCAAGTGAAGATGCGGTTTTATTTGCTTAGAAAGCGAAAACTTGAATTTCTAATGCAATTCTTGTCGTTCCCCTTCAGTTTTCAAAAGTTTTCTGCACGGTTGCTAGCAGGAGGTGAAAGCCAGCATGAAAAAATATTGAATGGCCACCTCTTTACAATAGCCTTTGACTTCGTTGGCGATGTTTTGGAACTTGCGAATGGACGTGTAGACCTTACCAAGCTCTACCGTTTCTGCTAGAGTTCTAAGATTGGTATTAATTGCAAAACTGCATGGCTCTGAAAGTCGGATTCAAAAGACAGTCTGTAAAAATATTTACGAAAAATGGGGTTCAAAGCCATGGCCGCACCAACCAGTACACTGGTTTCGAGTTTGCTGCAGCCTTTTACCGTAGAATAAGTGTCGAACCAATTCACTATCGCAGCACAAAGCTGAACTGTTGATGCAAGCAGGTTGGGCGTTGAATATTTAAACTGATTACCCAATGCGATTGCACTGCCTTCGTGTCATTGTTACATCTGCTTGCCAACACGACCGGGACTAAGTTATCACTTCGATTGTATGAGTGAAACCAACTTTAACCCCGTTTTGGTAATGGGATGAGCAAATACGCTCCACGCTCTGTGCGTCATTACAGAATTACTCTAAAGCAACCCAAGATTTTACTTTCATACATCGTGACAATGAATATGGTTTATTCCTACATAGTCTCTGCAGGTTTCAAGTTAATCACAGATAGTAAGGGGCCCAAAATTCGCAATTTGTCAAAAAGACCCAATAAAATATAATCTTTTGAACAAATCGTTTACGTTACGTATTATTTAATAGCAAATTAATAAGATATCTGTTCTATTCGCTGTGATTACAGAAATCAGAAGATAGCTGGAAGTTGTAATTTCTGTAGGCTAGTCTCTAACTGATCACTGGTTCTAAGAAAAAGTAGTGGTAACAAAGTTACAATTTTAGTTACCAAAAATGTTGCTATAGTTGCTCCCCACATCTATAACTGAGGTTTCTATATTTTTAAATTTGCATATGTGGCATCCTGCTCAAGTTTTTTTGCTGTGCCTATTTTATTTTTGATTCTAACTTTGACACCATACCGCTTTTTGGAGCCAATAACTTTTTATTTCTTAAGACAGTGTTTTCATAAGTGTCGAGTTGTTAAAGCTATGTAATTTACTTACGGTCACACGTATACCTACGTATTTCAGGCGTCACAAAAATTTTTTGGAAAAGTAAAAATATGCGATTTTTCACTTTTTCCGAGATAAGTCCGCGAGGAAAATGGGAAGAAATTTGCTTTTGAAATGAGGAAATAAAAGAAAACTTTGGCGCCATTGTGTTGTATTTGAATCAATGAATAAATTTTCTGAAGTGGAAAAAATAGAAAAATTATTTGTGGAAACATTCCTTCAGTGGCTGTTTTTGTTTATGAGTAGGTAAAGTCTAAAAAACCATAATTTTATCCCAAGTAGAATGCGGTGTTCTCCTAATTTAAATAAACGTAACGTTCGTAAAATCGTGATGCCATTGCCCTGTCTGCGCTCTGAGGAAGAAAAGCGGTAAGGGCTAAAAAGGTAAATCACTCTAATAGCTTCCCCAGTGAGGCAGTTTAGTAGGTAAATTCCAGTTTAAAGTTTATGAATTGTGTAGTTTAAATGCAGGATTATTGTTTTTAGGTTTGCTTGTAATTGTCACTGAAGACTGAAACCAAGTTTTAGCATAATTTTGCTATATTCCGGTGGGCCTAAATAGCTACTAAGCTACCGGTAATATAGCCAGTAAGCAGTAAACAAAAACTAAACCTGATTCAACCTATTTTGAGTGAAAATGACATCGGAAGTTCGACCTTTTGAAGTAAAGCATTTACTGCATAAAGATGTTTTTCACCCTAAAGCAGTGCGCTTGATTGGTTTTACAAAGGTGGGTTTATTTTACACTGCTTTACACCATTAACTTATTGCTTTACATATTTTACACCATAAACCTATTAAGCTATGCATTTCATTAGAGTTCTTGATAAGATTTAGGTAACAAGTTACAATACAAAGTGTTAAGATTCAAAACAAATTGGATAACATTAGTAAAGGTTAGTGAAATGAATAAACTTATTTGCAAAATACCAATAAGTTCAAGAATATGCAGCAAGTGCATAACTTTGTGATTATGGCCCACATGAAGTACAAAAATGTTCTCTATTTTTGTTAATGTGTTATCTTAAGTTTTTGACTAGTTGGCATTCTGATGTGTCCAAAAATTTTGATTAGCTAACAGGCTAAAGATCAAGTGTGCTCAACTTTTAAATCCAGCTGATTTGTTAAGAAAAACGACCACCATTATTGTCAAAATGCAAACTTAACCCCTTAAAGCATTATATATTTTGAAAAATTATATCCATTCTGCAACTAAATTTTTTTATTGAGTAAACAATAGTAGAAACTGTAAAGTGGTGGCATAGTGGTTAGAGCATCTGCTTTGCAGTCAGTAGACATGGAGTGCAATCCCCTTGTCAAGTCATACCAAAAGACTTTAAAAAATGGTATCCACAGCTTCCCTGCTTGGCGCTTGGCATTTAGGGGAGATTGTGGAGAACAAGCCAGCAAGTTCGCTTGTTGCGTCCTTGGGCAAGGCACTTAATGGAATGCCTCCGCCTTTATGTGGAAGACAGGTGGCTCAGACATGTTGCAAATGGAAACTCCCAAGCGATTGCAGATGTCTCTTCCAAAATATAGCAATATCATTTGCTTTCTCATTAATGGAGGATAAATGTGGCAAAATACAAAAAATATTTTTATTTAAGTAAACCATAATAAAAACTGTAAAGTGATCAAACTTAATTTGGATGAACATATGCGGGATAATGTGAAAGTGATTTGTAAATAACAGACGAATATATTTGGGTTAATCCTTGAAGTGGTTAAGTGTCTTTGTTGACAAGTACAACAGCAAACTTTGCAATGTTGTGCAAAAAGTGCACTTGCTTTTGTTTTAACAATTTTTACATTTAGTCATTAGGCTGAAAACAGTGCCTTAATTCACTAATTCAATCTTGCCAAAAAACTTGTTATGGTTCTTTTTAACTTGGTTAAGTTTAATTTGTCAAATGTTGTGCATCATAGCAACTAATACTTCTTTTTCCAAGCTTGTATTTATATAAGGGTCTCTTCAGTGCACAAAGCACTTTTCAGAGCCAAATGATGTAAGGATGGAAACTAAGTGATTTTTTGGTTGTCTGAGCATTAACGATATTTTTTGGATAGCCATTGTTCAGTAATATTTTCTTGATGCATTCTATTTCTCCATTGAGTCTACATTTGGTACAAATCTATGTTAAAACAGCTTTTTTTAAAAGTCATATTAACATTCTGTTTACATTTTTTAGAGTTTTTTAAAGTCATATTAAGATTTGGTGCTACCAACAAGATTTTTGTTAAAATTGTGTCAAAGTCATGTGTTAGATTTATCTTAGCCAATCACAAATGACCAAGAGTTACATTTTAGATACATCATCAAAACTGACCAATGTTCAATGACAAAATAGATTCAGAGGGTAAAATGCTATTAACAGTAAAATGGCCACTCCTTGCATTTTGCAATCATTTCGTGTGGCTTCTAATCTAGGGCATCTTTTATTTTTTTCACCAAAATGAATTTGTTTGACTAGTAGAATGTATACATCAGGTGTTAGAGTAGTTACTAGTAATTAAAATGCTTTAAATATCCAACCCTCTGATCTTTGAATACTGTGACAGTGTTGTTTATTCTGGTGATCAGCAAGTGTTTACACTCAGTGGAAGCCTTCACTTTTTCTTTTATGTTTGGCAGACTGCTTCTGGCTGAATTATTTTTCAGTAATATGCATTTTCTAGTCAAGGAAAGCTACTATTACTTTTCAAACATCTCTTTGTGCATGGTTGCTAAAGCATGTCTTTTTAGTAAAGTAATTGCTGCATCGATGTATGCCTAAATGAATATTAGTTTCTTGAAAATTTTTCTAAAGGTAACTGAGGCCCATGCCAAGTTTTGAAAACTTGAGAAATCATTGATTCAATGCTTTGGTTTTAAGTTCTGAGCCGTTTGCTTAGGCCTACGGTTTATATTGCACATGCCACCTATGCTTTTTTTTTGGCAACTTTTCAAATTTATTAAGTTTTAGATATGTTATCATTGGCTTTGCTCAGTTGGATTGTTAATGCATTTTTAATCATGACTTAATGGTTTGTTATTACAGAAGCATTTTAATATTCTTGTATAAGATGTTAACTACATCACTGTTTTTTGCTTATTCTTTTTTTTAGCTTTTTTGTTTAGGTTGGCAGGGTGGTACTTTAATATGTTTTAAAATAATTGTAATTTATGCCTTGTTTAAGTATAAAACTCAAAAAGTTGAAAGTTCACGTTAGAGAAAGCACTGATTAATCTTTTTTCCCGTTGTTTCTTTAATTGATAGAGCGTCATGTGATAAATTTTTTTATGCTGATAACATCTTTCACATTTTTTAAAATCAGGTTGGGCATACACATGTATTTACGTACCAAATGTTTGTGATCAATATACTGGGTGATTGGAAAGTAATGACCCATTAGTTGGTGATTTTTACTCTAGTGTTATTGGATATCGATTGATAGAATTGGTTTCTGGAGTGATCAGCGTTAAAACTCTTGGCATGAAGCAATACATACCCCTAATTGGTGCAAGCTTTAAATGAGTGTGATCCAGGTTGACAACTGGAGTTTGCAGAATGTTTCTTGAAAAACCTAAGTGAAGATTCCACATACGTTGATAGAGTTTGGTGGTTGAATTAGGCCATTTTTAAACTGAATGGAGTAATCCCCAGTTGCAGGGAAGGTTTTCAAACACAGCTTCATCAAACAAAGTTAGATGTGCTATGGTGGATTAATGGTAAATTTTTCTGGCAACTAAAGGTTTATTGATGATGTTAACTTCATCAACTCTCATGGTCACACTCTAGGTGGCCACCCTCTTTTCACCCAGTGATCATTAAGCACTCGGCTCTCCCATGGGTAGATAGCTCATGGATATGTTGTACAGCCACTTTGCTGGCAAAGCAAAAATTTCTGTTTTCAAGTCTACACAAATTAACCAATAGTGATAGTCATAATCTACTTTTTCTAATGCCGTTTTGATGTTGTTGTACTTGTATTTCTGTTTAATTCCCTGTTGGGAGAGATACATATTTCATCCATATATATTTGCTACCATTGTGTAGCAATAAACATTTTACACTTCTTTTACAACAATGATCCCCAATTTTTCAAGTAGCAACCTCGCTTTGAAGAGAATCAGGTCTGCAAGTACACGCAACCCCAAATAATGTTTAGATACTTGCAACTTCAAACTTTGTATGTTGATCCCAGTTTGACTGTTAATCTCAATGTATTTATTAGTCACAAAGGTTGATCCAAACTTTCAAAATGATTGAAACCACAGAAGAAAAAGCTATCTATATACATTAAAAAAATACATATTTCAACAGTGTGATATTTACCTTAGTGTGACAAATATGTTTGCTTAGTGTCCACAAGTTTTTGAAATCATGGTGTCATTTTGCATAAATTAATCACACATCATGTTCCACATCTTATTGATTTCGATGTTTTTTGACACACTCATTACGCTAAATCCTTCTTTGTGAAGCCACTTGGTCGCAAATGGAATCAATCGTTTAATTACAAACTCTGACTTGGAGGGATAAGTTAAATGCATTGAACCCCAAAAAAAAATATTTGCTGACACTTCTGGATGTTTTTCTTTAAGCGAGTTGAAAGCAATTTGGTTTGCAGGTTTAGCTGTCATTTCTGTATGTTCTTCTGCAACTCGGAGTGGTAGTTATGGCAAATTAGAAACATCAAAAGGATTGATTATCTAGTCTTGTGTATTAATTGGCTCTAGGGCATCACCAAAATAATACTACATTTTTTGTCAGCTTCTTAAAGTGCCCAATTATGGTGTCTTTGACATACACTCTTTTTCTGATAGTATATTTTTTGATTCACAAGACATGTCAAACTATACCATTTTACATACTAAATGGGAATAGTAACAAACTAAATAGGAATAGTAACAAAACTAAATGGGAATAATAACATACTACATGAAAATATTATTTTGACAATTATACTATTTTTCAGAAAAAGTTTAGATACTGGTATAGTATGTGATCTACCTGCCATTGTGATCTACAGTACAATTAAATTTTTTTTTTATTGAGTGATTTCAACCCTAGCCCTAACCCTAAGCTAAAAATTTTTTTATTGAGTTTTATTTCAACCCTAGCCCTAACCTTAAGCTAATGAAACAAGCTATACCAGAAACATGCATGTAGATCACATACTACAGTAGCACCAAATTTTATTTACATAATAGTTATATCTTACAATTAAAAACAGCACAATTTCAAAGAAATTTATTAGAAGTTCATGTCTTCTTCAGCCAATGCAGAAGCTAGTTTGCTCTGAATATGCGCAATATTACTATAGCACAAAGCAGGATCAAGTAATCTAATTGCTGCTCCAATAAATCTTTCAATAAGTGCAGCCATAGAATAAGTTTTGTAGTAAGCTGTAATTTTGGCACTACGATCAATGACTGTAATCCCAGCATAGATTAATGAAGACAATTTAATGAGTGAAGTATTTCCGGCAGGTATGTAACGTTTGCGATAAAATTTTTCTGACTTATATCTTTCTGCTAAGGACACACAAATCTGTTTGTTCAAGATAGAAAGTATTTCTTCGTGCAGTTCAAAAATTCGCTTGAGAACCCAGTCGCATGAAAACTAATGCACTTTTGCATGCAACTACAATCCAGTGTAATTGGCATCCATCTCATCGGTCAAGTGGCCTTGCTTTTACATAGTTTGCATATTTTGTGACAACATTCAGTGTATCATGCAGTTCCTGTGATAAGTTTTTTGCCATGAGAGATTGTCTGTGAAGAAAATAATGCGTCCATTTTACGTTCTGTGCTTTTATCTTTGACTCGTTTTATCACTCCTGAATGGATGCCGGTGCATGCTGCTGCACCGTCGGTTCAAATTCCAGCACATTTGTCCAAAGATAAAATTTATTATTAGAGAATCCATCAAGACGTTTTAAAATGTCTTCACCTCTAGTATGCAACTGAAGGGTATTGCAGAACAGAAGCTCTTCTAACTCTTACCCGCTGTTAATATATCAAATAGTAACAGAAAACTGCGGTAGGCCTGCAATAACAGTAGATTCGTCCAGTTGCATTGCATCAAACGGAGAAGCGTTTACTGGACTCACAATTTGTTCAAGAACGTCATTAGACATATCTATAATCCTCAGTTTCACTGTAGAAGCTTATAATGAGACGGAATCTAATTTTTTCCTTTCCCTTTCTCCATCCATTATTTGTCCAACGTCTTTCACTACCAGCATTAACAACTTTTGGGCAATCGTGTGAGGTTATTTTTTTTGCAATGTGATAGAATGCCACATACAAAGAATAACAGTAGATTTATTTACTCGTAACACCTTTCTGTGATTTGGTTGATTGTAACTCCCGTTCATAAAACTCAATCGGTTTATCGGTGCAGCCTGCATGATTTGTTATTAAATGATGTTATTGCTTACTTTTCTTCAGCGATTCTTTTGCGAGTATTTTCAAACAGATAACACATTTTGGCTTGCCATTTAGTTACTGAGCGGTCATTTTGACTGCAATGCATTTTGAAACTACAGGTGCGTGACGACCCAAAAAAACTCTCAGGTGACCTCACTTGGGGTTGCAACCCACAGTTTGGGAAACACTGTTTTAGAGCACCCAATGAATACGAGCCACTCTTAGCTCTATATTCTGGCACCCTCGTTTTTAGCAGAAGCCTTTTAATGCCATGCAGTAGAAAGTTCTTCTTGTTGGCAGAAATACGGAAGTAATTATTTTTCTTTTGCATGCAGAATGTTGTTGAAGCTCCAGTTCCAAGGTAGTTTTTGTCATTAAGTCAGGATCCCAAAATTTCCTCTGCTTCTTTGGTTAAGATCACCCAGCTCATGCTAAAACGGCTTTGGAATTGCTGAACTACTTTAAGCTTATTTCTACCCCTGTCACTTGCAGAAAATTCTTCTTTTTCATGAAAGTCATTTTGTTGCATGAGTATCTCCGGTAAATCACTAAATTTATGCACAAGTACTTCCAGTGAGTTACAGGTGGCTGAGCAGATGCTTAATGTATGCAATTCTAAGTATTTTTCTTGTGATGATTAACTTTTTTTAGATCCACTAAACAGAAGTAGCAGTCATTGGGATGGCTTTTTTGGTTCTCTCCAAACCATCAATACATCAAACTTAACGTTTTTAATTTTAAGCGTACCTGTGGCCCCAATTCTCAAGCTTTCTTTGCATGCTTTGCAAACAATACGAGGTGCCCATAGCTTGTCTTGGTCTCCTGGAGTCGCATTAAAATACGCAAAATACACCTTCCTCACCAAATCAGTAATCTTTTTCTTTTGGTCGTTCAAGGTATATTCCCAGATGCAATAAAACAGTTGTTGCAGCTACTTTGTGATGAAATCACAACTCTTACATTCAACTAAACTAATGGATAAAAAACAGCATCCAAAGTACGTGTATATCTATGATTAGGCATAAATGAGAACGAAGATGTTACAGGTTGTCAATTTGGTCAAAGGAAAGTACACCATATCATTGACAAACCCTAAGCATACTAGTTTGTCAAACCTTCACTAGTATCCTCAATTCTTGAATTACAAACCTCTTAATATTTTTCATACTTTTTGAGAGCATGAGCTCAAACGAGCTTCGCGGTATTCTTTTCTCTGGCTACAGATTTACTAAAGCTTAATTACAGCATCTAGTCAGCAAAAATATAGAGCTACAAAACGAGATATTGGCATGTGATGATAACTGAAGTCAGTACTGTACTAGGCATATGTGGTGAGCAAAGAAACTCCAACTTATCAGAATGGTATGCCTGCAGTTACACCACCATCACCTGATTTACTGTCGGATGGTGTTCAGTTTGCGGAAAGCCGAGAAAATCACTCGTACACCTGAAGATATACATTACAGCGACATACATAGAAAGCAGCTAAATGGCTTTAAAAGTGCAGTATTCAAAACCAGTCTGAAATATTCAATCTCAAAGATTGTTTTCATTACCCCTTAATGAAGTAGTGAAATGCTACAGTGGCAATTAGACACATTGGAAAAGTATTTGGTCACGAATAGTGAATGCATATTACCTAAAAGGTATTTCCAATATGCATTTTATTGGTAATTGTGTTTTCATCGGGCAGATATTAAAAGTAAAGGATTTTTTTGTGATCAAAAATCGAAATATCGTTATCTAGAGCCAGCCAGTTCAAAGAAATAAATGCCATTTTCGTACACTACAGCTTAAAATTGTCCAAAAACTGTTAAATTATCATTGGCTCTTAGCAATAATTTTTTGTCGGCCAGAGTAATGTACGGCTAATTTGAAAAAGAGTAATGCATGACCATTGTAAATTTTTATAAAAATTTCACTATAATTATGCTTTGATTTTAAGCTCGTGTTGGAAATGGGATGAGAATCTTTGGTCATGCTTTCTTGTTGGCATTTTCTCTGACCTTTTCAATGTAACCTAGGTTGTTAAAACAACTATTGTAGTTTAATCTTTCTACGATTGGTTTTATCTTTCTACAATGAGGCTAAGTTTAGGATGGCTTACAACGAGTATTTTTTTTTATAGGTTTTGAAGACTCAGCCTGGACTGCTTAGTAAAGAAAATGTTCATTATCTTTGTAGTTGCGTCACTGTGAAAAGGCCATATCAAACTTTTATTTGTAGGTGAGTTGTGTGTTATGCCTTAATTCCAAACAAGTAAGCCAAGTTTTCGCTAAAGATACGCTATAAAAAAGTGATTAGTTTTTTCATGAAGTTTTATGTCTGTATTTTCGTGTAGCTGGTCGTGACTGGTAGTGCTACTTTTGCACAGACCGCTAGATATTTATTAAGACGGTAAGTTTTAGCTTTTGCAGTTGAATAGAGAGTTACAAATCTAAATTTTAGGTCCCCTTTTTTCATTTTGCAAGGTTTAGAAATTCCAGTTCAACGTATGTCTGCCACTATTCACTTACTTTTGAACAAGGCTTTACTGGGCAACATAGCAAATTAAATTGCTGATGCCCTTTTTTGACGAATTTCAATGAAGTTTCGAACTCTTGTTCTGTTTTGAAGTCGCAAAGAATTACAACTACATCCCAGCCATTGAATGTAGTTGCGACCTTGTTAGCCTATTTACTTCTGAGCAATGGCCCTTATTGTTTTAAAAGAAAACTTTTGATTAATGTAGACAAGATGGTAAATGAAAATTTATTTTCATGAGTAGTTTCTATATTTTTTGCCACATATTTTTATCCTTCGGCCATGGGCAAACCTTTGACTCGTTGTGCCAGGACAGTGTGGTCCATCTGGTTGCCCGCAGGCCGTATGCGACTCTCAGAGGTATTTTTTGTGCCCCGTAAACGATCTCAAAAAAGCTTTTGAAATTTGTTGGAAAAGGTAGATTTCCAAAACTACAGGAGATTGCATTAAAATTGCTTTTGATGTTTTAAAGCACTACCAAAATGATAATACCGTTTCTGTTATGAAACAAGTTATGTGTAAGTATTGAAATCGAGCAGCAGACGAAACACTAAAAAGCCTACAATTTGAAATCACTGACAGTAAAATTGACATGCAATGGTAATGGCACCCAAACAAACTTCGACTACTGGAATCTCATTGAACCTTTATAATAAATTCAATTAATCATTTAATTGTCTTTGCTGTTTTTTTCAGTTTTAAATGTTTGAGTCAATTGTTGTATTTGTCATTTACAGCGAAGTGGCCCGCAACTTAAAAAGTTGGTTGTAAAACTGCCCGCAAACCACAACCAGTCGGACCATCCTTTGCTACAACATCGTTTTGTTTAGACCCGCTTGCACGTGACCAGTACCGCCGGCACAGTTTTTGCTGTACGCAGTGCAACCAAGCAGGAAAAATTGCTATAAAGCGCTTTTTCAAGTGCTCAACGCATAGCTATCGTCAGATTTGAATTCACGTTCATTATCGGCAATCCAACGCACTTGACCGCATTACTGAATATGACGTCTTGATGGAGCTAAGAGTGTTTGTGTGGTTTTTTTTTAGAACCCAGTGCAATAGAAGCTTCCAAAGAGCTGTGTGTGGAAATGTACTTTCGTGAAATAACCCCTTTTTTGTGTAGGTATCGCAAAAGAGATAATGGTGAAGGATACGAAGAGAGACGAAATTGGCCTCTCCAGAATTTAAAGGTGAGAACTTACGAGTAATAAGTTTATAAGCAGCATTTTCGCTCGTCATAAAATCATACTAAATTAGTGCTTTTAATTTTAAAACCTTTATAAAGATGCGTTGCACTCGTTTGTGTCATAAAAATTCCTTCCCCGCAATCGACTTCAAGTTGCTGAACAACTGTCGAAAATGACATTAAACTTTAAGTAAAAATTTTGATCAACTCGACCTTTATGATAAACACACAAACATATTTCTAAAATTAAAAAGGTATTTTTCTACCAATATTCAGAGGGTTTACCGACATTTCATCACCCGACATTTAATCACTCGACTGTTAATCACGGACATTTAATCACTAGACATCTAATAACGCAGACTTTATAACACAACGATATTGCAAGTGGGCTAGAATCGATTACCCTAACCCTAACCCTTACCCAAACGTGATTAAGTGTCTCGTCTTTAACCCTAAACCCTAACCCTATCGTGATTAAGTGTCGGGTGATAAAATGTCTGTACACCATTCAGAGGATGGCAAGAGCATGCTCCTGTTTTGTTTCTTTTTTTGTAACCGATGATGAAAAGCCGATATATTTGTTTCCAATAGCAGAAACAGTCTGTTTTAGACGACAGCCTTCAAGTCAGCTTAGAAAATTGTATTGATAAAGAAAATCGATTTCGTTAATTAAAACAGTGGCAATGCATAATTAAATGATTTGTTCTCAAGCAATGGGTGTGTCGCTTCTAGTTTTGTCAGAGCCGTATAGCGTTAACTGCGCACTTTTGAAACTGACTTCTTATTACCGCTTTTATTGCTTTTTCCGTGTGCTTTGTTGCTTACCTCACTGCATTGCTTTGACCCAGTGAATGAAATGAATGATATCTTGACAAAGTTGTGCATATACTATATTGTACCGTTTTGAAATGTTTTGAAGAATTTGTGTCTTTGCTTTGATGTTCTTTAAAATGCTAGCTTTAAAGAATTTCTGCCGTAAATGGATAGCGCGTTTGCGTTGGCTGTGTTTATCAGAGCGATAGCATAATTGTCAAATTTGAGAATTTATCTGAAGATCTTGGGAATTTTCAAAAAATTGAAAATTTTCTTTATATTTTGATTTCGTGATAAAGTGTCGAAAAAAATTTTTGGGTCTTCGAAATCAAACTTTGTAATATTCTGGTTTATTTGATAATCAACCTGAATGGAGAGAAATTGTTGTTAGTTTTTGGGTACAGTTTAGATCAGTGTTTCTTAACTTTTATCGTGCCGTGGCCCACTTCAATAAAAACTTTAATGTAATAATTACAATGTCGCTGGGATAAACATAAAAAAGGTCGCAGTGAAGTTGATCTCCAAAAAAGAATGGTCATTGCCTTGTCCAGTTCACAACATGGCAGTTAAGTTGATCTCTGAAAAAAAAAGTCACTGCCCCTCCAGTTCACAGCTGCTTGTCCGTATGGCTGTTCATATAGACCAGTATTTCTCAACCTTATTCGGCATGCAAACCCATTTTCAAAGTACACAGAGGTCCGTGGCCTACCCGACTTACTTGCTGTAGCCCACTTATGCATTAAAAAACCAAGCTGTGGCCCACCGGTTGAGAACCACTGGATTAGATATTTTGTTGTAGGCCTATGTATTAAACGAAAGATTTTTTTTAGAAGAGAAGGAAGAGAGCTTGAGGCTAGTTTTTGAGCGAAGACCTTTTCTCTTTAATGGAAATTGACATGAAATATGTCGTGTGTCCCAGTATTTCTGAATCTTGGGAATTTTTACACTAAAATTGTCTTTATTGGGATTTCTTTGTACCTTAGTGGGAATTTTTCCCAATTTCAAGGCGGGAGTTCAGAGCGAGAGCGCTTCTATATTTTTGAAGTGATTGCCCATCTGCCAGTATGTAATTTTAAGTTAAGAAAGTCCTTATAAAATGTATTATTTCAAAATGACGGACAATTCTTGTCCGCACTGCTACAGTTTTTTTTATTATATGCACACACCACAGTGCACCCTGTTTCATTGGTGACACCCACACTAAACTACACGTCTCAAAAGGCACTAAACTAGGCTGTGATTTTCCGTTAAACCTGAAGCTTGGTGTAGCAGAATCGAACGTCGTATTTGTGTTTTCGCTTGACAAAAACACTTATCTATTCGTTAGGTTTGGTGCAAAGCTTGGTTGTTGGTTTTGACGAATGCCCTCAGGCTCGTGCTCAGGCAGAATCAAATAAGGATATGCGAAATATCGTAGCTATCAGTAGATGCACTAGACACATAACTCATGACACTTCCTTTTGATGCCGAGCTCCTTCAGACCATGAAGCCGTCCGCGAATTCAGGTTTTATTCAGCATTTATTTTGACGCTTTCGTAATTGAATCCAAGGTTCACACGAGGCAGACGCTTTCCTCGCTCGGCCGTCGAAGCGGTTGACGCTGGGTTGCTAATACCAACCTACGTTAATATCTTCTTGACCTTCTGTATGCTTGTTTTGCCCGCTTTAGGTGTTCTTATTTTTCCGCGCTATTTTGGTGTCCAAAATTTTGTTGCCTACAGGCCTGTGCAGCATTGCATTTGACGCAGCATCTCGTTCAGGTTAAGGTCAAAGACGAAAAACGATTAAACACCAAAAGGATTTAATTAAGAACTGGGCGATTGATTCTTTTCTGAACTTTTTAGTTGTAAAGAAATTGAATTTTTAGCTTTTCTGCAGTGTTAACATTGTTATAGTAAAATTAATCAACTTGCATTTTTTGCACTTCACAGTTGCGACTGTTTTTTTAACACCACGGCATTTTTGGTTCGTGAAGTGGTAAGCTCGACTAATTTTAAAAGCAATTGAGAAAATATCTTGTTTTGTAATTGCAAAAAGGATAAATTCTCATTCCATTCTGCACGTTTTCCCTGTTGTGCCAACCAGAAGGTCTGCGAATGCTATTTTTACATCTTGCATATAATAAATAAGTCTCAAAAATTTGTTTAAAAATCGTCGTATGTGCGTACACTGGCTGCAGAAAACAACATTTAATTAATCTCTTTCTGTCTTGTTAGTTTTATTAAGATGCTGTGCGTTTTTAATGTGATTATTTGTTGGCATTGTAAGAAAAATTATGCCTTTGCCCGTCTTGGTAGATTCAAAACAGTTGAAAATGTAAAAATGTGTGAGGAAGCAAAAACCAGTGTTCGTTTACTTCTCTTCTGTTTGTTTGCCTTGGGGCGTTACCCGTTTGTCATAACGCATATGCTAAAGCAAACTCAGACCGAAACTTTTTGAAATTATCAATCGCTTGTATATAGTGAATGGAGTTTATACTGCTTTTTCGGGCTGCTTATGTTCTATTGTATGTGGGGTTGCGAGCCTATACAATAATGGGGTGTCTTAGGCTAATTGTCAAATTTGAGCTGTATAGAGTGACGTGAAAGCTTGGAGTTTCGTAGAAACTGCTGTCATGTCGGTGTGGAACCGCTCTGGTACTGCGCGTCTACGTGTTTTTGTATCCAATGAGGCAAGCAGATGTTTAAGCTTTGAAGGCCTTTTTTGAGCGAGACATGGCCTTATCGGAGCAAGATCACTGGCCTTACTGTAAACTATGATTAAGCATGCACATGAAGTATTTCGCACATTGCTCACCTAGGTCCCACCCAAGATTTTAGTAAATTTGTAATTGCCGGTGCAAGTGCGAAATTGCTAACAAATGTACGATGGTCACTTGACATAACTTTATGGATATTGTCTAATAAAGCATTACACTACCCGGAGTAATTTTTTTTTGAAGTTGTAATTAGGGATGATTTTTGACACTGTTATTCATTCGATATATTGCTAACCTATCAAATAATTTAATCCCGTTATCCCTATTTGTCTTAAATCAATACTCTATAAAGTAAGTGGATGTTGTAATGTAACAAATAAACCCCTTTATTAATGAGTTTGTTAAAAGATTTTGTAGCGGTAATACAGCACTTGGATTATAGGAAGGTTGCACGCACGTGATCAAACGTCATCAAAATGCGCTTTTGAAAAAGTGGCTGACCAGTGTCAGTGTTTTTTGCATTAAATTGGATAGGAGTGATATCGTTTTTTGCAAATCAAATCGATAAACGTGGCAGTTGTTGAATGAACGCTAAATATGTTGTTTTACTGATGTTACGGCATGGGTCTAAAGTCAAAGTAAGATAGGAGGTGCTAAGGTTTGCTTGTTATTACTAATAGTTGGGCTAATTTTATTGGCTGAACATGCAGGCTTATTTGTAGCCAGCTTCTGTGAGGGTTTCATATTGGATTAATCAGCGTGTTTGGGAGTGCTAAGTTTAAGTTTATGGTAATGTGCAACTTATACAGTATGCTTAGTTGCATAAGCATACTGAAAAAGTTGTAAACTTAAATTATACTGTAGCCTAAATGACAAGGCAGACTTCTGCGCTGTTTGTCATGTGTTCGATTAGATATTGATGGATAAAATCAGTACTTTGAAATTTTTTGTCAATAGTGCTTGGCAGACCAGTCATATTGATATATTAGATGTAATTTTATGACCTTAACTACTTCGTAAACGTTTTTGAACTGATGCCTAGGCTGCTGAAACAAGGGTAATTAGAAACTTACGGTACCCATTCATTTATTCATGTGTATGAGCTCATGCTCTGCATGCATGTCTTTTGTCAGACTGGGCCACCTCGACGGGTAGGCTGCTTGGCCCCACCACCTGTTTGCCACATAAAGATGGAGGCATACCGTTAAATGCCTTGCCCATGGGCACAAGAAGCAAGCTTGCCGGCAAGCTTACGGTACCGGTAGTAATGATGAGATAATGGTTGTTTTTGCTAATGTACCGACGAGTATCTAATTGGTATAGAGTTATTTTTAACTGAGGAGCAAATGGTATTTAGATGGCACTTCTCTTAGGGACAATTATTTTTAAATGGCACACACTACTAAGTTTAGACCAGCCAACTGAAAGACCTAATCTCAACCAAATTGCTCTTGATTAAATTTATTTGTTTCCAAGGATCCAACTAGCAACAATTCATTTCAATTTTTAATAAATTTCTCATTAGTTTTCAAAATGAATCCAAAAGTTCTTGTTCGCCCTATACCTTTCCAGCATAAATTACAGTTTTCGGTCAGCCACTTTTTTTGGCGCCAAATGTGTGATGGCATATGCAACCTTTCTATTATGGCGCTTGAAGTAATATCCACCAAAGTTATAAATAATCCTGATAATTTATTCAAGCATACATAAAGAAACCAAACATTTAGGTCACTAATTGAACGATTATGCATCAATTAAATGATTTCCAAATACAAACTACAAATGTTTCATAGCAACAGATAAACGGAACGTGCAAAGCAAACCGAACTGCACTTATGAAGGCAACCTCAGCTCCCAAGTATAACATTAAACAACTCGAGAATATTTATGATTAGTTCCGGTTAATTCGCAAAAATTTTGTAACAGCCGACGACACAATCCAGAGGGAAGATCAAACTGAGTGTGGTCCAGCAGTTTCGTTAGCATGCATCATTGTGATCTTGCGGTGTAAAAGTGTGTTGATACGACACATCTTCCTGCTTTTGTATCTAAAGAAGCAAGGTAGTGGTTACAGTTTCAAATACCTTTGATCATTGGCGCTTGCAATAAACTGTGATTAAGTATGCGCAGTACTCAGTATTACGCACTCACTTCATCCAAGAGAATGTGACCTAAAGTAACGTTTCAGGTTCAATTGATCACTTGCCCCGACTCAAATATTATAAGGTCATTTTGTAGTCTTCCAAACTCTTCGTTTGTCTTGTCACGTCGTTTCCTCATGGAGTGGCCCCGAAAATTTGGAAGTGGTATTCACAGCTTTCCTGCTTGGCGTTCGGCAAGAAAAGGATTGCGTGAATGGCATGTCTGCCTTCTGTGTCGTCGGTAGACGCATTTAAGAAGACACTCCGTCTTCGTGTGGCACACAAGTGGTGAGGACCCAGCAGTCTGCCAATCGCAGCGGTCCAGTCTGACTAGAGACAGGCAAACAAAGCATGAGCTCGTGTGCGTGAATGAACGTTTGGCCCTCTCATGGTCAACGAATTAAAGCAATTCACGGTACTTCATGTAACGCGCTGCTGTTCAGAAAGTGGACTGTCACAGTGCTGCCGGCGATTCGCTGCTGTTCGATTTGTATTTCGATCGTGCGTTCAAATTTCAAGCAGACACGCAGCAAGGTAAAGACGACTTCATTGAGAGTCTAATCAAACTCAGTTCAAAGTATCTCACCACCCCACCGCCGCTCTTCATCCACACGTCATCAAAAACAAACGATCTTTTCCAGAAACACAACTTGTCGCAGTCTGCAACTTCAGGTATGTTTTGTCTCAGAATTCTTATTAATCCGTTCTTTTTTCGTCAGATTGGAGAGTCGTAGTATATTTTACTATCTACCAAAACATCCTGGAATTAAAAAAAGTTGATTCACGACAAACAAAAAAGGGCAATTCCATGCATCAATGCATGTATTGAATTAGAAAATAGAAGCACCACGGGGTATTGAACTCCATACCTCACGATACAACCTCACACTGGGTTACGTTACCAACTTTTAGAAGTTTGAACAGGTGGAATTAATTTCTGGAGCTTTATGCACAGAGCTCACATATAAAAAATAAGTGAGCTGACATATAAAAAATAATTAAAGGCGTTTGCTTTTAAGCCTTTGTTCACAAGCTAACACTGCTACTTTTTGTTAGATTTGACCCAACAAGTTGCAAAAACAAAACAGCAACTTGATGAAAGAGGGGAAAGACTTAATGAACTACAAGAAAAAACTGCCGATCTTGAGCAAAATGCTCAAACGTTTTTAGAAACCACAAAAAAGATAAACGCTCGTTTAGAAAACTGAGTGTTTTAGCATCCCAGCTAGACGAAGCTTAAGTTATGTGTGTAACTTGCGTTGCCTATACAAGTATCCGACATTCTACCCTCCAATTTACTACTTTGTAACGCTGCATGGTTTATATACAGCTGTACCTTTCGTTTTACTGCTGTCAGTAAATGTAGAGTGCATTGGAGTAGAGCATTGCTTTTATACTCTTGTGGCTTGCTTCAGTTTATTCGTTTTTAATAGTTTTTGAGTAATAACAGTGTTACCTGCTCCCCATCTTACTTCTGAGAGACGTGACCACCATACATAGCCAGTTAACAAATCACATCATAATTAACGATTTCGGTCATTTTGAATTGCTTTCTTTTGATCTGTTTGCAAAAGTATTGCCTAATTTCGCGAATTGGGAACGTACTGTTTTGATCTTTAAGCAAACAACTGGTATTTCTCGAATTTCACTTGTTTGCTTTCAAGAGTTGTTATTACATTGCAATCTTGCTAGGACTTGTCCAAAGACGCCCAAGGCATCCATTTTTTCTGCAGGACAATTGTTGAATCGATAGACTAAAGCGTATGACGGTTGGCCATGAATATGCTTACTTCAGCCGTTTCGTGGGACGCTTATGAAAAACCATTGATTTTAGATGAACAATGTTAAAAGTAATTGTCATGAGGCAAAATAGAAGTTTTCTCATTCCTCAGCCATATTTAGATGTATAACTTAATTTTCTGCGCCGTAGACTTAAATCTATGTTGAATGACTAGGTCAAGTAGATGACTTGAGTATTTTGTCATTTATAAACCTACGGTTATTAAATAAATTAAAATTTTTGTCTATGGTTGAACAATAATATTCGCTGTACAATGCCCTGAAAATTGCACATTTGCCATCGCTAAAAGCTTGACAGTTAATAGCATTATATACGTCGAAAGTTTTTTGATCTTATGATATTGTATTTCTCCAGCATATTCAAATTCAAATTACGATTTTGTCCTTATATCAAAATGTCTTAGCTAGGGGCTGTTATGTCTTTGGTATTGTTAATTTTCTGTAAATTAGAGTTTTGATCAATTTATTTTTTATTTTGGTTGCACGGTGATTTTGCTTTCTCATGCATTTGAACTATAGTATTTGATGCTTTACAATCCTATATAGTACATTTAAAAAAGCGGTATTTGAAAACTGTATGCCGGTACTTTAAGGCGGTGGTCGAATGTACTCATTTTTTAGAAAGGGGAAACTCTTAGGTTTGGTTTATCAAAAGTTGGAAGATAAATATGCTTGGTTTTGGTCATTATTTGAAAACGATTTTTAACAGTTTTTATGCTTCTGTGTTGGGCTTGCTAGTTCTAAGGCGCCTATCTTAAATACGGTCCTAGCACTAGGTATAGGGGAGATGTGGGACCTATAAACCAAAATTCACATTTTCGTCAGTGGAACCACCATTTCAAGTCGCAATTCCTCCTATTTTGCACAACTTGAAGTTTATTAACTTAGTTGCATATCCTCTTGTTTTGAATTACGTATCGCTTAAAACATGCGAATTACGAAGTTTTATAGAAGCGCTTCCCAAGTGGTTTATTGATCCCACACTTGGGTGACCAATGAACCAGGGGTGGGGTCTATGAACCGGTCTATCTATAACATTTATAAAACTGCAAATATAGGTCTGAAAGTATAATTGTTTACACAAAATTACATAAAAAGCAATCATGCAGTATTTTGGGCAAAGTGTCGAGTTATTTTAACACCCAATGTACAAAATGTATTTATGTTTTATGTTCGGCAAAATTTTGATATTTTTCAAACGATATTGAATTCTTGATGACATATAAAAATTTTAAAAAATACTTTTTTTAAAGGTAGGCATTTTTCAATAAACTGAAAAAACATTGGGATGGGACCATTGAACTGGTGGTTTATAGATCCCATATGCTACTGGTTCAAAGGCCCCTCAGCAACATCTTTTACTCTTTACCTCCTCAGATCTTAAGGTCAACTACGTTTCAAAATTTTGATGCTTAACCTGATTAAATAGTAATTAAAGTGCAAGGATCGTATATGCACGCTTCGTTAAAACAATATCACAACTTTTCACTAACCTTCAAACACAAGTCAAAATATTTACTTTTCTGCCCAAAAACACAATAACCCGAATTTCTCTAAAATCATGCCAGACAATTCAACCAAACTTCAGCAAGCGCTATTTTCTAGACGTTTCAGTCGAAAAGAGGTATTTTTTTTAATTTTTGCAAGGGAGCTGAAATATGAAGATGGTTCATAGGTCCTACATCTCCCCTACTTAAATTTTTACTTGTTTGATCAAAATGCGGTAGGTACGTTAGTGTTCATGTAATGGTTCTTTATTCATATATTGTGTAACTACAGTAACATCGATGCAATCACATCTTGAATTGTTGCAATAAACTCAGCATTTAATGAGTAAATAGTGAATACGACTTGTCCTAATTAGTAAGTTGAATATCCGGTTTTCAATCATGGCAAGTGAAAACACAAATTCATTGTTATTGCTACGCAAGCCCTTCCGCATGGAGTCCTAGACTTAGCAGGACAAGATGGAGTGAGACGAGTGGTATCTCAAGTCGAGCTTCAAGTGGCGCTGCACAAAAGATTCTCAATTTAGCCACTTTTTAGAACGTTACTCATTTGAAGATTGCGTCTGTTGCAGCGGAATAAGGGAAACTGCAAGCGTGACGTGGAAGCAAAAGTTCTGTGGGTATTGGAGGACTTGTGCGTCGAAAAAGCTTGGTGAGACAGTTCGCTTCTAGTGCAAAAGAAGCGATAAATGGATACGAGAGGAGAAAGACTTCCAAGAGATTTTAGATCGCAAGAGCTGCGCAGCTTACGCGGCGGCACAGTGTCCGCTTCGCAAACGGTAGACCAGGGATTCAATCCCCTTGTCGAGTCATACCAAAAGACTAAAAATTGGTATCCACAGTTTCCCTGCTTGGCGCTCGGCATTTAGGGGAGGTTGTGGAGAACAAGCCGGCAAGTTCGCTCGTTGTGTCCTTGGGCTAGGCATTTAGCGGGACGCCTCCGCCTTTATGTGGAAGACAGGTGGCCCAGACACATCGCAAACGGCAACTCCCAAGCGAATGCGGACGTTCCGTCCAAAATATAGCGATACAATTCGCTTTCTCGTGAATGGAAAATAAATATGGCAAAAAAAAAAATTATCGGCCGCATCCTCACCCAACAAAAATGGGTAACAGGGAACCCGTTGTAACCTTATAAAAAAAACAGGAGAGAGTAAAAGGTTTCTGCCCTACGTGCCTGAAAGTGTGAAAAACCTAGAAAAGGAAAGCACTGCTAAAACCAAACACGAGTCCAAGAAAAGGAAGAGAGACAGACTCGTTGGTGCTGCCAAGGCTAACAAAAGCTTAGACTTCAGCGGGAAAACTAGAACAATTTACGCTTGCCGCCTACGGAAGAATGACTTCAGTACAACACAGTCAGAGTTTGCTAGAGTCTCTATTGCCACAATAAAATAGCTTAACCATCAATCTAAATCACGAGGTCATGATGTGAAAGGGAGTCGAGATGAGTATGAGCCACACCTTGGCGACAAAGAGATGGGACAGAGCAAGACCTTCGAGTAGAAAGGGATTTTAAGAGGACAGGAAAGTAGACCTTATTGGAAGATCATTAGTGGAAAACAAGTCTTTCCAAGAAACCTGGAAAGTCATGAATGCACTTTGTGTGTAGCCGAACCTGAAATAGAGGAGGATGGTAGGCGAAGGACCTGCTCGTTGGAAAACAGAGCATAATGAGTCAAAGTGCCTCGCAAAGAAGGCAAATATGTAAAAAAAAGAGCAAAAGATTCGGACGAGGTGTATTCGGTGATGGCACGACTTGCTGCGCGGTAAAGGCGTTCCGAATTGGTAGCCAACTCAGAAAAAAGATAATCATCCAGGAGAAGCATAGGTAAGAGCAGGCCGTGGAAAAGCTTTGACTCGTTAGTGAGGCCTCACAAAGAAGCAGAGATACAGCGTAAGGCCTAATTTGGTCTTCACTGAAGATAAATGTTTAGAAAAGGAGTGTGATGTCAAAGGTATAGCCAAGAATAGTGGAAGTGGTGTTGGAGCGAATAAGAAGTTGAGTATGAAAAGGGAGGGCAAAAGAATAATCTGAAATTTATCGAAAAAGAGGTCTCACATTTACTCAAATTAAGAGAAAGAGACCAGTAATCAGACAACCGTTTCAGTTTAGTCATGACTCTCTGTGTAGCCTAGCTCCGCAGCAGCATACACAAAGGAAAGAAAAACCAAATGGTCCTGTTGTCAGCATAAAGAGGTCAGATGACGTGGGCGGAAGAGAGCGAAGACACCGTTGATTAAAAGAAAGAACAAAGCAGAACCAATAGCAGATTCTTGCAAAAAACCTCGAAAAATTTTAAAAGGAGTGGCTCTTGTTAGTTTTAAACAGCAGCCAAGTACGCCTGTTTGAAAAGAACCTTTGAGTCTACCGAGCAAAGAAAAAACGAAGGCCAGTAGAAATGAGCTTGAGGAAGAGAGTAGGGTGACACAAAGTCAAATATCTCGGAATAATTGATTGTTGCCGGAAGTGTTCGAGAATCCGGCTTGTGTTTGTGTAACCCATCCATTATGGACAGAGATAAACAAAAAATTTGATCGAGGCTAGACCGACCAGGATGAAAACTAGAGTTGAAAAGAAAAAAATGGGCCCAAGAAACAATAGTAGACGAGATAGTATGATGCGTCCGAACAGCTTAGAAGCGCAAAAGGTGAAATACGAGATCGGAAGAAAGCAAGCGGGTCAAAAGAGGCTTTCTCAACTTGTCAATGGGAATAATAGTGGTAGATTTTCACATGGGAAGAGAGGAATGCAAAGTTTATAAAAGACTAAAAATGTGACCAAGATTCACGTAAGAACAAGAAATTTGCTTCGGCATGGGGTAGACATTTGGTCGTGTAGTAGTGAACGAGAAATGGTTGGTGGTAGGCGCTAAAAATTCAAGCAAGGAAGTAAAAGAAAAACAAAAAGATGAATGAAACTTGGAAAGCTTGGCGGCCCTCAAATAAGTAACCGTTGGCTCTACGATGCAGAGCTTTTGGCTGAAAAACTGAAAGTGAGTTGTCTGCTGGTTAGCCAAGTCATGTGCTGACTTTATGGTAGAAGAGATGTTAGAAAAGGCAGGAGTAGAAAAGGAAAAAGAAGCAGAACCAACAACAATTAAGGGAAGAAAAAAGTATACTGATTTAGGATAAGACTTAGGAGGGAGAAAGGAGCATACGCTTCTTGCCGCGCCTTAGTGTTAGTAGTGACAGATAAAGTTTGCCGAGGAGCAGTGATTTAAGTCTGTCGTTTTTCATCATCTTTGAGAGCGGAAGTATATGCCGAACGTTTCTCTCTTGCCGCTTCTTTTACTTCAGAAGACTATTAAGCTTGAGGTTATGGTTTGATGTGGCTAAAATATAGGAAGATCTGAATGCATTCAAAGTCAGAAAAGTAAAGAGAACAGCTGCTGAGGATATCAAGAAAGGTGAGTTCTCCTTTGCAGCAGGACCGTTAGCATTGAAATGAGCAACAAAGTCATCCCAACAAGCTTCCTAAATTTGAAAAAAGAATAACGCTGATTGGGGTGGGGGCTAAAAAAAGAGGAACAGTCGTAAGAACTGGAGGATGGTAAAAACACAAGTTCTAAAGCACTTCCAAAGAGCATGCGCAAACAAGAGACGTGAGAGTTAAATAATGTCCGAAGAAGAGCAGCTATCAAAGCATCAATGGCCAACGATGGGAGTAAGGGGCATTAAGAAGAAGCAAATCCGAAAAATAACTCAATTGAATTCCTCACGCCCACGAGAGTTGGCAGCATCTCTTAAGTCGCAGAGAGAGTTGTTGCTATTATATTTTCTAGAATGAAAAGATTTTTGGAAGAAGAAAGCGTGGAAGGAAGAAATAGTCTGACATTTAGTGTCATCAGAAGAGAAATGAATATGTGGAGCAAACAGATTCAGAAAGAAAATAGAAAGAAAGTTTTGCAGAAAGGTGCTGACTCCCACATTTTTGGAGTAGAACACAAGCAAAGAAGAAAAAGAAGAGAGTTCATCAAAGAAAAGTCTCTATCTAACAAAAATGATGACTTCACCTCTCATTTGCGAGTTATCAGGAGAGTGAGAGCGAGATAGAAAACGAGTGAACTTAATTCGCTGACCTACATATCGAGGGTTCTGAAAAAGGAGCAGAAGTTGGATTTCTGGATACCAATCAGGTCAACAGGGAACGGTAAAATCACATATGGAAGTTTCACACGTTTGGCGCAAAGACTTCCTGCATTCCCTTGGAGAATTCTATACGTCTCCAGTAAGAAAGAGGAAGCAGGAAGTAAAAAAGAAGTACCGTGTGTGGAGGAAAAAAGGGAATACTCCGGAGAAAAGGTAAGAGACAGGGCAGTTGAATTGTTGGATTCACCAATCAACGGTGAGGAAAAGATTTATCCTGGTAGAAGTATTTCCTGAGCTGCAGCCCACTGGATGTGTACGTACTGGAGAATCCCGAAACAGAAGTTATAATGTTAGATGAGAAGGGACTCTCAAAATGGCTAAGAGATAGAGCAAGGAGGACAAGCGCCGTTGAGAGAACAATCCGGGCTCGGTACCAACATTAATTGGGAGTCCCCTTTAACATCGATCTGGTAAACAGGAGTTGCCGGGTTTTTCCAATTACAAACAGATGAGTGTTTAACATAATTGCGCAGAAATTACTTTTCTTTCTGCGCTTTTTTTAGCTCCACTTTGATACGAATAAGACATTGCTGTCTGCCTATCTTTCTATTCAAATTTGTATAGGCCATGTGAAGTAATAAATCAAGTACGGCAATGATGCTATGTCTATGGAATAATATAAAGCTAAGAGTAAGTCAAAAAACAAAATATGAATAACATGCAATGCATCGTTAACAATCACCAGTAATCAGTAAGTAAAATGCAATCTTTCTGTTTAAAAGAGCTAACAAAACGTTTCAGAATTGATGTGAAGGGATTTTGTGAAATCTGACCACAAACAAATTGATTCATCCAAATGGGTTATCTGGGTTTAAGATTTAGGGGTTTGGGGCTTAAAATTATGTTATGTTTAGGAGGTTATGTGCTTTACGAGTTATAGAAACCAGATTTTATGTTTCTGGCCACGGGGTCAGCAAGTATTCTGGGGGTCCAAATTTTTTTAAAAAAGGGCATGTAAGCAATTTTTTTGTGGTCAAAATGAAGAAATTATCATGTCACAAAAATCATTTTATAGGCTATATATTTGTTAACAGAAAAAATAGAAAACTTAGGCCTAATATGCTGTTAGAATGTGGCTATTTTTCGTCGATGGCACTTTATCCTTGAAGGCTATTTTGCGGTTATCATTCATGTGTATTTATAGTGCCATAAATGCTACAATTGTGCAAGTGACGCTGTGGTGCGTGAGTATTGCAGCTGCTTTGAAATGCAATGGTCATTACAGGTTGGAATTTGGCTGGCAGGGCACTTAGACATAGGCAGTATATGCTAGATGGGGGGGGGGGGCTGGTATATGAATGTACGGAGTAGTGTACAGTGTGGGGAAGTGTATACTGGGGGTGCAAATTTTTTAATTTATCATTAAAATTGACCAATCAGAAACGACCTAAGGTCACTCGCTCAATACCTCATTAAAAGCAACCAATCACAAATATCTCACGGCAAAATAGCCTCCAAGGGTGAAATGCCGATGACGGCAAAATAGCCACTGCCTTATTGTTAACATTGCGCGGGACGTTTTCAAAAATCTCGGTCCCCCAAAAATACCCGGGCCCGGTATCGAAGGTGCTCCTGGGTCCCCTTGTTAACGCTCCTGAGGAGGACAACTCAAAGAGTGAGAGGGGGAAAGGATATTGAACTCCAAAGACTAGTACAAAGTACACCATGAATGAATGGATTGATTTGAGGCAGGTAGAGTACTACGCTAATCTGATTCTTCAAGTGACTTTGTTGCATACAGAACATGCAAAAATAGGGTCAGGATTTGTATGAGCATTGCCCTATCATAAAAAGAAGGAGGAGCAGAAAGCGAGAGAAGATATAAAGGCAAGAGGAAGAACTGGCGACCGATTACATAGGGAATGTGGTCCGCTTTTCTTATTGCCAACTCTGAGTTTAAACTTATAGTAGTTCCAGCACAATTAAGCATAGGTTTCCCTGTGACCTAGAGATGAAACTAATAATCCACATAACATTTCGAAAGAGGTGCCCTTATACCTCAAAGTAGCAAAAATCAATAGACAGCGTGTGTTAAATATTTTAAACCGAAACGTTTTTGACTCATCATTTGGCCTTCATCGGAAGGTCAAAATAGCCGGTCTGCACGACGCCTAGCCTACCGTATTTAAAGTCTTCGGTGTTATTGGAGAAGGGAATTGAACCCATACCTACCGACTGTCAAGCAGTCGCTTTAACCACTGCATCTCCGTGTCGGTAATTGAGGAAGTGAAAGCATAGCTCTTGCTCAAAGTTTGAATTACGACTAGCAGCGGTTGAACCTGAAGCTAAAAACCGGACAGCTCCATCAACATCTCAATCTATGGCAAATAAAATAAAATCCAAAATTTGAGAAGAAATCAATATAAAACAATATCTCTACGCGAAATTGCTTAGTAGACGCAAAAGCGTCTTCTTCACTGCTATCATTTGCCAGAAATTAGGGGAAGGCATTGCCCCTTTTTGCCTTCACTGGGCTTCACGGATGCCCTGGCGTGGACCTTACCGCATAAAAAATGATTTGACGCAAAACCTATAACTTTGTCTTTTACCCCCTTCCCTCACTTCTTCCACGAGCGAAAAAAATGTTTGTAAAATAATAAAATATTAGTGAGCTGACCAAGACCAGTCTTGATTTAACTGTAGGAGGGTCGGGGTTGTAAGCATATTTAATGAGATCCTACGTTTGAGGAGAAATTAAAAAAAGTACGGTACTCCTGCGTGAAAAAGCATAGGGGAGAAAATTTTTTGGCTGGAAAATAGCTTGTTATGCCGGCCGGGATTGGGAGCGCAACGTTTTGGTGAAGCCATGACCATTTTCCCTATGCAGGCCCTAGAGCACACATGGCAACCAGAGACAAATATGATCATAAAAATGATTGCAGTGAATAGTTTATTTGTGTAATCGTAAAAGTATATTCCGTTTTCTTCAACACGATTCTGAGTTTAAAGTGATATTACATCTTGCCTTTCTGGGTTTCTTACAGTACTTTTGTAATATTTTTTGAGTATAAGCTTATGCATGGTGGTCAAAAATAAAAAAAAATTGATGATCTCATTTTGGCGCCCATTACCGATTTCAACCTTTGCTTCCCTCCTTCCCCGTAGCCTACATATTTAAAGGAGCGGACAAAAGCTGTTCGGAAGTGCCACAATTGAGATTGTGCTTCCAATTGCCAATGCCTTTGGTTTCTGCTCTCTTAATTGCTTCTTGTGTGAAGCTATTTCAGCAATTTCAGCTGAATCAGTATTTTTACCCAATAATATCTGACGGATAATTCTGTAGAGCCATTCTGTCGTAGTCGGCTAGAAGCTTTTAAATTAACGCACCAAAGCAATAGCCGAAAATGGAAGATGCCGCAAACGCCATAAAAATGCGCATGAATTACAAAATTTGCAAAAGAGAAGATGAAATTTGTATACAGTTGCTGCACCTCGAAAAATGCTAAATTCATGTACAATACCCACGAAAAAGCATGCAGAAGAATTTGGTAAGTTGTTATAAATTTCAAAGTAGATCAAATCTAAAAGCACAAATCGCCATCTGCTGCTATCATGATCAATGAACCAATGACAATCAGTCGAACTTTTGAGAAAAAGCTTCGTTGTTTACTAATCTACTTTGTCATCAACTTCCTTTTTATTGTGTCTGACCAGCACGGTCGTGGTATTGAACAAACAAAGTTACGTTACTAGAAATAATGATAAAAAAGCATCCAATTAGTTTCACTTTTGTGTTTGCTTTTTTCTCTCGCCCAAAAATTTGCAGCTTAATGTCAATTTCAAGAGAATTTTCTCAAAATTACGAGATGGTAGAAGTGGGAAATGTAGCCAAACAAATCTACAAGTTATATTTTGATAAAAGAATGTGAGAGTGATTTATCAATCAAGTTCGAAAAGAAACTGGGTATCATAGAACAACAGTTCAGAAACACTTTTCGAAGTAGCTTGGAAGAATTAATCTACCTGAAAGTTTGCAATGTCAAAGTGGTTCCTAATAAGCAGGTATTACGGAATCAGTGGGGTATTTAAAAGCAAATTTTTGGGGGGGGGGGGAAAGCCAGAGCATTTTGTAAAGTAAAAGATCTTTTTTTTGGAGATCACCTTATGTAAACCGAGGTCTTTTATCTTTTTTGGTATCCTATCCAACGCGAACACTTTATTCTTTTCACAATTGTTGTTACTGTCATACCGTTTGAGGGGCCATCATCCTCTATTCCCCTCTAAATAACCACTGTACAGAGTAAAGACAAGTTTTAGCGAAACAGTTAATTGCAGTCTTTACATTAAACAACTTAAGAGACGTGTAGATAACTTGATAGATCGTTTAGCTAAAAATCCTGACTTAGTAAGCTTACATCTAAAAATTTTGTTACTTTTCTCTGGTGATGATTCAAAAATACTCGGGGAATTACAAAAAAGATCTTTATATATTTTCTGCTAAAGCAGTGGTTCTTAATGTGCTTTCGATTGAAACCCAAGACAAAGCGGTCTTGGAGATTTGACGAGATTCTCTGAATCACAGAGATTTGGAGAATTATCTCGCAGATTGGCATTAAAAAGCAACAACAGAAGGCACACAAAAGATGCTGGAGACGGTGGTGTAAGAACGATAGTCCCTTAAGAAAAATTTTTCTTGTTGGTTTGGACACCAAAATTGGAAAAAATCTTACTTTAAAAAGTTGATCTCTGAAAAAAGATCTTGTTTGTATGAAAACCTCAATGGACACAGTTCTCACTTTCAAAAAGGTTTCGTTAATGCTTTGGTTCTCCCTCAGAAACTTGAAAACACTTATTTTATAAGATTGCTGGATCATATCTTTGAAATTACTATGCTCTGACCCCCCCCCCAAAATTTGTCTCTAAATACGCCATTGTTTGAGGGAATGAACGCTAAAAAGCTGGCCGAACGATTATGTAAAACCCTCCTCTTTATTTCAAAGCACATGCCGAAAAGTGGTTTCCAAAACAAAACAAAAATCAAGATGGCCAAAACAAAGTTTTTGTCGTAGAAAGGCTCTTTGTTACAGGTTGATTTCCAAAAAATAAATGACATTCAGTTTTCTCATAACTTGTACTATAGCATTGGAGGATAATTATCCCCCTACCGAGATTTAAGGCCCTGAGTTAGACAAACGTTTGGAGAAAAACGTTGCGATTTGGCGTGTGTATCACTGTGCCAGGTGAAAGGTGAAAAAGCGGACGATTATACTACTAAACTTGCTTTGCTTAGTTCAAGAGGGCTAGAAAGAGCTATTTTTGCTCTCATGCAACGCAGCAGGCAGCGCTTGTTTCTTGTAACTTGCAGCATGTTTTGCTACAGCCACGGGCACAGATTTCGTAGATGAATAAATCGAGAGCTCAATTTAAACGGTTAAATGGAAACCTTTTTGCAGAGACCGCCACAAAATTTAGGATAACGCAGCATTTACAAAAAATTTGAGCTCCCTAAAAATTTTCTGGCGTCCGAAAGAATACCAGGTCCGGGTCGGAAGGTAGGCGGATTCGCTGCACCCCCCCTGTCAACACTAACGCATACAAGCATAACTGCTGACTCGAAAGCAAGAATAAGGCGGTCAAAATGTAAGCTTCTAACTTCTCTGTGTCTCTTTACTTCGTCGAATTAAGTTCTTGACCTAACAACGCACGTCACCAACAATTACCCCCTTACCAGCGGCGCGCATATTTCTTAAAAAGCAAGCGCATCGAAACCTAGCGGTCCAACCAAGTCCGCAAGTTTTTGAAAAGTAACGAGACCGCATTATCTTATCCCTGGTCTTTAGGCCGGTTAATCCGGTTCTTTTATGTATAAGAAAAGTTTTTCTGCGACTGAATACAAAATAAGAAACCGCGATGTAATTTTTTCAAGATTACATTTTCATTCGATTAGTGATTTTGTTGAACCATCTCAATTTATCAGAAATTTTTTTCATTGGAAGCAAACATTTGCCTTTTTTCCTTTCAGTTTTGTTTTGTTAGGTAGGAGGCAATGTCTAGAAAACAAACGTATTGATATATTGAACTGTCAAGCAATAACAATATCAGCAAATAGAAACAGATGGTGAAGGCAAAGCGAAACAACGAGATGAAGCATCTTGAGTACAACGAGCAAAACTGATAGCATTATGCTACTGGGCTAACAAGAGGACCGGGCGACCAGCTGCACACAAATAGGGTTTTTGTGAGTGAGAGCTAACTCAGAAAGTTTTTGCTGTCTGAAAATTGGTGTCTATGACTTGTAAGTTTTTACAGCACAGGTTCTTACGTTAAAATTCACGCACTCCCCGGTAGCCCGCAAAACCTCTCCAAGAAGTCTATAAAAGTCCAATAACATTAAATGAGATGCTATCGAGTACTAGTTTCTAAGTGGTCAACTGCCAATTCCATAAACGCAACTTGATATCTAAGACACTGCCGAAAACAAAGGAAATACAGTGAATATTTTGTATCATCTTTGATCTACTATGACTCTAATTTCATTTCAAAACGTGATCGAAAGAGATTCGATTTTCATCGCGTAGTTATTTGATGTGAGGGATCCATAAATTCGATAAAATTTTTTAAAAACTTTTGAAATCGCTGGATTGCACAACACACTCTCGACGTAATGAGACCTGGAAAAAGGCTGTCAGCCCCTTTAAGCTCGCTCGTGATTGCTCTCCTGATTTAGGGCTGAATACAGCAGGCGATATTTGCCATAAAATAACAATTAATTATCAGCCGCTCCGCAGAAAACAGTTGAAACCAAACAGTTTGCATCTCAAAGCCGATTGAAACCGGAACTAAAAACGACAGAAGCGGTAAAAACTGGAAAAATATCGGGTGAGCTTTTCTACACTAGCTGCCCCGCTTGTCGGAAACTCTTGTGATAACAGTTGAAAAAGCTTTTATGTTGAATGCAGTGTATCCCCTTCGAGTAAAATTCTACATGCATCTCTGAGATAATATCTTATAATGCGTTAACGATGCATTGTTTTGACATTTTAAATAATTTTTCAGATTGTCGCAAGAAAAGTTGATGTAGCGTCATTTGTTTTAAGCTGTGTCCAACAAACATATTATTCAGCAGTTTGTTTTAGTAAAAAATAAGCCAAAGTGGTTACAAAAGCGATCAAAGTTAACATAAATCTAAAACAACACAGACGAGTAGAGTTTGTCACCTTTTGTTGCCAGTGCCTCTAAGGAAAAACGATGCAACATTCAGTTTGAAGTGGAGCGGATGCGCGAAAAGGCGCTTAATTAAAAAGAGCGCCTTATCTAAAACTACAGACCACCTTTATTCCCCTTCATTTTTTTCTTGAGGTTGCTTATGTGATCATCAATTAAAGCAGTCAGCCATTTGTTAGCTTCCTGATCACTAATTTTACTGTCCAACAGTAAAAACATAGCATAATTCTGGTTTTCTACTCGATTTTTCCATAGGGATAACTTCTTTTTGAAGGCGGAGATTTTCTTTGCAGCCTTTATCTGAAATTTGTTTTTTCCATGCAGAGAATAACTGAACTCACTCATAAGACTAAAGATGCCTGCCAAATAAAAGACCTTTAATTGGAATCTATTGTCATCAAATAATGTAGCAAGTTCCACTGACCCATGCTCACAAAGAAACACGGCAACTTTAGTGACAAGTTCTGCAACACGGGAGAGCAATTTTCCCCGCGATAACCATCGCACTTCGGTGTGGAAAAGAAGGTAGTGATGCTCCTTTTCAAGGTCGTCGCAAAATGCTTTGAATAGTTGGGACAATTCACGGCCCTGCCACAAATGAAATTCACAGCCTTTACTACAGAATCAAGAACACTTTTCAATTCGAGAGGGAGTGTCTTACAAGCTATGGCGTATTTATGAATAGCACAGTGATTTGATATTATATGCGGAGCAACTTGTTTCATTAGGGCTAAAAAACTGGATCGATGCTGAATAATAGTTAGTGCACCATCAATGCATACCGATCCCACTTTATTCCATGCTATTGAATTTTCACGAAGAAATCCATTAATAGGATCAAAAACGTCTTTAGCTCTAGTTCTCTCCTTCATTTCTTGACAAAATAAAAACTGATCCAGAATTGCGTTTTCTTTAACAAATCTCACGTATGCTACGAATTGGCTTATTGACTTGATATCCGTTGTTTTATCAAATTGAAGACTTATTCTACCAGGGCTATCTTGGATTTGAGCGATAAGCTGACTCAAAATGTTATGTGCTATATCTGAAATCTTTTTATTTACAGTGCTATGGGACAAGGGAACTGAGCCTATTCTTTTGGCCTCGTTTCGGCCTAGTAATATTTGTGCCATTTTTACCGCACTTGGCTCTATTAGTTTCTCACCAACCCTGTGAGGTGCTTTTGCTATTATCAAAGAAACTTCATATGAAGCGCGCAGGAATGGTCGAGAAATTAGACAAAAGCCTAACGCAGGGAGCGTTTCCCTCACATCATAACGAGCTCTTTTTGCTTTGAACATTTCAACTGAGTCCGTATTCCCCTTATGCTTCAGCTCCTTGTGCCTCTTTAACTTCGAAGGCTTAAAACAGTGATTTTCAATCACTGTGCCGCGGCACTTTTGTGTACCGCAAAATCATAAAAGTGTGCCGCCAAATTTTAGATATATGATTATGTTAACATTATTAAATAATATGATTTAAATTAAATCCATAAAAATTTTTAAATTATTTCATTGTGTGTGCCGCCAAATTTTGAAAATGTTAAAAGTGTGCCGCAATGAAAAAAAGTTTGAGAATCACTGGCTTAAAGGAATCGTTGCCCAAAATGGTATTGCCCAGTGTGCACTGAGCATTGTCAAGTTTATCACAACCAATAACTTTTGTGAAACGATAGTGAACGTAAGAATCGTCTCAGAAACGTATTTTATGTCTATTTTTCGCAGCCATTAGTAAACAAAATGATAATCACCTAAGGAAGCGAAAATAATGACTGATTGAAAAGTCTTAATTATACTAAAAGTGACTAAATCATATAAATTCATTTTCGTGGCAATCGCATGTAAAATGTAGAAATGATATAGAAAATACTAAAAGGAAACCGGCATAGTAATTGCCTTGAATTCCCTCTGCTCCTTCATTGCTTAGGTTGTAGAATTCTATCCAGACCGGTTGCAACCAGCTATCAGATATCAAAAAGCTGCTGGGAAAAATTAGACACTCTGGTATCCCGCGGTTCCTGAAGTTCTCTGTTTCTTCTTTTCACGCAGTGGGATTGTGAGTAGAGCTAGAAGAGAAAGTGCTGCAACTGCAACTTTTATACTTCAATCCTCAAATGCTTTATTAAATCTCATCTCTTGTGGCAGGGATTTAATGTTTAACCCTCAATACAAAAACAACTAGTTGGATGATCATATGCTTCTCCAGAGGCGTTAGTTGCATCATTCTCACCAGAATTATCTTAGCTACTGCCGTCAGTTTTCAACTACTTCTTCAATGCTTTTGTCTAAGCTTACATAACTACATTCTTGATAAACGAGCCACCATTACATAGCTTTATTCACCCAATTAATTTTTAAATCTGTAAGAGAAAAACGTCAGTGTTTCTTTTACAAAACCTTGAAACAGGTGAGCAGTGGGATTGTTTTTCTTACTCTGGTCTATCGCATCATAATATGCAGTAAAAAACTAAAAATGACGACCTATTGCATCAGACTAAAATAAATAATGTGTTTACCACTGGAACGATGTGATACTGCGTGGGTTTGACTATAGGTAGCATGCTACTGTAAAACCACTGTTATTATTAGCCAAAGTGGTGGTCGTTGTTGTTTGCGCATTTGAGTGTTAAAAGTATACAGTTTGGCATGCCTTCTGGGGACCGCCAGATTTTTCACTGGGGAACCGTTCTTCTAGAAGATACTATATTTTCTTAATTTATTATTTTACGACAATATAAACCAACCAAACAGTTACTGTTACGTCACAAAGCGCTAAGGTAAAAGGTTGGTAAATAAGTTACGTAACATGTGATGCCATTAAGTTACTGGACTTCATACTACTGAACTATGGTGGGAAATTGTAGAATTATCTCGAAACCATCACGTGACATTACGCATGATTACGTATTAACGCAAAAGTCATTAACAATTAAAAGGTAAAGTAAAGCGGATAAATATGATCATCATAGCTTAAACTTGATTTACTAAACAGACTTGAGTAAGGGTAGCGAACCGATTACGTAATGACTAGGTCAAAATTAAAATGAATACGTCACAATCGAAACTTTAAATATATTAAGAAATACTTCGAATTAATCAGATGATTAAATATAAATTAAAATTATTGATGAAGTGTGACATTTAATAAAACTAAGTTTACTTGAGCTTTCAACGAAAATATTTTACATTGGTGCATTGCAACGGCTGCATCGGCGGTTGTTTTAGCCCTACCCCTGTGGTTGACAACTCCCGAAAAAGCTTTCAACGGCGTTTCTACAGTCTGTTTTTTTTTTTAAGAAAATAGAGAATGCAAATTTGGCGAATAATCGTTATCTATGACATCACCTTAACTCCTGAAAGGGAAAATATCTTGAAGTTGGAAAGGCGGGCGCTAATTTCTATTTAAACAAAAAAACGCTTTTTTCAATAAAGAAATGGAAATCAAAAAAATTTATCTTGAATTGTGATGTCACTCACTTCCTTATGTCACTGATGTTGCAGTGAAAGATTTTTGATAGGGGGAACTTTTCTTACAAGTTTTGAGAAATCAAACAAAAATCCATAATAATACTTTATTGAACATAATCAAATTAACGCAAGAAAAAATGACATAACAAAATACACCGAAGCTTTTCGTCCCTTCTCAGGGACTTCATCAGGGCTAAACAAATAAATCCAAAATTAAATTTAATATGGTATTAAGATACATCTCATCGCGATCGGTGCAAAGCCTGCAGAGAAACTATTCCAGCAGAGCAAAACTTCACATTGTTGAAAAAGTGCCGTTTTAACACTGAAACCGAGCTAATGGAAGCGCTGCTAATTGAACGCTTTAAGCCAACTTTAAACATAAAACTCGGTCATTCCCAAGGAGCGAACTCGCTTCTGCACGTGTTTCATTGAGATGTACAGTGCTAAAACGTTACTAATTGAATCATTAGTGTCTAGTATCTGGATACCATATTAAATTTAATTTTGGACTTACCAACTTGTTTGTTTAGTCCCCACAAAGTCCCTGAGAAGGGACGAAAAGCTTCGATGTATTCTGTTGTGTCAATTTTTCTTATGTTAATTTAATTATGTTCAATAAAATATTATCATGGATTTTTGTTTGGTTTCTAAAAACTTGATTTTGTAGTGGTGAACAATCGTGCCAAGTTACATGTTCGTACGCCCAATAGTTCTTAAGGAATTAAAACACACACACAGACGCACACATGCTCACAGACAGGCAGAATTGCTCTTTGTATTGCTCACTAAAATTCAAGATTTTTTGCGTTTGAGTACAATTATTTCTCATGTTCAACAAGCGCTTCTGGTAGTGGCCCAAGTTATTCTTACTCCTTTTTCTTTTAGATTGCATGGCCATGTTTCTTGTCAAACAATCTTTCATTAACTTTCAATTCTAAAAGATACACTCATGGTTGTAAAGTGCGATGGCTTGGAGGCGTTTGTTGAGTCAAGCAGCAACAATGTGTCATAATTTCCGTTGCTTTAGACTGCAATCTGTAGGATAACTTCCAGCTTCATACAGTTGCCTGTCGTAATAAGCTGCTAAAGGAAGTTGCCACATCAGTTTTCTGTTGTATTGTGTTTTCTGCTATTGATAATTCCTGTCAGGTAAAGGCAATTTTTCTTAAAATTTAGTCAATAATAATCGCAGCTCAGTGTAGAGGCTAAAAGGCAAGAGAGGAGTGTCGAGCTAGCCAAAAGAGTAGAAGCGTAGCAATGTTGCACAGCTTTTTACATATTGCAAGTCCGTCAGATAAATCAGAAAGAGCTAAAAATAAATTGCATGCAAATATTCAACTTGGGCGTAACTAAAGACAAATGAAAGTTACTCTTTTAAAAGTGCGTTTTTAGTCTTTAAAGATGGATTTAAAAATTTCAACCAGTTGCGGAGAGGGCCTGCATTAAATAGATTGACCCCTTGATAACTGTGTTGCACCCACACTTTTGCTATGCTTTGTTGTTGATGTATTCCAAAATACTAAAGAGGGGGTGTTATGCAGCGTAGCTTAGCAACATGAGCGAAAATATTTATACGGCACCACCAAAGAAATTTGTTTGGTAATTATTTCTTACCAATAGAGCGAAAGCTAAGATTTCATTTTGGTACGCGAGGATATTACGTGACTCAAATACGTTAGGTTGCAAGCTCATGCTCGATGTTGAATAAACGAATACAAGTTGGTTTTTACATTATTGAAGAGTTTTCCTTTTTTTGAAAGTAGGTAATTCAAGGGCATCGTTTAAAATATTTAAATTGAGCAAAAAGTTGTCGTTGGTTTACTTTTAATAGACAAGGTAGGTTGTGTATTTTGAGAAATATTATTTTTATCTTCGAAGTAAACTTTGTATATATGTATTTTATTTTCGCCCACAAGAGCCCGAAACCAAAAACAATGAAACAATAATAGAAAAAAAAAGGAAACAATATCGAAGCAATATTCGTCAGAGGCATGCTTAATAAACTAAACACAAAAAATTGTTAATAATCGCATGGCCAAGTCATCTGACCGAAAATAAACTAAGAAAACACAAAGCATAGTTTTTTGGCTAAGACGTATGCCTTAGGATAACGATAGGTTGCCACTAACCCTATCATTGTTGTAACTCAAATCAAGAAGACCGTCAGGTTTTGCACTTTGCCCAGGAGTGGTCTGGAAGCATCGACAGTCAAGAGATAGCTCCTTTGTGTCTTAAGGCAAAACCCTCTCGCCGGTTGTAGTTTCAAGTCAACAATCGTAAATAAATAAATGGCAATCCCCAAATATGCCCCTTGTAATTACCTATTATGAGTAAAATAATGTCGGCAGCGAGGTGCGATGGAGGGGAGTCTAAGGTTTTGGATTCAAACTACGGCTCGCACCGACATTTTCGGGTGACTGCTAGCTCGAAGACTGTAACTTGGCTTTGCAGTCTCTCAACTTCTACGTTTCTGTGATGCGCAATGAGTTTAACAAGTTATCATCATAGGCGTAAAGTAGGGGGCTGAGAACTCCAGGTTTTTGAAAATCTTTCACAGAAAACTGAAGAATGCGCTAAATGTAGAAAAAAGTGGAAATATAGCTAAAACAATCACCCTGAAAATCTTAATCTACAAAAAAAGATCTTCAATTTATTTTGGAGCCAAAAATGGTAAAAAAGTCACTTTGAAAATCTTGATTTCCAAAAAATTAAAGTTCTCTATTCTTTTGGGACAAAAATACTTTCGACCCTTTCCCCCCCCCCCCAAATCCAAAACAAAATTAAGGCCTGTGGTTGTCATCATCATTTTCTTATCAACAGATTTTCAAAACAAAGATTTTTAGCTTATTTGGAAATTCTGCATCTTTCTAACCAATTGGTTCATCAAACCAAATTCCGAAGACCCTACAATCCAATAATAGATTACAAATAATGAACGTTAATTTATTCAAAAGTAATTAAAGATATCCAAAAAGAACACTACCAAGTAGCCTATTTGATCTTTTCAGCAAAAAAGCTGAACTCCATTCAATCTTATTCTATTAAAAACATAACAGGCTGCATTGATAAAAGATCTTTTATTGTGACAAAGGTTGAGTGTTGGTAGCAGCAGCGTCAATCGTACGCCTCTTCTCACTCTATTTAAAGCACGACACTGTCAGGGTTGCCAGATCCCAGTGATCAAAAAAAGCCAAATCAGGTAGAAAAAAAAACCAAAAAAAGCCAAACATTTTTAATAACGTCATAAGTATAATTTTAACCTACACCAGTATTTCCCAAACTGTGCGTCGTGAATATACGCCGCCATTTTTGGAGATGGATATCATTTCAGGCTGAAGCAGGCAAATTCCGCGGTTTCCTCCCATCATTGCTGGGGTGATCTCCAAAAAAAAAAAGGTCATTACCGATCTCGCAAACGCCTGTGCTACCACTCGACGTCGCTTGAACAAGATTTGACTGGTCGGTGTGCCGCGACACGAGTGATCAAGCACTTTCCTTTGCCAGCGAACAAAATACTTTGGAAACCATTGGCCTGGAGTTTACAACAACCATTATTCTGGCGTCTCATCTCGTAGTCCCTGCTTTACTTATGTTTGGTTTCAAAAAAGCCAAAAAAAAGCCAAAAAGCCAAACGCCCTTAAAAAAAGCCAAATTCGAGGAATTTGGCCTTAAAAAAGCCAATATGGCAACCCTGGACACTGTAGCGAAAGCCCCTCATTTTTCGTTGTATTGAATAAAATTGTGGCGTATTTTAAGTCAAAATTTTATTGAAAACACATTTCAAGACCTCCCAAAGTGTCGCATGTTCCATTGACGCCTCTGACTGGCAGGTGTACCGCCTGCAGAAGCAGAAATGATGGCAGAATTTGTGCGTTACCATTAGGCTTCATGTTGTGTCATTCTGCACGTGCATTGCGAACTCGATAAATACTTGAGCTGCAACGAGCAAAGTGTCATCAACCTTTGTTCAAATGAGAGTTGCTTAAAGGGTCCTGAGTAATGCAAAAGACTACCGGTTTGATAGCGTACTTCAGATTTTTGAAACACCAAAAATGGTACGGTTTGCCTTTAATATTATAAGCCCGCTGGTAATTAGGTCAAAAACTGGTCTGTGTGCAGCTATTGCGGCGACCTGGTGCCCGCGGGCATTGTGTTGGTACCTTTGGTGTAGGCAAAACGTTTGGAAGGGGCATCACGTCCAGCAGCTTCAAAATACGGGGAACCTTCAAAAAATGTTCTCCAAAACGAAAACTCCGTCCTATTTATGGGAGGTTCCCTAAAAAAAGTGAAAAGAAGACATAATGCCAAACATAATGTAGCTGCTGTTTGTAGCACCGAGTTGAAAAGTGCATGGAAACCGTATAGCCCTACTAATCTGAGTAGAAATATCATTTTAATTTTAACTGATGATGCTTTAAGAGTAAAGCGAAACGTTTTGAAAGAAAATGTTCGCTTGTTTACTGGCTATTATATTTCTACTCACGTATAGCCTTAGTTTAGATATGATGATTCACAACGAATAGCACAGAACAGCTTTTGTTAAAAGGCATGAATTAACTTACACGTATTTAGTATCACTGCATTTATAACGTCTTTTATATCATTGCGTTCACGTGCAACAGTAGAATGAACGCCTTTCGCCAGTCCATTTCCTATTTCAGTGACAATAGCGTTCTATAGTATAATAGATAATATGAATATCATTTTTCAGTCACGGAAAGCTTGTACGGAGGTAATATCCATAGTACCATTTATGTTTCGTTTCGCTTTGGTGCAGTGGTGGGCAAGTTACTTTTTAAAACCAACTGGGTTGCAGTCATCTGGAAAAAAGTAACTAAGTTGCAGTTACAGCTACTAATCTAGAAAAGCTACTTCTAGCAGTTTCTGTTTATTAGTAGCTACTGGTAGCCTTGATTTTTTGTTTTTCTCATGCCAACTCCACCTTAAACTCTTCGTATGGGTTCAGTGATCAGAACCCCAAATATTAAAGTCGTTCAGTCAACAAAAATGTGTAGTCTGCACAAAGAACAGTACATCCTTAGCATCAGCGCAAAGATCTCGCCATGAACGTGATAGCGGTAGCACTGTGATATTCATTTGTATCACGCAGAAATGAGATGGTAATGCTTGTAAAATGTGCTGTAGCTCATGTTCTTCCGGACAGAAACTAAGTCGCCGTGATTTTAGAATGCTTTTTTAGTACAAGTTATTTAGAGAGCAGACTAGCAAACGCTTGAGCCACATATTGACTAAGCTATTCAATCCTGACCACAATAAAATTATAGTACAGTACAACAGGGATCGGCAACTCTTGAAGCGCAAGGTGATTATTTTTTACGGCGCGCCAATGAGTGATAAGTACCGTAATGACGCTTTTAGTGTAAAAGCAAAACGTTTTAACACAGTCGTATTCTTTGTTTCTTTCATTGTGTTTTAATAGAAATCGCTTGAATTATCTTTTGAACTTTCTATAACTAAACGTTTTGTATATATGGAGCGTTGTTACGATTTTTAATTATTCTAGATCGTAGATTCCAGCGAGGTTGTATTATTCCTGGTGGAGTTGTATTATTTTAGATTGTAGATTCTACTGTCGAGTGGGATTCCAGTGAGATAATGGGATAGTGCGAAGAAAATAGTTTTATTCGAGGGGATTTAGTTATCTCAAGAGCGAGCAATTAATTATTGCAAGAACTCAGAAGCACTCAGTGCGGTACTTAGCCTCTACTAGCGTAGCCTCTCTGCTTCTGTTGATATTTATCTCAGTACGCACAGCTGTAACGTAAGAACAAAAATTCAGCAAAACAATTGCTACGGAAAGGTAAGTTATTACGGTTCGGAAAAAATTCCGTACCTCACTATTACGTACGGTATTTTAGTAAAATACGAAATTTTGGTACAATATATTTTTGGAAGTACGGAGTGCGGGAAACCATTCCGAATTGTACCTAATCCTTCGGTTGCAGTTTGATAAGTTGTGCGCTGCAGACAAATGTGAGTCTCGCACCTTATGAATGAATTTTAAATCTCCTTCCCGTTTTTTCACCCCTACGCCCGTTGGTGGGTAGTTAAATCTACCCTGTGGTCGGACAGGTATAAACTTTCAAAGTAGTTACTATTATCATTATTTACATAGCGTGATAGGGAGATCGTCTAGCGAAAGTTGTGGGTCTTTTTTGCGCCTTTGGCGCAAAAATGGTTGAAGATGGCACTTTTTCTGTAGTTTGCTACACTTTCGAGCACTTTTTAAATAAAAAAGTTTAAATAATTTACCGCGCCTTTGGCGCCTGAGTGCAACTGCCCTACAATTTAGCAACCCCCCTCAACCCCTCTTAGCATGACGTGCACCACTGCTCCAATTCACGCACTTCACTAATGTGGAATCACATCAGATACTATTTTAATCGCCTAGTACAAAAACAAAATGTTTTGGCACTCGAAGTCATTAACCATTCGTAGACAGACCCGATGCTCCTTAGACCGCCGATCGCTGCGCTACAACGATCACTCCACCTTTTAGAAAGGCAAGCGTTTGTAAACGCTGGTCTGTATTTAATGATCGCAATGTTTTGGTTTCAAATCGTTTTTTCTTAGGCTGAAAAGCTGTTCCACCGCTGTATTAGAAGGCAAAGCAGTGCGGTACTTTAATGAAAAGGCGTTTTATTTTTTTATCATTGAAGAAATTGCTATCCGAGTGGACAAATTTTTCGCTCCGATGCGCTACTGAATAGAGTAAAAACGATAACTTCACTAGCAACTTTTAACTGTGGGTAAACTTTGGTAGTTACCGATTTCACCACTTTTCCAGAAAAGTAATGAGGTTCTAGTTGCAGTTGCTAAAAAAGTAACTAGTTACTAGACTCACTGCCCACCTCCGCTTCGGGCTGACCATTCGGCCTTCTGTTCGCATAGCGAATGTTGAGTGATTGCAAGCACTATAGCAAAGCAGCGGAAGGTCAGTTGTTTTTTATTTTTGCCATCAAGAAAAATACTTAAAAAGCAAACGGCAAAAAAAGGGATATGCAATAGAACTCTAAAGCGTTGTGGCATGCAAACATAAAAACAAAAGTTTGTAGTATGATTACGCACGGCTGTATCCAGGCGACAAGCTGTCAATCAGTTATCAAATCATGTGCAGCTCAATGCATACGTAGGGACCTTAGTCCAGGGATCGGCGACCTTTTACGACCGAAAAGCCATTAGGGTCCGATTTTCTCAAAAAAGAGAAGAGTGAGAGCCGCAAAAGATTGTGTTCGGCGAATTTGTGTCACACAGTCCAACGGCTGATCTCTAAAAAAAGGCCTTTACTTTCAATCTGTGGCAAAAAATCAAAATTCAAAACAATCTCACCAGCTCCACAACTTTTTAACAAAAGTGTTCTCAAAAAACAAAAAAGGCAAAAGAGGCACACATTAATGACTCGTGCCCTAAACAATTTTTACTGAACTTACTACCTTTATGATACAAGACCAGCGTACCATTGCGTTTGGCAATTTTTGGCTCTTGAAACGGAGTAGACATATTGGGCACTGGTAGAATGGCAAACTGAAAGGTCCTGCTCAAGAAATTGACCTTACACAGTGCAAGTCGCCATAAAATTGCCCTCCTCCTTCAATTCATAAGCTTTTTCTTGTTACTTCGTTTATACTACCAATTTTACGTGCATTTTAATGTTCGGTTCAACTTAATGGCGATTCAACATTTTGACGTAACTTTGTGTGCATGCACAGAAAGTAGGGTAAAATGGTCTTTTCTGGCAGATAAATTCACACGACAATAAGCCTTGGGGGCCAGCACAGATTTAAAAGTTTTTGAAGTAGTGTTCTGGCTTGGCTTCTGCTCTGGTGGTAAAAGTTAGTCTCTCATAGCGCGTTCTTTTCGCAGTTTGTACGGGGCTCCACAATTTCTTTATCAAATCCTACCAAAGAATCTAAGACTTTAAAGAAGCCACCCACTGGTCTGCTTGGCGCTCAGCGACAGGGGAATGGGAAGAATGAAATATGAAAATGCGCAAAATTTACTCAGTTGTAATCTAAAATGTCCTGGCGCCAAAAACAATAGTAGTTTTACAGAACCTCAAATGTATAGCATTATCAATTTTCTGTCTAGGCTTTTAATATTTTGAAAAATTGTCTTGTAGTAGTCGCCGCAAGAAGTCGAAAAGCTTCGGTGTTTCATTTTCCACTCTTGTCTTTGTTAATATGCTTAACAAAAGAATATAGCTGATTGCTGTCTGGCTACCGCTACTGGAAAGGTATCTGCAGTTAAAGAGCGCCAAAATATGCATAACAATTCATCTTATCTGTTTTGCATCACGGTTCGTTTCACAAGATTGCGTTTGAGGGTGTTTGCAATGCTTGATCCAATTACCAAATGCTATTTTCAGAAGGTTTTGAGTAAGTTTTGATTTTGTAAAATGCAGAACGGGGTGAAAAAAATCAACTCGCTATGTGACGTGTCAAATAACTTGAAAATTCGTTCATCTGTGATCGAACACATCATTAAAGCAGAAAAAGAGTATGAGAAAACTCTGGACTTCCTTGCTAATGTAAGTGCTAGGCGAACAAATAAGGTGTATACCGGTACATAATTTTTGAAACCGATTAGTTATCCCTTAGGTAAGGATATGCCTATCATAGTTTCAACATCGAAAAAAAGGCAACAGTTTGGAATCGTAATGATGGCTATTTTTGTTGAAGATTCGTTTTTTTTTAAATCAGCTTTGTGAAACTGAATTTATCCCCTTTCTTCTCAGGTGGTGCACATCAGAAAATCCCTGTTTCTCCTAGGAAATTGCGGGTCGGTAGAGGTATCTCCTGATAACGCTACTGATCACGCAACTGCTTTGCATGGGTATTTGTGTTCAAATTTTGTGATAAATAGTGAAAAGTACATTTGAGGATTTTTTTTGTGTTCTAGGAAAGCAATTGCTTTTTTTTGCAAAAAGGAGGTCATGTCCTCAGAAACGAGGATGTATTGTAGCGCTTCCATTAGTACAGTGAATGCTCATCTATAAGATTCTCCCTGATGTTTTGTGTTTACTATTTTGTTTGATACTTGTTCGATTGTATTTTTGTTTTGTATTTATAATGAGAGAGTGAGGAATTATACAATAATTAAGCAGTCACACACCAACAATAAGGAAGCACCAGACCGGTTCCGCCATTATCGGGGCCGAGGCGGTCGAATGGCATCTACCATAGATGGAAGATCTACATCTTGAAGGTTCGGTTTCCTGCTGGTTGGATACGCGCCATTGAAGAGCCCAATAATGGCGAAACCGGTCTGGTGCTTCCTTATTGTTGGTGTGTAATTACTTAATTGTTTTGTATTTGTGAAAAGCGAATGTTTACCCGCGCATTTTACGACAAAGCGCCCGGTAAAGTTTTTTGTCTTTTATTCAGCTATAAGACGAGGTTGCTTTATACGCATCTTCAGCGAAATGACTGTCACAAAAATATTTTAGCCTGCACTTGCAGCGTATACAACTAGAAACTCTCTTTTGACGTTCTTTTACAGATTATGAAGCAAAGTCTTGAGCGCTGCTCAGAACAAATTGAATACGAAATTGAGGACGGGCACATTCGGGCCTTATTCGGCAACGTCACCGATCTACTAGATGTTCACAAACTCCTCCTGAAGGAACTAGAGAAAGAGGAAGGAAGACACAGCAGCGATTCGTTGGTATATACTCCTGAAGAGAGAACGCTGAACCTCTGTCGATGTTGCCTGGGAAAAGTCTTCCTCGACGCGGTACTTACAACGTTTTTATAACAATAAACAGAATACCTACCACTGAAGTAAAGTGTTTTGTATATTCCCACTTTTCTGTTTTTTGAGCCCCCACTGTTGTGGTGATGCCTCCGCCCGTGGATACGACATACTTGCAGTTTGTGACCTCCCTCTAAAAGTTTCTTCCTAACAAAATAATGCAGGCCTTTTTTTGCGGTACAGCTGATGGTTATATTTCCCGCGCTTTACCGGGTTAAAAAGGTAAAGCTGCTCAGCCGATCTTGTCGTAAAAAAAAAGTGACCATTAATGGCGGTCCTGGTGGCAAATTCTGAGTAAATACTTACAAACGAACTTAAGCTCATACGCATGAATAAATAAATCCCAAGAGGAGAAACAAGCGCAGGAAAACAAAGTCTTGTTAAGCCATGGGCTGAAAGTGCTTTAAAACTTGAAGTCTTATTTTTTCTCAGAATGTTGCTCTTTGTGGCATCTATTTATTTTGAAGAATACTTTCCTCCACGTGGGAAATCATTTCTTTCGTCTCGAAACCAATCCCCAAACATAAACTCCTTTTTATTAGTTATCTCTCCCTCTTCCACCATTTGCAAAACAGTCCAACACTGCTTTTATTTTTCATTACTTGAAAAAGGAATCTGAAAGTAACTGCATAGGCGTTTTAGAAAGACACTTTCAAAGTATACGACATCTACTGTTCCAACCACTCCAGGGCTGAAGAAGTAGCTGAAGAAATCTTGAAGATGACCTCTCTTCAGGATGTGATAAAGGTAAGCATACTTGGGTTTAAAAAAAGGACTACTTTTTTTATGATCTAAAACAGGGGTGGGCAACCTACGGGCCGCGGGCCGCATGCGGCCCCCGAGAGCATTTTGTGCGGCCCGCGAGCACTTTTGAAACTTCAGTAAACCTGAGTGACAATGATAGGAGGGGAAACAATTACCGTATTAAAGAACAAAAAACTTTACACGCCACGATGAAAAAGGCATTTGTCAGTTTGCACAGACGCATTTTCCGTCCATTCAGAGGGTGATAACCTTTTTTTTTTGGAGACCATCATGTCCACGTTCTGTAATACGACAATGCAAGAAGGTGGACCTTTTTTTTTTGGACACTCACATGAGCACTGGCCCTTGGCCAACTCTTTAGTGATCAATGCGGTCCTCCGACTAAAAAGGTTGCCCACCCCTGATCTAAAAAATCAAAAACTATGATTTTAGTTTTTGAAATATATGGAAAAAGACAATTTTAGTTTTAGAGCATCAAATTTATGCTGATTTCCGTTATCAACAACCCATATGTAAATTTTTACTCGTATTTTAAACAGTAACACACTCGTACTACGAAAAAAACAGTTCTATTTCACCGAAAAATCACTACAAAAATTCAAATGTCTGGCATAAAACTGTCTATTCTAATCAGTAAGCACTCAAGTACAATTTCATTTATACTTTACAATGTTTGCGTCTGCAAAATATCTGTTTGGACGAAGCACCAGTCACTACTAATTACCAAATGGCAAGAGCCAAAGCTGTGAGCTGAAAAAGTAACCTTGGCTCTTAATGTTTTAGCGCAAGCTGACCTACTGCAAGTGTTTGTAAAATTCGAAAACAAGATTCAGTATTGTAAAGTGACGTTTCAAGCGATGTCACAATGCAAATTGATATCAAACAGCAAGCGCTCTTAGGCTACAAGAAATAATGAAAAGGTTGCTTCCAATGCTTTGTCAACTCGGTATGAGAGCTCTCACTTTCTTTGTTCTCAAATTATCAAATTTTAATGCCTGCAGGAGCTGTTTGAACTGCATCTACGAAGTCACTAGGGTTCAACCTTTGCATTTTGAGTAAAATCGAAAAGTTATCTTTTATAACCTACAACAGAAAATATGGCTTTTTATGACTTTGTAGCTTCTTAACTAAACCCCTCAGCGATGTAGTTTTTCCACTGTTGTAAGTTTGGCAACTTTGCGTACCATCAAATAAATATGGCTCTAAATGACTTTTACTGACCCTAGTTATTAATATGATTGATTTATTGCTAGCATTAAAGACTGGACTTTGTCTTTTTACTCCAGATACTCTAGAGGTTAACTTCTGCGCACTAGGATATACGCGTGAAACGAACCTTGTAACAACTTGAGTTCGATTTTCAGTCGAGTCATACTAAAGATTTGCGTGACGTTTTTAAACACTACATTCAGCAAAAATAGACCATATAGAACCAAAATTGTTTGATGATAAGCTTGTAAATGTTATCTTCCCTTCGCAGAAATCCTTATAGGCCTCATATTATGCTTACAAACAGCTCAGCATTCACAACCGCATCTGAGTTACAAGTACTGCTGGCGCAGAGCAGATCTACTGCAAAAACGACAACCAAATAAACAGCAGAAAAACGGTTTTTGCAAGAGTGCAGCGACAAAAAAAATGACTTTGGAACTAGTCGGATTTGCATCTTTTGTTGCCAGCACAGCTGAAAAAATTGTAAAGAGTGCTAATGATGAAGATGGCTGTAGATCGCGTCTGATGTTGTTGTGATGTTTACCGCTCGTCTTCCTTGCGGTGGAGGTATGGCGTAAAACGAAACATCCAGACTAACACCGCCAACGTAATCAAGATCGGGCAAATGGAAAGTGGCAGCCCGTTTCGAAACAGCCGTCACTGCAAACTACTGATTGCCCATCATCAAGGCCTACTGCCCTCGGCCAGCGTCCAAAAAACGTTTTTGGCCTCATGAGGTTACCAGCTTAATGGTACAAATCTAGCCAGCGGTGGCGATGCGGTCGTGTGCGTTGAAGCGCCGTTTTATGGCGGCGGTGATTGGAGGCTGTGCGTTCAATCCCCACCATTTTTGTGTTCTTGAGAAAACCACTTTACGCCAAGTCGCCGCGCTTGACTGCCTTGCCTTTACCAAAAATCAGCTCGTCCTTTTTTAAATTTGCGGCGTACATGCAGAGAGCGCACATTGTTTCGACCTATCAGCCTTCATCAGTTCTACCTTCGCGTCACATTGCTCAGATGGAGCCTGACATCTACCCAGGAGTGCGACTGCGGAGTAGAGGAGCAGACCGTTGACGATGTCTTACTGACCCGCCCAATATACCGGGCATCTAATGGAATACGCGGCTTGGAAAATTTAGATGACGACTCAACAGCATGCCACTGAACTTTTGTCTTGAAAGCTATCACAGAAGAGTTCCCCAGCCCACGGATGTGAAAGGATAAATCCTCAGCCCTGATATGGTTCGGAAACGAAGGAACATTACGTTACTGTAACAGGATGGAACACATAACTGAAACTGTAAACTTAAAGCGCCGAAAAAGTTGTTCGTTACAAATATTATTAAAGTAGGTCGGGGTTGGCAAAACTTTTTGACCCGAGGGCCGAATTCGCGACTGCCTGGCCGCTGGAGAGCCGGATACAGCGCGATTTACGTAATCTACGGAAAATAGGTTGTTAACATGTATTGTAGTACAATAATAACAATAAAATCACACCATGTGTGCAAGGTGTTTGGCGGGCCATAGTTTGGTCACCCCTGATGTCGGCTTACCCGAATTTCAATGCGAATGCAGTTGATTTGTGTCGTTGCTTTGTTGGCAGAAATGGAACAACGATTTGCCTTTTCCTAAAGAATCAATGCAAGGAGCAAATACTCTGATTTTCTGTCTCAAACAACCACTTCTGCATTTGTGTCGCTTGAGTACACTGCTTAAGGTAAGTGGCTGATTGTATAATAATCAATTTCAGCGAAAGCGTGTTCCAGAGAGAATATGACGCTGCGCTTGCTTCCTCACCGCGTGACGTGTTACATTGTTGACGAAAAAATTCTTTATTGGGCGATCTCAGTCTCTTGCAGGGGTTTTCCCCGTTTCGAATCGATATCCTTTTACCAAAAATTTTCACTACGTTACTGATCCTGGCCATGTGTGTTGTGTAATATGAGCACTTTGCCTTTCAAATTACAGCAAAAAGCCCAATACAATTGGCTATTACGTAATGCTTTGACGCTGATCTTAGCATTCACTTGAATGTGACAGCATAAAGGTATAATGCAACCCGCCATGTTTTGATGTGAAACGAACGTGCAGTCGTTTTCTGTATTCCATGCGCGGTAAAGCTTGCGTAAAAAAAATGACTGAAGCTGATTATGATCTCAACACAAATGCACTTCCGTTTTCCGTATTCCATGTACAGTAAAGCTTGCCTAAAAACTGTATCTGAAGCTGATTATGATCTCAACGCAAATGCATTTGGCACGTGAGAAGGAACCAATCAATGAATGTAATCTGTTCCTTTTTCAACAAAGTCCCAGCTAATAATGAAAAAAGAGCATTTTTTGTAGAGATGCTACTCAGGCCTTTGCATAAAAATTTGCCTCACAAATAAAGACCGGGTTGAAAAAGTCTGTTTCAATCCTGACGTTTGTTTTGACTTAAAATAACTTGGCTTTGATGTCTAGTTCTGCATTTTTTCCATGTTCTAAATTGTATTCTTAGAATATGACTTATTTTAAGCTTATAGTAAGCGTTGGGAATATTTTAAGTTAAACAGTGTCTATAAAAGCATCCCTCAAGAAATAGAAACATTACATCAGTAAGAGTGGCATGACTCAGATCAGCTGTATTTTTCAGTTTACTCTTTCTTCCAACAGCTAAATCTGTCAGCGTGAGCGCTAGAAACGTTACATGGCGGTTAGCAGTTTACGACCTCAGAAATATGAGGTAAAAACTCTCAATTGCAGCTGAAAAAGTGTTAATGGGGCAAGGAAGGGTAGGCGCAACGGCGTATCCAGAGAGAAATCGAGATCGGGGCCACCCGATGCATTTAGCAACAAATTTTTTAGGGTCAGGGCATTGCTCAATGTTATTATCACGCTCTCTTATTTAACCAGTCAGTACAACCTGGTTCGGAGGGGGGCTGGAAATTTTGCTCATTTCTGTCTTCAAAACAACACGGCGACTTTTTGTGATCGACTCTTTAAAATCGACGATTTTGCTTCCAAAATTATTTTACTTTTACGTTTGTTGCTCCCCTGATACTGCTTGGGGAAAATCAACACCCTTCAACCCCTATATACCCCAGTGATTGAAGCAAATTTTGCTTCAAATTTTTGACGGCTGGCTTAGATGGAACATTGATTGTAATTATGATTGATTTAAATTAAGTTTATTAATTTACAGGTCATCCCTAAAATAAGACTTTGTTCTCGATTTCAAAATTTTGCTCTTGAATCTGAGAAAATTGAGGGCCACGGTCTCTTTTGCTTCCTTCGTTACCTCCCTTCATGGGTGCCGTAACGTTGGTGGGCAAGGGAGTGCAAGATTTTGCAAAGGTAGGGCCAGTGGTGATTTTTACAAGACCTTTTTTGGAGATCATCATTATGATAGGTTGAAGTAACCTATATCTACTCCAAAGTAGAGTGGAAACCTTTTTGTGGAGATCACCATTAGACCAAAGGGGCAATTCGTCCCCTTTCTCTTTTGGCAAAAAGGAGGCAACCGCTTCTCCAGGCCCTCCCGGTTTTATCCCTGAAACGTCTATGTATGCACGGGGGCTTCCGTAGATTTTTTTGACTGAGCAAAGAATTCAAAAATCTAGCACAAATACATACAAAACGGCCCTTTTGGCATGGACACATTTCCAATCATCCAGATTATCTTAAATAGGCTTACCTTGTACTTAATTGCTATGCTGAGTTAGCTGGTTTTAAGATCAAGAATGAAATAGCAGTTTAGAGACTTGAATCCTCCAAAGCGTACAAAAATATTTTCTTAATGATTTCGCGCCAGTAGCCACTTTTTTTTGGGAACCATCAGGTTGCTCTCTTTTATTGAAACCGATTTCAATATTGCGGCCTTGCTTGATACGGGCCACTAATTTAAGTCTTGGCTACTTCTAAAAGCTTAAAATTCAACACGCTGGCACTAGTAGGTGCATTAAATCTTGTTGATGGTGCTTATGATGAGTGCACTCGTATAATGCGGAAATAAACCAGATGGACCTTGCAACGATAAATGCACAGTGAGCAATGGTTTTAATACCGCAAAGCTGATAAATGCACTTGCTTGAAAGTGCTTTCTCCTCGCTTTCCTTATAGCTATAAGTGCTATGCCAGCAAGTGAAGCCTGCGAATTTGCATGAAGCGACGTGTGCTGCCGATTTCGCGGTTCTTGCTGTCAATCTGCGTTGCGATAAGGCGCTTGCTGCCAATCTCGCGGCTGGGAGTTCGTGGCCCGCAATGTTGTGTTCGTGGAAAAACACTTACGGGCAATCGCTCGTGTTCAGTTGCCGTGCCGGTCGCGCAAATGCGCTGCACCAGCAGCAGTGGTAACTCCGAAGCGAGCCTAGACACAACTTCTTTTATGTTCAGCAGAAATGTTTGTCCTATCCCACTACCCTGTCACTAAAAGATAAGAATATGCTCTAGTATTTAGTTGTTGTTGTTATCATTATTATTGTTGTTTTTGGATCTTCTGTAGAAAGCCCTTGCCACTAATGCAAAAATGTGAGATTTAAGAAAAGCACCCCCGTCATGTTTCAAGTACTGCAGATTTTAGGGTTAGGGTTAGGGTTAGGACAAAATATTAGCTGACATCGCTGAATTTAGTGCTGAATTCCATCAATGAATAAAAATTCTAACTGGATAAAAGCGGTGGTGGTGGTGGTGTTTTTTTTGGCGGGGGCTTTCTACAAAAGATCCTTGTTTTTGTCTTCGGTCACAAGAAAACCTTTGCGGTTATGCGTGGAGCATCTATGTGTCAGAAGTTCAAACCCATCTCGAAGTTGCAAGTACCGCTAGCCAATTCAACCGTAAGCCTGCAACCAACCAGGGAAACACCCTCGAAGTGTTTTTCCTAGAGCGCAACGATGCAGAGCCCATGCCGGCATTGACATTCCAATCTCACGTTTACGACTGGGCGGTTTATCTCACTGAGCTAGGCTGCCGACGCTTTTTGAGCACGAAGTCACGCGAGAATATTTAGGCTTTAGCCGTCTTTACTTCGGCGAATTTGACAAACCTGCAAGATGTGCTGGAAGCGTACTCGATTGTGCAAGCTTCTGTGACCTCAATCGACCCTGCAAAACGAGCGAAGTTGCTCCAGGAAGCTTACAATGCTTACAAAGACCTGCAAACCGAATGGGACAATCAAGGACTTCTAAACAAACATGGATTCTTAACGAAAAGAGGCGGCAGCATAAAAGTGAGTTTTAACGGAATGTGGAAACCCGAAGTGGCAAAGAGCGAGTGGTTTTGAGCAGAGGCCGGAAATCATAGAAAGAAAAAGTTCTTTTCAAAATACTTTTGCAAAAAAGTTGCAGGTCCTTAGTCATTTTGCAATGCCATAGTGGTCGGCCGACCTCGAAGGAAAGGCACAGAGGCCAAGCAATTTTGTTGAACACCATAAATAAATTTTTTGCTGAACAAAATTGCTATACATAAAGCAAAATCTCTCTGAAAATAGGAAAAAAACTTCAACCTTGATTTTACAAACTTTCACCGATCTCTTCTTTTTCCCCTTATATCACTTTGCAATAACCCTACGCTACTGAAATCAAACTTTAAAAAAACAACTTTTTAGAGGTTTAGTGGGTCAGCATAACTTTTCAGAGGGCGTAAACAAATTTCTGGAGACTTCACTTTTTCAACTAAAGTGAACCCGAGTTTAAAACAACATTTAAAGGGAAAACTACCACAAAAATAAGGTTTTTTCGTATTTTGTGAAAACAAAAGAGGGACTATTATCATCTTGATTAGGCCTTTGCTAAAAGTTGCTTGGTAGGCACAACGTTTTTGGAAACGCCACGTCTTCACATATATAAAGCAGGCTATATTTAATCTCATACTTACTGTCATCCAAGCACAGCCTTTTAATATTGCTTGCTCTGCATGTATTTCATATCAGAAGAACGTCATTTTACGATATAGTTTAGCCAAGCCTTCAATGTCTAGTGTTCAAGAAAATCTTCCGAGTTGCGCATTGTTTCATGACCTCAAAGTTAGAGATAACCAGGATGTCTCTCAGAAAGGAGATCAAGTTCTCTTTTGTAAACATTATCTCCAATAAAGGCTCCAAACTTCAAAAGTTTGCGAAGTCTATCATTTTACTTGACTTTAGACTGTAGCCTCTAAAAGCGATCTAGGAACTTAAAGCATTATGGTATAAATGTAAACAGTGTTTTTACCGTTGCATCAGCATCCTCTTTAACTAACTAAAATCCTAATGTCCAAACAACCATCAACAATCTAATTTTGCATATTGAATAAAAAGCAAGAGTTTATATTAATTTAAGCGCATTGAGACGCTCCGAATTTCTGCTAGAACCGTTTTCAATCTTGTTTAAATAAAAGGTTTTCGATTGCAAGTATTTGTTACACGTAAAAGTATTTTAATTACTTCATTTCAATTTTTAGTCTTGGAAAATTCGTTGGTTCACTTTGCGAAGTTACGAGATGAAATACTTCGACGAGCCTGTGGTGAGCGAATTAAAGATGCTGAGCATTTGCAGTGATTGTTGATGGTAAACTTGATGTCAGGGGTGTAACCATGGGGAGACTAAAAGGCTGAACCCCTCTGTTTCCCGTCCCTTTGCCTCAAAGGGTAAATGTTTTTTTTTAAGAGAGTTCAACAACTTACCCAAGATAGGCCGCGTTGCTCCCTTTCTACTTTGTCGCATGCGTACTTGTAAATTGCGAGTTTGTGAGTTCCGTTCTCGCGTAGTTCAGTTTTGCTGCGTTCACAACAAAAGCATTTGCAGCAACTTCGTCTACTTGGTTGCAGCGCCTGTGATCGAAATTCACTGCGCCATAGGTACCGGTAACTCCAAAGATGGTCTAAACACAAGTTGGTTCAAGCGGAAGCGTAATGGTGTTTTATAACCAGAGGACGACGAGGTTACTAGCATGTGCCATTTACCTCTATGTGGTTGCAATGCTTGTGATGAAAAACACTGCGCCAGCACTCCAGCCAGCGCTGAAGCAAGTCTGAATACGAATTTTTCTATGCACAGCCGTAAACAAGCTTGCGCGTGAAAACAAGCGACGGGCGATGAGTCTTTTTCGTTTAAAATAGATTTAAAGTCCATCCATAATAAAAGAAATTATATCAGGACTTTACAACAAGCCAATTTCTTGAGGTATTTTTACATTTCACTAAAATTTGAGATCAGGTAAATCTTTGTCTGTTTCGAAACTTTCATAGCTAGAGCCAGCTGCTTAAATTTAATGATATAAAGGCTGTCAAAGGACATATTCTTACACCGTTGTTTTGTAGAAAGATTTCCAATGCTCCAGTTAATTGCTATTCTTATTGTAAATTGTTAAAAAATTTACAAAGCTTGCACTAATTTGTCAACAAGACTGAATAGAATTCCGTCTTGTTTGAATGCGTGGTTGTGTTTCCCTCCTTTTAAAACGAAGACACAGTTTGAAGTAGGATAGTTTGGTTTACAACGCGAACCGAATCAAAAATTTGATCAGACGAAAACTGCTGTCTATTTTAAACGATTGATAAACGTACATGGCAAACCTGTCCGCAATCTTGCGCGTAGGCTATTGGAATGCGGTTAAACTGAACGTACAATTACTGTGCTAATACAAATAGGTTGCGTTCAGTTTATGATTAAAGCATTGTATTTCTTTTATGCTCCGATTTAGACTTAAAGGAAACCTAAACATTTAGATGATATTTTAGGATCTTTAGTGGCTCGATAGAAATGATTAATTTGGGTTATACTCGAATTGAGGTGCGTTGTGTAAACCGGTGAAGGAACACTTCTGCTGTCACTCAAAGAACAACTTGGATTCTGGTTTGTTTGGAACTTCCAGTCGGCTGGCAAGTCTCTCAAATGACAACTGGATCGAAAGAAGAACAGTGCTTTTGCAAAGGCGCAACAATGCTTTCAACCACGCGGGTGCTGAACTTGCGACCTCACAATTATAATTGAAATCTTCTGCAGTTTTTGGCGCTTTTCGATCGCAAAATTGTTTAGCGTTACGACATGTTGTAGTCATGGCAGCGTAAGTTCGACTTCGTATTCCGTTCTGTTTATTACTTCTGCTGAGCGTGGGGCTGGAAATCTGTGAATACCATCATTTTTAAGTTTTTGACATGACTCGACTATGGAATTGAACCAGGTGTACCAAGCTCGAAGCAAGCGCTTTCACCAATACACTGAGCCAGAACGACGAACTGGCGCCAATCGTGAGCACTCACTCAACTTCTTAGGTCAGTGCTCCTCACTCCGTGCTTCGTTTTAATTTTCTAAGGTCGTTGCATCATAATTTTGACTGTTTGACAATAATGCTCGCTTTTTTCCGTCAAAACAATTCCGAATGTAGATTTCCTTGCCTATTTTTTGCTAACTCGCATAATCAATGGCATTTTTACAAAAGTGCTGTTAATGCAAGCGTTTAAGCGCTGTACATCTCAATGAAACACGTGTAGAAGCGACTTCGCTCCTTGTGAATGACCGAGTTTTATGTTTAAAGTTGGCTTAAAGCGTTTAATTAGCAGCGCTTTCATTAGCTCGGTTTCAGTGTCAAAACGACACTTTTTTAATAATGTGAAGTTTTGCTCTGCTGGCATTGTTTCTCTGCAGGCTTTGAACTGATCGCGATGAGATATGATAGAGGAGTTAGATGAACTTAAGTTATTGCAAAGATGGTTTTCAATTCTGACGAATAGTTGTCTAATTATCATATCGATGTATGACCTGTTCTTGTCACAAGAACAAGTATATTTATAGACAACATTCGAGCAGAAAAGAGCCGGTAGAGGAAGTTTAAGGTTGAAATGCGAGATTATTTTAAAAGTTTGATAGGCTATTTTTATATCAGTGCCCAGTCTGTCGCAAATCCATGCAGCGGGGCGTTTGCCAAATTTGATGGATGGGGTACCAATATACGGGAGGGTTAAATATCGATTTAAGTTAGGGGTATTAGGGGAGTCAGCAGGGAATTGTCGGTTATGACTGTTATATTTATTCTTAAACTTGCCTATCACATTTAGGATAAAGGATATTGGGCAGCCGTTCCATGTAGATAAAGAGATAATAAAGTTAATTTCGGTTTATAGTTACGAACCATTTGAAGAATATAAACAAGCACGATGTAATAAGCAGGTAATAAGGCCTCGTTTCCAGGACAAATGTACTATGCTGTCAAAACGTAAGACTACACCGATAAAAGTTGGTTTGCGGTATGTTCTGATATTGAATTCTCCGTCGCAAATCGTTAGTTTGACATCAAGAAATGGCAGTGAGAGGCCTGAGACCTCCTCACATGTGAAACAAAGGTTGAGGTGCTGGTTGTTAAACACATTCAAAAACAATTGTACATCGGTTGGTGAATTGAAGATGACAAACACATCGTCCATACAAGGTACATAAAATGACGGAAAGATGTTGATCGAAAATTTTCTTTTCAATCATTCCAAAAAACCAATAGGCTAACGTAGGGCCTAAAGGGTCACCCATAGCTACTCCATCAATTGGCGAAAATAGTTTACTGTTATGCATAAACATACCTTCGATAGGCTACTAAGTTTTAAAAGTTCTTTAACGCATTGACTGCCAAACTACGAGTATACTCGTAGTTGCATTTGGCATTTTACTTGGCAAAAGCCGGTTGGCAGTCAACATAAAATGTAGAAAAGGCAACTCTGGAGCGACCTCACTTGAGAATAATTTGTTCGCAAAATCATCTATTAAAAGATCAACTGGAACGCTGGTGAAGAGGCTGGTGACATCGAAACTTACTAGTTTTACATCACGTTTAGGCTTAAGCTGTTTAATCTCGTCAATAAAACTTGAAGGTAAGGAATAACTATCAGAGATACAAGGTTTAATTAAAAACCGAGCTATTGGGGAAGATTATGTTCGGGCCTATTGATCATGCAAGTGACTGGTGTAAAGAAATATCCGGTTTTGTGAATTTTGGCTTTACTATAAAGACGGCCGGGCATACTGCCTGAAGGTACCAGGTTTAAATAGGTGACAGGATCAACAATTAGTTTAATATACGATGTAAGGAAATATTTAGCTTTTTTGATCCAAAAAGCAGACTTTCATTCTTCGAGTGGATTATTATCAAGATCAAAGTCGATTTCTTTGAATTTGGTCGGGTCATTTGACTATTGAGTCTAGCTTTTTAAAGTAACACTCAGCATTCAATACAGCTACGCCATTATCTTTATTCAATTGGCAAATTTAATAGTTTGATTCTGGTAGAGTTTGAGAGGCAGTTGTGCAGCGCTTTGTTGTACCTTGAACGACATCGACTTGTTGAAATGGAAAATTTTAATTCATCTTTAACTTCATCGTCTGGTGAGACTTTGTGGGCTTTAAGTAACTCACTAGTATGGCTTTCAACTGTAGACTTCAATTTTAAAGTGTCAATATCTTTCGAGAGAATATGGTGTTTTTAGCCGAGGTATAATCCATTTGTTTCTTTGACTAAAGGAGTCTTGTCACTGTGGTTTACCATGCATTCTGATGACCGTAGATTATGCCTCTTCCACATGTTAAACAATTTGTAATTTAACTTGTCTAATTTGTTCGAGAGTACAGGCTTTATTGAAAATTTGATACGGTACATCAGCAGATAACACTGGTCGACATGATTTTTTTTTTCTGGGTAAGTTGGTTACTTCTAAGTCAATTTGGGTATGGTGATTACGAATCTGCAGTCACTTTTTTTCTATCACGTCAGGATTTTTCATAAAATGCGATTTAAATTTTAACATTACACTATAATTGTAAGTTTTTTTGCCGTGCGTGAGTCTGTTTTAAGAAGCATTCCTTATTGTTGCGTCATCGTTGTTATTGTTATAGTTGTTGCACCTTATTGTGATGTCATAATTATTTCATTGTGGCATTACAGAAGGAGGTTACTATAAAACGACTGAACTAGTCTTTGTTGACCTAGTCTTGCAATTACTGTTGTTTAAGCTGTTGGTTGAGTTTCAAAACAGAAAAAAATGTCATCTAAGCGAAGAGGCTGCATCAACGACCCAGATATATTTTGCTACATATGCGGAAGCTTTGTTCCATCTGTTCAACGGCAGAATATAACACCTTTTGTTAAAAATGTCTATTATGCTTATTTTGGAGTTAAGTTAGGAGACCAAGATAAAGTATGGGCCCCGCACAAAGTGTGTCGTAATTGTGTGTCGTCATTGAGGCAGTGGAGCATTGGAAAACTGAGGTCTTTAGCATTTGGTATTCCAATGGTTTGGAGGGAACCAAATGGACATGGCAAAGAATGTTACTTTTGCTCATGTGTTGTTGCTGGCTTCAATGTTAAAAATAAGCATAAAATTCAATATCCTAACTTGCCTTGTGCCATACGACCCATTCCACATGGGCCAGGTATCCCAATTCCATTGCCTCCAAGAGTTTTGGAAACAGTTGAAGATTCTGTCAGTGAGGAGTCCTTGTCTGATAGCCAGTTGACAGAATGTTCAGAGTATGAGTGTGATGATGATCAGCAGCCCAACCCTTTTAATCAAGCGGAGCTAAACGACCTTGTCAGAGATTTGAATTTGCCAAAATCGTCTGCTCTTATTCTGGGTTCCAGATTGAAAGCAAAACGTATGCTCAGCACTGATACCACTTTTGCTTGGTATAAATATCGTGAAAATGAATACATTCGCTTCTTCACCATGGAAAACTCTTTAGTCTATTGTGTGGATATTCAAGGTCTTATAGAGAAATTGGGAACAGTTTATAACCCCAGTGACTGGCGCCTCTTTATTGATGCATCAAAATCAAGCCTGAAAGCTGTTTTATTGCACAATACAAATCAGTTTGCTTCTATCCCTTTAGCTCATTCGACTTGCATGAAAGAGTCTTATGAAAATATGAAACTTTTGCTTGGGAAGTTACAATATAGCACTTATACATGGAAGATTTGTGTTGACTTTAAAGTCCTAAATATGCTACTGGGTCAACAGTCTGGATTTACAAAGTACCCTTGTTTTATGTGCGAATGGGACAGCAGGGATAGAAGTAATCATTGGATTAAACGTGAATGGCCGTTGAGAGAGTCCCTTACGCCAGGTTGCAAAAATATTTTACATCCTGCTCTTGTTGACAGATCCAATGTGATACTTCCACCACTTCATATTAAACTGGGTCTCATGAAGCAGTTCGTAAAAGCTCTCAATAAAGAAGGTGCCTGTTTTAAATACATTCAAGATAAGTTTCCTAATTTGAGTGCTGAGAAGGTTAAACAGGGTGTATTTGTTGGACCTCAAATCAGAAAACTCACCAAAGACCCCCAATTTTTATCTACCATGACGGATGTGGAAAAAAAAGCATGGCTTTCTTTTGTAGAAGTTGTATCAAAGTTCCTTGGCAATACCAAAGATCCTGACTATCAAAACATTGTGGAAAACATGTTGGCTTGTTTTCAAGCACTTGGATGTCGCATGAGTTTGAAAGTTCATTTTTTACATGCACACTTGGACTATTTCCCACAAAATTTGGGCGATATGAGTGAAGAACATGGTGAACGCTTTCACCAGGACATCAAAAGCATGGAAACACGGTACCAAGGACGATGGGATGTATCCATGATGGCGGACTACTGTTGGTGCCTGAAACGCGATTGTGTGAGTAATGAAGTTGCAATAAAAGCCAAAAGAAGAAAATTCATGCCTCACTCCAACGAGGAAAAAGCCAATGTAGTATAAATGAAATGTTATTGAGCAAATGAAAAGTACTGTGTGCTTATTGGGCCTATTAAATGCGTTTTTGAGTAAAATTTAAATTCAATTTTGCAAAAAAGTGTGACGTGATGGGTGAATTCCGACTGCAAATTCGGAATCAGCGTAGTCAAATTAGGTAAACACATCTAATTGTTTGAAAAAAAAAATAAAAAAGTTGCAAAATGTCGCCTAGTGTAATATTCGAGAAAAGAAACTTGTTGTTTGATGAGCTTTGAGTAATGATTCCTCTCTTTAGATAGTTTGGAACGTTCGTGTTAAATCATGAAAATATGCGAAATAATTGCTAATCGCTAAATTTGGGAGGGTGTCTAGTAGGCTTTAAGATCAGGGAGTTTAAAACGTAGGAAGTCAGGTATATTGCGAGGGGACGAAAAGCTTCGGTGTGTTCTCTTGTGTCGATTTTTCTTCTGTTAATTTAATTATGTTTAATAAAGTATTATTATGGATTTCTTTATTTGGATCATCAAAACTTGGAGGAAAAGTTCTCCCTTATCCGAAATTTATTTCAGCCTTTGCCGTCAAAAAATTAAAAGTTTTTACTTTCCAGCTTTAAACATGACAATAGATTTTGATTGCCTGTGAGCGCTAGAACTTGCGGTTTTCTTCTCCGCTTTACCATAACAGCGGAGAGCAATAAACATTTTACTTGGTAAAACGTGTACTTCTTGAACAGGATGAAAAATCACTCGGAACATTGAACCTTCGGGATTGTAGCAAGGTGTACGAAACAGATAGCCAGTCCAAGCCTAATTGTTTTGGGTAAGATGTATGTAGTTCGTATATAACCGTACCTTTCGGTTTTCAAACCGAACTTTACCATTTGCTAACGCACTGCTTTGGTCCTTATGATTGAATGCTGCAAGATGAGCGGTGGAACAGATTGCCTTTTTCTTGTGGTGAAGGCACGATGTGAGACGGTTATCGAGGTTCACACAGCAAACCTAATCCATCTCAGGCCAGCGAAAGCTCCAGTTCATTTTAAACCGGTCATGAATGCAAAATGCTGGCTTGTAGACCCACCACCAACAAGGTGTGCCGACGTTGGTAGCTAGCCCAGAACTTTACTAATATTTTAACCTAGTGGTACAGGTTTTATCGAGCATTCAGTCGTTTGATGAATGGTTTTGTTGCAATTAGACTGGAAATTAAGCATGACGTTTTTTGTTCTTGTTTAGCGCTAGAACATTTAAAAAATTACGATTGTGCGAATTCGATTACATCTCTTACCATCGTCATTAATTCTATTACTGAACGCAAAGCAGGAGATTTGCGAATCGCATTTTTAATCTTTCGCAACGCTCGACCAGAGTATTGAACTATAATCTACCGGCTGCGAAGCGTACCCGCCAACTACTACAGCTAGTAAATATGACAATGTTTACAACACATCGTTTCTAGTACAATGATTAGATTTTGCACGGAAAAATGGTTAGAACTTTTGCTTCGCAGTCTATAGCTTTTGGTTTAATTCTTTTGATGAGTTTTACTGAAGATTTGGAAAGTTATTCCCTGATTTTTACATTTTGACTCTCACCTGAAATATGCATTAAGGCTGGTTTTCATTAGGCGTAGATTGCAGGCGTGGCGTGAAAAATTCTTGGTTTTCAATTTTGTTTTTATGCGTCATGTTGTAATGCTTTGGTCGTACAGCGCTTTCGTTTTTCGTTTCCTTGTTCTTCAGGGCACTGAGTAACAACGCGGTCGAGTGTGTAGGAGCGCTGTTTATGATAACGATCGTCGCTGATTCGAAACTTACGATGGCTACCTTGTTGTGCACTTTACAGCAATTTTCGTGCTTGCTAGCGCTGCTTGTGGCAGAAATGCTCTGTGTCAGCAATAACTCCGAAGCGGGTCTGAACGCAATGGTGTTTCCGCATAGCTGATAAAAGGTTTTCCCGTAACCGGACGATAAAAAAAATTGCGTTTTTTCTTTTGTTTTGTCCTCCGTGATTGGGGCAAAAGAAAATGCTTGACAACTTACCACTTTAACCATAGGCTGTCAACAGATTAAATGATAATTCGCCACACCATCCTGCCAGAATATATCTGTATACTATTTTATGGATTATATTTATTAATAGGGTGATGGGAGAGTAATTCATCGACCTCCAAAATCTGACTCTCGATTATGATGTTAGTCATAATGCCAATCAATACGTCACCACCATAGGTAGCATCCGTTGAATCATTCTGTTACCAAAAGCCTGAGCAACATCCCTAAGGTAATTGGTGCGGATCATCAGTTCGGATCCCACTCGAAGTCAATTTTTGCTGGCTGGTCTTTAGACTAATTGAGGGTTGAAATTTGAATCTCGGTTCTTTACGAATTACTCTCTCACTATTCTATCAACAGGGTAGCCTGTTAACAGAAGGTGTTTTCTTTTTAGGCTTACACTTCCGGATCGTACCTACTTCATCTACGCAACCACAACCACAGAAATGCTTGAATGGATAAACTTAATTGCTTGGAAACTGTACATGCTCCACTCAGCGGAAGAAAAAGCAAGACTAGCTCTGTCGGTGCCGGCGCTAGGGCGCACTTCATCCGTGCTGGCCTTGCTTCACGTAATCTAAATGTTTTTGTCGTTATTACCGATAGATTTTTTGTATCTTTAATTTTTTAATTGTTGCCATAGAATGGTGTGGCCTTAATCGACACTGCAGTTTAAAATTGATTTAGAGTAGTGGAACTAAGTATATTAAAAGGGTTCCGCATTGTGCAAGTAATTGGCGGCCAATGTTTTCGGCCTTGTCCCTCGAATATCTTATAGTCATGGACTGCATGAAACATTGAGCCTTACATGAACTTTTCGCGCGCCAATCTTATTTTAAATTTGGAAAAAACTCGTTTCCAGCAATGCGCACTTTTCGGGGTCAGGCTGATGACATTGTATTTTGTAACAGTAATGACATCCTATTAAAACCTACGCATTTTTATTATTGCCTTAACAGCCGGGCAGCAGACACTAAGTATATTCCTTGAGTACCTTTATCTCCTGTGCCTTGGAGCACAAGCTGGTTACCCGTTGGACCCCATCAATCCTTCCCAACGACATCCTCCGCCTCAATTTTGCTCAGTTTTGTTTATTGACTACGTTTTTTTTGTGACAAATCCGAAAGTCTTTAATTATTTTATTATGCTTACAAACTTTATCATTTATGTTTCGGTTATCTATTTGTTGTGGTGGTGGCTGTGCAATTTGTGTTTTGCTTTCATAATTGGCTCATTTTGGCGCAGAGCAGTTTGGTTGTCATCGACAGCGCTGGTTCGCTTCTGTAAGTGAAAAATCTGACTTGCAGATTTCGTGCATGCTCGCATCTGAGCGGGCGCAGCAAGCTAGGACAAAGGAAAAGGTGCTATCAGGAGCATAATCAGGATATTTGTGAAGACGGGAAGGGAGTGACTGAAACCATGATATTTAGATTGAAACAATTGGATGTCTCCAAAAAAAGGTTTTTACAATTTCTTGTGGTATAGTGACGCTGCCGAGGGAAAGAGAGCTGTAATTTTTAATACCTCCCAGATTGAAATCAAATTGTAAGAACGGTATGTGCCGGTAAAGTAGAGTTGCTCGTACGTGATCTTGTTGCAAAGTTGACAGATGCAGGATGGGCCACTTTAAGTTCGGTTTGAACTTTGTCTTTAACTCATTAGTCACTCGTGCGGCACAAACATCAATTGTGTTTCATTTCATCTATCGCACCACACCTGTGCACTACAAATCGCTTTTTTTGACGTTTTTCTGAAAGCATTAGAGTCTGAACAAAGTGTACAGAAAACGTCGAATAACAAAAAAATATGCCATCTCACCAATTATTTGCTACGTCGGTTTTTGTTTTGCAAGTGGAAAGCCTTAAGTTGCTAATTTAATAAATTTCAACTTAATCACTTAGTTTTTTCTGCTTACATCTGTCTGAATCAAGCTATCAAAATTTAATCTCAAACGGTACAAAGCTAGTTGCCATTAAACATCGTTACTATTGCAGGTATTTTGGCAAAAATCGATAAATACGTTGCAGAATTATTTTCACGGCAAGATGTTATTTCCAATTTTGTTGCTGTCTGCAGTAGATAAAAATCAATAAATAACTGGAGGAAAATCTTTAGCATTCTAGTTCCTGTGGCTCAATTTCTGCAGATTTACAAGTTGTTGACATGCTGCTGCAAAATGTAGCTGCAATTCACATTGAGGCAATTAAGTGTTTAGGCCGAGTATTATTCAGGGAGAGAAGAAGCTTTTTACACTTATAGAAAATGCTTCACATGACTAGTTCAATTTCTTTACATGCTTCAAATCCAAACAAAAAACAAATTTTACAAATTAAAGGTGACAATAAACGTCACACTTCGAATTGTGGCTTTCCCTTAACCCCGATAGCTCCACTGTTGATTTAGTGGTTTCCAGCCCGAGGTTCGCGAAAAGGTTTTGGGAGGTACGTGATTACCTACAAGTGAAATGTTTACTTCCACGCTTTTCTTTTATCGAAGAAGTACTAAAAGAATTAGTAATAGATTATTTGTTGTGCAGTGTTACGTTAAAGTAAGTGTCAGCAAGGTGGCCGACTACTTTACTCTGGTAAGTGGTACAGTCAAATTTCAAAGTTGCAATTTTCCCGCAGTACGCTTACTCGTGCCGTGAACGGCTTTCATCACTTGTCAAATAATGAATGTGACACGGCAGCTTATTTGTTCGTGACAATAGCTGATAAATAGCAAAACGTCTCGGTTCACAGGCAAAGGAGCTGTCGTAGTCAAACTGCTGCTCTTTATAAATGAAGTTTTGCAGAAGCAGAACAAGGGAGTGGTTGATGGGAGGGCAAAAGGGTGCTACCTAGAGATGGGCAGTTGGTACTTTTAAAAGTACCGCGGTACCAGTGGTGGATTTAGGGTGAAATAACCGAGTCCATGGCCTCGGGTTCCCCTTCCAGACAAGCCCCACACACTGCTTTGTGTCCCTTTAAAATAGCAGTGTTCCCAAAAAAAGTTTTTACTTATAAGTTTAGGGCCGAAATTTTAGTTTGCAAGTTTATGCTTTGTAAATGTTCATTACGTTTGAAATGGAAATAATCTCCAACAGATAAAAAAATAAAGGCCTCTAATGAATACTTGGCCATAACGTAGCCCCTCATGAAATCTTGCCTCAGGCCCCTAAAATTCTTAATCCACCATGGCGCGGTACCGGTGCAGCCAAAATGAAAATATCATGGTATTTACTGATATTTTTGAAGATTTGAATTCAAGGAGCGCTCTGATGTCACAAAACGCATGCAAAGGTCACAAAACGCCGCAGAAACTTCTTGCACGGGTCGCATGCGGTTCTTACGCCGCACTTTGTGAATGTCTAATCGTCAGCGGGGCAACGCCAGTATGCAGACAATTTAAGCATTTTCTCAGTGGAAACTCTAGCACATTCAAAAGAATGACACAAACTGTTATTTTAATGAAGACTGCTTTTAAGAGTCACCAGAACTTTTGCAAAAAAATTAACGTTTTTGAGTAAAATTTTAGTCATAATCCATCTTTTTTCAACTCGTGAACGCGAAACACACTGATATTTTTGGTATGATGCCAAATAGGAAAATATGACATTGGCAAAAATATTTACGAGGATTAAAGTAGCTACCGCCCCCTCCCCAAGTATTTATTTTTTTGAATCAAAATTGAAATAATTAAAATTACAATTAGTTTTTTGTATAAGATCGCACCAAAATCTAGATTTTTTTTGGAGAGAGTTTTGTGGATCTTGGGGGTCAGATTCCCTAAAATTATTTTCGAGGCGTCTGCTGACTGCATCGTCAAATTAAAAGAGGTAAAAATCACTTTCGAAAAGTTAATCTCCAAAACTAAAGGTTTTTAAGTTGAGAAATTAAGAAAAAACCAGGTGCAAGAGATCAAAATGGACAAAACAATCCCTTTTGAATTGCTGACATTGAAAAAAAGTCTTTACAGTTGGAAATTTAGAAAAAAGCGTGTGCGTGACAAAAACAATTGGTTCCGGACAAGCAATTCCCAAAAAATAAATAAAAGATCTTCAAGATAATCCTACTCTCAAACCAAAATGCTAAATCGGCTCCTGCAACTATAATTAAAAATTAGCCCCTAAATTTAAGGCTTTTTTTTGCCTATGGTTCATGGCTTAATGCTCAGCTCCATACAAAAGCATGTGGGAGACAAACTCAGCCCATTATCTAATGAAGCTATTTCTAGTATTATGCACAACATATTTAACCTAAATAGGCATAGTAGCAAAAATAGCATGAAGTCTATAAACCAGGAAAATTTTTGTAAGAAAAAAGTTTGACGATCGAGCACCGTACCAGGTAAAGATTGGCATTTTGCTTAAAAGCGTCATATTAGACTATACTGAACCTTCCCTGAGGTCAAAGTCAAAGGTTTTTTTGAGGAAGTCGTGGTGCACTGTTTGCATTACGTGATGGTGGTGTGGAAAAAAACTTAAGGATGGGCAACAAGCACGACAGATTGGGATTAGAAAAGGTAAGCCTACAAGGGGTAGAGATTTTAACAAAAACCATTATATAATGTTTGAAGCCCCCCTGCGGGACATTTAAATCACTTAAATAATGTTTCAATTCCCCTTGCAAAACCCATTTTCTGGACTCCCGTACAAAATCAAAAAGAGATCAATTTCTTAACTAGATCTAGGTTATTTTTTTATTTATGTATTTAATTAAAACCCAAGGGTCCATGTTGAAGCAAGAAAAAGCACACACAGCAAAACAACAAACAAAACAACAAAAGCAATTAGCCTGCAGGGTGTTAAATCCTGTTTGTATTAATTTAAATTGAGCTACTGGCATGTAGAGGACGAGACGCCGTCGCAAACAAAAACTATGCAAAAAGTAACCACACGATTTTAAATACTACTGCTCCATCACTTCCAATAACTTATTATATCGACCAAAGAAGGAGGAGGAAAATAATATACAGGAATTCATTGCCCGAAATACATACCTGTTGCAGGACCGCTTGCAGCGTGCAACGAAATGACGCAAATATTTACAAATAAATGCATTAAACGTATTAGTATTGGCCACCACTTGACCAGGACATGCACTACAGAAACGAGGTACTGTATATCGTGAAAATAGCAAAATCAATTATTACATGCAACACGCAATCGTCTAAAACTTTCGAATTTATACCGAAACCATAACCGACAAGCATAAAACGAGGAACAATATGTTTGAAACAATATATTTTGATACGTTCTGAGCATCTGAAAAAATTAGATCTCAATTTGTTTTCACAGGCATAAAGATATTTTATCTGACGCATTATATCCAGGTCGTCGTGCAGATTATTTGATAAATACACACCCAAATAATTAACAGATTCACAAAATTTAATTAGTTTTTACATCTAACTGTAAAACTGGTTCGCAAGACTTAGTAAGTGACGTATGAAATAAAATATCGAAACATTTATTGACATTAAAAACAGTTATGTGATGTACACCGTATTTAGCACAAACGTTCATTAAGTCTTGTAGACCTACAACACTAGGGCAAAAGCAGTAAAGATCGTCAGCATAAATAATGTGGTCAAATTTTACGATGCCTACAAACCAGCCATCGGGTATTTTGTTTATTATATGTGAGAGATCGTCCATGTAAATCGCAAATAGATAAGGACTTAAAACACTCTCCTACCTAACACCGTTACTGACTTGGAAAAGCTTAGAGAGGCAGCTACGCCATCTAACTTTGATGGTTTGATTTCTGTACCAGAACTGCTGCTAACGCACAAAACATGATGGAACATCACACTGTTTAAGTTTACGAAAAAGCATAGAATGATTTACTCGGTCAAAGGCTTTAGAAACATCCAAGAAAACAGGGAACACTGGTGTGCCCTTGGATAAGTAGTGAGAGACAGTTTGTTTTATAATGAAAGTACACATACCCAAGCTGTGTGATGTTTTGGAGCCAAACTGGTTATCACAGGTGGATGGAAGAGATGTTATTCTAAATAAAATGAAGTGTTTAAATAATTTAGATATTACTGACGCAATCGCTATAGTTGCCGGAATTCAAAATATCAGTATTAACACTTTTTATAATGAGTACAATTACTGTTTCTACCTCGTATACTCTGCAAAGGCATATAAGAATGCACAATACAGAAATTGAAAAGCTTATTCAAGTATTGACAAATACTTGGAAGAGCAAACCGGAGATTTTCTGCATCCACCAGATCAGTTCCACGTGACTTTCCTAAATGAAACAAGAATAAAGCCTTTTCATCTGTGCCGCATCGATACATACATTCAGGATATTAGCATTCGAATCATCTGCTAGAAACTCGTTTGAATTATCTTGATAATCAGTGCTAGATTGCTCATTTAGTAAATTGAAGAAGTGATTTTTCCACAGTTCAGCAATTTTGGAAGAACCAGACACGCCATCAATGGTAGAGACAAGCACATCAACTTTCCTTAAACTTTTCAGTTTTTTTAGAAGTCAGATTTTGTGCCGTCAGTTAGAACTTCAGCCAAAGCATCTGTTTCGTGGGTTTTTTTTTCTGATTTGCAAGTTCGCAATGTAGCTTTAAAACACCATCTAGTTTCTTTCATAGTTTTATATACTTGGCCTTGAGAAGGTTTGCCAGATGTTATCCTCTGCAAGCATAAATATCAGGCTGACATGTGAGCTTCTCGCATTTTTAAATTCTACCCGGGAACTGCTCGAGATTTCTGATTTGCGAGTTTGTGCGGACTCGAGATCGTTGCTATGGCTGGACAGATAAAGCATTTACTAATTCGCCAAAAAACGAATCGATTTCAGTTTTATGTAAGTCAACTTTGCAACATCTGTTTTCACACTGGCTTGCCTCAAAAGATACATTTATTGATGACAGTTGCCGCTGAGTTTCAAGGCGGTAAGCCACCATTTGCTTTTAGGTAACAACCGCCGAATTTATCTTTTTTGCTGAGGACAAATTTACATCTGTAATTATTTTTGGTAAACACGAAATTTAAATAGGACACTTAAAGGTTGACGGTCAAAGGCGACATAATTATAGAGTACAATCATTTTTAAAATACAACTATGCACTGCAGACGAGGACAGGCCATGGTCCAATTAGCTTGTAGTGGCATGAGCTTCACTTAAAAAAGTGTAAGTGCTTACAGATAAAAGAGCTTTATGAGAAAGAAATAGTGATGATTTAGACAAAAAGACTGTAGCAAAGGCCAAAACGTGTTTTGGCCAGAGACATTAAAATCACCCTTAATGGAAATGTTACTACCAGAGTGTCACAGAATTCCTGCAACTTACTCAGGTATTGGTGGTAGTAATCCACATCAGTACCGCAGCAGAAAAGTAGATATACATTTAGTAATGTCAGATCAGAGTCTCCAAAATTAATTTTGCGACCTATGATTGATTTATCGTAATTTTCAACCTTACTGGCATTCAAAAATTCTGTCCACAAAATACCAAAACCACCACACGGACAGCCAACATGAATTCTTTTAGTATCAACCATAGAAAATGCAACATACGTGGCTGTGATAGCCAGATAACTCATTCAATTGGTAAGGAGGTAGCCATGTTTCTTGTAGCATAACCACGCCATGGCAATTGCTTAGCTCTACAATTTTTTGATGAGTGTATTTCGTTACAGGTGAAGGAAATGGCCTTGAGTTGATCATGAGCTTTCTATGCAGAAGATTGTTTTCCAGATGCATATGCGATACTAGTGCTGAGTCCAATACCTGACTTGTTGGACAAATCCTTAGGATCATTATTTTGATTTGCTGATTCTGTGGCTGAATAAAACTTTTTATTAGAATCCCTTCACGCCAGTTCTCTTCATTTAGGCAATCTCCATTTAGTAATTTTGGGGAAATTGGAGCACAGTCAGAAGTCAAACCACAACTTTACAAAATCAGGTAATTTTTTACTCTTTTTGGGATTTTTGCACATTTTTACCTCGCAACTACGGTAGTGATGTCTTACACTGAAAGTGAAACAGCAACAGACAGCAATTGCATTTATTTCCCACCATCATCTTGAAAACAAACGTAGATCATGAAGCCTGTTACTGCCATGCTGCGTGTTAAAGTGCAATGAGATGTTGCGGTATTTACATACCGATTCAATTTTGTTTTTTGAATAATGCAATGGCAAGTATGAAAATTATAATACCGTGTATACCCGTGTATTAGCCGCCCCCGTGTATAAGCCGCACCTTTTTTCGATGTCTAAAACTTCCCCTCTTAGCATCAACCCGAAAATAAGACGCATTTAAATTGACAATTTTAGTGAAACAAAAAATGTAAACATTCAACATCAAAGCACGCTATTTTGGTATACAACAAGCAAGTCTAATACCACAAATCAATTAAAATTTAAAGCATTCAGACATACTAGCACACTGCCTGATACAAACTTGAGAGAATATTTAAGTACATATGTACCGTAAACGATTTGTGCTTTATTGCAATTATAACGCTTTGATAAAATACTTCAAAGCGTTATAGCTTCTTTCATCTTTCATTTCGTCAAATTTCTTCAGAAAATTTTGGCAATTCTGAAAGCATCGAGTTTAAGCCGCATTGCGATTTTCGGACTAGATTTCGGGTCAAAAAAGTGCGACCAATCGACGGGAAAATACGGTAACCGAACTGTAGAGGGACTCACGTTAAAATACGTTAGTTGTAGTATAGTCATATCGGGTGTCTGAAATTTTTATCACTTAAAGTAAAGTGAATCAAAATTCCGGGTGTTAAAGTGAAATCTGGCAGGATTTAGAAAAAATAATTCTTTTCTCTGGCACAAAAACCTGGTCGATAGATTACCCACTTTAGTCATAACCTACACTGTTCAAAAATTTTACTATTTTCCTGGAAGCCACGCACAGATGTTTACTGTAGTAATTTACCAACTCATTTTAGTATCTAATAAGAAATGCATTTTTGTTTTTGTATGGAACAAAATGTTTATAAATTTACTAAGTTTATTGGTTAACATTACTTAATACGAACGCAAAAAGTTACGGATACATTTTAAATTTGCAATAACATGTTAGTAAATTTATGGTAAACGACCGTGAAAAAATAAACAGTGGTGTCCTTGCAGCATCATACTTACTCTTTTAGTTAGTAATCACGAAATTTTTCTTGTAAAATTGTATTACGTTCCTGCTTTCGTCAGATGCGCAATAAAGACGGTAAATGTTCGATTCAGTTGCACTTTTCTACCGATTCTCCGCCCCAGATAAACTCTTTGATATTATCAGCTAACTTTGAGTGCGCCTGACAAAACCTGCCTGCTACAGTTGTCCAGTTTAAAACAATTGTGGATTACAGTAGCTAGATGTGGCTCTCGCAGTTACAAGTTGCAAATACTTCTGAGATCATCAAGATCCTCATATTTATGAATGTGATACAATGTGTAAGAAAGCGATGCCTAAAATTACGCAGTATCTAAGGTAAAGTTTTTTTGTAAATAATAGGAAGACATGGTATTTGCATTTTTCTAATTTTAGAAGTGTATCCCACACGTCATTGCAATAGTCAAATCAACTAATCTCATACAAAGTCATCAGAAAGGGCGACTACATAGGTACATAAAGCTGATACCAGATATAGGTAATTTCAACTATGTATGTACGGTTACATGGGAAAAAAAACCACTTGACATAAAAAATTAAATTAATTGAACGTTTGGCGATCTTGGCGCAGTAGATGAAGCCATCACAAAAGCAGGAACAATACATTTGTAGTGTCAACCCACTTGAAGTCCAGAAAACAACGATACGATGAAACGGATTTTAACACCGTGGCACATTCTTCTACCAGTGCTGTATGTACATCAAAATGTTGGTTTGCTTTCATTAATTTAATTATTGTCCTGACAATATAGCGCCAGGAGGTGCCTTGCCATGATCACATTCAACCACTTTCGCGTTGGGAACTGGTTTGTTTTTCGGAGGAATACCAAGTCAAATTACGGGCTGCTTAAGATTGATTGGCACTGTCATTGACAGTTAAGTGCATGATAACAACGGCTCATAATTTGTGTAGTGGTTTTGGAAATCCCCAAATAGAAGTAATAATTCACTCTATCAATGCTTGTGAAGATTTGCGGTAATGTAAAACCATTACCGTAGTATTTGTGTTGTCAATCTTGTTAACTTGAATTTCGATATTTACAGCTGCAAGACTAATCATTTTGATGTAAGAGGTAAGTTTTGTGATTAATAATTAAAAAGCAAGGTAATATACGAAGTTGTCTAAAGGAAATGCTTTCAGTGTTCACCTACAGTTTCTCTTTCAATACCGTTATTACCAGATAGATCAATCTCAATCGTTATACTTTGAACAAGCAAACACATACAAACGAACCTATCGAAACGAAACTACTGTTACCAACACTTTACATCAAGTTATGTACTTTCTTTGTCAGATCTTTCTTTAACAACCAAAAATAATGTGGTGGCATATTTCAAATTGAAGACGTCACATATATCGCGTGATTCCATTGGTCCATAGATGTGGCGTAATCAATCGCATTTGCCACACCGGAGAGGAAAAAAAGCAAAACGTACAATCTACACTCAATAAACAAAAGATTCAGGATTGGGAAAAAATCCTGAACAAAATATGATTTTTTTATCACCCTTAGGAAAAGACTTGCTGTTTTGAATTTTCTTACTTGGAGAGATTATCCGTTTGCATGGCTGGCTTTAAAGAAAAGAGAGATAACCCTTTAACACGACCCGGCCACTGATGAAAGTGTCACAAAAAAACTTCTCGCAAAAACGGGATTTTTTCAAAGCTATGTTGAAGATAATCCTGGAAAAGAATAGCGCTATATTCTGAAGTCTGAACTAGTGGAGTGTGTTTATTTTATATCTTGTTTTTGGAGAAGCTTGCCTAGCGCTAACTGCGATCTAAAAACAGTCTAGTGGTATACTCAGGTAAGTCATCAGGGAATACACATGGAGACATCTCTACACTGTTACGTTAACTAGGCTTTTTGCAAAACCCGTTTTTTTCACCTAAAGTAGACCTCTCTTTTTCACGCTTAATTTTAAACTCCGGTAGACCACGCCTAGTTGTCCTAAATTTCGGTAGACTACGCCTGGTTGGCCTCAGAGTTTCGGCTTTGAAAGCCCCTCTAACTAATGCGTAATGTAGTTTATATCTAAGAAAAGTTTTTAACAAAATTTCACTCAAAGCCTTTAAAGTATATTGGCATATAAATTTGCAAAATAAACTGTATTATTTTTGCAACATAAATATGTTCAAAAATAACCATGAAAAAGGAAGAAAGCGGTAAATTACTTGATGGCTTTCGTAATTTTAAAAATTTTGTAACAAAGCTGGTTTCCATTAGGCGTGAATTGCAGGCGTAGCGGGAAAAATTCTTTGTTTCTCTATTGAGTTTTATGCGCGCGTAATAGAGATAAATAGAGAAGCAAAGAATTTTTCACGCTGCGACTGCAATATACGCCTAATGGAAACCAGCCTTTACAGTAAAAATTAAAAAAAGTTGGTGAATCGACTTGTTTAAACTGTCTTTGGACAGTGACCAAAGCAATTTATATACAAATGAAAGTAGGAAGGTTTCCCGCACGTGATTAAACGTCATTAAAATGCGCTTTCGGAAAAAGTGGCTGATCACTTTCAAGGTTTTTGCATTGAATTAAATAGAAGTGATAACCGTTTTTTTGCAAATTAATCGGACAAACTAGACAGTTGTTTAATGAACGTTTAATATGTTGTTTTACTGATGCTATGGAATGAATCTCAAGTCAAAGTAAGCTAAGAAGTGTTTAGGTTTGCTTGTTGTTGCCCTAGTTAACCTAATTTTGTAGTCTGAACACGCAAGCTTATTTGTAGCCAGCTTCTTTTAGGGTTTCATATTCGATTAACCAGCGCATTTGGGAATGCTGAGTTTAACTTAATTGCAATGTGCAACTTATGCGGTATATTTAGTTGCATAAGCAAACTGAAAAGTTGTAAACCTAAATTATACTGTAGCCTAGATGACAGGGCAAACTTCTGTTCCGACCATGTTTTGGATTAATTATTGATGGATATAATCACCGGTCCTTTGAAATTTTTTGTCAGTAATGCTTGCAGACCGTTTACATTGATCTGTCAGATGTAATTTTGTGAGCTTTGCTTTTACTAGACTGCTGGACCAAGTAGCCCAAGGATAATCAAAAACTTACGGTACCGTTAGTAATAATCTGATAATGGCTGATTTTGCTGATGTATCTACAGGTATCTGATTGGCATAGAGTAATTTTTAACAGAGGAATAAATGATATTAAATGATACTTTTCTTGAGGCCGATTTTTTGACAAATTGGCACATCGAACTAAGCTTAGATTAGACAACTGAAAGGCTTAATCTCAACCAAATCGCTTTTGATTTAATTTATTTGTTTCCGAGTAACTAACTAGCAATAATTCGTTCCAATTTTTAACTAATTTCTCTTAAGTTTTTGAAAATAACCCCTAAAGTTGGTGTTCGCTCTATACCTATCCTGCATAAATTACAGCTTTTGGTCATCCATTTTTTGCGCCAAATGTGTGACGTCATTTGCAATCTTCCTATTGTGAGATGTCACAACGCTTTTTAGTAAAAATATGGGATTTTTTGACTGTGTAACTCATTTTAGTAACCATACTGTAGATGCTGGTCAATTCGCCCTTCTCGAATGCGCTTATTTCGGGAGCAAGAAATATTCGCGCAATTAGCGGCTTTAAGTTATATAACTAAGCCTATAATTACGAAAAGGTAAGTAGAGGTTCTACTATACAACTTGCTTTCTGTAAATACATCAATGAGTTCAGCGTCCTTCCATAACGTTAAATTTATGCCCCCATGCATCTAGCCACATGAACGCATGAAAGAAGTTTGTAAATTTGGGGAAGGTGGGGCACGTTGGGACAAAAAAGTTATTTTTGGTGATTGCGTTTTATTTAAAGTCAACGAAGAGTGCACACTTGATGCGCAAAACCACACTCTATGGTGAAAAATACAACTAAATTGAAAAACACGTAGTGTACACATGCAACATTATAAAACGAATTAAAAAATTGTAAATTTTTTGTCTCACTGTACCCAGATGAGGGTACTGTGGGACGATCATTGGGGCAGAATAGGACAAACTTCTGGTATTGTTTTTGTTTAGCCTACATTAAGCAACGAAAAGTCGTAAGCAAAGTTAGTGATAATCTTTGTCTCGTAGTTGATCCGCGTTGATTGGGCACAGGTGAGACGACCTTTATATCACAATGTTTTACTGAAGCCAAATCTTTAACCAACAGTTGGTTTAAATACCACTTAAATGCACAGCGCATTGGTATTTATTCTCCCCAACTGGCCGTTGAAATGCTGGTGCGATAACAACCACCATAGAAGATATTTCTATGAAATGATAATAATAGGCCTACAACAACTATGTCCCACAGTGTCCCAAATTTTTTGTCCCACCGTTCCCTTGACTGTACTTGCCAGCATTCTTTCGAGTTTTGCGGCAGCGTAAAACCTAGCATTTAACTGTAATGCGACAAAATACATATGAATGTTTTGACTAACTGTGGTATAACTTTCAGCTACAAACCCTACTTTAATCTTTACGAAAATGCATCACAAAAAATAAGCTTTTTACTTCTAAAAACTTCTTTACTCCCACAACTACTAGCCATATGCTTCAAAAAGCAAAATGAATACAAAACTGCAACGGCTGTTTGGAGACAACGATCAGCAAACGGTGACCTTTCAAAGTTTCCAACTTTTTCTATAAAACGGTTTGTCCCTCTGTGTCCAGTGCCCCACTTTCCCCTATTTGCTGATTGAAAGTAAGTGCAGTTTTAATCTATTAATCCGAAGGCGGTTTTATGGGCATAGTTTATGAAGTTCAAAGTTTGAGGGGAAATCACAAGAAAAGCAAGTTAGTGTACATGTAGGTCTACACCACTGCTTGAAATCACAGTCACAAAATATATTATCGAGTCTATGGGGGAATATTTTTTCTTGAAAATGGGTTATTAGACTAACCAGGTGATTGGATGTAGGAGGTATAGCAGGAGTGCATCCACAAACTTATGGCGGAGAGGGCGAGAATTTTAGATCGACACATTATCATTGGAAGTGAAGACCTTTTTTCTTGGAAATCAACTTTTTCCAAGTCCAATTTTTTAACAAAATTCTTTTTCGAGGCAAACACACTTACGAAACCAAGACAAGTACTCGAAACTAAGACAAGGAAAAGCTTATGGGAAGAATACACACATCACGCCTCTCTGGGTATCCGCCACTGAGGCATAGCGACGGATGGCGATAATTTTGATGGCAGTGGTATGCATGGAGTAAAAAGGAATGGAAGGTTATCGTGCCACATGCCAAAAAAAGGCCGTTTCAAATACGCAGTAGTCAACTCTTAGGTAAGGAATAGCTATGCGGTAGTTTAAGCGACAGCTCGGCTCCTTTAGATTGAAGCCATCACTGGGGTTGGCTTTCGCGGACAACAAAACTAGCAAAGCGAAGATAGTGGTGAGCGCAGACAAGGGTCGGCGATTCACCATTTCTTGGTCGATACGAAGTTATTGTGAATTGGTTTGAACGTGCAAAACGACACACGATTTTTCATCTTAAAATCCCAAGATTTTCAGGCACTTGAAACACCTTTCTTACTAAAAAGATCTCCTACTGGTGTCAAAGCAATAAGTAGGCATTGATCTTAGTAGTGGGAGTACTCCAAGAAGTGTTACACAAAAGGGGCAGCAAGAGTTATCTCCGTCGACAGCAGTAGAGCTTGCACTTTACCGCCATCTAAATTACATCGTTATGGTCAGTAGCATATTTAGGGAACGACAAAGTAAAAAGATTTGCTTGACATACAAATTTTCACTGCAGTAACATCTCCAAGTAAAAAAGGGCTCATCAATTTCAAAAACAGATCAAAATAGCTTTTACTAAAATTGAGTAGACTTAAAAATGCCCGCAAGTTTATTCTCTCTCCTAAAAAAGGTTATCATTCTCCAACTATTTTGCTAATCCAACGTTGCTACCCGCCTCCCCTTTTCATAATTTTTCTATTCGCCATTAGTTATTGCTGATATACTACAGCTTAAACTTTATTGTCCCTTTTTCGCTCCGCCAGCTCAGTTCAGCGAGTCGAGATTACGAACCTCAACGTCAAGTGGCAATCACTCAAACGAAAGCAATTGGAAAATCGCCTATATAATTGAAATGTTATTGTCTTAATTGAAACCGCAGCCTTTCCTTTGTCTCAAACACAGCGAAGAGAAAGACTTCTGGCAATCAAGAGTTATTAAATGCAGTTTTGTAAACGTAGAAGCATAGCTTTTTGTAAAATGTTTAAAAAGCAGATATCACAAGCATCAGCACCGCCCGTTTTAAAAGGCTTATTGTGACGATACATTGTAAAACATCGTTACTGTCTCAATTAGGGCAAAGCCGTATAGTTAACATAAAACGTGTAAAACGTTTTAAATAAGTTGTGTGTATAAAAAAAAGTAGAAATAGCTCGAAAGATTGAAGAGTGTCAGAGCATTTTAATTCATTCAGTCAGCGCAAAACTTTTCGGTTTACTTAAAACAACTAGTCTCGAGATCCACTTTGTGGTTAACAGCATGCTTAACAGCAAATGGCTGGATTACGAGGAGATAAGGGAATAGCTTACAGGTTCATGTGCACCTGGAACCGTGGTTGAAGAAGGAGCCTTGAAATCTATAAAACAAAATCTTTTTTTCTGAAAAATACTTGAAGTTTTGCGAAATGGGAAAATAGGGTCGGAGATTGTTAAAGAGGATTTCTTGTCAACTGCTTTTGAGGTTAAGTCCTTTTTTTGAACGCCTCTAACAATGTTAAGGGAAATTTGGCGCCATTTAAGGAATTAAGAAAGCCAGCTGTTGGCAGCGGAAAAGTTGCTCGTAGGTGAAGACCTTCTGTAGAGATAACCTCGAAATTCCGCGTTGAACCCCTTTCCACGGAGACCTAGACTTGTTATTACCTCACGTGCTGCGATCAAGTCGAGAAAGTCGTCGTAGCTCTTTTCTCTCGATCGCAACAACAGAGAAGCAATGCGGACTTGAAACCTACAACCTTACCATTGTAAGCCAACGCTGTATCAAGAATTCATTTGATTGCGTGTCCATTTACAATTGTTGGTTTGTGCTCATTTTTTATGGGAGTTGTCGTAGCAAAAAAAAGCGATACAGTGGCAGGCGCAACCAGAGGAGAGGAGTAAAAAGCGTTGGTTTCCCAATTTTTAAAAACTTTCATACCGGAGGGGTAAGGATCGTTTTTCCATTTGCATATCTCACCTGAAAAATAGGATAAAACTTTTTAGAGATCACCTACAAAAGCTCTCCTAAATTGTGTTTTTGGCTACGCCAATGAATACGGTACTCTGCCTTTTCCTTCAGATGTGCTCGTCTGTTTATCAAAAGCAGTCAAATATTATTTAGTCTCTCTGTCAGCTCGACTTCAGAACTGGTTGGTGGAAGGTTAAGATCTATACCGATTGTAAAACGATAAAACAAATTTGCCGTGAAACGTTGAAAATTAAGATTAAATCAAGTGTGAGGTCAAGAGTGTTAAAAGAGCAAACAGAACTGACAAAGGTTTTGGTAATCCCGTAAAGGTTTTAAGCTCGGTTTGTTTACTTTATCAGTGCTGTGATAAGTGCTAGTATAAACTTCTCAGCGCTAGACTAAATAGATTACTTGAACGAAGGGCACAATCAGCCTTTCGTCTTTAGGAAGCAAACTGACTGGCGTTGCATTGCAATACGCATTAGCGACTAGCGTAACTACTCTGCGCAATACAAGTACGAAAACCCACAAGGATCAACAGCTGTACCGGAACCATAGCTCACAATTATAGGTTTCCATTATCCTGTTTTTTAGGGATTGAAATTGACTGTTAAAAGTAGGTGCAATATCTTTTTGAGGTAATATTGGTTTCATAATAATTAGGTTGCCAGACAACTGTTAACTTAATTGTACTGCCTACCACGTCATAATTATCGCATACTGTAGGCTAGGACACGCATCGTTGTAAGTTGCGTACGGCCAAGTTCACCGAATTACCGTTTGCAGGTATGGCCAATTAAAAGTCAATTTCGCAAGGCCGTATTACATCGGCGGGTGAGAGGGGCGATTGAAGAGTATTTCATCAGGCGCCGCAAAGGTGAAAGTTTTTGAAGAAATTTTATATTACGATCTAGCCAAAAACTCTTTTGATTACCAGTAACTTAGGTCTCACGACCGGTAACTTTTCTCGCCCAGCGGTGAACAAGGAGGAGGAGGAGGAGCACCATGTTCACAATCTTTTACAAAACGCGTCACAAATTGGAAAATCGTTATAGACTAAGCAAACTGCGACACTGACACTGTTTCGACCTATCAGGTCTCTTCAGTGCAGTTGGTGACCGACAAAAAGCTAGAGGCTAACTGACAGATCATCCACGACAGTGGACCTAGTGTAGGTCCCACAAGTGTGGCGGTCTAAGCTATGCTTTATTAAAAGCCTCTAGCTTCTAGTCGGTCACCAACTTCACTAAAGAGACCTGATAGGTCGAAACAGTGTCACTGTCTGCAGTTTGCTAAGTGCATCGCTAGCCTCTTGCATAGCTATAGACTTCATTTACAAATAATTTTTTGCTGCAGGTGCATCCGGGTTCTAATTGGGTGGATTACACCCAAATGTAACCCTAATGCACCTAATCCGGCCCTTCCTCCCATTAAAAAAATAAAATATTTTTTTGTAAAAACTGACTTAGAGCACATCGTTGGAAAAAATAAGTATGATTCGTAATGTTTTTGGATGTTGGTACTGTGTTAAAGTGAGTTACGGAGTAACCTTTGGTCTTTTCTCGCAATCATAAGCGCATCTATGAAGAGCAAAAGAGCAATGGCCCCCAAAGTTTTTGAACCCAGTCGAGGTGAGAAAGTAGTTTCAGGTATAACGTCAAATGAATGTCTATCTCCAAAAGGAAAAAAGATAAAGCAAAATTAATTGACAATAGAACACGACAAACGTCGATCATCAATAAAAGTCATCCACCAAACCAAGTTGAGGGAGAGTAGCCTAAGTATCAAAAAATGTATTTTTTGCCCCTCCCAAAAATTGTGTCTACCTGCGCATATCTCGGTGCCTTTCAGGACATGCGCAAAAAGTTAGATCAAAGGTCAACTTGATGTCAGACAAAAAGAGTTTCTCCTTCGTTGCATTGTGATCAAAACTGGTTTGTAAAGTTTACAAAAAGTGTTAAGAATGCAGGTTTATAGAAGTTGTGCACCAAGGTAACATTCAGCCGGTTTGCACAAACCGGTTCTTAAATTTTCTAAGCTCATGAAAGCAATTGTTAAAAATATTTTGGCATGAATTTCCGCTTTCAAAATTTAGATCTCCAAAAAATGAAAGGTTGCGGTCGGTTTTCGGCATGAAGTTCCACTTTGAACATTTAGAACTCCGAGAAAAAAGTCTTTGATTTTGTAGCATTCAACTTTTTCCCTCATAGAACCTGTCCTTACAACTTTTGAATGTCACCACTGGTTGTGAACCGCATAAGGTCAATATCTAAACTTGGCATTTAATTCCGTCACTTTGCTAACTGTAAAAAAGGCCTTCTCTCGGATTACGGTCTATGAACAAAATGACGCAATTATTCCCAATGACGTCATTTTTGAAATCCGTTGTTCAGTAGTAAAATTTTTTAAACTTAACCTGTGACATTTGGGAAACTCTTTCGGATATTAAAGCCATTTTGTTTATTAGCTTGAAGCGATATAAATGAGATAAGAGCGAAGATAAATAGTTGAGATTTTAAACGAAGATGTTGGACTTAAAATCATTAAGTAAGGGGTGGAATGCAATATGTAAGTGTGTGAAAATTAGATGGTAACAGGTATGTTGAAAAGCTGGAGCATACAAGCGGTGCAGCCTTACCTCAAAGTTATAGGAAGTAGGGGAAGATCCGGCTATTTACTTTTGACATCATTCAAAAGAAACACCGGCTTCAAAATATTCAAACTGAGACAAGGAGCATGAAAGTACTCGGTTTTATTTTTATCTGAGCGCCGTCCACAAGAACAACACCATTTACAAGCTCCGAAAAAAATAAAAACCTGTTTTGTATTTTCATATTTGCAGTTTTATATCGAAGTTGTGAGCTAGAGGAAAAGTAAAACAATGGATAGCTAACTTTCCCGAAAGATATGACTACTACTGCTCTATGTAAGATGAAATATTGACTACAGTTCAGTAAAAATTGATATTTTATTTTGTTATATTTTTAGTTGTTGCTGACGTAATTTGGCATTACCAATTGATAAACTTCGTGTTTGAAATAAGTTTTGAATATATTTAGAATCCGCCATTTTTTCTTTCAAAGGTAAAACATAAGTTAACCAAAGGCAAACATAAAACTAAAAAGGCTATTTTTGTTTGTTGTTTTAGACCATTTAAGGTCGTATTTTCGGGCTGTAGAGTTGAAACCTCAATGCATACCTTTTTAGGCGTATAAAAATACAGAGGTTTTAATTCAACAATTTGAGTTCAATTTTAAGATGCATTGGATTCTACCGAAAGTTATGTTCCTCATTGGAATTGGAATATGTACCTTTTCGACTGCTAAAGGACAAAGTAAGTAATTACAAAGCTTTAATGTACTTGGTGGTTGCGTTGTCGTCTCGACTTTTCTATTTGACGCGCTACAGTCTCTGATAAGCTTGTGACGAAAAGCTTTTGGCAAAACCGCTGTTTTCATCGCTATCTTAATGCGCTGCACCTGCAAATAAATCACGGTACAGCTTGTTCATGGATTCCAACTGCAACCATGGACCTCGGCAGAAACGTTCTTAGTGGGGGGGGGGGGGGGGGGAGTACAACAAAGTAGGTTAATGTAATTTCCCGAAAATTTTCATCAACCAATTTCCATATTTGCGCGTTTACCGTGGGGTATTTTGATTTTTTTTTTTGATTCAGGGAGCAACAGCTCCCCACTGCTTTCCGCCACCCAACGCCTCTGACTACCACGGTTTTTGCGGTTGGACATGCTTCAATGATGACGGAGTAACTTTCACACTTTCTACATTTCGCCCTCCACATTACTTCTATCACTCAGCGGCAAACAATCAAACTGTTCACATCATTTTTAAAACTTTTGGTGTTGCAGCACAAGGCAATGGAACCCAGGTCTGCCGACTGCGAATGGTTGCTCTAACCACCACCCCAGGGATTGGCTAACTTTTCTATAAAAGGACCACGTGCTGCATTCAAAAATTCAACATTTTAAAGCACCACATAGAATATAAAGTAAAATTTTATGGGCTAGTTGTAAAATAGCCAAAACGTCATAAAAATAAAAAATATTTGAGGAAACAAAGCAATTGATTTCTAGAGAGAAGGAATTTTAGCAGAAACACATGTGTTTGAAAAACAAAGTTGCTCAGTGATTACGCTTTCTAACATAACTATGTTAATGCGATTGATACATCTACGTAAAAGCTCTTGGTGGGCTGCATAATAATCTTTGCCCATCCCTGCCCTACATTGCATCATCATCGATAGCCGCCTGCAACCAATGAAGTATGACGCAACATTTGATTTACCTGCTGGTCTTGTAGGTTCAACCGCTTTCACGTGGTAGCGGCAGTAGCCAGACGCTTTTTTGCTCGGTTGTGATTAAAATACTGTATGTGCTGACGCTAAAAAGCTGTTGAAGTTTGAAAGTACACAAAACAACATAAATTTGCAGTTAATAAACCGACACCAAATTCCGTAATAATTTTGCTGTCTAATTGTTAGTTGACACTTGATAGCATTAGGCTATACCTATAACCTAATCTAATTTGCAAATCGGACCGATTTTTCAGGACGATTAGGATTTGTCCAGTAGAATTTTTGAATCCCCTGATTGTAATGAGGGCTATTAGACTAAATCGGCCTAAATTGCCTGTAAAAATAGTTGATAGACTTCGTTTGAATATTGTCGTCACTTGCGTTATGTGTAAATGGCCTCGCAAGCGCTCGTGTTGCCCGGGGCGAGCTCGAAAAAGTCGCTTTGACCACTAACCAGACCCGACCCTATCCTCACTGACGCCGTTAGCGTCACATCGTTTCATGCTGGCAACGCGGCGACAATGATCGCATGGTTAGGCGTTCAAACCTCACGATGACTGCGTTGTCGTGCTAATGGAAAGACCCGATACCATGACCTCCTCTAATTGATTGATTCTAACAAGCGGCAAATCTATCATAGGAATCAACCTAACGGCGGAATATTGAAAGTCGGAAATCCCGAAGCAGGTTGGACAGTTGTTCTTTGTTTCCCGCCGCTGATGCTGTTCAGCCGGAATAGAAATGCTATGAATAAAAATGTGTAAAATTTTCGTTACGAAATTTGTTTGCTGGAACGTGAGCTTATGATGGGTGACTCGCGTTTGGGACAATTGGATTTAAGTTTTTTGGAGCAGGAGTGCTCAAAGTTTTCACGGTTCGGAACACATTTCACTAATGTGAAGTCTTGACTTGCTGCAAGAGTATTTTTGGAGGGTTCAACTAGCCTAAGTTAAGATTACTTCATCTGAAAAAGAAAAAGCGGTATTTTGAACTCAAATTTCTTTGCAGACAATTGTCGCGAGACTAGTCGTGGGCAGCAGAAACTCTTGCGCGGGTCGCATGCAGCACTTTGCGCACCCTTGCTTTGCAGCATTATGATGAAACAATACACTGTTGAATAGTTTTCCGCATTTGTCTTTCTCACATCATTCTCCATATTGTCATCAATTTTTTGAATGATGACTGTATTTATATATTTATGAGCTATGAAAAAGCAAAATGTTCGACCCAAGGCCGCTGGTTTTGTTACCTTGAGCTTGATTTTGAACTTTTCCAGCCACAAAGCTAGGTCTATTGTGAAGAAGGGCTAGCCCGCAAGTTTGTGTGGATCTTTTTAAAAAAGTTTTCATAAAGATTTAAGTGTTTATGTGGTATATTTTTCAAGGAAAAGGTGTTGACAAGCATCAGGGGTATTTTTCTTGCTGCCGAAAAGGTTTTTGCACGAGATTTCTGGAAGAGTAGTGGGACGCACCACTCCGAAATTTGGCTACGGGGAGCTTCAACTTTTTTAACCCCTCTGGTGGCGTTCTTGGCTCTGCCATTCACATTAAATTTATGTCAGAGTGATGGACAGACATCTTTATATGCGAGGTTGCAAAGCCACACTAGAAGCCAGTCTGCAGCAGATGTGGGATGATTATATAACCTATGTAATCGCTTACGATTGTGATTAATTACCTGTTGTACAACTACGATTACGATTACTCAAAATCTCAAGCCAATGGATTATGATTACTCATACTGTAATGAGATCAATGAAAACAATTTTTTTATTTTTGATCCAGTGTTTCACTTGAAAGGGGCTCCTATGCGCGCGTCTCCCACTAGGCAATAGTAGAATGTCTATTTCAGCGATTATTTGCCAAAAATCATCCTCGCACCCCCCTCAAGAAATTTTTGCGCACGCCCCTGATTATAGCGGACACTACAACAACATTTTGCAAATATAATCGATTACGAATACATGAAAAAAAAGTAATCGATTGCAATCGTTTATTGATCGCGATTACTCCATGAGGTTAAGCCCAGCATCACTATTGTACCAGTGCTGCAGAATCACGGATTGAGCATCTGTTTATGCCTTTGGCGATACGCGTTGAAACCCTTGTATGCTCATGATTGTTGTTTTGAATGAAAACTGCAAAAGCTTAGCCATATTTGGCAACAAATATGTCGTTTGCACCGCTGCTGGCTTATTTTGCAAATAAATTAAAACTTCCGTTGTCAAACCTTATCAACATGTGCTGCAAACTCAGGATATAACATCGTAGCCCAAACTTTTTTCAAGTTTTGTCTCTTTCCTTCAGCCACGGAAAATTGTTTGCGGTTATCCACAGAAAAACTCGCCTTTATACACGCTTCCAAGTTAACGGTACAGCTGTTACAGTGGATTTCTTTTTCAAATTCTATGACTAACCAGCAGCGGGTTATGTACGTTTCAAAAAGAACAAGAAAAAACGCATGAAAAAATAATTTCCAATTTCTTTGTTCGCAATACCAGCAATTCACCATGCTTCGCAACTTATGTTTTTTTACTTGGCAACCCTGTAAGCCAATTTGTGGCCTGTACTGTACTGTTCATTCCATTTTTTCCTCTTATACGAGTGATTGCGACGGTGGGTTTATTTAAAACAATTATAGTGAGTTTAGCCACTCACGTAGCCGCTTGATATTGAATTCCAAAATAAAGGAAAGCATTTCTCCTTTAAATGGGCTTGTTTAAATTTTTGAAGCGCCGCCAGCATATGCTGACAGTTTGAATCTTTTTTAGATTGTTCTTTTCACCTCTGCACTGCCAAGCGACTGCGTTGTCAAACCAATCGTTTGGCGCGCGATGCACGAGGTTGTCAATTGTGCAAGTGTGAAGGTAAGGCTAGCCGTGTGGGATCACTTAGCTACTGCATTTTCGCGACGACTTGAATGCTATTTTCAAGTCACATTACACTTTATGATCCTCCACGATATAACGTTGCTTTTGTTTGTTTATTTGTTTTGTGTCTCAATTTGTACTTGAAATTTACTTCCGAAGGGAGGATGCAATGGCCTCCTTTTGAGAGATGCTCTTCACAAAAGCAGTTATTGCCGTCGGAAATGCCGTATTTTGCTGTAATTTCTCGGCTGCACTTTTCTAGACACCTCAGGCCGTCACACGTCTACTGGCAAGAAACGAAACCTAACTTTTTGAAATGGATTTATTCTATAAAGTTTACTAGTCCAGTCTTAATTGCCGAAGAGCGTGCTATATCACACGGTAGCTGTTTTTGTAAAGGCAAATGGCTGAACTGCGGGTTAATGCGAAATAATTATTAGATCATCAGAGCGATATGCAGCTTTCTTAAAACAGCCATAGTGTAACGTAGCACGCTCTTCGGTAATTTGGACCGGACCATTTGACTTTATTGAGCAAATCTATGTTGAGAAACTGGGGCACTTAAGAGTTATTAACCGCCTAGCATCTTTGGTTTCCTATCCATATTTTGTTTCAACAATCAAATTAAATTGTTAGATCACGCGACGGACTGTAATTAAAAAAAATTTAACTTTAGAACTTCCTTCCCGCAATCGATCCTGCGTGCTTCATGGTTGCACTCCGAGGATGCTGCGTTGTTCCGGCGGGTTAAAAACCGATGGTGGGTGCACGTTATGCGAGTGTGAAGAGCAAGGTACATGGTGAAAATTTTTTTCTTAATTTTTAACTTATTTTGACGGTTTTTTGTTTTTGCCCAATAGCGTTTTGTCACGACGTACGAAAATTTTTTAATTTTTTACTAAATTACAAGAAAAAATTGGCGTGTGATTGCGCTAGTTCTTGAATAATGAACATAATATGTTTCGTAATTTGGCTTTACATAACTTGATGTTAGCTTGAATTTAGGGATTGTTGAGAAGATGCACAATTGATGCGCAAACTGTGACTACATCGTTTAGAATTAATTTAATTGTAGCCTGCGCCCATGAATTACGTGAATGACCGGAAGACAATCTACCAGAACTTTCACTTCACTCAGGGGCGGTAAAAAAGTCTGTTAATGGGGATCAGGACGCACGACCTGAATTACTTCTGCCTTTTAAAGCGTTTTGTCTTTAAAGGGATTGTCAAGCAGTTTTAAAAAGAAAACAAAAAGGGTTATATTTTTATCTTCCGGTCAACAGAAAAGCTTTGCTCTGACTAATAATGCGACTTATATTTAGACCTGCTTCCGAGTTATTGATGCAGCTGACACAGTGCATTTCTATCACAAGCCTGCAATCAAGTTCACCGAATTGACATAAAGGGCTTTTTGAAAGGCTAAACAACCTAGACCACACTGGGATCGAGCTGACAGCCCCGTGATTACAATCCACAGCGCTTTAGCGTGCTGGGGGCTACCTCTAGTTAAGCTAGAGATAAACTTGATTTGCAACCAAAAACTCATAGCAGGAGCCTAGAACTTCGACATCGCGGTGGATCCAGACATTTTTATTGGGAGGGGGTGAGTACAGATTTTGAGCATTTTAAGTGCGTCTTTGAGTAAAGATCTTTTATGCCATTTAAAACATGTTTTCAAACATTTTTCGGGAGTTTGTTTAAATTTCTTGCTTTTGATAAACAGTTTTTTGGGATTTGGCCGCACGCTTACTCCCCCTAAAGTCATCTACGTTTGACTTTGTTTTGCACACTAGTTCCGTAGCTTACATATTATAAAGCAAAAAGGTGTTTGATGTACCATTCGGTAGTACAATGTACAGCAGAGAGTTGTTGTAATTTTTTCTTTTTCTGTGTAAAATGTAGTTAACACCACTGCATCCACAAATGCCATTTACACCACCTCGTGTCCGCCTATAAGCTGTCCAGATTTAAAGTGTGAGAGGTATAAAAATAATCCGGAGTCAGGCTGCCCGATTTGTGAGTGCGAAGAAGAGACCATGTCAGGTAGTTTTTATTTTACTTTTATTTTTTCGGGGGAGAGGGGGGGGGGGAGTTCTAAGCCACTTCCCAAACAAATCACAATAAAAAAATGCTACTGTTCTCATCAATAGATCGATGTTCCGGCGTTAGGCCATGTTATATTTTCTTCTGATTCTGTTTTTATTGTTGTTACTTATGGCTTTTGTCCTACTGCTGGCCCCTTAAAGGAACGACAAAAGGCATCAGCGTTTTGCCGCATTTTTTTCCACTTGGAAAAAGATCTCCGGTTTTGATAAAACAAAAGAACAAAATCCTGCGAGGAAAAGCTTTTTGCGAATTTCAGGGAAAGGAATTGAAACCATTCCTTTTTTTCTCTTCCCCAAACCACAACCTCATTTGATTGGTAACGCTGCCGAATTCTATTTGTAATTCTGTATCTAGCCCATCAATTAATAGTTCGACACATCGGGCTTTTAACCGCTTTATTATTTTTACGTGATGTCACACGATAACGAAATAAACTACGAAGTGTAGCAAAAAAATAGCGTTTTTGTCTGCGTTGCTTCCAGCTTAAATTATACAAATAGCCTTAGTAGCCGCTAGCTTGCTACGTCATCACAGACGTTAACTCCCGATGCGGCTTTGAAAAGTATCTCTTCTTTTTCAAAAGATCAGCTTCCAGCAACCACTAATTAAAAGATAAGAATTTTTTTAAATCGACTCTGCTAATATGCCTTTCCATTACATGATATCACTGGAGGCCGATTGTCCCTTTCTCCCTCTGACGCAACAGCCACAGGGTACTTTTCCGTGTTCCTATGATGGTTCTGGCGTTTGCAGTCAAATCGATTGAGCGGTACGATTATAAGTCTCCAAAATCTTACAACTGTTGTCTTTTCACACGATTATAAGGGTAAGCTTTAAATATTTTGTGTTGAATTTATAGAATTTTGCCCGAATTCACAAGATATCTTGTTGAAAGAAGAAATTCAAAGAGGTGCCAACACGCTTCTTGCCAGCAGCGAGGTGCCGAAATACAGATTGTCGCTGGGAAAGCTGAAAAAAGGATTTATTCCCAATCAAGTGTACAAAGGTAAACAGAGCACTTTACGTTTCAAAAGTTCGGTAGGCTAGCCTGCGAGAATAGACTAATTCACTCTGAAGCCTGGTTTATATTGAAGCCGAGTGACTTAATGGTTCGCAACTGAGCCAAAATAAAAACAAACAAAAGATTTAAGCCGTGCTTGACTTCAGCATAGACTAGGCTGAAGCTGAATAACAGGCTATGTGGTCTTAGAAAAATTGGCTTAAAATGATTTAGGCTCATAAGAGTTCCAAAGTGAATGGCCCGGCGCATTCATGAACCCAACACAGGTATTACGGTTACCCGAGTCCAGTCTTGGTATGGGGCTTGGCGGGAGACCATGGACCCTCAAGGACGACGTCCCACTGCCTGGATTAGAGTTGCCTAGTACACTATCCATAAACCCTTTTTCAGCTGCATTTAAATCATTTTTCCAATTCGATGAAAGCTTGACCGTTGACCTAACTTCTGCTCATGCGCAGAAGGGCATAGTCTACGTTTACCAAATCCTTGGCTGGACGTGACGACCCCAGAAAAGTTGAAAAAGTTTGTGTTTACCTTGACTGAATGTAGACTTGCTTGGAATTGTTTGGTAAATACCTCAGGCCTGTTTGCGAAACGCCGAAGCAAGATAATTTCGAAACAAACATGACTCTTTAACTATTTACAACGTTGCTGGATTGTTCGTGTGCACATCAAACTGTCATTTTGTTTTATAGCAGCATAGACTGTAGAGTATATATGTGGTGTAATCATAGTTTTCATGGTCTGACTCACATTTCATTTATCTGAAGTAATGGGGGGCCGGAGAGGGCTATTTTGTGTCAGTTCAACCGGTATAAGTAAATGTTTTTTTATTGTTGCCGGGGCGAAAATCGGTTTGTGAAATAATTTTTTCAAACCAAATCCGACCATTCTTTTAATCCCAATCCTTTTATTGTACGTTTTCTAGACGAAGATTTTTTTGCTTGGATCAACACTTTGAACTCGAGTTATATTGCCGACAATATTTACGAGACTAGTCGAGTGTCGCATTATAAGCATTCCTGGTATAGACGGTGATTTTGAGTTCTAGCTTTGATAGAAAGCAGGCAATGATTGCAGTATACTTTTTGTGTGGGGGCCTTTTTATTTATGCCATGAGCAGATTTGGCAATATGCATATAACGCCTCATTTTAGAAAGAACATATTATGTTATATGTTGTAAAATAGGAATCAACTTATCTGGTCCATGATCCCGGATGAATCTCAACGGTCAATAGTAGCATATCAGGCTTGCGGCCTCTACAGTCATTTGTTTGTTTTATTTTTTAGTTTCAATGCAGTTAATATTGGATTTCTTTCGACAAAAATCATATGTAGCATATGAGCGAACCACTTATTTGGTCATAGAATGGTTATGTTTAAACAACTGCCAAAATGTTAAAAAGTTAATTTTAAAAATGCTTTCTTAGTTATGTCAGGAATTGGGTATGTTAAGGCGGTAAGACTTAAACAACAGAAACTCTTTTCTGGAAGAGCGAAACTTTGAAAAAGTATTTTGCACTTTTGGTGAATGGCCAACTTTATTAAGCGCAGTGTATCTTGACGATCACTTTTATTTAAGTTAAAATGTTGAAACAGAAATGAATATTATTGTTTTATCATAGGCCTATTTTCATAGCAAACCCACTAATATTCTGCAAAAGAAAAGTATTTGTTTTTTCTGTATTGAGCGGAGAAGGATGCGACATATCTCTCCAGCTCCGGCCTAATCGAGCAATTTAGTTGCTATTGAAAAAGCAGGATAGACCGAAATCAAATCGACTGATGTGGAGTTGACTGATTTGTTTAAACAGAATTTGAATAAGCACTCATATGGCCACTTTCGATCAGCAACATACATTTTCGTCTTACTTAAAGACAGCGTTGTCGAGCGACCTCTGCAAAGCCGGCTTACGACCATTTTCTAAGCTTGGCTGATTTTAAAGAGCAGTAATTTATTAAAAGCAATTTAAACGGAATGCTGAAATGAATACAATGAATATAAAAATGAAACGGAACTGTTTTAAGCTTGCCGCCTCTGCAATTGTCCTGGGAATGTGATAAATAAAAATGCAATAAATAAACAAACAAACTAACCAACTGCACTTGAATCGATTTGGTTTTATTGAAGTTCGTTTATTTTCTTAAAAATCTTCATTTTTTTCCAGTGATTCTAAAAGCCCTCGATAACAGCAATCCATTCAAAGAATACTTGTTGGAAACAGGCGTATCGCCTTTTATGAAACTCAAGTTGAGAAATAAAAGAAGAAAGAAAATTAAAACAGTGCCAAGGTCACTGCCAACCGGTAGGAAGCAATACATTTCTTGATTTTTGAGCTTGGCTTACAAGCCTTTCCACTTTGTTTATGAGTGCAAGTGAATTTGATCGCTGTTCTTTGGAAATGCTTCCCAGTTTTAAAAACGCTTGTCTTTTTAGAGGAATTGGAAGAACTTTTTTCTAGTTTTAACATAAAAAAAAAATTTTTCAGGAAGTACTTTTATTTTAACGTTTTTCAATGTACTTATTGCATCTCCATCAGAAAGTAAAAATAAACTACACGCTTTTACTTGAGAGAAAACTGATGACGGAGATGTGGGTTGTCGTGTTTATACTGAGTTTACAAACAGCTTTAAAATCACATGCGAGCCGTCGACTCGCGCGCTTGATTTATTTTTTGGTCGTAAACTTGCACACATTTAAAGCATTAATAAATACCTTTCCATTACTGAAAGACCTTGGTATACTGATATCACTGCTTTCCTGTAAGACGCTCAGCACGAAAAGGGAAGTGTGGAGAAAAGTACATGAAGTCGTTTATTGTTCTCTTAGGAAAGGCACTAAACGGGATTCTTCCATCTTTATGGGGTTGACAGGTGCTGGGGAAGAATAGTCTACCAGTCGTGGAAGTCCAGTCTGACAAAAGGTTTGCAAACAGAACATGCGCTCTTTCGCATGAATGATTAGGAAAAAATTTGCAGGTATTCATAGATCAACTCAATATCGCTGGCACGGTGGATGTTACCACAAGGATGCAGCCAAGCTGGAGGAATTACATTCAAGAGAAATGCGCGCATAAAACTAAATAAAGAAACAAAAAATTTTTCACGCTACGCCTGCAATTTACACCTAATGGAAACTAGCCTTTAAACTCTCTGTCGCCGAATACGATTAAGTCACCGCTCTGTACCCTAGTGACCGGCAGATGGCGATTCGACGACTAGAAGATTAGCTCGGTAAAGTTCAACGGCTACCTTCTATGCCTTATCCTTCTGCCTAAGGACTTACGCTTGAGAAGCTAGGTTGCCAGCCCACTCTTTTACAACACAACTCTATTAATATATAAGCTTTCGCACGTAGACAATCACCGACACTACACTTGTAGCAGCCGATAGTCCCCCTTCATTACAGTAGTACTTGGCCCTTGCCTTCTAATTCTTCTCCCTTCTCGCTTGTCTCTTCACCTCCCTTCTTTCCTTTCTTCTCTGTTCTGTTGTCTGTTTGCTTTCGTCTCCCAGAGTTTTCAATTTGACCCACCCGTATTTATACTTTCCATTCGTACGTAACCGAAATAAAGTTCCCAAATATTTTAGCCAATCAAAATTACTAGAAACTAAAAATTAACAAGAAAAGGTTTGAAAACAGGGGAATACCGGAAACTGCTACCCAAAAAACAACCAATAAAAACGCATATAAAATAAATTAAAAAAGGTTTGTCTACGGGGGGAATACAAGAAATAACTACCAATATAATTGCTTTGAGAAAAAAATAAACAAGCGACGGTTTGCATACGGGAAAATACCGGAAATTATGACCAAAACAGAAAAACTACGTCGACACGGGATAATGAAATAAATATTCCCGAGATTATTATTGTTACACTCTCGATCTTTTGATTGTAATGACACTGCGCTAAACGTCGCATATTGTTGCAGCGCCAAATCGAGATATAGATTGGAATCGGGATTGTGGAACTGGATATTGGAAAGCTTCCAGCCCTGAGTCGGAAGGTCTGTTGTTTCCGAACTGTCCCACTGCTGCCCTGGAATCAAACTCGAATGTAAACAAAACAGTCGTCACTATGGAATGGGTGGCCCCGAGATGTGGATGCGCCTACATTCGGTGAGTTTGACGTGGAACGATTAAGGCTCATTTGCCTGAGAGAGTTGTTCGAGCGCAATCGGAAGCATTCTTCGCTTTAATATGCCAAAGCACTTCCGTGTTGTTCCAACGTAATCTGAAGCCTTTTTCGTCGTGTTATGTCGAAGCACGTCCGTATTGTTCGAGCGCAATCGGAAGCATCCTTTGCAGTGTTATGTCTAACATTTTTATTTTGTTTGAGTATAGCCGGAAGCCGCATTTGTTCTATAGTGTAGTAACGCGTTCATGAAAACGCCCATTTACTCAGATTACTACCTTTCTCGATAGTAGGCTTTAGCATCTAATTAAAAACACTTTACAGCAAAAGCGCTGTCTCTTGGTCAAAGCGTCTTTTCTTTTCCCATTCGAGGTCATCTGTTGTTGAGGTCTTGAAAAAGTTTGTACATTGTTTTCTTTGACTATTTACAGCTAGCAGATGAGGTTATATTGACGTTCTTTACCTATCAAGGGTGTTACATAACTGATTACTTTGTGTCAAGCCATATATTTAGAAAGAGGTAACTAGTCTCTTCCTTAGAAATTGGCAAAAAAACGTCTTTTTTCAAAACTTTATGCTTTTCTGGTACCTGAAATGATGAGAACTTGCTTAGATCGTCAAACAAAAGCCCGAGGGATCGGGAAGCCACGAAGCGAACTTTAGGCCTTTGAATCAGCAGCGACACCTATTTGTCGTTGCAGACACGCAAGCTGTATTTTGGGCCCGAAACGAGGGGCTGAAAGCAAACTTACATTCCGCTCGGCCATGTTGCATGCAACGCAGTCAGTCAGTTTGAGGAATGAACCTGCGACACTTCTTTTATCGTGCCAGATTGATTTTAAACATTTTTCTCGGATAGGAGGATTTTCTCTTTTATCTAACCGGCCCCAGACCCTTTTCGTAACCGAGTTCTAACTGTGGCCTTGCATTGCGTTACGAAAACCTTTTTTTTATCTTCGAATTCGTAAGAACTACCGGCTAACTTTAAAAAAATTTCCAATTCTTCGTTTTCAGAGCTTCGCTTGTCGATTTCACTGGCTCCAATGCGTTCATGTTCGAAGACGTGACGGCCACCTTCAACTCCACAGCGTCATCTAGCGGCTTTCGCACGACACTACCATTATACCGTACAGTTTGTGCAAGAACGTCTTTTGTTTCTAGGCGAAAAAAGTAAGGCAAACACTAAAAGCAGATCAGAAAAAAGCATCAGTGGGGCACTTATCGACGCTGCGTCGCTACTAATGGGTGTGTTCAAAAAGCTTTTGAAAAACACATTTTTTATAACATATTTACAGCTCTGTATTAACAAACAATCAACTACAGTTTTTCCGAAGAACCTAGTTTTTGTAACTGACTTGTCAGAAGCATTTTCTATTCTATTCTTCTAACAATATTATTGATCGAATATTTGCATAGCCTACTTGTGATTCTTTCTTGCTGCATAGGTTACATCAGTACCGTTAAGAAGACTTTTTGGGCCTAGTATTAGTGTTTTGAATGACTATATCATCAAGTTTGTTTTTCATTAAATTTTCTTTTACAATCAAAATTAGCATTTTGAAAAATCCAATCCTTCTAAAACATTCTTTTGCCATTGTTACTTTTGCCAATTCCAGTTCGAGAATGTAGTTTTTTGGACTTTTTTCGTTAATGCTACTTGACTGTACCATGTTTGAATTGTATGCATGGATAAAAAGTATTTACTTAAGTTGCTTAACATTAATGCAAAAGTGAAATGCAAGACAGCGAGAAGTTTATTCGTTTCTAATTAGTTTATATGTATAGAGGAAACAACAAAAAGAAGCTTAGACGAAGTAAGTATCGTTTAACTGCTTTCCCATAGACCCAAATATACATACAAGATCTTGTAGTAATGCAAGAAGCTAGCGATGCACTTAGCAAACTACAGACAGTGACACTGTTTCGACCTATCAGGACTTTTCAGCTGTTGGTGACCGACACGAAGTTAGAGGCTGACGGACTTTCCACGGACCTTCCACCAAGTGGATCTAGTATAGATTCCACAAGTGTGGCGGTCTAAGTTATGCTTTATTAAAAGCTTCTAGCTTCTTGTCAGTCACCAACTGCACTGAAGAGACCTGATAGGTCGAAACAGTGTCACTGTCTGCAGTTTTCTACATACAAGATGTTTGATGATAAGCTACGTCATTGAAGCGTCATGATTTAGAGGTTGCTTTATTTGAAATGAATTTTCTTGTTTTGTACTGCCTTGTCTCTGACTCTTTTCCCTATTTTCCTTGTACGACATATGACCCAAGTCTTGGAGGAGTTTTTGGCTCCTGAAATTTTGTGCTCTCTCGCCATGCCCTGCTCTTTGAAAGAGGTCGGGTATACTTGTCACCAAGACAGACTTTTGAACCGTTACCGAAGCATTCTATAAACTGCTTGCAAATATGTTTTACTTTAATATTTTTTTCTACGGATGATTTTCAAGATTGGATTATGCAAAAATGCTGTCAGGCTGCAAAATCGAAAAATAGAGGAAGGAAATGCGAAAAGAAAGCGAGTCTCTACTCAAACTCTTTTGCAAGGCAAGTGCTTTTCCTGGAGTTTTGTTTCAAACTAAAGATATCCGACAAAGTTACCAGCGTTAATCAAAGCGATACATTTTGATAATATAATAAGATTATGTATAGTTTGCTTCTGCTAGAATGCACCAAATTCGTTAACAGTCTTTGAATCTGTTTAGGAATTTGGTGCATTTCAGCGGAAGCGAAGCTTTGTAATCGTTTTATTTTTTAAATTCGGTCTTCATGATGCAACAGGCTCTGTCATTGAATTAGAATTCTAGATTTGTTTAGAATCTTTTTAGATATCGTGTGATGAGGTCCCCGTGCAAGATGGGTTTCAAGAAGTGCTGTCGTCAAATTAAAGTGAAAAACAGCGGTAAGTGTAGCTTAAAAGTCATCAGTTTAGCAGGAAAAAGTAACCCTTTGTTGTGGTTGATGTTTTGCTTCATGCATATTTGCACATATTGGAGCCGCTTACTTATATCGTGGGGTAGTGCAAAAGGTTGAAAACGATTCTAATGAATATCAATCCTCAAAGTCCCACTTTGAAATTGCTGCAACCGTTAGATCTACGATGGATTTGTAAAATACATCATCATGCAGTGTTGGGCGCTTTTCAATTAAAGCAGTTTTTATCGCTAGAACATTTTTTGACCATGACTGACTCAATGTGGTTTCATATTTTATCCTCCATATTAGAGAAGGTCTGTAAATGCTATTTTTATTATTTTTTGGTAAGACTCGACAAGGGAATAGAACCCGCATCTGTCAACCGCGAAAGCGAACGCTCTGGTCACTGCGCCGTTTCTACCACGAACACTGCAACGAACTGCTTTCGTCTGCACCAATCAACAGCCGCGTCAGTGTGGTGGTGCGGTCTCCGACTGGTCGAAATTGCTGTTGGCCTTGCCGAGGATTACGGGCTACGGGCACTCCCCTCATATAAACCATTTTTTTGCAGTGTTGCCGCAGCTTTTAAACGACCGCAGATGGCAGCACGCAGCCTCTTTGAAATCGGCCGACTGTTTTCTCTCTTCCCCGTCCTGTCATTCTTCTTCTTCTCTTAATGAGCGGCAACGTTCATTCTAATCCCGGTCCAGCTTTCCTTGTCCAGTGTGCGCTGAAAATGTGATCTGGAGGGGTAGGTCGGTACAATTTATGGCATTTTCGGTGCAATGCTGCACATGCTCCAAATGGATCCATTTAAGATCCATTTACTCATTGCTCTCCTTCTTTAGACTCAAAACTCTAGACAGCTCTCACTTCTGGAGCTGTCCTCCCTGCTTCTTCTGGATGTATCACATTCACCAACACTATGTTTTCTTTTTGGACGTCTCCAGCCTATAAATCGCCATTGTTCAACCTGATCCATTTGGACTCCTTTGCTAAAGCAGCGCTTCCCCCCACCCTCGCCCTTAAACCTTCTGTCCTCCTTTCGCCCACTTCATTTGTCATTCCTGTGCACCCTTCCCATCCCATCATGTTCCTGGCTATTTTTTTACCTCCTGCTTTCTCTCCCTCCCTAACTCGCTCATGGTTCTTCAATGGAATGCTGGAGGTCTCCGAGCCATGAGCACTGAACTACTACACTTTATCTCGTCTCATCCTGTTGACCTTATTTGTATCCAGGAATGTAATCTTAACTTATTTTCTTATTTTTGGATCCCTGGATTCTCTGCTCTGCGATCTGATCGCATTCATTCTCGGTCTAGCATTCTTTCTCCCGATGATCCGCCCGCTAGGAGTGGCGTCATCATTTTAGTCAGGCAGGCCCTGTCCTTCTCTTAACTTTCTACCTCCCCTCTCTCCTTGCTTGGTCCCTACTCTGATTCTGTAGGGGTCAACATCTCTCTAAACAACTCCTCCTCGCTCTCATTCCTTAACCACGTGACAGCGGATTTTTAAAATGAATGGGCGTATATATACGTCATATATATTTGCCTATTCATTTTAAAAATCTGCTGTCAAGTGGTTAAAGTACTAGCAAAGTCCAACTACTACACAGTGCTTATTAGTATATAAATAAATAGGCGTACATATACGTCATCCGCTTATAGATCTACATTGAAATTTGTGTATATATAGTCATCCGCTGTCAAGTGGTTAATGTTTATGCTCTCCCTATTTGCTCTTCTCCGATGGATAGCACAACCGACTCCTTTTCTCCCTCCATTCTTCCCTCCTCCAGAAATCTCTTTATTCTGGGAGACTTCAACTAATATCACTCTCTCTGGGACTCAAAAGATACTTCTGACCCCCGTGAGAATGAAGTATTTAATTGGGTCATCTCCTCTGACCTCCTTCCTCTCAATGTCCCTGGCATTCATGCTTTTCTCCATCGCTCCTCTCCCGACATCTTTTTTGCTCTTTCCTCTCTCGCCCTCTCTTGCTCCTGGGAGGTGCTTCAGGACTTGGGCTCTGATCACCTACCAATTCTATCAACTGTCCCTCTTTCTCCGCTCTATTGCCCTAACAAACGTCCCCCTTCCTTCAATTTTCGGAAAGGTCGTTGGGATGAGTTTGTCTTTTACTTCGACTCTTACTGTCCTTCTGCAGAGGAATACTCGTCTTTTTCTCTTTCCTCTTGTGCTGCTCTCTTTACTTTTCTGGTACTGAATGCGGCCAATCTTCCATTCCGTTCGGCCGCATCAAACGCCAACCTCAAGCCTGGTGGTCTTCTGAAGTGGAAGAAGCAGTTAGTGAAAGATATAAGGCTTTTGCTGCCGCTCATAGAAGGGATAAAGATCGTCAGGTTTATACCTCCGCTTCCTGACATGCTTCAATTGTCATCGCCAAAGCCAAGGCTGAGGCATGACAGGCGACATGCTCTTCTCCTAAGTATGACCCTAAATCTGTGTATTTTCTTCTTCGTTCTGTCGCTGGCTCTTCTTCCTCTCCAACTTCCTCAACTGTTCCTCTCCCAGGGAGTCAGCTTCGGTCTTCGCCGACTCGCTAAAATCCCACTTTTTTGTCTCCAGCAAAAGGGCTTGTTTAGCAGAGTTAGTGGCTACCTCTTTCCGAGATCTGCCAAGCCACGTGCCCTGAAGAGTCTTATTCGTCTTTCTGCTCCCCCCTTCTTCCCACTGAAATTTTACCGCTACCACAAACGTTTCCTCGTCCACTGCCACTGGCCCAGACAAATTTTCCTATCCCATGCTAAAGCATCTTCCTCACTCTGGCATGGATTTTCTTTTTCACATTTTCAATCTATCCTGGACTTTGCTTTCTTTCCTTCCATCTGAACAACATCTTCCATTATTCCCATCCACAAGATGGGAAAGTCTCTCGATTTTCCTGCTTTCTTTTGGACTATCTTTCTCAACTTTCGCGTCACAAAGCTTTTTGAACACATCATTTCATCGCGTTTATTCTTTCTGGAGTCTAACTCCATTCTCTTTCCCCGCCAGGCCGGTTTTCCGCCCTGGACGGTCTACTTTTGATCAAACTCTTTATCTTTCTCAGCCCATTTCGGATGGGTTTAACAAACCCAAGCCTGGTTCTTCGACGATTCTTGCCACGGTCGACCTCTCCGAAGCTTTCGACTCTGTAAGGTATCTTGCACTTTCTCACAAACTTCTTTCGGCTGTCCTCCCTCCTTGCTTTTCTTGTTGAATTCAATCTTTTCTTTCTGATAGGTGCGCTTGCGTGGTTTTTCAAAATCACAAGAGTAGCTCCTTTCGAGTCCTCTAGGTGTTCCGCCAGGATCCATTCTTGACCCTGTACTTTTCCCTCTTTTCATCAACGATATTCCGGCTTCTCTGCCTCTTTCCGTCAGCTGCTCTCTTACGCTAGCGATCTGCCATTTGGTCCTCCTCCACCTCGGTCCCGACTGCGGTGGAGGCCACACAAGGAGCTCTGATTCAACTGGGTCGCTGGTCTGAGTACTGGTGTCTTCCTATCCATCCGAAAAATGTGAGGTCTCCTTCTTCTGAGTGAATCTCCACCTGGCTAACCTCTCGCCCCCCGTTTCAATCCCACTCCAACTTTCCTTGGGGTCACCTTTGACACCACTCTTTCCTTTTCTAAACATGTATCTTCGCTGAAGGCCAAGTTCTTTCCTTGTCTCAAGGCCTTGCGCTGTATCTCTGCTTAGTTATGAGGCTCCTCCAAGGAGTCTCTCTCTATTCTGTATAAAGCTTTTCTTCGGCCCTTTTTCACTTATGCTTCACCCGAATGGCTTCTTTTTGTTAGCGTTATCAACTTAATCAAATTGGAATGCCTTCATCAAGCGGCTAGTCGTGCCATCTCCAGCTGCCTCTAGTCTTTTCCTATCCCACCTCTTCTCTCTGAGGCTTCTCTACCTCCCCTACGAGTCATCCTGACTCATTTCGCGCAGTGACCTTATGAGCGGGCTCTTCGTCTCCCAACTTCCTTTGATATTTCAGGTTTGGGCAGACTTGGAGTGAAACCAAGACTTTCCAGATCCTCCTGGAGAGCTTTTGCGTCCACTCTCCCGCGCATGCTTGCTCCTACTTTTCCTAGGGAGATTCTCTGTGCTTGCCCTTCCTCTTCTCCTTGGAACCTGCCTTCCTTCACAGTGGAATTCACCCTTTCCTTCCCATACTCTAGCTCTGATCTCTCTTTCTCTCGCCAAGGCGCGGCTCTCGCTCACCTTGACTCTCTCCCACCTCACGATCTGGTGACCTAGACAGAAAGCTTAGTTCTTTTTCGTTTTGGCAAAGGCAGCTCTGGCATACTTGCCAACTGCTCTCTTTGTGACGCTGAGGCTACCCTTTGCTATTCGGCAGGCCCAGTATGCTCAAGTTTTTCTGCTGAAGCCTGCGCCATTGTACAAGCTCTCCGCTGGTCTTAGCAGCACCAACAAGTCTGACATTTCTTTTCTCCTCCTCTCTGACTCTCGCTCTCTTTTCACCACTCTGTCCTCTCCTCCGCCTTTCCTTTTACCAAAATCTCTCTGGCAGATATGGCAGGAACTGTCTTCGTTTTCTTCCTATACTATCAGGCTACAATGGGTCCCCGGACACTCGTTTCTCCCGGGGAACGCGCGGCTGATGAGCTGGCCAGACGGGGAGCGCTACTCGTACCCTCTGTAGTCCCATGTAGTCTCTCTCTTCTTAACTCTCGTATTTGCTCTTCTTTTTTCTTGGACTAGAGGCATACTGTCTCATCGAAATTCTTTGACACAGGCTCTCTCGGTTTCCGCTGAAAAACTTGTGCTCCCTCGTCACGCTCGCTGTGCTTTCTTTTGTCTTTGCTGCAACGAACACAGCCTACTGTTAAGCTCTTATCTCACCAGGATTGGCAGAATCGAGAATTCTTCCTGCAGCGCCTGCGGACACCCGTCTCAGGACATCTCTAATCTCATTCTGCACTGTCCAGCTACGGACTCTTTGCGCCATTCGCTCTTTGGCGACTCTCTGTTTCCACACGACCTCTGGTCCAAGCCCTGGGGAGTTGCCCGGCTTCTGGGGCTCCATAATCTTCCGCAATGTCCCCATCCCTCGGAAGGGGTCGGGAAACAAAAAGTGCTTTTGTCAAGGCTCTAACAACGCAGGCGTTTGTGAGCATGAAATAATTGCGTTATTAAAAGCCAGAAGAAGCGGTGACAACTTCCTGGCGGGCTTAGAGTTGGTGGGTTCTTGCGAAAGATTGCCTGCTTTATGGCATTTCCGGCTCGGTTGAATTGGGTATGGCAAAAAGTACAGTGTTGCTTTGGGGTTGCTATAGTACAATGTATCTCTTGGGGAAGTAGGGTGTACAAAAAAGGTCATTCCTAAATTTTCAAAATAACTCTAAACAACCACTAGTTAAAAGTGAAACGAGTTTATCTGAATGTCGTGCACTAGGACGCGTACAATTTTTGAAAGGGGGAGAGAGGGCATGATGGAAAATTGGGTGATTTTTGGTGAGCTCAAATCAATTTTGATTTTTTTAGTTTGCTGTCAATTCCAAATCGGGTAAGGCTCAATCTCCTCGCTAAATACGTTAATGATTTCAGCTGATACAGTCCGCACTAAAGAGCTCACTGCTGTGATTGTAATAGGCCTACCGGTAATTTTTATGTAGGTTTGAATCCCGGTTGAAGGATGTAGCGGTTAAACACCATGTCTAGACTGGAGAATGCCAAAAAGACAAAGACTCTGTCAACTTTTTAGATCCGGTTCTGTCCGCTGCTAATAACGGAACTATGACAACGGGAAGAGATTCACATCGACATGAAAGTTTCTTCAATCCACATTCCCATCGTCAGCCAACAACGGACTTCAGAGGTGACAGACAAGGGCGAAAAGATAAAAAATTCGGAATCAGAAGAAGATTGCCCAGCCGAAAGCGGTATCGGAGTGGGAGGGGAGCTCAACGTGCTCGGAACGAAAACAGGAGACGTAACTGATCTGTTATTTTGAAGCAAAGTACTCCGCGAAGTTTTTGCTTAAAACATAGCACTGATTGCGTGCTTTTTCTTGAATACAACTCAATTGTATTGTTCTGACATGTTTTTGAATGTTTTGGTTTTAGCAAGGAGGCGGCCTGTTTTTAACCACAAAACTTTAGTATGTTGCATCAGTGGTAGCTGTCTTGTTCCATCGACATTAATGGGAAACAATTTACTACTCTGTCTCTTCAATGTAATTTATGAATATACTTATTGTCAAGGCACGTCATTAACCCGGAATGCAAGAAGTCTAAAGTCGTTTTTGAAGATTGCAAAAAATAAGTGTCCAATAATACAAAGCCGTTTTGAAAAAGTCCGAAGTCCAAAAGTCGTTTTGACAAGGCTGCCTTGATAATTCGTTGCTTTCAGACACTAAACTAAACCGTGAGAACGGAGAAAAGATTGACCGAGTTTTTGAAAACTTTCCTCTTAAAACTGCCAAAGGCTTGTTAAGTCTTTGCTTTTAACTAAGGCGATATTTGAACTTGGCCCTTGAAAACGACGGCTGCACTACGCAATGTCTTGTTTTTCCTAACTTGGAGTGAACTGTTTCATATCTGGACTTTAAGCTGTTTTTACAGTGATTTAATGTAGCCATTGTTTTGCTGCGATTTTAATTACCGGTTTTGCAAGCTAACCTGGTTTTTCGCAACACTAGCAAACGCTGAGACAGCAAATTGCATTGACATGCTTTCAAACAAGCTAATTTGGCTAAAAGTACTTTTGCCAGAAAAGTTGATGAATAAACTCATTTGTTGTCTTATTGTCAGGTCACAAGATAACATTTTTGATCACCAATGAACAGCTTGTCGTGATCAGACTCACTCAAGCTTGGGAATTATACAAGCGAGCCGGCGATGTGGTTTGAGCGTCCGCTTTTCAGTTGGTAGATTTGAGTTCAACTCCTTTGTCGAATCACACCGAAGACTTTAAAAACGGTATTCACAGCTTGCCTTTCTGAGGCTCAACACAAAAGGAGTAATATGAAGACAAAGCCGACAAGCTTGCTGGCGGTGTCCTTGGGTTAGGCGCTTAACTCCATGCCTCCATCTTTACGTGGCAGGCAGGTGGTGTGATCAAGCAGCCACCCGTTGAGGTGGCCCTGTCTAACCGAAGACTCGTAAACAGAGCATGACCTCGTGTGCGTGAAGCGGCGAAGAACCAAATCAGTCGTTTTTTTAAGTCAAGCTACTCCTAAAGCTTGCTCATGAGCAGATATGACGCAAAACTAAAAAGAAGCAATGCAAATGTCACTGAGCGGATAGAGCAATTAATCACGTGCTTGAAACAAACGTTGCTCTAGCGTACCTCCATAGGATTTTCCCGTAAACGAAGGATAAAAAATATGTGACAAGTATCACAAAATCTTTCATGCTTCCTTCCACTGCCAAACCTAGACCAGAAAGCTGCGATTGCCGAATCTCTTTGTTTAACTCGCCTAGTAAGTTGAAATCAAGGCTCACCTACTTCCACTACCGCAAAGCGAGTACTCGAGCCACGGAGCAGAGAGTGTATAAGCAACTGCCCGCGCCCGCAAGCCTATCATCTGTAAAAAATTGTGCAGTGTGGAAGCTCTACTGCCCTTTTGTGGTTTTCTTTTAAAAAAAGATTCTCAGTTAAAAAATTAGACATTTGTATTAGATCTCCAAAAAAGTCTTCAAATTTGTAAAGGAAAGGCTTAGCGTCTGCCAACCGCGCCGTCTTACGGTTCAGTAAAATCGAGCGAATTTAGCTCTCCTGCGTAAAGGTTGCGCACTTCTGCCATAGAACAGAGAGGAAATATTGTTGCATTCATTTTCACGGTGAAATTATCGGAATCGATAAATCAATTTAAAGAATCGAATAGCTATTTGCTTAATTAGCCAGTGGTCGCAGAAAGGGGTCATCGTCCTTTAATAACAAAATATAAAGGAGCATGAAAAACCGAGGAGGAAATGAGGATAGGGAGAAATCGTGGTTCTGCGTACTTTTTTATACAACCTTGTCTGAGACTTTCTATGTCTCTCAGTGTATGAAAAACTGGTTAAGAATGTACGATACAAGTAGCGATTTATACTGCCAAAACCAAAGCCACTGCACTATCGTTACCAGGGGCGTAGGAAAAGGAGAAGGTGAACTAAGCCATGAATTCTTATCCTTAGATTAGACTTACCGGTGCTCATTTTACGAATATGAATAGGAAGAAATCAACTTAAACTGTTTTCTAACTACTTTTTTAAAATGAAACAAATTTTGAAAGCTCTAACAAACATAAATGTTGTCCTCCCTTTCTTTGATCGGAAACTCTCGGCCACGCTGCGATCAGCCCTGACGGCAAACACAGCCATATAATTTCATTAAGCTTTGCGCTTGTCAGTTACCTAGAAAAGCTCGTTCAAGGTTATTCACACGACGACGTTGCTGCGAGTTGCCGCAAAGCAGATGACGTAAATGAAAGAGCAAACGTAATGACAAATTCACTGCTATATTTGTGTAGTACTTTTCGGCAAACAAAGCTTACTAAACTATTTTGAACTGACTGCAAATACTTTTTCATTGCTTTTTAATGCGTAGCTCAGCTATTAAACTATAACTCCTGTCTTATTGAAAGACTTTAAGGAAATTATGACAGAAAAATGTGATTTAAAATGTTATAAAAGAGAGAGTAATAAGTTGATCCATTGTGCTCGTAATAAGTTGGCCCATTCCAATATGTGTGTGGCATTGACACGGGCAATAAAGCATGAACTTATTTTCAGGAGAAGCAAAGGGAATATATCATCTCTTTTAACTTTTGAACAAGGGGGATCTTAACCTATGCCAATTTAGAAGTGTTTGAAGTATAATTTGTATAGTATAGTAGACCTAGAAAGCAAAGTTTTCTAGCTATCTAGGTCTCCTGCCTTGAAGAGATGACAGGATTCGGACTAGGTTACCTTTAGTAGGTTAGCAGACCCACAACCGTATGTAATGGCGCTCAATCAGGGTATTCGTGAGTAAATGAGAAAAATCAATCTTAAGATTTTTTGTGGTAAGGTTGTTGGATCTTTTAAAAAATTTTCATTTTTTTGAGACTTTGCAAGGGGGTTTGGCCTTCTTAAGCCCCCTGGTTTTCCTCTTGTTTTATAATGATGCATTTGTACGAGCTCTTGCCAATGGCTGGGGTGCAAATATTTAAAGGAGTGTGAGTGAGTAAGCCCACAAATATTGGAATAAGCTGCCAGGCCACATGCACAAACTTTTCAAGTGTAAGCCGATTGAACAGTTTTGCATTTAAAAATACATTTTTATTGACGGAGTTCCTCATTGCCCTTCTACTTCAGAAATCTATTGTGACCGACATAAGATTATATAGAGAGCAGCAATGCTTAGTCAAGCGTGATGTAACCAACCGCGATGTAATCACAGCCAGACCGAGAACAAGCTAGAAATGCTTTGTCATAGATCTTGAAGCGCTTGAATTCGTATCGCTATATCAGTCAAATTAAAACTAGCTCAGAATATAACGACAGTGACTTATCGTATGTTTTTTTGACCGAGGAAAACCCTCAACAGCGCTTAGATGTCGAGCTTGCGTTTTATTTTGCTCAAAATAAGAGAGTTGAAGACCCGGCCCCTATAATTTAGACCAGGGTTGTCCCAACTTTATGGGACGCGGGACGCATTCGGCAAGGAAATTAGATCGCGGGCCGCGGTTGACATTTTTCCTCTTATGCACTGTCTCACCGTACCAGATGTAAAGTAAAACACGTACATGTGTAAATGAATCTTTATATTTATCATAAAAACATATTCCCGGGGAATAGATTAAAGAAGCTAAGATGTGAATACTACGAATAAGAGAGTTTTGGAAATTTTGAGCAACGTCAGTAGACCAGGAAACCTTAAAAATAACTGACAAGTATGAATAAGAATAAACCATAAATTTATTCGTAATAAATATTTAAGAAAGTACGTAAAACGGTACAGTTTACTTAAAATTCAGTGAGATGGGTGTGCCTGTATTTTGGAAGCCAGCTCCTTTGTATCAAGGTCAACTGAGGTTAAGGCTAAACGAAGGCAGGCTTCGAGAGATGTTTGTTTAAGTAGATTCCTCTCTTTGGATTTAATCGACTTCATTGCGGAAAATGCTGCTTCACAAAGGTAGGTACTGCCAAACATTGACAGCAAGTGCAATCCAAAACGGCGTAAATTAGGATAATGCTCTTCAGAAAGAAGAGGCCAAAATTGAGTGATTGGCAGTGTAGCTTTGCTTAATAAAAACTGGTCACTTTGCAAGTCACACAATTCAAGCTGCAAATCTTCATCGGCTTCTGATATGGTTATAGTCAGCGGAGCATTGAATACATTGAAGTTTTTCTCAAGGTGCCGGAAATCTTGAAATCGCTTGTTGAAGTCTTCAATCAGGGTATCAAAAGTTTCAACAAAGCAGCAGAAGTTATTGTCCTCTATTTCTTTAGAAATAACATCACAACTTGGAAAGTGAATCAGAATGTTACTTTGCAGATTACTTTTGAAGAGACATAATTTTTTGCGGAAGCCATCTATGAAACCATACAGAAAAGCAATTGTTTGATTCCTACCCTGTAAACTTAAATTGAGCTTATTCAGATGCTGAGTAATATCCGTGAGAAATGCTAGACCTTTCAGAAAGTTGACGTCTTGCAATAAACCTTTAAACCCATCAGTGTCTGCATTCAGTTCTTCTAAAAAGTTTAGAATCTTATTACGCAGACTGAAGAACTGCTGCAAACATTTCCCAGCACTAAGCCAACGAACAGTAGAATGGAGTGAAACGTCAGAAAATTCTGTATCCAAATCTTTCAAGAAATCAACAAATAGACGATGTCTCAGCGCTTTATTACCGCCTCTAATGAAATTAATAATTTTCATTACATGCTGCATCACATCAGATAAACGTATACAGCGACTAGATAACGATTCTTGATGAATAATGCAATGAAACATTGGGCAGTCGACTCCAGCATCTCTCAAGTACGCTATAACCCCTCTTTTAGCTCCAGTCATTGATTTGGCACCATCTGTAACGATGCAAGAGCATTTCTGAAATCCACCATATTTGCTCACTAAAGAATTCAGCGCTTCATAAATATCAGATCCTTTCGTAGTGGTAAAAAGTGGGAGTAAGCCGAGTAACTCCTCACTGACATTAAACTGTGAGTCAATACTTCTAACAAAGACAAGCAACTGGCTGACATCCCTTATATCTGTGCTTTCATCAAGAGCGAGAGAAAAATAAACACACTGCTGAATTTGATTCATGACCTTCTCCTGAACGAAATTGCTAAGCTCTTCAGCACGTCTAGCAACAGTTTGATGCGAGAGTGGAATTTTTTCAAACCCACGAGCTGCATCGTTAAAGCCCATGGTCTTTCCCATAGCTATTGCACATCGCTTAATGAGATCACCGTCAGAGAATGCCTTTTTGGATTTAGCCATCAAAAGTGATACATCATAAGAGGCAATGGTTGTAGAAGACAAAGGCTTCACTAATTGAAACATCTTTTCTTGACGCTTACGCAGGTTTGATTTGAGATCATTGAGTAGGGCTCGCCGCGCCTCACCAGTGTATTTATCATAGCCAGTGACATGAAGAGTGCTGTAGTGTCGTTGTACATTGTACTCTTTCATAACAGATATCATTTCATTACAAATTAAACATAAAACTCGACCACTTTGTTTTTTCACCAGGAATCTCAATTCCCAACTATCCTTGAATTGACGCTTTTCATCAGAGATTTTTCTTTTCTGAGCCATCGTAAAAAATGTGGCACTAAGTCTGAAAAGAAAAAATAAAACAGAATGTAATGGAGGATTAAGTAAAACTGAAATTATAAAGAATAATCTCAGCATAAAGCACACAGCCAATATTGCAGAAAACATTTTATTTACAAATGCCTGACGTTTCGAGATAAACTTTTCTCATTTTCAAAGGCTACATTGTACCGGTTAGGCTAAACTGTTGAAAACTAGCATAAAACGTACAAGGCAGAAATTTAAGTTACGTAATAAACAATAACAACGCCTCTTTACCTGTTTAATGTTTAAATGCCATTGTATTCATACTTGGTTGTTATGTCACTTTTATTGTTTATTACGTAACTTAAATTTCGGCCTCGTACGTTTTATGCTAGTTTTCAACAGTTTAGCCTAACCGGTACAATGTAGACTTTTAAATGAGAAAAGTTTATCTCGAAACGTCAGGCATTTGTAAATAAAATGTTTTCTGCAATATTGGCTGTGTGCTTTATGCTGAGAATATTAAATGGTTCCAACCATTTTGCTCATAAAGAATAAATAATATTCCAATTCAAACTTAAATAAAGTTTAGTAACAAACAACTTTTTTCGAAATAACTCAATAGATGTCTAAATAATACTAATTTTTAAAAGTTTTCTAGAAGAGGCGGCGGGCCGCATTGAAGGAGGTCGCGGGCCGCATGCGGCCCGCGGGCCAGACTTTGGACAACCCTGATTTAGACTGTGACGCATTATTTTAGATGGCCAATCGGTTTCATTCCAATCAAGCTACATAGCGAATGACGAAGCTACAAAGACTGTTTGAGCTGTGATTATCATAAGCACTTTACGCGTCAACAAATATCAAGTTGTCCAGAGAATTGTTTTAGCTTTCTACGAAGTGAGTGCTTAGTCAGCCAAATTATTTGTTCAATTCAAAATTACAGCACGGACGGTTTACTGCAGTGCTCAAGAAAAAAGATGTTGTGGCAATGCTATTAGAATTTGCTTGGTCAGCTGTAAATTCAAGCATCCGCTTTGCTAATTGATGCAGGCAAAACGTTGGTCAGACCTGGTCAAAAAATTAGTTGAATCAGATGAAGTAAAGGTGACAAGGTGTGAAGGACATGTTGTTAACCTTGAATGATTAACAGTGACGACGTAGCGCTTCAGCGAGCATCCGACTGTAGTGCGTGATCAAAAAAATGCGCTGGCTAAAGCAACTAGTCACTTCTATGATGACTGCTATCAACGGTTGATTTCATTGTATATGCAAGGTATCCCAGAAGTCGCTCACCAGCCAGAGTTTATAAAAAAAAATTTGAATATCAACTTTATTAATCATAATTGTAATCATAACAGATGCTCAACTTGTTCCCTGTCTGCATTGACACATGCATCAAATCTGTTTATGAAACCGTCTTTTACTCTTTTGAGGGTTTTAGTGTTGATCCTTTGACACTCAGTTATTAAGATTAAGATTAGTATATGGTGCGCGACTTCTGGGACATTCTGTACAACTCCAAGGTGTTAATATTTTTCTACTTGTGGTTTATAGTGGAATTTCCTTCGTTCTCATTCGTCGCTTAGATAGCTCGATCACGTCGCCGCGATAGCTGCGCATGATTGGTGTCGAAGCTGTTGAGGTTGCAACAGCATGTTTAGAAACAAATTTTGGGAGGATGCGGAGAATTTTGAAAAGGTGAAAATTTTTTTTTTTGGAGATCAACTATATAATACCAAGAATTTTTTCCATTTGGTTTTATAACCGGAATGAAAAACTTTTGCTTTTCACTCTTTTTGTTACTGACATATCGTTTGCAGGAGGCCATTCCTTCGCAAATACGTCACTGGAGACAAAGTTTGAACAATATGTTGTTAACATTGTTTGTAACTTGAAACCTGGCTTACACCTGGAAAGCAGGTGTTAAAGCGATATAATTTCCCCTTCAGCTATTCTCAAACTTTAGACCAGCGCTTCTCAACCGATGGGCCGCGAAGGTCCTTCAGGGGGGCCGCGAAACGTTCTGCCATAAATTAAAGATTTTTTTGGAAAAAATTATGAATTGCGAAAGCTAAAAATGTACTATAAAATTAACACTCTCGTTTTGTAGCAACTTCCTTCCTGGAATAAATGATTGTTCTGAAACAAATTTTTCATGAAGTGGGCCCCAAAACAAAGTCTCGGCGAAAAGTGGTCCATGACATCAAAAAGATTGAGAAGCACTGCTTTAGGCTACACCAAAACTATACAGTACCGGTATAAGTGAAAATTGTGAATGCGGAAACTATGCCATCTTGTTTCATGTTTGGCAAGACGTAATCGAGGGGATGATGAGGTTATGAGGTCATTCAACATCCTGAAACATGGAAAGTTTGAAAACTTTTTTAACTTTGTGAGACTTAATAACTTTTTTTGGAGAGAATTTCTAATTGGCTATCCAGTGGAATCTCCCAGCCAATTTCAGGTTTTCGAGACGTTAACATTTGACCCAAACCAAGCCAAGCGTAAGCGATTAAAGCAAAACCTATCTCATCTTTAATTCGAACGTGCAGAAATTACAGCCTTTTTAGGTTTACAGTTCACAACGTCGCTAACCAGGTTAGTGATCTTACATTACTAAATATGTGATTAACTACCAAAGAATTTTAAGCAATATTACTCTAGGTCAGTGCTTTTCAACCTTTTTGGCGTCCGTGAATGCTGCCGCGGAACTTTACTTAATAAAAATTAACAAAACAAGTTAAACAAAAACGAAAAACATGTATTTTACTGTCACATAAACTCGATTTATGCAAAGATGCTTGGCTTTACGGTTTGTGTACACACGCAAAATTCATCATCGCCTGCATATTTAAATCAAACTCAAGGAACCTCAGAGGAACCCCAGTTGAAGAGCTCTGCTGTAGGGAGATAGAAAGTATTTGGTCGTCCAGTAATCCAGAAAATTAATAGCTTGTATAGACCTTTGAGTTTTTGAGAGCATAGGCGTAAGGGAGCGAAAGGCATGCTTTCCCACATTATATCTCATTGACCAGATCCTCATTTTAAGTTATTTTTCATTAAAACAGTAAAGATTTTTTCAGACTCAGAAGTTATGTATTTACTTATTTTTTTAACTTAGGTTTCATTGACTTCAAATGAAAAGCTACAAAAAAGCAAATTAGATATTAACTTATAATATTGGTCAAGCTTTTTCGTTTAAAGAATCAGAATTATAAGAAAAATATTCCCTTTCAAATATTTTTTTCTAACGACACTTCAGTGGAAGAATCTAAAAATTGCTGAAATTGGTTTAAAAACATTTCTGAACATTGACGGTTTTTAAACTGGCTCTTTTCCCCGATACACTTAAGGGAGGGGTGTCAAACCCATTCAGTGTTGCGAGCCACATTTACTACCTGGATTTTATACGGGCCACACTCTATTGAAAAAAAATTTAAGCAGAAAGACTGTATATCATTGGTCCCCTAAGTTTTTTGTCTGCCGGCACAGGAAACCAGTTGATTAAATTTCGCGGCACACCAAACACGAAATGGTGTGATGTAGCTCGAAATGGTGCTGATCTGCAAAAAAAAGGTCATTACTTCTCTCACCGTATCTGTTAGAGCAAAGTCAGAGTAGCACGCTGGCAAGTATTTCCCTGCCAGGTCGCTTTTTTCACAAAAGCAAAGATTTGTTCGCGATTGTAAGCTGCGAGTTATCTAACGTTGCAATACCGCCGAAACTGATTAAGAATCATTTCGCGGGCGTACGTTTGACACCCCCGGCTTAAAGGTGTAGTTTGACGTGATCAGAAAAACATTTGAGAGGGAAATCTTTCCGTTGATAAAATAATGATTATATACCAATAAATTTAATGATTCCATTTTTTTATGACAACAAATTGAGGGAAAGTTAATGTAATCCAAAGTTTGAAAAAAGAGCAAAAAAACTTGATTTTATTTAAAAATACCTTAGTAAGGGGCTGGAATAAAAAACTTGGGTGACCGTGAGCATTGTCTTCCTCCCTGGTTATGTCCATGCAATGCGCTACTAATTATAGAGGTAGCTAGAGGGTGCTAAAGGACCCACTGTTTCCCCCAAGTTTCTTGAACTCGATTGAAGTAAAAAAGTATTTTCAATTGTAGTGAAAAAACAACAATTCTTAGACATTAGTTTTTGCCTCTTGCAAGGTATACTTTTGGCCTCTCTAATGCAGCTGGTATTGTTTTGCTGTAAAATAACGAAGAACAACTTTTTTCATGGAAGTCTTATTATTGCAGGAGTCAAGATAACAATAGCTGTTTGTGTGGGCGTGCTGCTTAATTTGTGGTGCGGTTTGGTATCAGCAGCGATAACTGATTAGCTCTGCCTTATAGGATGCACTTTACATTGGTTTCGAAAATTACAACACGCTGGTTAAATCTCGTATGGAAGCTATGTGGTTGTACGTGGCACAGCACACAAATCTTGCTGTGATTCAGTTATTCATTATTTCATTCATTCGTATGACAATCTTATCAGAAGTTGCAGTTCATTAGATAGCGTTTGAGCATAGGGTTGTCAGCATCTGTTAGGTTGCAAGGAGGTCCTGTTGATTTGCATTCATTGACAATGTGGTATGCAGTTTGGGGTTCTCCACATTGGCATAAATTGTCATCACCAAATCCCCAATACTCAGCTGGTGCAAATACAAGTGGTGTAGTGGAGGTTCGTATAGTGTCAAATGAGGTTCCCCAGATAGTTCCCGACAGTTTATTCACCAGTGCCCCTTGGGAAGACACTTTTTGTTTCAGTTTGTGCAAGTGTTTTTTGTATGTTAGACTCCGATCCAGGGTGATTCCAAGGTATGTAGGATATCGCTTACAGTTTAGGATTGTGTTGGGGTCCAAGGTTACTTTAATGAATTTCGAAGCCAGATGGTTCTTAACGTGGAACAGTAATGGCACCGATTTTAATTGGGAAAGCTTTAAGTGCCAGTCTTGTAGGTACTGGCATATTGTTTTCATGTCATTAGATAGGTTTTCTTCGGCTTTGGCAATACTTGATGCAGAATAGGTGATTGCTACGTCGTCTGCATACATGAAGCAGTTGCCAGATGTTTTCGGGAAATCAGCTGTGTAGATGTTATATAGAGTAGGGGCCAGAACAGATCCTTGGGCTACGCCATTTTTCAGCCTAAAGAGCCGGCTTTTTTGTCCATCGCTTGTGAACAGGGTGTAGGACCTAGTGTACAGTAATTCCATTGTAAAATTAATTAGATGGTTGGAGGTAAGCATTCGTTGCAGTTTCACACTCAAGCCCTGACGCCAGACTGTATCATGACAGCGGTGAGGTCAATGAACACTGATCCCGTTATCTTTTTTTTTGTCAAATGCATCCTCGATTGTTTCAGTAAGTTTAGCCACTTGATCGACAGTGCTGCGACCCTTTCGAAATCCTGCCTGTTCTTTGGGTAATAGCTTGTCTATTATGGGTTCAATTCGTGTTAAGAGTATTCGTTCAAGCAGTTTGTATGTTGTGCACAGTAGGGAAATTGGGAGGTAGCTTCGAGGAGAGGTTTCAGGTTTGCCTGGTTTGAGAAGACTAGAAACATTAGCGTGATGCCACTGCTTTGGGATCCGTATATGGCGATAACATATATTTAGAAATTCATTCAGTCAATGTACCAGTTTGGTTCCGCAATTCTTAATAAATTAATTATGGATGCCGTCTGGAGTCGGTGCTTTGCCTAACTTCAGTGATGAAATTGCAGGTGACACCTCAGGAGTTGTGATGTCGTTTTCCAAGTGCTGGTGATCTGTGTGGGTGTTTCTGTTTTTTAGTTCATCTGATTCTTTTAGGATCGCTTTCGTAAATTTTCTGTTTGCATTGGGGTATTTTCCATTGTCTTGCAATTGTGTTGCTAGTTGATTTGATAGTACAAGGCATTTCGTGGGCGTTATTTTCCTTCCTGTGATTTTGCTTAAGGTTCTTCAAGCCTTTCGTGATGAGTGCGTAAAATCTATGCTTGTAATAGTGTCTATCCATCGTTCGTGACGTTTGCTGTCAAGAAAATCAAACAAAGCATTTGCATTCTGTTGTATGGAAGTTGTATGGTGTCTAATTCAGCAGCTGGGGGATGGTAGATGTTGATAATTTGAGTGTTGTTGATTTCAATGCTAGTCCATTGTGTTGGGCTATTTTCCGCTCAGCATCCAGTATTTGTAAACGAAATCGAGTTTCCAACAAAGGTGACAATTCCATGGTGTGCATGAGGTATGTGGTTGGCTCGGACGAAACCACTGAGTTTTAAGTTCTGAGGGTCATTTTGGTGGGTTTCTTGAACAAGTGCAACCATTACATTTTTGTCAGTAGCAAGTTTTTGGAGGGGTTCTTTTTTAGATATTGATTTGGAGTATATTGAAAGAGAGTTTGTTTGAGGTCGATTCATGGCCAGAATCAAATGATTCTTGTCCTATAAAGAACGGTTTCGCTTGACTTGATACTGGACATCGTTGTCTTTCACAGCTTCTCCACGCAGTTACTTGTTGATTCAAAAGCGTAATGAGATTGTCAAGTTGTTGCGAATTTCGCCAGTTTACTAACTGCTCAGGGTGGACGACGAGAACGTAAAGCAGCTCCCACCCTCTGTGGTTCAGCTAATGATGTGATATTGACTTAATCTAGATCAGGGCTTTTAATTTCTTTGGTCTAGTTTTCCACTACAACCAAACATGAAACGCAAATCGTTCATCTGGGTGTGATTACTTTTATCCCAGCGGTAGAATAGGTTGATGATTTCCCAACTGTATATGCAGTTTTAGAACCGTTGGTTTAGAAACAATACTTTAAAAGGTATTACTACGTCTTTAAATTTGTATAACCGTTATAAACGCAACGTGCATTACCATATGCTGAAAACAGGCCAGATATTTTCTGATACTGCTGTGGTAGTCTGTTGTTGTTTTGTTACGAGGCTATTTTTGCCTGTCTGTAGCTACTTTTGTATTTACTTAAGTCAGTTTGTCTTTTGTGCAAATCAAATTTGCTAATCAAATCATACTCCATCGTTAAGAGAAAAGATATACTATGCATGTCGACTTATGGCTAAGCAGTGCTTGGAGTGGTTGATCACTTGTTAGTTGTGAATGATTTTCTACCATCCGCGTCACTGGAAAAACTTTGCGGCAGTGTTTAGAACGAAGAACGATGTGTTCAGACTTACCTTGGAGTTACCAGTGCTTCTGGCACATTGCATTTTCATCGTGAGCGGTTCAGCCAAGCTGGAGAATTTGCTACCAAGTTCTACTCTTGTAAACATAGTTACTTACCCAGTGCTCAGGTAGGCAGGTTGAACCAGAAACTTTTAGTTTGCCTAAGCAGCAACTCTGTTGCGCTAAGCTTACTGCCGCTGACAACGGAGCCGCGAATGACGTACGCTTTTTTATTAAAAGTCATTATTGATAAGCCTATCGCATTTTTGATGGTGTCTTTCATTAAGAAGGCGATGACGACAAGTCGAAAAGTTGGTTTAAAATTAGACTTTTATTGATTTTATGACAAAACTCCACATATATGGTTTTTTAAAATCTTTTTCGATTGCAATATTCATATGATTAAAAATTTGATTAAAATATTCTTTCGATTAAATTTATTTGCTAGCATATTTTCTGAAGAAGAGGAGTACGGTGGTGACACCGAGATGGTGAGGGGGCGCTGTTACTCCCCAAAAAGGTTTTTTGGTCTGTTACAGTACCAAATCTTGGTGACATCATCACGGTAAGCGAACGCTCAATTGTTCCCCCTTCAAGTGCTTCGAAGTGTTGAAGTACTCAGTCTTATAACCCCCATCTCCTCCCCAATGGCGTTTGGAATACCCAGGCTTGGTGAACGTAAGAATATTTTTATGTAAACAACTTGCCATTGTATTTAATTTTCTGTGAAACGATCTCACCGAGCCTGAGACGAATTCTTTACTGAATAATTCATGATATGGTGTTATGGACTTAGATTCAAACACGAGTCTCGAGTCGTGTATTTGAATCAGTCGAGTGGACAGGTGTGACTGGCGATCGTTAGAAAATAGAAAACTACCCAGATAGCTAAGTTTCAGCTGAGAGCAAAAAAACTGGCCTAGAAGTCGGTGTTTGGAATTGACACAGGCGAAGCAGAAATAGGTCCAGATTGGCCCTTTTCCTGTGTCAGAGGTGGTTTGTGTTTCTGTTTTAAATTTTTTGAAAATTATTGTGAATTTTCTGCTTCTACTGTCCGTAAAACAAAGCATGAAAAACGATGCAGATGAGTTGAGTCGCATCTTTTATATTTCTAAATCTTTTGTGGGCTATCATGCTGGAACACTGTAGACCTGCTTTTAAGTTGTCAAAGCTTTAGGCGAATTCGACTGTTACCACGAGCAGCGCAAGCAAGCCCAAAAGATGGTGGTGAAGTTTTTCTCCGAGAGCATAACAACGTAGCTGGCGTGAGGCATGGCGCACGATTATTGTCGCCGCTAACGATGCTTTAACCCCCTCAACCACATCGCCGGATTTACTCCCTCTGCTAGGCAGCCTTCATTAGGTTGTAAAATTTTTGACAGAAAGTAGCTTTTGAAGAACAAATGAAAATGTGGAAGCTTTTTCTCCTGTCAAAGAGGAAGCAAAGTTCCCGTAAGTGGGCGAGAAGTTTCGACATTTTGATTTGCTTTTGCTATGTATAATAAACTGTAGTTCCTTGTCGCTGTTTAGCTTCTCGAAAGCTGGAAAAAGTCTTCCTTTTTGAAAACAGTTAGCTTATGCATTATAATGCAAAGATAAAACTTTCTGTCAAATCTCAAACCTGATATTTGAAAATATTTCCGGTATCTGTACTTTACAACCTGTTTTTGTTGACCCTACTAACTGTGCTTGTGTTGAAGGTTAGTCATTTGCTCTTAAATTTGTTTGTAAGTAAATAACGACAAAAACAGATTAAAGAACAAGCAAAAGAATGCTCGCAGTGTAAGTAGAATTTTTTCTCGATGCTTTTAACAACGTTAGACGGATTATATATCAAAGACAAAGTTTTCCAAATGGCGTGCAACTTCAGATTGGTATTGTTAAGCATAATACTGCAAAGCCATTTAGTCACTAAAATCCCACTTCCTAAAAAATAAATTTATAAATTTTCTTTTCGTTTTAACAACGGTTTTGAAAAAGACGTTGGGATCACTTGTCAGAGTCAAACGTTGCTGCTCAGACTTTTTTAACATGAATATTACCAACGATTTTGGGTTCAGTATTCGTAAACTGAAATCGGTGTTCAATCGGGCTATTTTTTACTTGGACCGTGTTTGGGAGAAGCGGTTCCACTCACCTTTACTGAACCGCTTAGAATCGCGTATTTCGCAGAACATTTTAGGCGCGGTTGAACTGACGTTGGACAAGGCAGTGGCACGTTTCGCGTCTGGAGCCCTGTTGGGGGGGAAGGCCTCACATCATGAGAGCACCTCTCTAGCAATTTAAATCTCTTGTTTGAATTCTATCGCCTCCACGCCGTTGATCGATGAGACGATTTTAATTTCACTGATACGAATACTTCAATTTCAGTTGTGTGGTGAGGAGCGCGTAAAGCGTGTCGTCTCCTTTCCGAAACATTAAGGTTGTAACAGTAGGCCTACCAATTATCAAGATCATTGTAACTAGCAAAAAAGCAAAACCGCCCTCACCCTTGCATGTTTTTCTGCCTCGCACCCGCTTAATCTTGAAACATTTTTGTTTTGCTCATCAGTCTGTACGTCGCGTTGTCCATCGTTCCCCAACTGAGCAGAGCCATTTGTTTCAATTGCAATCGCACAATCGAAGACCAGCGTTCAGGTGTCGTTCGATCTCCCAATTATCCCGGCGAATATCCGAACGATTGCGTCTGCGTGTGGAAACTCATTTCAAGAACAGGTTCAGCAATCAACCTTGCTGTTGAGCATCTAAACCTCAAAGAAATATCAAACACAGGCAATGTCGGACGTTGGTAAGATTCTTTTCATCTAACCTGTGCACAAGTCCATTTAGAATATGATCTTATGGCCTCTATGCTTTTCAGGTTAAAAGGCTTCGCTGGCTTAACTGAAGCGAGCTATGAGTTCATTTCAAGAGGCAGTTTCCCTTTACTGGTTTGCTAAAATTTCAGTCACGCATTCTGAAGCCCTAAGTTCAAGTAGAAATGTGATAGGCTAATCAAACGAGAACTTTCTCGACTCGTCGAACGTAGAGTTCGTGAAACTGCATAATGACCTTACAATTTTCGAGTTAGTAGTTACCCGCACGAGCCATTGTGGTCGGTGCCGAGCTATAATTAGCACTCAAAACTTGAATTGAAAAGCAAGCACCAGTTCTGCTCGACACACTGCATGCAATGTAACGCTGTGTAAGTTGAATTCCAAATTGGGATTGTAGAGACTGGTTTCCATTAGGCGTAGATTGTAGGCGTAGCGTGAAACATTTCTCGCTCCGCGCATAAAACGAAATAGAGAAACAAAAAATGTTTCACGCTACGCCTAATGGAAACCAGCCATAAGTTTGATGTCCTGGTTAAGTTGCAAGCAATACCGTCTTTCGGGGGAAAGTTTGAAGGGAAGCTAATAGCGGTCGTACCCTATTTTAAGCGTTAATTAGTGTTATTTTTTCTAACATCAAACTATATTTGGAAAAAAAGGAGAACGAGATTCTACAAGTAGCACTATTGAGAGCATGATTGGCAATCGGCCAGCCAAAGCTTGGACTTTAAGTATTTTGAGCGAAAGCAAAAATATTTGACACTCCAATCTTTTACCCCATTGGTAGAATGACAATGTGGAAGATAAAGAAGTGAGCTTTATGCGGGGCATGACACCTTAAAGCAATGGTTCTCAACCGGTTGGGCGACAGCACCAACTCTGGTGGGTCATGGCTTCAGTTTTTATAATTTGAAACATTGGTTTCCAAAGTGGGCAAAAACATAGTCTTCAAAAAAATAAGATCTTTGCTTTCAATTTGACTTGAAAGTGCAACAATTCAGCCTTCAAAAAAGTCGATTTCTGAAAAAAGGCTTTAAATCAGATTGAAAATGTAACAAATGGGCCACGAACAGAAAAAGGTTGAAAACCTCTGCCTTAAAGATTATTTAGGATTATCATTTGCTTTGCTTATAATGCTACTTATATGCAATTGATTTTTTCCTACGTTTTGATGTTCGTTTCACCTTGATGTTAAATTGACCTTCTGACCTAACTTATTGCGCATGCGCCAAAACGACTCCGAACGTCTTTGATTTTTGAATCGTACACCTTCCAAAGCAACGCTTTCCACGTCACTAGTGGTTGTGGTACTTCTCCTTTACCTTGCTATGGAAGCAGGGCATGAAGCGGTAACATTTCAGTTAATATAGCGCAACCTCATCAAGATCAGGTTAGGTTAGAGCTGCAGTTCATTTTTAACCAGTCACGAATGTCGATTGCAGATCGGTTGGCTTACCACTAACAAGGCGAACTGCCATTGGTGGGTGTACCCAAAAGTCGCTTCTTGCGACATGCTGGGTAAGCAGCTTCACTCTGTAAATCTGGCAAAGCATGGGTGAAGTTACTTTTTAAGTTAATACAGGTTTTGTTGTCTCAACTTACTGTTTACCAAAGCTTATTATTTTTCAGTTATGATTATCTTTACATTTATGGTCGGTTATCTACTGGAAAGAAGTCAAAAAAGTTATGCGGAAGCTCCGTGGCGGATCTCGATAAAAAGGAATATTTAATAAAAGCTACCCGCCCGGAACCTAATACAGTTACAATTGAGTTCACTTCCGACTATTCGACTGCGTTTTCGGGCTTTTCAATAGCATTTACTATGGGTAAGATTGAAGCTAACACGTTTTTCAAAGTACAGTTGGCAGCACTCTTATTGCTAATCGTTGTCTGGCGCTTAAAATTTTGTAGTGTTATGTATGTCTGTTCGTCTGTCGTTTCGCAACAAGCATATCTAGTGTTGCGGCGGACTTACCAGAGGTGTGATTCCATGCATTGGCGAATCTAGGAATTCATAACATGCAAGCGGAAGTAGCAATTGTTATTGAGAAAAGATCGTTACATTGTGATCGTATCTCTACAACGATAAGAATTCACTTTATTTCAGGGTGTTTCTAAAAAAAATTTGGAAAGTTAATTCCAAATTTGTTTTTCACATGCATGAGGTGGGGGTGAAGCCGCCTGGTTTGCCAATGACTCGTGGTCATAACAATACTACCAAGCATAATTTAGGCTAGGTCCCGACATATTGTTTGCTCCGACACCTGTTATCAAGGGAAGAGCTATTCATTTTGGACGTTGGAAATAATGCTCTGATGAAGTCTGACTTATCGAAACAGTGTTGCCAGTATTCAAACAACTTCCTAAAACCAACGTTTCCATTTATCCAGTAGTGTTTACAGGGCAACCTGATCTCATGTTTGCAGGGCACCTGAATATTCCCCTTCCCCTTTACAAAAAGATCATAGAATTAGCTTTCATGAAGTTAATCTTTAAAAAAAGATTTTCAACAGAACAAGTAGATGTATTTTGAAAAGTTTATCCAATAAAAAAGGGCACAAAAATGCTTAACAAATCTTCCCACTTTGGTACCGGGTCCGGACCAGCCTTCCAACGACCTGCACCTATCTCTTTAGTTTTTTAAATCCTCTGTCAATATCTCAATAGCAAGCCTTTGTATTTGTTCAATATGTACGACTTAACGTTTGACAGATGAACAAGAGACTACGACCTCTGTACCTACAACAGAACAACAGACTGCGACTCCGATACAGCAGACTACTGCAGCCACTACTACTACTACTACTACTGCTGCTGCTGCTGCTACTTTTCCCACTTCCGCCATATTCAAGACAGGTATATTTGTTGGACCTGCGTTTTGAAATATTATTGACGGTTTGTATTATCTTCGTCCATCTGATGAGGTAAAATCTTTGAAGTGATGCTTGGAACAACTTGTCTTCTTTTTCTTTCGACTTATTCCCGATTAGGGGTCGCCACATCAGATTTCTGCATTTTTATAACATGGCATTTGTTTTACGGTCGGACGCCCTTCCTGCCATCAACCCTCTCTTCAGAGGTAAAACAGGGCCACCTGTCTTCCACATAAAGGTGGGGGCATCCCGTTAAGTGCCTTGCCCAAGGACACAAATAGCGAACTTGCCGGCTTGATCTCCACAACCTCCACTAAATACTGAGCGCCAAGCAGGGAAGCTGTGAATACCAATTTTTATGTCTTTTGGAATGACTCGACAAGGGGAATGAAGCCCAGGTCTGCCGACTGCGAAGCGGACGCTCTAACCACTACACCATCGCGTCGGTCAACTTGCGTGGGACAACTTGTGTTTGACCTGTTTTACCACTATAGCTGACACAGTTCATGCCTAGCACGAGAACTTTCTCCTAGCAAGCAAAATTACCTTAAAGTGTCTTTCAAAAAATAAACTCAAAGCCCCAGAACTGCCTTGAAAAAAAGCTTGTACAGTCAAGGAAATGAAACATCAGAACCAAATATTAGTTGGTTTGTTTTTCTTTCTGCACCACTACTTCAGAACACAATATATGCAGTTAATTATTCAGAAACAGTGATAGTGTAAAAAAAAAAACAAAGTCGACCAAGCGAAATACATTACGAGCTGAAACAACGATTATGTGCGAGCTTCTCATCGTATATTGCGACATTGCAGCTTTTAATTTAGGACTATTTTTAGGTGGAAGTAGTAGCCTAATGCACATTGTTACTTTGTATTTTTGCAGCGGATTTTAACACTAACACTTCCTCTTTCGCCGTTCCAGTCAGCAAGAATACAGGTTCAAACAACAGGTAGAAGATAAAATCACCAAACTAATTGCACAAACTACAATCGATATTTAATCTTACAGTAACGCGATGACGTATATTGTAATTGGAACTGCGGGCTTGCTGGTTGCGGTTTTTGTTCTTTTAGCCATTTGGTATCATAAGAGGAAGCAAGACAAATTGACCGGCACCGAAGACATCATCTTCCAAAATCTCACCAATGAAAACGAAGATGAAGGCGACGACGATTACGGCAGGGTAAGAGCTTAGCGACTATGGTGAAATTTATTTTAAACGAAAATGTGAAGTCATTTTTAAAAATCTGTCAACGCGTCGCTCAGATTTCCTAAATCAAATAGTTTAGCGCCTCCAAACACAACTATGTCTACCAACAACAATCTACTATATACAACCTGTGTTGATAATAATTTCCTGTTGGTATAGAATTCAACGAAGCTTTGAAGGAGCCATTTTACGTAAAGCTTTTCTTGTCACTTCTATCAGTGGCGATATCGCGTCAAATTGAAAAGCTAGAGTGACCACATCGTCATATGTCGGGGCGAAGGTAAGACCGGTACAAGGGGGTTCGAACTTTAGAGGTACAAGAACCTGTTCACTAAAGCTCTTTCCATTTCACGGTGTAACGCCACTAATGCAAGCATCAAGATAAACTTTGACAGAACAGCTTTTTTCAAAGCTCTGTTGAAGCGCATTGTGTTTGGTTTCAATGACGCATGTACCCACGTGACCCCGATTTGTTTAAGGTCAAACAATCGTCTTGCCACTATAAGTGATTGAAAATATGTTGCCGTAAAGCTGTGTTTTGCAGCCCAGAGAAAACACTTACGTTGAAATCCCTCTTCTACCCAACGATGAAGCTACGTGCAATGGAGTCAATACAAGAGAAAGGTATGGTATAGGCCAGGGCTTCACTAACTTTTTTGGTTCCTGACCCCATTTATGATTGTGAGTTTTTTGGCGACTCCAAAAAAATATTTAATAAACATATGTAACTATTTTGAGATGATTTGTTGTTTAGATAACTATATACATACATAAGAAAAAATGTAGTTTTAAAATTTGTTTAGAAAGATACAAAAAATTAAAATTAAAAATTGCTCAAAAAGTTGTAAAATTGTATTTATTACAGCTACAAAAGCGCAGTTGTTAACTGGTTATTTATTGAGGCGGAAGTGCTTTTTTTTACTGCACAACAAATTAAATCTTGGTGCAGTATTTGACACTGCTAGACATAAAATCTATTCAACATTTTTTAGCAATGAATGATATCGGGATTTAATTAATATGTGTTAAAGCTTAGAAAGTAATTTCACATAAATACTTGGTGCTGGATGGCAGAACATTTAATGCCATATCAGAGATTGTGGGAAATTAAGTTCTAGTTCCCATCCAGAATTCAGTCAAGAACTCTTTTTGGAAAATCCTATTTTAAGTTTGAGTCACTACAAAGCTCAGCAAATTCCTCTTGAGCTTTATGTAGTAGGTAATCATTCTCATTCAAGCCAATTAAAAACGGTTTTCGAATCCAAGATAACTTTAGAAATCAATATTTAATAGAAAATATTTGCGAAACTGTATTTCTAGCGCTTTTAAGAGACCTATAATGATTTTTGCGATAAAAAGTTTTACAATGATTTTTCGCGGTTATAAAATTACTGGTACTGGAAAACATTTCGTACAAATCCTTTCCTACTATACTTTTCCAAATGTTGATCTTTTTTCATAAAGCTTTCAATTTTATCATTCAAGGTAAATATATTGCAACTTCTTTTATTAAAGAGACAAGTTGAGATCGTTTAATTTTTAAAATATCTGACAGATAACACGGTTTGGATAGCCATTGGTCATTTTGAAAAAAGGCAGTAAGATCACCTTTTTGTTCGGTTAAAAACAGCTCGATTTCATCCTTCAATAACAATAATCTTCTTTAACTTTGTCCTCTTGGTATCCATCTTACTTCTGCAGGTTATAATAAATTTGTATTATGGTAATCTGTATCCTCACAGAGATTTGAAAATAGGCGGCTGTTAAGAGCATGGCTCTTCATAGAATTTGTAATCTTAACAGCATTCTGGTGCACATCGTTCAATTTTGGTGCTAATTTTTTTGCTGCAAAGGCCTACCTATAAATAAGGCAGTGAGGAAAAGTTCTATGATCATAATTAGCAGCTTGAAAAAATGATTTAAAATCAATATTTTTGCCAGTCATTGCTTTTGCACCATCTGTGGATACTCCGGTTTACCCACATTTCATCACCTAACATTTAATCACCCGACTGTTAATCACGGACATTTAATCACTAGACGTGTAATCACGTAGACGTATTAACACTACGGCAGTTAATCACTTGGATATTTTATCACCACACAGATAATCACGTGGACATGTAAGCACGTGTGCATTTAATCACCAAGACACTTTATTACGCTCTCAAGTGTCTCAAGAAAAAAGTCGTAATGTAAAAACATCAAAAATAAGTTTTTATTTATGTGATAAATACGCAATACCACGCAAATACACTAAAATCTCACTGCGCGAATATCGAGCTATTGCATTTGCAACACGCAGTTTCACCGATTGATATCGATTTGGGACAAATGGCTGCAATCCAGAAACGCCTTGCAGAAATGTTGCGTGTTGCATTTGCATGTCTTTTTCCAGTCCTTTGATAAAAGTCCATAGGGTTGGGTGATGACACTGAAATAGTGCTTGCAGTCCGTAATGCCAACCTTCGACTGAGTTTGTAGTTTTAGCAATTCCTTCCGATGCACTATCAAAATGATTCCATGTTTCTATGGGATAGATTGCAGATCGATAACATTCATTGCGCCCTGGACGTCTACGACCTCGAATATATGTATGTTCGAAATACGTTAGGAGCTCTGGCATCTTTTCATGTTCTGGCATGTAGTCAGCTGGAAAAGTAAAGTAATGTTCTGGTCTGGAAAAGTAAATGACATATCTATTGGAAGGGGAGGCAGATTTTCACCCGAATCGCTCTGTAGCTTCTGACGCTTTCTATTTAAAGTCCGTTTAAGCGTTTGTTTCCTCGGTAATGCCATTAGTACATCTGGTTCAAGTTGGGTTACTACTGAGGCAATGACTGCACTTGGAGTAGCCAATATGTCACTCATTTTATCTTTCATTTCAACAACGGCTTGGCGCGCCATAATATTTTCTTTGTCACCAGAATGGTTATGCTCCGGATCACAGTTGCTTACAATCTCATCGTTTTTGGTCGTTAATCTTGCTTGACATTTGCTGCTTTGGTAAAGCTTGCAACGCCACTGAATATTGCCACTTGCATATTTTCGGTGTTTAACAAATTGATATTGTTTATGAATTACCATAGGTTTTCCTTTTGATGTAACTCCAAAAGTAACTTTCTTTCCACTCATTTTAGACTGTTTACTTCTGCAATTTACTGAATACTAATAAAACTCAAGCTGCTTGCAGGTACAGAGTTTGAAAATGGCTTTAAGCACCAACGCTCTTTTGATTAAGTGATTAAATGCACACGTGCTTACATGTCCACGTGATTATCTGTGTGGTGATAAAATATCCAAGTGATTAACTGCCGTAGTGTTAATACGTCTACGTGATTACACGTCTAGTGATTAAATGTCCGTGATTAACAGTCGGGTGATTAAATGTTAGGTGATGAAATGTCTGTACACCGGATACTCCCCAGCAATTTTTCCATTATAAATCTTCAGTTTTTAAAAATTCGTCAACTTTGCATTATATGTCTTTCCCTCTGGTATGTGTTTCAAAGGACGACAAAATAACAATTTTTCTTTGACGTTTTCTTTACAATCGTATCTGACATATACCAACAACTGAGCTTATTTAGTAATATCTATTGCTTTGTCTAACAGAAAATTTATTTTTAGCAATAAAGTATGAAACGTCATATGACGCGAGTAAATATTGTTCATTAAAAATTATAAATTTTTCTCTTAATTTAGAGATCTTAACAGTTTTTCAAAATATTCTTTTGGTTTATTGGCACACGAATTATGCTTTGATTCAAGATGTCTTTTCAATTTTGATGGTTTTATACTCTCCGCAGCTAATAATTCATTGCAAACCAAACAAAGAGATTTTTGATCACCATTACAATTTTAAATGAAATGCCAAATTGAAGAAAAGACTAATCATGTTTCTTTTTCGTACATTTGATGCCTGTTTGTCAATACTAAGTCCTGCTTGAGGAGACTTTGTAGCATTGTCATCTGTGTCATGACCTTTCTTACTTAAGTTCAGCCATTTATCCACGGTCAAAAAAGATTCTGATCCTAAAAAGACAAATAAATGTATAAAAAAAACATATTGCGTACAATAATTAATTAATTACCGAATCAACAAAAACTAGATTATACTTGCGATGTCCACTCACGCGTTGCGAATGAACAGAGACAACTGATTACACTGGCATAAATGTCAAAATCACAATCACGTGTTAGTGCGCGCGCACATTCAAACATTTGTATGTGGGTGTGGGTGTGTGTGTGAGTGTTGTTTTGCACAAATACACATCTAGATTTTGTAAATTCATGTATTTGGATATTTTACATAAATCAATCAATCAAGTTTATTTCATCAAGCTTGTTTTTATCCGTAGATTATGTTTTTATCAGTAGTTAAAGTTTTTATTAGTAGCCAATTGATTAGGATGCAAAAAAGACAAAAATGGCTGAAGAAATAAGCCAGTTTTTTTGCATCGCTGTATTGATCTTTTTGTATTTATACGTACGATAATTTTGCAGAAGTTTCAGCTTGATAGACCTCAAATTCAAATAACAAGTTCATGTTCATAATCTTGATAATATTTCTCAAATAATATCTCTTTAAAACTGAATTTATCACAATTCTTTCTTACTAAATCAGTTGATTAGTAACTAACTTAGGTTATTTTCATTTTCAAGTTAGCATAGACTCTAGGCTATGACAGCAGTTTCCAGTTTTATGATTACTTTTATAACAAATCTAATTTAACTAGAATGTTTGTTTTTAACTTTGCACAAGAACAAATCCAAATATCCTTTCTTTTTAAATTTTTTGATAAAACATAACAGGACATACCATAACCACTCTGTCCTGCAAGACAGCAACTGGACAACAGCAACTCTGTCCTGCGAGCCAGTAAAATCTCGCGACCCCATTTGGGGCCGCGACCCATAGTTTAAGGAGCCCTGGTATAGGCTAGCTTGTGATATGTCTCAAATTTTTTGATTTCCAAATACCTCACTGGGTGTGGCGGCGTCGATTTTGTGTTGTTTTCTTGATGTTTAGAACTCGCTAAATAGCTTTTGTTCACCTAGACTTAGTGGTTGCAGTAGTTTCATTATTTGGGGACCACTTGTGGCGTACTACTGCTCACTCTACTGACGGAGCGTATGACTGGTGGGCAGGTGGCCGTTGATGAGTTTGAATTCCGCCAGGTGCTGTGGTGGTTAGAGCGAAGCAAATAGGTCGATTTTTTGAGTAAACGCAAATTATGTAAATATTTCGCCTTGTTGACCAAAAGGGTGGCCCATGGCACACGGCCCTCTCCCTAAATATGTTTGTGATTTTTGCTGCCTGTCTTTATTCGGTCATCTATTTCACTCAAATCAAAATAGCGTTGTTCGCGTCTGTGTAAGCATTTTTTTTCAGAAGGGACTCCGCCGCTAGCATCGATTCTATAGCTCGAGCGAAACTGGAAAATGCTTTCCAAAGCTTTACGGAAAAAACCTCGACGTCATCACAGATTGAACACTCACGTATGTCGCCAAAGTTAATTATTGCCTTTGCGTAAGTGATGACAAAGCATGCTGTCTATCTTGCGTCCGCCCTTTCTTCCTACTGGTAGTTTTATACTGACGTAGAGCTTGGACTCTTTCGATGGCAACCTTGTGCTGTTAAGCTAGGATATGCAGCAAGACCGTGTTTATTAGGTAAAAGCTCTTAAGGAAAGTTTAAAATTATTATTCTTTTTAGACAAACTACGTCTTCAAAAACTGCAGCTTTTTTCTGCTTTTAGGAAGTTTTGTCCATTACTGAAGAAACAGTTATTAAATTGTGGCTTGCAGCAGTAAAATGGTCGTCATCACTATAACAAAGTTATAGGAAAAAATCTTCGCCCCCAAGTGCTTAAAACCGCTTTCAACAGCTTACATATATTTATTTTAGCACATCAGAGCCACCAAGTGTACAGTATGGCCGAAGATTCATCAGCTGGGGACACGATTTATCTTTCTCCTTCCAGTGTAGCTGTTACATCTCCATCATTGCCACTTCCTAACTTAAGCTCCACGTCACAAAAGAAATCTAAAGGTAATTGTTAACACCTCAAAATTTGCTTCTTCTTTTCACTGTTTTTGCTAATGCAAAGTACTTGTTGTATATCGTAATTAAGTATGAGCGCTTTGCTGTGTAGCCAGCTATCGTCGAATGTGTAAGAGATGCATGAATCTCGGACCAAAAGTTCCAGAACTTGTGTCCATACTTTTTGAGTTGTAATCCTGGTGTAACGCGTTTCCAACTCGGGACTTTGCCGAGTCAGTGGAGGAAAAGATATGGTGTCATGTTCCCAAGTGTAACTGCATGTCAAGAAAACATAAGAAATTGGACGCTGGTAACTTGTTGTCACAACAATTTATAGATATTGAAGAAAAAGGTGGATCGCAATGTTCTCTGCCCGACGGAGTGTATAACGTGCCAACATCACCTCCCTGTGATCCCCCTAATTCTAGAGGGGATTTTTTGTACGATAGCCCGAGATCTCCATCCGGATCAAAGCCCTCCTCCTCTTTTTCTTTCTCTTCCTCCCATCGCCATTCTCGTGACCAGGAGAAGATTGAAGGGGAAAACAAGTATCTTACCATGAAAGGCGGCGAAGAAATGACCGAGTTTTCAAATGACTCAGAGTCCAAAGCTGGCGATGACGTTCCAGGGCCTTGCAACGACGAAGGCGCGCTCTACGTCCCAATGAAGTGAGCTTGTCCAAGTTAAACAAAAACAGGACAACGGAGCTTCTACGATTTGAATTGCGCTTTCAAAACTTCTACGACCTTTGCTTCTGTTTCAACAATCGGTGAACTTTGGAGTAAAAGGCTGCAGATGGATTTTTCTCCGCTTGGTGATTTGTATGTTGCCGGCTGTAATCAGACGTGCTGCCAGAAAATAATCTGTACCTGAGGGGGAGGAACTGGTCGTTTTTTGTCATCTTGCTGTTGTTGTGGCGCTAACAGTGGCCACCTACTCGATTTCTGAAGCCCGTTGCTTTTTTTTCGATCACGGCCGAGTGAACTGAGTTCCATACCTCACCCTCCACATTGCTTCTATTGGTTAGGGCCAAACAGGAGATTAGTAAATACCATTCTTAAAAGTCTTGGATATGACTCGATTAGGAAATTGAACCCAGATCTACACGCTCCGAAGCAAACGCTTTAACAGCTATACCATCGCCCGTTTATGTTGTCGTGCTCGCTTCATCAACATTTAATGTTTCTACAAGTTCAAAATTTTAGAGGGGCTTCCTCTGCCTATTTACGTTTGCATTTATACGCCGCTGGTTAGTTTTATGATTTACTGAAACCGTTATAAAGACTACACTTTATATTTGTTGAGGTTTTTGCTGTATTTATATAGAAATTTGTTGTTCGCTTATTTTGTATATTTTAGCTAAATCGGTTAACCGGGTTCTCCGACCGCACTGGTTTTCATGCCATTGCCAGATATTCAGGGATTAATTGCCAGATAGGTCCCTTGCTTTGATTGAAATCAAGTTTTTTGTAATATCCCCTTAATTCTTATACCAAATTTAATTTAGATTTGATGATGTTGCTCCCGAATGTTGATCATCCTCTTCCTGGGGATGAAGACACGATGTACAATTGAGCATCTAGGTTTCGTAACCCTAACCCAATCAAGCAAAGACATGCTGGTTGGAAAAGAAAAAAAAGCTTCCAACGAGCCATGAGTGCAGAATAGTAGTTCCGCCACAAACATGGCGAGTTTCTATTGGTGGATTCCCAAGAGTCGTCTCTTTCGACCTGCTGGGTTCATTTGTCCAACCTGGTGAAGTAGGGATTGTTTTGCAGATTTTAAAGTCTTGCTATTTTTTCTCACTTTAAGTGTTTTTTTTTCAAAAGAACCCATACGAGTTGTTTCTGAAATAATCAGAAAATTTGCGTGCTTCCCATTAAGTGCAGGATTGTATATACATCTGAATTAATATTTGTTTTGGCAAATCTCGCAGTTTTACGTGTTCTCTGAACACCGTAAAATCTACAGCGGTGCACGTCCTAACTCAGCCCTTCCCAATCTTTTTCAGCTCACAATCCACTTTTACTAACGTTATTTTCAAGACAAAACGGCAATGAAAATAAGAAATCAAACATGAGAAGACACGAGATAGAGACGAAAAATTTTGATTACTGTTAGTGAAAAGCTTGGTCTCATCAATGGAAAATCATGATAAAAAGTTATTAATTTTTAACAAATGTTCCAGTTAAATACCGGAGAAATGTGACATTTTGAAATGCTTTACAGCTCTCCTGAAAGAAGTCTGCAGCCAGCTGGTTTATTATTCAAGCCTTGACCATATAAAAATGCTCATTGTTTATGCCGGGTGGGCTTGTAATGTAGTTAAGCATTTGATTTGTCAGAATTTGAATTTCAAGGTTCTCACTCTCGTCTATGCATTAGGATTGATGCAGTATTACAAACTTTGTAAGCTTTACAAATTTTTTGATTGCGTTTGTTCATTGTATTTATAGGTTATTTCACAGATAATTGATAGCAATGGAATGTTCTTTATCTTCATTTCTACCAAAGGCGACTTTAAAAATATTTTTTACATTCCCTCCTCTAAATATTGTGTTGTTTTGTTTAAATCATTTCATTATCGAGTTTTGCGTAAAGTGTTTCATTGTCAATTTAAATACTGTTTTTAACTTTTACCTTGCCTTATGATCTAGCTTTTCAGCAATCTACAAAAGTTTTGGTTTCAGTTCTCAACATGTTGCTGCCAACGCAAGAACAACTATTAGCAGCCTCGGCAAATACAAAAGGCAACTTTCATTCGAAGGCCACTTTTCCTAATTACGAGGTGTGTCCGAAAAGTAACGAGACTGGTGTTATAAAAACTGTATTGAAAAATATTGAAATATACCAAAGTCAAATTCCTTCAAAGTAATCTCCTTCCACTTTGAAACACTTGTGCATTCGCCTTTTCCAGGATTCAATACGCCTTTGGAAGACATTTTCTGGGATCTTTTTGAGCTCCGTCGTCGCGGCGATTTTGATGGAATCGATGTCAGAAAAATGGGTTCTCTTCAGAACAGATTTGATCTTGGGGAAGAGAAAAAGTCACACGGGGCCAGATCGGGGGAATATGGGGGTATTCCAAAGTTGCAATGTTGCTTTCTGCAAGAAACTGACCGATGCTCAGGACTGTGTGATCAGGAGCGTTAATGTGATGGAGCGTCCATGCGTGGGCTTTCCAAAGGCTCCATCTCTTGTCATGCACTGTCTCATAAGGCTCCAAAGAATGTCTTTAAGACATCGTTCATTTCGAATTCCTACTCCAAGGCCAAACAGTGAACCAAACCGTCTATAGAGACATTCTTTGGCGCCTTATGAGACAGTGCGTGACAAGAGGTGGACCTTTTTGGGAAGCTCACCCATGGACGCTCCATCACGATAACGCTCCTGATCACACAGCCCTGAGTATTGGTCAGTTATTCGAAAGGAACATTGCAACTTTGGAATTCCCCCGATCTGGCCCCGTGTGACTTTTTCCTCTTCCCCAAGATCAAATCTGTTCTGAAGAGAACCCATTTTTCTGACATCGATTCCATCAAAATCGCCGCGACGACGGAGCTCAAAAAGATCCCAGAAAATGTCTTCCAAAGGCGTATTGAATCCTGGAAAAGGCGAATGCACAAGTGTTTCAAAGTGGAAGGAGATTACTTTGAAGGAATTTGACTTTGGTATATTTCAATATTTTTCAATACAGTTTTTATAACACCAGTCTCGTTACTTTTCGGACACACCTCGTATGACCTAATATATTCGCGGTTTGGCACCCTTCATGTACTCTTTATGACTTAATTGTAGCAGAAAATACGCCAGGTTTTGACACGACTCGATGTCGGAAGAAAATAAAACTTGCTGATCACCTGAACGAGCGTACCGAGAGGAAAAGTTCCTAAATCTACGAGAACTATTTGCGACAACGCCAATCTTTTGGAAGTAAGGCTGCCCGCCAATACAGCGTCACTGGCAGGCTTCCCACCGGGCGTGGTCGGTCGCCTCCTGTTGTTGCCAATTGCTAAAGCCATTGTGCGGCTTCATCTCGCACATGAACTCATGCTGACCTACCGTCTGTTGTCATACTGGCCCACTGCGACTGATAGACTGCATGACCCCGCCATGTGTCTGCCAAATAAAGTTGGCGTTATCCCGTCGAGTACCTTACCCAAGAACTTGCCGACTTCATCTACAAACTACCACTTTCGCGCTAAGCAGTGAATACCAATTTTTATAGTCTTGGTATGATTTGACTGGGGAATTAAGTCAGCAGACGCTTTAACCACTCCATTAGCGCGTCGGGTGTTGCACTTTCTCCTACAAAATTTTTTGAGACTCCACTGTGCCAGCGGGTAATACTTGCAGGCATCCTAATGAAATATGGCCAATAGCAATTCGACATTTCCTAGTCGGCAGGAAACTGTGACTAATCAAACAATTCCAATTGAAAGTGTTGGGCATCCAACAACGGCACTCCGCCCCGGTGGTGGAACGACTACAAGTGACAGGTGCGGAATAGACGGTCGCTTTCCTAAAGTCACAATCTCGAATTTGGAAGCTTTTCTTTCTTTCTCAGAACCAAAGGAAAAGGGGGGAGGGTTAGTAACAACAATACGAAGGTGATAATAAAGTATGAAAGTTCTTCAGCCCAAGTCTTCGGAACGCCACTTTGATTGAATTTTAACACCAAACACTAGTTTCCGGTGCCGTATGACGCAATGTGGAACGCCGTTGTTCAAGTTGCAGCTGGCTTTACCAGAACTCTTAAAAACTGGCCCTCGTTAAACTCCGCAAAAGATCTTATAGCGACGTCGTGCCAGTCCGAGTACAGTTTCTAAGGCTGCAATTATCGCATGGTCCCGCGTTGAAGTCTCTTCTGCGTTGTTTTGTCCTTGGGCAAGATACGTCAGAATAATTTGTTGATAGCAACGCTTGCGGAAGAAATGTTTTGCGTCACCAATAAGCCACTGGTATCTTCAAAGCAGGTCTAACAAGTTAGAATATTTTACGTGGAAAACGGAGTTTCTCGTGACTGAAATTACAAAATCAATTCACTATAACGACGTAGGCTTATCTTCTCCTGCGGACAACAAAGCAAAAGCCTACATCAACACCACCCTTTTTCCACTGCTACATTGTGTACTTGCGCGAGGCAAAACGAGCAAGATATTGGTCAAATTGTTAAGGGTACATACGTATTGTTATAAGACAGTGCTTCAAAAAAAAAAACGAGATGGACGGAGAGTTATGACTAGTTACTAATCTCGGAACAGGCTTCCTAAACAAGTTTATGATTTGCAGTTCAAGTGATTTGTAATACGTTAACGTGACGCGAATTCAGCTCAATTAAATTTAAATTCAGCTCAATTAAATTGAAAAGCCGTCTTTGGTGACAGCTTTTCCGTTAAGCTCTCACACGCAGCAGAAACAAGCGAACGACCTCAGCGTTTCGTTGAGCCTGATGCTGCTGCGCAAACGTGCCTTCAAGAAACTAGGAAGACAGAATCAGTTAGTGGAAAAAAACGTAACAGTTTTTGCGGCGAAATGTCCGCTTTAGCGAAAGACTTACTTTTGTTTTATACAAGAATGATTTGGTTTCGAAAAGTATTTCTCTGCATAAAATAGACACACAAACAATTAAAAAGGGGGTAACAGCTAAACAACAAAGAATACAGTACACATTTAACCAACTTCATCAAGGGTATAGTGTTGGAATGAAGCCAACGAAGGGCAAGCAAGTGTGGATGTGGCTACCGTAAAATGCAATAAGTTCAAAATTTGAAAAATTTCACCAATAACTTAGCCAACACAATGAGAAAAACATGAGTTGTCCCACGATATTAATATTTGCTTATGGTTGTATCAAACAAAAATCTTCAGCCGTCATTTTGCTCCGGTTTCCCCCCTTCCACTTGGATGTCATCTTCATCGTCATCGGTGGCCGTCCATAACTGTCGAACATCAATACGTCAAAACGATAAAGCGAGATCAGAAAGTCGAGACAAAGTGTCAAAAACGAATGCGTGTAAAATAGGATCATTATTCTGTGCTCACTGTTGTGGCGCCGCAGTGTTTAAAGCCTGTGCCGTGCAGTCGGTAGACTTGGCTTTGATTCCCTAGTCGAGTCGTATCGTAGATTGTAAAAACAGATCTCACAGTTTCCTGCTTGACGCTCAGCACGAAACGGATAATCGGGAGAAAAACCGGAAAGCTTGGTTGTTGTGTCGAAGGGAGAAGCGCTCAACGAGACATTGCCACCTTTACGCGGCAGAGAGACGAAGGGCTGGTCTAATTTATCCTTCGAAGTGGCTCAGCCAAACTAAAGATTGGCGAACTGCGCGTGAGCTTGTGCGGATGAACAAAAAAGAACCAGATCGAACGAAGTTAAGGTTTCTTTGTGGTGTTGTAGATGAAGGTAGGTGTAGGTGGGTATATGATGCGCAAAGGAAAAGCAATATTAGAACGAGTGCCACCTGACAACAATTTTTCCAACATGACCTTTAACCCTGTCATTTTGTCAATTGCGCAAGTTTCATCGCCGGTTAATTGAAGTTAGGTGAGTTAGAACTGGCTTCAGCACTTTATTAAGATAAAAGAAGCCTGCATTTGAATAATTAAAACGGTTAGTGTATAAACCAAAAAATCTCTCGTTTGAATAAGTCACTCAATCATAGCTATGCTATTTCTATTCAAAAGCTCCTATTTTGATGCTCGGAAGTCTATTTAAGTGGTTGCAGGCTTAATCAGCCAGCTAAAGCTTCAAGTATTAAGAAAATTCGGTCAGTCTGATACAAATTAGACCAATCGCTTTGCGTTAATGCTGTCCAACATCTAATTGGAATCCTGGGTCAATCAAGTGCCCTCAAAATGTGGCAAGTTCCTCAATTTTGAAACAGGCTGTTGGTTCAGTGAACTTGGGGCTTCTTTTCCACTCATGCTATCACATCGCTTGTATGCCGTCGCTCGTTATCACGTGATTGCCCTGTCGATTTGCATAAAAGATATACCTCCGTGCTTTTTCAACACAGCATCAAGGTCAACAGACTGAGGAGGGCTTGCAGATTATTTAAAGATGTAGGGAGCAAGTGGAGCTTCAAACCACCGACCCCTTCATAAAGTAATGATGCGTTTGAAACGACTTACAGTAAGATTGTCTCGCAGTAGCTGCATGATCAACGAACTATCCTTAAAGACAGTATGCGAGAGATTATCCATTTCTTTGATTGCATCATCAAATGCCTAAAAGGAAGTAACGTCAATGTAATTTCAAAACAAAGCTCTTCTAAGGGTATATTCAATGAACGAGAAATTGCCACTTTAGTCTTTAAACCCTTTGAGGGATAATGTAACACATATGTTACATGATTGTTAATTGTTATATCATTGTCACGTAATAACCATTTTTCTAAAATTCATTATAATATTGTTGTTGCCAAACAATTAAGTAATTGTCTCAAATTTTATGAATTAGAATCTTATGATCCTCAAAGGGGTAAAGCAGAATGCTGCTGAACTGAAATATGGCTCAGGTAAATGCCAAAGGCTGACAGAGAATAAGATTGCTTCAACAACCTTGGTTCAACGATCAGTGTAGATGTACCATGATCAAAAAATCATTATCTTCTTGCGTTTGGTTCGGTAAAAAAAGAAAATATGCAATTTCATCTTCGTTCTGCCAAGAAGCACTCATGCAGCAGATGACAGATCAGTCGTTTTGATAATCGCAGGCTGCAAGCTCAATTCCACCAGAATGGTATTGCATCGACAAGTCACCTATTCCTGTAAAGACTTCTGCACTGAAACCGAGCGTGACTTAGACCTTGGTTTGTTTCATTTTGAACGCGCTTGCGGCTGAGCCAAAATAAAACAAACCAAGTTAAGCCGCGCTTGGTTTCAGCCTAGACCAGCCTTAACAGTTTACTCTATGTCATTTCTGCTTATACAGTGTCATCTTTGCCAGTTGAACGGGAAAATGCCTTCTTGCCTTTCAACTTAAACCCGCTACAGAGGGGTCACCGCAATCTTGAGGAATAAAGAAAATTAACTTCATTTTGCTTTAGACCCTATCGAACAAAAATCAGCTCAGCATGAACAAAATGTGGTGGAATACGCCAAAGCACAAGGTGTAATGGATATTCTACTACCAGTGGAACGAAGCAGAGAAAATTGTCGATAAGTCTTCCCTAGTAGTACGACAACGAAAAACGAATTAGTTTACGGCCTCTCGAATAGCACTAGCCTCTTGTAATGCTGGTTTTCTGAAAACTTGGCTATACAAGTGCGCAACAGAGCCGAAGCATTAGACAGAAATCAATATTGGGTTTGAAATTGCACGCCGAAACCAGTTTCGTGCAAAGTCAGTTTAAAAATCGATACACGCCCATTTTCATTACGTACGACAACAAATAAATTGCTTCGCTGGATTTGCACTTCAACAGCGCTACAGCCACGCAGTTGCATGTTTGCAGTGGGTTTTTACTTTTCCGGCTCGCATATAGCCTCTGTGGCGCAAAATGGGACTTTTTATTGTCCAGAACTGACTTGGAATTTCCAGCGTTCAACATTCCTGTAGAACAGGCCCGCACAACTCAAAACCGTAAAGATGCCACAACAAACAAACATTTTTTCTGGGGACCAGCCCACATTTTTTACCCACACTCAAGGCAATCGCCTACCTAAACCAAAAAATAAACACGTAATGAAAACACAATATTTGTTTGAAGGTCCACACCTTGAGCAAAAAACCTCTGAGACAAAAACAATGTCTAAGACAAGCTAAGCACGTTTTTTAGAAAAGAGCACGATTTTGTTCCTAAAAATAAACACGAATCCTAGAATTAAGCACGAAACGGTACACTTGACCATAGCCTTAAAGTTGGATCTTGTTTCAACAGAAACATTTTTTCAAATTATGCGGCAAGTCGCAACAAAGATTTTTGAGGGTCATATGTCCTGTAGGCTTGCTATATAGGCGACTTGGTATTGGTTTTCATAAATTTTCTGTTTGTTAGAAATTACGCAAAATTACTTTTCCAAAGTCACAGCGAGCTGTAGATCGTTATGTTAGGTTTGAAACTTTGGAAAATTCATGTTAAACAACTTTTCAGCAGCGCTTTACTGTGAAGAGCAAAAGCGTAAGTTAAAGAATTCAAGAGCTACTTTCTGAGTAGCACCAGTAGACCGATTGTGCTAATTAGTACATGCTCTTGATGCTCAGTAATGTCTGCGATGTCCACAATGTCTTAAACGTTTAACTATGTCCCGCTATGTCCGCAATGTGCAAGGTTAGGGCTACGGTTGGGGTTTGGGTACGTTGACATCGCGGATGTCGCGAACATGTAGTATTTAGTGGAACCTTTAACAGTCAAGCCATATTCAAGATAGGGATCGCTCTGATATCAACGAAAAAGTAAGCTTTTTAATTAACATCCCTTTTTACAAAAGAAATTACTTACTTTGAGAACCTGCTCTATCCTTTAATCGACCCGTTCACAAAAAAATTGGTTTCAAAAGATCCCCTGTTACCGGTTGCCTTAAAACTTACTGTTTTCGCAATTTCGCATGCTTTCGAATGCTGTCCTTGAATTTCGTAGTAGAACACGGAATAGTTGAGTGCCAGACCCAATCGAATAGGATGAGGTGGTTCCATTTTCTCTTGGCATATTTCGTACGCTTTTGAGTAAGCATCAGCAGCTTTGTCGGCGAAGTCTGTTCAAAATAGCGACAATGTAAGCCTAATCAAGTCAAAATCGATTACGGAAGCAATGCCTTAATGTTCGATGCAACAGACACAGCTTTCTTTTCGACGGCAACTTCTTTCAAAAATAAGAATCTTTCGCGCCTCTCCTGCGGTCACCCGACCAAGACAACTTCTCATCTCATGCTATCCTGCTACCGGATCTTTGCGTCGCGCTCTCTTTGTCAACTCTTTCTATGTATGTTCTTCGCTCCAGGCTGCGGAAGAGTTGCCAGAGTCCTGGGGCTCCGGCGGCGCTCCGATTCCGAAAAAAAGGGTTGGGAATCAAGATGCTCAGCGTGACCTTCAAGCCGCCAAATGTCGGGATCAAAAGGTTACTTGTTTAATGCCGCATAGTTTTGCCTCGACAGGGACGCTTTGCAGCAATCTTCTCGGCGAGAAAGCCGTGTTGCAGCACCATGCCTACAGACAACTTCGAAGCCGGCTTAAATATAAGTTGCTCTATGACTACAATTTTTCTCGTGACTCAAGGAAAGACAAATCATCTAACAAAGTGTCATTGTAACAAGGAGAGCGTAGCATTTTTCTTATACAACTGCGAAGCTTAGGCTAAAATACCCTCCAACTATGACGTATAAAAATTAGCACCAACTTGGTCGTTTCAAGTATCAACCAGTGAATGCTTAATCAGTCTGGCGATTGATATGTATAAACTACAACTGAAAAAAGCGCTTACCTTGTCTATCTTCACCAGACGCCACTTCCGCAACATATCTGTAATAATCTCCCTTCATTTTCAAATAAAACGTCTTGCTTTGGAAATCCTCATCGTCTTCTTTGAGAAGAAATTGGTCAATGAGGTTCTAAAAAAATTAAGTTTGGTATTACAGCAGTGCCAGTTTTGCTAACCGGGAACTGCTGTAAGAGTATAAAAGTTGGGTTTTTCACCTTACCAGGCAGCGACTTATTAAGACGAAAAATGCTATTTTTTCAAAAAACTTAAAATAAACAATTCAGTGAGATTCAGGCAATGTTTAACACCAAGCTGTTAAGGTTTGCAATTTTGAGGCTACACGCTAGACCAAGCCTTCCAGGAGTGTTTATGATTCTTCCCCACACGTTCGGTGCATCTTTAAGTGTCAATACCTTTTTTTCTTGATCTACTTGCAGATGCTGCGATCGAATCAAATGAATACCGGCGCGATGGCGTAGTGGCTAGAGCGTCCGCTTCGCAGTCGGTAAACCCGGGGTTCATTCTCTATGTCGAGTCATACCAAAAGACTTTAAAAACTGGTATTCACAGCTTTCCTGCTTGGCGCTCAGCATAAAAAAAAGGATGGTGTGGAGAACAAGCCGGCAAGCTTGCTTGTTGTGTCCTTGGGCAAGGCACTTAACGGGACGCCTCCATCTTTATGTGGCAGACAGATGGCCTATCCGTACTTCACCGGGTTACAATTGTGAAGTTGCTAACCTAGCATGTCGCAAAGGCGACTCATGGGTACCCACCAGTGGCAGTCCGCCTTGTTGGTGGTGGGGCTACCAGTCACTAATGACTGGTTCGAAATGGGCTGCCATCTTTCCCTTAGCTTAATTTCAATTAGATTGACGGCATGAACCTGAATTGCCCTTCATGCCGTACCTCCATCCCGAGGAAGAGGAGGGTTAATCACAACAGCAACAACAATCAAATGAATAAAGTTGAGGTCGCGAGCATTAAGTATCTTGCTGACCAAGAACAGCATTTTTCAAGCAGTTTGATATGTGCATTTTCAAGAAGGTGTAGTTTAGCTTTCTACTCGTAACTATTCTTTTGCAAGCCTTAATAGAGGCGTACAAAAGCAACTTAGCTAGATCAAGCCGAGACATTAAACCAGTTACCATAATATACAAGTGAAGATGGTTAAGCATGGGTGCGCGGGCAACCCTTAAGAGCCGTGGCTCTCAACACCAAGTTAACACAAAACAGCCATGAGAGGCCTTTACAATGCACACACTTGAGTTAACTGTTATTTCTTAATTATAAAACGTTTGCAGTTATTTTTTCTTGATGAAGCAGTTTGCTGTTATTAACGTGACTACCCGAATTAAATTTGAACAAAGCACTTTTGAACCACAATGCGTGCGATAGGTTAGTTTCGAAACGTGCTTGTGCAAGCATTGTTTACAGAGTAAATGTGATTAAATATAACCGGTCACTGTTGCGAAGCAATTTTAATTCGTAACTTCAAACCCCACCTAGTATCTCTTCTCCCTGCACTTTCTCCACCCACCTATGTTTCCAGCTCTTCTTCAACACCTCCTGCTTCCTCCCCTGATTCGCTCCCGGTTCTTCAATGGATTGCCAGAGGTCTTCGAGCCAGAAACGCTGAACTTCTCCGCTTTATCGCGCTTCATCCCGTACACCTCAGCTGTATCCAGCAATCCAACCTCAACTCGTCTTCTTTCCAGATCCATGGATATTCTGCTCTAAGATCTGATCACACTCGCTCTCGGTCTGGCATTCTTTCTCCTAATGATCCACACGCCAGCGGTGGCATCATCATTTTCATCACGCAGGACCTAGCATTTTCTGAACTTTCTATTTACTCTTCTTCGTCGCTTGACTCCAACTCTGACTATGCAGGGGTAAACATTTTACTAAATAACTCTTCGATACTCTCTTTCCTTAACGTTTACGCTCCACCTATTCGCTACTCTTCGACAAATAGCAGAACCGACTCCTTCTCCCCCTTTGTTTTTTCCTCCTCCAGAAATCTCTTCATTATGGAAAAGTTCAACTGCCATCAACCCCTCTAGGATTCAAATGGCACTTTTGACTCTAGTGGGAAGGAAGTATTCGATTAGATCATCTCTTGTTGACCTACTTTCCCTTAATAACCCCAACACTCTTATTCTTCTCCATTGCTTCTCTGGTGATATCTCCTTTGCTACTTCGTTTCTTGCACTCTCTTGCTCCTGGGAGGTGCTTCAAGACTCGGATTCTGATCATCAGGCAATTCTACTAACTGTCCCTCTTTTTCAGTTCTTCCGCTCCAACGAACGGTCCCCTTCTTTCAATTTTGAGAAAGCTTGTTGAGATGACTTTGTCTTTTACTTTGACTCTCACTGTCCTCCTGCAAAGGAATACTACTCTTTGTCCCATGCTAAAGCAGCTTCCGCGCCCTCAATCTTTCCTAGTCTTTAAATTTCTTTTCTTCCATCGAGAAGACATCTTTTGCTATTCCCATCGATAAGATGGGGAAGTCTTTGGACTCTCCTGCTTCCTTGAAACCTATCTTTCTCACCTCCTACGTCTCAATGCTTTAAGAACGCATCCTTCTATTTCGTCTACTCTTCTTTCTGGAGTTTAAACTTCACTCTTGCCCCCCCCCCCCCCCCCGCCCTGGACGGTCTACTCTTGATCAAACTGTGTTCTTTTCGCAGTCCAAGCCGGACTTTCAGACGATTCTTGCTACGATCGATTTTATAACCTCCAGCCCAACCTCCTCTTACTCAACTCCTGCCTTCGTTTCAATCCCACTCCAGCCTTTCTTGGAGTCACCTTCGATCGCACTCTTTCCTTTTCTAAACTTGTATCTTCGCTGAAGGCCAAGTTTTTCCCACGTCTCAAGGCCTTACGCTGTATCTCTGCTTCCTCATGGGGTCCCTCTAAGGAGTACCCCTCTCTTCTGTATAAAGCTTTTCTTCGGCCCTTTCTCACATATGCCTCACCCGGATGGTTTCCTGTCATAAACGTTACCAATATCACCAAATTGAAACAACGCCTCCACCGAGCGGCTAGTCGGCGATCACCGGCTGCCTCTCGTCCTCCCCTATCCCATTCTTTTCTCCGTGGCTTTTCTTCCTCCCCTACGAGTCACCATGACTCATTTCACTTTTTCATCTTGTAAGTGGGCTTTTCGTCTCCCAACCTCCTTTCCCATTTCAGGTTTGGCCAGACTTGGAGTGAAACCAAGACTCTGCAGATCTTCCTGGAGAGCTTTTGTGTCCACTCAGCCGTTAACGCTTCCTTCTACTTCCCCGAGGGAGGTTCTTCTTGCTTGCCCTCCCTCTCCTCCTTGCAACCCCCCTTCTATCACCGTGGAGTCCACCTTCTCCTCTCCATGCTCTCGCTCTGATTTCCCTTTTTCTCGTCAAGGTACGGCTCTTGCTCACCTTGACTCTCTCCCCCATCACGATCTGGTGCTTTGGACAGACGGCTCTGTTCCTTTTTGCTTTGGCAAAGGCGGCTCTGGCGTAGTTGTCAACTGCTCTCTCTTTGGCACCGAGACCACTTTTTCCTTCTCAGCAGGCCCAGTATGCTCAAGCTTCTCTGCTGAAGCCTGCGCCATCCTGCACGCTCTTTGCTGGCCTCGGCAGCACCAACAAGTCTGCCACTTCTCTTCTTCTCCTATCTGACTCTCGCTCTGTCCTCACCACCCTATCCTCTCCTTCATCTTTCCTTTTACCGAAATCTCTCTGGCAGGAACTGTCTTCTCCTGTTCTATCAGGCTACAATGGGTTCCCAGACACTCGTTTCTCCCAATGAACGACGCGACTGATGAGCTGGCCAGACGGGGAGCGCTACTTGAGTCCTCTGCAATCCCTTGTAGTCTCTCTTCTCTTATCTCTCGTATCCCCTCTTCTCTTTTTTTCGGATTGGAGGTGTACTGTCGCATCGAAATTCTTTTGACACACAGGTTCCCTCGATTTCCACCGAGGAACTTGTGCTCCCTCGTCACGCTCGCTGTGTTCTCTCTGGTCTACACTGCAATGAACACAGCCTGCTGTTAAGCTCTTGTCTCTTCAGGATTAGCAGAATCGAAAATCCTTCCTACAGCGCCTGCGGGCACTCGTTCCAGAACACCTCTCATCTCATTCTGCACTGTTCAGCTACGGACTCTTTGCGCCACTCGCTCTTTGGCGACTCTCTCTCTCTGTCTCTTTACGACCTCTGGTCCAGGCCTTGGGAAGTTGCCCGGCTTCTGGGGCTTCATAATCTTCCGCCAAGCTCCTATCTCTCGAAAGGAGTCAGGTAACAACATCGACTTCTCTAAGGTTTTCTACTCTGTCTGGCACTCTGCTCCTTTCCATGAACTTATTTTGGCTGGCCTCCCTCCTTGTTTTGCTCGTTGGACTCAACCATTCCTTTCTGATAGGCGCCCTTGCGTGGTTTTTCAAAATCGCAAAGGTCGCTACTTTCGACTACGTCAAGGTGCTCTTTTCTTTTTCCTTTTTTTTTATCATTGATGCTCCTGATTTTCTGCTTTCTACCGTAAGCTGGTCTCTTTATGCTGACAATCTGGTCCTCCTCCACCTTGGTCCTTGCAGCTGTAGTGGCTACACAAGAAGCTCTGTTTCGACTAGAGCGCTGGTCTGATTACTAGTGTCTTCCTCTCAATCCAAAAAAATGTGAGACCTCTTTCTTCTCGGTGGATCCCCACTAACCAAACCTCCAGCCCACCTCCTCTTATTCAATTCCCATTTCCGCTTCAGTTCTTTCCTATTTTTCTTGGGGCATTTTCGATTGCACTCTTTCATACTCTAAAGACATATCTTCATTGAAGGTCAGGTTTTCTCAAGGGCTCATACTACGTCTCTGCTTCATTACAAGGCCCCTCTAAGGAATCCCTCTGTCTTTCGTAAAAAGCTTTTCTTCGGCTCCTTCTAACTTAAGCTTCACCCGAGTTCTCTTCTTAGCGTTAAAAGTTGGAACGCCTTCACCAAGCGGCCAGTCGCGTTATCACCTGGTGCCCTCATCCTCCACTACCCCATTTCTCTTCTTTGCTTGCCTTCCCTCTCCTACTTGGAACCCACCTTCCACACTCTGTAATTGACTCTTTTCACTCCATCTTCCCACTCTGATCCCCCTTTTTCTCGCGAAGGTGTGGCTCTCGCTCACCTTGACTCTTTCCCACCTCACAGTCTGGTAATCTACCCTGACGGCTCAGTTCCTTTTTTTGGCAAAGACCGTTTGGGCGACCTTGTCAACTGCTCACTTTGTGGCGCTGGGCCATCCTTTCCTATTCGGCAGGCCCAATTTGTTCAAGTTTTTCTCCTGACGCCTGCGCCATTATGCAACCTTTTTGCTGGTCTCATCAGCACCTATAAGTCTGCCATTTCTCTTCTCTTCTTCTGCTCTTAAGACTCTCAACACTGTGTTCACCACACCGTCCTTTGCTCCCTCTTCTTTTATCTCAAACTCTCTGGCACATCTGGAAGGAGCCGTCTTCTCTCACTTCCTTTAGTATCAGGCTACAATGGGTTTCCGGACACTAATTTATTCCGGGCAACAATGAGGCTGATGAGTTGGCAAAGTGGGATGCTCCACTCCTGTCTTCTGCAGTCCCTTGTAGTTTCTCTCCTCTTATCCTCGAGTATACTCTTCCCTTTTCTCGAACCGAAGTCGTACTGCCTCACCTAAATTCTTTGACGTACAGGTGCTTTCGCTATCCACATAAAAACTTGTGCTTTTTTTCCACGCTCGCTGTGCCCTTTCTCGTCTTGGCAGCAATGGTCTCCTAATAATTTCTAATCTCTCTACGATTGGCAGAATCAAAAATCCTTTATGTAGCACCTGCGATCATCCGACCCAGGACACCTCTGAACTCATCTTGCACTGTCCAACTACGGACATTTTTGGCAGTTTGAAAGTACACGTAGGCTCCAAGCGCGAAAAGGTCAGGTCCAAAAATTTGAAGTTTGCGGGCTCAATCCCCATGATTGACGTAGGAATATGAACCGGTTAAGTATGGACTTGGTGACATCACAATGGGATAACCTGGGTGACGTTACTCTAAGGGAAAAGACAAATTTGAGAACATTTTTAAATGAAGGTCAATTTAGAATGCAGGCCATTTTTTGAGAATACCTCCTAATTGTGGAGCTAATCGGATTTGGGGCGAAACTTTTCAAAATTGTCCCACAAACCCATGAGTTTGGTCTGGGCATGGACTAAAGAGGCAGGATCAACATTAACTTTCGGTTTCAGAACTATCTGCTCTTCTCGTCCGATGCCTAACATACCATGATATGCCTGCGCTTTGCCTCTGCTTTAAAACGAAAATAACCAAAGCCAGTGGTCAATGGCGAATAATTTGTTCGATTGTGGAAAAGACTACAAGTCAAAAAACTGTCTGCATGAAAGAATTAAAAAGCTTTAAAAACTGGTTCAAAAACCTTTCAAAAGAGACTTAAGGTGACATCGTCTGCCAAAATTCTGCTCAGTAATTCTATTGGCGTGTGACACGTTGAGATAGATTGGTCTCTTGCTCTAAAATCATTATCGCTAGTAAAATATTAAGCAGACACTGATTACAGGTTTCATCTTATGCTATTAAATTTTCCCACATATTATCCTCCGAACTTCACCAATGCTTTACCAAATTACTGAAACCACTACCTACCACCACTTCAGTGCATGTGGTCTTGATCTCTCCTGCTATCGTATTCAGGTAGTCCTGAGCGATTTTCTTCTTGTTTTCATCCTCCTCTTTCTGATCGATGCTGGATATGACCCTCCATGATGAACGACGGGTACCAACAACGTTCTTGTAAGCAACCGACAGCAAATTACGCTCCTGCAAACAACGAAGATTGATGGCAAAGCCAGTTATAAGCACTAACGTTATTAACAGTTTTTCTTTTTATTTAGGGGCTCATCACAGTGCCAAAACTTATCAGTTTTGAATTTTTTTCTCAGTACTATATTTGAAGCGTTTTAAGGTAATTTGCTGCAGCAAGCAGTGATAAATTACCAGTATAAATTCTATGATACAGCAATGAGCAACACGTCTTTAAAGGGCAATGCTTCTTTTGCAGCATATGCTTTCCTCTTCCCTCGACATGACGTGACATTTCACATTAAAATTGTCAGAAAAAAAAGAAAGCCTAAGTTTTGTAAGTTGCTTATATCACACAAATCTTTCATAATTTAAACAATTTATTACCGACTGAATCTTACAGTAAGAGTTTAATGATATCTTTTCGCCGGCATTAAAAATGTAAATACCTTAAGGCGAGTATTTTGCCACCGGTAGGTAATTATGAAGAACGACAGAGCTATTGCCGTGAATAATAAGTCTTAAAATTAGCCACTGGCTTTCGCTCCTCAACGACAACTGCTAGGGCTTCCACGTGTAAATTAAAAGAAGTGATTTTAAAACTTTTCACCTGATATTCTGCCTAAAGCCGAAAATCACGCTTTTGCTGTACTCGCAAGAACAATTAGGCAGGCAGTGGTATAAGGAGAACAAAGTTAAAGTGGCTATCCCCCTCATTTTCTCCAAGCTTGAGTCAATGATAACATTAAATACTGAAAACCAAGAAAATGACCGAACGGGTTATCTCACACTTCTCGTCTTTATCAAATTTCACGTTCTACCGTTCCCCAGCCTGGGAAGAAGGGGCAAAACCGCAGAAATGAATTCCAGTGATTCAAACATAAGGAGCAGTATGGGTGACAAATCTAGCTGGCTGGGTGTACAGAGGACATCCAAGTTAGCTGAACCCGACAAACTTCCAAAGAAACATGGGCCAGCTACAAAGTCCACAGCCAAGAGTGAGTGCGACAAGAAAACAATTATTATCTCAGTCATTAATTTTCCCAGGAAAAACGACAGCTAAAATTGTGTTTGAAAAAATCTAAAAGTTCCCAGGTAATTGTTCTTATTCTAAAGCAGCTTTAAGAAGAAGTCCCTACTCAACTGCGTAAGCAAACATTGACCCGGGCTTGCCAAACCTCAAAATTAACTACTGGCAACTAAGCAGCAGGTTGTTTCTCATTCACTACGACATAAGCAAAAGTGCAATTCGACAAGTGAAGTTCAATTGTAACCGTAGCCTACCATTAATTCAAGTGCAAAAACGAATACAATGCAATCTTTTTGGCCTCCTAAACAGCTACTGGTTTTTAGACCCAAGGAATCATAACTGCATACATTTAACAGCACCGAAGAAGTATTTCATTCCACACATTACTATCGCATCCCTTTTAGGTCAAATTTAAAGGTTAAATTTAAATTAGGTCAAAATGTAACTGGACTTAATGAAATGCTAGAGAAAAAGGCTATTCGTATGCAACATAGTAAGCTTATTTAGTAGGTTAAGTAACGATAACAAGTCCAACAATTCATCTAGTATGCTTTAGTTCGTAGAGGTAATCGACTTTGTGGGTGTGGGTAACAAAATTAATTTTGTGGATGTCAACAACGAAAAATAGAAAAAAATTGAAATATTTTTATGAGCTCGTGGGTTTTTGCAGCCAATCACTTGCTTTTAAGTTACCGGTTCGTAAAGAATAAATCTACTTCGATTTTCAGGGTGCAGAAAAAGTCGAGCACCCCTGCTCTAAATACTTCGGCATATTTTAAACTTTTATTCTTTTGCAGTTAATTTAAAAATGTTTAAAAAACAAAGCCTAAAGCATCAATTTTTTTTGTTTTTTGGTAAAATTCCAGATTTTAAGGCTAAACGTTTTCTTGCTAAATTCCTAAGTCTTTGGATTCTAAAACACAATGACTACATTCTGAGCTTGCGATCGTCGATGTGAAGGAGAAGCGTTTATCAACCAATGCAGCAAAATACTTTTGAATAGCATTTTACACGCTTCATTAGCAATGAACCTGAATAATCAGCTGCAGGCTGCTGCTGTCAACTTTGCGGTTCTTTCACAAATCAACGTCAGCTATTTCATATTTAAGCTAAACCACAAAACTCTTAAGCTTCCTTTTCGCCATTCGGTGTATCCTGAGTCATACGAAAGATGAGGGGGTGCTTCACTCTCCCCCCCCCTCGACTTCGTAAAACTCTTTTTATTACAGAAATTTGTTTCTTTCTGTTATCAACCTTTTTCCTTTCCACTGATTTCAACGTCTTTCAAAAACAACTTCTGAATCTTAATCCAATGCCTTCACCTGAGCTGGAATAAGAGGATGGGCCACAGGCTTCACCTTCCTAGCATCACTGGACCTCGAGCAAAACTTTTTTTAGCGAAACACATCACGATTTGGGAGCGAAAAACTCCAGAGCGGACACACAATTACGGTATTGTTCAATGAAGTTGCATTCGGCTAGATTGGGCCCCGTTGTAACGCGCCGCCGATTTTAAAACGTACAAAGCAAAGAGCAAATAACATCCCGTAAAACCTTAAAAGTTTAAGCTCATCCCTAACGCAAATGATTGTTTCTACTCGCATCTCTTTAAACCGGCTGGCTCTGGCGTCGTACTCAAGCGTAATCGGAATTACGTTTTGTTGGTTTCTTTGCGTCGCAACAAGCTCTCAGTGCTTCTGCGAGTTTCAATTAGGATGAAATTAAAGAGATACGCTTTCGATTTCGGTAGAATGCCAGGCTAATTGGAACCGGTTTTCACATCTTGAAAGAAATCATTATCTCTGTGATGTCATTGCAAGACTTCGTTGCTGACAAAAAGAAAGAAATTTGGTTATACGCATATCAAAGCCGCGGAGCAGTTTGGTACCAAAGTGGGAGCGAGGAAAAGAACACATAACTTTCAAAAAAAAGTATTCGAACCTGTGCGAAGCAGTTTATAGGTGTAACCAAAAGGACATAGGAGCCAAGGTCCCCCCAATGCTTTGTACCCGATCTCATATTAAACGATCTTTAACCAAAACTAACAACTTTTCGCACGATCGCGAGCTGAGACATCGCAATTTTTCACGAATGTACTGGTACAAGATTAATTAAAAGTTGCGGTCAAGGCCACTTTATGCAACCTCGAATGGACAATTTACCTGAAAAATTATATAAACGTCAATCAAATATCATACTTTTGGTTAAACTTATCACCACTTTCTCCAAAAATTTCCTCCCCTCCCCTGCAAATGTTTTTCTTGTTATGCTATCGGTGAAATACCAAGAACAGCTAAGTTAAGAGACCTTTGAATGGGGAGAAGGCGTTTCCATTCTATACCCTTCCTCAGCTATGATCTTCACCCAATGTAAGGCAGGCTCAGCTTGTTAGCGACCGTTGAACTGACGAAAAAAGCAACCTCCCAAAAAACAAGGCCGCGCGTTGAAGCGCGTCTCTGCTATGAATAATTGATACTACCACGGGGAGCGGGGGAGCGATGGACGGCCATTAGCAAAAAAGCTTGTCCGGTCTTATAATCAATAATTTTTGCTACTTCAAATCGACATCTAGCAGCAGTTACAGTGTCGACAGTTGGAAGTTAGCGTCAGGAATCAATCTATTGGTAAATCACCACTGAAAATGCCAGGCGGCTGTCAGGGAATACTCTTCCATACTTTTGAAAATGAAACTAAACCATGGAATTCCATGGCGTGGTTCTGATGGTGAAGGTTAAGACCAACAATTGCAAATCTGATCAGGAAGACTACCTTACAATGCTTCAAAAACTTTTGAAAATTTGTTCAAACTACTAGTCAATTCATAAAACTCTACAAAAATTTTCCGCGTTGCAGATAAATTCAACTTTTTGAAAGGAAAGCCGGAGTTAAACCTTCCCACCATTCAAAATAGCCCTCAAAAAGTAAAGAAATACGAAAATAAGTTTTTGTGCCAAACAAAAAGCACCTTTGTTTTCGGAAGTAAACAATAGATTCGCTGCGAACCTTGACAGCTGGTTCTGCATAAAAAGCTGTCTTACTCTGCGCATGGCGGGTTGCTAGCACGCGTGACGTAACAAAGAACGGTGGCCACGTGATTAGCTGAGAGGAAGCCGCACGAAGGGCGGCGTCCGGTTTACGTTTCATTAAATTCACGCTCACAATGCTCTCCAATTTTTATCTCATACAATCCATAGAGAAACTTAACTGTAACCGTTGTTTGGTAAAACAAATGCCGCAAACTGTAAACAGCTTTCGCATAATCGTCAGACTAATATTGCAGGCGACTTTAGTGGGATTACAACTCACAACTTTCTGATTACATCCGACTCGCAAATTTCTGATGGTAGCATCCAATCGACAAGTACCGGGATTTAGGGTCAAATTCGACTGGACTTATTTTAGCCTCTCGCACTGCTTCAGGGTAAACAGTTTTTCATGCGCCTTTTATGATAATTTCGGGCGATGATTCTCATGTAAAGCCTGATTTACATTGAAATCAAGCGCGGCTTAACTCCACGTTTGTGTTAATGCCAAAATAAAACAAACACAGAGTTTAGCAACGCTAGACCTTAGTGTAGACCGGTGGTTTTTAACCTTTTTGGCATCTAGGAACCCTAAACCTAGGAACCCCTAAACCTAGTCTTGCAGATGTAGCGAAACACCATTTACAAAAAATTAAAAAAGTGAGTAAAACCAAAGGAAAAAGCAAAAATTATTAGTCTGAACATTTTAATCTAGACTGAAAGAACCTCTGTGGAACCCTTAAAGCTCCCGGAATCCCAGCTAATGTCCTGCGGAACTTTTGAGTTTCGAAAGCTCTAGTGTAGACCAGGCTTTAGGAGACGCTCCATGGAGGCAAGATTAATGTAACTGCAGCAGAATTGCAATCTTTCGTTCCGACAACTGTTTTTCGAAAACTTCACAGACAACCATCAATAATATTGCAGCAAAGCATTTGTACTACAGCAGCAGATGCGAAGAGAAAATTATCGATTTAGAAATGTCAAAGGCAGCAACGAAGACCAGATCAAATACGAAACAAAGAGACTTAGATTTCAACAACCTTAATTTCCTATTCAAAGCAGTGTGAAAACAATAAATTGATTTAGGTTGCCTGGACAGAAAGAAGAACTGCTTAACAGCATAAAAACAACTGGAGACTAAAAACAGTTCTTGCCTTGGTACAAGTACTGAACTAAACAGCTTTCATCAAAGTATTTGCTGATTTTACAATGAGTTAGGTATGAAACAGACATTACCGCATTGTCGCCAACGAACCTCTCAGACCGGCTCACTCAAGGACTAAGGACAGATCAAATAAATGATATAATTGTTGCTTTTGACTAGGAAGTGATCCAATTGAAGAGCTCTAAACAGCCTAAGCGTCTGGGAAGAAACATTTCTTTCAAAGCATATTTCATCCTTTAAACCAAATCTTGACTACATTAAAAAGATACCCACTAAGAGCTTTCAGGTTGTATAAATAAAAAGGGAAGTGTTTTACACAATGGTGGAAATGAAAGAAGCTTTTATAGAAAGGAGGTTCCTTTTCTCCTCTAAACCAATCCTTTATCTACTCACTTCTGACGTAAGTGGTATTTTCATTTCCGCCACAGCCTTCATCCGGGCCACCATGTCGTCATAACGCTCCGCCTGTTCCGCCAGTTTCGCGGCATCAACGTTCTCCTTTTTTTCAGGCGACTCAACACCTATAAGCAAAACAGTTAAACTTTAGCGTATTGCAAAAGCTCGACTTGGCGTACGATAAGATCATTTCAACTCAATCATACACCAATAGCCAGGTCTATAGATTTTGCTTCTCTGTCAGAGAAGGGGGCATAGTGTACTGTATGGTGCAATGGGATAAGCGCTAAACTTGCCATCGAAAGACTGGGGGCTGTTAATTAGGGGTATGCTGCATTGGGCACGGCCGACATTAAACCTCACGTTTGGGGTTCCGCACCTGGCTGCCCATCTATCGTAACAACATACACCAACCCATCAGCTGCAAAGGTTGACCGTCGTCTTGGAAGCCGCAAGATCTTTTTGCAGCTTCTCGATTCATTGCGCGTTTGATAAAGTCAAATGAATTCTAGTAAATGTCTCAGCGAACTTCGTCATAGAATCTTTCGTTCTTCTTTTACTAGTTTCAAGAACTTAAAAAGATTTGAAAACTTTTCTCCTACTTACTTTCCATATTTTGTTCCTGATCCATGTTCAAAGTTTCAACAAAAAATTTCCTATCGAGATTGAAACACTAAATTAAAAAAGCACACAGTGCAATTTATCAATTACTTTAGCATATGAAAAAAAGAAAAAGTTAACGTTTACGCAAAAAAAACTCGCAAGGCAGACCTGGTTCGTGGTTTATCATGGTATAGTGCAAGAGCGTGCAGCTTCCCGCGCAGGCGGGCCAAATACACTCGATTTTACTCAACGGCGATAGGATAGGGAGCCAGAGTGCATAGCGCAGTGTATTTCCAAGAAGAGATCTCCTTTCTTTATTGTGATGATTACACATGGGCGGAGCTTACGCACAGGCGACCTTTTTGGGGGAAGAGTAACTTGTGGGTGCGGGCTGCAGGCTGCACACCCTTGGCATAGATCCTTATATGTTTTTTTAGCCGCAAGTTCCACCCTACAGTGTAAGTAAGTGCAATTAGACGCCTTGTATTCCTTTCTCACATAATGACGTACAACTGTGCACCGAAAAACGTTTTTGGGGAGGGACAACAGTTGCTTTTCCCGAAATCGTAAACCAGCCACAGCGCTGAATCATGATCAAGACACGAAAAGCAAAGTCAAAACTTGCAGCCCATTTTATCTGGCTACGCGTCTGTTGCTATTCCCTTCTACTACAGTACAATATCACAAAACCAGATAACTCAATCCCACGGTAAACATAGCCAAAGCGGTAAAAACTGAGGTCGTAATTTTTTTATGGCTCCAAAAAGTATTGATCTACATTACAAACATGCTGCAATCTCTGCAAGCTGTAAGCACACGAAATGCATGCGAAAATATCTGACAAAATTGTTGCTAGCAGAAATCGATTTTAATCTCATATCGAGTAGCTGCTTTCGTACTTCTACCAATAATAAAGATGTAAGAAGCGTATCTTAATATCTTTACTGCGGTCATTAAAGTGGAGGTATTAAAACATTATGTTTGCTTAAGGCGAATTATAGTATCTTGACATACCGGTAACAAACAGACTTAAGTTTGTGAAATATAAGCAGCAGACCATAAAGCAATGAAGCTAGTGCTTCACCGGATTAGAATTGTAAACTGCTCACTAGGCATGTCGCAATAAAGGCAACTCTCAACTGCCCACCAATCGGCAGTTTGCTTTGTTGTTGGTGGGCTACCGGTTTGTGATTTGTATTCACGACTGGTTCGAAACGAACTGTGCCTTAGCTTAGACTAGAATGATTTTAATCAGATCTGTGGCGAGTGCTAACAAAACTCTTTCATATTATGAACCTGCAGCGAGAAGCACAAAAGTTAATTGCAATTTCCAGTTCTTAATATAAGCGTGGTCAAGAGAGCGACAGGAATCATGCCCCCTTTTCAAATTCCTAAAAACTTTACAAAATCGAGAGTGATGACTTTTTCCACAAGTCGCCTGAACAACTTGCTAAAACGAGATTGCCCAAAGTTGCTAGTAGAGTTTTCCTCCTCTGCAAAAGCTTTTCATGCTGACCTTGGTTCTGACAACGCGTTTTTATTCATGCTGCCCAGTATTATTTGTGTCTTATATCTCACCAAAAATGCGCAGATTGGTGAATTATCTTCAACAAATAACACTCTAGCGTACGCTTATATACGCCAGTATACGCTTGCAGTTTCATCGTACACTTGAATAATCAGTTTACGTTTAAATACTTCAGGATACATTAGCCAACTCCAGCGTACGTTTATGTTCTATGGCATACGCTTGCATGCTCTAAAGTACGCTTGGATACTCCAGCGTAAGCTGGTATAATGGGCGAGTGAAAACGGGTGTGCATTTCCCAGCGCTGACGCAAGCCAAGCACTATCCTAGAACCGCATGGTAGACAGACAACCGCTGAATTTCTTGGATAAATTCTGCTATTCTGTTCTGGTTGACAACGATCCAACAATATGTTGAATGTAAAGAGGAACAAAGAGGCATGACAAACTGAAATACATCCCGGTATAATGCCAAGGGAAAAAACTGACTTTGGGTGAGAATAAACACTCGATCAGCATCATCTACCCTGCGGTAAACTAATTGAAAACAGAAAATCAAAACCTTATTTCTTTTTTAAAGTGGAAGGGGTAGACGGAAAAACAAGCTCTTAAAGAAATCGTTGTCGTAGGTGGCAGACAAAGCGATACAAATCCATGAAAACATTGAACTTTTTGCAACAAACTATCACAAAATGCCTTCACAAGTACAAAGTAGGCTACGGTCTTACTGCGGGCGATCAACCAGTGACTTTTTGATGACTTAATAAGCAACTGTAATTTACAAACAAGCGCTAAAGCCCTTAAGAGTTTAGTAAATAAAACTGAAACAAGTGTGTAAATATTAAAGTTGAAAAATAAAACCACTAAATATCTTGAATCATTTCTTACGTTAAATGAACAACATCGGGCGCTCGAAACTGAAACTACCTCTACACTCAGGACACAAGCAGATCCACAACTGAAACGTTATACTAGCAGCTAAAACACTCGACGAAGTTCAACTAACTAGCCTAGGCTACATCTTCCAAAACCCTACCACTTTTCAAAGGGCAAACTAGAGCAACGAACATTTCATTCTCTAAATAGCGCTGACCAGCTCACTTCTTCTTAAGCAAGTGCCTTCAAAATATACTTTCAAATAACATCTGTAGTCCACTTATTGGTTGAAAAGGGAAAGGTAGATAAAGCAAAAGTTTTTCAAATATGGTTTCAATAACTCAATATTCAATTTGTTTCCAAAAATATTAAAATGAAACCTTTGAGACAAAGTACTACGTATCCTATGAACAAAAGAATTAAGCCTTACTTATAATAAGGATATGGTAATACGAAAGCATCTGTTCAGCACGGTTATAATGTCATTAAAGTAAACGAAACGCTGAGCTAAGAGCAGTTAACCAATAGAATGTAATCAGGCTTGACAGTTCTTGAAAGATCAACAGATGAATATCGTTTTTACTGTGCTTGCAAAATAAGCTGATGAAGTAGGAAATTAGCCGTGGAAACTTCATTTATGATAATCGTCTCACAAAATTCTTGAGCGAAGTTGCAAGCCTGGAAAAGGAAGTAAACGCCACATAACGTTTATGTTTACTCAGGGCCAAACTCAGGCCAGCTGGAGCTCTGGCCTACCTCCACCGAAAAAGATCATAAACATGCAACTAGCTCTCTCCCAAAACTGGAAGTGTTGTCTTAAAAAATTAAGAAGCAAGTAATGCGATAATCAAGACCCTAATTTATCTTTATCCCTGATTCACCTGAAGTCTGCATCCTTTTCTTTATCTTAATCCAGCAGTGCCTTTAAATAACACAGACATTGCCCTGCAGTTTTAATGTTTTTTTTCTAGAATTTTTTATTCATTAGTACAAACTGTATTGAATGCAATCTTGCTAGTAACATCATTTTGGCGTCACGGATAAGAAGTTTTTGCTTGATATTTACGTCTAACCGCTACTTTTCATTGCCTACTGTATACTAAATAGTTTTCTTTCTAAAAATGACTTCAAAACTCAGTATTCGGCTACCAGCTAAAGATACTGTAAATTCTATAATATGATCCACCAAAGAATCGAACCAAGGGCTAGGCGGACTTGAACTGCCCGAACATTTTAGCCATGACAAATTGTCTGACACGCTGTCAACCACTTAGTAATTAAAGCAATCAAATATGGTTTGACAGTGTAATATAATGTGTGCTCTAGCTCCAAGCACGATTTAAGCTGTAGATGAAACGTAACAGGAAACGACTGCTGAATTCTGAGCATAAGCAACAGCACGCAACAAAGTGCTAAGGCGTTTAACTTATTTCAAAAGCCAAACCAGTAATCATAACTTCACAGCTTACTCATTCATAACCGCTGTTTAAAGCAGAAAAAGCTTACAAAACTTTAACGACAGTGGTAAATAGGCGGTATGAAAACCTATTTTCGTAGCATGTTTCTAAATTTATGAACTACAATGAAAAACACGGCGTCATTTAATTGTCCTAATCGCTATGTTTCAACTACGAAAAGATAAACTACTCGTAAATGCGCAAGGCAGTAGACGGCTCGTACCAACCAGCGCAGTAGGCCTGGTAATGCATTTGATTTTCGAATAAAATAGACCCCAATAAGGAGAAAATAACAAAATGTTTACGTAAAAGCACCCACATAAACAAATGGTCCTGTAGTCGGTACCTGAAAAAGCCAGCCATGGCCAGATGAGCTACAGTGGGAGCACAAATATTTCTAGAAAGTGAACGCAACAAGTATTTAGTTCGCATCAAGGTTTATAATAAAGAAAATGCTCGGGTATGTTTACCCAGGCCGCCTGAGATGGGCATGGAGAGAGGTTTCTTTAAAACTCATTAAATCACCCTCTCTTGCAAAAAAACCTTCGCCATTTCTAAAACACTTTTGAATGTACCTGCCTGCCATCTGTGTCACTTTTTTTCAAACGTATCGATTTTCGATCTCCGACAAACGGCAGTGAGCTGTGCGATGTAACGCACATAACCGGTAAGTATCGCAATATACAGTAAACAGGTCATTCAACAATCAGCATCAACTTTCATGACGAGTTTAAAATACGCTACACCATTGGATAGCAAGTAATTATAAACCGGTAACAGCGTCTCTCCTTTTTACATTGGTTGATAGAAGCTGCAACGCGCTAGTAGATCTGTCCAATACTAATTTAATCTGTTAAGCATTAAAAGTAGAACTATATAGATACCCTTACATTTAAGAATTTTTGTCATACTTCAAACTACCCCGAAAAAATTTATAGATAGCTTGTCTTTTCGTAGTCTAAACCATTATTCTTGCAACACACAGCCGTACACATGCGCAAATAGATTACAAAGGATTCTGACAGTCACAAAATTGCAGCCAAAAAGGAACCTAATCTAAGAATGAGCGTCAACCGGACGTAGCTGTTTTCTTAACAACTTCACCTTTAAGGCACCGATCAAAACTAATCTTCGTTTCGCTAGGTCGCTCTTAGTTCATGCGTATCAGCTCATGCTCTGTCAGCTAGTCTTGAATCAAACTGGGCCACACCGACGGGAAAACTGCTGGACCCCGCCACTTTTCTGCCGTTTGAAGATGGAGATATCCCGATTTGTGCATTACCCATTGAAACCACCAAATTGGCCTGCTTGACTTTCACACCACCTTATCGTTTCGTGCGCCATGTTGAGAAGCTGAGAATGCCGTTTTAAAAATCTTTCGTCAAGAGAACTGAAACCATGTCGACGGACTGCGAAGCGGACGCTCCAACCATCATAACATCGCTGAGTCGATAAGTCTGCGTTTACCAGAAACCTATTTTTTGGGCTAATATATCACCGACTTAACAAGTTAACTTTACACTAAGGATCACTTAGCATGCCAACTGCCGGCCTAACACTAATCACTGTGCTGTTTCAGAATGCATGTAGTCATCTCATGTGTGCAGAAGCTGACATTTGTCAGTTTTATTCCCAAAAACTGTGGGGAGATTCTAACAGAATAATGCTGTTTCTAAGAAATCGCAAGCTTTTTATCTTAAGGAATACAGCCTGCATTAAGGTGCCTCCAATAGCATTGTAAAAATTTTCGCTACTTGAGAAACGTTCTCTAAAAACATCCTCTTTTTAAGGTCAAGGCATTAGTTTTTTTGATCACGAACTCACGAGCACCCATTGCTTTTACCCTCAATCCACTACTAACACAGCCTACTGCGTTAGACTAATTCTTTGCTTTGAATTTTCATTCATAAGATCTATCCGGAGTCAGTAAGTGTGCTTTATTGCAAAAAGGGCCAAGGTCAAATTAAAGTGTTAACTTAATCTAAAACCCACGGTGGCATATTTTAGATCACAATAGCTTCAACCCAGCAGAAAAGCTGCCAATAGCACCTGAAAGATAGTGCACTCGTACAGTAATTAAAAAGCATTAGAACTTTACGCACGAGCTAGAACACCAAACTCTTGCTTTGTGAAAGACTTATCGTTAACATAGGAATGATAAACACCATAAGACCCGCTTCTATTCACAACACTGGTACAAAATCATCATCCTTCTCAAAAATTTGCTTTGGAACCTACAAGTCAATTTAAAACGACGTTTGAACGTATTGATAGGCAAATGTCGTTTGTGCTTATTGAGACAAAACAAGCAATCGGCGCTTTTGTGTGTGACTATGCAATTCAAAGTAATAAAATGCTTTCGCTTGCATCGGAATAAACTGGATTATCATGCAATTGGGAACGGAGTTTTATGGAAAAATATTCAGGTATAGCTTTCTTCAGAGAACGAATCCAAAGGGTGAAAGCATGGCACATGAGCTTCCTGAAATCAGTAAAAGCGAAGATTGGATTTGAAAGGCGTTTTGGAATTCAACCCTACAAAAGGAGAAACTAAATTTTTTATCTTCTATACAGAAAGCAACGTTTTCATAAAATTCTCCTCAGCTGCACCGCAACTATACGCAAAATGCTGGAAAAAAGAGAACTTTTATTGGGGTCCTCACTAAGGGCGGCGGGTACTTATGGGTTATCTGTCACCACTTTTTTTTAATTTAATAAACCTAACCCTGTACACTCCCTTCCAGTGTACACTGCCCCATACATTTACATACCGGGCCTGCCCCTTCAGTGTACACTGCCTTCCAAACTCATTTTAGGCTTAAACATTATATATACAGTTAAATAATAGTAATTTAATACCTGGTGAAAAAAAGTGGTGACAGATAACCCACAAGTACCGGGCGGCGTTTCCCATCCTTCACTACACACCCGTAAAGCTTTTTTGGTTAATGCAATTGGTTTAATCACCTAAATATGATGTTGGTTCAAAGCAATCAAGATAATACAAAAACATCCATTGTGATCACGTCATTTGTGACTAAGCCTATACAATCTTCCGTTCAAACTGCCTTCGCTGCTTGTAGGGTAAACGCGACATTGTCTTAGTTTTTGTAAAAACACTTGGTATAGGATTTCCGCACAAGTGTAAAGCTAGTAATACAACTCAAACATGACGCAGCATTTTGGTGCTTTTACACTGCAGCGCATTTTTAGCTCAAGGACATACTAATTTCAATCATGGCGACATAAATATTGCTGCTACATCTTTCATCCTCCACACCTCTTCACAGTTAGGCCTCAAGCAAAAGACCTGTACGTAGCTCATTATTAGCCTACTAAAAATTCGCAAGTTAAACTCGAGGAGGGAATTGAACCTATGTCGTTCGAGTGCAAAGCAAATGCTCACACCACTGCCTCAATCTCAACCGAAACCAGAGTGCTAATGTAAAAAGCTAAAACCAGATTGTGAAAAAACTTGGCTGATAACCGATCTATACTTGACCCCTTCTGTCCACTTTCTACCTGGCAATTAAAGTTGTTTGACTAGCGAAATCATTTACTTTACAGCTTCATTCCACAATTGTTAGTCTTCAACTTTTCTGTGGTCATACGTCTTCATTACTGCTGACGGCAACGAACGACTGAGCGACTTTCTTACTAGTGACTGCAGTCCCACCCTGAATTGATTAACTCAAAACAAATTTTGACTTAACTGTTGCGTTGAATATCGAAATAACTGATTCACCTCCAAACCAAGCACAAGCTACTCACAATAATCCCAAAAAATTCCCACTACAGCCTGGCGCAGTTTGATAACAATCGAATTAAGTGCGATTGAATCACAGCTAGTTAGGTTTCATTGCTGTTCTACCCGCCGCAGGCAACAATAGCAGAAGGACGAGCCCTAGCGCTTATTGCGTATGACGTCATAGCCAGTCGTGCCAGCATCGCCTTTTATGGTTTAGCGAATGACGTCAGGCAGAAGCCTTATCTCTCACGCAGATTACGTGTTTTTTTGCGAGAAGTTTTACGAAAGTAAGCTTGTGATATGAACATGATAATTAAGTGAGCTTAGAAAATAAGTTTAATAGGCGCCATATACTCAACTGTACAACATCTTCAAGTTTTTTTACGATTAGGCACTAGCAATAGGTCGTGAAGCGTGCAAAAAAGTTAATGTTGTTGCCTCCGCAACCCTCTGAAAAGAATAAGTATAGGATTCCCCCTCCAGCAACCAGGCACCTCAGAGACCAGATTGTAGAGCCTCTGCATTTAAATCGGCAACTGGCGTCACATAGCCATATCACATGTCCCCTCTGCCACATCATATGTTATATAATTGAGATGGCCCTACTATCTAGTTACACCACTGAATAAGGAAGCAGACAATAGCCTAATACAGAGCGGTAGGTGGCCTACGCAATACGCGTGCAAAAGAATATATACTATTGAACATCACAACTTTGTTATATGGACCAATATGTTCATTTCTACCGAAAGGTGTAAGACTTAAAACTACAACCGGCGACAGGATTTTATATTCTTGAGATATATAGCTGACGTTGCTCCCAGGTCATCCTTGGGCAAGGTGTAGCATCTGATAGCCTCCCCTGTTGGAATTACAAAATGACATTTTTTGCTTTTAATGTATGTTGCGGTACATTGTATATACAGTATATGCTGTTTTTCGTGCGCGTCTCTTTTATTTTGCTGCTGCGTAACGGGTGCGTATCATTTATCTTGAAATTTAATCAAAATTGGTTTCATGTGCATGTTTTCAACCTATATCGTTTTGCAATCGTCTCTTCTTTTCGTCCACTGTTGTCAAATTTGGTTTTCTTTTAATGCTGATTTGGGCAAAATAAAATGAATGAATGAAACCAAGTGTATAAAAAGCTGGAAACTGTTAAAAGGGAAGGGGGGAGCAAAATGTGTCTGCATAAGCTTCCGTGAAATCTTATCGATATTATTCTTTTGGTGAGAAAGGAATTTACATTCGAAGGTTATTATTGCACCCAGAAAACAGTAAATTTCTCTCTCTCCAATGAGCAAAAATACTTACATCTTTCAGATCCAGAAACTCGCTAAAGACTAACCTTAAAGAACTTTTCGAAATGTTTTACCGCCCTGCTCCTCAAACAGGGCCGGATTTAGATAATGAGAGGCCCTAGGCTATTCTATTTGTGAGGCCCCTCCCTATTTTTGAACTCAGAATTTCTCTCTAAACAACATAACATGTCATTGCTTAATGTTAAAAATATGAGTGCATTAAACTGTTTGTTCTTTTCATTCTACCCATTTATGGGTGCAAATTTTTAATTAAAAAAATAAAAATTTAGTTAATACAGTTTTGCTTTTAATCTCGAGAACATAAGAAATAGTTACAGCCATCAAATAGAGAAAAACTAGGCTATGAAATTTTATTTTCTAGCTTTCGTCTAAGCAAAATCATGCAAAACTTTATCAAAATTTATCTGTTTAAGTTTATCACCCTCAATACACAGAATGCTCAGTGCAGACAACCTTTCTTGCGACATGGTGGATCTCATTTCATTTTTGATGCTTTTGAGCCTTCAAGAGATCTCTCCTGAGCAGTTAGTGACCATTAAACTTAGAAATAGTCTAAATAATGCTTCCACATTAGGAAAGACAGTGTGAATTTTTTTCCGGCAAATAAGTTGATAAAGTTCTTCATTAGACAAGGAAATAGATTGCTCTTCTGCAAGCCCCTGGCTTTGTGTTAGCCTCACGTACAAATGAAAATGTAGAAGTTCATCAATAAGTTTCGGGTCAACGTCTTCTGGATACGTTTCTTCTAAAAGTTTTACGCCCCATGCAATTTCTAGCTTAGTTGCTTTTAGATTAGCAAGAAAGAGCAAAATTTTTGCTATGTCACTGTAAACGATAGCTCTTCTTAAATTGACTTTAAGTGCGTCAAGCATAGAAATACAGGAATTCATTCTAAACCTATCGTTTGAAGAGAGATCATTTAAAGCGTCAGGTGCATTTCTTTGTCTCCTAGTGGCAGCTCCGTAGTTACTATTCGGCAAGGTAGCCTTTGCTTGCTAATCAAACTCGTCTCTAATTTCGCTTAGAAAGTCTACAAGTGAAGTGTGCAATTCCGCACAAATACTTAGTAACAATTCAGATTTCTGAAGGGCTTTGTTAACCCTGTGAAAACGACCTAGCACTCTGGTCCAAAAATGTAGCAGCATAAGCACAAACTCCAATTTTTCCTTTTGCAAAAGGTTGTTAGCATGAAGCCTGGTATCACCCTTCTCACTTACATCGAAGTGCAAATGACTGAGAGCATTAGTGATGGCACTGTAACTTTCCAAAATAGCTTCCGTGGCTTTTGCACGTGCATCCCACCTAGTATCTGATAAATATTTAGGCACCTTTAAATGAGGTTGCAAAAAGGATTTTAGAACCGCCCGCCTCTTTGTAAAAGATAAAAAAAAATGAAAATTTTAATGATAATGCCAAAACAGTTCACTGTATCAAGAGAGCAATCAGCAGCTTAGCGCCCCACCAAATTTAAGGAGTGGCCAGCGCATGGAATAAATTTTGGAAATTTCTTTCTTTCTAGGATTTTTTGCTGCATACCGTTGTACCAACCAGCAATGTTTGCAGCATTGTCATTAGACTGCCCTCGGCATTTATTAAAATCAAGCTGAAGCTCAGTAGTAAGATATTTATGCACTAAATCTGCCACGCCTACCCCAGAATGGTCTTACAACTCAAGGAAAGTTATAAATCTCTCACTTGGTAAACCGTTCACAAAAGACACGTATCTGATAATCAAAGTTAACTGATTGATACGTGAAATATGAGGAGTAGAATCCACAGAAAAGCTGAAATATTCCGCTTTTTCCACGTCAGCCACAATTGACTCCCTAACTTTTTTGGCCATGAGCTGAATCATCTTTTCGCAATTAGTTTTTGACAAATAAGAGGGATTTCCTGATCTCAAATTTCCATAACAATTGATATCAGCTAGTAAAAATGGATCAAATTTTGCTACTAGTTCTAAAAGACCAAGATAATTGTCGTTATTAGGAGATCAAAATCCTTTATTGTCCCCTTCAAAAGGTAAGCTTCGTTCTGCAAAAGTGCAGATGACAGCAATGATTCTTTCCATCACATGCCACCAATACTGCTGTTCTGCTTTTATACGCTCCTCCAGCTTTGAAGTAAGCGTATATTCTCGCTTCCTTGTTAGGTAGGTCAACATGGCATTTCTGCGTTTTTCTTAGTTTTCATGATCTTGGATATAATAAGAGTTGTGTCAGTCATCAAAACCATCAGAAGCACAAGCCGAAGATGCATGGTTTGGAAAGAGTTTACAAACAAAGCAATATACCCGTGACCCGTCCTTTTGCGGGGAAATATACACGCTACTCTCTGCTATATGTTTCACCATTGACTTTCGTTGAAAACAACAGAGCTTTTGTGCAAAACCTGGATTGCTTTTTGTACCTTCGCTTGGAACTAGAAAATGGTCCACATCTGTGCTGAACTTCAGAAGGACTTCTCTCTATCCAGTAGGCTATTTCCTCATTTGTAATTCTTTCCACAAACCAACGTCTTTCAAACTCAGTGCATGTGTACATCTATGTTCGGCATCATCTGCATAATTATCTGTAATACCTTGCGATTGATTTACTTCACCAGGAGTGATCTGAAAATTTAGACTATCACCACTACGTTGATGTGTTTCTTTTTTCTCTCCCTTTGCAGCAATTGAATTCTGAAATATATTTGTATTTTGATCTTCACTGGGCATGGCTGCTTCCTCATTCCCCGGTTGTTGTTCAACGTCCTGCATTGCTTTTTCAATAAGACTTTCTTCTGGTTGAATGCTAGCAGTTGGATGATCAGCTTCATCACACTGATTTTCTCGTGCTAGCGTCAAGACACCTACTTCACTGCCAGCACCTGTTGCTTCTGTCAGAGGTTGATGCAAGAAAGCAGTGATTGGTTTTACCTTCTTTACCATATCATTTTCAATTTTCTTTCTTTTACGCTTGCTAGCTCTAGTGTCAAATCTTTTACTCATAATAAAATTAGCGCACAAAAAGTAAGAAATAAAATTATTGCTTGATCTAAACACAGGTTAGCAATACCAATACGTCTAATAATAAGTCGATAACATTAGTAAATTTCGATTCATAAAACGTATAATTTACCACATTAACAGTAAGCAAAACACACTGTCTATAAGTTATTTCAGCAACATGTCAACTACCGGTACTGTTTTTTTGCAGAGTAGACTACATAGTAACCTTTATGACTACGGTTTATAACCTACCGGTATGCAGACTATATTTAGCAACGCAGCGGATCCGTTCTTAAAAATCGCCAGTCTTTGGATATTTGATGCCGTTAAATATATTTTTTGCCCGGCTCAAATAGCCGTTGAAATAAACTTTAAATCAAAATAGAAATTTTTTTTTCTGGTGAATTTCCTTTAATTATAGTTACATACCATAGAAGCTTCCAGCAAAATACGCATAATAATTGTCTTTATTTTGGTGCAAATGATATAACAATAGCTGTTTATGACTTGATCGAAACTAGTTGTGTATGGAATTTTTTTTTTTAGTCTGAAGAGCTTGATATATATACTTTAGGTAGGGTTTAAGTTTGTCAAGTTTTTATATAATTACAAACTTCGAAATCAAATTTGGAGGCTCCTGGACGTCGAGGCCCTAGGCTTCAGCCTGCCTAGCCTATTGGTAAATCCGGCCTTGTCCTCAAACTAGTCTACGAAAATGGCCCGAGGGTCCTGGTGTAGGAATACCCTATCCCTGATTGTTTTCTCACGAAGACCCCGGGATGTTAGGAGCACATAGGATGTTATTTGCCATTAAGCATAATTTTGGAGCCGTTATCGTAATCAAAAAGGCGGGGGAAGAGCTCATGAGTCATTGCGTCCCAAATTTCTGGACCCACATTTGATAATGAGCTGTTTTTAAGTGAAATAGCAAACAGCATTTTTGTGTAATGGCGGAACTAGTCGCAAGTCTTGTCCCACTGTTTTCTCCGCAAGGTTTGTCCTATCGTTTTCTCTTAAACTCTACCGATAGAAGATCAGTTATATGGAAGCGAAGTGAAAGCCATTGAGAAGGTGAACTTAGATTGTAAAATAAGAAACGTGGACTGAATGCTATGTATTTTTTGTCAAACGTTCTCTTTACCATCGAAAACTCAACTCCCTCTAATTCCATCTCTGGAGTCCCATCAAACTGGGTTGCATTAGAAAGAGGCTGCCAGTTAATTATTTGTCAAGGAGGAGGTACTAGATTGGTCTCTGGTGATGAAGGGGTTAGCATCTCTACGTCAACAACCTTTTTAACACGCGCACTTTTTCTAATAGACTTTTTTAAAAGAATTCTTCTTTTACAGTCATCAATAATTCAACAAAGCAAAGAATTTTAGAAACTTGGAGCTTGGTAAAAACAGCATAATGCTTAATTAGCTTCAGCTTTAGTAGTGTAACTATCTTCTGACTACGAAGGCTAAATGCACTTTTGCCCTGTTTTTGTCCAAATCTTGTACCGGTTTGATTGATGCATCGGCTCTAGGTCTAAAAATTATCAATGGGCAGCTCAGAGTGTGCCAATGTAAGTAGCACGCAACTGCCTTCCTAATCCAAAGTAGAAGCGTTTGCTCTGTGATTCTTAAAGTTAAAGGAACCAGTGTTTGAAGTCGTCCCTGCCCGATCATTTTTTTGGTACAAAGTGATGGCGGAGAACCACGGAGCCACAGGAGCCCAGCAACCCCTACTGCCGAGACCAGTAAGAATTCAAAGCAAGACCGCGCCCGTTGCAGCTAAAACGAAAAAAGACACGGCGGGGTGGCGAGGAAGCAAGGCTAGTCTTTTGAAGTAGAGCGGGGGTCCTCAACCCTTTTTCGTTCGTGGCTCATTGAAGTCTATGTTTTCGGCCGCTTTGGAAGCCACTGTTGTAAATTGTAAAAATTTAAGCCGTAACCCACCCGAGTTTGTGCTGTGTCCCATGAGTTGAAAACTTCTCAAATTGAGTCAAGTCATTTTGAGCAAAAGATCCCGGTCAAATCGAAACTTTTTTCATATAGCAATTTATTCTTAACACCCGGCAATGACCAACCAATAGTGTTGCCCATGAAAAAACATAACGACGAGCAAATGTTTGTTTAAACGATCAGGCATAAGACTGAGCAATAGGCAGCGTAAGTTGAGTACACCTGAACTATCAGAGATAAATTACATTTACAGTCAAACCTCGGTTTTCGGACTTAATGCGTTCTGAAAGTCTGCTGCAAAACCGAATTCTTCTAGAATGTAATCATATTTTTCTTTAAAAAAATGTAAAGGAGATTAATTTGTTTCCAAGCACAAGATGAATGCTCATTTACTTGCTTACACTATGCAAATACATCTTTGCATAACCAAAACGTAAAACTGTAAATAAAACGAAGGCATAAATGAAGCAAAAAAGCGTAAATAAAAGAGACTTTGGAACCGTGTGTGATCGCTAATGTGTTGAAAGGAAATGCTAAATGCAGTACAATTGGGAAGAAAAGCACAGCACTACTATCAAGCTCGGTGTTCAACTCAAAAATGCTTACGCATGATCTAGCCACGTGTCGCCGATGTTCGAAAACCGAAATTTTGTTTAGAAACAGAGGCAATGCCAGCTCGCAGTTTCCGTTCGAAAACCGATTTGTCCGAGTTCGGAGACATTCGAAACCAAGGTTTGACTGTATACTTATAAATTTTACCACTGCGATGGCGAAGTGGAAAGAACGTCCGCTTCGCACTCGGTAGGCGTGGGTTCAACTCCCTTGTCGAATCACACCGAAGACTTTAAAAACTGTATCCACAGTTTCCGTGCTTGCCGCTGAGCACAAATGGGAAAAGCCGGCAAGTTTGGTGGTTGCGTTTTAGGGTAAGGCTTCAAGCAATACCTTCACTTTTGTGTGATAGGTGGTGGTTCAAACAGTCGCAATGGTCCAGTCCAACTAAAAATTAGCAAACATGGAGAATGATTTCATACGAAAGAATTTACATTTTTTAATCATAAATGCTGTTTGAATTTTTTACACAAAGGTATGTAATTGCTAACAACTTTTACAGGCTTATGACTCAGCTGCAACTGAAAGCAACGCACTAAGATCTATGGAAGTAGAGGCAGCCATTAATTCTATTGCCAACGAACTGTTGTTTTCATTGTTGTCAACTGTTGCGCATCAATGTCAGTTCAATGTGTGCTTAAATTGGTTGCAAATCTTGTGACAATGCAAAACATCGCTTGTTCAACTTCTATGCCGGCTCTTTGCTGGCCATGTGAAAGGGAGTTGAAACCGCTTCTCGATTGGAGCGTTGCGATCAAAAGTGGTCGAGAATCAGATTTGAATGTGAGCGAAGTGTGGAGTTGCTCGGTTCGTCATGTTCAACTCGTGAGCTGTATTTTCCACTAAGCTGCTGCCCAACAGTTAAGCGTGGAAAAAGTTATGGTGGAGGACACGAACTAAGATTCAACAAACGAGCATGCATAAAAGAGGTCCTTCCTAAGCGGCCACCACCTGAAACCCCAGAAAATAAAATTCTCCTCTCTTAGCTATGACAATTTGCCTCAAAAAAGTGAAGATTGTTTGTAGAGCCATCCAACCACGACGCCCGAATCATTCAGTCATCCAAGCATGCGTAAGAGCCCATGCTCGGCCTGCTAATCTTAGACTGACCCACCGCGACGGGTTGACAGCCCGGCCCCACCACCTGTCTGCCTCATGAAGTTGCAGATTACCTCTGAGCAGGGGCGTACGCAGAAATTTGTTGAGTCGGGGGCGCGAGAATGTCGTTTTGAAAATTTCACGGAACAGTCGCAATAAAGTTCTTTTTTTGGAGATCAATATTCTCAATGCTATATCAGGGGACTTGTTTGTTACCGTTACAAGCGTAATGGCTGAAAATGACGTTTAACATTTCCTGAGGGGGGTCGCATAGGAGCACCCCTTCGTACGCCACTACCTCTGAGCACCTTTTCCACAGACGCAACTAGTGAACTTGCCAGCTTTTCTCCACACTACAACAGTAGCCTTAAATACTGTATAACATTTTTACATTTGAACAAACTGTGCTGCTAAACATGTCTGAAGTGATACTTAAATGTTTTAGTAATACATTCTCAGCTGCATTCACCAAATTCTTGTAACAAAATCTTTGAAACTGCACACTTGCGGATTACAGTCAAAAGCTCAGTTGTTTGCTGAATTAAACTGACCTAGCAACCCATCAAACAATGGTTCTTGTCCAGTGAGAAAAAATTCTAGTTTCATTAAGGCAAATAAAACCACCAAAGTCTCCTAGGCTATAGTTGAAATAGTTCCTCATTGCATTACGATGACCAGTCCAAGAACATTAATCCGGGGAAGGGAAGCATGCACAGGAATGTAGTGGAGTGAAAGTGCCGCGCACACTTTTTTCTGACCTGGAAAAGCGTTTTTCATTTGATTAGAGCCTTTTCAAAAATGTTTTGTAATTAGGCGGCATGATCTCAACAAAGCAAAGGCATATTTAGCTTGTACATCCCATGCAGTGAGCTCATGCATGCGCTAAACGTACACCCGTTGGTGGCTGACAGATCAAAATAACACGTATTTCTACTTAAAAAAGGCAGACATTTCTGCTTCTGAAAAGTTATAGGAGAGTACTGTAATGTGATGCCATTTCAATCCACTTTACTGAAGCACGTACAATGCTGGCAGAATTAAGAATTAATACGCTTACACATCTGCAGAAAAATAAAGAACTAAATTGAGCGACCAAATTCAAAACACATTGAAAAAATTTATTGCCAGTAGCGTTCTCAACTTTTAATGTTTTACCACTGCAAACATAGATACGCAAATTACTTTGCTTGATTGTTTCATTTATGCGAATCGGTTCACGCTTTGCTTCGCCATCTGCCTGCCCATATATTGAGGCGGAGAAGAAGAAAAGGTGTGAATGATGATAAACTGTTTCTGCAGTTAGGGCTACCTGAGATGGCGATCAATCTTTCTTGAGTGTTACACATTGGACATACCTGAAGCAGACCAAGAATTTTATCTGTTAATCTCCTGCTTCACTTGCGGCTGTTAGCGCCAACCCTCGACGAGGTACTACCAGTGAGCCACGTAAAGATCGAAGTGTCCCATTAATTGCCTTGTTCAAGGACACAACATGACAACTTACCAGCTTTTTCGCCTCTCCATTCCTATTGTGCTTAGCGTTTAAAGGGAAGCTGTAATACAGTTTTAAAAGTCTTTAGTATGACTGAACAAAGTTATTGAATTCAGATCTACCCACAACGAAGCGCACCCTCCAACAACTACTTGTCTGCGTCGGTTACTACATTGTTGGCTCCGTCTTTTGTTTCAATCGTAACTAACGAGCTGTTTGTTTAAAAAAAGCGACATCGTAAAACATGAAAAAAAAGGAAAATTTCAGTTAATGTGTAACAGATACAAAACGAAGGCTGACGGTTCTTAACAAGCTGAGCCAGTATGCTGCTGTATATATTATATATTAGAATGTTTTGCAAAACACTGTCAGCGTAGTCAACTACACTAATGAATCTGTTTTTTTTGCTGAACATTGTCAAAAAAGATTCCACTCAATTGCCGAGAATGGCGTGGTGAATTAAAACAGTGCAATAGTCAAAGCCAATTGTTTGCTGAGAATTTCAGAATATCCCAATCGTTTGCTTTTGAAGGCACATGATTTGCTGTAAGGTCAAAATTGAGCAGATTGGTATCGATTGTGGGTGCCATTTGTCAATAACTTAGTGGTTACTGGTGAGAGATGTGCAGAATCAAACCCGAGTTCATACACTGGGCGGAATGCCTGTATATTTGTTATTCGGAATTTACAGAGTAGCGGGCGACACTCGAACGAGTAGAAGTCAATCAATCAATCATTTTATTTTTGCTCAAATCAGCATACATAGAAAATTAGTTTGATAGCAGTGGACAAAAAAAGGAGACGATGGCAAAACGATATACGTTAAATCTTAATCTCCAAATCTTAATCTTAAGTCCAAATCTTAGTCTACTATTTGCACTAACTATTTCTACAAAGCAATTTAGGCCTAAGTGAAAGCAATTACTGGCGTTTTTGGAGTTCAGCATCAATCTGGATTCCATGGATGTAGTTGGAAGGGGGGCCAAAAAAGTCCGTGGCTTCTCTCTCGCAATTTTTTATCCCCAATTCCGACATTACGCTATCGTTCAGTGAAATATGAAACGTTGAGAAAAATTTCCACACTGGTGGGTATTGGATTCTTTTAACTTTCAACCAAACTTAGGCTTTTATTTACTTTTCTTCAACTTGCTCAAAGAGATTTACTTGATTTATCTAAAATAATAAATTACAAGTTTCGATTTGAGAAGGGTAACTTATCTGTAAAACTAAAAGACGTCGGTTAAAGTAATACAATTTCTTCAAAGTTTACTTCGAAACAACAAAAACATCTGAAAAAAATGCCTTTCCCCAAAACATTTGTTTTGGCTACGTCCTTGCTGGATTTCCAGGTGCTATTAATTTTATCTTTACTAAACGACTCAACTAGCAAACTTGTCAAAAAATTAAACATATTATTTTTAAAAATACTGCGCTGAAACAGACTGGCCGGTAGAAGAAACTCAACCTCAAATGACGTCATAAGAAATAGGTTGCGAACTCATTTAGCCTTCATCCACTTTTCAATAATGTTTATGGATTTATGTTAATGGCCTGGCAAAAAAAAGCGTGCATTTGTAACTAAAAATTGCCAAAATGCCTGTATAAGAGATTTCGCCCCCTTTCTTTGACTTTTACTTTTCAGGTAAATTCTCAAAATTTGTGAAGGTGGAATAAGAACTAAATCCAATCAACAAGAGCAAAATAAGATACTGGTTATCATATCCAAAAGTTAAATTTTTGCCATGACGCTTATTATTTTTATCCGTAATACCGTGATATGACAAAACGTAATAACTACAAATAGGCCAATCATGTGTTTGAGGGTATTGACTCAACGGGTGGCGCAAAACGATGTAGGAATTAAAGCAGTGGTGTGCAAACTGCGCCTTGCGAGGTGAAATCGTGCAGTTCACGGAAGAATGTGACTTTGTCGCCCACGCCCACAGAGTAATTGTTAACGGCTTCAGTTCAAAAACTGGATTCTTTGGAGGTGGTTCTACAAAAGCAATGGTCTTGGAAAGAATCCGCGCCTGACCCTCGGTATCATCCGGTTGAGTAAGAGTGACCCGCCTTTAAAAATCACGCGGGACGGAATTTAGCAAAAATTCATTTAAATCTGAATTAGAAGCATAGCCACAGCACTTAAATCAACATGAACGGAAGAGAAAACAGATTACTTGCAGATATTTACAAGAACGCATACTTGTTTGGTAAGGTAGGATAGATCTATGGGCAAAAAGTGTCACATAAATTTTAAAATGATGTACTGCTACATGAAGACGGTAATCCTAACAAGGTTGCTCATCTTTCCCGAGGGTGCCCTGGGAGCAATGCAGTTAAAAAAAGCTCCTCAAAGTCTGAAGGAAGAGTCCTGCCGCCGGTTTCTCTTTCCAGCCACACATCGAGCGCCAATCTTTACTATTTATTGCAGAAGCCCATATCAGAGTTGTACTGCCGCGATATGGCAAAAGCTAACAACTAGATTTCAAATATGACAAACTGCCTTGATTTCTTTTCGTTTATGAGAAGCTGCTGATCAGCAAACGTGAAGAAATAATTAATGTTCGCACGATGAACAGCTTCAGGGCAACACTGAAAAAATTTGGTTCAGTTGTTTCCATGTTGAACAACAATAAAGAACAGCAACTGCTCTTTTCGTTAGCAGTAGTTTCGTTATGCTTCCTACTTATGTTTTGTGCAAAAATGAACTACAGGTACTCCTATTACAACCCCATTTTGTCTTTTGTACTAAGCGCCAAGCAGTGAAGCTGTGAATATCATTTTTGAGAGGTTTTTGTTTGATCCGGTCGAAATTTAACCACCAATCTACTTCATATAATGCAACAACATTTTTGAAAACAGGGCGTAGGATAAAAAAAAAGGAACCATTGCTTTGGTTTTATAGGCTGCTAGTGAGGATAAAAGTGAAACATGGTGCTCGTAAGTTTCGTGACGGTGTAACTGCTGTAGAACTCTAGCTTACTAAGGGTAATTTGACTTTAAATTCTTTTGCCAGGTTGATTCCGATGATGCATGTACACAGCTTCCATCGTTGTTTCGGTTCCGGTTTGCTTTTGTTTTGTAAAAAATTCCTAATAAATAGGAAATGGATGTACACTCGGTAGAGAAAAGCCGCAACAAAGCTATGTCGATGAGCCACAACCAGCTGCAAACTTATCCAAGGCAATTTTAAGCGATCAAAAGTAAAGTTTGGGCTGTAACAGTAGAAATTGAAGCTCTTCCGATCGGTTCTATAGGTTGGGTATTTGGTTCGACTAATCTGGTTTTAGACAACGTGGAAGCATTTAACCTTGCTTTGGGATTTGTCAAGGTTTTTTACCAAACAAGCATCAGAAAAACAAATTTGCCAAACATAGCCAAAGCAGTAACAGCAAGTGAAAAAGTTCTTCATACTATGATTGCGACTTCATCCGGGCAAGCTTGCTGAAACACGAGAGGCTGAAAATCAAATTTTTTGTTGGTTCCACGACAAAATCGATCGACAAATTGATGGCCAGGGGTCACCAACCGTATTTCTGCGGGCGCCAGGTGGTCCGCCAGCCTGCTTTAAAAATATCTTGAAATTTTTCGAAAGTCGATCGTTTACCCCCAAATGAAAAGAAAGGCCTGCATCCCTATTGTGCTTGGGAAAACATAAATTTTAGGCCAAATAACTTTTCAAATAGCTCATGGGCCACATGATCTCCAAAAAAAAGAAACAGGTCTCCAACTTTTATTCGGATTGGAGAAGCATAAATTTTATATCGAAAAATTTCTCGTATCTTTGGTTTGATATGCGAGCTCCCAAAAAGGTCTGTAGAAATACCAATAGCATCAAACTGATAGCCCTAGTCACGATTAGTGTCCAGAAAGTAGCCCTAAAGGTTGGTGACCCCTGTTGTAGGCCATCGCTTTGTCACTGCACCTTGCAAGGAAACACAAGCAGAAGAGACTTCTCTCCATGTGAGTAACATCTAAACCAATGATGACCAACCCGCGGGCCGCATGCGGCCCTTTTAAGGTTTCTGTGCGGCCCAGTTGAGACCATTCAATTATGCTAAACTGCTTTTAATTTTTAGTGATCGCGTGTAACCGAACAACCGTACAATAGCGTATTTCATTTTATTACTTGTTACAGCCGTGATTTATTATGGCCATGCGAATCTACGTTACTTTAAGTTTTTGACGAAATATGTGTTGTTTCGCTTCATTTGTAATTTAGATATTTATTGTTACGTCATCAATTTTTTGTTACGTAATCGTAAGCTGTAATGTAGAATGGATAAAACTTGTGTTAGTTCAAGGTTGCGCATCGCTAGATGCAGTGTTACGCAAGTTGGTTAGAAGCTACCAGTATATACATTATCAGCAAGAAGAGTAAGTTAACCTGTTTATGGCTTCACAAAGAAAAAGAAAAATTGAAGATTTTTCTTTTTCTTCGTGAAGTACGTTTCAAGTTGAATGGGAAAAGTTGTATTTTTTTACTCAGATGAAAGACAAAGCTGGGTGTTTGATATGTCGTCAATCATTTAACACGCTTAAGTCGTACAATTTGAAAAGACATCATGAGTAAAAGCATGATGTGATTGCTAAACTTAATGATTCCGCTCGAAACACCAAGCTGCAGTTGCTTAAATCAAATCTACAAGCCCAGCAAAATATCTTTCAAAAAGCAGCTTCTGAAGATAAGGCAATAGTACATGCAAGTCTGCGAATATCCCAAATTATAGCGAAAAAAATGAAGCCATTTTCGGATGGTGAATTTGTAAAAAATTGCCTGCTGGCTGCTGTAGAAGAACTTGTCCCAACTAAAGTAAAAGATTTTTGAAAGATAAGTCTTTCCCGTCAAACTGTAACCTGAAGAATTGATCTCATATCCAATCAAATTTCCAATACCCTCAAAACTGCATCACTCATTCACCTATTTTACATTGGCGTTTGATGACATGACAGATATTTTGGATACATCGCAGCTCTCGATCTTTGTCAGAAGAGTAAATGATGAAATGAAGGTACCTGAAGATTTTTTGGATGTTTTTGGCCTGAAAGAAAGAACTACTGGCAGTAACTTAAAGGATGCCGTTGTGAAATGTGCTGAAGATCACGGACTTGATTTGAAAAATCTTATTGGCATTGCAACTGATGGCGCCCCTTCGATGGTGGGAAGAAATGCACGAGCTGTTACTTTGATTCTGTCACACATTGACAGTTTGAAGGAAGGTTCAAGTGCTACAGATGAAATGTTTATTTGCCATTGCTTTCTTCATTTAGAAAACCTTTGCGCCCAAGTGCTCGACATGTCCCACGTAATGAAGGTTGTTGTGACAACTGTTAATGTGATAAAACATAATGCTCTGAAACAGCTCCAGTTCCAGCAATATTTGATAGAATTGGAATCCGAATATGGTGATTTATTATATAATGCAAAGGTTCGTTGGTTAAGTAGGGGAAGGTGTTTAGAAAGATTTTGGAATTTGAAAGAAGAAGTCGGAAACTTTATGACTGAAAACGGTAGTCCTGTTCCGCAACTAGAACATGGGAAATGTCTCCTGGATTTGTGCTTTTTGGTCGACACAACAACGAAGTTAAACGAGCTCAATAAAAAGCTTCAAGGAAAGGACAAACTAATTACAGATTGCTATGAAGATATACAAGCATTCATTACCAAATTTAAGTTGTATGAAAGACAGCTTGCGTCAAAAAATGGATATCATTTCCCACTTCTGAATATCTTTAATTGCGAAGATAAAGATGTTACAAAAGACTCCGCTGAAACTGAGAAATTATTACGAGCATTTAGCGAAAGGTTTGAATATCTGAAAAAATATGAAAAGTCATTTCGTATATTTGCTTGTCCTTTTGATTTTGTGCCCGAAGACGCACCTGAGTATTTGCAACTAGAGTTGATTGATCCTCAAGTCAATACAGAATGAAAATCGCTATTTTATACTACGGATAAACTGCAGTTTTATAGAGACTATGTTCCGGAAAGTGAATTTCCGAATCTAAAACGACTGGCATTGCGAATTGCGGCGGCAATGGGCACAACGTATGCATGCGAATCATTTTTCTCAAGATTGAAAATTGTAAAGTCGAAAAGCCGAAGTAGACGGACGGATACTAACATGATGAATGAATTACGTTGCGCAGTTGCCAATTTGCCAATTGACATTAACAAACTTAGCTCTGATATTCAGAAGCAAACGTCACACAGAGAAATCTACAAAATAAACAATTTTTGTGTTTTTGTGTATTTCAACATTAAACAAACGATTCAAGAGCAGAAGTTTATAAGTCATGTCGAAAGCAAGTTTTACTAGTTGAGATAATACACGATCGTAACACATTTCGTCCTTAGACAACCTGCGGCCCTTGAACATATGCCAGACTTTATCTGTGGCCCTGAAAGTCAAAATGGTTGGACATGGCAGATCTAAACATATTTTTACATCTAAAGATGGCTTTGATTAGCCACGCTTCCATAAGCTCGGTCTTAGTGCTACAAACGGTAATTTTTCAGCAATACAAAGTTTTGCTGTACTGGCATTGTTTCTCTGCTGGCTCTGCATTGATCGCGATGGGATTTGAAGGCCGAATTAGAGGAACCATGTATAGTTAAAAGATAATTCTCATTTCTCAAGAATAGCTTTCTATTTCTCATACTGGTATATGACATGTTCTTGTAGCTAGAAAATACATATTGATTGACAACATTCGAACAGAAAAGAGATGGTAAAGGATATTTAAGATTAAAATACAAAATGAATTTAAGTTTAGTATGTTGTTTTCATATCGATACGTCGTCTATCTTTAAACAATGCTGAAATGATTCTATCTAACTTGATGGAGTGGGAACCAAATTATTGGAGGGTTGGGCATTTAAATTAGAGATGTTATTCTGAAAGTCGTTGGTAAACGGTTGGTTATTGTTGCTAAGTTTGAACATAAACGGGTCAACCACATATAAGATAGAGGATGTTAGATATTTGTTTCTTTTAAATTAAGAGATAAAATTGATTTTAGCTTTCAACGATGGGCTGTTTGACAAATGGAAACAAGAGCGATGTAATAGATCAGTGATAAACCGCCTTTCCAGAAGATGCTAGGATGTCAAAACTGTCAGGGTTTTTCCATGTTATTTTGTGATCGATGGTTTTTTGAAAAAACTTTGGTGACCATATTGTATTTTTGGAGCTTGTTGTTACGTGCTGACCTTATTATAAAACACGAAGTTTTTCTCCTCACCGAAGAAGCCCATTTCGTACTTTTGATCTTGTTTTCGACCATTTTCTGGACAAGGGTCTTTAGGATTTTCATGTTCAGTGCTGTACGTTTCTTAAAATTATAGGGGCGAATAAAAGAAATTGAGTAAAAAACTGAATGCTGCACATAAGTTTTCTAATGCACAAAAATTGGCAAAAATTTAGCTTGAATCGAAGCATTAGGCAAAGGTTTTGAGAGTTAAGTCATGTTCAGCGAAGTTTTGAGAGCTAAGTATCAAATCAAATCATGTTATATTTTAGTTTATTGGTCAACATTGTCTAAATAATATTTTGTACGCCGATGATATATGCTGTATTGCACCTAGCTGCAAAGGCCTTCAAAAGTTGCTAGATGTCTGCTATGAATACGCACAAAGCCATGATATCTCTTTTAACTGCTCTAAAACCAAAATAATGATGTTTAAAACTAAGTTTTTGAAGTTGAATTGCGTGCCCAAAATACAATTAGGTAACTGTGTGATTGATCATGTCTAAAAAGTAAAATATTTAGGCTTTCTTTTAACATGTGATTTGCGAGATGATATCGACATGTACCGACAGCTTCGCTATGTCTATGGTACAGCGACTAGACTTCGTAGTAAATTTTCCGACTGTTCTAAAAACGTAAAAAGCTATTTGTTTCGCACGTTTATGAAAAGTTTCTATGGCAGTAGTATCTGGTCGTCTTATCGACAATCTACCTTTCACCGTCTCCGGGTAAGCTACAATAATGCTTACAGGATATTATTTAACTTGCGTCGTCGAGTAAGTATATCTTCAACTCTTGTACAGAACAATATATGTATTTTTCAAGCATTGATTCGAAAATACGTTGCTTGCTTTATGATTCGATGTGCAAATTCTTATAATATCTGGATTTCCTCACTGATAAATTCGGACGATTTCCTAACCAGCCAGTTTTACAAACACTTTCTCCTCCTTCATGACCGTTAGGCTTTTGCCTTCTTAGGGATTTCAAACATCTCTGCAACTCTGTGCTTGTTTGTTGTTTATGCTCTGCGTTTGTTTGCTCTCATTGAGCTATTCTAGTGTGATTTATGCTGGACTAATGCTGACTTTGCTGAAAGTTAACGGGTCTGTTAAATAAATAAATAATTAAAAAGTTTACAGAGGGCGATAAATTCTTTATGAACGTTTTGCATTGCGTCTACTTGCAAAATATAAATGATTCGTTTTCTTTTCCAGTAATGTATGTGGTACCATCAGCATAATAGCAAATATTTCACTGCTACTGTTGTTTTCTGATAATTTTCCTTAAATGTTGTGGCTCATCATTTCATTTTGGCTTTTGGTGTGAAGTAAAATATGTTGATGGTTGCATAAACTTACATAGTTCTTAGTGATGTTTGGCTAGCAATTTTAAGAGTTAAAGAAATTTCTCGATGCTTTTCCTCGACTTCAAAGAACCAAACCTTGTCGAAAAAGAAATGTTGATGTCGAAAATATTCTCAGAAGCCTACGTCTAGAGAGTGCTTGGCTTTTTTCTTGCCTTCTCCAGTTGGCTGCTATATGCTGTATGTACAGAAGGATCTTTGATGTTTCTAGTTTTGTAACAGCAGTCCAATGAGTGTCGGAAAATTGATGGTCTTCCAATATCTCAACTATTTTCTTCAATTTTCAAAACCTTTTGACAAAAAATCAGGGTCCTACTGTACTTGGAATTAGACTATAGCAAGGTAATCCCACTTCAAGTGCTTCTCGCAAATTCAGCAAAAACCGCTTGGCAAAGCAGGATTGTACTGGATCCAAGGATACGCATCAAACCATTTACTTTGAAAGCAAATAGTTTGATTACTTTTGATTTTCACAGGTGTTTCACTTGCATCAGGCTGATTTGACTTTGATCAGACTGCCGTTTAGGAAAACTACTCAAAGTTGCTGATGCAGGAATCAAAATGATTTTGTGAAAGTACATAGCGCTCAAGCGATGCTATCGTTGTTTCGCTTTTACCTTATTTTTGGTTAAAGACACCAACGCAGTAGATGAAGGTAGTCTTCCAGGGTCATGGCTACTACCTTGATTGCAGCGATGCAGTTTCAACTCTCAAATATTGCACGTCATCCTGGGCACCTTTTTCTCCCACCTCACTGCTATTTTCAGTAGACCTAATAGCAAAAACTTAAAAGTTTTCGTTGAGAATGAGTTGACTTCATCACTCACACCTTTACTGTATCCACGCTGATTAAATGTACTTTATTATATTTCCCGCTGGTATTAAACACACGATGCTAGATTTATAGAAGCTCTCTCCATTTGCCGCTATGACATCACAATGCGTTGTTCCTTTTTTGAGTAATAGAGTTCGCACGCTTTGACATTTCGGATTTCGCAATCAATCATAGAGCAATTAACAATATGGGAATTGCGGTCAAAAATTGTTTTGCGTTATCGGGCATCCTATGTCCTATGCGCTGTTTTCCTCTGTCAACTTTTATACTAAAGTACCAGTTTAAAAATCCCACTCACTAATCGCTCGGCGAACTCTATTGAATTAAACTAATATAAACAGCTTAATATTAATGCTAAATCACAGGAGGGAATAATTACATTGACTTTACTCCTTAAAAAGCATCGAAGAGAATGTGACCCTTCATACCCACTCGGGATGAACATGTATGTTGATGTTTGCTGGTAACCGAGGCCACTACTCTGAATTTAAATATCTTGCAAAAGAGAACGGAGTCTTTTTCTTATATCCCACTCCTCTCAAGAGCTACGGAGGGAGGTTACGACAGCTCTGATCAAACAGTATTTTGAAAACGTGCTTTGAAACAAGTCTAGATAGTTTACGAAAACACATTGGATATATTTCTTTAATCATACTACCGGTAGGTGGCCTAAGTGAGTCTATATGCAAAACGGCGGGAGAAAAAAGCAACAAAGAATTGAATCAGCTATTGAGGGGCTGTATTGGCAAAAGTTGTGGTCAATGTTTTGTAATGCTTGTAGAGATTGAGTGAGTCATAGTTAACAGTAGTTACACATGTTTAGTATGTCAACTTAAAGTAACTTACGTTGAACTTTTAAGTGAAGACAGTCGACTGAGTAAGTCAGATGTATGAAGTTATTCAGATTATAGCTATAAGCCAGTAATTATACATAACTTCTAGGTACTAAGTCTAGCTTAGGTCTACTATATGCGGTAAGAAAAGCAGTTTGTGCTAGTTACTTCTGATATTCCACATTCACTATCTATGGTATTCATACAACAAATATTTATTGACGAGCGTTACCATTTGGTTCTGTGAAATGTACGGTATCTGTAACTCCATTTAATTTTTGTTTTTAAAAAGTTATCAAGTGTTAACGAGTTAGCAACAATTTACATTCAATTAACTTTTAGTTTGATAGCCATTTTTAAACTGTGTCGTTTATTGTGTTTGGAGTTTCAATTGTGTCAAGCAAATGGATTGACCTATCAAATTGCAGTTGTTGCATTTGTACCCTTTACTAATCAAACCACTAATCTTTTAACCAATTTAGTTATGAAGTTCCGGTATTAAGATTCATCAGTGCAAAATTCATTTTAATTCAGTCACCTAATTTTGTCCAATTAACAGATTAAGTGGTAGTGTTTTCGGTTTATATTTTATTGCATTTGATGAATGTTTGTATTGCTACAACTTTTATACCTAAGTCAGTTAGTTGGTAGCTTACTCTTCTCATCATTCAGTAATTCCATATCTTAGTGTGAATTTTTGTGAATTCGTGTTTTTGAAGTTTAGTGTTGCCCTGAAAAAGTGGACAAAATCCTTAGTTCTTATTTTTTTAGATATTTAGTACCGTTTTAAAAAATGATTGCTTAAAATTTTATTGATAGCCTGTCATCTCATCATGGTAAGAGCACAAGATGCTTCTCTGAATAATAAGAATATTGACAATATTGAACATGTCTTTGATTCTACAAAATTATTTAATGAGTAAGTTGTTTGTACCTGTGTGAGTCTGTATTGGATAGAAAAACACTATTATTGGTTAAAATCAACTTATGTCCGAATAGGGTGTAACCTATTGTAGTCGGATTGATTTACAGAATTGAGAAGTCATTGGTTTGTTGACAGAGTTATGTGATTGCTTTCAAAGCACTTTCACCTGCTATGTGCTTGTATGTTGACTATCATGTAATTGAAATCATTTAGCTTCATTCAATCACAAACCTGCGGTCAAACGTTTTCCACTTTTTTGGAATTATGTAAAGCAATAAACTTGCAATATCCACCATCACCGAGTACATCATTGTCATCTGCATATGATCAATCTGCATTCTACCCTCAATTAAAAAAGAAATTGTCTTCTTGGAAGGCTCAGTCAATATGGGCCAAACTTGACAAACGTTTTTATGGAAAAGAATATTTTGTGAATCCAAAATTGCACAAATCTGGCGGCCAAAGAGCTGGCGCTGATACAAAGGTGACTTGTACATTTCAATCTAGAAGTAGTTCAATGCTGTTAATTTTTAAATAGTTTGTTTTGTATGGAAGGTGTTTTTTAGCCTATGAGTAGGCCTAAGGATATATGATACTACAAGGCCTTCTTGAGTGAGGTAAAGGGGTCCACTTCCCGCTGGTGTAAAATCTTTTGTTTCAAAAGATTTGCACTGTTATGACAGTACCTCAAACCTATTTTCAGGCCGTAACCTTTCCAAAGCCTTTGTAACACCGTTAGTGGTTGAATTATATTGTTTTGCAGTTATTTACTTTAAATTTATTAATTTAAAAGGCAAAGCAAACCTCTTCATTTGTGGTTTCATATTTCAGCGCATTATAGTAGGCTATAGATAAATAAAACGAACGCATTGCCTCCTGACGTCCGATTGATGCATTACGATATTCATAACAGGAAGGATAGATAGCACGCTAGTGTATAGTCGCCATATGGTTGTTGTGTTGCTTGCATGCTCTACTTGCTCATATTTGCTGTGAAACTAGTTGTACGCAATTGAGTTTCAACACGTTTTAAACACACTTACACCGAATAGAGCAATCTGTTGCGACAATGTTTAAACTGTGTTAGGTTACTGTAGGGCGTACAGTTTATTCCCGATGCTTGACATTTGCTTTTTAGTATTGACATAGTTTGTTATCTTAATGCTGTAGATTAAATTTACAGCATTAAGGTAATTAGTTTAAAAATTTTTCAGTGTTCTGTTGCTTGCTTCATTGCTCAGTCATTTCTACTTTATCTTGTTAAACGCGTAATAAGCTGTTTATTGCCAAAGAGCAGGAAAGCAAATTTTCTAAATTTTGAAAACCTTGGTTTGGCTTTTGATACAATAATAGACCAATCACGTGCATTTGTCTGCACGTTGTCTAACCTGCAGAATTTTTATTCAGGTTTTAATTATTGGCGCTGGCCCGTGCGGTCTTCGAACAGCAATCGAAATGGCGTGTCTTGGCGCCAAAGTGGTGGTGCTTGAAAAACGGGATAACTTTTCTCGGAACAATGTATTACATTTATGGCCGTTCATCATTACAGATTTAAAGGTATGCTTTCGTTTATTCAGGCGTATGAGCTCATGCTCTATTTGCAAGTTCTTTGTCAGACTGGGGTATCTCGACAATTTGACTGCATGACCCCACCTGCTCACTGCCTCATAAAAATGCAGGTATCTCTTGTAATCCCACATTAAGTGCCTTTTCCGAGGAAACAACCTGCAAATTAGTCAGATGTTTTCCTAACTTTTTCGTGCTGAATGTAAAGCAGTGAAGCTGTAAAAACCGTTTTTAGAGTTTTTGGTTTGTTTTGCTGGTTATTTCTTCAGTGCAGATCTCTTGTTCATGGGGTCAGACATGACATTTTGACCCACTGGATGTAATCAGGCTAGGTTTGATTTTTATCCGTGGCTTACCTCAACATGTTTGTTAATCGAGCACCATTAGCTCGTTTCTTTGCTGTATTTGGCTCGCAATCTAATTATTTAACTTGAAAAACAAGTAAACAGCAGCGGTGGCAATCGAACACAGTCAAGTGGTTTTGCGTGTTTTGCTGTTTATCGCAAACTTTGTTATGCCTTGAGTGACGTTTTCAATTGGCTTAATTGTTCTTGCTTTGCTGTTAGTCATTGGTAATTCCATTTTAAGCCAAACAGCAGATCTTCGTCGTTTAAACGCTCAACTTTGTAATTGTTTCTTTACAAGCAGCTAAACCGTAAAAAGTAACTTGTACCATTCCGTTGCCTTAACATGAAATGCAGATGTTTCAAAAATCGGATGAGACATGATGAAAAATTGTATTAACAGTACTATACAACTACCATAAAACTAATGGGTGAAGTGATGTTCAAATAAGGTTTAAAATTTTGACATGACGTCAGTTTAGTTTCATTGGGTTTTGAAGGAACACATCATGTTTATTAGGATACTGAACTCTCAATTAAGATCAAATGTACTACATAAGTTTGTTAAATGTAAAGACTTTGTACTGCCTAAATATCCACTTATTCTTTATTTATTTTGTTCTGAATCAGCGTTACGAAGAACGCTTTTGCCAAAAGTTTTAACCTGCTACAAATAAGTGCGACTCAGACTTCTTTTGGTGAAATTGCATTTTACACGTTACATAACTAGACACGTGTTGGTTTACAAAATGGTTTCTACCCTGTTGCGAGACCGCGCATCTGGAAAGCATTGCGTTTGGATAGGTGGGGTTACTACTGACTTGCAGTTGCATTGAAGAGATCTCGTTTCCAGGCTCTCGGCGCGAAAAAGCTGTATGGACGCTTCTGTGCGGGAGCTATCGATCACATATCAATTCGACAACTTCAGCTCATATTACTTAAAATCACTCTCATGTTGGGCATTGAAATAATATTCAATGTATCGTTTGAAAGCTTGCTCCCTCCTACCGAAGAATATGAAGACGATAATGAATTGGCAAAAGGTAACAGGTTTTGTGTTACACAACCCGATCTGGCTATAGGGGCAGGCCGAAGTAAGCCAAAGTATGGCTAGATGCTGCTGCTGTACAAATTAATTTTTTACAATTAGATGTCACTTTAATGAAAAAAAGATGCTCGAGAGGCTATTTGGCGCCGGGCATATTTCAGGAAGGGTTTAATACTAGAGCGTCAATAACATTCGCCTTAATACGACTCTGTGTGGGGGAACGGGGAGTTCATTTCCAAAGCGTGTAGCTACCTGTAGAAAGAAACGCCTCTTTTTGACTCCTGAAATTCCGATTTTAAAAATTAGTCCTACTTCATGTTTTGCTTTTTAATCACGGTGTCACCTTTATACCGTAATTATTGCAATAGAACAACTTTGTTCACGCCCGATGTGAATTCACCAGCATTGTTGAAGTGCACTTCTATCATGAACAATTCAACCAAACGGTGAGGTTGCCTTAAGCCTGGTCTACACTGAGACCAAGCGCAATTCAATGAGGTCTCAGTGCTGACCGGGCCTTGAAATGACTCTTTCAAGATCGTAGTCATTTCAATTCTTCAAGTATTTCAATGTATTCTTTCCGAAAGCGATTCTTCTAAATTGCCTAAAAAGTTGGTGTTTGTTAGAGCAGGAAGACGCACAGTTACTTATACGCTGAATTTGAAGCTGTTGTGGTTAGAAATTAAAGGCTGGTTTCTATACGCTGGCGTGTATCTGTACAGAGAGTGTAAGTTCCGCATACCCAGAGGCAAATTTTGAGGTAGTGGGAGGCAAAAATATATTTTTCGATTTTTGTGTTGGTAAACTTTGTGACGATTTTTTGGTGATTTCTAACTTTCAATTTTTTGATGACCGTTTTGCAGCCGTTACACCTAAAAATATCTTCAGCCTTGTTCGGGTTTACTAAATTTGTGGCTACCGCTTAGATACGCCTATGATTCCAGTGACTTTTAAAAGCCGAATATTTTTCGAAGCTTTATTTTCCGTCAATGTAAAAGGCACACAGCAGGTCCTTAAAATGGTCTTTAAAGTGTAAATAAAAACTATAAAGTTAATGATATGCTGAAAGTTAGATTTTGTGTAGAGTTCGTGAAAGCCTGGTTTGGCAGTAATACCGAAAAGGAAGTGAATTTAATTTGTTTGCGATTCGTTTAGGTTCTCCTGTATTTAAACTGCGTGAATGAAAGCTATTCGATTGGCGTCGTTTGTTTTAGCAAACATGACAGAGATCCCATGACTCTGATATGATTTTTGAAGGGGTCCGTAACTTAAAAAGCTTAAGAAACACCGGTATTGAATTTCACAATGTAATACCCTGTGGTTCAACTTTAGTTTTACTGGTTTGGGATGCGAATTTCAGTAGTTTGGCATTTCGTTTTTTCAGGTTGGACTGCTGTAGTCGATCCTGCAAATCATCCGGTTTCGAAATATGAATTTGACGTCGTCGTAGGAGCTGATGGGAAACGAAATACTCTCAAAGGTATCTACTCTTGAAGGTGAAGCTGTAGAATTGCAGCAATTTTTGAGAAAGATAATGCTCAATCAAGCGAAAGCAGTTTGTTGTCAATCAAATATTTTAACCGTTTTTACCTAGACTTCGTTTTATGTTCATGACTACATGCATGGTCCCATATAGCTGTAGTCTTTATTTGATCCAATGTTCATGCCGTGCTGCGTTGTTCTTTTGATCTTGGCTGGTAAAGTCCAAGGTGCCAAGTAGAATAATAAGTTTCTGCAAAGTATGCTTAGAGTAACGATGATTTTAGGATTAGATGTAAGCCGTGGCCATGTTGTGGGCAAATGCGTGAATGCGTAAGTTAGAGCGCGACTAGCTAAATCTTTTCAGTTTTACGGCACCGCGTTTACAGTCTGAGCCATAGCACATTCACAGTTTCGCTGCGTGCGGCAAAGCTTTTTATGCTAGTTAGTGTTGGTAAGTGTGAATTGTGACTATTCGTGTTTTAAAGGCTTTCAAAGAAAAGAATTTCGCGGCAAACTGGCAATCGGCTTAACTGTGAACTTCATTAACCGAAATACGACGGCAGAGGCGAAAGTAGAAGAAATTAGCGGGGTCGCTTATATTTTTAACCAAGAATTTTTCAAGGTATGGCTGACCCAGAGAAAAACTTGATCTGTAAAGCTCAATGCAAGCTTTTTCACTACTGTCTTTATTTTTATAGCGATGAAACAATCGCTTTATCACTTTCGGCGTCAGGAAGCAGCCTGCTTACTTTTTCCTGCCTCATATTTCATGTGTTGTCTACTTTCTCACTATGTAGAACACTTCATCGCTATTCTATTCACTTTTTAGGTTATGAAAGCATGCCACGTCCGGGGTCAGGCACGTTTGGAGAAGCGCGAGCAGTTTGAGGCTCAGCGTAAGAAGGATATGCCAACAATTAAAAGTAATTGCCTTGCCCAAGTAGTCGCAGAGGCATGGTTCATAAAAGGCTCTGTCGTTGGCCTGGCCAGTGGTCAACTAAGGCCAGCTATTCCTATTTCACGTCCACGACCCAAGTCTACCTCAGAACCAACGCGCCGATTTTACTCTTAACTGCCCAGTGGGGCCAAGCTCAAGAAATAGTTTAAAAAATGGTACAATGCACTTAGAATTAAATCAAGGCACGTTTATTAATTTAATTCACCAACTTTGCCCCCATCACTTGAAACATAATGCAGGTTTTGGTGCTTTGAACCCTAACGCTTATACAGCTCAAGGACAGTTTAAATGCGGCTAGGTAAATTTTTCACGCTTTTGTATTTCTCCATCGCTTTTGCTAAGATCTAAATGGCATTTGTGAATTTTTGAAATCCAGATGAATCCTTTTTGTGTACATTTTAATGTACTTGGTAACTTGCAAAGGGTGATATAAACTTTGACCTAACCGTACACTGCAAAAAGCATTGGGAAATCAGTTTGACGGTTGCTTCCTTTTAAGTACGGTTATTGTTTCGTTTAGAACCTTCACAAAGAGACGGGTATAGATCTTGAAAACATAGTATACTACAAAGGAGAAACGCACTATTTTGTTATGACCGCAAAGAAACAAAGTCTCATTGCGAAAGGCGTTCTAAAAATGGTAAGTTGCTCAGTGTGCTGTTTGCTTTCGTTTTAACCTGTGATGTGACAAACCCAAACTTCACCTGTTTTGGAAAAATGACAAATAATTTGAACTGTTATTATATATGTGATATCACCTTCAGTCGTGATAAAATTAATTCAAAAACATCTTTTTATAGTATTAAAAGTTATTTTTCAAAGAGCAATGATCTATTTTTTGTGCGACCTTCATCAATAACATGATATCGGTCATTGTGTTTTGCTTTGTAAGGTTTTTAGTTAATTAAAATTTAAGCAAGTAACCTGGTTACTCTGATGAGGGTCTTGTGTCGAGCCAAAAGCGTTTGATTTTGATGTAAAGTAATGTATTCAGCGTTATATGGTTACGATTATCATACTAGGAGTGTTTCGATTCGCTTGTGTACTTTTTTGAGTACCTTGTCAACTTTCAAAGCTGTTTTTTGCCGGCGTCGTCGTGTAGTTGTTAGAGCATCGACTTCGCAGTCGCTGGACCTGTGTTTAATTCTGTAGTCGAGTCAAACCGAAGCCTTTAAAAATGCTGTTCACGGGTTCCCTGCTTAAGGCTCTGCGAGTAAAGAATAGTGAGGAAAAAAAGCTGGCAAGTTCGCTTGTTGGCTTAGGGGCACTCGACCGGATACTTCCATTTTCATGTGGTCGAGCAATATACCCGTCGCAATGGCCCTATCTGGAAAAAGACTTGCAAAAAGAGCATGAGCTCATAGTCATAGATAAATGAACATTTGTAGGATTTCGACGAGACGGCGAAACTTTTATCGTACGAAAACGTCGACTTGGAAGCGATGATGTCTTACGCCAAGGAAGCCGCCAACTTTTCTACCCACGGTCAGCTGCCTGCTCTTGATTTCGCCATAAACCACTTTGGCCAGCCTGACGTCGCTCTGTTTGACTTCACTTGCATGTAAGTTCGCTTTGTTTACATCACAGTCACGTGGTCGTTGCATCGCCATCCGATTGGCTGGCGGAACAATCGCTTTATCTTTTGATAACTAATTGCCGTTTATATATTCATAACGATATTTGATGTGAGATGTAATGTAAAGCTACTCCTGTCATTTCTAGGTATGCAGCCGAGAACGCCGCCATGTTCCAGGAGACAAAAGGCCATAAACTACTGTCGTGCCTTGTGGGTGACAGTCTACTTGAAGTGAGTCTATCTTTCAACCGTTGTCAAATTAGCATCCAACAAATACACATATTCTATACAGTTGCTTCCGAAAAGAACACAGACAGCCATATGGGATCAATGTATTGCGTGATCTTACAGTACTTGCGCAACATGACCTCATATATCTCATATGTCAATTTGGAAGTTGAAAATTGTCAAAATTTTTTGGTCTTCGCAAGCAGATTCGCAGTTGCCATCTCATTACAAGAGACCAAGTCTTTTAACTTGTTATTTGCTAACATAATTAGTTAGAAATTTAACAATTTACATGTCTAAAGCTTTCAGTTTTAAAGCAAGAGTAAGGGTTTACATTATTAAAAGGGGCTAAGCTTTCATCTTCGCTAAGCGGTGGATGAAGAGACAGTGGCAGTGTATAATCCTTCTTTTCAACTTTCCGATGTTTGTTTAGCCTTTCTGGCCAATGGGCACTGGATGCGCGCGTGGTTTTTTAGCTGCTTTTGATACGACATGGATGACACGACAGTGGGCTTTAAAACGCGCCGGAATTTATTCGACAGGTGACGTATGATTTGTGCACTTGTATACAGCTGCAATCACAGCTGTTTTTGAAAAAAGCTGTAAGGGGCGGCTCGTGTATGGTACTGTGAAACTGCAGCACCCCCAGTCCCCACTTCATCTTATGCATGACATTCGATATAAATAATTAATCTTTTTTTTCTTATTTTTCTTATACTTGTAGTTACATTATATAATGCATAAGGTTAATCTCAACAACCATGCTAAGTTTATGAAAAAAATATATAAATCTTTTTGCTTTAAAGCTCTTGTGATATGGTGTTTGAAATTAGCAGTAGATTGCAATGCAGCTGTAGAAAGAGAACTGTCGCTCATGCAGTACCGACCCTTGTGTGCTGGTGTAATAAGGGTTTCTTTTTGACGGACAACTGGCGAGCTGTGTGTGTAAAGCTGATAGATAGTGACAAAAATTAGGCCTATAGGGTGATTTTCTGAAGCAGCCCCCCATTAACTTTAGCTACGAGCCGCCCCTGAAGCTGTAATATAGAATGTCAGTAGTGTTTTTCTAAGTCGGTGTCTGTCGACTTATAATTTTTTTTGCTCGTCAGTAGTTTTACTTGGTTATGCGTTCGGCATCTATTTTCGATAAACTTCTGTTTTTAAACGCTCCACAACACAATAAAACTAAGCCTAGCTATCTGACAGATAACGTGGTATAATTTTGCTTTAGGTTGATTCATGACTTGACATTTTGATGTATCATTTTACATTTAGGTCTAGTTGCTGATATTGCATTATGTATTTCAAGTCTTCTTGGCGTTGTTGCATGTTGTCGCCGTAGATTAATGGTAACTGAAGTTCGAAGCTCCATTAAAACGCAGTTGGTTTCGGCCATGAATTTAAAGTGCTGTGCTGTTTAAGTATTAAAGTTGATTCGAAAGCAAGTGGATAGTGGCAGACACACTATGAACCAGTACGTCTGAGCCATGTAAAAGCGGACGTAAAACGTCGCTTGAAAACATACTTGCATTTGAAAAGCGAAAATTGCTGGTTTTGTTGTGAATCCGTTTAGGTTATATTTTTAAACTGCTGTTTGCAGACAATTCGGTGGAACTGGAAGTTCTGGCTGAGCGCGAGTCAATATACCGGCTGCTCCACCAGACGACACCGCAAAACACCGTCAAGAATTTAGCCGGCTACACAATAGGTTAGTGATGACAGCAGTTTTTCAGCAATCATTCTGTAATGACAGCAATAATACCTTAAGTGGCTTTGTTATCTGTGATCCGTGTGTCTGTATTACTAGAGTCTTGTCTAAGCCTGACATTTAATCTTTGTTCTTATAAAATAACGAAGAGCAAGTAATTTGAAGAATAATGTTACCATTCAGTCCTTTGCTTTTGTTGACATAGCGGTTGTGCTAATCTGAGACGTCTTTTCTGTTGTCGTAAACGCTGCAGAATTGCAATTTTTATCAGCACGTCATTTATGATCGAACTTATTGCATGAGGCAAAACTGCTCTTCAATATCTTGAGAATTTAAATCTGATGTAGAACTTTGGTTAATATTGTAGCGCTGTAGTGCAGAAGTTATGTTTTTACTAAAGAAAAGTGCACAGTGGGCATATGTTGGATTGCACGCAGTTCAACATGCAAGGTTTGATACGTTGAATTGCTCGCAGCTCAACATGCAAGGTTTGATGTGTCATACGCCCCTCCTTTCCATGTCTTAGGAAATTCTAAATCCCTTTTTAACTACTTGCTCCACTTACCTACTGATCGACTGATTTTCACCAGATTGTTCATTTCTATCAAACGCCAACTTTTTGACGTATTTTAGATCCTACAACGCGCTATGGTAACTTGAATTTAAAACTGTTAACTCCACGTCAAGTTATTCCGTACTATCGGACCGACAGACCGATTGACCTATCGTCTATGGACAAAAACAAAATTGTAACAGATGGAAACAAAAAGGATGCAAACCGAAACCCGCTTACGCGCAAAGGTTTGAAGTTTTTATTTAATCTAAAGTGCCAGTATGTTGTTGATGGTCTACTTCACACGTGGAAAGAGCTTGCTTAAACTGAAAAGAGTTGTCAACATTTCGAAATTTCATTGAGTAGTTTTCAAGCTGTCGACTTTTGAATAACTGAGCTGTTGAACATTTTGACTTCTACACTTGACCTGTTTTATTTTGCAAATTGGAAGGTTATTAATGACTTGGGAACAAAGCCTGAAGATCGAAACTCCATTAAATCATTATTTCTTGTGTGTCAGAAAAGGCAACTAGAATTAAATTGCTGTTGTGCTCATGTAAAAGCCAGGAGCGAAATCTAGTAGATGGTAGCTGGTACACATCGAGCCAGCATTTAGGCCTGCAAAAGTGGACGTAATAAAATCCAGTTTTTAGAGGAAACCCCTGATTCAATTTTTGAAAAATCATTGTTTCGCAGATACAAGCAGTTTTCCCGTCTTTAAATCTCATAGTTTGAGTCAAGCTTCCAGTCGGTGGCAGCATCTATATAGTCAAGGCAATGGCTCACTTGCTAACCTGAGTAAACGCGAAAGCAGGTAGTAGCTGGTGAAGATACGCCGTGCTACGCCAGCTTTGATTGGCAATGAAAGCTGGCCGGGCGATATGCTACTTACGATCAGCATTGTTTTCTATTTCAGTGTCCGTAGTCAGGTCCAGCAAGTTGCTGTCGTGGTGCCGGAGAGTTACCAACGGGTATGAAGGTGTCCAGTTGGCCGACATGTCTTCGTCCTGGCGTAGTGGCCTGGCCATATGTGCAATAATCCACCGATTTCGACCAGATCTTATAAGCTGGGACAGTTTGGATTCAAATAATGTTGAAATGAATAACCAATTGGTATGTGATATTGAAATTGTTAATATTTGATTATGTTGTTGTTATTTGTGTATAGTGATTGATTTAGCATATGATTAATAAATTCCTTCAACACATCTATTTTAAAATGTGAACGCGCATCATTAGTAGATGGTTTGTAACAATGTTTGCGTTACAACTGATACCATATTTTTGGCACCTGGACTTGAATTTCTAAGACTTTTCTCGGATACTGTGAGAAGCGGTGAGCAGCGGCCTATAGAAACCAGCAGTAGCCCAAAGTTTCGCAAAAATGGCTAAAACACTGAACGTTGAGGGACGAATATGCTATTTAGCTCACATATTGACTAAAAATAAAATCTTTACCGAGTCCTTTCAATGATTCCTATTTTATTGCATTCTATCCATGCTTGGCTACATGGTTTGTGCTTGGAATCTCTGCGACAACATTTATGTCAATCTGGACACTGGTTATTCCGTGTATCCGCATTGGATATTCTGCGATGTGTAGATAACCAAATATGTACAACTTAGGCCTTCGACGCTGCCGAGAAACATCTCGGGATTTCACCTGTGTTGACTGGCAAAGAAATGGCCGAATGCGAAAACGTGGATAAGTTACTGATCGTCACATATATTTCACAGGTCAGTAGATAAAGCTAGTACGTTGTGTGTGACGAGCGGCATTCATCGAGCTTGTTGTACAGTTCTGCCTCGTTGTGATAACCCTGGTGTGCAAGCAAAAGCATGATTTATTAGTTTAGCTCGGCTAGGTTGAGTTTGAAAGCAATTGGTTAGCCGTAAATGTAATGTCATTCGCTATAAAACTTGTGGATAGAGAAACATCAATGTTATGGAGTGGTAAGAGATTCTAATACGATTTAAACCAACGTCTTTTGATCGAAGGTCATTTGATCTATCAGCCAAGCTATCATATTGTCAAGTTTTGATTGACCAGGGACTCGTCTTTACCAGTTGGAATAACCGCTCTTAAGAAGTGCTTTTGGTCATCGTGTATCTGACTGAACTTGCGTTTAGTTTTACGAAAAGTTCAAGCACGAAGCAATCGCCGCTTCGCCGCCGCCTTCGAAAGACGAAAAAGAAGAAAAAGAACACAAAACGGAGAACGGAGAAACGCCCAAGAGTCCCAGTGAGGCGAGCTCGGCTTCCACGTTGGGACTTTTCACTCGCCTCACCCAGCACATTAAGAAACGCTCTTACTCCGTACAGGTATGACGTCATTTGAGTACAGATTGTCAAGCGGTTATATCGTTACCACATTTGGTCATTTTGGTGAGTGAATCCGATGGGTTCTTTCCAACAAGAATCTTTTGCGGTCGTAGTGAAAGCTTTGGCGTATATTTGTCTCTAAAATGAACTGGTGATAGGAACTGGTGTGACTTTGCACATGCGTGAAAAACAGCGATGCCATCAACTGTATTAATCAGGGTAAACAGCAAGAGAGCTTGAAAAAGAAAAAGAACGGCTCGTACAAGAAGAAGGAAGACACCATGTTGCCTGGTCCAACTCTTGCCGTTGTTCACGAACATTCGGAACATCATGAAAGGTAAAATTGAGAATTTTTCGTTCGACGTCTTTGGTCCTGACTCAGGGACACCTCTCGTCTCACTGACTTTTTACACCTCACTCTCTTTACAATCATGCTTTAAACGACCTCTGCTTCAGATCAGGGAATTCTTCCCGGATCCAGGGGCTCCTCGTCCTTTCATCGAGCCTTCATACCGCGGTGGCGATCGGGCGATAATATCTAATCAACAAACTTCTGATTGATAATTGTTCCGGGCTTCGTAACGAATGACAGTGGTTTGAAACACCAGTGACATTTGTCAGAAAGGGCATTCTTAATTTAAAAGTGCTGTGTTGCTGCTGTATAAGCGAGTTGGCAATGACGGGCACGCACCGAACCAGAACGTCTAAGCTTGCAAAAACCTAAAAAAAAGAAAGGTAAAATAAATCATTAACCAACAAACTGTGCTCAGTGGATTGTAAAATGCACCGCTGCTCATTTTTCATGTAAAAGCTGTTTTTATTTTGGGTTGAAGATAGGCGTTGATGTAGTAGGCGCTATTATGAATTTTGCTCAAAACCTTGAGACACCATTTTCTCTGAAGCTTTTTTGAACATTTCAATAAACCGGTTTTTCTTTCATTCTTATGAGCTCCACCTTTGTTTGCAAGCCTACATTTAGACTAGCTACCGTGACGGGTACACTGCTTGGTCCCACCACCTGTCTGCAACATAAAGATGGAGTGCTCCCGTTAAGCACCTCACCCGAGCACGAAAGCGAACTTGCCGGCTTTTCCTCCACACTACCCCGTTCGTACCATGCGCCATGCAGGGAAGCTGTGATTATTAGTTTTTAAAGTTTTTGATGTGACTCGACTTGGGAATTGAACTTTGGTCCACCGATTGCGGAGCGAACGTTGTAGCGATTACAACTCAGCACCGGTTTGGATCTGCCCTGCGTCTAATTGTAGACTTTTGTTATCAGCTTCATGGCGTAGCTTTTCTTTGAAACACTTTGGAGGTCACAGACGTCATAGCACGAAAAGGCCAATGTTGGCAACGCACATACTGTAATTGTTATGTATTTTTTGCAATTTCGATATACTGGATGTTAATAAGCTTAAAGCAAACAAATGAATTGACTACCAATAGTACATTGCGCTAAAATAGGCGAAAAGGCTAAGACGCTGCTATAGTCTGTGAAAAGCCTTACGACGCTACCAGAGCTCAAAATGCCCACTTTGAAGAACTGTTATCTAATTTTGAAAGAACAACGTTGTCTTTGTGTTGACCAAGTGGTTTTTTACACTAAAGACAGCATAAAAGTTTCTTTATAAAGTGACTTGTTAGGTATTGGTGCAACATCACTTTGTTAATTATTTAAAGCAAAACCCAACGCTGGGCAAGAGCTGTTTACTTAAATAACCGAGTGATGGTAGCGTATTCTCCGTATTTATAGATCTCCCGACTTATTACCCTATTTTGATCGCCAGAAAATTTTCTTTCGTGACTCATGTCTGTGTGTTTGTGTTATTGTGACGTCATGTTTGCAGTGGTAAAAACCCCGACCATTCAAAACAAGAAACCGTACAAATCAACGACGCCACTGTAAAGCTGCGCCCCAAAAAGCAGTCTCCCGCCGACGCTCCGTCCTCGAACAAGCCCAACGTCCACCAGAGGGCGAGCGACCGTATCAGCGCCCTCTCTAATCAACTTATTTCGCAATGGCAGCAAAACGCGCCCCAGACTTCCCCACGTGCGCCCAAGCACCAAGTTGACGTAAGTGTCACGTGTTTATTACGTAGATGTCAAGTATTTACCGCATATTCTATGTTGTAATAATTATGCCTGATTGTTTGTTACCCATGTTTGCCGAAGCCCTTTGTAAAGCAAATATTGTCTGTAAAGTTGCAGTCTGAAGTGACGTAGGGCGACGTATAAGGTCAGGCTTTGGGTTTGCTTAGAATTCTTATGAAATCCTCATCGCACTCGCTCATTCGAGGAACTAACAGTGTTGCCTGAACTTTTCAAATGACGCAAGTTGAAATTTCAACATTGTTTGTCAATTTTAAGAAAAAAAAGTTAACCAAGACTTATTTCATTTTTCTCAAAAACAATATGAACATTTAACTCGACAGAAAATCTGGGCTTTGAAAGAACAGTCAACTTTTGGCATTTGTTGATGTTACGTAATAGGCCACTTAGTTTGGTTTTCATAACATTAGTGCAAGCTGCGTCGCGTCATCTTTCAAAATGACGTTTAAAGGGAAACTTTAGTCTTTCAGTGATGATATCTGTGCAGGGCGTTCTTATTATTTTCTCACGAACTGTGCTGAATAGATTAATATCGCATTTACGATAAGATTAAAATAGATTTTTTACAACTGATGAGAACTGATAGTTTACTTTACCCGGTCAGATACCCTTCCAGTTTTCTGGGTGCTTTAGTTGTAGTGAATAGTGAAGGGATAACTTGTTCAACATGCCTGTGTTCACACCCAGGGTAGCAAGTGCGAATTGTAGGTTTGAACAAGGCCCAAGTTGTATCATATATCAGGGTTTTTTAAGGCGTTTTAGGGACCCGATTCGTTGGGTCCCTAAAATCAGATAAAGTTATGTCTATGTAATAGAGTGCAAAACACATCTAATTATTTTAAATTAGTCAAATATTTTTGGGTCCCCACAGGTCCATTTCGGACACCTAACATTTTTCTTAAAAAAGCCCTGCATATATTATATTGCTTTGGAGATTACTTATTCGTGAAACATATTTCTAGCCCAGTGTTTCTCAGCTTTTTTTATCTCACGCCCAACATTGGTGTTAAAAACCATTGTTTGTCCCACTGTCTGCCAAATCTAAGTTGCTGAGCGAACGCCTGTAAAAAGTCCAGTTTGAAACTTTATTGGTAATTTTGCCCAAACTGGTTGTTTTGAGTGGTATGTAACTCAGGTGAATTCTTTTTTAGATCGCTTGTAAATTACCCGTGACTCGCTAAAAATTTTTCAATGCCCATCATAAGAACCACTAGATTAGCCCTATATCTATGGTTCTTCTTTTGTAAATACAAATTGAGTGTAGAAATGTAAACTCTAATCACAGTTCCTTAAACTTTCTGAGAATTCATTGGATTTGAGTTTCAATTCATTAATTCACGCCGTATGCAATGACCTAAATCATACGATAAAATAAATAAAGCGATCCAGTCAAAGCTGAATTATCACCGATATACACGGCTTAAAATTTAATGTGGAAGTGAGGCGTAACTTGCACGAAACGGTTCTCTTAACGTCCGTTTTTTTAGCGTACTGAAGTCCCATTTTCAACCGTCAGCGACAAATGCTACTTCTGCAATCGTCGTGTATACATCGTCGAACGACTGAGCGCTGAAGGTCACTTTTTTCATCGACAGTGCTTCACGTGCTCACAATGTGGATTGACTCTTCGACGGGGAGCGTATGTTTACGTCAAAGACACCGGTAAGGCGCTTCGTTGTCGATATCTTTTTTAAAAATGTACAATTCCTCGATGGACTAGAGGCTCATAGATAAAAGTTTCTTCACTCGTTCGAGTTATTGCGCAATGCTTTGATGTTTTTTAGCAATTTGTATTGGCTGCATGTGCTACCCTATGCTACAGGTACTGAAGTTTGGTTTTGCGGCCCTGGTTGTGGTTTATCTAGCCCCAAAACACGTATGATTTGCTTTAAATCTTTGGAAATGATATTTGCGGCAACTTACCCTGCTTGTTGGCAGTACTTAAGGTGAAATGCACTCTGCCAGCAGAACTGATACTTACGAAGCGAGTCGAACCACTGCTGTTCCATGCGTAGCCGAAAAAGTTTTTCTCTGATCGGAGAGCAACAATAGTTCCGTTTACTCTTTGTAGCACTGTGCAGAACTGCCCGCATTATTTGCAGGCAATTACCATTTCATTGTACAAGCAAGTGCAGCTAGCACGGAAATCGCCGTAATACATTACTTTTATAGAACAAACATGATTGTTATAAGTGTTATTAATGTACTGCACGTGTATCTGCTGCAGGCAATGCGTGCTGCTCTGTTATTAATGTCCACCTGTTTGTTTCCATGTACGCACGGCCCTGAAACAGGGCGCAAGAATTGTGACACAGCTTTCTGGTGGCTGCAAAACGGTTGCAGTTTTTTTGCTAAACAAATCGTTTATAAACACGCAGTCCGCACCTGCCGCTAGGATAGCTGTTACAAATACGTTTGATGTCGTACCCCAGCATCGCGGAAGTAGTTTTGATTGTTTCTTGTTTTGGAATTGCGGCTCGGCTTTCAGCAAATTAAAAGCATCTGATTAATGCGCACTTGGAAATGAGAAGAAATATTACTTTACGTTGCAGTAACTCACTATCTCTGATATCATGGCCCGTGTAAGGACATCCTGTTGTCCTTCATCTATCAACTGAAGGTCGCACGTGGTTAAGCTTGTTGCCGTGGCCTCGGAGCGGTATTTTAGCGATAATTTGAGGTTTTGTAAACTGGATGGCAGCTAGGTCCTTACAAGTCTTTTACTCCCTAGTCCTAACTATCTAGTAATGAATATCCTTGTCAAACAATGTATTTACGGAAAGCGTCAAATCTAATTTATTGCGATTCTGTTTGCACATACGCCATGCATTGGCTAATTTTTAATGCTTTTACTTATTTGGATGCATCGTGGGCCTCCTCGTGATTATACGTCACTTGTCACGTGGCCATACGTCCTTAACCACGTGAGTTTTTCCTTAGCATTACGTAATGCTAAAAGGAAACAAAGTTGCGACTGCTTGGGTAGCTTTATGATTGCCAACCGCTTTGTACTGAGTGCTGCCTCGTGTGAATGCTGAAATCGGAACCCAATCCATAGAGCTTTAAAAGGTTTCATTCTCAAAATGTGCACTTGACAGCCCACAACCCAGCCGCAGTTCTCTTGTTTTGCGCCCACAGTAACAAAGAAAGAAGTAAAGAAACAACAAAGGTCAAAGAAATGTGAAACCGTACAACATTTGTTCAAGCCATGATGATATGCCTAAGGCTGAAAACCATTTTAATACAAACGCGCTAAATACTGCGATGATTTTATCGTATCAATTCGAACATAGTTAGCATTAATTCGCAGTTTCCTTTGTACAGCCAAATTACCCGAAGAAAAAACCAAAACCAAAAATCTCCAAATCCTATATTTTTGCAGGGAAATTTTTCTGCGACCACTCGTGTGAAGCGGAATCGAAGACATGCCAACACCCTCACAAAACTCGCTCGGTAGACCAAGGATTAATTGAAATCGATGGCTCCGGTATGTATATTACACCACGATAGCTAGTTTAGTAATTTGCTTAACTTAATTAAAATAGATCGAATATAGCAGGCATTTTCCGTTTATCGAGTGTATAAATCCTATAAGCTGATACAAACGTTCTTTCGTTAATTCCTATTTCTAGAATTTACGTTTCACCGCCGCTTTTAACCGGAGAGCTTTATCAGAATACGGTAGCTCTTGTATCCTAGGTAACATGCAGACTGTTACGCATAGTGATATTGGGACAGCCTCTACAACTAAACGCTTAGAATTACTTCAAACTAAACAGTCAATTATGCTACAAAAAACCTTTTAACGTCATAGAATCAGGGTTGAGGACGAGTGCAACGTAGTATAAGGTACATGAGACATCGGTTATTGGTGGCAAACACATAAACAAATATTTGCACCATCGTTAGGATTATTTTCATTTAGCGAGCGAGTCTTTAGTTTATTGGAAAACTTTCCACAACGCGACGCTTGTATGCAGGTAACTCAGACTTCAGTATTCTGACATGATCCCATTCTATTCTATGATCGAAATTATTTGTTGTCGTGAAGTTGTTTACGTGGGTACCTCTTGAAACTGCCAAAAATGGTGTGGCTAATAGGGTTCGCGATGATTGCGCATAGGGAGGTGGAACAAACCTTGCCTTGCCGGAAGTCATGGGGGTGTTGAGTAGCTGTTTTGCGATTATCTTTTTTTCTGTGCGGGAGCATCATTTACGAAAAGATTCTTGGTTGTCTTATGAGCTCTCGTTTATCTCCAACGATAGCAGATGTGATCATGAAAGAGGCAGAGCAGAAGTCGTTGAAGACTTGCTCGAAACTTTCATCCTGATGGATGGGCTATGATGTTCACGTGTGTGCACTTGTGGAAAAAAATTGATTTCGAGCTCTTTTCAACTATTTTAACACGGTTCTCCATCTATAAAGTTTACTTCAAAATCGGAAAAATGGAGAGAATTGGCCTTTTGGGACGTAAGTAAACGTGCAACATTTGAATGGCAGATCACTTACGGCAATCGTATATGTGAAGCCAACACACTTCCATCTCGTCATTCAGTTAATCACACAATTATAGTGGCTCGCACATTGTACTTCAGAGCTGATTAAGTCATTCCTAGCAACGAAAAACGATTGAGGTATTCCACCACATCTCCATAGCTTTAATAACGATAGATTTTGCAGTAACCAATCAGCTTTAAAAAAACACTTGAAAAATTGTACCTCCAAAAGCACAGAAAAATTGATACGGTTTACTTCGATTTTCTATGTGCAAGGTCTCCGAACCTGTTAACCAATGTTGGATGATGTTGGCATCGGAGTAGGGTTAATGCCACATCACAAGTTATTCTCGTTGTTTTCAAGCCAAAAGAAGAAATTAATTTTAAACAAAAACATCTGGTGTATCAAATTTCTCGCCGGGATTGCCATGCTGTGTTACATAAGTAAAACGGAACGCAATGTTAGAGCGACTACACATGAGCACGTTGATGCAATGACTTTCACTGTCAAAAAGTCAACACTTAGTCGACATGCTATGGATTTCAATCATCGAATAAACCGGGATAATGTCAAGATGGTGAAAACAAGGTCACATGCATACAGGCGTCGCGTTGCTGAAAATATTTTGATAGAAGAACTTGTTCACTAAGTGTATTAAATCATAAACATGGTGCAATTTTTCCTGTTGTTCATAGTCTGTATACAGACTATACTGCCAACTGCCAATACTGATGCTATGACACATAGCAGCCTCAATAGATTAACCATTTTCATCAAAAATTCTAAACGTTGTCGCCACATCACATGGCCTCCTTAGAGGACACAAACACGCTGCTTGTTCTTGAAGTTAAACTTGCTAATGAATATGTTTATACAAAAGTCGTAATTGTACACCAAAAGCACATAGGCACGCTAGGTATGACATAGCAGTACTTTTAATGACGTAATAAATAAATGCATTTAAGATGAAAAACATTAGACTCTAAGAACAAAATACATGTACAGACAACATGCCATTTGTGAATTGAAACACATTAAGCAAAAAAGAATTATTGCATTGTCTAATTATTTTCAAGGAGCCAACGCTTAGCTATTGCAAGATGAGCAACGAGCTTTTATTGAATGTAGTGTGACAGCAGTTTTATTAATTGTTGATCAAAAATGTTCTCCGGTTCTCTCGTGATTAAATAGCAAGAAGTCATCCCGACGTGTAACATGTGTGCTTCGCGTAAACAAGTGAAGCTATAAACAAAATTAGGCACAGGAGCGGTAGGAGTATTACATTTTCAGTGAAAACGTACTTAAAGGACAAATTCGAATATTGGAACAACAGCATACAGTGCGAAGCATGATGTAAATATAATATATGATGTAAATATGTAAATATAAACATGATGTAAATATCTTAGCAGCGGATGAAAATTTTCGTGCAAAAATGCACAAGAGCAAAAAATCGACAAAACCGGACGAAAGGGTCTATTGTGAACTGCAATTTGTATAAGTTATTTTGGGTGTAAGAGCTACCGTATTCTGAAGAAGCCTCCCAGTTACTAAGGGTGCAAAACGTAAATTGTGCAAATAAAAATTGTCGAAAGGAGATTTGTATCAGTTCGCAAGATTTAGCTCGAATAGTCTCACTAACTTCATAAAACACTATTTGTTTTCAAGTTGAAAATTTTGACTATGTTTGGATAAAGATGCATTTTTCATTGAAATGTTCAATTAATTTTTGTGATTATTCTGGTCAATAATTCATGTAAATGCCAATCAACGAATAATTTAAAGCGCCAAATGGTGGTCATCAACATAAACAATTCGTTTTGCTCTCCACCATTTGACGTTCTGATTGCAAAATAAAGTCCTCATTCACCAATTAATTGCCTCATTTGATTCGTCGCATTTTTCATACTGTTGTGTTAAAAGGTGTTAAAACGTCTTCTCTCTTCTCAACGTTATGGCGTGTGTTTTCCTTCTTATTTTGGACTATTCCTGCCGCCATCTGCACCATGTGTATCAACCAACTGTGGTTGAAATTAACCGGAAAGAAATTGATCGAAAAAAAATTGTTTCCAAATGAAGCCGATCGAATTGGATGCTCGCGCAGCAAAAGCCGGAAGGCTGCTTTAGTTTCTGAAGACCGGCCCGCAGCTGGGCTTACCAAAGCAACAAACTTGACTTCGGAATTTCCCCGCATCTCTTCCATCAATCGCACTTTTTCGTCGCTAAGCGTTGACAAATTGGGGGCTGCTGGGACTCCTATCAAACGATGGGGCTCGATTGGATCTGTGTGCGACCGCCGCCCGCGTATAAGGGCCAAAACTTCCATAAAAATTCATAAAATCAATGCAATAAAAGATAAGCCCTGGGTATTGCAGTCTTCGCCTATGCTGGACATAGTGCTGCTGTTATTAACGTCATTCACTCTTATGTACTATCATGTATTTGTTTTTTCGTCTATGATTACCGGAAAGTAGTTCATTGTCAATTCTGTACCGCCTTGTTTCTTGCTTTATTGTGCCTTAAATTAAATGCTTTGCACTTTGAAAATACTAGAGCGTTTGAAGGATATGCGAAATTCAATAAGAAAGCACTGTGATTTACGACGTTGAAGCTTTTATTACTGATTTGCGCAAAAGTGTTCGTGAAGCTTTTATTACTGATTTGCGCAAATGTGTTCGTTATCCGAGTCGATATCTGCATTTGTTGAGTGGATGTAGCTGCCAGCGCCCAAGGCAACGCTTATATTCTTCAGTAGATTGTATCTAAGATATATTTTAGTCGTTTGGTCATGGCGTGAAACTTGAACAGCCCTGACAACAGTTACTTCGCCCTTGCTTTTTGGGTGACCCCTTCATTGGCCTCATGAACGCTTTTAGTAAAGAAGCTATAGCTGTATTTAAAGCGATCACCTAGTGACGTATCAACAACCTTGTCAGCATTCTGATTTCGTCTTATGCTACTTAATGTTTTTAAATGTGCCTTGCAATAACCGACGCTTTAGATACGTCTATATTGTATTTAATGGCAGCGAAGCGCCGACAGGATTAAGTGTTAAGTAGTTTACTTCAATCGTAACGAAGCGTCAAACGGATTAAGTGTTCAATGTTTACTTTGCGAATGTCGTATAAATTAACATAAACACTGTTGCCTTACCTTGAATTATTTGGAATTAGGAGTTTTGATAATATTGTTATTGATATCAAGGGGGAGGTAGGAAATGCTATGGCCTCGTTTATGTGATTTGCCTGTGTTGCTTATTGAAATCAATAAATATAATCGAATTTACATAACTCTTTGTTATGCAATTTTTAGGTTTAAAATAGTTTCATTGTGGCTGAGTCGTTTGTTTTTACGCAAATTTTGTGAAATGCACCTGCAGCAGGTTTTCGTTTGATCGCTCCACAAAGTCAGTCTATTTATAACTAAGTAGTTAAAAGCATGCAATGAGATAGGGATCGTGAACTAACTAATAAGTCTTATTTAACAATATTGCTTTAAATAATGCTCGCTGCTCCAATTTATCATGTTTTGCATTACCCACAATGCATTGCCTGCATTCCTATTGGCCAGTATGCGTACAATAATCGTTTCCTATTGGTCAACTGCAATTGCGCGTGGCAGGAAATACTGACGTAATCACCAAATGCAAAATTTTCTGCTTGCGTTAATGCGCCGCAGTGACGTAGCGAATCGCGTGTTCATTACGCACATAGCGTCAGTTTGTTTTGCTTGAAGTGTCTTTGATCTCAATTCAGAATAGTTGTTTTAAGACAAGATGTTTGCAAGCAAACATTAGCCCGCTTTGTATCCTTCTGACCTGTTTTTAACTGCTTTTTGCTTTTTTATTTGGTTGTTTTGTTTTTCTGCTTTTTTATCAGTTCCTTCGCTGTTTTTTAATTTTTGTTTGGCCTGCAGCGACTTTTTATTTGCTTTTTCACGCATTTTGTTTTTCTTTGATTTATTAGTGGGAGGAAAGAGCGTTGCACGTCGCTACCAGACACCGGAGCGAATCGAACTAGAGAACATTCGAATCTCGATGCTTCAAGATCTCGAAGAGCTTCCTGAAGAGACTTTGGCCCGCCACAACTTCAGCGGAAGCGTGTCACGTGAACAAGGTGGCCAATCAGATGGCGAGGAATACATGAGGTGGGTCACGTGGCCTGCGACATCATTGATTGGCGGCAGAAATTCGTGCAGTGCGAGAATCGAAATGCACTATTCGTAGTAAACTTTTATTAGGGGACCTCGTTTTCACTTCAGTTTTAGTTAAATGAGATCACTTTTGTGTGTTTGTTATAATCACATTCTTTTTTTATCCTCCGGTCACGGGAAAAACTTGTCCATTATACTACAGCTAAAACGAGTTACGTGGCATATCTACCTCAAGCTGGGGAAATTAACATGAACATCTTTTTCAAAGACGCGAGAATGCAGCTATCGTAAGATGCGAACTCACGATCATTGTCACCATAAACGGCTCGTTTCCAAGAGCGTGACGTTCAAGCGACTTTGTTTCATTGCGTCGAAATGCGCGCTCTGTGTGTCTGCGAACACGTGCTTCGTCATAACAAAAGAAACAAAGTATGCTTTTGATTACGCTCGAACATCGGGCCAGTGAAATAAAGGCCTTTCAGGCACCTGTCGCTTAATTTCTTTCGAACTTTTGGGAAAGATATGAACCAATAGGACCTTCAACTGATGAGCTCATCACTTTTTTGTCTCTTGGAAAAGATGCTTTTTTACGGTCAGTTAGATCGCTTCTGCGCTTTGTCTTCTGACTAACAAGGACGATCTGCATGTGTGCATGGCCAACATAAAACGGCTCACGTGCAGACTCGCGTTGGAACTGCAAATGTAGTCGGCGAATTGGGTTTCCACCACAAGCAGAGGAATCATCGTGAAGCGATTTTTTCCAACCAACATCTAAGCGCAACGCGCCTCCCGCGATTTGAAATCGCTGTTTTTCGATTGCAAGCGAACGTGTTGTTTCCTTTGGCTGCGATGACGGCAGAGTTCCGAACCTCCTGTGAACCGTATGCTAAACTGTAAAAGGTTTTGTAATAATTTATTTGATGTTGCTGTGACTTGTCGTTTTCACAGTGATTCATCCGATGATGAAATCGACTGGGAGGTGATGATACGGAAAGCTAGTCAGAATGGAGATGACAAAAAAGATGATTCAAGTTCGTGGATAAACTCATCGCTGGAAGGTGAAAAAGTGTTAGTGTTTACACCCAGATTCGCATCTTTTCACCTTTTAAGTAACTATTTTGAGTTTCAAAATTGATCAATTCTGTGCGAACTTGTATCAAAAATACAATGCTGTTTTGCTCTTGTGTACTTTATGCTTACCGGTGTCTGCTTCAAAACCTTGCCTTGAAGGGAATATCTTGATTTGTGTTTGCGTGAGTGTTGCTGAAACAAGTAAAATGACATTCACAAGGACGCCACAAATTGCACCAGTTTAGGCCTGTTAGAACGTGTTAATCAGGTTAGAGAAAAGTGACAGCCAAATTGAATCCGCGCCAAATCCGCCCCTTTACCAACAAGGCGGACTATTTCTGGCCGGTATCCAAAAGTTACGTGTTTCGACCTGCTGAGTGGGCAGCGATTACTATTTTAACGTGCTGAAAACCAAGAGTTTTGATATGTTGTCCTAAAAAGTTCTTTTAACTTAAGGTTTCGACAGCGGTTGTCAGAATGCGACGATATTATCATGGCTGACCAACAGGTCGCTTAATGCCAGCAATGGGGCTAATATGTTAAGGAATGATCTAGAATCAAGTGACGAAGGTAGCACTGCATGCCCCATCTACGCCTTAATGTCTCAAAGCATGTCCGCTTAGCCTTTGGTACTAACCTTCAGCTTCTAAATAACACTTCGTTCATTACGCAGTTTTGAAATTTTACATAATTAGAAGAAATGATTTGTAAAATTTCAACCTTTTTCATGTTGACGTTTTAAAGTTTACGAACATTTTTGTTCAGTTTTAAAAATTATTACCGATGTGTTTCCAACGTACAGTTTTTCATGATCCGGTCACAGAAAAACCTCTAGCTTAGGCATGAAAACTTCTTCTGCTTCATAGTCACCAGTATTGCTGGCACAGTTCATTTTCTATCACCAGCATTGCGGCTAAGCGCGGGAAAAAGCCGGTAATTGCTTTTGATGGAACAAGGCTGTGCGTGCGTGGGGACGTTGAATTGACCGTCAAAATGAACGAAAATATGTAACTGCCAACAACATGTGATCGAATCTTTCTGACATCCGATTGTAGCTTATCTCTATGTGTCAGGAACTAAATCCAGTTCAATTTAAATACAAATGCTATTTGAATAAGGAACACCTGAGAAGTATGTTGGCAAAACAGGCGCTAATACTTCTGCTTGTGCGAGGTAGATGCTTTTTCATTGGTATTTTGCAGTAGAGTAGAATAACGCTTACCACTTGCATGCCAGCTTGGAATTTAAATTAATCGTTACATGCTTTGCTGAATAGAATCGTATTGCTTTGACTGAGCATTTGCACAAGCATCCCATTTCCGTTATCATGCTGTTCTAGTGTGTAGGAAAGCAAGCTTTGTTTTGTTACGGCGAAGCACACGTCCCTAGTAATAAAACAAAACTTTGTTCCGATGACGCTCAAACAGCATAGTAATAGGATCAAATCTCAACCACTGCTCTAAAAAGCATTTGGAGTACTAGTTTGATTCTGAAAATCGTGGTGGACATAGCTATCTCTTGCTTTATTTTTGTTAATTTTCAGTAAACGTATGTTTTCCATCTATCTGTTTGTCTATCGCAATCTGTTGCAGATTTACCGACAAGTAACGCGTCGACGTTAGTAAGGCGGAAGACAGTTTGCGATTTGAGTTCCTGTACATCTTTCTCGGATCTGAATAACATGGCAGATATAGCTGCATTAGACAAACACTTTGATGTATATAGCGAGTCCAATCATATTAGATCCGAAGCAAAGTGGAATGGTGTCAAACAAGCTGTGGAAAAACACAATAAACTAAGTTTTAAACCAGTACCACTGCCTAGAAAGCGAAAACCAAAGGACGTGAACGCGAACCACTTGGATCAGTTAAGCACTGTTTTCGAAAACGTTGAGCTCAACAAGAAAGACCAAAACGACAAGGACTGCCCCGCGGAATGCTTTTTTCTTTCCGTTTTAAAGCCAGAGGAAGCTTTAAGCAATTCAGAGAAGAAGCCTATTTCAGCTTTAAGATGCGAACGCAATTACATTCCCAAAAACGAGCTTTCTCTCCTTTTGAGCCTCATAGATCAGAACGAAACAGCGAAACTCTATCAGAATTCCTTGCTGGAAGTTATTAAATGCTGGCTGTTGAACGCTACAAGTGATTCCGAAGTGATAAAATCAAACAAAAACTCCTCTTTGCTCAGAGGTTCGAACTAGCACGGTGTGGAACGACTTATTTTGCAAGAACAGCATGTTACACTAACGGCAGTTTAGTCTTAATTTATGAAGAGCCAGTTTGAGGAGTGTTGTCTGTTCATGTTTTTGTTTTCGTTTTTCAAAGCATGCTCGTTTCTTTAGTTTTAGTTTAAGTTGAAATTAGGTTCATTTCTATCTGATTTAGATCAGTTTTTTTTCTTTAGTTTATTGCAAATCAAATTTTGTTATAACGATTTGATTTCTTCTGTTCATATTCAGTTCAAATCTGGCTTTATGTTTTGTACTGATTGAAATATATTACAGATGGTATTTGAAGCAGCCTGTTGTACATCGCTTTGAAAAAAAGCATTGATAAATTATTAGGGCTGTTGTGACGCTTGTTAGTAACAGTATCACTATCGATGCAACAGCGTTTGCAATATGCTCTTGCTTTCTGCCACTAGATGCTTTATTTTGCTGATGGGTCAGTCATGAAAAGCGATTTCACAGCTTTGGTGGTACCGCACTTAGTAGATTTGCTTCCACAAATTTATGTTGCAGCAAATCTATCTGCGAACCGAACCTGCTTGCATCAGAGAACTTGCATCTGCCTTCAATGTCGGTATATGCCAGTGGCTTTCAAACTTTTTTCGATGCGACGCAACTAAAACACTTGCTAGCATTGCGACGCACCAAATAGTATTCTAAGGCTTTCGTTCGCCTTCCTGCAAGACAAATATGATGCAAAATCTAAACAACTATCGTTATAGTTTCGAGTTTTAGGTCTGTCGTCAACAATCGTAAAATTACGCTGCTTTTAGGTTGTAATTCGTCTTTCCTGTTTTTGCCCATTTTACAACTGACGGTCACAGTCTCCATTTTTTTTGCACCAATTCAAGTTGAAATTGTATAAATTAATTCTCAAGAAATAATTACAGGGGTTGAACAAAATAAAAGAAACACCTTGAAAAATCAACAACATTTATTTAAAGGAAAGTTTTTGATATTTTTTAAATATCTGTAAAAAAAGTTATTTTAAATAAACATGTCGAATGGCATAAATAAGAAACAAAAAGCATTAAAACATGTCAAGTTTTGATTGTTTAAAATACGTTCAAAGATTGATATCAAAACGTTAGGTGTTTCTTTAATTTTGTCCAACCCCTACTTCAGGGTATTGACAACACTTTTGTAAAAACGCAATTGATTATGCGCTTTAGAAGAAATAAGTAGGAAATCTACGCTTATAGCTTTTTTGACGGAATAAAACAAATATATATTGGCGTATAACCAAATTATAGCGCGATGCTTTTGGAAAATTAAAACGACGCACCAATGCGTCGCCACGCACAGTTTGAGAACCACTGGTTTATGCAAGAGCTAAATAGTTTTTTCCGTTTTGTGTTTGAATATTTTCTTTCTGAACTTGTTGCAGCAAATTCGAAGAAGTTCTCTTTTTGTCATTTCAATTCATAAATTATTTACGCGATCGTCAGTGGAAACGCTCAATGTTTTGTTTTGAATGCTTCATTTTATAACGCAGTTCTAGAACATTGTACGGCATATTCATTACTACTTCTTTCTAGATGAAGATTCCAATATGTCGTTGGCTGATATCTCCACTGGAGAAATGGAATCCTCTTCTTCGGAGGAAGAGGACGACTTTGAAGATGTGTCGCCTCCAAAGAAAGATGTAAGTGACGTAAGGAAAACGATGCAGAAGGACGCTCTTGGAACCTTTTTTCTTTCAGCGGTGTGGTCAATCGGTTAAATATTTGCGTTGGAAGATTTAACGATAACACGTTGAACAACTTGTGTTCAAACCCACTCCGGAGCTGCAAGAACTGCTAGCCCAGTACTTTTTACCCCAAGCAGTGTGGTAAAATGGATTGTAAGCTCTGTAAATTTGCCATATCTCAATGATTTCAGACTGTTCAAGCAGAAAAAGTTGAGAAGAAATCTGATGCAACTGACAGTGCGCCTCAACAAAATTCAGTAAGTAAATTTGACGACGCGGATTGTTTAATAAGCCTGACTAGGGGAAACTATCAGCTACAAATGATGGACATTTGAAATGTTGACCTATAGACAAGTTAGCTAATATCTCGGAAATTACATATATTTTGACCTTTGCAGTAAATATAGTGCATTGTCTAAACTCTTAAACAAGCTGCTATTTTTGCTGTATAAGTGTCTTGACACCTAAATTTTTGGTGATGCTATAAAACCGTTGTTGAAGCCTAAAAATCCAGTGGTGGGATAATGCCCGTCTTGTTTTGCTGGTAATATCAAAGAAATCATACTAATTTTGCTCCTTTGATATGTTATTGCTGTGGTTACCTCTTCTCTTCCTTTGGATGGAGGCACGGTGTGAAACGATTTTCCAGATTTCGGTCGCAAACCTAACTAAATAAGGCTAGGGAAAAATTGGCGGCCGTTTTCGAGCCAGTCATAAATGCTAATTTCTGACTAGTAGCTCCACACCAACAAGGCGGACTGCCATTGGTGGGTACCCAAGAATCGCTTCTTACGACATACTGGGTGAACAGCTTCACTATTCAAACCGTATAATGAACGGGTAATTCATTTTGTGTTTGATAAGTTAAATAAGTTCTAATCATTTTATTACGACTTGCCTCAACTTGCCCTGTTTCAACGATGTGTTTGTAGAAACAAGAAACAAACGAAACCGACTCCCTGCCACCCAAACGACGAGGTAACTTATTGCCCTGCTATTTGCTATGCTTTTCACGTTATTTGTGCCAGGCGATGTGCAAACTGCCTACCACTGAAAGAACTCGGTTGATGCTTAGCGGAGTTGTGCTAGATACGGGATTTCCGTCTTGGCAATTCCAACTACAACCTAGCTATTGAATTTTGGTTACTTTTTTTGACGCTTTTTTGTCTTTTGTTTTTATCCTTCCCTTTCTTGGCATCAAGCACGACACGCATCGGTGACGTAGATTCACACTGCAAACCTAATCAAGATCAGGCTATGAGAAAGCAGTCATTTTGAACAGATCATAAATGCAGATTTTAAATTTGTAGCCCTACTAACATCAAGGCGGACTGCCATTGGTGGGTAACCAAAAGTCGCCTCTTACGACTTGCTGGATGAGCAGCTTCACTATTCTAACCCGGTGGATCAATGCCAGTGATTGTAATGATGGTCTTGTAGCACTGATGGCGCATGCTGTACAAGCTTTATTATTTTTTGATAGTTGCTCGCAAGGATAGTCTCAGTTCACTCAGCACTTCTTCTCAAGCCGACTCGACCGAAGGCTTCGTCGTTCTTGAGCGTCCAGCTTCATCGGCGCCGATTGAAACCGACAAAACGTCGGCCGACGATCAAGCTTCGCAACGGCAACCGCGAATAGCTGTTGATTTGTTGAGCCAACAGCCGAGGGATATTTCCGCAAAAGAAGAGAAAATCAAGCACATTTCGAAGCTGAAGATTCAGCAGCGCAACCGGAATAGTTCGAAAAACAACCAATCAAAATACGACACGCTTGACCGCGTGCAGGAGTACTTGCTCAAAACGCCAATCAATGAAGAACTCGACGGAATAAACGAAAAGCAAGACGACAGAAGCTCGTTATCAACCACAATAACGTTGTCTTCGTAAGTATCCGAATACAATTTGGTTTAGAACGGTTTCGATCCACATTTTTGTCGGCAAGTACATGCAACTCTATTTCTTTTCCCACAGAATTCTATTTTCATGTACATGTTTTTCGAGCATAATCAAAAGCATTTTCGTTTGCTTCGTCATCACAAATCACTCCCTCGCACTAAAGAACCGAGCGCGTGTTGCGGCATAATGTAACAAAGCACGCTTCTGATTACGCTCGAACGTCATGCTCATGAAAATGTTTTTTACCGAAAAACCCAAAGCAACGATGAGCTTATTTTCGACAACACAAAACGAAATTAAGCCAAACCCACCAACGTGTACAGTGTTGGCTTCAAGTTACCTGATTTGATTTTGCAACGGACAAAAATCAATACGGACGCACGCTAAAACCACTTTGAATTGATAGTACTGTACACGTAGTAAATAAACCTAGCTGAAGTGCTTGTAGCTCTATAAATTGGCATAGTTAGGTAGGGGGGTTAAAGTGTGAAAGCCACTCAACATTTCCGCTCAAAAAATACTAATTTGGTTACCTCTTCCCTCATATAAAAAGTCTAGGTAGCGACCTGACCCTGTCACATTAAGCTTATCGATTTTAGTTTTATGATCTTGTGCCTTGTAAATTTAAGTTGTCTTTTATAACTTAAAGTTATACTTATGTGCGTACATAGATGACTTAGCGCAGTGCAATAAAGCGTTGGCTCGTAATGGCGAGGTCGTGGTTTCGTTACCGCTGCGCTACTTTGATTTGCTACCTTAAAAAGTAGTTTACGACAACTTATCTGGTTTTGCTTGAAATGCACTGTGCCAGCAGTAGTGGCAAGCTACGGAGCAGATCAGAACAAAGTTTTTCTGTGACCTGTAGAATAAAGCATTTAGGCGCCTTAACAAATCGTGCAATTATGAACTGCTTATTGCTGAAGTGCTTGATTCATTTGTTGATGTTTTTCACGTCCGCTATTACTTTGTATCTTGACTTATTTCATGCAGCTCATCGTCAGACGACGAGCACGTGTTCGATGTCAGTGACGCCGTCACCACACGTGTTGTTCACGACGAAGCGAAGGAGGCCGAAATCTCGAACACCCCGGCAAGAGCCCCTGGTGCCCTTCCCCGTCCTCTTTCGTCCGACAGCGCTTTTTTCGAAGGATCTCGTTCGCAAACGGACAACACAAGCGTTTGGTCTGGTTTAGGAGGTAGTGTTGACTTTAGTTTTAATTCGCATATGCTGTGAAAGGCAGGCCTTGTTCACACGAGGTCAAGTTCGAGAAATTGACTTTGGACGTGACGCATAGCACATTGTTTCAACAATATTAGCAAACTCTGCCTTTTGACTTAGCTTGCTGCGACGTGTACAAATGACCTTTCTGAAGCGCATTACAACAGCTTTACTAATTTAAGGGTAATCTCACTTTTGACCTAGCTTTCTGCTCGTGCTTCTTAAGATTAGGTAGGCAAAACTGTTGAAACATGTTCTGAAAAGTTCTAGCTTTGAGGCGATAATTAACTAAACCACAGAGATTGCCGTAGGGTAATCCCCAAGAGTATGAAAACGCAAAATCGCTGTGGCTGGTTACTCTCTTTAAATAGTTCTAAGACTAGTATTTTAAGGGAAGACGTGCGAATACAACCGGCATGTGGCTGAAATAAACTTTTGATTACGTTATAGTTGAACCAAGCACGTCGGAGGGCCTGAAGGCACCTTTAGACGAATCCTTAATTTCCGAGTACAAATCCTGCCAAGATGAAACTCCTGCATCCAAAACTCTTCTTGGACGAAGGTTGTCTTATGACAGGTAAACAACAGGTCACAAATTATACAGGGATACATAACATAATTCCGGCATCATTTTTTTTACATACAAAAGAGTGGTCATTTTTACACAATTGGTTTTTGCTTTGTGTGAAACAACTTAAATGGGAGTATTGTATTGCATACAGAGATATTATGTCTGGAGCAAATCAGGTTAAGGCCACTAGAATTTTTGCTGAACAACAAGACCTAGATTTATTTGGCATAAAAACGGGAAAATTTTTATTTTCTTTAATATAGTCAAGTTAGTCACCCAAAATCACCATTCAGATATGTTGCTAGCGAAATGCAAAACGGAAAGATTTGGGCATTTTCGAGTGTTATCTGAGGATAATTTATTTATAGGGCGAATTGACTTTCTACGAGAAATTGATGGTAGTTTTACCGACAAAGTATTATAGTTAGTGAATTAAGGGCATTTACAATCTTTCGTGATGCTTCCTGGTATGTAATGTGAACCAGTTTACAGTTGTTGAAAATAGATAGTTTCGATCGAGTTTTGATGTGTGAATCTTGTAAATGCTAAAGTCAAAATAGGTTAATTTCGCTCGTTGTGCTCTTGCAGTCTTGAGCGCCGCATGAAATTCCGACTTCGTACCAAAAATCGTTGGCTTCGCGACGAATCAAAAGGCCAGATCCCGCTCAGAAGGTCATCGAGTGACCGAGGTTCAAATACACCAAGCCGATCGAACACAATCGAAGAAAAGCCTGCAACGCCAGCTTCAAACGCTGCTGCAAAGTTAGTTAGCATTTCGCCTCCTGCATACTGCAGAGCATAAATCTAAAACTGCTCTAATCTGATAGTCGAAGTGCTGCGCGATCAGTCACGACGTGGAGATTAACGACGTAATGGGTATGATGACGGCATAGTGACGTCATTGCTGGAATTTGCTGGCGGTTTTAACGAAAATTTTGTGCTCTTTCCAGCGAAGCTAGGGGTTTTGTTTTGGGTGCGAAAATACTATGTGGAATTTGACTTTTTGCCATCTGGCAGGTTCAATTTTCGAATAACTTTTTTGCATCGTGCTGTTTTCAGCTTTTCGATCAGGAGTTTGGAAACGCTACTGAACTGGAATATGGAATCTTTGACGCTATAATTTTTATTGCCAAGACATATGTCAATCACGAGTGGGCATATTTGTTTTCTTGCTTGTTCGCATTGCCCTTATTACTGAGCGCCAAGCAGGATATCTGCGAGTACTATTTTTGATGTTGGCATGATTTGACAAGACGATTGAATCCAGTTCTCCGTCAACAAAGCGAATGCGTTAATTACTTTGCAACTTGATAAACAGTAATCTTTAGTGCGGTAATCAGAACATAAAAGGGTAGATTTTTTTATTGGTTCCGGAATTATTTTCCCCCACAAAAAAGTAATTTTAATCATTTTTCGCAGCTCCTCTGCCAACATGGTTATCATCGAAATGACCCCGTCAGTGGACAAACCCCTCACCCCTACGGCACCCCCCATATCGAGGAATCAATCTGAGGTTGAGAGCGACCAGTTTTACACCCCGTTGTCAAGCGCAACAAAATCCCCCCCATCATGGAGAAAGCAAGTCTCTTTTCTTGCGGAACCTTCAAAATTGGGTGAGTGATGGGCAGGCTTTTGTCTGTGGGCGATTGTGATGCAGTAGAAAAGCCCTGCATTTCAAGGCTCATTCGATGCCCCTTAATTTCCTGTTCACACTTCTTTATCTCGTAACGGCTTAAAAAACTAAAATGCCATTGCAAGCACATATAGGGGAGTGCAAAAGTAGGTATATCGTGATAAAAAAAGTAAAGACGCACATTATTAACATCCCTGTTCGTTCAAATTTATCTCACAGTCAATAAATCGTTAGCCTTGGTGGGAAGGTGCTGCAAAGGTTTCGATCCATTGTTCTCTTGCACATTCACTATTTTCTGTCCATTATGCTTTAATACCAATTTGTGCTGTTTATCCGTCAATTTACCGGCCATGGTAAAATTTTGAATTTAGCAGAAAGAATAAAACGAAATGACTAAAAGTAGATGTATTTTTATTTTGAGATATGTTGCTTTCACGTCAATATGATATGTTGTTAATTTCACTGATATGATACCACTGTATACCTACTTTTGCGCTCCCTTGTATATATACTGATTCACATTGTCAAGCATAGTCACAGAGATAATAGCAAAAATGCTAAAAATAAATTTAAACAAAAAGGCGAAGCGGTTACGCCGAGTCATGTTCGATCGACGTTCTGTCCTCGGTCTTCTCCATTTCACGAATCTGTTCAATAGTGAGATGCATTGTTTTTAAATGGTTTGTTAATGTGTCGCAATTTCAGGCGTGAGAGATTGCTTTTTATGAATCTTTTTATTTCGGGATATTTGAGTTTTTCCGAAAGTGCATCATTGTGCCTCCATGTCAAGGAAGAGAAGCAGTAATCAACATCAGCAAAGCACTTTCACCCATATTGATTTTGCAAAAGCGCACAGTATAGCACTGGTATATAGTAAACACATTCATTTGTCCCTAGAGAAGTTTAAACACACACACACACACACACACACTCGAGTTTTGCATTTTCTGCTTATAATATGCATGGAAAAACTCGTGTTCTTTCCTAGTTGCGGATTTTGCTGGCACAACACATTTCTGCAACAAGCAGGGAAATTGCTGTAGCGATTTTTCTAGACACAACAGAGAAACTGCCCTAGCATTTAACTCACAATTTCTTGATTACGAGCCAACGCATGATCTCCCTGAATCATGCAACCGATTCCAGCGACATGAAACTTGGACTTGACCAAGCGGTGTTTTACTTAAATTTCTGTTTTCAGATGAAAGCGCTGACTTTGTTTCAGCGCGCAGCACTCCGACGGTTGCCAGTGCAAAATCCGAACTACCGGCTTTGCCCAAGGTAATTTCTGGTCTACGACAGTCTCGCTTTAGCGCCGTCTATAAGCATGTGCTGGTCGAAAGCACGCCGACTGACCGGCGCTTTTTCGCGAATGAAAGAAACAAAAATGCATTTCATTTCTATTTGCCTTTTTAAAGCCTGGTCAGTGGCCATCATCCCGAATCATTATGAATGCATTGTTGTGAGCTTGCAGTGGTTGCACGTAGAAATGTTCTTTTCATGTTGTGCTGGGGAGCAGGAACTGTTAAGAAAGGGTATAGCTGTTTTTGATTAAACTTTAGCGAAATCTCAGAAAAGCTCTCTTTTTTTTTGGTGAAACATACCACTTGAGATAAACAATCTCGCATCAGGACAATCGTTTTGATGTTTAATCGGATGCTTCAGGTCAACCGTTTTGCTGTTTAAGTTTCTGTTGCGTTAGTGCTTAGTAGTAACAAATGCCAACTACGGAATATCATTGGCACCAACGAAATTATTGCTTTGGATAGGATATTGAAGCTGCGTACCCAGAAGATTGTAAAACGCGACTTTGGTACCAATGGCAGTCCTCTTTGTTAGGGATAGAGCTACCCATTTGCATTTTCCATTCATGACTAGTTCGAAATGGGTTGCTGCTTTTCCCCAGCCTGATCTTGATTGGATTTGTGGTGTGGGCCGTAGTATAACCGCTTGATCTCCTGCCTCCATCTCAAGAGCGAGGAAAGGAAAGCGACCTACAAAAACTTTGTTTTCTAGATTCCACACTTAGAAGCAATTTCTCCCACTGGGACTTCGCCAAATACTTTGAAAAAGAAAAACATAGATCAAGAGGTACAATTGACAGAGGTAAAGTTGTTGCTGTAGCAAACAAATTGTTAAGAATCCGTTACTTCGGTTTATAAACCAACGAAAATTTTCCCTGCTGGTTGAAGATCTTGTTGCAGAAACACGCTATGTCAACTGTACTGCCAACTTCGAAGAAACTCTGAAAACAATGTATTCTGTGTAAAACGGCAAAGGTTTTCCCGTTACAGGAGGAAAAATGTACCTACTTGTCATTACATGTCTTAACGTATTCTTTTAGCTGCGCGTGAGAAAGAAAATAGAAGAAATAAAGGCACAACAAAAGGACTCAAACGTAGATCAACACACTGCTGAGGGACCTTTGGATGGTTCTTTCAGTGGGTATTCCCCTATTCCGAGCAGGAAAAAAAGCTCGCTTAAAAAGCGAAACAGGAAATCCAAATCTCCAAAAGGTAGTTCATTAGTTTTAGACGTACAAGTCGGACACGTGACGTTTGTAGTGGTTTTGAATCTTGAAACTGTTCAATCTTTTTTTGGTGAATTTGGTGGCGACTGACGATATGTTGGTGCAGGGTTTTAAGCTGCTTTGATCAGTGGCCGTAAAGCTCATGGCTGGCGAGTGTTGAAAGGTTGTTTTTAAAGTTTGTTTATTTATTTTAAAGTTCTATGCATGACCGCACATATAGGCCTAAGCTGTAATCAGGACAGATGGCTGTAAAGAAAACTGAAATACTTCAGTTATTGTACAGTTACTTTTGGATCATTACTAAGTCATGACACACGGTTACAAACTTAACATTTGTGCCTGCTTTTCCAAAAATTAAATATTTTGCTCAATTTTCAAGAGATTGTACCTAATTTTTAATGTTTACTGAGATCAAGACACTGTGCCCACCTTTTCGATGCCTCTAATTGCCTACATGACATCGAAACAGCTGCTTTGTTTAGTCGTTTTAAGTTCAGTATTTTACAAATACTATCTTTGACTATGGAGTTGAAATTTTTAATCAATACATTGAACAGCGCTATATTGTTTGTATTGGTATCCTCAACCTTTTTTTGTTGCGGCACACTTTTAATGATTTCAAAATTTGGCGGCACCCGTAGAAAAAGATAAGTTTAAAAGTTTATGATAATAATTTTAAATATGCGAAATAAAATAATATGTACTACAAAAATAACAGTACGTTTATTAAAAGATTAATTACTAGCTAATAATGAGATTACTTTAAATGCAAAATATATCTAAAGTTTGGCGGCCCACGTTTAGATATATAATTATGTTAATATTATTTAGTAATAATTTGCAATAATATATTTAATTTATTAATAAATTTATTAATTTTTAATTTAAATTTAAAATTTTAATTTAATTAATTTTTTTAATTTATTAATAAATTTAAGCAATAATATATCTAAAATTTGGCGGCACACTTTTATAATTTGGCGGCACGCAAAAGTGCCGCGGCACAGTGGTTGAGAATCATTGCTGTAGACGTAGAGCAACACGAATAGCAATCACTGGAGTCGGATTCGAATCCGCAATCTCTTGGTACAGGTCCAATGAACTACAATGGTTGAATACCTGACTTTGAATTATTAACTTTCATCTTGGATCTCTCATTTCCCGTCCTTCACCGAGTCAGATCACACAGCGTCTCGTTAGTGGCTACTTTTGAGCGTCGACGATCAATGACAGTCCGACATGTTGGTGGTGGGGTACCCGTCTGTAATTCATATTCATGACTGGTTCAAAATGGACTAATGGACAAAATGGACTATCTCCTAGCCTAATGTTAATTAGGTTGTGCGGTTTGAACTAAAATGTGAGTGGTTTACCCTGTATATTCATCTCAAGAAAGAGATATGGTTTACCCTGTATATTCATCTCAAGAAAGAGATAGTGTAAACAGCAACAAGCCTCATATCGGATAGCTGCTCTAAATACGGTTTTTTCAGCTGATCAACGAAGTGACAAAAGTGAAACAGGAGATGTTGGAACTCCTAAAGGAAAGGTAGGCTCCACTATCAACGAAATGCTTGGTTTGCTTCAAAGCTCGGAAGACGAGCTATTCAGCTGATTTTAAAACTGCTTATTTTAACTACTAGACTGAAAACTGTATGGTGGTATATTGCTTATGTTTTGATTAGTCTGCCACAACAATATCTCAACGGTTCTACTTGTTCGAAATTTAGTTTGCCTTCACAGTGCAGTGTTTGCATAATGCGCGTTTAATTTTGTTCTACTTCAAATTTTTCGCAGAAACAACGTAACCTATTCCGCTTCGGTAGCCGGAAAAAGAAGAAAGAAAAAGCGGAAGAAGTCGAGAAAGAAAGAAATATGAAAAACAGAGCAACGACACTAGATAGAAAGTATTCTAGCCAGTCAGGTAGGAATTTTCGATGAATTTGTTTGCTCTGCCGGAACTTAGTTGCGTTATACGTGTATATCCGCTGGCTACCAAAAGCCTTCATACTTACTTGGAACAGCTTTGTGTTCAGACCTGCGTCGGAGTTACCAGTGCTGCTGGAACTTTGCTGGTCTTCCCCCTAGCAGTGAAACCGAGCAGTGAAAATTGTCGTCAAGCGTTTTTCCAAAGAGTGCAACAAAGCAAAAAGCTCCCGTTTATAGAAAACCATTGATAAAAATTTTTTTTTCAAAGCCTTTAGCTAATCAAGGACGAATAGTTCGATTTTACTCAAAAGTCTTGTTTTATGTGTTTGAAATAGGAAGCGAAAATTTCAAAAGTCAGTAATAGCTTGAGCATAGTTTGAACTCAGATTTTTTTTGGTTTGATGAGTGTTTGCTGCCGTACAATTGTCATACTTTTGTTGTAGACCGCGAAAAAGCCATCTTGAGAGGCGAAAGATTCCGAATTTCAAAGCAGAATTCTCTCGTATCACAAACATCAAGAACTGATTCATATGAAAGTCAGGACGAAGGTGCGGCAGGCTTGTATCAAAGGATAAAGTAAAATCGGTGTATTCTCTCAAACCGAGAAAATTTACGTGTTCACGACCTCGCAAAAGACTCCTGAAGGCGTTTTCTCCAGATTGGAGGCGCACTTGGGGTAAAAGTACGCTGTGCTGACAGCACTCCGAGTTGGTCGAAGCGCAAGTTGCTCTCTGCATGACTGCTAGAGATTTCCAGTGGCTGAAAGTTACAAACTGTAATTTTCTTTGCGCAGATGCCGGGCAGTACTGGTCACAGCGACGTCGGAATCACCTCGGAGGCTTGACCCCGGAACAGATCGACGCTAAAATAGCGCGACGAGTGCAGCTGGCTGCTCGTCGTCAAGCAAGAATGGAAGCACAGAAACGACTCAGGAGAGCGCAGGTGAGAGATTGTCAGACGATGATATTGCCGCTCAACGAAATACATGTGGCGGACCAGCTTTTTTCTTGTGGTAATGACGTTATGAAGCCTTTATGGCGCAAAAGCGTTGATCTGTGACAGACTTAATGATTAATTTCCGCAAATAGATGCGTGAAGACTCATAATACGACTGTCCGAAGTCCCGGTTTCTCCAATAGCCGTAGAATGCTTTCGTTTGACTCCGTACTTCACCGGGTTTGAACAGTGAAGGTGCTCAGCAAGCATGCCCGACAGGGAACTTTGTACACCCACAATCGGTAGTTTGCGTCGTGGGTAATGGAACTACAAATCTGCAATTTGCATTCATGACTTTTCAATGAGCTGCCGCTTTCCCCGGGCCTGGTCTTGCGCTGCCATTTTAAAGACAAGGAAAAGTAACCACCCGATCTCATTCTGCAGGTGATCCAGCGACAGTTGGAAGAGGTTGAAGTGAAGCAGAAAGAACTGGAAGTGAGGGGAGTTGAGGTGGAAAAGAGGTTTAGAGAAAATTTAAGTAAGTTTATGCTCGGGATCTGTAACTAAGTTCTGAACGGTTTGTTACTCATACTTCTTTCTTATGTACAAGCTCGCATGTTCTGTTTCTTAGTCTTTTGTGAGAATTGGTCTAAACGCAAGCTGTAGACCGCTTGGGCCCTCCTCCTGTGTGTAACGAAGATGGAGGTTTTTTTTACCCGAGAACACAACAAGCGAGTTTACCGAGTTTTTCTCCACACTTTCCCTTTCTTCTTAAGCGTCAAGCGGAGAACTCTAAATGTAACTCACGAATCTCTATTAACTACTTCAAAGTTATTGCAGTACTGTATTTTCACGGCACGTTTGCAAAACTCTTTGATACTGTTTTCAAATGCAGGTACTTCCGTTCATCAGTAGTAATGAAATTAATGTTTAGATCAAAACGAAGAGTCCTATTGCATGCAAGAATGGGGAAAGTTGGTGCAAGAGAAGAACGCCCTGTTGCGATACGAACAAGAGCTAATGATTCAGTACGTTGTAATTATTGCCAGGTTGACCGGAGTTCGGTATAGTCAAGCACTTCCTCTTTGCAAAAGATGTGCGACTGGCATTCCATTTAACAATGACGTTGTTTTGCTTTCAGGAAGTGATTTCCTTTTGCTTTGCGTATTCTAACAAGCACAAGTTTTAATAAACGAAAGCTGAAAACTCCCGAAAGAGTTCTGGAGTATCTTTCGCTTAATGCCACTGTCGTCATTGTGTGAGATGCGAGGATAAAAGCATTTTGTGTTTTTGCGAACTGCTGTTTTGTATGATGTTAAGCGGCTATGGTGTCAGCGCAGAGTTAAAAATATTTATTGTTCTAGTCAACGAGAACTTCAATTGGAAGACGTTCAAAGTCGCCTACAGCAAGATTTACGCGAGAGAATGGCTTTAGACGGTAGGTCGTAAACTGTGTAGACTTGAATGGGCTATTGCAGGGGTGGATCGCTTTTTTACTCGGAAGGCCGCATTGGCCACTCAAGAGTTGGCCGAGAGCCAGTGCTTAAAATCTTGGCCGGTGGAAGGGTGCAAGTGCCTAATTTTGTGCTTTGAAAATGATGATCTCCGAAAAAACGGCCACCACCCTCCACTTGAACGAAAAATGCGTCAATCCAAACTAAGAATTGCGTAGCGACTCTTTCAATAATGGCTTGTATATTTTGTCTCTTTAGTGCGGCAAGTGTGGCCACCCCTACAAGTGTTGGCGGGCCGTAGTTTGCCCACCTCTGGGCGAATGTATTTGTTTTAATGCAGTGGTGTAGTGGTGACTTGATGAAGTCATGGTCTTTGTGCCGTCGCAACTTCGTGTGGCTCATGATGTTTTAAATTCACAATTTCAGTGTCATTTTATTTGTCGAAGAGAAGAAGACGAGAGTCGATTTCACGTCTTTTTTTCCGTGATTGACAGGTTCGGACGTGCTGATTCAGTGTGTGTCTACCGCTACACCCTCGCTTTCGATCCAAAATTTTTGCTAGAGCAACCGAGCACTTTAAAGCACTTTATAGAATTTTGATCTCCAGACCTTTCGTTCCAAAGCTCGTAGCAATAACCCCACACCACAGAGTACGATATTTTGGTTTAAAGTACCGGTACCAAATTGTTTTAGATAAAAACAAGTCTCCTGAAGAACTCGCCCAAGAACAAAAGCTGCTTCAAGAAATCATAGAAGTGGTGGAACAGAGAGACGGTTTGGTTGCGCTACTGGACGAACAGAGATTAAAGTGAGATTTAAGTTGAGATCAATTGTAAACACTCAATAGACAATTTATTGTTAAATTCAAGTGGGTTAGAGATATTGAGAGATTGCCTCAGAACCGGTACCAAGTTTCAAAAATTTACTGTTCGCTATTTCGGCCCATAGTTTGTCACTCGAAGACGTTCTTTTGGAAATCAAGTTTTTGAAAATGAATTTTCTTGATCCTGATGAAAATTTGGTTTGCTTTTTACAGATGATTGCTCTTTTTCGATCTACTTTCAAAAGCTTGAATTTTATGCTTTTTTTGTGGTTGGCGGAAAGCACGCCAGCAAGTTCGGGCTCCCTAAATCGATTTCGGGCCTCCTAAAAAAGACCCTGGTCCGTCGGTACCGCCTAGATCCATATTTCAATGCTGCCGCACATGGAGTGTGTAGCAGATTTTTCCTAGCTTAAAGCGGCACTAAAATAGGACCCGATAACTGATGGTTCGGTCCTTAACCAAAGCTCACAAATCGCCCCTCAAAGCCAAACGCAAAAAACAAGCTCTAGAAAGCCAACACATTTCGAGTGGCGATGCCTGTGGTGTCGTAAGATGGTTGAAGATTTTATCCTTAGGCAGTAATTTCAAGTTTACTTTAGCGAAAAACATCTTTCCGCCAATAGCTAGTTTAATTAAAACCTAATGCAATTCTTTGGAACTGGTACTAACTGACCTGTAGGCGATTGATAAATATTTGCAGCCGGCAACGCACTCGAGTAGGTTGGAGCGACGTTTTATGGCGGTGATGGCCAAATCGGCCTGAGTTCTGAGGCAACCGAGTAGTTGTACTGAAGGCGCTTTACGATGGTTTCCTGTGCTTTACAACGAGCCGTGTGCGTATTGAAATTACCGTAATACAATGCCGGCCAAGTGGTCTGTTGGAAACGTAGACTCTGAAGCAGGCTTAAACCATAGTCCACTGCTTGCCGCCACTGTCCCGCGAGAAGATGACGCAATGGTCTGCATAGAACCAGCTGTCGCACGCATGGTTCTTGTTCGTTGACAACCGCGAGGGATAAGTTTGAAGCAAATCCACCGACGTCACTTGCAGGCGATAAGTCACTGTTTCCGCTATTGAAACGGCTCGATCAGCTTTGATGAAGACGCTTTGCAGCTATTTCCGCTGCTTGTGGTATAAATACTTTGTGCGAACAGTAGTGGCTACTTGGAAGCACGCGAGAGCGCAAGATCTGCAAAATTGTAAAGATTGTCTTGTGGCCCGAGAATAGCCTTTTAATGTATTGAAAATAATTTTGAACAAAGCTAACGTAGGTTTATCATTTATTTTTGAAATCATGGTTTTTAGGGAGCACGATGAAGCTGTCGATATTGAGTCGCTCCTTTTGAGTAAATTGGAACGGTTTCCAATCGAACCAAATTGGTCGATACAGCCACAAGATTCATTCCTGCCATCGATTTCTTAAATTGTACTTTGGCCGCTTGTACTTTCGATCTAGCGCTGTAGCAACCGCTTCTGCTGTTTCTAAAACCGTTGTCAATGCTTCACCAGTGACTTGAACGGAGCTGCCTTTTCCTTTTTTGCCGCTTTTTGTATGTCGTTGCAGTTTCGTGTGCGTCCTTAACTGTTTTTTGTTTTTGGTACACTGTGGTAAAATTCCCACCTTGTTTGATCAAGGCTCCTCCGTATATACGGTGCATGGCTGTATTTCAGTGCCAGAAGTACTTTTCCTGGTCGAGTTTTGATCCTCAAATCTTTCTCGTTTACTGGCCTCCGAAAAGATTTACATTTATTCGGCTTGCCGTTATTTTTGAATGAATAATGTTTTCTTGTTTGAAAGGTTTTGATCAGATGATGTCTCCTCAAGTTGTCAGGTTAATTCTAGTTTTCCCTTTTACACACAACGTTTCTGATTACAAATATCTGTTTAGAGAACCAAGTTGCATATTTTGAGAAGCTTAAGTTTGCAGTTTTAAAATGCTACACTATGTAAAAGGGTAGCACTGTACAATTAGGAGGCCTGTCAGATGCATTTGATTTTTTTGACATCAGCCCAATGTTACAATCTTCGAATTCATAATTTTACTTAGTCGATTCTTTCTCGTTTTGAAATCCATTGCAAATTTCAAGTGGCAAATCAACAACCATGATATTCAATTTTATGCTGCTGTATTGTGCAATGTTTTGATATTTACATGGGATTTATGGTGATTTGTTTAATGTTGCTTGCACTTGATGATTGGAATAAATTTTAAACGGACATTTTTTGCGAGTCATAAATGCAAATTGCACCAGTGGTCCTACGACCGTAAGGCAGGGGGACCGCTGCCTCACAATAGAGTTTGAGCTTATTATGAAGCCTAATGAGAGGTAACCTTCCTACAAAAGTTTTTATTTATGTAAATAGGTTCTCACAATGGACAAGTGCGAAAGACTAAAATAATTTCGGTGGGACTCGAACCATTAACCTCCGCACAGATGCTCTATCATTTAAACCACGATAGTTTGTGAAATGGTGTCATGAAGCCTTAAGTCTCGGTTCCGAAGCCACAAACGGCCGCTAAGCTTATAATCGCATATTCCGTGGCTCTAATGACTTAACATCTGACTGCTAATCAGGAGGGCGAGGGTTTAAATACCACCGGCATTGTTTTTACCCATTCACGCTGTTCCACGATAAGCGACCCAAATTCTTTCTACTGGATAACCAATAGGTTGTTACATAATTTCACCACTTTCGATTTGAAAAAACGCGTACCTTTTTGCTGATAAGTCTTGGTCGCTAAATAATAATCTGGCATAGTTTTTTAATAATGACGTCATCTTGAGGCTATACCGCACGATTTTCATTGTTTTCTCGCGATTTTTTGATTTCTCGAAAACTACATGTTGTAAACGCACTGAGTTGGCTTATCGTGGAACAGTGCGAATGGGTAAAAACAATGCCGGTGGTATTTAAACCGGCAATACGACGTGCAATACGCTATTTTCTATCTACGTTTTATAGAGTATAAAGCTGCATCTGCTTCTGTAAATAAGTTATTTAAAACCTTTTTCAGAACATGTGAAGCGTATTACACTTCATTGCGCGAGTGTTTATTTCAAAAACTTTATAAAAATAATTTGATGCTTTGCGAAAACTGAAATGCATAAAGCAATGCTTATTGTTTGCCAGCAATGTAAATGATGCATTTCATTTCAAACCTAACAAATAGGTGTAACTCACAATCATTCAGCACAATTACTTTGTTTTGAACAAAAGCATACAGTAGCTTTGTTGAGATCTGGAGAAGCTGATTCTCTGACTGTCAGAAATACAATTCAAGAATACTATGTTTTTCATTAAATCAAAAACATTATGCCCATAATGTTTTTGACGTAATCACTTTTTAAACTACTCTTGATTTAGGAACGTGCTAAAAAAACATTTACTTTTTGTAATTGCTTGCATGACCACCTGTTGGATGAAGCGGGTGCATTAACCTCTACGTTACCGGTGGGGGCTCTGCGGGCGACGCCAGTTAGTTGCCAATAAAACATTTAGATAAAAATTGTAACTACTGTAACAGCTGTACATATGATCAATGATATTTAGAAGAAGGTAAGAAGATTTATCCCTAGTTGCAAAAAGTCATAACATTGTAAGAGTGGAGCATTCATGGTGTGGGAGATTAAAGCTGTGATCATTTTTCGCTGAGGAAATGTTTTTGATTATGGAAATAAGCCGTAAAATATGCAGGAGTGATGATGGAATAGGAGCAAAGTATACGAGCTGTAATCGAACGCAAGCGACTTAAAGTTATTTTAGGTCTAAAATTAACTGCAAAATCTTGGGTTGGTGTGTTGTCATTGTTTCGACTTCTTCAATAAAGTTGGAGGAAACAGCAACACGGTCAAATAGGTTAAAGCGCCGTATCGTGGTGACGATGAACGAATGGTCAGGCGTTTAAATCTCGCGATGGCTGCGTGGTTAGGCGCTTGAGAATAGCAATTTGCGACAATTTTCTCTGCTTAGTTGATGCTAACAAGTAGTAAATTAAATGAAAGTGATGCCAAGTAACTCAAAGTAAATGCTGGCAGTTGGAAATTCCGAAGCTGGTCTGGACGATTGTCTTGAGTCTGGCGCCACTGTTTCCGTCTTGCGAGTCTGGAGAATAAATTAGATGCAATTAACGATAGAATAAAAGATAAAACAATCCAATATGTCCTCTTCCAGCTTATTTATGAATCGGTATGGGAGTAAAAAATCGTTCTATTACATACAAAGTCTGCAAAAAATACTTTTCTTTCTACCGGAACTGCACCTCTGCTTTTCTTTCTTAAATGACAGCAGGCAGTAGCTTTGTTTTTTCAATCAAAGCATTTTGAATCAGCTTCTGTGAGATCAATTCCATATCGCACAAAACTGTTTTCATCTTGAAAACGAGAATATTTTATGCCCAGCTATTACAAGTAAATAATAAGCCGTAGCCTATAACGTGCTCTGCAACCGGTGTGCCGAGAGACGATGCTAGGTGTGACACAGTGTAGCTCCAACCTAAACATACTTTTGTGATTTTCAGATTGTCCATTGCGTATATATGACGTTTTGTTACGTCAAAATAAATTATCTGATTCCATTTTCCGAAGCCTCTGTGGTGTCAATAATCGTTCGCACAGTTTCAGTGTTCGGTGGTTGTCAGACACCTGTTTTTGGTCAACGTGTTTGTATATTTTTTGTTGATTTTCACTTTGTATTTTATGAGCCAATTCATCTATTTTTATTTATAGAAATGCATACGGTAAGTAAAATGAGAAAAATATTTATAAAACACAAACATGCAATGAATAAAATCAAAGATACCAGAATTTTCAGAAAGCAAGTGTAGTAAACTTTTATAAGTGTAGTTAATATCTTTCATAAGGCACTTTTCACTTTTTTGTTATCCCAAAATTTCATTCCTATCTTTTTTACTTTTCGAAAGTGATCGCAACCAGGCTACGTAACTCATCAACTTCAAAGGTAAGTTTAGTGTAATTAGCACAAAAACATGAATATGTGGCAATGGACGTTTGTCAAAAGGTATGAGGCAATATGGATACAAATATGGGCATGGGAAAATATGTGTAAAGTGGTGGGCTTAGCTGACTACTTATCAACAACAAAGCTGAAAATTGAATAAGTGCTTTACTGTAGCACGCAAAATGCATCACTAACGGTACATCTATATTTCTGACGGCCACTACAGTAAATGAGTTTATCCATCGTAGAATCACGCAAATTTCACGTAAGTTCAAAATATAGGATCAAAATTCGTGTGCTTTTAATAGGCATTTGTGATTCCTTCCAATGAAGAAGCAGGAGGCCAATTGCCTTCCTTACTTTGGCTACCCTTAATGAATTTTTTAATTTCTTTCCAATTTTGCCCGAAAAACTTTTTCTTCTTATTGTTGATTAAAAACAAGAAATGATTTTGGCATCCTGTTCTTAAAAAGTTGGAAAACTTTATTGAACACAACGCACATCAATTGTGTTCATTTACGAAACAATATTTCATTGAAATATTAATAAACCATGATGTGCTTCTGCATTTTTTATATTTGAGTAGGAGTTTGGCTAAGCCGTGTCGTCGAAATTTTGAGGCTTGCAATGTGTGCCGTGAGTGAAAAAGTTTGCTGAGCACTGGCCTACAACACAAAATATGAGGTTGTTACAAATCAGGAAACAGCAAAGAGCCAGAAATTATGTTAGTTGTGTTGCTTCCTAGTGCATATCATAAAGAATCGATAAAATGTAAGACATCCAAAAATAGCGAATAAAGGATGCGAAAATACACGGCACAGATTTGAAGGAGGAAAATGGTTTTTAAAGCGGTATCAGTTGGAAGTACAACCAACAAATACAGGGTGTCCCAAAATAAATGAAACCCACAAAATTGCTAATAAATATGTTGATTTTAACCCTATAGTTTATATTTTTCAGATTTGATAACAGTTATAAATAACAATTATTGTTTTAAAACCCCATGGCTTGGAAATTAGAAGAAAAAATTTTTTGCGTCACGACTTACTCAAGACCTTTAATCTGTGTCCTTACAGAGAATCTGTAAGGACACAGATTAAGATCTTGAGTAAGGATTCTATGCAGCGAGGACCGCGAAATGCCGAGCTCACTACTGCGTCTTCGAATGGACTTTTTCGGGCTCCGGCCAACAGAAACTCTGGACGCTTCCACATTATCTGCAGATCTTGCACTCAATTTCCTTCCACTAGATGGATTCTCTAATTTCTTGCTACGTTTATTTACAGTTCCATAGATTTGAAAGTTACGATACCACAGGAATATTTGGGATTTTCCAGGATAAGTGTTGAAATTAAACTTCCTGCGGAAGCGTGTTTGAACAGTCTTATAGGATTTAGTCTCTATATAAGTCGTGACGCAAAAAATTTTTTCTTCTAATTTCCAAGCCATGGGGTTTTAAAACAATAATTGTTATTTATAACTGCTATCAAATCTGAAAAATATAAACTATAGGGTTAAAATCAACATATTTATTAGCAATTTTGTGGGTTTCATTTATTTTGGGACACCCTCTGCAAAAAATACATGCATAAAACAAAACAAAACAAAACAGACTAACCCTACATAAAGACTATTATCCCGCTGTATGCTGATATGCACAGCAGAGCAAAGCTCTTCAGTTTTTTAATGAGATTTGGAGCAAGTTTTATTCAACTTTGGCTCAACATGGGTTCAAATTCTCTTCGCATTTTTAGTTTATTTAGGCGTCGATGTACACTATAATCATTTGAAGAGGCGGAGATTTTCTAAAAAATTTTAGTGCTCTCAAGAAACAAAATGAGATCAAAATCAACACCCGTTTGTCAGTTTTTCAGTAAAATTTTGCATTCTATATTACATGAAAAAAGGTTTTGCTTGCAATGTATGTCATAACAAATATTATGTCAGCATAAATAGTTAATGTACGTTTCAAAATAAAGTTAGTGAACTTTTTCCTTTCCACTTGGCTCCCATTTCAAAAATTTCACTTCTAATCAGCTCCTGCTCCTAACTGAGTCAGAAGACGTAAGCTTCATTTCAGTTTCTTTCTACCGTGTACAAAAGTAATGCGAAAGCCTAGCTGGGCAATGCAAAAAAAAGCATAGCAAAATCAAGCAAAATATAAAACAACAGCACCGGTGACCGGTACTGCATTTTGATCCAATCCGGATTTTGGTTTTTGAAAAAATTATCCCGGATCTGCTTTGGACCGTCTAAATAATCGTACATCTATCCGGAGTTCACGCAGCCATTTCTCGTCCTACTCAATTTTGTGCACCATAATGAAATTTAAAGTTTGTGTGAGATATCACAAGATACAATACACTATGCAAATCTAAAGGCGAGGTAAATTTTTGTCATTCAACTCGAAAAAAGCTTGATATGGAAACAAGATTTTTAAAATTCGGGGCTCAATTGCGCAATTTCGTTTTGTTCTGACATATGTCGTTACAAATATATTTTGCTAAAAAGTGGTAGCAATCTCTGAATGGACTTTTCAAACCCTCTAAAGTAACTAACAGTAAGAAGCAACAAATATTTATAGTGTTTTTTACTGTTTATAATGTCATTGTCGCTATGACAGCACCTTAACTTTATTACAAGCTTCACTTTAAAATAGACTCGACCCTCGTTTTTTGGAGTAGATGGTGTAGGAACCTGTCCGGATAATGAAAAAATCCGGATAACAAAAATGTATTATTGCAAAACAAATAAAATGAAATAACCATCTTTAACAACATGTACAATAAATTTACACTATTTACAGGATTAAGAAAACTTGTTATTCTTGGTCCATGGCATCAGTACCTGAAGAACTATCTGACAAAACACGGTGTTTTTAAGCGTCTTTAGCCACATGTCTGGCATTTCTGGCAGCACGCCAGACGCGCGTTGTTTGAATTCATTTATCGGCCGTACGGACTCACTGTCCGGATAAGCCCAAATCCGGATTAACGAGGGTCGAGTGTATGCAAAAACTAAGTCAAACCGCTGTATTCTATAACGAAACTAGTGCCTTGGGTTGTCGTTGCGTGAAATATACAGAAATTGTAAGCTTGCTGTGCAGCACAAACTGCGACGCCATAAATGTTGGAGACCGTTCCATTATTTGCACAACTAAACGTCACTGTAGAAACGTGTTATCAGCGACTTTATTTTGTGGTTGGTCATCAGGTTCATCGACAGCACATCATTAATAAAAAAAGTAAAATCAATATCAAAAATAGTAACTATTTGCCTCGTTAAAATTTGCCTAGTGAGAAATCAATAGAATTCATTTGAAAAAGCGTTTCTAAGTCTTTAAAGTTGTTTTTACAACCAACCAAAAATGTATCATATTCACATCTATTTTTTGTGAAAAGAAAGTTTTATGACGCCTTTGATAGCCAGCGGCAATTGGTATGGGTGCATAGCAAACCTGGTAAACCACACGTCACAAATGTTTTCCCTTGCCTTCTGGGGATTTCCCTTGCCGACCCGCGTTGGTTTTAAGCTCTTAGGTCCTGAACTTCAAATTTGTTCCGTTTTTTGACGATTAGTGAGGCATGACGCTAAACAAAAGAAACCCACACCCTTGATCTCTGTTCAGTACACCCCGGTCATACTAAAATACAAATGAGTTTAAACCTGATTCGAAGCTGCCAATACTGCTAAAACAATGCATTTCAGCCAAAACCGTTGCAATAAAGCAAAAAACTAGTCAGAAGAGCTCTTCCAATGAGCACAACAACACAGCCATTGTGACTTGTGAATTCGCTATCATAATTGCCATATATGGTTTCTCAACCCACTTGCCAATGTTGGCGTCATTTTTATAAATTTTGATCTTTACATTCTTAGTCCAGTTTTAAAAATTTTGCAACAACAAGTATTTGTCGCTTTGAAGAATCCCGAAATACACCCAAAACATTGGAACAGTAATGCTTGTTACTGGAGCAATAAGCCATGCCGTAACCACTTCGTAAGCACCACCTCTTTAACCCTAGCACAACTTCTGTGTAGTTGACTCTTGAGCTGTAAGTTACTCGTTTCCATACCAAATCAGAACTAATGTAATATTTACGAGTAGCCACTTGGTGATCAACTAAAATTGGTTTTCATTTCGAGTATATAGAAGTTTTGTAGTGAAGCAGTTTCGTAGTGAACTAACGACGCGGTGGTGTTGTGGTTAGAGTCTCCGCTTCGCAGTCGGTAGACCTGGGGCTCATTCCTCTTGTCGAGTCATACCAAAAGTCTATAAAAAATGGTATTCATAGTTTCCCTGCTTGGCGCTCGGCATTTAAGGGAGGTTCGCTGGTTGTGTCCTTGGGCAAGGCGCTAAACGCGACGCCTCCACCTTTATGTGGAAGACAGGTGACCCAGTTTTTCCTCCGAATAGGGGGTTGGTGGCAGGAAGGGCATCCCACCGTAAAACAAATGCCTTGTTATAAAATTGCAGATATCTGCTGTGGCGACCCCTAATCAGGATAAGCCGAAAGACAAAGAAAAAGAAGTTTTGTAGTGAAGCCAAATGATAAAACTCAGAGACGATCCTACAAAGGAATTTTTGGTTTTTTACGACATTAGTTTACCTGACTCACATTTGCTGTTGCTCGGTTCCCGGAGTTAAGCATTTGCTGTGAGTTCGACGAAATCAACGTCTGCTTGAAAACGAACTTCGGTCAAACAGCACTTTGCATATCCACTCAAACAACACTGCGCTCTCGACTTACAGCGCAGAGTTCGCAGTAGGCTTAACAACGGCGAGGGCATCATCTTGACAAAAGCTTACAATTTCTGGTTTTCACAGAGTCCAGAAACGCTGAAAGTCGCTCATCGTTGCCATAATTTCTTGGCGGACGACAAATTTCGAAGTTCCGCTTGAACAGATTAGAATAATGAAACTGCTAGAAATGGCAATCACCTAGCGTCATTACACATCCTTGTGCACATTAATTGCATAAAACCTGCTTTTATGCCAAAACTTGCATTTCTTGGCATGGACTTGTCCGTAATTAAATGACAAGAATTTTTTGTGACGAAATAATCGTAATTCAATATTCGCAATCGATTTTGCTTTTTCCACCAGAGTTTCTGTTCACTAGCACTCAAATCTTTGAAGGTGATGCAATATTTCATTAGCTTAATCTTGATGTATTTTGGTTAGGCTGAAGGTGTTTTGCTATTTAATGTGCCATTTATTTTCACACTTTATTAGAGAAACGTCTAAGTGGATAATACTCCACGTAAGTGAACAAAAATACTCACCCCACACCACTATACGGAGGAAAACCAGTGTGAAATAGCCCGTATCATGGATGTAAACCAGTCCAACGTTTCACAATTTTTCAAGCAAGCTCGAGCCTCTGCCATCCAATAAGAAAGAAAAGTGTGGTAGAAAAAGGAAGACTTCGACGAGAGACGATATCAGTTTATTGCGAGAGAGTAAAAAAGAATTCAAGAAAGACAAGTGTTATGCTGAGAACGGATATATTGTCATTTGGAATGAATGTTAGTTCAAGCATGGTACGTCGTAGACTGATCGAATGTGGGCGAATGGCTAGAAGACCAGTAAAAAAGCAACTTTTAACGATTACCACGAAAAAGAAAAGGTTGGATTGGGCGAAAAAATATCGGAACTGGATTGCAATCGATTGGAGAAAAGTGTTTTTTAGCGATGAAAGCTATTTTCTGGTTCAAGGCATGCGCAGTCACCATTTCCATCAATCGATTGGAGACCGCATCCGTAAATGCCACACGAATTCATCTGTAAAACATCCTCCCAAAAAGATGTTTTGTGGTAGTTTCAGCTACTACGGGGTTGGATCATAACTGCCCATTGAGAGAATGACGAATGCAGAGAAGTACATAAAAGTTGTAGAAAAAAAAGTAGTTGCTGATCTTGCAAACGCTTTTTCAAATGGATCTGGAATGTTTCAACACGACTCTACGCCATGTCATAAGACAAAACAAGTGATGGATTACATAAGAAAATAAAAATTACGGTATTGGATTGGCCAGGGAACCTTCCAGATCTCATTTCAATTGAGACTTTGTGGTCGATAATCAAACTTCAACTTCGCAGTAAAGACTGTACAACCAAAACCAAGCTTTTGAAGGCAATAATCCGTATGTGATATCGGAACTCAAAATCAAAGAAAAGTGTCAAACGTTGTTGGATTCCATGCCAAACAGAATACAACAAGTCAAAAAGAACGGTGGCGGTCATATCATTTAAAGTTGAAGTATTGTGCATAAACATGTTGATGTGAATAAAATTGTTAATTTTATCATGTTTTTGAATTTTATACAATCAATTTGCACAAGGGTGTATTTATTATTGTTATTTTGGTGCCTGTTAATTTCAGACTGATTGACTAAATCCATTTCTTTGGAATTTCCTTTTCAACCAAAACTGTTTATGTTCATTTTGGGCTATACCTCTGCTCCCTCAGCTGGATAAATAACATTGAAATCCCTCATTCGGAATTACCTGTGTTATTGAAGTATATTTACTGAATCTAAATGAGATTCTTTGATACCCTGATTTTATGTAATAATTGAAACTTTCAAATGCAATTTGTGAAAAACAATAGCTTTGGACATAGCCAGTTATGATTTTGGGACCGCGATATACAACTGATGATGTCTCATTGAGACAATATCGATTTTGTTTCATAATAAATAATAAACGACAGATTTAAATACTTGATAGTCTATCAAAATCGTCTCAAATTCGTTGCATTGGAGTTAGATTACTAAACAAAATGCATATCATCAGTCCTGGGATGGAAACAATTTTTCTCTTGGAAGGATCGTGTGTTGTGATTATGTTGGAATGATTTGCTTATCATGTTATTATAATATGACAACTGAGGAAAAGAGTGCATACGTTTTTCGATCTGAAGCTAAGGAGAATCTTCAAGGTTGAGTATTCCTAATTTGAAAAGGGGTGATGACTGAGGTAAAAGCAAAAAGCTTCCAGTTATTATACTACAATTCTTTAATACATAAAATTTAATCTTATTAGTTTTGTTTTTGAAACGGCTCTCCAGCTAACAAAGCAACATTGAAATTGTCTATAAATTAAACAGTATTGCACCAATTTTAATGTATTAGTGTTAGCATATTTTCGTAGTTTTGATATAACCTATGAGCTCCTTGATAATTCCGTAAATAGCAATTTTCACACGTTTATTCCACACAATTATTTATCAAATATAATTTTAAATGTTCAAAAGTTCTTTACGTTCCAGTTTGTTTAAATCAATCGTTATAAGAAAAGAGGAATCGATATATACTTTGTTTGTAAACAACAAATGCAATGACTGCTTGTAAATTAATTAACACTAGAAGGGCGAGAAAAAAACTGCACCTAGAATGGCGGTGGTGTCGAAATCAACACCAGTTGCTTTATAAGCCTGATATGTAAAGCATATGCTTGTATTTTGGTACATATTGAGAAAAAAAGCTAGGAGAGCACGATATGACAACATAAACAACAAAAATTTCAAAAAAGTTAGTATAATTACTAATTACAATTAGCATTAGCAACTCCAACGAAAATCGACTTATCCAGAATAGCATAAAGCCGTAAAGGAAAAATTGTTTTTGTTTTGTTTATGCCACTTATTTTGATGAACAAGCATGGCATTCGGTAACCTTGTACGATGCACTTCCACATTTTCCGCATGTGGTTTGTAGACAAAGCGGGCAAGTTGTAACCGTTGCATTATTGCAATTTTTTGAAAAGCATTTTGGGCGTTTGTCTAAACGGCTCTCCAATGGAATATCAACTCGAAAAGATGTGTTTTTTCGCTGTGCCACATAGTTTTGTTTTAGGCCTTCTATGAGATCCAAAATGAAATCACGGCGAATAACTTTACTTCCAGTTGTTTTCCGGAAAATGATCCAGGTGTTCAAGGCAGCTATGTCTTGTACGTTGGTCCATACAGCTAATGGCCATCTCCTGCTTGCAGAATGCGTTGTATATTGTCTGGCCATTTGATCGAAAACATCATCCCCGACTTTGTTTTTATTGTAAAAGTGAATTACAAGGGGCTTCTTTTTTTCAGTATTGTCTGTACTAGGTGCATTGTGCATGGTGGATAACAAATTCACATTTTTTTCTTCTTGCATTGGTAGTTGACAAATAAGCACTCATTCTGTTCATTGTAGTAAAATTTGCTGCCATACATGTCATTTCTTTTGTCAGGCCCTTGTTGTTGTTTCGTACCGTCCCAACGATTGTAATTTTTTTTTGTTGTAATAAGCTTGCCACATGAGCACTAGTAAAAAAATTGTCAGTAGTTACGTTGTAACCAACTTTGTTATGAATGCTCTCAGTAAGTCTCATTACAACATCTTCAGCTAAGGGCTTACCGTTGCGCTGTTCTTTTTCAAAAGCACCTAGATAAGGTAAAAGATTGTATACATACTTGGATTCTACTTCCGTCATCACCCAAAATTTCATACCAAATTTGCGGTTTATTGGGCATAAAGACAATGAAAGGACATCTATTTTTCATTGGAAATAATTGCTCATCTATTGTAAGACTCCATTGTGGGGTATAGTTGAACATGCAATTAGCTACAAACTTTTCCAGTGGTTCTCGAACATGAACAAACTTGTCATCAGCTAGCCTCTGGCTTCGACAATCTTTGTTGTCAAATCTGATATAACGTTTCACCTCTCGAAAACAATTTCTAAGCATAGTATCGCCAAACAATCTAGGGCCGTATGTTTTGTTCCACAGAAAGTCTATAGAATGATGTTTACCGTATATTCCCCGAGCGTATTGCAATCCAATAAATGCTTCTAACTTGTCCAGTGACAGAGTAAAATCAGGATTAATTTTGGTTACTTCTCTACAAGTGTGCACTTGAATAGATTTCAACATGTTATTATCCACGAACAATTTCCAGCAGTCGTAAGCACCAGCAGCAGCCCTATTTCGTATTGCTGGATGAACTCCTGTTTTTATACGAAAAATGTTAGGAGCATTTGTTTGTCCCGGTCTGGCTCTAAGTAAAGGATTCCAAGTTACACCATTTTTAGCTTGTTGTTGACCACTTGGATTCACTGTCAAATCTTCCTTCTCATCTTCAGAAGAGGAACTGCAGTTGTCTTCGTCATCAGAGCAGTTAGGCTGTGGAGGGAGAGCTTTTCTATATCTAACGTTATCACTAGCTTGGCTTTGTAAAAATGCTTCAGGGACATCAACATCGTCATCAGAAATATCTGAATACTCAAGCAAGTCATTCGCTTGTTCAACTGTGTAGAAGCACTGAAATTTGTCAAAAGACATAGTTACCAACCTACTGTACTATATCGCAAAAACACTACTGCTTACAAAACTACAACTGCTCTATTGATTATTACGAGTCGGAACGAGAAAAGAGAAAACAATCATTATGACGCTAACAGTAGGAAATGAAATACAGCGGGAGAGTGCTTACGCGTCAGAAAACATGTCGGCATGATAAACTGCATGTTGTGTCGAATTCGACACCTTCGCCGTTAGAGGTATATTCTCAATTTATATTTTAGAGAGAAAATCTTATTTGAAAAATTCAATCAATTTATCATTTATGGTCACTTTTGATAATTCTCAGGTAATTTTAGAGCGTACCATCAAAAACAAAGGGAGCGGTTACAACTGAAAAGTAGGGGTCGTGTCGATTTCGACACCTTTGCCGTTCTAGTGTTAAGGAGTAACGGAGAGCGATTTATCAAATAGTGGTATCTAACCCTTGATTGTGACATTAGTTTCAATAAACATCAGACAATACGTCATCCTCAATGACGTAGCCAGCGGGGCCACCGGAGCACTGCCAGCCTCTTGTTTTGAAGTAAACAGCAACAAGTTTAGCAAACGTTGTATTACCGGTATTGATAGATTGTTTGGCTGCATCTAAATGTTGTAGCCAGCAGATCAAAAACATTTTCATCATTGATGCTGATTTTTCCGGTGTAAATGAAATCAATAAGTGATTCCAGCGAAGTTGCATTCACACCTTCAAGTTTCACAACATCAGCATATTTTTTTGTCATTTCCGTCTGGAACATTGTTCTGAAATACACAGAGTAACAGGACAGTATGAGCCGGTGAGCTCGAAATTTCCGGCTATTAAACAAACATCAGTGTGTACTCCCTTCTTCCTGCTATTGTCTGGGTTTCTAATACCTGATTGGTTGACTCTGCTCGTTCTTGAATTACTTCATTGACGACGGTAGAAGACATTTTTGCAGATGCCATGCGCATTTATTATGAAGGATAGTTAGTAAATCCTGCAAAAATAGCCTATTGTTACAGTGCCTTCAACCTGTTTACAAGAGCCCGGAAGAAACTCCAATGCCTTCGCTCTTTCTTCACCAAACAGCCAATGTAAAACTTATTTTATTGTGATCAACTTAGTGAAAACAAATTGAAATTCAAAAACTAAGTTAAACTATATTCCCAATAAATAAAATAGGAAGTACAAAAATACACAGAGGGTATTCTTTATAAAACCAAATTGATAGAACGTAGTGCAGCAACAAAATGTATCTTCCGTGTACCAAAAACCAACAATTGGAACTATTGCAACTTAAAGAACGTAATTTATTTAGCCTCCGCAGCGAGATTTACCAATTCAAACCTGGCCCGGTTTTAGGCAAATCACACGAGAGTTGCGTTCCAATCTCAAACTATCAAATACAAAATAAGGAAACAAAATAGAAAGCGTGTGAGAACTAAAAGACATGAGTTCAGTTCAGCTACAGCCCATTAAATTTTTTTTTAATTATTATGAAGCCGATTCCGTAACACCTATAATGGTTTGTTTTGTATTTATGAATTGTAGCAACATCTTGTGTGTTGTAATTTTATAATAGTCTTCATGTATTTGCTGATTTGTATTTTTGCATCGAAGCTTTGTCTTCTACAGTCGCAGAATAGTGACAGTGGCTCTACGCATAAGAAAAATTTTTAAAATGGCGACATTCTATGTTGCCAAGTTTCAACATTCCGCTTGTATAACTTGGTGGGAAAAATCCGGGTTAGTTGACTTATCTCTACTACTGGACGAACCATGCTTTATGAACCAATAAAACAAGCACATACGTGTTTATTATAATAAGTAAAAAGAGTCATATTAGTTTTAGCTCAGTGGAACTCAAGCACTTCGGGTAAGGTTAAAAAATATATTTTTGAGCCAAATAAGTAACTATCGCCGATATTAGAGTTGCTTTACTCTTTCAAATTGTTGACGAAGCAGGTAAATAACAAATTCTTAGGTAGACAGTGTATTAGTGCAGTTAGCTCACGGAAAAAAGATCATGCTCCATGTTCAAATGGTAGTCGAATGGCAGACAATTTGTCGTTCAAGTAGGTCTGCGGCCAAGTTGACACATATTGAGGCGGCCATGTTGGCTGTCGGAGTCAACTAACCCTCCCGATTGGAAAAAATTTTAGAGTATTTTTTTCGAAGTTTTTATACTTATATTTTCAGGTATTGAAACATAGGGCCTAGTAATATTTTGCATATCATTTAATATGAGCTGATTTTATACAATTAGTCATGATATGGATGAAAAGCCAAGGAAAACACACAGAAGAAAAACGTGAAGTCACGTTTTTGGAAGTGCTGCAAAGTAGTGAGCGAATGTTTATCAAAATGTGCTGCTGCAAGAGAGTTTGGGCCTGTCCAAACCAAATTTCGGCGATACCTGGAAAAGGTATCAGTTAACACTGGGGCGAGAAAGAGGCACCAAAAATATCGAAGAATTTTTTCAAATAAAATGGATGACGATCTAGCGGAGCATTGCAGCAACTTATCTGAACAACATTGCGGCTGTCTGTGGAAAGGGTGAAAAGTCCAACCTATGAATTTACGAAGAAAAATAACATCAATATACCAAATAGCTAGTGGCAAAATCGAAAAACTGGACAAGATTGGTTTGCAACATTCATGGAACGCCATAAGCTGACGCTGAGATCATCGCAAGCTATCTCCTTAGGAAGAGCGGTGTTCTTTAACCGTGAAACTGTGAAATTTTGTTTGACAACGTTTTTCAAGTCATTGAGCGATATCGTTTTCCTCCAGTCTATTTACAATGTTTACTATTTACAAACACCCCGTCTCGTCTCATCAGACGGGGTGTTTCACGGTAGAAAAACCTTGTAAGATTGTTGCATCAAAAAGAGTGAAGCAGATTGGTTATGCAACATCAGCCGAACGAGGATCACTTTATCACAATGATAGCTACAATTAATGCTCTTGGTAATGCAATACATCCGTATTATATTTTTCCTAGAGTTAACTTCCAAAGACACATGCTAGACCTGGCACCAACAGCATCCACACGGACTGCAGCACCTAACGGTTGGGTATTCCCAAATTTATTCCCAAATTGGGTATTCCCAAAAAAATATTCCCAAATTTTATGAATCATTTTAATAAGTTCTCAAAATGCTCAAAACATAATCCTGTTTCTGCGAATCATGGACAACTACTCTTCTCACATCTCGCTTCGTGTGTCAAACTTAGGAAGAGAAAACGACGTTGTCAGGCCAACAATTCACCCACACACTTCCCATAAGCTACAGCCCTTGGACAGAACTGTATTCGGTCCATCCAAACAATACTATAGCAGAGCTTTAGACAACTGGATGAGAAATCATCGTGGTGTTTGTTTTCAATGCGATATTGAACATGTGTTTGCAGAGTAGTCTTTGTTATTTTGAAAGGCAAATGTACCAAACGTTTTTACCTTCGCTGACACTTTGGTAAAGCATAAATTGGAAGGTTCATAAACGTGCAGCTTCCAATAAAGCTTTTCGGCTTACGTTGTCTTGATCAAAGAAAAGATGTAATAATAAAGAAATTGCAAAATAATTAGAAAAAACCTTTGGTTGATTTTAATAACGGCCGCTTAAGGCATTAAATTGTAATTTTTCAAAAATAAAAATTTAAATTTACATCATTATAAGCGAATACGCCTAATGTTCACGCTACAAAATCTACTAAAGCGTCACTTTTGGCTTTGTTCATAGACGTCTGTTGGCGCTTGCTCGCTCTAAAAATAAATAATTAGATAATATGGTAACTATGGTGAATGACTGGACGATTTGATACTTTTTTGATGTTACAAGTTTCTGCAATACTGTCCGATTCTTTTAAGCTCTGATAAAGCTAACTATATCTGTAACTGGCTCTTTTGCAGTAAAACCATGAAGCTTTGGCAGATTAATTATTAACAAACTTTCAACAATTATTGACTAATTAAGTTTAGGCATAGCTCAAATCAGCATGATTTGGCAGCAGAATTCGATCTTCAAAAAAAGTAGTTGTCTTGGACTTACGCATTTAGGGGTCCCTTATTAATTCTTGCCTTAGCCCCAAATTTCCTTATTCCGCAGCTGTCGGTGGTAATGTGAAAACTAGCTTTACTAAACGTTTTAACACAAAGCTGAGAAGTGAAAAAACAAAATATGAACGATATTCAAAAAATATACGTAATTTAAGTCCTTACAAGTGTTTACATTATGAAATTGATCGAATAGCTAAAAACCTTTCTCCATAAGGTGTTTCAAAAGTCACTCAAGAATTTTGTATTTTCTTTTCTATTTAGGTTTAAGACGTAGGGTGCTAATCTTGCGCTACTGCCTTATTCAGTGACTGAGAATTTTTTTAGATGGAAATTTGAAGTTTTCCGTTGTAATCTTGAAGTGATATGCTTACTTTAGAACAGAGGAAACTACCGTCCGCTAGCTGGCGACTCAAAGCAACAAGTGACACAAAACCAGTAAACAAGAATAAACGCAGCGGTCTGGAAGCAGCCTGTAGTTTAAGCAGGCGAGATGAAGGCCAAAGTAAATTAATGCACTTACCCAGTCCCGTAGCACTCCAACTTCGGGCCCCCCCCAAAGTAAGCGCAAGAGCCCCTGCGCACAGGTCATATCACTTTAGAGGTGTAAAATTGAAAAGCTGCATTAAGAAAATACACCACAATTTGTACATAAGTAAACAGGCTAATGTCAGAATAAAGCATGCCGATACCGAAGGTGCAAGTCATAAAAAATTCGGCACCGATGCCAGAGTTCAGTAGGACATTTATGCAGACACTGCGAAACGAAAGCAATGACACTGAAAAACATGAAAAACTTATAAAAACACAGTATCATTTAAATAGTCTGGAGCGAACCTTTTTGTTCGCAAATGCTGTTATGACATTGTCATAATCAAGAGATCGGGCGCAGTCATTTTCGATTGACAACATGGCTAATGAAGATAGTCTACTGTCTGTCATAGACGTTCTATTAAAAGTTTTGATCAGTTTCAATTTGCTGAAGCTTCTTTCAGCGCTGGCAACAGTCACGGGGCAAGTTAGTAAGATTCGAAGTGCGATGTACACATTCGGATACAATTCAAATAAATGAGTCTTTAGAAGATAGTTCAGAAAGTCTTGAGCCGTATTGAGATTGCGTTTTTTTTGTAAAATTAAAACAAACCGCTGTAGCTCAGCGCTCATTTCATCAGAATCAATGTCACCGAACTTTTTTTGGAACTCTTTACAGCAAGTAAGAAGAGCATTTTCTTGTTGCACAAGCAAAAGTTTGTCTCGTGTGTACAAAAACGAAAAGGCGGAAGAAACCTCAGGTAACAAATTAAAGCGCTCCTTTATTGACATAATAGCCTGGTCTACTAATGAATAGAAAAAGTTGCTTTTAAATTTCAGTTCAGGAGTAGCTCGTTGTTCCTCTTCACCTTGGTAATCAAACAATCTTCTTTTCTTTCCACTTCTTGACGGAGGAAAAGAAGGATCGATATCCAATTCCTGTGCTATTTCAACAGCAGATGTTGCGACACTGTCATAACCCGTTGTGCGATAGTTTTGCAAAAACTTTTCAGTTGCCTGGATTTCCGTTTTCATTGTATGAAGGGAGACTCCATACGATTGAAGAATCTTGCTTGCTTTATTGACTTGGAATAGGATATCATACCAAATAAACACCGACAAAAGAAAACTCCATTTTGATAAATGAGCTATCAACGATTTTGTTTCTGAGGCAGCTCTTCCATCTTTTCTTTCTATGGAAATGGCTTCCAAGTCTTTCAGTGCCAGCAAGACCTCTTTTAAATTGTATCGAAGAGGTTTGATGCATTTAATTCTGCTTTCCCAACGAGTATCAGATTGTGACTTTATGGACAGCTCCACATGTTTCTTCAAAATTTCCCAACGCTGAGCAGAGGAAGAAAACAGCACATACAACCTTGTAAGTACTCCAAAAAATGTCAATGCTTCCGTCGATGAATTAGCACTGTCAACAACAACTAAGTTAAGGGTATGGTTTGCACAGGGCACGTAAACAGCTTTGGGATTGATGTCTAGCATTCTTGCTTGGACCCCAGAATGTTTTCCTTTCATGTTAGCACCATTATCATATGACTGACCTCGACAATCAGACAATTCGAGTTGCAGTTCGGTCGCTTTTTCTAAGAAAGCGTCCAACAAGCCTTTCCCAGTACTGTCACTTATTCTCAAGTAGCCAAAAAATGTTTCTTTAACAACAGCAGCTTCTTCATTACATAGTACATAACGGAGAATGACAGACATTTGTTCATGATGTCACATATCTGGAGTGCAGTCCAAAATTATAGAAAAATATTTTGCCAATTTCAATTGCTGTAAATTTTCTTTTTCAACTTCTGTCGCTAGCAATTCAATTAGTTCATTTTGTATGGTAGGACTCAAATAGTGATCTTTAGTGTTTTTATTCTTGATTCTGTCTTGAAGCTCTTTTAGGATCGGATCTCTTCTTGCCAAAAGCTCAAATATACCCAGAAAATTTCCATTGTGAGGAGATCCTAAGACTTCTTTAGATCCTCTAAAAGCAAGATTCCTTTCCGATAGAAACAAGGCAATGTCGATAAGTCTCTCTAAAACATTTCTCCAAAAACGTCTTTCATTGAAAAAATATTCATCTCGCGTTTGTCGATAGTGGATGAATTTCTTATCCCTTCAGCTAGCAACATCCATTGACTGCAGCATTCTTGGTGGGAAATGCCGTTTTCATGGTCTTTCAGTTTTTTCGAAAAACCCTCCCATGTATTTATACCACTACAAAAGGGGCTTAGTGTTTTTCCAAATAGCTTACAACAAAAGCAAAAAACTTGATCTGATTCCCCACAATAAACTAGCCACGACCGTGAAACACTTTCACCATTAGGTAACACACGTTTATAATGGTTGGAGGAAAAACGTCGCCTTGGAGTTGTGTTATTATATGGAAAATTCATTATTAGTTGATGTGGTCCACGCTTTACTATATCACATCGTTGAGCATCAGAAATACTTTCAGGCCATTTACATGGGTCATCAGGGATAGGGGTAAATTGAGATTCAGATATTTTTGATATTGAAGGTTGCGTATTGGCAGGTAAATCACAACTTACATTTTCTGGAAATTCACAATCACTTTGATGCTGATCGTCATAGTCTTCTTTTTCTTGTACACTATAGTTTTCTTCATCCCTCTCGGTACTAGTGCCAGGTCTACTCTGCTCAGTAATCTTGAAAAAATCTGTCATCTTGGGCAATTTCGCTACAGCATCTCGAGCAGTGGCTGCTTCTTTTCTCTTTTGAGCACCACTTTTTGAACGTTTCATTCTATACAATGTCAATAAAATACTTTATCTGCACTCTGCAGTGTATATATATATTGTCCCGGTATTTATAGCCAAACAGAATTCCAGACCATTCTATGATTGTTGCGTAACAACGGCATTGGTACGTCAATCGAATATTCAAGATTCTACCAGAAAATCAATCGAAATATTCTAGATTCTGCGAGATAAAATGACGTTGCATTCACTTATGATGTCACAAGCCAATTTCTTCCTACAGTTTAAATCGGTTGTAAACAAGTCTGCTGAACTGAAAATAGTCACGTAGCCAAAAAGCAATTTCAGACTAACTTGGGCCCCCAAAGTTGGCCTGGGCCCCCCCCAATTGGGGGTTTGGGGGGCGGCTGCTACGTCTCTGCACTTACCATCAATAATGAAACAAAGCAAGAGACCAAGGTTTCAAAACTCACACGTAGCAGCACAATGAAACGCGTGAACAATGTTTAACATTCCCCCAAAATATGCCAACGAAAAAATAATATTTTCTCAATGAATATACAGTAATTACGCACAACAACAAAATTCAAGGCACAAATAACAAAGCAAACATAAATATACCAAAATGCGACAAGCTTTCTTAGCCTGAAGATAAGCAGTGGTAGAGGCCACAAGAAGACACAATTTACAAATAGGACGCTTGAGCTCGCTATGAGCCGTTTTAACAAGCACACTACGAACCAGATTTTTAGAGTCAGTTAAGGTAATAATTATTCTTCTAAACGGCCATTTGTTTTTGAAGGTGGTGTCATCGATCAACATAACATCATCTTCCAAGGCAAAGTTTTGGCGTGCACTCGATCACTTGCAGCAAGATCAAAAGTTTCTGGAAACTCCTGACATTGAGTATAGCGCAGTAAACTCATCTTTGCTTCGTCGAACTCCTTAACGGCCAATTCCATTCTAAACACTTGATGATCTCTAAATAATTCATCATTGCCGTTCAACCTCAACAACAAAAAATATCTTCTCCACCAACCGACAGCTCTTTTTAGTCGGTACAAGAGGAAAACGCAGACATCAAGGCATTTGCAGGCAATATCTGGTTGTAACTAGTTGCACCAAACCTTTTTTCCTTTTTTCTTTTCTTTCATACAAAGGAAAATCCACGGCAAATCAACCAGCTTTGCCAGCTTTGGCAGCAATCGATCTGGTGGTTTGCTCAAAAAGCCCGGCCCACACAACCAACTTGACAATTTTGATAGCTAAATCGATGTCAGGCCCCTCGATATACAGTCAGCAGGGTTTTGCTTTGATGGTACGTATCTCCAACTGGTGATCCCGCTATATTTCTCCATTTCAGCTATCCGATTAGCAACAAAAACCGGAAATCTTTTGGTACGGTCGTAAATCCCCTGAATGACAGTCGTAGAATTAGACCAAAAGTAAGTGCTGTTGACTTGTATGTTAGATAACTCAGCCTTTGTGGTTTGATTGAACCGCTTCGCTACGATAGCTGCCAAAGATCTAGCCGAGGGATGGCAGTTGTAAGTGATGGCGCCAGATGACGAGAAGATGCTATATTTTCTTAATTATTTATTATACGACGATATAAGCTGGCAAGACAGTTATTGTTACGTCACAAAGCACCAAGTCAAAAGGCTGCTAAACAAGTTACGTAACATGTGGTGCTATTAAGTTACTGCACTATGGTTGAAAATTGTAGAATTATGTCAAAACAATGACTTGAATTTACGTTGGACATGTCATAAAGCAAAACTTTATTAACAATTACAAGGTAAAATAAAGCGGATAAATATGATGCTGTATGATCATTATAGCTTAAACTTCTTTTACTTAACAGACTTGAGTGGGGGTAGCGTATTGATTAAGTCATGACACGTCACAATTAAAATAATTACATCACAATTGAAACTTCAAATATATTAAGCAATACTTCAAATAAATTAGATTGTTAAATATGAATTAAAATCATTGATGAAATGTCACATTTAATAATAATAAGTTTGCTTGGGCTTTTAACGAAAATATTTTACCATAAAATGTAGCAATGCGGCGTCCCGGTACATTGCACCGGCGGTAGTTACGGCCCTGTGCACAACGTTTGTCATCCTTTACTGATCCTGTAATGCAAAACTTATCAGCAAGGTTACGAACTGCATTGCGATGTGGAGCAGGTGTATTTGGGAGCATTTCAGAAAATTGCTGTTTTACTGCATCTGTGTAGCGGCCATCATCTCGGAATACGTATTTGACGAGCTATACACGTTCTTCAGTAATTAAACAAAATGCAAAGGTGTTAAAGTATGAGCTAAATTTGAAATAAAGATGAATAATTGTAAAGTGCGCATTGACTTTTCGATCCCCGCGAATTTGTCTTGTATGATCACAATCTTCAACTGGCATCTACCATCTTTATTGGGGTTGTTGCTAATGACTGACTTCTTATCACACTCCAATAACCATTCTAAAAGTAAGTTTTCTACCTTTGTTGGCAATTGCTGAAAACTGTTTTATGAACTAGTCAATGACACTTTTAGTGTCCACCCAAGAATATCGCAAACTCGGGTAAAGTCACTGAGTGGATGCAGTTGTTGTGTTTTGTAAACTGCACTTCACAGCATGATAGTACAAGGCAAATTACAAACAGCAGCAAGTATGACGCAATGACCGGCAGAAATGAAAACCTGACCAATCATGCCCGACTATTTTTGTTTGCGTTATTAAGCGGCATGGTGGTGCATTGGTTAGAGCGTCCGTTTTGATATCTATAAATTTGGGTTCGATTCTTCGTCAAATCATACCAAAAGATGTTTAGAAATGGCATTCATGGCTTCCTTACTTGACATTAAGCACGAAAACGATAGTTTGAAATAAAAACTGGCAAGTTTGCATGTTGGGTGGTTGAGTGAGGCACTTCACACAATCTCTTCATTTATATGTGGCAGACAGTTGGTATCTTGTCTAAGATAGCAAGCTGTATAGTGACAATCACAACTAAAACAGTTGATAAAAAAAGACAATTTTGGCCTGCTTCAGTTGTGCTTGGTTCTCAAATGGTACAGACTGCTTTGTCAGAATGCACAGGCTTGTGAAACTGCAAAACCATTTCATCATCATCATCGCTTTGGTTGCGACAAACCATAAGATACTATAGCAAAAAACTACGTTTGATTGATTAAAACAGCTCCTATGTATTTTTGATTTATTGTGTTTAAACCTTGCTCGAATACGTATATACATGTTGCCACACAAACAACATTGTAAAATAAAAATGTCATTGATGTCAACTTTTCACATTTCTGAAGCAACTCATTTTTCTATTTCATCAACAAGTTGTTATATAACACCAGGAATATATAACGCAATTTAAAAATAAGACCAAGAAACGAAGCAATGCAATTTACTTAATGCAACTTGGCTATTACGCAACCAACAACAACAATTAATTAGTTTAGGTGATTTAATAATTTTGATATTGCCCATCATTGTTATGAAAAAAAACATTAGATTTTTTTATTTTGAATTTTGATTTTGAAAAAGGTTATTTTCAAAATGTCAAATGTTAACAAAATCAAAATATTAGCTCAAGTATTTGCTTTACAATAATATACATCATGCTAATTAAGCAGCATTTCAATTCTAATATGGATTTACAATTCATTTGTTTATAAGATTTCAACAATTTGGTGAATTTCTCTCATCCAAAAAGTACACACACTTTCAAGAAACAAACTGTTCTTAATCGGTATATCAAGGAGTGTGTTTAAAAAGATTTTGTTGATGCTTTTAATCAATAAAAGAAGTTCTACAAAAATTACCATAAATTCAGATTTCTGGAGGGAATTAACAAAATGAAGGTTTTCACACGTTTCAAGGGGTTGCAAACCCCTTCCTCCCTCAACATTGCGAAATCAATTACAATTCATTGTTGTTTGAAAAATTCAAATTTGTTTCTCACAAAGTCCTTGACGTGATCTCGTACATTGGGTGTCATAAGCAAGTCCAACATTAGAATGTGTGGGATGTCCATTCACATGAACGCAGTTTGCGCTGCGACCTTCATTCGGTTGTCCACTATACCACATTAACTCAGAACTACTTGCACGCTCACCATTCACCCATACCCAGTTTCCTTCTGATGCAATATCATTTACACCAATCCAAAGGTAAAAGTCAATTGACAGATTTTGAATCAGTGTTTTCCTATTTTCACGAGTTTTCACGCCATGAACCGCAAGAGTACCTCCCCAATTTTGGCAAAACTTCTGACTCTGCTGCCACGTTTGTCCAACAGGAGTGAGTCGATAAATATAAACGTGAGGAGGAATATACAATCCTTTGGTGATTACATCGAGAGCCAGTTGACGATTTTCTCTGGTTTGGTTTTTTAGGGCTTCCACTTCCTGAGAGAGGGAATCCAATTGATCTCGGAGCAACTTGATTTGCTGATTATCAGGAATTCCAGGTTCTCCTTTCTGACCCGGTCTCCCACGTGACCCCACTTGACCTCTCGGGCCCTGTTTGCCCGGAGATCCTTGCAAAGCTCTTTGGGAATGTTGTTGATTTTGTCGATTCAATACGTCATCGGTTCTCAAACACGTGAGATGCTCTTGAGCAGAGCAAACTGCGGTCAACACTATGATGCAAACAACCAACTTCAACATCGCGCTTTGTTCTGTGTGTTCTTTTTTCGACACGTGATTATATACCGCCGTGCTCTTTATACGGTTCAATGAACAGCTTTATATCTGCAAAAACTTTTTTGCTGATAATCCGCTTGCGTATTTAAGATTAGGCATTTTTGCCATGTCCTCCCGTTCTTTTTTTTCTGGGCAAAAATTGATTACTGCTTAATTGTTTGTGGCCATCAGAATGTAATCATTGTCATTATCATTAAAATAAACATTTATAGGGGAAATCTGTGTGACCTCCAGTTCTTTTCGTTGAATGTATTTTCTCAACGGCCAATTTTGACATAATGGTTTGTTTTTATCTTGAATAGTTTCACTGTAGTTAATGCTCTCTAACTCCCCTTCCCAAGTTTCTCGGCTTTTTCGGCTTTCTCGGCTCATATGAATCATTGTCATCAATGCGCAGATGATTACTTTTACTAGGTTTCTATTTTCAACTTTTTAGATTGCTAACAACAAGTGTGATGTCACACGCTTTCTATGTGCTTTCATAACATGAGATGTGTGACATCACAGTTGTTTTACACTACAGGTAAGCCATAAAACTAGTGATGGAAACATAGCAATACGGAGACTTTATAATACTTTTTGTTGGTCCGTGGAACTAAAATCTTCGATCCACCGCTTCATATTTTCAAATACAAGTAAAATTTGGATTTCCGTAGTAAATTTATGCAGAATGATTACAGTATTTCATTTGATATAAATCACAGTTATAGACGACACAGAGTTTATGAAACTTTCATGCACAAGAAATATTTTTATAAATATCTTCTCTTCATTTGGCCTGCATTGCGAACATCAGACAGGCAGTGCCTACGCCTTGGACAGACATTGGGCAACAACCGCCCTTAATTTGTTTCATTTTTACAAAAAAGTGATGCAGTAATGGTTATAACTAAGTAAATAAATATTTATAAATATTTGAACAAGTTATATCCGCAATGAGTAGACTTGAGCAACAGCTCCAAACAATTAAAATACACTGGCGTCAAACCTTCTAAATAGAGTTGGGATATGTGCTAGCTTGAACAAGAGAGTGCTTGAATTCTTGATGTAAACATGTGGATTTCATCCTTTAACCCGAATTGCTTGAAAATTGTTTGAGATGTGAAAACAACTCACCGACCCAGGATTATGCAAAGGTAATTTCAAAGTGATGAAATTTTTATATGTTTCTAGATAACGAAGTTAATCTGTCGTTGATCGAATTGTTTGCAATGGATTGAATTAGCTGCTCTTCCATCATTCGAATATGACACATTCTAAAAACGAGTATTCACGCTACAAATACAAGAGAATACATGTAAAGATGGAGATGAATTTCATTATTAAACTCCAACGATTTTCAAATTCTGACTTGATATGTGATATGAGTGTTTTACGTATGACACATGCCGACAGGCCTGTTTCGATCTAATTGATCTCTTTAGTGCACCTCCATCAACGAGAATCGAGATTACCATTTACGGCTTTTATTTAGCAGTATTTTGGTCTAGTTCTATAATAAATGTGAGAATATTGATATTCTTGTAAACATTTGCTATTTGTGGTACCTGAATAAAAAAAAAGCCCAAAAAACGTTTTCCAATTTTCCATGCATTCTCCATTGCTTGCAGAGGGAGCACACGAAAATCTGTTCATTAATACTTGGCTAGGATAGTTATAAATAGTTATTATAGTTTTTCCTGCCAAGCCGACTAGACTTGGGAGATTGACCTGAAGTTACAGTACCAGGCTCATAACGCATCGAAATGTTCATAGAAAGAAATTGGTTGTACCATCCTTAGCCAATTCGCGGATCCTAACGGTCTGTAAAGAGTCATCATTGAAAAACAAGACTGCAGTAATCATGTTTGAGTTGCGATAAAAATACGCGCTTTTGTTCTTTGCAGTTATACAGTTAAAACAAAATCTGTTTGCAGAACCTGTGATGGAGACATGGATCTTGCAATTTGAGACGTGATTGGCTGGTCGCTGGTGCCATGCCCTCAAGTTAATATCATCCAAATATGGCTGATATAATTCATGCAAATCGTGCTTGCAAGATTTCAATCAAAATAATTGCTTGCTCTCGTGCGAACCAAAAGTTCTGGCATAAGCAAAATCTGATTTAATTACGCAGTCGAAAATCTCATCAACATTTCGCCAAACACTTACAGTAGGTCTAACAAAGAAGCCTTAGGAAATTGCTTTCGAGAGATGGAAAAGTTACGCAATTAAATGCATATTGCAAACGTGATTCGTGCTGCTGCTGCTCTGCTGTGATTTGCAGTTATTACAGAAAACAAAGCTCGCTGAAAACTTTGTTAACGACCTTGTTTTTCTGCAATCATTTTAAATTATGGGCTTTACCTCTTACTATGACCCTTTGTTTTTACTTTTAAGGCCACATCTTGGTCGAGATTGTTGTTACTGCTGTCCTTTCAGCAAATGGGTACTAACGTCTCAGGCTGGGAATGCGCTCTTCAGAAATGTCAGACAGAAACCGAACCTGCCAACCTGGAAGGGTAATCCCTCAACTCGATGTTCAACCAGGGCCTACTACTCGGCAAGCGTTCTTTTCAAGGCGGGGCGATGTGCCACTGTTAGGGCACACCGTCAACAAGTTCCGAAGGCCAGCAATCTTGTTGCTGAATATCGAAGATCTCACTGCAAGCAAGATAAATGTACTTTATCATCTCACCGTGCAGTATGAGGCATAGTCATTATTCTTCAGGAGACTCACTGCACTTGTGCAGATAAGCTAGCAATACCAGGCTTTGCACTAGCTGCGTCTTCTTTAAGCAGGAAGCATGGCTTTGCTACGTTTGTCCATGACCGGCTAAAATGGACCCTTGTTGATCAATCTCCAACTACATCTGAGACTGCGTGGTTGTGCGTGGACGTTGATAATTATAGAATCGTTAATGTCTACAAACCTCCACCTACGCGACTGCAAGCGTCTGATCTCCCAGTGCTCCCTCGCCCCGTTCTGTGTGCTGGCGATTTGTCCACAAGTCAACTGAGGTTATACTGTAGAACCAGCAGTACGGGGGGAGATTGCCTTGTTGCTTGGGCAAGTTTCAACGATCTTGTCCCTCTCCACGACCCAAAGCACGTGGCCATCTTTCATTCTGGCCGCTGGAACACTGGCACCAACCCTGATCTGACATTTGTCAGTGTTGATCCAGACATACGTGTACCTGACAGACGTATCTTAAAGAAGTTGCCTAGGTCACAACATTGATCTTCGCTTATTGTTCCACCAAGACTTGCTCTGCCTGTTCCGAACAAGCCTGTTAAGCGATGGAACTTCCGCAAGGCCAACTGGAGCCACTACAATACATCGGCAAACACACTTGCCAGGAATTCGTTGCCACCAGATTCACCGGATGTGGATCTGGCCTACCAGGACTTCTGCAATGTCATCAGAACAGCAGCCAAATATTCTATCTCACGCCGTCGTCGAAATAACCACATATCGTGTTAGAATGTATCTACTTAACTGGTAAATCACGACGCTCCCCTCGTCACTGTGCCGTCTCAGCTAACGCTATTGCGTCCCTGCTGATTGGAAACGGCAGATACGAGGGTATTGACCGTGAGTCATCTCGACTCATCTCGCAAGAAGTGTCAGATTTTTGGAGGGCCACTCCAACAAATCCAGTGAACGTCTCTGAAAGTTTTACTTCTCAGGAGTTCGCTGCTGCCCGCAAACACCTGAAACCAGGAAACACTTCAGGCTCAGATTCTATCTGCTCCGATCTAATAACCCATGCTGGAGCTGCACTGAAGTCCTGGTTGTGTGGCTTCCTTTCTTCCTGCCTGCGCCGCCTCAAAATTCCAAAAGTCTGGAGAAGAGCACTGCTAGTGGCGATCCCTAAACCCAAGAAAGCATGTAGAGGACCCGAAAAGCTATCGTCCCGTCTTCCTTGCTTTGCTTCCCCTACTAGATCCTCGACAGGCTCACACACGCTCGTATAATTACGAGAAAGAACTCGTTAATCGTGAAATACGCCTGCACAGATGGAAATTAGTCGAGTCGACCCTCGCCCGTTGGGTCAGGTTGAGATTCCTCACTGGCGGGTCAGACCGATGAAAAATCCGGTCTTATTTTAACAGTCAAAACTTTGTTTAAATTCTCTTTCATTTTTTGGACCGAAATCACACATTTCAAAATAACAAACGTTAGCTTCGAAAATACTTTTATTCGGATAAATTATCGTTTGGCATTCAGTATGCTTCATTGAACGAAGTTTAATTTGTGCCATACGCAACTGTTATGTCATAAAGCATCGTTTTGGATCAATGGATGCTAATTGATGAGTTTGCCGTTTCCACACAGTAGAACAAAACTGAGCTAAAAACAACTCTTATAATTAGTTCAGGAGAGATTACAAAACGCTGAAACGATAGATCAATGAAGTTGCGAACGGCAGCGACAGCTAGTTGTCAAAATTTTTATTGTTATTGGCAAATACGAAGTCAGAATGCTGAATGAATTCGATGGGCGCGTACTTTTTTCCAGAAGGAGTGCCTTTGAAAAGACTGTAAAGGCGTTCATGAACTGTATTCAAAATCAAAGTGTCAAAAGAACCTTTTCAGAAACAAAAGCAAGATTGTATAACGTTTTACTTTCGGATTAAAATTGTTTCATGAGCTTAAAGTCAGGTACTCCAGACAATGCAGTGTACCACTCAAAGGGTTTATAGTAAACGAGATCAATTTAAAACCCTTACCTCTATGAACATAGCACGTGATCATCATAACCGTATCATACATCGATTCATTGGGTTATACAGGCAATCTACGCGCTTTGTATGCACATTCACACAAATGATGTGGTTATTGTCCAAAAGAACAAAACGCGTCCAGGGATGGTCTCGTCAAATCATGAAAGGGGCTTTTATTACTTGCAATACTATTACTTTGTGAAATAACCAGACCATTTGTGTGAACATGCAAATAAAGCGCGTAAATTGTCTTTATAACTAAATGGATCGACGTACTCCAAACAAATATCACAAAAACAACAAAAAAAAAACATAAAACATCGGGTCAACCAGCGAACAACTTCAATTTTACCGGTCGAGTCAGGTAACAAAAATCCTGACCAGTTCTATTTTGGATGTCTGCTATTTAATATCCACTTTTTGCATTTTTGAAAACAATCGCTACTTTGGCGCCGCCACCCCCCCTCCCAGTTTCACCCAACTTTTGCACTCTTTGGTTACTCACCTAAATGAATAGAGAGGTTGGTAACATGGGAATAAACGGTTGCCGATTAAGTCAAAAATGTTGTTTTTCATTAAATCAAAAACATTATGCCCATAATGTTTTTGACGTAATCACTTTTTAAACTACTCTTGATTTAGGAACGTGCTAAAAAAACATTTACTTTTTGTAATTGCTTGCATGACCACCTGTTGGGTGAAGCCGGTGCATTAACCTCTACGTTACCGGTGGGGGCTCTGCGGGCGACGCCGGTTAGTTGCCAATAAAACATTTAGATAAAAATTGTAACTACTGTAACAGCTGCACATATGATCAATGATATTTAGAAGAAGGTAAGAAGGTTTATCCCTAGTTGCAAAAAGTCATAACATTGTAAGAGTGGAGCATTCATGGTGTGGGAGATTAAAGCTGTGATCATTTTTCGCTGAGGGAATGTTTTTGATTATGGAAATAAGCCGTAAAATATGCAGGAGTGATGATGGAATAGGAGCAAAGTATACGAGCTGTAATCGAACGCAAGCGACTTAAAGTTATTTTATGTCTAAAATTAACTGCAAAATCTTGGGTTGGTGTGTTGTCATTGTTTCGACTTCTTCAATAAAGTTGGGGGAAACAGCAACACGGTCAAATAGGTTAAAGCGCCGTATCGTGGTGACGATGACCGAATGGTCAGGCGTTTAAATCTCGCGATGGCTGCGTGGTTAGGCGATTGAGAATAGCAATTTGCGACAATTTTCTCTACTTAGTTGATGCTAACAAGTAGTAAATTAAATGAAAGTGATGCCAAGTAACTCAAAGTAAATGCTGGCAGTTGGAAATTCCGAAGCTGGTCTGGACGATTGTCCTCAGTCTGGCGCCACTGTTTCCGTCGTGCAAGTCTGGAGAACAAATTAGATGCATATAACAATAGAATAAAAGATAAAACAATCCAATATGTCCTCTTCCAGCTTATTTATGAATCGGTATGGGAGTAAAAAATCGTTCTATTACATACAAAGTCTGCAAAAAATACTTTTCTTTCTACCGGAACTGCATCTCTGCTTTTCTTTCTTAAATGACAGTAGGCAGTAGCTTTGTTTTTCAATCAAAGCATTTTGAATCAGCTTCTGTAAGATCAATTCCATATCGCACAAAACTGTTTTCATCTTGAAAACGAGAATATTTTATGCCCAGCTATTACAAGTAAATATTAAGCCGCCGTAGCCTATAACGTGCTCTGCAACCGGTGTGCCGAGAGACGATGCTAGATGTGACACAGTGTAGCTCCAACCTAAACATACTTTTGTGATTTTCAGATTGTCCATTGCGTATATATGACGTTTTGTTACGTCAAAATGAATTATTTGATTCCATTTTCCGAAGCCTCTGTGGTGTCAATAATTGTTCGCACAGTTTCAGTGTTCGGTGGTTGTCAGACACCTGATTTGGGTCAACGTGTTTATATTTATTTTGTTGATTTTCACTTTGTATTTTATGAGCCAATTCATCTATTTTTATTTATAGAAATGCATACGGTAAGTAAAATGAGAAAAATATTTATAAAACATAAACATGCAATGAATAAAATCAAAGATACCAGAATTTTCAGAAAGCAAGTGTAGTAAACTTTTATAAGTGTAGTTAATATCTTTCATAAGGCACTTTTCACTTTTCTGTTATCCCAAAATTTCATTCCTATCTTTTTTACTTTCCGAAAGTGATCGCAACCAGGCTACGTAACTTATCAACTTCAAAGGTAAGTTCAGTGTAATTAGCACAAAAACATGAATATGTGGCAATGGACGTTTGTCAAAAGGTATGAGGCAATATGGATACAAATATGGGCATGGGAAAATATGTGTAAAGTGGTGGGCTTAGCTGACTACTTGTCAACAACAAAGCTGAAAATTGAATAAGTGCTTTACTGTAGCACGCAAAATGCATCACTAACGGTACATCCATATTTCTGACGGCCACTACAGTAAATGAGTTTATCCATCGTAGAATCACGCAAATTTCACGTAAGTTCAAAATATAGGATCAAAATTCGCGTGCTTTTAATAGGCATTTGTGATTCCTTCCAATGAAGAAGCAGGGGGCCAATTGCCTTCCTTACTTTGGCTACCCTTAATGAATTTTTTATTTCTTTCCAATTTTGCCCGAAAAACTTTTTCTTCTTATTGTTGATTAAAAACAAGAAATGATTTTGGCATCCTGTTCTTAAAAAGTTGGAAAACTTTATTGAACACAACGCACATCAATTGTGTTCATTTACGAAACAATATTTCATTGAAATATTAATAAACCATGATGTGCTTCTGCATTTTCTATATTTGAGTAGGAGTTTGGCTAAGCCGTGTCGTCGAAATTTTGAGGCTTGTAATGTATGCCGTGAGTGAAAAAGTTTGCTGAGCACTGGCCTACAATACAAAATATGAGGTTGTTACAAATCAGGAAACAGCAAAGAGCCAGAAATCATGTTAGTTGTGTTGCTTCCTAGTGCATATCATAAAGAATCGATAAAATGTAAGATATCCAAAAATAGCGAATAAAGGATGCGAAAATACACGGCACAGATTTGAAGGAGGAAAATGGTTTTTAAAACGGTATCAGTTGGAAGTACAACCAACAAATAGAAAAACTGTAAGTAATGAACTGCAAAAAATACATGCATAAAACAAAACAAAACAGACTCACTCTACATAAAGACTATTATCCCGCTGTATGCTGATATGCACAGCAGAGCAAAGCTCTTTAGATTTTTAATCAGATTTGGGGCAAGTTTTATTCAACTTTGGCTCAACATGGGTTCAAATTCTCTTCGCATTTTTAGTTTATTTAGGCGTCGATGTACACTATAATCATTTGAAGAGGCGGGGATTTTCTAAAAAATTTTAGTGCTCTCAAGAAACAAAATGAGATCAAAATCAACACCCGTTTGTCAGTTTTTCAGTAAAATTTTGCATTCTATATTACATGAAAAAAGGTTTTGCTTGCAATGTATGTCATAACAAATATTATGTCAGCATAAATAGTTAATGTACGTTTCAAAATAAAGTTAGTGAACTTTTTCCTTTGCACTTGGCTCCCATTTCAAAAATTTCACTTCTAATCAGCTCTTGCTCCTAACTGAGTCAGAAGACGTAAGCTTCATTTCAGTTTCTTTCTACCGTGTACAAAAGTAATGCGAAAGCCTAGCTGGGCAATGCAAAAAAAAGCATAGCAAAATCAAGCAAAATATAAAACAACAGCACCGGTGACCGGTACTGCATTTTGATCCAATCCGGATTTTGGTTTTTGAAAAAATTATCCCGGATCTGCTTTGGACCGTCTAAATAATCGTACATCTATCCGGAGTTCACGCAGCCATTTCTCGTCCTACTCAATTTTGTGCACTATAATTTAAAGTTTGTGTGAGATATCACAAGATACAATACACTATGCAAATCTAAAGGCGAGGTAAATTTTTGTCATTCAACTCGAAAAAAGCTTGATATGGAAACAAGATTTTTAAAATTCGGGGCTCGATTGCACAATTTCGTTTTGTTCTGACATATGTCGTTACAAATATATTTTGCTAAAAAGTGGTAGCAATCTCTGAATGGACTTTTCAAACCCTCTAAAGTAACTAACAGTAAGAAGCAACAAATATTTATAGTGTTTTTTACTGTTTATAATGTCATTGTCGCTATGACAGCACCTTAACTTTATTACAAGCTTCACTTTAAAATAGACTCGACCCTCGTTTTTTGGAGTAGATGGTGTAGGAGCCTGTCCGGATAATGAAAAAATCCGGATAACAAAAATGTATTATTGCAAAACAAATAAAATGAAATAACCATCTTTAACAACATGTACAATAAATTTAATCTGTTTACAGGTTTAAGAAAATTTGTTATTCTTTGGTCCATGGCATCTGTCACGAATAAGGAAATTTGCTTTATAAGAGTTGTTTTCATATTGTGTAAAGCGCTGCGTTATTTGTTCGCTCGACTGCCGACTGAGGAAAAGACCCTTTTTTTCTCGCAAGCCGATTGCTGTGTACGCCATTTATTACGTCAATATCGTTATGACTACGTAGTAAAATTCCAGATCGGTCTAGTGATTCTACCTTCTTCGAAGAATTTCGATAAACGATTGGCGTAACTTGTAATGCTTTTTTTTGTTGTTCACGTGATTTCGTTCGAGCGTTCTCCAGATTGTTTCGTCGTCTATACAGTATATAAGGCGACGGGATTTTCTTTGCCCAGAGCCAAACCAAGCCCGAGAGAGAGAGGGCCAAAAAGAGAGCGAAAAATAGAAAAAAGAGTGGTTTGACGGGTTAAGGAAGACCCATTACGGTGTTGTTTTTTTTGCGATAATTTATTGTGGATTTTGTGGACGTGGAGAATATTGAATAGTTATTGGTGGACTTATTTTGCGGTCTTTCTTGATTGTGTGGTAAAGTGATTAATTTTTGGAATCGTTGAGCGAAGAAGTTTCGAAGTCGTGAAGTACCATTTCTGTGAATATATTATTCTGTTATTAAAGTGGGTTTGAAGTGTTTGAGCGGAAGCCAATCTTTTCCAGGCTTTTATTAAGTTGTAGCCAGACTTAATTATCCGAGCAATTATCACACGTCGCCTCAATTTTAAAGGAATTTGAAACTGAGATAGAACCGAAAGTTCTATTGATAATATTATCATATATTAAAAACGCGACAGCATCAGTACCTGAAGAGCTATCTGACAAAACACGGTGTTTTTAAGCGTCGTTAGCCACATGTCTGGCATTTCTGGCAGTACGCCAGACGCGCGTTGTTTGAATGCATTTATCGGCCGTACGGACTCATTGTCCGGATAAGCCCAAATCCGGATTAACGAGGTCCGGGAAAACGAGGGTCGAGTGTATGCAAAAACTAAGTCAAACCGCTGTATTCTATAACGAAACTAGTGCCTTGGGTTGTCGTTGCGTGAAATATACAGAAATTGTAAGCTTGCTGTGCAGCACAAACTGCGACGCCATAAATGTTGGAGACCGTTCCATTATTTGCACGACTAAACGTCACTGTAGAAACGTGTTATTAGCAATTTTATTTTGTGGTTGGTCATCAGGTTCATTGACAGCAGATCGATCATAAATCAAAAAAATTTAAATTAATATTAAAAACAGTAACTATTTGCCTCGTAAAAATTTGCCTGGCATTTGATTCTTGGTGAGAAATCAATAAGATTCATTTGAAAAAGCGTTTCTAAGTCTTTAAAGTTGTTTTTACAACCAACCAAAAATATATCATATTCACATCTATTTTTCTTGAAAAGAAAGTTTTATGACACCTTTGATAGCCAGCGGCAATTGGTGTGGGTGCATAGCAACCGTGATGAACCACACGTCAAACGTGTTCTGGGGATTTCCCTCGCCGACCCGCGTTGGTTTTAAGCTCTTGGGTCCTGAACTTCAAATTTGTTCCGTTTTTTGACGATTAGTGAGGCATGACGCTAAACAAAAGAAACCCACACCCTTGATCTCTGTTCAGTACACCCCGGTCATACTAAAATACAAATGAGTTTAAACCTGATTCGAAGCTGCCAATACTGCTAAAACAATGCATTTCAGCCAAAGCCGTTGTAATAAAGCAAAAAACTAGTCAGAAGAGCTCTTCCAATGAGCACAACAACACAGCCATTGTGACTTGTGAATTCGCTATCATAATCGCCATATATGGTTTCTCAACCCACTTGCCAATGTTGGCGTCATTTTTATAAATTTTGATCTTTACATTCTTAGTCCAGTTTTCAAAATTTTGCAACAACAAATACTTGAAGAACCCCGAAACACACACAAAACATTGGAATGGTAATGCTTGTGTGGCGGGAAAAAAATACTGTACTGTAACAAGAAAGATGGAGAAAATGTTGGTCATATTATTCGAAATTTGGTCATAATAAACGGAGAATTTTAAATGGAGAAATTCCAGACCGTACCAAATTGGTCATAATAAGCGGCGCCTACTGTATATCATAATTCCAGGATTTGATGACATAAAGAACATAGTAATAACTGATGCAGTTGAACTTTGGAGAAACGCTAGTTTTTCAATTGTTAAATCAAAAAGCCTTCATACTAAGTTGAAACAAGTCATTGATAAATTTGCAGCTGCAAGAAATTGAAGCGGAGTTCATTGAGTGAGGTATGGTTTGTTAAACTTTTTGATTTATCTTAGTGTCGATGAGAAGTACCAAATACCTTAAAAATCTATTGTGATGTATTAGTGCGATTTTATCAACAGGATTCCAGTAGAAGAAATAGCATTTTTAAGAGATCAAAGGTTCGTTGTAAAAGGATGCACTACTTAATAAACGTAAGGAACAAGCTTTTAATAAACTTAAGCTAACCCAAAACGTTAGAATGTGATTCACATTAGTTAGCAAATTGAGAGCTGGAGCTAGTAATAAATCCAGCAATGACCTTCTTCCTACTACGCGGAGACCACGCAAGGATGATTTACACGCGAGTGTTCCGAGTGATTGCGAATTATTAGAAGAGGAGACCCCAACTCCAGCGGTAGTACCAAAGCATTCCAATCCTGATTATTACGATCTTTCAACATGCATTACTGGAGAGAGCGTATAAAAAAATGCGTATATTTGCAAGAAGCACCGCTACCCGTGTCATGGGAGACCGGCGTTTAGTGTCTATGCGCCAACAGTCTGAAATTCAGAAATCTATTGTTGGGGAAAAAAGCATATGTGCGTCTTCAGAAACTGTTTTTTGAAAACGTGAGCAATTCCGGTTAGAACCTTGAAACGATGCGAGGAAGAGCTACGACATACCACTGCTATACAACTGCGCAACAGTGATAAAATTCTCAACAAAATCGATAGGTATGTGTTTTTAGGTCAGTTTGTTAGCGAGGAAAAGAGTGTGTGTACAAGTTATTGCTGCGAAAACTTTTCCGGAGAGAATATGTGGTACTTCTGAAAGTATCTTTATTGTTGTGACTGAAGAAGTATGTGGGGCGCTCAAGATAAAGTATATCTAATAATGTCGGATACTAATGCACTTAACACAGGTAAAAAATCCGGTATAAATAATCGTCTTGTCGACTTCACTACAACCGTGTAGTTCACTAATTGGAATATCTATTCCGCGTAAATGATATTTATTATATCCACGTCATTGCAAAAGTAAAAAGGAAAACGAAAGAACCAAGAGCTATGCAAAATGGAGCAATGATGAACAACTTCAAAAATATTTAAAAGCCTGACTTGAGCAAAATCATTAGCCGCGAAAAACGTAAGGTTTCAATCACAAAAATTACAGCTCTTCATTTGGAAGAGAAGTGGCAGACTTGTTGGTGCTTCCGGAGCCAGCGAAGAGATTGCAAAATGGAGCAGAGGAAAATCTTGAACGTATTGGGCCTGCCAAAAACGAAAGGGTGGCCTCAGTGCCACAAAGAGAGCAGTTGGCAAGTATGCCAGAACCGTCTTTGCCAAAAGGAAAACAAACAGAGACATCTGTTCAGATCACCAAATCGTGAGGTGGTAGAGAGTCAAGGTGAGCGAGAGCCGCACCTTAACGAGATGGTGGAATAGAGCAAAAGTTTGGAGACGAAAGGGTGGACACTACTGTGAAGGGAGGCAGGTTCCGAGGAGGAGAGAGAAGGCAAGCAAAGAGAACCTCCCTAGGAGAAGTAGGAGAAAGCCTGAACGGGTCAATGGACGCAAAAGCTTTCCAGGAGGATCTGATGAGTTTTGTTTCACTCCAAGTCTGCCCAAACCTGAAATGGGAAAAGAGGTTGGCAGACGAAGGGCCCGCTCATAAGATGGCTGGGCAAAATGAGTCAGGGTGACTCATAGGGGAAGTAGAGAAGCCTTAGAGACGAAGAGAGATAGGGTAGTAAGAGAGGCAGTCGGTAATAACGCGACTAGCCGCTTGTTTAAGGCGTTCCAACTTGGAAACATTGGTAACGCTTAGGAAAGGAAACCATCCGGTTGAAGCATTAGTGAGAAGGGGCCAAAGAAAAGCTTTAAACGGAAGAGAAATGGACTCCTTAAAAGGGCCCCACAATGAAGCAGAGATACAGCGTAAGGCCTTAAGGCGAGAGAAGAACTTGACCTTTTGCAAAAATACATGTTTAGAAAAGGAAAGAGTGCGATCGAAGATAACCCCAAGGAAAGTTGAAATGCAACTGAAGCGAAGAGGGGGGGGGGGGGGTAAATAAGAGGGCGTGGGGCTGGAGGTTAGCTTGGTAGGGATCCGATGAGAAGAAAAACGCCTCACATTTTCTTGGATTGAGAGGAAAACACCAGTACTCAGATTAGCGATATAGTCGAAACAAAGCTTCTTGTAAAGCCTCAACAGTAACAGAGACCGAGGTGGAGGAGGACCAAGTGACCAGGTCGTCAGAATGAAGAGAGCAGCTGACGGAAAAAGGCAGAAAAACAAAAAGATCATTGATGAAAAGAGAGAAAAGAACAGGGCCAAGAACGAATCCTTGCGAAACACCTTAACGGACTTGAAAGGAGCGACTTTTGTAATTTTGAAAAACCACACAAGCACGCTTATCAAAAAGAAAAAATTGAGTCCAAAGAGCAAAGCAAGGAAGGAGGCCAGCCGAAATAAGTTTGTGGAAAAGGGCGGGATGTCAGACAGAGTCGAAAGCTTTGGAGAAATCGATCGTGGCAAGAACCGTCCGAGAGCCAGACTTGGGTTTGTTTAACCCATGCGAAATGGACTGAGAAAGATTAAGAATTTGATCTAGAGTGGACCGTCCCGGACGGAAACCGCCTAGCAGGGAGAGAGAATGGAGTTGGATTCCAGAAAGAAGAGTAGTCGCGATCGAATTCTTTTTCTTCTCTTTCTTTCGGCTTATTCCCGATTAGGGGTCGCCACAGCAGATATCTGCATTTTTATAACATGGCATTTTTTTTGCGGTGGGATGCCCTTCCTGCCACCAACCCTCTCGTCGGAAAGAAAACTGGGTCACCTGTCTTCCACATAAAGGCGGAGGCATCCCGTGAAGTGTTTGCCCAAGGACACAACAAGCGAGCTTGCCGGCTTGATCTCCACACTCTACTCTAAATGCCGAGTGCCAAGCAGGGAAGCTGTAAATACTATTTTTTAAAGTCTTTTGGTATGACTTGACAAGGGAAATGAACCCCAGGTCTACCGACTGCGAAGCAGACGCTCTAACCACTACACCATCGCGTCGGTTAAGTCAGACGCGATGGAATGATACGTCCAAAAAATTTGGAGCGCAGGAGGTGAGAGAGATAGGCCAGAAGGAAGCAGGAGAGTCGAGATGCCTTCCCATCTTATGGATGTGAACAATAGAAGACGTCTTCTAGATGGAAGAAGAGGAATGTGAAAACCAGGAAAGATTGAAAATGTGTAGAACAAAAAGCGTGCCAGAGCAAGGAAGGTGCTTTAGCATGGGATAGGCAACTTTGTTTGGGATAATGGCAGTGAAGGAGGAAACGTTTGAGGCAGCCGCAAGAAATTCAGCGGAAGAGAAGCGGAAGTAGAAAAACAAATAAAATTTCTCAGAGAACGTGGCCCGGCGAAGCTCGGACAGGTAGCCTCTGGCTCTGCTACGTATGGCCTTTGGCTCAGAATCAGAAAAGTGCGACCACGAGTAGTCGGCGAAGACCGAAGCCAACTCCGTGGGAGAGGAACAGTTGAGGAAGCAATGGGAGGAGGAGGATGAGGAAGAAGAGCCAACGACAAAACAAAAGAGAGAGTACACAAATTTAGGGCAGATTTAGGAGAGAGAGTTGAGCATGTCGCCTGTCATAACTCCGCCTTGGCCTTGGCGATGACAGACGAGGCATGTCGGGAAGCGGAGATGTAGGCCTGGCGATCTTCATCACTTCTATGAGCGGCAACAAAAGCCTTACGGCTTTCGCTTACCGCTTCTTCCACTTCAGAAGACCACCGGGCTTGAGGTTGGCGTTTGATGCGGCCGAAACGAATGGAAAAATTTGGTTGCATTTAGTGCCAGAAAAGTAAAGAGAGGAGCACAAGAGGAAAGGGAAAAAGACAAGTATTCCTCTGCAGAAGGACAGTAAGAGTCGAAGTAAAAGACAAAGTCATCCCAACGAGCTCTCTGAAAATTAAAGGAAGGGGGTCGTTTGCTGGGAAAATAGAATGGAGAATGAAGGACAGTTAGTAGAATTGGTAGGTGATCAGAGCCCAAGTCCTGAAGCACCTCCCATGAGCAAGGGAGGAAAAAGCCAAGAAGATGTCAGGAAAGGAGCAAATGCCCACATGGGATGGGATAGAAAAGAGTTGGCGTATCAGGATCATTGAGAGGACGGAGTTCAGAGGAGATGACTCAATCGAATAATTTATCCCCATGGGAGTCAAAAGTACCTCTGGAATCCCAGAGGGGTGATGGTAGTTGAATTCCCCCAGAATAAAGAGACTTGTGAGGGTGGGAAGGAAGAATGGAGGGGAAGACGAGTCGGTTCTGTTATCCGTCAAAGAGAAGCAAATAGAGATAGCATAAACATTAAGGAAAGAGAGCGAGGAGTAGTTGGTTAGTAAGATGTTGACCCCTACATAATCAGAGTAGGGGTCAAGCGAAGAGAGAGGATAGGTCCTGCCTGACAAAAATGATGACGTCACTACCACCGTACCGGTCATCGGGAGAAAGAATGCCAGAGCGGGAGTGAATGCTATCAGATCTCAGAGCAGAGAATCCATGGAACCGGAAAGAGGAAAATGATTTTAGGTTGGATTCCAGGATAGAGATAAGACCCACAAGTTGAGACGAGACAAAGTGTGATAGTTCAGTGCTCCTGGATCGAAGACCACCGGCCTTTCATTGAAAAACCATGAGCGAGTCACGGAAGGAATAGAAAGTTTAGAAGAACAGCCAAGGACATGAGGAGGTGGATAGGGGGCAAAGGAAGGAGATACGAAGTGGGCGGCAGGGGATTTGAGGACGAGGGTGGGAAGGAAGCGCTGCATTGGCAGAGGGGCCCAAATGGACCAGGTTGAACAGTGGAGGTATACACTCTGGAGAGGCCCGCAGAGGAATACACACAGTGTGGGTAGGCATGGGACCTACAGAAGAAGCCAAAACGTATTAGGGAAAACAGCTCTGGGAATTAGAGCTGCCAAGAGTTTTGAATCTAGAGGAGAGCAGTGAGCACCTTAAATACACCCATTTAGAGCAGGTGCAGCATTGTACCGATCTACTCCTCCAGGTCACATTACCAGCGTACACTGAGCAGGGGAAGATGGGACCAGGATTAGGATAAACGTTGCCGCTCATTAGGAGAAGGTAAGAAAAGACCAGAGGACAGTCGACCGATTTCATAGAGGCTGTGTGCTGCACTTCTGCGGTCAGCAGGCGCAACAATAGTTTGTATAAGGAGAGTGCCCGGGGTAACTGGGACCCTCGGGAAGACCAACAGCCATTTCGGCCTTAGCCAATCGGGGTCGGGGACCGCACCACCACGTTGAGGCGGCTGTTGATTGGTGCAGAGTGATTATCTTCGCTTACTAATCTTAGAGGTCTTGTTACTTTTGGTGATGAGCAACGAGCAAAACTAGTCAACCTCGCTTCCTACATCGTTTCATTGTACGTGCCTTCTATTTTTGTTTAACCATTTGAAACCGACAGCAACTGCAAGGCCGGGAGTTTTTCTGCGAAATCTTTTGTTCGCACATCGTGTAACCCACTTAAAACCAGCACACCTCGTATGTAAATACTTTCCCAAGCATATAATGCAGTGGTTATCACCAATAAACGTCTTATATCGCGCTTTTGCTGAAATGCCACCTTACTCCATTGAAGTAGTAACAACTGGGTTGTTTCAAACATTTAAGAGTGCTAAAAGCTTATTGCAGGGCAATTTTTACACACTTCTTTGCTGCGGAGAGTAAAACTGCTCCTTGTGCCTGGAAGTATCAACATCGTGTTGGAAAGTTGCAGAAAACAATAGAGTGATTAGTAAGTTGAAAAAGTATTGTGCATGGTAACAAAATCCTGGACTCGTAATTACATTTTGGCAAAACAGGCGTCTGTCTTCGTGCTTTTCTTTGCAATATGAAATAAACGTTAGATACACTCTTCGTTGTTGCTTAGCTGTACGCCTCAAGGTAGAACGATTATTAAGCTAATCACATTGATGCTTCTTGATTCACGCAATACTTACGCCAAACAGTAATTTAAGCAGTCGGTTAATATTAACTGGGCTGAACTCGTAACGTAATAAATTTCTCTCGACCGTGGCTGATATTCGAATGACGTCATGATGGAACTCGTTAAAAAGTGCTAAATAAAGATGCATTTGGTGCCAGTAAGCAAAAAAAGAAAACGCGAAGTTTCTTTTTTAAGAGTTGTTTTCGAAATACTGCACGTCGTTTGAAGCAAACCCCATGCAGTTTTCAAAAAATTGCGCGGTGCACACTTTAGATCAAAAACAATGCCAGATTCGTATTCAGCGACCGAACCTCCATCAGAACAAAAGGTGCGTGTTTTTTAAAATCGAAAGCAGTGAAATACCCTTGTACCCAGTGCGGCACATCTCAAAGCTTCAGTTTCCATCTTGGAGGTAGTGTGAAGCTATAGCTACATGTCACACTGCATCCGTAATCTACATCAACATGCTTTTAGTCACCGCTCGCACAAAGAGCTAGAAATTTCAAACAATATAACATTGCATTCCAGCAATACGTGCATGGGAATGCTGTAATGGCGACAATAGCCGTGGTCCTGCTTGCAGTAATATCAAAGCGATCACAATGTTTTAAGAACTAAACTTCCGCAGGAGTTGTGCATAACTGCTGAGCTGAGCACAGTAAACTACAAAAGTAATGCAATCTATTACCTGTTTTAATCCATTTTTTCGGTGATTTCAGATTTCATGAAAAGTAAAAATTGACAAAACTATACATACAGTACACGAGTTCCTTTTCGCGAAGATGTCCGCTTCTACGTTGTCCAACTATTTTATCTTTCTGTAGCAAAGGACCTCGCAAAGCTTTCGTCAAAGCCAGCCACATTTTCCGTTGAGCTGCCGTAGCGTTTAGGCATATGAATTTATTGGCGCTAATTTGACGAATACAAAACATAAAAAAGGTGATGAACGCATCCAACAGCACATTCTCAAGCCTGACATTTTTCGAAAAATGAACAAAACAAAAACACAGTCGATCAGTCAGTTTAGCTGTGCACCTCCGCCTCATTCACAATAAAAAGTTTAAGCAAAAAGCTTCTGAAACAGCCGCTAAACAAAATCTTCAAATCATTTGTCAAAATGCTCTTTATATTAAATAACTTTGCATGCAGCTCTTCACTGCTGTACAAAGAAAAATGAAATTAGCTAGCTAAGTCAATTAAAATCCTTTGCAATGCTCTGAAAAGCTGATATGGCTGGGCGGCATGATCGGAGAGTTCCAAATCGCAGAACTGGTGCGTTTGAAATAACGTTCTTTCCGCACCTTGAACATTGAGGCAAGGTCCACGGTGTTGAGAGCACGTGGAAAAATTTTATCCAAGTCCGGCGGATAAGTGCATTGCTGGAAGATGGCGGTGTGAAGCAAGGCACCTGCACAGAAAATCATAACTGCCGGTCTTTCAGCATTCAGCCGGGTCTACGCTGAGGTCAAGCGCGGCTCAGCTCTTGGTTTGTTTTATTTCGGCTCAGTCGCAAGCCTCCGCGCTTGGCTTCAGCGTAAACCAGTTGTCACTCACAAACACAGGTCGATAATTGGAAAAACGTAGCAGCGAAACGAAGGCGTTGTGACAACAAAGTGCAAGATGACTTTCGGCAGTACATTTCGAAGGAGCCAAGAACAAAAAGTTCAAACTGGTAGCTCTACAACAAACAAGGCGGACTGCCATTGGTATAAAAGCACAAAAGACGCCTCTTACGACATTCTGGGTGAGCAGCTTCGCTACTGTAGCTTGGTGAAGCAAGGGCAGATAAAGAAGATCAGAAGGAAAAGGCACCCACATCAACTTACCATGGAGAGCGCCGAGAAAACTACCACAGAAACAATTACAGCACTCAAAATTTACTAATGGGGGCGATTTATTCGGGGGTACACTACTGTTATAATCTAAGTATAAAGCCTTGGGAGGAAATACAGCGCTCTTTCTAGTGCTGTCTGTATGCAACGCACATAGCAGATACCTTTAGCCCATTTTGGCACTACTTTTTTCGGTCTGCTTTCATCATCTGTGCTGTCATCACTGCAGAAGTCGTCAATGTTATAATTTTCGGCAGTAGATGGGATGAGTGGCTTGTTGGGGCCTCTTGGAGTCATGTCGTAATTCACAACCGAATCATCCTAAAATAAACAAGATTCTTTACGATATTTTATGCGCAGGTTAACTGGAATAACACCAAACATATTCTTTGAAGTTTCGCCAACAGCTTTTTGTTCAATAAAAAGCAGCAACCTCCAACTTGCAATCAACTAAAATTGATGATAAAATCTTTCTGTTGATTATACGCGACAAATTCTGATACAATTATTGCTGTATGTCTCAATAGAAATGAATGACATCCATCAAATTGGTATCTTGTTTACATAGAGAATCTAAAACATTTTTGGAAAACCTTAATCAGAGAAGGGTAAGTATTTGCAATCCGGAGTGTAGCTTCAAGGTTAAGCTGTCTTTGCATCTAGTTAAACCATGGTAATGTGTCAAAATTAAATCATTCAAATCAAAGTTTATTCTTACAACATATCGAACATTCTGATAAGTTGCTATTTTGCTAGCAGTGAACAGGTTGTTGTTGTTGTTGTTGTTGGTTACCCGAACCCTTCCGGGGGATGAGGGTATGGCGGAAGATCATGGAGCCCCAGAAGCTGGGTAACTCCCCAGGGTCTGGACCAGAGGTCGTAAAGAGACAGAGAGTCGCCAAAGAGTGAGTGGCTAAACAAAGCAGAATGAAATGAGGTGTTTTGGGATGAGTGTCCACAAGCGCTGCAGGAAGAATTCTCGATTCTGCCAATTCTAGAGAGATAAGAACCTAAAAGAAGGCTGTGTCCGTTGCAGCGAAGCCGAGAGAGGACACAGCGAGCGTGACGAGGAAGCACAAGTTTTTCAGTGGAAACTGAGGGAACCTGTGTGTCAAAATACTTTGATGAGACAGTACGCCACCAGTCCGAGAAAAGACAAGAGTGGATACGAGAGATAAGAGGAGAGAGACTACAAGGGATCGCGGAAGGCGCAAGCAGCGCTCCCCGTCTGGCAAGCTCATCAGCCGTGTCGTTCCGCGGGAAAAACGAGTGTCCGGGGACCCATTGTAGCTTGATAGAACAGGAGAACGAAGAAGACAGTTCCTGCAAGATCTGCCACAGAGTTTGAGATAACAGGAAAGATGGAGTAGAGGACAAGGTGGTGAGGACAGAACGAGAGTCAGATAGAAGAGAAATGGCAGACTTGTTGGAACCGCCGAGACCAGCATAGAGTGTGCAGAATGGTACAGGCTTCAGCAGAAAAACTTGAGCATACTGGGCCTGCCGAAAAGGAAAGAGTGGCCTCAGTGCCACATAGAGAGCAGTTGGCAAGTACGCCGGAGCCGTCCTTGCCAAAAGGAAAAGGAACAGAGCCGTCTGTCCAGAGCACCAGATCATGAGGGGGGGGGGGAGAAACAAGGTGGGCGAGAGCCGCACCTTGGTGAGTGAGAGGGGGATCAGAGCGAGAGCATGTAGAGGAAAGGATGGACTCCACAGTGAACGAAGGCAGATTCCAAGGAGAACAGGGAGGGCAGGCAAGAAGAGCCTCCCTAGAAGAAGTGGAAGGAAGCATGAGCGGGTGAGTGGACGCAAGAGCTCTCCAGAACGATCTGCAGAGTCTTGGTTTCACTCCTAGTCTGGCCAAACCTGAAATAGGAAAGGAGGTTGGGAGACGAAGAGCCCGCTCATAAGATAAAAGAGTGAAGTGAGTCAGGGCGACTCGTAGGGGAGGTAGAGAGGCCTCGGAGAGAAGAAGTGGGATAGGGGAGGACGAGAGGCAGCCGGTGATGGCGCGACTAGCCGCTCGGTGGAGGCGTTCCAATTTGGTGACATTGGTAGCGCTTAGGAAAGGAAACCATCCGGGTGAAGCGTGAGAAGGGGCCGAAGAAAAGCTTTATACAGAAGAGAGAGAGGGACTCCTTAGAGAGGCCCCATGAGGAAGCAGAGATACAGCGAATGGCCTTGAGACGTGGGAAGAACTTGGCCTTCAGCGAAGATACATGCTTAGAAAACGAAAGAGTGCGGTCGAAGGTGACCCCAAGAAAAGTTGGAGTGGGATTGAAACGGAGGCGGGAGCCGAGTAGGTGGAGGTTGGGATGGAAGTTAGCTTGGTGGGGATCCGGGATCCACTGAAGAGGAGGCCTCATATTTGCTCGGACTGAGAGGAAGACACCAATACTCCGACCAGCGCTTCAATCGAAACAAAGCTCCTTGTGTGGCCTCCACCGCAGTAGGGACCGAGGTGGAGGAGGACCAAATGGCCAGATCGTCAGCATAAATACATGTAGAGCAGCTGACGGAAAAAGGCAGAGACGCAGGAAGATCATTGATGAAAAGAGAGAAAAGTACAGGGCCAAGAACAAATCCTTGCAGAACACCTCGACGGACTCAAAAGGAGCGGCTTTTGTGATTTTGAAAAACCACGCAAGCGCGCCTATTAGAAAGGAAAAATTGAGTCCAACGAGCAAAGCAAGGAAGGAGGCCAACCGAAATAAGTTTGTGGAAAAGGGCAGGATGCCAGACAGAGTCGAAAGCTTTAGAGAAATCGATAGTAGAGAAGATTGTCCCAGAGCCCGGCCTGGGTTTGTTAAACCCATCCGAAATGAACTGGTTCGTTGCTACCACATCAAATGTATGTTTACCTTCACATAAGTTGAATCGAGAGTTGAAATGTTTGCCGTCTTCGATGATGCCGCTTTTTCTTCATTTAATAACTGAAGTTTTCTTTTAGCTTCCTACAAGCCAAACACTTTTAAACTAGTCAAGGGTATATTGTCTGGATATATTTGGACACCACAAAATATATTTTTGCACATCGCATCTGCTGGTACCAAACTATTTAAGGTCCATTACTGGATCTAAATCCAAGCTCTTCATCTTCGAAATTGTCTGGTCGGAATAAAACCAGATGTGAAAATGCTGCATAATCTGCGGAACACATCTCGTAATAATTCGACATTCTGTCTTTACGCAAAGGCTACTTCAAGCGTAAATGTGGTGCACAAACAAATGAAATTAATATAACTCCAAAACATAAAAGATCCTTTATATTATACATGATCAAAGGCCCAAAATCCCTTCTAGCTCTTACTGGCTGATCAGCGAAAAAAAACCTAATTCTCTGCATTGGGAAGCGCTTTTGCTACAAGCTTACAGAATTTTTGGATCTTGGCTTCTTAAACCCCGTCCTCTTTACTACTGAATGAAAAAAAAATTACACAGCAAAAATTAAGACGATGCATTAACCTCTATCTTTTGAAGATATTGCTGCTCTTTTTCAATCTTCTTTCTCTGTACTTCGGCCTGAAATTAAAAGCCAACTACAACTAATATCTGTGGTAGCGTTTTGAACTTCAAAAGCTTTCGAGGTTAATCTTAGCGTTGCTTTTCAGAAAATTCATCGTTGCTTTTCAGCAGGGTTTCAAAATTTAATCACTTTCGACTTTCAAAATCCCTGGGGTCTGATGTGGTGGGGTTTTGCGTAAAAAACTCGGCCCCCAATATTTTTGCATTATGACGTCATAGAGATGTGGTCCACGGCCGTAAAAGTTGCGATTTGGGGACTTTTGACCGATCTCGAAAACAAAGATGCGGAAGACAAGATTTCCTATAACTGTTCCAGAGGGTTAGAAGGCGTATCTGCGGTAAAAAAAGTTATTTCAAAAAAACCTTTTTACAGTAGAACTTGGAAATTTCCAACAATACTGTTGTATACAAAATTTCCCAGTGTTTTTCCATTGCATAATCTTAATCACTAAATTTTATAGTTTATGACGTAAAAAAGCAGTTTTAAAATTCAGACTTGTTGAATTTAAACGTTTAAATTTAATATGCAACGTTCTGAGTTGTGAACCCGTAGTCTTTCGATACAAGTCTGACACTCAATTCATCACGTCGTGTTGCTAGTAATAACAAATTGAACTTTTTGCCTTTTTGCTTTCCTAAGTTTGCGTGTGCTTGATTTGAAGACAAAGTAAAAAAAATGTGTGTGAATAAGATAAATTGAAAATTTACAACTGGGAGAACTGTCGAAATATTTGTGTGAAAACTGGGAGAACTGTCGGAATATTTGTGTGAAATAACTGTTGGAAGATTTGTGTAAAATAACCGTTGGAGATTGCCACTGCTGTTTTGAATTTACAAGTACACTGAACGTCTTCTACATATATTTGGATCGGTTCCGTCACAGTCCGGCAAGCTTAATTGTAAAACTTGTTTTTGTTACCTATTTATGTCGCTGGTTTTTTCTTTACATCGATAGCTTGATAGCTAACTTATTAATCCGAAATTTGACACTTGTGTTGCAATCAAACCCGTAGTCTGATCTCGTTTGTGTGTATGTGGTATTCAAGCATAACTTGTGTAGTAATCGAGCTCGTAGTGTCATCTCGTTTTTGTATATGTTTCATTTGGCAATTTATTTGAGTGTTACAGACAACCGTGCTTCAACACGCTCCCCCACGTAATTTCTACAACATCGGATGGAAGCGTGAATTTTGGAGTGCGCGTAATTCGTCTATGCATCTATCTCAGCAGCCTCAGTGTTCCAAAGACTGATTTGATAGGCTGCTATTACAAAACTAAATTATCCTCCCATTACCATATGAAAAGTTGAGTTTAATTGCATTGAGTGCAATTTAGTTCTTCAGAACTTTTGCGACCGCTTGGGGGAGCGACGTGAAAAATTCATTGAAGGAAATTGAAAAACTTAAAAACAATGCACTGCCTTCAAATGCTGATGTAATAGGCCGCTACCGTTATTTCAAAAAAAATAATTGATTGACGCAGATATTAAATTTTCCAAAAAGAATCTACGGTTTCGGGATGTAAATGGTAAGTTGGGGAGTGACATTACATTGCATCATTATGGAATAAACCAAGTATTCCAATAATAAGCCAGCAGAGAATTGAGCCTGAGTTAAAGAATTTGATTAATAAATGCGATGGAGCCAGAAAGAATAAAATGCAGAGGGAAAAAATAGAGACTGAATGGAAAAGATATTTGATGTATGTATGTCGTTGTAAGTGCTTTATCTCTGAAAAACTAAATCAATAAAATTAAAGCTACACTGCACTTGCAATTCCAGAAAAAGAATATTCATCAAATATTAGAGAGAAGGCCAAAAAATGTATAAGAGAAGCATAGACGTAAGTCACAATAGAGATGCAGCAAAAAAAGCAACGCATCGTCGCAAACTTTATGATAAGCAACCTACTTCTTCTGGCGTTAAATCATGTGGGCCAAAAGCTGCAGATATTTTTCTTATGCCCGCTAAATTAAGGAAACGGGATACAGCTTTAATAGATCCAGTAGATTCTTCTAGCGATGAAATTGATAAGGAGATAGATGAAACTTGAGACGATTGCAATTACAAACCCACGAAAAAAATCAGTTGGAGGAAAAAGCTATGAAAAGGTTCGTCTGTACTCAGTAACTGATGAAAGCTGCATCCTTGCTGATCGCCGCATGACATTCATTGGTCAACAATCTGATCAGCTGGTGTCAGTTTTTTTGGTCGAAGAAGTGTAGCTGCAGCGGCTTCTACAGTTTATCGCCGACGAGAAGACGTGCGGATAAAAGCTTTAAAGAAAAATGAAGTCTTTGGCTGCAGCTTCTGCAGTTGTGCTACGATGGTAGAATAAACTGAAAAATTGATCTCCATGTCTTTGTAGGCCGATTCATAAATGCTTAGCTGGATCCATGTGATACGGCTTTGCTCAGATCTATTCCAAAAATCGTTTGTTACTGCAGAAGTAATTTTTAATACTATTAATGAACAAATTAGTAACGAGACTCTTCAAAACGTATATTCTGTTATGACAGATACCACAGCTTTCTCGATACTGGAAAAAAATCCGGAGTAAATTTCTAGGCCACGACATTCACGCTGTTGAGTGCATGTTCCACGTATACGAGATATATCTGACTCGGGTTTTCTCGTTGGTTGAAGGAAAAAAAGAGATCCTGAAGCGATGGAAGGCGGAGCATTGTTGAATAACAATTCAGTTATTCAAAAATCAATGGTAAGGGACCTAGTGCCAGCTAATGAATTAAATACAACAGTAACAAACATAGCTGCTGAGCATTTAAAAACAAAATTGGAATGGTTTTCACAACAAAAATGTGATGGAATAAAAAGATCATAGTTCTAAAGCAGGGAACCATATGTGCTTGTTAGTATTGGCGTGTTATTTCATCACCGATGTACCAATTTGAAAAATTTTGTTTACCAATAAGAACATACCATTCTCGCTGGTTGACCATAGCCAGTGGGTATCTTAGAACTCTTCTTTTCAAAACTGGAAATCTATCGGAGGCTGATGGTATAAAATTTCGGAGGATTGTATCGCACATTATCTGTGTGTGTGTTCGGTCATTTATGATTCATTTAAATCCAGGAGCTCCAGAAGGTTATTTTCTCACTCTCTTTCAACGTGATCTACTTGCTGCGTTCCGTGAGATTGATCTCGATATAGATGAAATAACAAGGAAGCATTATCTTGGAAATGCTTCCCAATGGCTTTCGTGGCAAAATGTAGCTTTAGGCATTCACGCAGAAGTAGCTTCATATTCTGTTGAAGCAGTCAAAACGTGTTCCATGCCTCGATCCGTAGATGACTGTTCGTTTTTAAGTGATTTGACATCACGTTTAAGAATCAACATTTACGATGAAAAGTAAAGAAGCACTTTGTATCTCTATTTCACATGTCCATCCTGCATTTTGGAAATTTATACACAACAGCAAATCGAGTCGCTGAAATCGAAAAATTAAAATGAATAATTAAAGAAAAGAATGAGCGAAAACTCTGCTCAATTGAACCGCTCTGACATTCGCTTACAAGCATTTTTACGCAATATTGAAACTGATTTTTGTGTTTAATTAAAAATGTAACAGTGTCAGTGTGCTGTTGTTTGATTGTTGGCATTGTTACAAGTTAAGTAAAATGTGTGATAAAAATGATAAAAAAGTCAATTTCGTAAAAAAAGTAGTTTTTTTTGAAATAACTTTTTCTACTGCCGATGCACCTTCTAACTCTCTGAAACGGTTGTAGGAAATCGTGTCTTCTGCATCTTTTGACACTAGTTTCGTCAATCGATGAGTTGTTTTCGAGATAGGCCAAAAGTCCAAAAATCTCAACTTCAACGGCCGCGAACCGCATCTATATGACGTCATAATGCAAAAAATATTGGGTGCCAGGTTTTTCACGGAAAACCCCTTCACATCAGACCCCAAGGATTGTGAAAATCGAAAGTGGTGAAATTTTTTAAAAAAAGTCGGTTTTACGGCATTTTTCCGATGTTTTGCAGGCTCAGTTGTGCTGATTCAATGTATGTCCACCACTACACACTCGCTTTCGAACCACCTTGTATTGGAGCAACGTAGCACTTTAAATTCCGAATGCCCTTCCTGACGAATATCGGCGGTGTTTCTATAGAGTTTTAAACTTCAGAGTTTACGCTCTGAAGCCCGAAACGATACCACTACACCACGGCGGCTACAAACAACCTAATATTTATCCTCCAGACTCGCAGAGCAGCGGTAGTGGCGCTAAACGCAGATTAACTGTCAAGACCTGTTTCGAGTTTCAACACTGCACTTGAACTGCTTGCAATCAATTTCAATAAATCCATCCTAGTTAGAATTCGCAACACACAGAACACCATCAGCCATCGTGAGATTTCGCGTTGTTGCTGTTACCCGACCCCAGAGGCAAGGGCTTGGCGGAAGGACGTGAAGCCACAGAAGCCGGGAATCTCCCAAAGGCCAGAACCAGAGGTCGTATATAGAAAAGGAGTCGTCGGAAGAGCGAGCAGCGCTGAGTCAGTAACTGGACAGAACAGAACGAGACGAAATGAGATGTGTCCTGAGTCGGAGACCGCAGGCGTTCCATGAAAGATTCTCAATTCTGCCAATTCTAGAGTGATACAGAGTTTAAAAAAAGGCTGTGCCCATTGCAGCAACGACAAGAGAATACGGCGAAAAAATGAGAGAAAGCACAAGTTGCTCATGGATACTTAGAGATTTGTATGCCAAAGAACTTTAATAAAACAGCACGCCGCCAGCCCGAGAAAAGATGGAAGTCGATAAGAGACTATATAGGGCTTCAGATGGCGAAAGTAGCGCACCTGGTCTGACCAATTCATTGATCGCGTCATTGCACGTCAGAAACAAGTGACCGGTACTCATTATAGACAGATATAAAAGGATGATGAAAGTTGCCAGATGTGCCGGAGAGTGTGAAATAAAAGGACGGTGAGAAAAGCGTATCAGTACAGAGAATCTCGAAGGGAAAAAGATTGCAGACTTGTTAGTGCTGCTGAGAGCTTGCAGATTAGGACAAGTTTCAGGGAAAAACTTGAACACACATGGGTTTCCGAATAGAAAAGGGTGGCTTAATCGCCACAAAGTGAACAGTTGGCAAGGACGCCAGAGCCTCCTTTGCTAAAAGGAAAAGAGCCATCCGTCCAAATCACAAAATCGTGAGGAGGGAGAAGTAGTAGAAAGAGTGCGCTCCACACTGAAGGAAGTCAGATTTCAAGGAGAGAGAAGGTAAGCAAAAAGAACCTCTCTGAAGAATGCATGAGCAGGTAAGTGGATGCCAAGTCCCTCCACGAGGATCTAGAAAGCCTTGATTACAATTTGTCTGGCCAAAGGTAAATTAAGAAAAGAGGTTAGATGACAAAGGGCTCGTTCATAACAGAACAGAGCAAAATAAGTCAGAATGACAGGTAGAGAAGAACGTGACGCCTCAGAAAAAAGAGTGGTAGGGGAAGACGAGAGACAGCCGCTGATGGCACGACTAGCCACTGGTAAAGGTGGTAACGCAAGAGAAATGGAAACTATCCGGAGAAAGCACAACCGAAAATAGCAGTAGAAAAGCTTTGCACAGAAGAGAGGAACTCCTTAAAAGTGTCCATGCGAAAGCAGAGATACAGCGTAACGTCTTCAGAGGAGGTAAGAACTTGGCCTTCAGCGAAGATATTTTTAAAAAGGAAAGAGAGCGATCAAAAGTGATTCCAAGAAAAGTGGAAAGGGGAGCCCAACAAGGAGAGGCAGGGCTCATGGGAATCCGAGAAGAGGTCTCACATTTGCTGGGATTGAAAGAAAGACACGAGCGACCAGCCAGCGCTCCAGTCGAATCATGGCTTCTTGCGTGGCCTGCGCAGCAGCAGGCACAGAGGGGGAGGAAAACCAGAATGCCAGGTTGTCAGCATAAAGAAGCTGACGACAGAAGGTACAGATGCAGGGAGATAGTTGATGAAAAGAAAAAAATAGACCCGACAACGGAACCTTGCTTAACACCTCGGTGGACTCGAAAGAAGCGACTTTCGTGATTTTGAAGTTACGCAAGCGCACCTGTCAGAAAGGGAGAAAGGTCAGCCGAAACAACCTATTGGAAAAGAGTGAGGTGCTAGACAGAGCCAAAAGCTTAAGAAAAATAAAGGCAAAAATTGTTGGAGAGCCCGGCTTAGGCTTGTTAACCACATCCGAAATGGACTGAGAACGATTAAAAATTTAATCAAGAGTTAACCGATGAGAGCGGGAAGAGAGAATGGAGTAGACTTCACAAAGAGTAGACAGTATAAAATGATGGGCTAAAACTGCTTTGAGACGCAAGAGGCGAGAAAAATAGGCCGAAATAAAGCAGGTGAGGAAAGAAATTGTCCCCATCTTGTTGGAAGAGGAATAACAGAGGAAAACTTCCAAATGGAAGGAATGCAAAGATCAACAAAAATTGATGAGAAAAAAAGATCTTTACCGGATCGGAGAAATAGCTTCAGCAGGGGTAGAAGACTGGTGTCTGACCGGAGGCAGTGGAAGAGAAGTTGATGGCAGCCGCAAGAAATTCACTGGAGAAAGGAGAGCGAAATGAGTGAAACTCAAGGCGAAAGGTTCAACGGAGCTCAGACAAGTAGCCTCTGGCTCTGCTACGCACAACCTTTGTCTGAGACTCAGCAAAGAAAGGCCTCTGATATTGTGGCGTAAACTGATGCCAACTACCTAGAAGTATAGTTGAGAAAATTAGAAGGAAAAAGGAGCAAAACCAGCAACAGATCGAAGTTACAAAAAACTGATTTGAAATGAGATTAAAAAAAAAGAGAAGCATAGTAACGCAAGAGACTAGCGATGCACTTAGCAAACTGCAGACAGTGACACTGTTTCGACCTATCAGGTCTCTTCAGTGCAGTTGGTGACCGACAAGTAACTGTCTAGCAGTTGTTAGACTTAGTGCACCTGCGACAACCGCCACTCACTCACGAATGATACGGCTTCGCAGAGTACTGACAGACCATCCATTACGATGGACCTAGTATAGATCCCTCAAGTGTGACGGTCTAAGCTATGCTTTATTAAAAGCCTCTAGCTTCTTGTCGGTCACCAACTGCACTGAAAAGACCTGATAGGTCGAAACAGTGTCACTGTCTGCAGTTTGCCATGTGCATTGCTAGCCTCTTGCATTACTATTAAAAGCCTCTAGCTTCTTGTCGGACACCAACTGCACTGAAGAGACCTGAAAGGTCGAAACAGTGTCACTGGCTGCAGAGACAAGCATGTTTCACGCCTTGCCTTAGCATATACGTTGACGAAGCATGCCGGAAGATTGAGATGTAAGCCTGACACTCTTCATCACTTCTGTAAGCGGGAGCAACTGCCTTGTTTCTTTTCCTTATCGCTTTTTCCACCTAAAAAATCACTTAGAAAGCTTAAGGTTGGCGTCTAACGCGGCGAAAACGAATAGAAGAATTCAGTACCACAGAGGTAGTGTCGCTGCAGAGAAAAGAGGAGTATTTCTCAGCAGAAAGATGGTGTAAATCGATGTAGGGAGGAGTCATCCCAACGAACTGTCTGAAAGTTGGAAGAGAATGCTCATTGGGGCGAGAGAGTAGAGAAAGAGCGACAGAGAGAACATTGGGAGGTGATCAGAAACTGAGTCCTGAAGCGCCTCCTAGAAGGGGAAGAGCGCAAAAAATGGGAGCAAATAAATGGCAGGTGAGGAGCACTGCTGGAGGAGCGTGGAAAAGTAAAAGGTCAGAGTCATTGAGGAGAAGGAAATGACCTAATCAAATACTTCTCCACAAGGGTCTTGAGTCGCAAAAAGGGTGATGACCGTAGAAGTCTTAAGAATAAACAATTCTAGGCGAAGTGTGTAAAACCTTTTTTTGTAAGCGGGCCAATTTCAAACTGTTTGAAAATTCGGCAGGCCAATCAGTGTTTGTAATTCACACTGTTTGCAAGCATTAATAAGCTTTGAAGCATTAGCCGGTGGCATTTTTCACCCAAGAAGAAGGTAATGACCTTTTTTCTTTTTTGGGAGATCAGTTTTTCCAAGATCGAATTGACATGTTCCACATCCACTTCGTGCCACACAATCCTTCCACAGGCCACAGAATTTCAGATCGCGAGACACAAATCGCACACCCATGTTCTAGAGAAAGGTTAAACAAAAGGAGAAAAGGCATCGGTTGTACTATCTGCAGAAGAGAAGTGAAAACGAGATACAAAGACGTTGAAGAACGACAACTTTTTAAAAGAAATGTTTACCCTCACGTAGTCATAATTTAAGGTTGAAAATTTAAGGATAGATCCTGTCTCACAAAAATGACGACTCCACAGCCAGCGTGAGAATCACCGCTTAAGTGAGAGCGAAACCAAGAGTGAATATGCTCAGATCACAGAGCGAAGTATTCAGGGATCCTAAAAGAAGAGGAGTTTTGGATTGATTCCCGGATACAGATAAGATCAACATGAAAGATCGAAACAAAGTAAAGAAGTTCTACACTTTTGGCCAGGAGACCTCCTGCATTCCATTGGAGAACCCTGAGTGAGTCAGGAAAGGAAAAGCAAGAGGCAAAGAAGTGGGGGAAGAAGCGCAGAAAGAGAAGGCGGGAAAGGTTCCCAAACAAGAGTTAGGGGCAGGTCAGCGGGAGGAGGCAAGTTGGTAGGCAAGGACAAGAGCTAAACGGGCAAAAGGGGGGATTGGAGGGGTTGCAAACTGCTGCGGAGGTATACGTGCTGGAGGGACCCGAAAAGCAGACAGCGTTGGTGGCCTGGAGATCCCCAGGTAAAGCAGAGATACAGCAAGAAGAACAACTCCAACAGTGAGAGCTGGAAACGGAGTTGAACTCTCAAGTGGAAAGGAAGGTGCACCTTAAATGTATTCACTTGAGGCAAGTCCAGCAATGCACTGAACTACCCTTCAAGACGAACGTAAAACAAGGAAAGATAGAGCGTTGAAGGTAGAATAAAAATAAGGCGAGAGAGAGAGAGAGAGAGGCAGGAGAGCAGAAGGAGAACAAATGACCATTTGCAAAGAGTGCGGGGTACCCTTCTGCGATGGTTCAGAGGGCAACACTTCAAAAAAATGTTGGGTGTGGCGAGAGCCCAGGGTATCTAGGACCCTCCGAGACACCAACAGCTATATCGGCGCAACCCAACAAAATCGAGTACTTGCACCAATCAACAGCCGCCTCAACGAGGTGGTGCGGTCCCTGACCCCGTTTGGGTTGGGTCGAAATGGCTGCTGGCCTTACCGAAGGTTCCAATTACCCCGGGCACTCCCCTCAAACTATTTTTTTGCTGGGCTGCCCTTTAAACGACAAAAGGACAGCACACAGCTTTTCTTAAATCGGTCGTCAGTCTTCTCCCTTCTCCTGCTTTTTTCTTGGCCGTCTTCATCTCCACATTCTTCTTCCTCTCTTGATAAGCATTAACGTTCATCCCAACCCTGGCCCCATCTTTCCCTACTCTGTGTGCGCTAGAAATGTGATCTGGCGGGGCAAGTCAGTGCAATATTGCATCTGCTCCAAATGGGTCCATTTAAGGTGCTCACTACTCTTCCTTTGCAAATTCAGAACTCTTGGCAGCTCTCACTCCTGGAGCTGTCCCTCCCTGCTGCGTCCCTGCTTGTAACACTGTGACTTCCACCGTTACACCTTATTGTAACACTGTGACTTCGTTCTCGGACTCCTCCGACCTGTATACCTCCACTGTTCAATCTGGGCCCCTCTGCTAATGCAACACTCCCGCCCCACCCTCGCCTTTAAACCTCTTATCCTCCTTCTACCCAATCTGTTTCTTCTTCTTCTGCTCCCTCACCACCGCCTCTTGCTCCTGGCTATCCTTCTACACCTCCTGTTTCCTCTTCCCCATGAATCTCTCAGGGTTCTTCAATGGAATGTTGGTGGTCTTCGAGCCAGGAGCACTGAAATGCTACATTTTCTTTCGTCCCATCCCGTTGACCTTATCTGTATCCAGGAATCTAATCTTAACTCCTTTTCTTCTTTCCAGATTCCTGAATTCTCTACTCTGCGATTTGATCGCTCCCACTCCCGGTCTGGCATTCTCTCTCGTGATGCCACGCAGGCTAGCGGCGGCGTCATCATTTTCGTAAGGCAGGGCTTATCCTTCTCTGAACTTTCTACCTCCTCTCTCTTTTCACTTGACCCCTACTCTGATTTTGTAGGGAACAACATCTCTCTAAACAACTCTTCCTTGCTCTCATTTCTTAATGTGCACGCTCCCCCTATTCTCCATCGGATGGCAGAACCGACTCCTTTTCTCCTTCCTCCAGAAATTTCTTCATTCTGGGGGACTTCAACTGTCATCACCCACTCTGGGACTCAAAGAGGTACTTCCGACCCCTGCGGGAAGTATTCGACTGGGTCATCTCTTCTGACCTTCTCCCCCTCAATGACCCTGATATACCTACCCTTCTACATCGCTCCTGTGGTAGTCGCTCCTCCCCTGACATCTCTTTTGTTCCCTCCTCTCTCGCCCTTTTCTGTTTCTGGGAGATGCTTCAGGACCTGGGTTCTGATCACCTACCAATTTTTCTATCTGTCCCTCTCTCCGGTCATTCGCCCCAATGAGCGTCCCCCTTCCTTCAATTTTCAGAAAGCTCGCTAGGATGACTTTGCTTTTTACTTTGACTCCCACTGTCCTTCTACAGAGGAATACTCGTCTCTATCTCTTTCCTCTCCTGCTGCTCTTTTTACTTCTCCAGCAATAAACGCGGCCAAATCTTCCGTTCCTTTCGGCCGCATCAAACGCCAACCTAAAGCCTGGTGGTTCGCTAAGGTGGAAAGTGCGGTTAGTAAAAACCGCAAGGCTTTCGCTGCCGATCACAGAAGTGATGAGGATCGCCAGGCTTACATCTCCGCTTCGCGACGTGCTTTGTCATCGCCAAGGCCAAGGCTGAGGCATGACAGGCGATTTGCTCTTCTCTCTCACCCAAATCTAACCCTAAATCTGTATACTCTCTTCTTCCTCCTCTCGTATCTTCCCCAACTGTTCCTCTCCCAGGAAATCGGCTCCAGTCTTCGCCGATTACCTGAGATCCCACTTTTCTGTCTCTCAACCAAAGGCCCTGCGTAGCAGAGCCAGAGGCTACCTTTTCGAGCTCCGCCAGGCCACGTGCCCTGAGGAGTCTCACTTGTCCGTTTGCTCTCCCTTTTTTCCCGATTAATTTCTTGCGGCTGCCTCTAACGTTTCCTCCTCCACTGCCACTGGCCCAGACAAAGTTGTCTATGCCATGCTGAAGCACCTTCCTCGCCCTGGCATGGTTTTTCTTCTTCACATCTTTAATCTTTCCTGGACTTTGCATTCTTTTCCTTCCATCTGGAAGATATCTTCTATTATTCCCATCCACAAGATGGGAAAGCCTCTCGACTCTCCTGCTTCCTTCCGGCCTATCTCTCTCACCTCCTGCATCTTAAAGCTTTTTGAACGCATCAATCTATCGCGTCTACTCTTCTTTCTGGAGTCTAACTTCATTCTCTCTTCCCGCCAGGCCGGTTTACTCTACATTAAATTCTTTATCTTTTTCAGTCCATTTCGGATGGGTTTAACAAACCCAGGCCGAGCTCTCGGACGATTCTCTCTACTATTGATTTCTCTAAAGCTTTTGACTCTGTCTGGCATCCTGCCCTTTTCCACAAACATATTTCGGCTGGCCTCCTTCCTTGCTTTGCTCGTTGGACTCAATCTTTTCTTTCTGATAGGGGCGCTTTTGTGGTTTATCGAAATCACAAAAGCCGCTCCTTTCGAGTCCGTTGAGGTGTTACGCAAGAATCCGTTCTTGGCCCTGTACTTTTCTCTCTTTTCATCAATGATCTTCCTGCTTCTCTACCTTCTTCCATCAGCTGCTCTACAAGTATTTATGCTGACGATCTGCTATTTGGTCCTCCTCCACCTCGGTCCCCACTGCGGTGGAGGCCAAACAAGGAGCTTTGTTTCGATTGGAGCGCTGGTCGGAGTATTGGTGTCTTCCTCTCAATCCGAGCAAATGTGAGGCCTCCTTCTTCTCAGTGGATACCCACGAAGCTCATCTCCATCCCAACCTCCACCTACTCGGCTCCCGCCTCCGTTTCAATCCCACTCCAACTTTTCTTGGGGTCACCTTCGACCGCACTCTTTCCTTTTCTAAGCATGTATCTTCGCTGAAGGCCAAGATTTCCCTCGCCTCAAGGCCATACGCTGTATCTCTGCTTCTTCATCGGGCCCTTCTAAGGAGCCCCTCTCTCTTCTGTATAAAGCTTTTCTTCGGCCACTTCTCACATATGCTTCACCCGGATGATTTCCTTCCTTAAGCGCTACCAATTTCACCAAATGGAAGCGCCTTCACCGAGCGGCCAGTCGCGCCATCACCGGCTGCCTCTCGTTTTCCCCTATCCCTCTTCTCCTCTCCCAGGTTTCTCTTCCTTCCCTACGAGTCACCCTGACTTACTTCACTCTTTCATCTTATGAGCGGGCTCTTCGTCTCCCAACCTCTTTTCCTATTTCAGGTTTGGCCAGACTAGGAGTAAAACCAAGACTCTGTAGATCGTCCTGGAGAGCTTTTGCGTCCACTCACCCGCTCATGCTTCCTTCTACTTCCTCCAGGGTGGCTCTTCTTGCTTGCCCTTGCGGCTCTCGCTCACCTTGACTCCCTCCCCCTCACGATCTGGCACTCTAGACTGACGGCTCTGTTGTTCTACCTTTTGGCAAATGCAGCTCTGGCATGCTTGCCAACTGCTCTCTCTGTGGCACTGAGGCCACTCTTTCTGTTTCAGCAGGCCCAGTATGCTCAAGTTTCTCTGCTGAAGCCTGTGCTATTCTGCACACTCTCTGCTGGTCTCGGCAGCACCAACAAGTCTGCCACTTCTCTTCTCCTTCTATCGGACTCTCGTTCTGTCCTCTCCTCCATCTTTCCTTCTATCTCAATCTCTCTGGTAGATCTGGCAGGAACTGTCTTCTTCGTCCTCCTGTTCTATCAAGCTACAATGGGTTACCGGACACTCGTTTTTCCCGCGGAACGACGCGGCTGATGAGCTGTCCAGACGGGGAGCGCTACTTGCGCCCTCTGCAATCCCTTGTAGTCACTTTCCTCTTATCTCTTGTATCCACTTTTTGTCTTTTCTCGGAACTGGTGGCGTACTGTCTCATCGAAATTCTTTGACACACAGGTTACCTCGATTTCCACCGAGGAACTTGTGCTCCCTCATCTACGCTGCAACGGACACAGCCTTATGCTAAGCTCTTATCTCACCAGGATTGGCAGAATCGAGAATCCTTTCTGCAGCGCCTGTGGACACTCGCCCCAGGACATCTCTCATCTCATTCTGCACTGTCCAGCTATGGACTCTTTGCGCCATTCGCTCTTTGTCGGCTCTCTGTCTCTTTACAGCCTCTGGTCCAGGCCTTGGGAAGTTGCCCGGCTTCTGGGGCTCCATGATTTTCCGCCATGCCCCCATCCCTCGGAAGGGATCGGGTAACAACACTAACAAATCAGGGACCGCATGACCGCGGCGAGACGGCTGTTGATTGGGGTAGATGAGATTTAATCTCTCTATCAATCGATTGCTGTGGCAATAACATAACGCTTTACTCATTCACCCGGAAGCGATAAAAGAGAATGTAAAGGAAGCATCCAAGGAAGGTTTACTCGTTTATTGATGTCAAACGCAAACACAGTAGTGCAGTGCAGTGTTGCGCCACGTTGGCCAAATGCATTTCGTTGGTGTTCGAGTGAGACCGGAAGCATGATTTTGTTAAGTCATAAAACGAGCTTATTCGAAGAAGCACAGTGCGCGTGTAGCTTCATACCTCTCTGAATTTCTCTTCCTGCAATCGCCTTCTTTCTTCGACTCTCTTGCGAATCTCTTCTTTTTTCTTTGCCGCTTCCAGTTTTCTCGCTTCTCTCTCTTTAGCCAGCTAAACCAAAAAGAAATCTTTAAATCACTGGAAAACAAAAGCATTAAAATTGCTGGAACCGATTGTGCAGACAGGGCACCTGCAATAGTTTCTGTTTTTCAGCTTCTTCCTTTCTTATTCTCAACATTTCTTCTCTCTCTGCTTCAGCTTTTTCTCTTTCCTGAAATAAAAAATGTACGTTTTCCTGAGAATTTAACTTTTAATGCAATTGTTCTTAACGTGAGACCCAGGACATAACAGTAGCTGCACAGAATTATCATCTAGATCTGACCAAATACTACCACCCGAACTCATACTTCATCACCAAAAAGACCACCTTGGTGGCTGGTGGTTGGTGGCAGGAAGGGCATCCGACCGTAAAACAAATGCCATGTCATAAAAATGCAGATATCTGCTGTGGCAACCCCTAATCGGGAATAAGCCGAAAGACAAAGAAGAAGCGTTAACGTTATTTTTCAAACGAAAGTATTTATCTGGCTTTCGTAAACAGTGGATGGAACAGTCATTTTTACAACATAACAATAACAACGCAGTAAAAAAGGTTGAGAAACGTAGCTCTAATGATAACAAGATGTCAAAGTGATTTAATGGGGACGTGGTGGAAATCGACTATATGGTCGACTTCCACTACATCCTCATTAAATTTCACATCGACCAGTTTCAAAGCAGAACATCATCCATTTATAAGACCTCATGTTCTGTTTGCTGGTAGTTAGTTTAGTCACACTGAACTTTGGCGATGGGTACACTGCTTAAGTCGGCGGCATAATTCGGAGGAAACCCGTTAAGTGCCTTTGCGATGGACACAACAAGTGAACTTCCGGCTTTTCCTCCACACTTTCCCATTTGTGCCAAGAGCCAAGTAAGAAAGTTAAAGCAAAGGAGGGCAGTGAAGTACAGATCACTTTACGGTGAAGTTGTACACCAGTACAGTACAAGGCATCCAAGTTTTGAATGGCAACACCATTAAGATTGACTAGTAATCTTCTGGCTGAAGGACAGCAAAAATATCAATGGATAGCAATCTAAGAAATTAGCGCGATGATTTAATAGCTGCAGAGTACGCCTTGCGGATGTAGATTTGCGTGACCCTGGACTCAACTTTAAGTCGGCCCACACTAAAACCAAAGCTCGACGTTAAAAGAGAGCATGAAGATTTTATGTTAGATGTTATTTGTCTGCTTGCTTCAGCTTCCAGTGACTTTTCTTGGCGTCGCAATGAGCCTGCGAACGGCCTTATACGCGGAGCTGACACCACGGCCTTAGCAGCCTTGCTCAACTCCCTTCTATTGAAGGTTTATCATTTACTTCTTACGGGTATGCGACTCAAACTCACTCCTATTGACGGATTGCAGGTTATATGTTTTGATTTGAAATCATTCCAACCAATTCTTACTGTTCCATGTTTATGGTGAGTGACCCCTTGCATGAAAACAAGCAAAATTACATCTTATTCGAGCAAAACTCTAGGTTCCGTAAAACTAGTAAACTTGTGCTTACCAATCTCAATTTCTCTTCTCTCACTTTCTTCTCTTCCAGTTTTCTTTGCTTTTCTTGCCTTTTTTTTTCAAGGTTTCGTTTTCTGGTTTCTTCCCTCTTTTGCTCTGCATTCTGTAAACACATATCAAAACATTAAACCACTGTAGATCGAGAACCAACGGGAATTAACTGATGGCGTGTTATTGAAACTAATACAATGCACATCAACAGAATATTCAGGGCTGTGTTTGGATGGTCGGGATGCAGGAGTAGTTGGCTAACTAAGATTTTACCTACTCCAAACTGACAAAAAATCATACAAATCCCATCTTTAAATAAGCTCAAATTGGCTGAATTAGGATGAAATGCTTGTAAAACTTAGATGCCATGATCTAAAACATGCACTGAGAAACCGCTATCGACAAAAATTTCGAGTAAAACAAGTTTAGCATTTTGTACCACAATACATTTTGATATACACCTCGTCATAAAATCTGTATTTTAATTACTTTTTTCATTTTCTCCATTTTCTCCTTGTATTTGGCTTCCTCTTCTTGTTTCTTCAGAGCAGCAGCTACTGCTTTCTTGATCCTCTCCTCCTCTTGCTGAGCTAGTAGCCTCATCTTTTCCTCCTAAACAAACATGTAGTAATAAATGTTGTTTCACCTTATTGCTCCAAGGTAATACAGAAAGATAGACATTGTAGCTACCTACACTCCATGTAGGCATGAGAGATGGAGGGTAGCCATGATTTTTCAGAAGCAACTGCCCAACTATGAAAATGTAGACTAGAACAAAACTGTGTTGCTCTTTACCTTCTGCTTGGTTGGAACGAAGACACAGAGCGAAAAAAGCATCCAAGTGTACACTTCATAACTAACCAAGATTAGGGCAGGAAAAAGTGGCAGTTTACTTTATGTCAGTCATAATTGCATACTAGTAGGCCCCAAAGCCAAGGTAGTCACCTCTTACAACATATTGGGTGAGCAGCTTCACTGTTCCAACGGGTGAAGCACGGGAACGTAAAGAATATTATATAATCCACTACTACAAACAATCGTATATTGAATCAGATTTTACCTCGCATATGCAGCAAAAAATGAACGTTATTTTACATCATGCGAATGCATTCTCTTATGGTATGCTCTATTTTTTGTCTTATTTGTTAAGAAACTTCATGCGAGGTATTATATATCAATACGTGATGATCAAGAATGAAAAATCAATGAAAATTTTAGATATGTCGGTTTATGCTTGGTAGTTCTCAACCACTAGTATAAACAAGATCAATTTCATGGCATTACAAGAAACCATACTATAGCTTACTCCAGAAAAAAGTATTTTGTTGACGGCTGAGACTTTTTGAAATTATGGGATAAACAAAAGTTAAATTTGCATGGCAATGTAGTTAGAACAATTCAGAACGCTTATGCTCAATCAAAAAGAGTGAATCACGGATTCATACCTTTAATCTTTCTTCCTCAGCTTTTCGTTGTTCCTCTTCGATTTGTCTATACACAAATAAATTATTTACATGGGCACTTCGAAGTACGTTCATGTCGTAAAAACCATTTTTTAGATAAAGCGATTTTCTCCATAAAAACTTTTTTGCGATTCAATAAGCCAAACAAATATCTACAGTAGTGCTTCATTAAACATACTGAAATTAACACAACAAAACTAACACAAACAACAAACGTCGAAGCTTTTCGTTTCCTCTCGGGGACTTCATCACTGCAAAATAAATCTGTAAATTCAAAGAAAAATTTACCCTGATAAGGAGCCCGAGAGGGAACGAAAAGCTTTGGCGTTTTTTGTTTATGCTAGTTTTATTGAGTTAATTTCAATATGATTAATAAAGCACTGCTGTGATTATTCGTTTGGTTTATTAAATCGTGGAAGGAAAGTTTCCCCCCTATCTGAAATCAAAAACTCTTCCAGTTGAGACAAAAGTTATTTCTTTCATTTTTGGACGTGACCTCCCTGCACTGCCACACATTTCTGCTACAGATGTGGGAGTTTTTGTATGTCTTCTTTGTAGAATTCATTAGATTGACCTTTAAGGCAATCGCTCACAGTGTTTTTTATCTCCCTGATTACTGGTATCCGTTGTTCCTCTGGTAAACTCTTTGAAGGGCCCAAACAGATAGAAATCGGAAGGGGCAAAGTCTGGGCCACAAGGGGGTAGGGGAAGCAGATCCCAACCGAACTGATTGATAGTCTCCACTGTTTTGGCTGCTGTGTGAGGTCCAGCATTGTCTTGATGTAAAATCACTCCGATTGACTGAAGACCTCTGCGTTTGCTCTTCACATCTTTTTTCACTTGTTTCAGAAGCCCACAATAGTTGCCACTGCTAACAGTAGTTCCTTTTTCAACGAATGAAATGGAATTGGGCCCCTGAATATCCCAAAAGTCTGTAAGCAAACTTTGCCAATAGACACTTGAGACTTGAATTTCTTCTTGATGAGAGAATCACCGTGTTTCCATCCCAAAGATTGTCTTTTGGACTCTGGTTCATAGTGCAAAACCCGGGTGTTGTCACAAGTGATTGCTTTCTGGAGGAAATCATCAACCTCTCTTTCAAAGCGGGGGAGACACTGCTGGGACAACTCTACTCTTTTGTTTGTGTTTTGAGTAAGCATTTCGGGAACCCAGCGGCAGCTGACCTTGGAGTAACCAAGCTCTTTATGAACAGTTTCATGGCTATTCCTACAGAGATATTCAAACTGTGTGCAATATCTTCCACCTGTACCCTTCTGTCCAACTAAATGGTGTCCTCAACTGATTTGATCAAGGTTGGAGTTTCTCACTTATGTAGGTCTTCCAGGCCAGTGTTCATCGAAAACATTTTCCTTCTTTCTTTGAATAATTTAGCCCACTTGTACACATTTTTTGGCTGAAACATGCTTCTTCATACACAGCACATATTCTTCTGAATATTTCATTTGGTTTGCACTATTCCGCCGCCAAATATTTGATCGCTTATCTTTGTTCAATCCTTGAGCATATTTCTAGGTCAGTTATTTTGTAAAATCGAAAAATCGTGAGCGAAACAATAAGCTATCAAAACGCAAACTACTCTAACTTTATATCTAATAGGTAAAAAAAAAAGTAAGCTTTTTCTCCACTAGAAAAATTTTTTGCGGAAAAATTCACTTTATACATTGAATGGCCCTCATACATTTAAATATAACCTAGCTGACAATCCACTTTCGATACATCTCTAGCATTTTTACGCTCGCAAGCCCGCGTAACGCTTCTTTAGGCAAATAAGTCCTGTTAAAAAAGTTTGGGCTAAAGGTAGTTGCAAAATTACCGACCATTTGCACCAAAGAAAACTGCAAGACAGAATCTTACTTTTCACGAAGCCTCTGTTCTTCCAGCAATCTTTTTTCAGTCTGTTGCTGTAGAAGTCGTTTCTCGCGCTCTTGTTTCTGTAATTAACCATTTAGAAAACTTAGCTACAGACACACATACCCATTTGCCATTCAGAATATACCTACAAACTTTCTTTTAAGCAGAACTAGTTTTATGCCAATTATAGAGCTGTTTGCCACGGCCAATATTAACTAGGGCTGAAAATGGTAAACCGTTGAAGGACGAATCGAGGGGTGAATGAGGCTTATTAAGTACTTGATCCAGTAAATTCTAACTTGATATCTGTGCACCTTATAAGGTCCCGATAGTAGTTTTAAAGGCCCTGCACAAATGTGAAAAAATTATTAAGTCTTCTGAAGTACACAATGCCTTTTTCGAAAGCTTTTTGAATAAAAATTGAATTTAAAGCACCACTTTTTCTGGAGATTATTCCCCATGGGAAGGCATGCTTCAAATTATTATTGAAATAGCTAGAAAAGAGAAAACGATTGGAAACTTATATTTTGTTGCTGAGAATGTCAGAGATTTTACTACTTCATGGTGGGTTAAAACCAGCAATAAGCATTCTAAACATGTGTACATTATGTTTTCAAAAATAGAGACTAACCTGCTCCAAGAGCCTCTTTCTCTTCTCTTCTTCCTCTTCTCTCCGCTTGGCTTCAGCTTTAGCCTGCAAAAAAATGTAAGTTTTTTCAATTTTGTTTTTCTTTTGAAGACAAAAACGGGTCGAGTCAGCTGAGATAGAATTTTGATCACTGATTATGGGTCTAAAATTATTTAGCAATCATGTCACTGGTTCAAATTGCAACGGCCACTTAAACATTTGAGAAGCAAATCTGAGGGAACCCTGTCTCAGTATCGAAAACGGGACATGGTAAAAAAGGGTTTTAAAGTTGATTTTTTACTTCCGCTCAATAGATTGCGAAATCGTATCTCCACTGGATCAGCGAATTCTTGAGATGTGACCAGTTGCCGACAAATTGGTCCCTATAACTAAGGACGGGCGATGCAACCTCTAAATTACGTTGTAATTGTAAAATAATTACAAATCCGTGATTAAATGCCTGACTTATGACTTTAAATATTTCTAATTTCAAGAATAATGAATAACTGAACGCCCAAAAACAGAGGTTCTTAAACTTTTTGAGACTCGTCCTATCTGGATATGTCGACAAAAGCCTGTGCCTTCATCTTAACTATGCGAAGTGAGAGATGGTTTTGTTCCCAGCGATCTTCATTTTTCATTTGCTCTCCAACAAAGACCTTTTTATTTTCAAAGATCAATTTCTTCCTAAAGCCAATTTGGACAAATGTTCTCAACCTCTGTGAGAGAGAACTAGGAAACCGTGGCCCCGCGCTCTCACCCCGATAACACTCCACGCCTCCTGGTTTAAGAGCACTGCCCTAAAATATATCTCACAGCTCATGCGATCTCTGCATTGTGTGGCTTTTGAAAGGCGATTAACAGCTATATTTCATGCTTTAATGCAGGTTTTGCGATAAAAATGAACTGCGCAGACAGCATTTGCGCTTTTGCAACCGACCAGAAGTATGGTCGTTCGCTAGAAGATCGATCTGTAATACGCGCTTAAAAATATTTGACGTATCTATGAAAACCCTTACGATTTTTTCCATCTCTCGAGTCACTTTTGCGGTTGTTTCTATTTTCTTCAACTCCTTCGCGCGACCAGCAACCGCGATCCTCTCTTCCCATTTTCCTTGAAGCTGATCTTGTCGCTCTTTCTCCTCCTTTTCTCGCTTTTCGCGTATTTTGTTAGCCCTTTGAATTCGCTCTTCTCTTTTCCTAAAAAAATTTTTACTTGAGAGGCCGGTATGATGCCTCGCCTAATCACGAATGAGTTCATGGCTTGTATTTGGTTTCATAGTGGCAATCGGTTTACAGCATACCCCGCAGCGGTCATCAGAATGTGGCCGTGCTGAACCAGTCACTCACGCGCATGAGCTTATGCCGTTTGCTAGTCTGGTGTGGGTAGACCGAGCCATGGCAACTGGTAGACAGCTCCGCAAGTGGATCATCCCGTTTAGTGGCGATTCCAAAGGTACATAAGACGATTTTGCAAGTTTTTTTCAACATTACCCATTTTGTGCAAAGCGCCAAGCGTGGAAGCTGCGAATAATATGGCATGACATGCCGAGATTTGAAGCAGGAACCTGACGGAATATTTGAGGCTCAAGCTCGGAACACTGCACCACGAGGCAGTTGCAGTACACAATGACAGACAAACACAGAGGATCCAATTATATGCACATTGCAAGATCAAAGATGTCCGGTCAGCACTAGTAAACACATACTTCCAGAGGGTCGGAACCCACGACCAATACCAGCTTTCTGGGAATTTTTGGTAGGCGAAGTCCAAAATCCCTGGTCACTGAATGACACGTTAGCTGGATGAAGATTTATTACACTTATTTATGTGGTAAGCATCGACATCGGATACCGTTTTTCTTCAGCCAATCTCTGTTTTTTTTGCTCTTCTAGCTTTCGTTGTCTCTCTTCTCCTTGCTTCTGCTTTTCTTCAAGCAGTTTCTTCTTTGCTTCCATCACAGCCTGTTCAAATAGGGTTTTATTTCATTTCCTAACTTGATACACTGAACACTAGTAAAGCCCGGCACCTTAAATCCGTAGAAAATTTTAAAAAATTCTTTTTTAAGAACTTGACTGCTATTTTCATATTTTTTCTTCCCATTATGTTTTTGAAAAACGAGTTTAATTAGGCCACTAGGCCATACTGATTGTTTTTTGACGTTAAAAAAAGATACAATGACTTACATTGGCCGAACTGAAAGAGTCACCAAAAAAGTAACCGAAAATTCATGCGAGTGCGGCAATTAACGGCGCGATGGTGTAGCGGTGAGAGCGTCCGCATCGCGGTCGGTAGACCTGGAGTTCATTTCCTATGTCGAGTCATACCAAAAGACTTTAAAAATGGTATTCACAGCTTCCCTGCTTGGCGTTCAGCATAAAAAAGGGATAGCGTGAACAACAAGCCGGCAAGCTTGCTTGTTGTGTCCTTGGACAAGGCACTTAACGAGACGCCTCCATCTTTATGTGGCAGAAAGGTGGCCCACCCGTACTTCACCGGATTACAATTGTGACGTTGCTAGCCCAGCACGTCGTAAAGGACGACTCTTGGGTACCCACCAGTGGCAGTCCGCCTTGTTGGTGGTGGGGCTACCAGTCACTCATGACTGGTTCGAAATGGGCTGCCATCTTTCCCCTAGTCTAATTTCAATTAGGTTGACGGCATGAACCTGAATTGCCATTCATGCCGTACCTCCATCCAGAAGAAGAGGAGGGGTAACCACAAACAAACAAACAGTGTGGCAATTGAATTTCTGCATATAATATTAACTAACACCTCTACTTCATATCCACTTTGACCAAGCACTGTTGTTAACACAGGACAGCAATATCCACCGACACACTATGCAGGATTGCCAGAGCGGGCAGAGCAGTAATATAATAAGTCTTTGGCAATGAGATTGTTTTTAAACCATAGCGTTGCAAAGCAAATTAAGATAAAACAGTAGACATTCGTATTCATTGAAAATCCAAACGTTTTCTGCGATTGATTTTGCCCTTCACAGAGAACTTATTCTGATCGTTAATGTGTCAGCAAATCTTACTGATGAAAATCAGTGAATCAAGTTCAAAACAACATTTTTTTTGTCTCATAAAGCAATTAGTATTCAGCACCAAAAGTTATGCAAGGATAAAAGGTACTGACGCAAATATTTACAAGCAACCTTACATTTATGTGAACTAAACAAACTAAAAAACATTAAGCAAAAAAGAACAGCCTTTTGCGTTCATCTGACAATTTAATCGAGGCCTGTGTTTTTTTTTTTTTTTGGTAACGTTTCTTGAGTTTTGGCTTCATAGAAGGTATTACACTGTCTACTTAGCTCAAAAAAATTAACGTTAAGTTAATTGGGTTTGCATCATTGAAATGAACTAATGTGCTGGGTTGCTGCAGTTTTAATATGGCGCAAACCATCTCATACACGACTTTTATGGAACGTCAATGCTATTTGTCCTAAAACGCGGGAATCAGGTGTGATTATGTATCTGCTGCAAAGTGCTAAAGCAATTTGTTCAAGCGTGATTTTGTATAATGATGAAGCTGAAAACCTACGGAATATGCTTTTATGTTTTGAATATCCAAAGGATTTGTTTTGATGCTGCAGTAAAAAGCCTGAAGCTTTGAATGAATCCAAACCATCAAATAAGAATTAGGAAAATAATAATTCTTGATGTAGATGAGGTGTGCCGTATTTCAGACCATCACACAAATTTGCTTGTATTGTCGCTTCATTAATTCGGATTAAGTTCACTGTTGATATAGCCGTATGACAAAGAACTTCAAAAACTGCATCATACTTTCAATTGAAGTCAAAGTTTTTGAAGTGGAAAGAGACGTTTGAGAGCACAGCGCAAAAGGTTAATCTCAAGAAGACCAATGCGAAAATGAATGGTTGGAAAGATGAAATACACATGAGCAAAGTCGATCCATGCGCAAAGTGCGGCCAAAGGGTGATGACAAATTCAGTGACGTGCCAAAAATGTGGTTAACGAGTGCATGGTAGATGTGCTAAAATGAAGAAAATGACTTCGACTCAGGCAAAAGGTTTTATTTGTAAAAGATGCGTTGAGGCAATGAAAGGAATAGTCGAACCAGCAGTAAGAGTTAGCATTTTAAGACCACGGAGAGCTAGTGAAGAGTTTTTGTAACTTGGGGGACAGATTGAATGCCAGTTGTGGAAAAAAGAAGCGGCGGTGACAGCAAGAAAAAGAATTGCATGGAAGAAATTTAGAGAATGAAGTTAATTGCTTAATGGAAAAATTTTTTTTTTTGAAAATGAAAAAACGAATTTATTCGAGTCGTTCATGGTGGGCGAGGATGTACAGGAGCGAGACGTGGTGTCTGCGGGAGAATGAGAAGACAATTTTGTAAAGAACTGAAAAAGCAATGAGCAAGGTGGGGATTTAAATCAATTGAGAAAAGGTGTAGCCAAGAACTGGTGGATTTGGAAGAAACTTTGGGCAGACTAGCCACAGCAAACAAAATGCTAAGGTATGGACATGTTTTGAGGAGGGATAATGACGATGTGTTAAGAGGGTTGGATTTTTGAGAAGGCGCGGGCGACCGAATATAAAGTGGTGAAGGCAGGTGGTTGAACAAGTAGAAGAAATTGAACTAAAAAAAAAAGATGCCAGACAGACCGACAGACCGAAATGGCGCGATGCTGTAAACAAACTTTCGAGGACCATGAGGCGCATCCGGCCGCCTCTGTTAATGGAGATCAAATCGGTTTCAAAACATTGAATCTCTCTTTCTCTCTCCCTTTCAAGTACCCTACCACTTTGGTGTCTAATATAGTGCATAAATTTTCCTATTTGCGCGATGTGGACTTGTCATACATAGGCATGACTTCCCGCCATTAGGTCACCACAGCACAGGAGCACTTGAATTTCAACATAAACAAAATTGCAATAACCCAGCACATCGGTTCATTTCAATGGTGCAAACCCAATAAATTTAACGTTAATTTTTAAGCAGATAGTATAAAACCTTCTATGAAGCCCAAACTCAAAAAACATGGCTTATTGAAAAACACAGAACTCGAAAAACAGCTATCCGCAAATGGCTGTTCTTTTTTGCTTAATGTTTTTTAGTTTTAGTTAACATAAATTTAAGGTCACGTGTGATTATATTTGTGTCAGCACCTTACTTTTATCTTTGCTTAACTTTTGGTGCTTAATAGTAATTGCTTTGTGAGCAAAAAAATGTTACTTTGAACTTGATATACTGAATTTCATTTGTAAAATCTGCTGACACCTTCACGATCAGAATGATTTCACCACAGAGGGCAAAATCAATTGCTGGAAACGTTTAGGAAGTTTTCAATAAATGTTTACTATTCATGAGTGATTTACTCTGCAACAGTATGACAAGTAACCACATTGAAGGTTTGTTGTTTATATTCGTAAGGCTTCAATAAAACCCATTTTGCCACCGCCTTTTTTTGGCAGGCTAATCTAGCTCTCAGACTAATCAGTCAATGAAAAGCCAACTAGCTTCAAAACTATGATGAAATTTAACGCGAGCGTCACGAAAAGCTTTTGGCAAAACAGCCTTTTTCAAAAGCTATAGCCGACTGAAATTCTGCACCATAAACAACAATTTTTACATTTGCATGAAGTGACCCAGCTCGTATTGGTGATTCTCAAGCTGAGGCTCGCGGACCATCGGGGATTAGTAAGAAATTTTAATGGGGCTCGCTACAACTGTTAGTATTTAAGTTATAAACTAACTTTAAAAGCCCCCACAAGTTACTCACTGAAAAAGGTATCAAAAAAAGGGAGACTAACTGATGGGGTCCTCAACCATTTCAAACACGCAAAAGGGGCTCATTGATTCAATGTCTGAGAATCACTAGTCCATGTCAACACACAAATGGAAATAAAAGTATTGATAGTGGAGAATTCTATTGTATTTTGTTCCAATGCCTTGGAGAACTTGACCATCGTCATGTTACTCCTTTTTCGCTATTGTGGCTTCGACAGGGTCTTACTTCCTGGTTAACTTTCTCCGGTGTATTTCGGACCAAAAACGATTTGACAGCAGAGTTCATCTTGGCCGAAGAAGGAGTGTGTAGCAGAGAAGACACAAACTTAGACCGTGTTCGAACTGGAGTTGCAGATTTCGGTACTATCCTCGTAACTGATGTAATTTTTTTGCCTGTCAAATTACAAGTTTTTTGATAGTTAAGTGCAAGAACATTTTTATTGCAGTTGAAAACACAAATGAAAGTAAGCAAATGCGAAGAACACATTTTATTGTAGTGAGCAGTGGCAGCGAGGACCGCAAAATTTAGTCAAGGAGTCACCCGGACATTTAAGTTGATTTCACTTTTTTTCCAGCGTTTTCAAAGGTTTAGACGAGCTGATTCAGCCCACTTTACACTCGCTTTTGAACCACAGTTTTAGGATGCCCTTTCCGACGAATATCAACGGTGCTTCTGGTAGTTTCGAACTCCAAAGCTTCACACCACGTCGGCTCTTGCATTATTTAAGACAGAATAGATTAAATTGTTGCAAACATAATCGCTTCAAGTACAACTTCAGAAAATGACTGAATCGAAAACTATTTACAGTATTGAAAGTCATTGAACATCACCAGGCAAATATAAGCACGATTACCTGAACTGACGAATGACTTTTTATTTCTCACATTTTTCTTTATCACTGGCTTAGCAATGCGTGGCTTTGGTCTTTTACTCTTAGGCTCTGCAAATCAAGTGAAATATTGAGATAAACATTCAATCACTTTTACGGTTGGACAAACTGACAGCACTCAAATTTTGCAACAGTTCTAAAAATTTTCTGTTATTCCCGTTGACACACCAGTAACAAAATGATGTTTGGGCAACTCAAAAGTTAAAGAAATACAACAACTTTTAATCTTGAAAGGCGCAAACATCAGTCCGCATCTGAGTAAGACATGATGGCAGAACTGAAATTGTGGATCGAACGAAAAGCTGGAAATCAACATCAGAGTAACACGGCTGAGCATTTTGCCCAAAGTTTACCTAAAGGCGAAATAAACGACTCCACTTGGCACCACCAGTTCAGGATAATGAGCGGCATACTCAGCATTATGACAGAGGAAATTATTGGGTCCCCATGAATGGCTGACCGCCTTGTTGGCGGTAGGGTGTGGACTACCACCCAGCAACCCCAAATATGATTAGTTCAAAATGGCTGTCGCTTCCCTCCAAACCGATCGTTGTTTCTACCTGCTTAATCGAGTTTGCAGAGTAAGGTATGGATGTTCGGTTTCACCTCGTGTTTTCTTTTGGATAATTAAACGCAAGCAATCATTCAGCTTTAACTTTTTATACCAGAAAACACATTTCAACCATCTAAATAATCATTATCAATTTCTGGCAACAGCATAAAAAAGAATTAAGAGAAAAACTCTGCATTTCAAGCATAATACAGGTTAAATATCTCTTGCTGTACGTATTGTAGAGATATTTAATCTGTATTGTGCGGGCAATGCAGAGTTTTTCAGAAGTACCATCACAAGAAGAGTCCATTTTGGGAGTACTTTCATCACTTAGATCGACAATAGCAGATAATTGCTTCTGCAAAAAAAAACAAGCATTTAGTGTTTCCGAAGCTAGTGAGGCTGGTCAACAGTCTTTTTGATGCGATGAGACAAAGGCGAAATGTAATGCCAAAAACGTTTGATGAATACGAGGTGTCCACAAAGCAGGGCTGTGTAGTCAGGGTTGGTGTCGAGGGGTTTGAGGAATTTTGAGTGAGTGGAGTAAGAGTCCGTGAAATCGTCCCGACCCTGGCTCTTTTGGATTGCTTTGCAAGTGTTTAATACTAACCTACTTGGGGAAACCAACTTATGACTGGTGTCAATGGCTCAATGGTAAATGCGGTATTTGACGTCTCCACGTTGATAAACATACGTTGATACTGGCGTGAAATAAAATTGTTATTTGTGTTTTGATTTGAAAGAAACAAATTATTGAACTAAGTTTAGGTTGTTATCAATCATCACTTGTTTGCAGTCTGTGGATCTCTTGCATAAATGTTTTTCACAAACGTATGGCAGATGCCGAAGGGCCTTTTTCGATCTTCAAGATCTCTTCAAGGCATCTACGTCTAAGCAGGACAATGCCATATTCACCATTTATTTTTCACAAAATCAGCTGAGTAGGACAGTAGTAGTAGAGCTGACGCTGCTCAGCTGTCACAGTAGGACAGTGCTGCGCTGTCAGATAACATTAAGCATTGTACAGGCTACCCAAAAGTTCTATTGTTGTCCGATGAAGTCTCATATTTTTACTCTAGAACCTGTAAAATTTATAAGCTAAAACTGTGACTCTAATTGCCTTTAAAATTGAGGGGTCACAATCACCGGTAAGCTTGTGGAATTTGTGATTGGTTGTTTATTGTTCACTTGGCCGTGGTTCACTTATGTTGTAGATATTACTTTTTTTAACACACCTTGAAAGTACACATGCATTGAGAAATCAGTCTTAAGGGTGCGACACGTCAGTCCTTACCCCATGTAAAGGCCACTAATGCAAATCGCTATTACAAACAAGTCAACACTTTATGGTATAGTTGATAAGTTCAGTTATAAAAAAGCCTCGCATTGCTTATGGTTAGCGCGCAAGGTTAAAAATGGAATGAGGAAGTTAAACGTACAAAGAGCAAATAAAATGTAGGAAAGAAAAACTAAATTTTGCATTAGCTAACTTGGATGTAAGAGCCTGGAATCACCAGTTTGCTTTAACTGACACGTTTTAATGATTTTATCGCTCAGGGTTGCCGAAAAGTTTAATCACAAAAATTCGTGTAAGGTTTTCAGGATGGAGTGATTATTACATACAGGGGAGTCGGGAGTTGGAGTAATGGCGTTTAAAAAAAGAGAAGTTGAAGGTTTTCGGTATCGATTCCGCAGCCCTGCCGCACAGTCCGTATAATTTTCATAACTTTATTTGTATTGTTGTTGGAAAAAATTTTGAAAGCGTATTAGAAAAAAGAAAATTTAAATTTTTTATGATTTTACTAAGTTTTTAGTTAAGTTTCCATATGCCCACCATTATTATCAGTGTAAAAAAGGTAATACGATTTTGCAGTACACTAGTTAGCCTTAATGGAACAATGAAAAAAAATTTTAATATTATTTGAAGAATGCTAAATAAATTTTTCCTAGGACAGATATTTAAAGAGTTAAAAATTCATTTAACTGCACACGGATTTTATGGGCTTTTTTTAAAAAACCATGATCAGTGGGGTATCGCTAATAGCAATAATGTTGTAAATTTACTAAAATCTTTTGCTGAACGGGTTTACACAAAGCCCGACGATTGTTAAATTGTCAGCCATTACGTGCAGATGAAACTTGGGAAAAATGACACCACCATATTTCCAAGAATATGACCAGCAGTGTACACCATGTCTATTCATCATAAACAGTAAAGTGATGCAGAAACAACACTGTCTCTTACCTGCTGCTTTGCGGATGCGTGGATAGATTTTCGTATTGACCGCCGTTTGGCGGCTAATCCATCTAAACCAGGCAGATATAAGTAAAAATGAAAACATACTTCGCTAGTAGAATGTAAACAGATAGTACTATTACCTTAGCATAATAATACAATTCTGAACTTATATAAATTATTCTGAACTTATATAAAAATTCTGAACTTATATAAAAGTAAATGAAAACTTATTCAACTTATTAACAAAAGACGAACGAAGAGTTTAAAACAGGGGCGTGCAACTTTTTTCTGCAGGCGGGCCAATATCAAACTTGTTAAAAACTATACGGGCCGGTCAGACTTCGTGGTCGATATTGACTCTACACAGAATTGAGTTTCAAAGCAGTGGCTGGTGACAGTGATCAATTAAAGAGACCACTCCTTTTTTCTAAATCTCACGTTTGAGGACCACCCTCTCTTTAGTTGAGGTCGGTTTTTCCGACATGCAATTGATAAGTTTGTCATTTCAGTCCACAAAAAGTGGCGGGCCACATCTGGGACCCTTTCCTCGGCCCACAAAATTTCACGTTGGAGCCCAGGCTGCACACTAGGGTATCTATTTTTCCCTTTTCTCCAATCGCTCAGTTTATATAATTTTTAGGTAACAAATCAGCACCGAAATACGATGAAACTATTTTTTTTATTAAACTTCGCCATCTTTTTATTTCGGAGGCGCACAAAAGGTTTTTCGGGGCCCAAAACCACTAATTGGTCATATCTCGAGAAATACACCACCTCGAGTAACAATTTTGTACCAATCGATTCAGAAACACACGTTTCCTATCTGCTTGTAGAAACATTAAACTACTCTAAATCGTTTATTTTTGAAGTTGCTTATAAAATCTTGTTTTTGTTGCCTTTGACTCTCACTTAGCGTTGTTGATCTGGTGAAAAAAATCACTCACCAGAACATGTGCTGACCATGGATAGTATATGTACCGGTTACGCGTTGTAGCAGATCATGACATGACACAGTCAATAGTTATCATCAACGGGAAAGATATTAAGAGTCAAGTCTTGAGGTTGCTTCTTTTGAAATGTTTAGTGATGGTGTAGGAGTAGAATTAGGTTTAAAAGTACGGAGATGGATGAGTGTAGTTTTGCAGAATGACAAGCAATGAGTCGAGAAGACAATTGAACATAAATTTTTTTAAAAATCGGATTTTTTTGACGAAGGAAAGATATTTTGAGCTTCAATAAAAGCCAGCGAGTTGAAAAACTTAAAAAAATTATCACTTTTCTACAATGATGACGTCAAAATTACAATCATTCAAAAAATGGTTTTACTAAATTTCTTAAAACATAACTACCGTAGAAACGCGGTTGATTGTCCTTTCAGCAGAAATCAATGACACGATTTCCCAAACAAGAGTTTTTTTGAATTTGAGAATCATTAGCGACCCAACAAGCGATTTTGTGTTTGAGCGTCTTTGTAAGCTTATACTCTTCTGAACTACTGGACATACAAACTTTTAACTTGGCACCATCTATGACAACATTAAGATGAGGGTCATAAGGAGTTTAGTGGTGGCATAAGTGAATATAATTAAAGGCGGATTGCAGCTTCAACATAAGCGAGCGCTCATCTTGCCGACTTCAAGAATTTTATGTTCTTGCCAAACTCCACAACTAAACAATTTAGGGTAGGCCCACTATAATGTATTACAAACAGATTGGAAACATACGTTTCCGAACCGATTGGCACAAAAATTGATACTCTAGGTGCTGCATTTCATGAGATGTGACAAATTAGTGGTTTTTGCCTCTAAAAAACCTTTTGTGCGCCTCCGAAGTATAAAGATGACAAAATTTGATAAAAAAAATTGTTGCATCGTATTTCGGTGATCTGTTCCCTAAAAATCATACAAACTAAGCGATTAGAAAAAAATAGAGATGTGGACGCCCTACCGCACACCCTTGGTTTAGAGAAATGTGTAGTTGCATCTTAAGACTACCAATTGGCAGCTATCTGCATACGTCACCGCTTGAAACCGAAGCGTCAATTTAAAAGCAAACGCCGGTTCTTCTCAGCCAGGCCACACGCAAGATCACTAAATTACGACTACAAGGTCAAGGTCAGTTTACTGCACCAAGCTGCCCACAAGTAAATTCTGCTGAAATTGGGATTGCTTTTGAAATATGGGTCGTAAATAAGAAACGCTTCTCCACCCAAATATGAAGCAAGCAAATGCAAAGAGTTGACAAAAAGAATACGCAAATGCAATGCAGGATTTACAATAAAGCCAAAAGCCTAGTAAGCGTCTTTATTGAAATGATACACTTTTCGTGTAAAAGCGTTTCAAGTCAAAAATTAAAACTGAATATTTACGCTCAGCTGCTGTGGCTAACTACCAGCTTGAATAAAGATGTTATAGATTTAAAGCGAAACGTTATCATAAATGTTTGGTAAGATTAATTTTTAAGGTCTCACTAAATCAAAACATTATAGTCAAATAAACAGAACAAAAGCAATGGAAATCTAAAAGCATCAGTTTACCTAAAAGTGCATGAGATCTTTTGCGGCTGACGCGCTTCGACTCTCGGTTGCCACTGATGGTCGGTATCTCAGGTACCACATCTAATCTAAAAATAGAACTTTTAACGAGATGCAACAAATACAAAATTGTATGTCTTTTAGTAGCCAGCTGCCGTATAATTGTGCTGAGCTTTGGAACAAAAGGTCAAAAGCTACAAGGTTCATTACTATTTGCGAGACAGGTCGGAGTTCAATGAAAGTCAGGCTCGTTGAAATTCGACCTGTCTCGCAAATAGACAGGTCGTAGTTCCATGAAAGCCAGATTCAAAAGCGAATAGACAGTGGCTGACGCACACCAAACTAGCAGGACTAGGTAAGATTGCAAAAATCGAGAGCAATGAAAGTAAAATACAGCATAAGTTTTGTCCCGTTGGAACTGGCAATGTGCCTTCAGTTGTTTTTCCAAACTTTCTTTCGTTGCTGGATGAAACAGTTAAATAAATAATCTTTCAGAGTAATGACCGTCAAGAATGATTCAAGGTCTGTTAACATTAGCATGTTGCTATATCATCTTAAAGTACGTGTTTTTACACAGGAGTGCTGAATGCTTATTTAATGAGCACTTGCTTAACTGTAATTGAACCCAAGAGAATTGCATTCGCTGTTGGTAAAATATGCTACTTCATGAAGGAAGTATTTCTGCAAATTTGAAGCAGTTTTAGAGGTTGCTACCGCATTATGAAATTACATTTTTGTTTAATATAGCAAAAATCGGAACATTTTGACTGATACTGCCACCAAGACAAAGTAATGGTCATTACCACATTCTGTAATAGTTGTAGTGTTTGAAAAAAAAAAGTAGCCACACGTGAATCAAATAACTGAAAAAAACCTTTACATCGATCCAGCACTTTCAATAACATAGTTACAAGTAGATCATTGCAAATTGTGGCAAATCAATACTTAAGGTGTAGTCATTGTTGGCACAGTAATATTCAAGGTTTAGTTAGAAGTAATGTGTTCTTGCTGCAAGATGCAAACTGCAACAAATACTGCTTCGTGTCTTCATTTTTGGTGTACAGTTTATTACACTTAAATGAGAGCAATTCTTCTTTCAGCAGTGTTATAGGGAGCCCGTAGATTCTGACCTATTTCGAAAGACTAATTATAGCTGTCCAGCTCATGTCCATTGCTATGGATCTTTTTGTAGGAAGCAAGAATCAATAACAACTAAAAAAATGTTGAAAAAGGTTCTGCTATTAACAAACAGTAATAAAGTTAGCTCAGACATTTATTTGCCACAAGAAAAATTAATTTCGCTAACGCATCCTCAGTTTCTGCAAAAAAATAATAAAAATCGCACAAAAAAAATATCAAATATTTTCAAACAAACTAGTGCTAAACCAGAGAAAAGGCTGTACTCAGATAATAAATCTTCAAAACTCAACAAAAAGCAAAAATATTTATCTGCACAGAGTCTACAATAATAAACAGCTATCGAAACTACAGACCATAAAAGTAGCTACGACTCCTTTCAAAATACATTCAAACTAATATGATAGGTTAAGTTATATAGAACTAGTTTTATCTGAGTTTATCTAGTTTTATCTGACTAGTCTATCGGAGCTAGTTTATGGCCTGTAGTTTTGATAGCTGTTTATTATTATTGTAGACTCTGTGCAGATAAATATTTTTGCTTTTTGTTGAGTTTTGAAGATTTATTATCTGAGTACAGCCTTTTCTCTGGTTTAGCATAGTTTGTTTGAAAATATTTGATATTTTTTTTGTGCGATTTTTATTATTTTTTTGCAGAAACTGAGGATGCGTTAGCGAAATTAATTTTTCTTATGGCAAATAAATGTCTGAGCTGACTTTATTACTGTTTGTTAATAGCAGACCCTTTTTCAACATTTACTGATATGGAGTAAAGTCGCTTGGATAGACTATCCTGCTAGGGTTTGATTACTGTTTTCCAATTTTAATTGTTATCAACTAAAAAAATAAAATGATACGAGTTCTTAGTTGTGAAGTCGTGTAATTTTTTCTCCTACAGTGGTGCTGAAGACAGATCCCTCTTAAATAGGAGGTCGCCTGAATTTGCTAGCTAGTAGCTAGTGCTTTGCTAGCTAGTTGCATCAGTATCTACACCAAATGTAAATTGATAAAGTCTTAATGATGATTCTATACCACTATTAAGGCTTACTGATGCAACTTTTTGTCCATATCATGTGTGTGTGTCCTTAAATGAGACCCCATGGATCAGAAAGCTGGGTTGTGAGAGTCGAGGACATATACAGGTTGCAAAAAACCGAAATGAGAATGCTCTGAATGATATGTGGTAAAACTCTGAAGGATAAAATTAGAAATGAGTGCATCCGAGAGATAACTGGAGTAGAAAGTACCACGGAAGTTATGAAAAGCCAACGGCTGAGGCGGTATAGGCATGTAGAAAGAATGACTGAAGAGAAAGCACTAATCATGGCAAGAAAAATTCTTGTTTATGGAAAAAAAATCGGCAGATCAAAGAAATGGATAGAGCTGGTAACAGAAGACATAAGGAAAAGCAAACTGGAAGACTTGATTCCCACAACAAATGCATTAGGAAAAAAGGCTGCAAAAACTGGTGGACCCCTTGCTAGTACGAATAAACATCAAGTCTCTATAAATGAGGAAACAAATGGAAGATGATGTATTAGCATAGCAGTTGTACTTTGTCAGTTACTCTAAAACATAAAGATAACTGAATGGGGGCCAGTAACCACAGTAAATTCAAAAAGGTGAAACACATCTTGATACTAACAGTCTAAAATGATTATCAAACACTGACAACAAAATTTAAACTATTCCAATTTAGAATAAACAAAAGAAAAAGTAACAACAGTAGGTAGGTTGCCAACTGTGCAACAGAAATTTCATCAGAATGTAGCCTACCAGTATTAAAAAAGCAAAGCAACTTTTCACTTAGTTGACGAGATCATGCCAATAAACACGAAGAAAACCACTCAATAAACTTTGAATCATTTGAATTTTATACATAAATTTTGGTACATTGATTGATTTCAGAGTGTTAAATACTGCACACAGGTAATTCAAACAAAATACTAGTTATCCACTATAGAACACAATCAAAAAATCATTAAAAGTAGGAATTGGCATTTCCACAAGAATTTACGAAACTTCAATGCGTGGTAGCAACCTCTGAAAATTATCATTTTTTTTTTTGAAAATTGCATCAAACTTTATATCTAGGGGTATCACAATAATTCTTACAGGGAGCAGCAGTTTTCAAAAATTTTTTTTAGGGCCACCCTAGTAAACAGCGCATGTAACCATTGGACAATATTGTGGTGGAAACATAGGGATCCTTTCACAATTTTCAGTATGAGATTTAAATTGATGTACTGCACAATTTAAATAGAAAGTTTGCTAACTGGTGTTAGTATCGTCAAGTAACAACCAACACTAGCTTTAACTTAAAACGCATTTTATCAGTTGCTTACTCATCTACTGTTGAAGAATCTGACAAAAATAAGCAAATCCTTTCCTCAGAGTTATCACGGATTTCTTTTTCAGGTTCATCTGGCAATGAAGCGTTGTCGGCCTTAAAGAATATATCAACCTTTGACGCTGTTAATAATCGAAAATATGGCCTGAAGCAGACTACAAGTGATACAAGCTGCAGACTACAAGTGGTACAAGCTGCATTTATAGTTCCTTAATTGCAGGAGAAACACATTTAAGATTCAAGCAATATCAGTCACCTGTTGGTAAATATCAACACGTGCAAACTACTGTATGACAAAACGGTAATTATAATAGAGAGGAGTTTTATTTTCATCTCTTTGAGACTGGACCTCATTTATGGTTTCAATACATCTACCAACCTTTTTATCAACACATTAAAAGAAAGCAGCACTATATGTCAGGTGACAAATAAGACGAGACGATCTCAAAAATTCTTCATACGTTCGCTACTTCAAAGGTAGAAAACCAACCACTTAAACCAGTGGTTTTCAACTGTTTTGCTGGAGTGGAACTCCCAAAAAACATTCCAGGGACACGAGGAACCCCTGCGCAATAATTCAATTGTGTTATGCTAAAAAAAGCATTTAATTAACAAAATAAAATTTGTGCAACTTCTGGCGGAACCCTTGGACCGTACTAGCGGAACTCTAGGGTTCCGTGGAACCCTGGTTGAAAACCACTGACTTAAACATTGCTAGACGGTGGTGTGAGTCTATGTTTACCACTTTTGCAGCAGCTTATATTGGAGCGCACAATTAACTTTCGAATGCTTTTACTGACAAACGTGTTTACTGAAGTTTCTGTGGCTGTCGCAATTTGCTCATCGCTTAGTCGACAAAGCTCGATTGACAACTTTTTGCAGATGTTTTCTACAAAACAAAAAGAAATCAACGTTTGTAAAATTTAATAAATGTAAAAGCAAGACATCATTGTATGGCAAGCCACTGGACGCACACAACCATCAACATAACGGCTTTCTGCGCGAGTGCATCGAGTTAGGTCAAAGGTCACGTAGCTGCTAAGTTGGCAGAATCATCAAAATCGGTATAAACAGGGTTGTATGTTTTGTAAGTAATATAGCAAGCAACGCACAGAGCAAAAATTTCATCAAATACGTACACAAGCGAAGAGGAAAGTTTCTATAGCAAAACCAGAAGCCAACAAAACGTGCGCTATTGCTCTTGGAAACGTTTGGAATTCAATTTATCAGCAATCGAAAATGGGAGTGGTTTCATTTACGGCTAAAAGAGAATCGGAAACCACACCAATCACGGCGTAGTGATGCAAATACTTGAACCGGAAACATCTCCAAGATCTTTTGTTTTCTGCTAGCTCTTGAGTCTTGCAATAAAACCGTGCTGATGAGCAATTTTTCATGCTCCAAACTTGATGGTGTTGTTCATGACTTTGGAGTAACGCTTTGAACCTGACTCCAGCAATTAATGTTGTGTAACGTAGATCGATTATTCAAGGTGGTTAATGTATACAGCATTAGAACATGCGGCATAAACTAATGCTGCTATCTTAATGTAACACCTGTTGATGGTTGCACAGCAGCAGAAGCAACTTCGTCAGCGCACATAGGTTCTTCTTCCACTCCATGGTCATCAGAATTCTTATTTTCAACAGATGTCGATTCTTGGGTTTGTGAAACTTCAGAACTAAAAATAGAGATGCTCATCATAAATTAGTAAAGTTGTATTAAGAGAAGGGAGTAATGTAATTAGTAAGATCTATTTTAAGGTCTGTTCACCTGTTATGGATAACTCCGCAACAGCTGGTCGTAGAAGCGACTACAGCAAGCTGTACCGTTAATTGGTAAGACTGACTAGTGCTTCATTAGCAAGATCTTTAAAATTAGAGGATAAAATACTACGGCACATGGCAAAAGTAAGTTGTAAGTTTTGAAATGCTGTGTGATTTTGAAAAACACCTTACCACAGCTTTACCTGCTTGTGATGGGAATAGAGCTGAGCCAGCAAACTAGTGGCTTTGAAGAAGGCAAACAACTTTCCGTTAGCGCGGAGTGTGGCGTACAATGATTTTAAAAACCTAATCGCACAGAATTCTAAAAATTACAAGACAGTCATTTATGCTTTACATCGCAGTTGAAATAGGTTCATGATTATCGACTGCATCTTCATTGCTTTCTTCGAGAGAATCTTGGGTTAGTACGCTGCTTTGACTTGAAGATTTTCTCCCTGTAGAGAACCGAGATGCTTGTCTGGTTCTACGGACAGTCCTAAAACAAAGTCTTTTCAATATGGACTGAAAGAATGGAAGACGGCAACACTTTGTTCAGTCAAGTTCACTCATTACAGTGAATGAAACAGATAGACATTGAGTCAACACGGCCTTCGCGACTTCATGCTGTTGCACAATTGCAAGAACCTAGATCGATCATAGTATCCCGCTTGATTTTTTCATTACGGGGAAGCTTGTAGAATCATTTTCAATTATTAGGAGTTAACTAGAGTTTAGCGCACTTTATATTGTTTTGACAGAGCACTACACTAACCTACAAACAGCCCAAACTTGAAGCCTTTCTCCATTGGCGGACCGATAGTTATCACAACAACAGAGATTTTATCCTATTCAATTTTCGCATACTCCTAGTTGTCAAGATGACTTATTACCAGAGTCAACAAGTGGCCTGTTCACAGAAAAAGACCAATTAAGATAGGGTGTAGAAAAGTTATGGATCTCCACTTAAGTACTTTTTCTAGCATAGCAATATTTTTAGTGTATACGAAGCGTTCAAAATTATTGAATATTAAAATCTGTCGTATGTACAAAATTGATTTCATTTTACTTTTACTGCATCACTCATTATTGAATAAGACGACTTAATGTGTCTTTTTAAGATAAAATCAAACGTGTTAATACCGGCTTTTGTCACGCAACAGATTTGAAACTTTGTATTTATATTTTTGATACTTATTAGTCTTTTATTAGGGCTCTGTTTCAATGCATTAGGGATTGATTTTTCAACGATACACTCATCTTATGTGTTAACACGCCTTGAAAGCATTAAAATTTGTCAATACCAATCTAAAGGCCGGTTTCCATCAGGCTTAAATTGCAGGCGTAGCGTGAAAAATTCTTTGTCTCTCTAAATAGAGAAACAAAGAAGTGTTTACGCTACGCCTGCAATTTACGCCTAATGAAAGCCAGCCGTAATATATAGAAAAGCATTCGATTGCATCGTCAATTTGCTCAGCATTTCATGGGTTGATCCGCCTCTGGTAGTGGATCTCAGATAGCAGACCAACCACAAGACGGCAATCAAATGGTTGCGCTGGCAGAGAGGTTGCGTTAGTGAAAGAAATACAATGCATTATAATGGATAAAGAGACGTAGGGACTGAGTTAAAGTGGCTGTTGTTGCTGTGGCACCAAAAGTGGCTACATGCTCAGGTTATAGTGGCCCACTGCACTCTTTTTAATCATGACTGAATAAATTCAGTTTGATATTTCATCTTCAACTTGACTACAACTGCTGAACATCAACCAGGAGATGTGCACATACCATTTCTTAAGTCTGATTCTACAGGAAAACTGAATCAAGTTTAACGATTGCGAACCAAACACTCTATTACACTACCGCGCCAGTGTATTGGCCAAGTGGCCATAACGCAGAGCAGAAGTGGTCGCCAAACTGAATATCCAGTATTTGCCGTACCAACTGTTAGCAGAGGTTCGGAATCATGAAATTGAAAGCGAATAATCGATTTATGCCTTGAAGTTGAACCAATGCGGAGTTAACCGATTGCAGTTGCTTAATAATTACACTCGCATCTTGCTTTAACCTTTGTCGAACTTTTGTCTTCGTATTTCTCCTTTTTTGAGCTTTCTTTGTGGGAAGCGACTGTTTAGGAAGAACTTCTGTTGGCGTTGAAACCACAGGTGCATCAATTATCGCTCTAGAAAAAAATTGTAAGAAATAAGTTTTAACTGGAATCAAATGGGTAATGTAGGATAGGCTCAAGAAGGTAAAAAAATGCAAAAACGAGACCTCTTGATAAATGAATTGCAGGACGAAAAACAGTTATCCGAACTGCTGTACTTATTCACTGATATCTCCAAGTTAAAGAGCAAATAAAAATCTGTTACACAGCTCAGCTTGGTCAAAGCTCGATTTTAAACTAGTTGAGCTAGCAGGCATAACTGAAGACCGCTTCTAGAACTAATGCTTGTGCAACACCCCACAGAGGAATGACTGGTTTGGAAATATACTACGTGAAAGTTGATCACTTACTCGCAATCAGAACTTGACACAGTAGACTTAGCAATGGTTGGTTCATCAGTTGACCTTGATTCAGAAGGCAATAAAACAGACTGCAAAAAAATTAGCTACGTGAAATACATTTTCTCCGACATGAATTTTGAAATACTGCTATGCGTTCAGAAAGTCACTGTGGACCTAATATTTCAATGTGTACATAACAATTTGATTTTAATTGTTTTATGATTGTACATAACAACCATGATTTATTTTATAAAAACTTTTTCTAGATATTCTTTAACTTCATCAGTATATTCACCATTAGCACGGAAAACATATTCGACCAAGACTTCTTGTATTGACAAAACCATATTTGACGTCAAAATGAAACGGGAATAAGACGCGCTGGTATTAAAGGTAGAGTATGAGTTACATTCAAATTTACAATAAAATTTATCAAAAGCAAAACTTCTTAATCGATGTGATAATTTTATTCATCAACCTAGATATCTACAACTTAAACCACGCTCGTTTTATTTAACAAAATATCTGTATTTGGTGAATAACGAGTACACAGTGACTTTCTGAACGCACTGTATAAACTTACCACCGTAAATCCTTTACACACAAACGATATACCGGTACTTACATTATTTTCTTTTTGAAGTTGTGCAGTTTCTTGTTGATGGGTATCTACAGGTTTGAGTTCAACTGAAAAACAATGTATCCAAGAATTTCGAAACTTAAAAAAGAAACGAAAATATCAAAGCCTTTTATATATCAATGTTCAAAAAGCTTTCGTGTTAGCATTTAATTCTTCAGTAATTTTTATTTTTTTTAATTTTGTTGCTGGCAGCCTTCGGGTCTTACATCACTCAACTAACAGGAAATTTATGAGAGAACAACTATATTCCTTGCAACACGTGTATCTGAATCTATTCTACTACACATGTGTGTGCCACGACGGTTTGAAATAAGCAGGTTTTCAATGAAGGAAAAAACATTGCAGTTTACAGACAATTCTCTCATTCATAAGGTTAAATGTCAATCTTTGACTTAGCCACTACAGATTGACTAATCAACCACTACTGTCGTATTCAAACAAGTCAAGCCAATGGTTTCTATGGTTCGCAGCGTTTTTGATCATCATTTTGGCTAAATCAGGTTGACCAACTTGAATTTTTATCCACTGCTTTTGCCACTTAAATAAGTTATCCCAGCAGACCGTATGAGTTACTATTCTCCGCTGACATCTCCAAAATTTTCCACCGATTTAAAGCAGCTACAGAAGTTTAAAACAACACAAAAATTATTTTGGTAGTATGCAACGTAATTGCTATTACATTCAGTTTAAGAAAGCCAATAAATACTGCGATTTAAAAAACATGGAAACATTTACACAATACTCATGTTAACTTCAATGTAGCTCAATAAATAAGTGTGTTTACTTTTTGTAGCACACTCATTGTCATTGGAGGCCGCATTGCATCAAATTAGAAATACCATGTCAAAAAAGTTCTAAAGCTACGTTGACGTTCTGTACGGGAATTATAAACACATCATCGAGTCGATTTTATGTTCTTCTATCCCATGTTTTCACAAGCTCAGACGTGCTCATTCAGTGCATGTCTACCACTACACACTCGCTTTTGAACCAAACTTTTTGTCGAAGCAACACAGAGCTTTAAATTCTGAATGCCCTTCCTGACGAATACCAATGGTGCTTTCATGTAGTTTCGAACTCCAGGCCTTTTGTTCTGAAGTCCAAAGAAATTGCCACTACACAGTACACAACGGCAGACGTCAAATTACAAACATACCATCAGTTTTAGATAAGATCTCGTGACTTGGTAGATCAGATTCCATTGCTGCTTCGTTTGAAACAGTATGATTATTCAAATGAGGGCTACAAGTGAAAAAGCGATTAGATATTAAAGCAGTTTACTGCTTTTTGAAAATAGTGAAAACAGCAAAGTTTTACACAAATTGAATTTGCCCACAAGAACTACTTTGCTTTGTCGCAAAATTTTTGGAATGAAGAAGTTTTTTTTCTTCCCAGACTAGATGCTCTAAACAGTCACGAAGTATTTTTATATAGTAATAAAGTGAAAGAAAAACAAGGTACTGAAGCCTTTCGTCTTTATTTTTCATCAAATGAAGACTATTAGCAGAGGAAGATTTAGTGACTTGTTTTTTTCTTTTAGATCAAGATGCTTTATGAACTGATCTTGGTTTAGACTGCTCGGTCAACTCTAGAGCACATAAAATAATCTTAATCTTGTTAGCTCTTCTTAACAGATAACAAAATTTATATTTTCTTATAGCTCCTAGATTCCGACAAAGAAGATCTGGCTTCACCACAATTCGAATTCTCAATTTTAAGATAGATAAAGCATTTCAGTATAGTAAATAATGTTCAAGAATAGACTAAAATGGCATTCTAAATAACGGTCAAGTAGAAGCCTAAAATGCAATTGGCAGGTTAGCTGAAGTGCGACAAAGCTTTGGCAATCATGACGTTGTGATTACAATACTGCAAGCTTCCTGCAATGCTGCGGTTACTTTCCCTTCTTGGTGTAGAAACATTATACTGCGTCAGTGCAGTACCGGTAACTCTGATGCCAAAGCAGGTCTGAGAAATAGCTAAACGAGAATGGTTGTCTAGTGACTGAGAGGGAAAAAATTCAAATTAATTGATCAAAGTATTTTCAAGAAAAATAAATCAGTGGCATACCTAGAATCTGATGTAAAATCAATCACTGGCACATCGTTGACGCTTCTTTTGAAATCCTTAATAGCGCTAACAAAAGATTTTCTGTTTCTTGTACTCCTAAACGCACCAAATGCATTTCAAAAGCAATGCAATGTCATTTTCCACCAATCATTAAACTTATCTTCAAGTCAGTAACTATGTTCAAGGTTGAGCAAAAGTTGAGATTAAACAAGCTTATTGACAAAAGGTCAAGTTTGTCAAGATATTTCGTAACAGATAAAGTGCTGACTTGTAAAATAAACGACATACATCCAAAAAAATTACTAAATATAATTTTCAAAAGTTGTATAGCTCAGAAGAGTGCAAACTGCAGCCTGCAGATTGATGTACGTTATAACCTGCATTTGACATATAAAATAAAAATATAATCTACAATTGGAAAACTCTGCCTTATTATGGAAAAAAGGCCTTCAGTTTTAGAACTCAGCTCTTTTGATGTTGATCTCCAAAAAGGAGAAAAAAAAGTTCTTCAAAAATGCATGACTGGTCCGCAATGTGTTCTGTTGAGTGAAATTGACCTCCGGCAAAAAGTATGCACATGCCTGGTTTAGCAACTCAATGCGTTATGCCCTAAAATCACCATTTACTGATGAAAAGTTATCAAGTGTGCAAAGTGCAAACCCGGAAATTACCTTCGAACTGCTAGACAACTGACCCTTGGTTTCTTGCTTTTTCTAATACCCATCTTTCGTCTTGGAGGGATTGGAGTTTTGGGAACGACAGGAATACAAGAAGTAGAGCCACCATTAACCTTCCTAAACAATGCTGGGAAATTACCCACATGAATAGGGAAAAATGGAAATGGCCCAGCCACTGATAGACATATGTAAGAACGTGCAATCTCAACCTCTTTTTTGACTCTTTGTTAAAATTAATACAGGTTGACCATCACTAATCTGTAATCCTTGGGACCTGGGGGGTGCTGGATTAGCCATTTATTATCTTAGAATATACAAACCCAGTTGCCAACCACTTCATCTTACAGCTAAAATATCCTCTAAATCAGTACAAGTTGGTTAATAAAGACAAGTGAAATGCTAATGAAATACAGGTAAAATAATCGGTACAGGTACGGTACGGTACAGTACAAAATTAATTCCGTTTACCTACACAAGATCATCACATCCACTTTTCTAGGTCACATTAGTGTCGGATAACTGATTGCCAGATTAGTGATGGTCAACCTGTACTCACCAATCAAACTAGTGCCTCAGCTAAAAGCAAAAAAATATCTTCATAACCAACACCACCAGCTGAAGCAACAGACCCCAAAGCACGCACGTATGTCATGCGAAATACTGTACATTAGCAGTAATATGTTCAAAACTTTAGAAAACCGACCCTCTATCTCACAAATATCCTCAGCACACGGGTCATGGAAGTATGCTGTAAAATCAATACTGTGTCTAATCAAACTTATACAAGAGCAGTTAACTGATCAATGCTCACATTATGATTAAATTCCACCATAAGGAAAGGATATTCATTTTATCAATACATTTGTAGTGTGTTCAATTAGAAAATTTACACGTAACAAAAATAGGCTAGTATAAGGAACAAAATGATAAATAAACATTGCATCTAATATTTGATTATCACAATATTACAACTGCAAACGACCTTGATTGAATAGCTTCCAAAGTAGCTTGATATAATTTTTCAATATTAGTTCGAAATTGATAAGCATGGTTCATTTTTCTCTCTAGAAAATCACTCTCATCGAAACAAAGATCAGCCCATGTCAAATCATTAGTTTCAAAAATCTTCTTGTCTTCTTTTCTGCAAAGTTACAACAAGATAAAGGTGACTTCATGCTAAACTAGTGGCCTACCGAGCAGAGACAAAATTGCATTACATAAAACTGACAACCAGTTATCATAATTCTCTTCAGACCAATATATTTTTGGCTATTCAGACATGGATTTAGGTAAATTTTTGTGTGAAACCTTTGCTCCATATGAAATCACAAGCACCACAATGAGAATTTTGGCAAAAGTGATGACAATTTTTTGCAATTAGGTTGTCTTTCAAAAAGATGGGCATATTAAACCTTTAGCAATCAAGGTATAATTTATTGATGCTGCAAGACAGTAATTGATACATTAGTGAGAAAAGCACTGAAGACGTTACAGGCATATATCATTACTATTACACTTATAATAGTTGGCAACTTAGATGAGTAAGTTAAACCACCATTATGATGACTGCAACTTGAAAGATGGTGCATTAAACCGTTATTAGAACTGCAATGTAATGCCTTTGTGAAGACCACCCTACAATGATTTCCTTGACTTGGTGGAGGGTTCCACTAAATAGTATGTGCCAGCGATGTCAATTAACCATGACTTTAAAACAAACCTTGCATAATGCAGACATGCATTAATTAAAATTATTGCCTGGATTCCAACAAGCAGTAATTTCATCACAAGTAATATCAAGCAATTCAAACAGAACGTTGAAAGCTCAAAGCAGAGCTGGGCCATGTTTCTATCTTTGGCACCAACGTTGTGGTCCTCCAACAGGAGGAAAAATACAATACAAAAATCTTGGCAGCAACATGTGAAAATATATTGTTTATCAAAGTCGTAGTCAAAACACTGAAGTTCAACAAAAGTGTTGCATTGCATGAGATGTTGTCAAGTAAAGATGGAGATTGAATTAAGTTCTTACTTAAAAACTATGTTTTGTGCCAACTAAAACCACATTAGCCAATGTTAGCTGGCAGACTTAACAACGTGAAGATCATCTCAGCTTTGCAAACTCTGCTCTCATAATTGATGTGTCAAATCAATTTTTTATGAATTATTTACCTTGATATAACGGGAAGATATCCATTACTTTTAGTTTTCCACAAGGGAAAGATAAACTTTTCTTTCGTGTCCATAGTGAGTAATTGCTATTGGTACTTAGAGCACCACAAACTCAAAAATTATATAGACATATAAAATCAAGTTTATGCTCCAACTGCTAATCTACAGCATAATTTTTTTAGGTTGACATATTTAAAAAATTAGCAAATTATTCAGACACAAACCAACTTTATGTCAAGCACATGCTTTCCAACAAGAGCTCTGTTAGAACAGCATGGCAATGCTATCTGATGCACCTGTTGTTGCATGCACTAAACTTAGCACTTTTGCAAATGATGTGATGGTCATTTTTCTTGGTAGCTGTGCTAGATTTATAAATTGAGCACACTTGATCTTTAGCTTATAGCCAAGATTTTCAAAATGCCATCATAGCGGTTCACTATCTTTGACTCCGTGCTGAGATGGAACAATCATGAAATGGTTAAAACAATTTATTTTTTAAAACTCTTTTGCCAACTATAACTTAAAAACTAGAATGTCCAATCTTCACTGACAAAAATCTCGAATTGATTAAAAAATGCAAAACTAAACTACATCACCTACTATTTGCCAAAGCATGCACAGAAAACAAAGTAATTGAAAAAAGGCAAAATAATCAACAAAGAAAATTAAAATGAGATGATGTTATGCTACTAAATAATGCACGAATAAATTTAAACAAAACATCCAAAATTTTAAAAAAATACAAGGAAGTAATTTTGACACCATTAAAATACAAATATTCAATACACTAATCTTTACTCTATTGCCAAGCCTAACAATGAACTACAATTCCACAAAATTTCTGCACTTTAATAATATCCAATTTGCAAACACTTTTCACAAAATTTTGCATATTAGCATGATGCAGATTTTTTGGCTCATGTCAAGTTGTCAAAAAAATACAAGTAACAATCATTCTGCAGGCAAATCTAACTTTACTGCTAAGAAAAACCATGCATTGCCGTCAACCTACTTCAAAAACTGAGCATTACCACAAAGTTCGATTTTCATCAGCATCAGTCTTCTTAAAACTTGCCAAAGCATTTACAAAAGGCAGTGGCTATATTTTGCTGTCAACAACATTTTGCTCTTGGAGGCTATTTTGACATTCATGATTAATCAATTTTAATGATGTATTAAACATGTGACTTTTAGTTGTTTCTGATTGGTCAGTTTCAATGACAAATTAAAAATATTTGCACCCCTTATGTACACTTCCCCATACTGAACACTCAATGTAAATTCACATAGCAGGCCTCCCCCCTCTAATGTACACTCCCTTTGTTTAAGTACTCAGCCAGTGAAAATTGGAAGCCATAACCATTGCACTTCAAGGCAGGTGCACTATCCACTACACCACAGCATCACAGCCAAAATTTTAGCAAATATGGCAGTTTAAACACACGTGAATGGTGACGCAAAATAGCCTCCAAGAGCCAAATACTGTCAACAGCAGCATAGCCACTTCAAACACTGAACACAAATACAAAACTAAATACAAACTACAGCAAAGACAAAAACATAATGGTAGAAGATGTTTTTGTTATGCTGTGATGATACAATGTATTCATATTACCTTGCCTGCAAACTAACCAAGTGAATAGCCAAACTTTTAAAAATTCATTTATTAACTAATTTTACACTTAATTCCGGAACGATTTAGTAAGTCAAAATATTAAGGCAGTGGCTATTTCGCCGTCGACGGCAATTTGCCCTTGGAATCTATTTTGCCGTGATCATTCACGTGTGTTTATATAGCCAAATTTGCTATTATCGCACCAGTGACTCTGTGGTGTAGTGGATAGAGCGCTGGTCTTGAGATACCAAGGTATCGGGTTCGAATCTCAGCTGGCCAGGGCTTGAAAAGAAAGGCAGTGTACACTGAAGGGGCAGGCCCGGTATGTAAATGTACGGGGCAGTGTACACTGTAAGGGAGTGTGCAGGGTGGGGGATAGAGACCTGGGGGTGCAAAATTATTTTTTTGGTTTTTAAAATTGACCAATCAGAGACGACCAAAAGTCACATGTTTAGTACGTCATTAAGATTGACCAGTCACAAACAACTCACGGCAAAATAGTCTCTGAGGGTAAATTGCCGTTGACGGCAAAATAGCCACTGCCAAATATTAAACCTCACATTGTCCTTGCATATTTTGATATAATTTTTACTGTAGGTTATTTTTCCTAAAGTAAATTATGTGCCTGACAACCGTTATGACACAAAATGGTGAAACCTAACACTACATTTTGAAATTTTCTCATAGTGAAGCATAAATTTTGTTCATCAGTACTTTTTCATTTAATTAGAATCAGTCAACTTAAAATAATGTCTACACAACATTGACATACAAAAATAACACTAAATCTACAAATCAATAAAAACATAGCCTATTCTACAGTTCTAAGCATTTCTACATTGAACATCACTGCAATTCCGTCTGATGTATTGCATTTTATCATGCACTGCACAAAAAAAACCAGTATACGAATTCACATCACTAAATTAATTTTTGCAGTCACTTAACAATGAGGCAGTAAAAAGACGAACAACTCTTTAAAACTGCAGCTACTCCATTCACAGGCTCAACTTCTTCTTAAGCTGTTGCATTATTGTGGAAGTCAGTGCTAAGCCGTGATAATAAAAAAATCATTTAAAAGATATGCGCTACAGCTTTATCTACTGTTGGGATGTAAATATTTTTTTTGCAGTTTTAGTCTTATTTATAAGGCAGTGGCTATTTCGCCGTCGACGGCAATTTGCCCTTGGAATCTATTTTGCCGTGATCATTCACGTGTGTTTATATAGCCAAATTTGCTATTATCGCACCAGTGACTCTGTGGTGTAGTGGATAGAGCGCTGGTCTTGAGATACCAAGGTATCGGGTTCGAATCTCAGCTGGCCAGGGCTTTAAAAGAAAAGCAGTGTACACTGAAGGGGCAGGCCCGGTATGTAAATGTACGGGGCAGTGTACACTGCAAGGGAGTGTGCAGGGTGGGGGATAGAGACCTGGGGGTGCAAAATTTTTTTTTTGGTTTTTAAAATTGACCAATCAGAGACGACCAAAAGTCACATGTTTAGTACGTCATTAAGATTGACCAATCACAAACAACTCACGGCAAAATAGTCTCTGAGGGTAAATTGCCGTCGACGGCAAAATAGCCACTGCCTATTCATAAATCAAGTAGCAACCTTACTATTTTGTTTGGAAATACAGATAGTGATTTCCCTTCAACGCATTTTTTCCACAATTTCAGTATTTAAACCACTCCGTTAATTTTCAAAATCAGAGCAAGTTGTGACACATTTTTATATTCAAGTACATCCTGCAAGGTCGATATACTTTTACATAAAGTAATCCTACATTCCTGATCTTGACTACGCCAAATTACAGGTAGACTACATTCGTTTTAACCCTAGCACAACAAACTTTTTGTCATCGTTTCGCAAGTTAAACAATAAATTTACAGAACCAATCATTGTCTTCAAACCACAAAGGCAAATAAAGATATATTAATCATGTCCTACATCCAAATCAAAAACTTGTATTACTCAAGTTAAATTTCAGAATTTCGCGCGATGTCGTGCAAGTTGCCAATTTAAAATTTTCGCTGCCTATTTTTTGATGGTAATGTCCGCCGTTCCGCGTCAAATCACGTTCGGGGTCGATTTTGTCTTTTTTGCTGGCTACAAAGTAAGTTGGATTTGGACTGCCGTTTTAACAGCAATAGTGTTGCGTTCATACCTAATATTTTGTGTCTTTGAAATAAATACTTTACGACAATTTCCTCTTGATATTTGCTCTCCTTGTGAAAGAAATGCGCTGCATACCTGTGTCAATGATATCGTAAAAATCTGAAGCAAGTTGTTAAAGAACCCAAGAAACGGTAGGTTTTACATCTTTTTGCTGACAAAATCCGCTGTAGTGATTTAGCAATTGAGCTTTCCTACTGTTCATTATTACGTCATAAAGCTCCCTATCGTTTTGTGGTTAAATGACAGTTACTCGAGAGAGAGCAGTGAACGTGTGCACGTTGAACGCGGGTACAGTAATAGCGTAAACCTGTAAACGTTGTTGTAAATAAGCTTCTTCGTGTTACTTGCTTTGCAAAATACAACATCCACCAATTTTTAAAACGTGGCAAATTAAAAAATTTAAGTTCAATAATTGCTACAGCATTTCAATGAGTTCTCTTACATGCTACCAGCGAATATAATTTGAAAAACCAAGATAACACCCTATAAAAATACCAAGATTGGAGCAGAAAAACCAGAATCCTACGCCTAGATTATTTATTTGCTTTTGACTCTCTAACAACTCTACATTCTTGTGTCGTACAGCTTTTCAATGAGGTATAGTCTTGGCTTGTTTGCTTGTAGGAGGCAATCTCCAAAAAAAAGGTCAACTCCTGCGATTGTGCTGCAATGTCGTCTTGATTCTGCTACTGCGACCTTAGTTTTCTTGAGAATTGGAAAAAAAAAGTTTTCGTCTAGGGCTGTGCCTTCAACCTCTCAAATTACTAATTCGTCTCCGTCTTCACTCCATTAGCATACAAGTCCAAGATTTCATTAAACTAGTAAAAAAAACAAGGTTTTAGTTTAAAAGCCAAGCCTTAAGGAAAAAAACCAAGGTCTTGGTTTAAAACCTTGGCGCTGGCAGCTGTGCATGCTACAGCAATAATCAACTGACGACATCTGATCTCCATTCGTTTTTTGATTCATAACTAATTTAGAAACAGCTCAGCCTCACGCAGTCACACACAATGACTCCCAGCTAATCTGATCCTGGAGACTTGCAAAGACAAAATTATTGCAAAATAAAGTAAATACGTGAAACAAAAAAAAAGGAAAACCATTTTGAGAGCAAATCTGTTAAAAGAAGTTATCAGTCAATAAGTTTTTTACAAAAAGGAAGATTCTAGTCTATAATGCAAAACTTGAAAAATCGTAAAAATTCCTCACGGACTCCCAGGATCATGAGAACACCATTTCGAGAAACATTGTGTTAGAACCAAGGATGTGGAAGCGGTTTTTTTCAAACGCTCCTGCTTCCGTTTCCACTAACAAAAAACGAGAAAAGGACCGTTGACAATTTTTTAACTTTTGTGGGTCTGCAGCTTGCCTGCTCCTACATTTTATCATTTTGAAAAAACAAAAAAAAACCTTCATTTATTGCAATTACTTTATCTACTTCGCTTGAGCTTATTGTTCCGAACTACTTTGTGTTTCTTTTTCATAGATATTAGAACTCGTGTTGAATGTAGAACAGTGCTATTCAATCTTTTTGTCATCGTGGAACCCCTGATGTACTTTCGCGTTTGTCACGGAACCTCCACAAACAAAAATTTAGAAATCACGAATTGCTTGCAAGAAAATCAAATATTTCGTTACTACAATTCAAAAAATAATTAAACACTTCAACAAATAGACAGTTGTTACGAGTTCCTTCACTACTTACAACTACTTTTACAACAGTTCACTTAATGCTTCTCAGATCTAAACCGTAAGACCACATGTTACAGCTATCGACAATAACCTGTCGTCACAACAACAAATTACACCGTATAGCACTGATTTTTCATCCCTATCTTCAACTAACTTGACTTTGAGTTAACTTTAGTTCTAATCATCATTACGGACCTTCTGTCTGTCCCCAAAACATGTATTGACTCCGATCTTTTTGGATAGTGAAGTGCGAAATTTCTGTCGTATATATAGTATATACACGTAAAGCAAGCAAACTTGAACTGCATCAATCAACAGCCGCCTCAACGTGGTGGTGCGGTCCCCAACCCCGTTTGGGTTGGGATAAAATGGCTGTTGGCCTTCCCGAGGGTCCCAGTTACCCCGGGAACTCCCATCACACAAACCATTTTTTCGCCGTGCAGCCCCCTGAACGACCGCAGAAGGATAGCACGCAGCCTCTTTAAAATCGGCCTGTCTCCTTTTTTTCCTGTCGTTTTCTTGCCCTTCTTCTCATTCTTCCCTTCTCCTGATGAGCGGCAACGTTCATCCTAGCCCTTGTCCCGTCTTCCCTGTTCAGTGTGCGCTGGAAATGTGACCTGGCGGAGTAGGTCAGTGCAATGCAGCACATGCTCTAATTGGGTTCAATTAAAGTGCTCACTACTTTCCTTTTCTAGATTCAGAACTCTTGGCAGCTCTCACTCCTGGAGCTGCCCTCCCTGTTGCGTCCCTGCTTTTTTTTGGAGATTCCACACCTACCAGCACTGTGACTTCCTCCTCGGACTCGTCCAGCTGGTATACCTCTGTAGCGGTTTCGAACCCGGTTTTTATGTTACAAAGTTTTTGAACCAAGTTGTCTTGTATCATCGAACCTATTCAGTGATTTTAATTAATTTCTTTGTTTGCGCAGTTTATTTAATTAGGGCACATTTTAAGTTTCTAGTTTTGCTTTAAGCATGTTTTGGAATTGTTTTAAAATCATTTGACTTGGGTTTTTACGTCAGTTGTTCAATGCTATTCAATTCAATTAAAGTCAGTTAAAATTCCAATTTTCTGTTTATCTGAGTTTATTAATAAAAAAATGAATCCATTCGTTTGCTAAATTTTTGGTCAACTAGAAGCGGGCGCGAAGATTCATTTGCAAGTAACGATTGCTAATTATACACACTAGCTTATCGCTACACCTCCACTGCTCAATCTCGCCCCCTTCTGCTAATGCAGCACTCGCACCCCACCCTCGCCTTCAAACCTCTGATTCTTTTTCCACCCACTTTGTATCTTCTCCCTCCGCACCCTCACCACCGCCTCATGCTCCGGTCTGTTTCTATTTACCTCCTGCTTCCTCTTCTCCTCTCTAACTCCCTCAGGGTTCTTTAATGGAATGCTGGGGGTCTCCGAGCCAGAAGCACTGAACTGCTACACTTTATTTCGTTTCATCCCGTTTGATTTGGTTTACTCGTGCCCTTTTTGTTTAATCTTTTTTTTAATGATTTTGCGTGCTTGCCCGTATCTAAAATGAGTAATTAATCCGGTTTGCGTAGTTTGCCTAGCGCATCTCGCACTACAATCTATTTGGATCTCCTTTGTTGCAGTAGCAGTAGTAGTTTGTTCTTTGTTAAGGAAGCTGGGCACCTGTTTAGAATTATTTTAGTTTTCGGATAGCATGTAGCTTTAGTTAGAATTTGTTTAATTAACAACATTTTTATTTGATCTAGACCTGTGTAGCTAGTACTTATGTTCATAATCTATCCTGTCTCTGAAATCTATTTCGGCTCGCCACTTTTGTAAGTAATTAGTTTATTAATTCGTTTATGAGCACATTATTTGTTATTTTATGTTTTAGGGTTACGAGAAAATACATCTACGTAAACCAAGCGAGTGTTTGAAACAGAGGCACGCGGTATTCCCCCAAATCAGTAACCAAAAAGAGGCTACAAAGCTTGGTGAGATTGTTCTTGTTTTGTTTGAATAAAAATCGCTTAGAATGGAGAGATATTCTCGACTAAAAGCACGGAGAACAAGTTTGAAAAGTTCTGTGACCAGACAATTGAATAGCTTGGGAAACTATGTAAACGTGGACACTCTAAGTAAATCAATTTTTGAACAAAAAAGATCTTCCCTACAGTCAACTCTCAGTAGTTTGCGATCTAATTTAGATGCCATCTCCGAGACCTTATTAAACGTGCCCGGAGATGAGCATGAAAATGCATTACAAGATTTGGAAAAAAATGAGCTTGAATATGAAAGTAGGGAAGACGACCTCGCTAATTTAGAACAAGTTTTTGAAGCAAGAATGGCAGAAGCAGAATTTAAATCTAAACCTACTGAAATATCTAGTACCAAAACAAAGCCTAAATTTAAACCAAGGGATCTTCGTATTCCCAAATGGGACGGTGATGTTGTTAATTTCAATTCGTGGAAATTGCGCATAACTGATTATTTCGAGTTAACGGGGCTCGATAGTGATCAAGAGCAATTAGCTATTTTGTTGTATGAAGAAGCTCTCCCTGCCACGTTGCAACCTACCCTGCAAGATTGCGTGTCTGTACATGAAGCTAATGGCATTTGAGAAAGACTTCATGAAAAATTTCCCCCGGAAAGCGTACCTAGAGCTATTTTGTTTAAACTAAAGAAAACAAAACCAATGGCCTCAAATTCCGCGCGTGAAATGAGAAGAGTGCTAGAAAAAATTAAGGAATATTCTCGTCGCGCTAAAGATGCTAATTGCAATGGCGATTTGAATTGTCATGCTACTCTCGATTTAATCGAACAAAAACTCACAATCTTAGTTCGCAATTTTCGTCGTTATTTGCATTCCGAAAATGAACAAGCCTCGATTGATACGCTTATCAAATTCCTGCAAACTAAAACAGAGTTGGAAGAAAGATTCGCAAATGAATTGTCTTTGAATGTAACTAGTAAACCGAAAAGCTCCACGATCAATCAAGTGCGCTCAAATTCTGATGATCGTTGCACTTTATGTAACAAATCACGCCATAAGTTTGTTGAATGCAAAAAATTTATGAGTTGTTCACCCCAACAAACAACTGACGCAATGAGACGCCTACATCGGTGTTTTACTTGTCTTTCACCAATGCACAAAGATCCTAGAGACTGCTATTATCGGCGCCGATGCACGAGTTGTAGTCGATCTCATCACACTTTACTAGCTTGCGTATCCAAACCTGAGCAAAACAAGATTCGCGTTGAAAATTCTCAGCAAAACTCTTCGCTAAATGCCAATGCTTCAAGCTTTTAACTATCTCAGCCTTCTGTACGATCGACAAATGAATGTGCACCAAACTTTCGTTACTCGCCCACGGCTTTGGTAGAATTATTAGACACTAACGGTACTTGGCATAAAGCCGTAGCTCTTTTTGACTCCGGAAGTGATGTTACTTTAATTAAAAAGGACATTGTAAAGAAACTTCAGTTAGAGCGTCATCCAAAAACTTTTAAGTTTGGTGTAGCTGGTGGCGGCTATCGCTATGAAAAGTCTGCTATCGTGTCGGTTTGGATTCGTCGCTTCGACAAAAGGTCTTGTCGATACAACATTAATGCTTTAGAATTAGAAAAGCCAGCTCACCCGTCTCACTGTTTAAAAAACGAGTTGTTTGAAGACCTTTCTTATCTAAAAGCAATCAAAAAGTATTTGCCTAAAGAAAACAGCGCAGTTGACATATTAATTGGATATGATTATGCGAATTTAATGGCCCCTATGTCCTATCTAAAACATCCTACTGAACCGAACAATTATCCTACAGCTGCAGAAACGTCTTTAGGGTGGCATGTTTTTGGACCTAATCAATCAGAATCCCTTCCTGAGGGATTTGTACAATCGCAACATGTCCGTTTGGTTGAGAATGATTTACTTTGCGTAAAGTCTTGGTATGAAGCGAATTTATTTGGGGTCAAGCCAACTGAAATATGTACTTGTTCTAATAACGATATAAAAGAATCCCAGTTCCTAAAGCACGCGAAAAAGACTATTCATCTGACTAAAGATGGACGTGTCGAAGTGTCTATGCCCTGGAAAGAAGGCTTTCCTGTTTGTCTCAAATTTAACAGGCGTCAGGCTTTGTCTAATCTAAAATTGCTTGAACGCAGACTCGTGAAATCCAATCTATTGCAAAGCTACAACGAGGAGATGAGCCAGATTATCAAAGAATTCGCAGAACCTGTTCCAGAAAAAGAAATTTCTCGGCAAAATGGCTGGTATTTGAATCGCTTTCCAGTTCTCAGTCCATGAAAATCAACATCCTGCAGAATTGTATAGAATTCCATCGCGAAGTACAATGGATTTTCACTCAATGATGGTCTTCACAAAGGACCGGACTTGCTCAACAACCTATTTCATGTCCTGATTGCTTGGCGCAACAACACTATTGCTATTGCTGGAGACATAAGGAAGATGTTCAATCAAATTGAAATGAAGCCCGCTGATAGAATCTATCACAGATTTTTATGGAGAAACGGAAATATCCGTCAACCACCCAATGACTATCAATGGAAACGACTTCCTTTTGGAGACAAACCCGCACCTGATCTTTCCATTAGTGCCCTCAATTATCTAGCTGATAAACTGTCATCAATGCATCCCATTGCCTCGCAAATTATCAAGCATCACTGTTACATGGATGATATTGTCACTTCGCTCCCTTCTGAAGATGAAGCGATCATAGCCAAAGAAGGTATCAATGTGATATTAGCTAAGGGAAAATTTTCTGTCAAAGGTTGGCACTCGAATTCATTAAAATTTGATGAGTTTCCTGACCAACCAACATTGTGCGTGTTAGGTCATGATTGGGATAAATCTAATGATATGTTCAAGCCCAAAATTCCCAATTTAAAAATAACCGACTCTCTTACTAAAAGAACCATCCTTGGGGTTATCTCAAAGTTTTGGGATCCTATTGGAGTTTTCGCTCCTGTCACCTTACGGTTACGAATATTGCTTCAATCTTTGTGGCTTTTGCGTATATCCTGGGACGACCCTGTAAGCAAAGAAATTGAATCAAACGTATTGTATATAATCGAAGAAATGCAAGCTCTCAATCAAGTGGAACTGCCACGATCTGTAAAACCTGACAATGTAACTGGCAATGCAGAACTCCATGGATTTTGTGACGAAGGAGAGCAAGCATATGGTGCCGCAATTTGGCTGCGGTGGCCTACCTCAGATGGATTTGTTCTTCGATTTGTTGCTGCTAAATCCTTTGTAGCGCCCATCAAACGGAAATCTACACCGAGACTGGAGCTGCTAGGTGCACTCATCCTCTCTCATATGCTGACTTCTATTAAAACTATCATTGCTGCTTCTGATGTGTATATGTGGACTGATAGCGCTGTTGTTCTTCATTGGTTATCAAAGCTCTCATCGAAATTTAAGGCCTTCGTTTCAACTCGTGTACAAGAAATTCAAGAAAGTTTGTCCGATATCCCTGCATGTTTTAAATACATTGATAGCAAATTAAACCCTGCTGATGCATTAACGAAACCTATTCATGTTTCTAAGCTAGCAAAATGGCATTTAGGGCCTCGGTTTCTTGTATTGCCTCCAAAAGAATGGCCTCTAGGTAAACCCCCTTTGGATAAACTTTCCTCAACGGCACAAGATGAGGAAAAATATCCTCCTCCTTTTGTACTGCACTCAGAATAGCTGATCGATTTTACATCACATTTATTAGCACGTATTTCGTCATGGCAAAAATTAGTTCGGGTAGTGGCATGGTTAAAAAGACCTTTAATAAATCGCGAGAATACAATTTCTATTTTAACATCACGTGAACTAACCAATGCAAAATTGTGTTTGTTTTGGATCGCACAGGATTATTTGAGAGAGCCTGAACAACAGCGACTTCGTAAGAGAATGAATCTGAAGGCTCTAAACACTCAACCTGCCCTCCTTCGCATATGTGGACGTTTATCAAACTTATCGTATAACGATGAAGTAACCAAACTTATTACCCTGCCTAGCAACAACAAAATTGTGGTATTATACGCAGATTATATGCATCGAAAGCTCGGGTATCAAGGTTATCGTGTAATTATTCTTAATTTACGTTTAGAAGGTATTTACATTCTACGTGGCAAACAACTATTGAAGCAAATTGCTGCCCGATGTATAACTTGTCGAATCAACAGACGCAACTTGATAAAACAGCAGATGGGACAATTGCCCACATTCAGATTTAAAGTAAACCAACCCCCTTTTACATCAGTTTCTATGGATTTTTTTGGCCCCATTAAACTTCGAAAAACAAAAAATGTTGTAATTGATGGATGTGTATTACTGATAACTTGCAACACCACAAGAGTCGTTCACCTTGAAGTAACTGAAACTCAATCTACAAATGATTTTATCTTGGCTTGGCGACGTTTCGTATCTAAACGAGGTACTCACCCTGTTCATGTTTTTAGTGATCAAGAAAAAGCGTTTATTGGTGCTGAAAACCCCATCAAACAATGGATTAGTGGGTGGAATAAAACAATCATAGCTGGACTTTATGGCCGCTCATCACACTTCGTTTATGTTCAAGTGGAAGTACAATATTTCACAAGCCAGTCATATGAACGGAGTGGCAGAATTGTTGATAAGAAGCTGCCGCAAAGCCTTTGATGCAGCTTCCAACTACCGCACTCGAGCATACACTCGAAATGAGTGGGAAACTATTGTTGCAGAAGCTAATTATCTTTTGAATTCCAGACCTTTGTTTCCTAAATCTGTTGATGATCTAGATGAAGAACCCTTCACTGGAAATACACTGCTTTATCCGCACGGACAACCCTCAATTTCACAACCTCAAATGATCGAGCCATTGGACCCCCGAATATCCTATAAATCCGTTCAATCTTTCGTTAAACAATTTTGGGAAGCGTGGATTCACCACATGCCACCACATTTACTTTTTCGAAATAAATGGTTCCGGCCACGGAAAAATGTGAAAACAGGAGATTATGTTATAATACTGGAACCTGGGATGAAAGGCCAAGCTGCGCCCCGCGGTTTATGGGAACACGCCATTGTCACTAAGACCTTCCCTGGGATTGACGGACCGGTACGAAAATGCGAATTACGTCTCTCTGGTCAACGTACACTAATACGACCTATTCACAAACTTTGCTTAATAGCAACCGCTGAAGAACTGAACTATGATAGTTAGACCTACTGTTTTGTTATTGCGTGTAATGTATATTTATTCCGTGTGACCATGTATAATTTATTTGATGTGCTTATTGTGTTTTGACTCCACTTTGTCCCCTCTGGTTCCGGGTTTTACCGAAAATAAGTTTTGTTATCGCTGCTCAATTTCTTTCCGCGCTTGGCGGGGAGTGATTTGGTTTACTCGTGCCCTTTTTGTTTAATCTTTTTTTTAATGATTTTGCGTGCTTGCCCGAATCTAAAATGAGTAATTAATCCGGTTTGCGTAGTTTGCCTAGCGCATCTCGCACTACAATCTATTTGGTTCTCCTTTGTTGCAGTAGCAGTAGTAGTTTGTTCTTTGTTAAGGAAGCTGGGCACCTGTTTAGAATTATTTTAGTTTTCGGATAGCATGTAGCTTTAGTTAGAATTTGTTTAATTAACAACATTTTTATTTGATCTAGACCTGTGTAGCTAGTACTTATGTTCATAATCTATCCTGTCTCTGAAATCTATTTCGGCTCGCCACTTTTGTAAGTAATTAGTTTATTAATTCGTTTATGAGCACATTATTTGTTATTTTATGTTTTAGGGTTACGAGAAAATACATCTACGTAAACCAAGCGAGTGTTTGAAACAGAGGCACGCGGTATTCCCCCAAATCACCGTTGACCTTATTAATATCCAGGAATCCAACCTTAATTTATCTTTCTCTTTCCGGATCCCTGGATTCTCCGCTCTTCGATCCGATGGCACTCACTCCCGATCTGGCATTTTTTCTACTAATGTCACAGACGCTAACGGTGGCGTCATCATTTTCGTCAGGCAGAGCTTATCCTTCTCTGAGCTTTCTACCTCCTCTCTTTCTTCACTTGACCCCTGATCTGATTATGTAGAGGTCAACATCTCCCTTAACGACTCCTCCTCGCTCTCATTTCTTGATGTTTATGCTCCCTCTATGCGTTTTCCTCCGAAGGATAGCAGAACCAATTCCTTTTCTCCCTCTATTCTTCCCTCTTATGTGGAAGCGGAAGCGGTGGATTTTTCGCGCTTCCGCTTCCGCTTCCACAGAAAAAGGACCGCTTCCAGCTTCCGCTTCCACATCCCCTGGTTAGAACGTGGTCGGCGAACTGTAGGCCGCACCCCAATCTCGGGTTTATTTCTACTCTTTAATGGGCCTGCACAATATGTAATGAAGAGCCGCCTAACGTATAAATTTTGAAGAGGTACGCAACAACGTTATAGATGGGTTGCGAGCAGGGATGTGGTAACAAAAAAAAAGGTGTAGAAACGCAAGGTAGAAATGTACATCTTACAGTCAGGTTGATGTGAAACGACGTTTCCACGCGCTCCCAAATCACTACAGGTACCCCTGGTCGCCGCTTGCGCACACTAAACGCTGATTTTATGATGCTGATCTGGAAGAAAAATGTGTTGAAGTTGATAAAGAACAAAAACATTAATAAAAAAAAAACGCCTCCACAAAAATCAGCACAACAATTGCTACAGAGATGTTTACTATCTGAATTTCGAAGGGGTTGCAAGCATGTGCAAATTTTGATTGCTGTTAGATTGGGGTCCACGGTTATAGGCCACCGCACCTGGGTGAAAGAATCTGTAATATTGCGGAGCCTGGGGTCTGTGAGGAGTTTTTCATATTCTTGCGCATGTAACGATTATCCAAATTCGCACCGTAAACCAAATAAAGAATGAAGCTAAAGGAAAGCCGTAGTCATTTTGAACACATCAAGAATACAGATTAAGGGCTGGCTCTATCAGCAACATTGGTCGTGGCAAGATGGCCATTGATGAACATCTAAAAGTTGCCTCTTTCGACATGCTGGGTAAGCACATTCATTATTCCAGTCCTTTGAAGAAGAAACAAAATGTTACATAGATCAATTACAAGGTGATAAAGTAACGCCGACAATAATCTTTACAAACTAGCAAACGAGATATTCAATTCGAAGAGCAGGGGCTGTCACGTAAGAGTCCGTCACAATTCGAAAATATCGCGCAGTAACAGGATAAGGAAAGAAGTTCACCTTTTTGCTGTTTCTATCCCGGTTGCCATCAAATATCTAAAAAATGAAATTAGGAAAAGATTTTATACCAGACCGGCGGCCAAGGAATATCTTGGGGAAGGAAGAGTTGGCCCTTCATTTTTCATCATGAAATTATTTTGCTGTTGCAAATTTAAATTTGCCAAAAAGGGTATCTTACCCTTCCTCCCCACCTAGTTACAACGTTAAACCCACTAGCTTTGGAAACGATATCAAAAACGAGTCTATTGATGGTTATATGTCGAAATATTGTCATGTCCTCAGGTAAACGTGAGTTTGCCATCAGCTCACACAGAGATTGCTTTTACTCTAGTCACCAAAAGCGCGAGTTTTCGAGAGCGTATTTTGTACTAAATAAAACAAAATTCTCCACCGCATGCTTCACACTCCAGCGTGTGCTTACATACTGTAGCTCCAGCCTACGCTTGTGCATTCTAGTTTACACTTGTATGCTCTAGCGTTCCCTTGCGTATTCTAGCTTACGCTTGTATACTCTAACGTACGCTTGTATTCGCCAGTGCACGCTTATATACTTTAGTGTACGCTTTTTATACTCCAGCGTTTGCCAGCATACTCTAGTGTACGCTTGCATAAGCTAGCATACACTAGTACACTCTAGCGAGCACTTGCATAATCAAGCATACGCTTGAAGAATTGGCGACGGTAAACTTGTGTTAAAGCAAAGCTATTGAAGAGGAGAGTGGGTACAAACGGCATTGTTGGCTGGCAATCACCTTATTCAATGAGTTTCTAATTAGGGTTCTGCTTTTCGTTATGCAGGTTATAAAAGAGGATTGAGTAGGCCTACACTTGTTCCAAAAAGTGTAAAAAATCTTGCTTGTGTAGAGATCTGCGACTTTCTGGTTGTAGATCATCAGTTTAGACTACCATATTTGTAAAAATTGAAAATTCTGTGTTCTCTTCTTATGACACCCTAAACTCAGCTTCGAGATGAACGAGAGAAACAATGCCACCAACTTAAAACGTTAAAATTTAAGAAAGTGTCGTGTTCATTCTGAAACCGAGTTAATGCCTTGTAGAAGCGATGCTTACCAAACACCATAGCTTACATCAGGGTTTCTTAGCCAGAGAGGAATGACAGGATTGTAGGTGGAGAAACTTGCAATCACCTTAAAGCAGAGGTTTTTAAACAGAGCGTCGTGACAAATTTTTCCGTTTGTTTTAGACCACAAGGGCATCCTTGATGTCTCACTTTTAAAAACCAACCTGGAGTGACTTAATGACCTTTTGTTCTGAGGTCAATTAGTGAAGAGAGCTCTTTATCTCAGTTTCTAACTTGATGACCTTATCTGTGTGGAGGCCAGCTTATGCAGTGCATCGTTTGTCTTTATGCATGGGTTCAATACATGGCTGGTCTAGTGGAAATGGTTCAAATTCTGTCAGGGTTGTGGGAAAGGAGTTGGTAAAGCGTGAAAGTGCTAGGTTTAATGACGAATAAAGTTTGAGAGCTACTACTTTTAATATAAAAACTCGGTCAATCTTTTGGAGCAACATCGCATTAGTATGTTTTTGATTGAGTGATTATTCTTAAACATCACATTTTTATCAGGTGCGATTTTGTGCGCTACAGTTTGGTATTACACAGCCTTCAAATGTAGATTAGAGTCTATTATCACATTTCGAGTTTTCGTTATTTCAAAAAATTGTTTTGAGTGTTTTGTTTTTGTATTCTTGTGTTTTTATGGTATTATGTAAATAAAGTAAAATGAAGTATTGTTGATAACTGTTTGGATTCTAAAAGCAGTAAGAAAAAGTTTCTCCTTGGCAAAATTTAGCTTATTTTTTGATTCAAATTCATTTGTTTCCTTGGCTTATTCCTTCACCGGAACACGAATTACAAAAACTGTCATGCATCTCACCAAATCATGTTCATTGTTCTTTTCCAAAATAGTTTGAAGACTGTCGGTTGAATTGCCATACATTATCATGTAACTTGTCATGTAAAGGTCACTGGTTCGACGGACTGGTGGTCTTCCTTGCGTAACCACTCCGACAACTCGCGTCGGAGCCCCAATATCGACTTGTAACCATTCTCCACGAAAATCTGGAGGAGGATTTGGCCAAGACGAAGCTGCAAATGCCAAAAACAAACAAGCAATAACTTCAGATACCGTATTTGGCAAAGAGTTGAGAAAACCTTCTTAAACAAGTTCAAAGTTTCAGTTTTGGATGAAATAATGAAAAATAATCGGCAGGTCCAAAGCAAGGCGACCACGCTTTTTTCCTGGTATGTTATTTCATAAAAATTTCGTGTGAAGTCCAAAAACTTTTCGGACAAGCTAAAAATATCAAAAAAATTATTCTTTTTTTCTTTAGAGGCAAGCACAAAATGGATAAAAAAAATGGTTTATATAGACAAGGTAAAATACTCAAAGACATCAGCTCCTGCTGATATTTTCTGAATTTTCCAGCGTGCAAAATCAAGTTTCTTTTGCCTAGATTTAGGTTACCCTGTGTACAAAGCTTCTAAAATGATTGGCCTTTCTCGGAAAATCTTTCTGTGCAGGGGCATCAATATTATAAGACAACATCAAAATGGAAGATTGAAAATGCAGGTAAAAAGGACAGCTTGTGTGTTTTACATTTGTATATTTTCGCGTCCATCTCTAACCAAGGAAAAGGTGATTGATTTTTAGAACCGTCCCAACTTCGTCGAATCTGTTGTAATCGCGGGTTGCTGCGCCACCGCCAGGTATTTTCAACGAGTTTCTCAACAAAAATTTCAAAACCTGGGGATAAATTCCCAAGATCGGCAACCATGTTCGCAATTCAGCTCAACAAAAATTGCATGATCAAGGTGTAAACCGACAAAATTAAAAAATCCCTATGTTTCATTGCAATTTTCGAAAAACTCCCTACGCACAATAAAAAATTCAGTAGGAATTCCTTACTCTTTACAGCAGACCAAAAATCCCTACCGCAGGGATTAATTGCTACGAGTGACAGCGCTGATCGTACCAGACGTATTATGACATTATAGAGCCAGTTCGAAGTGTGCAGAAAAAGACGAAGAAGCATACTTGGAAGGCTTAAAATGCTTAAAAAATGGATATGTTTTTGCTTTGTCAATTGAGCTTGAATTGTTGTAAAGTGTTTTTTATCAAAAACACCTTGTTAATATCTCCCAAAAAACCGTTTAATCGCGTTTCTACGATGAGTACTTTTTGAGTAAATTAAGAAAACAAATTTTTCTATTAATTGTTAATAATGACGTCATGTGATGCTAGAGAAGTGAAAATTGTTGCAGTTGGTAAGCCGGGTACTTGCTTTCGTTTAAGCCCGAAACGCTTTCCTTGATCAAGAAATGCGATTCAAAAAAAATTATCTTTGGCGTTGACGTCGTCATAACGTCACGAACCCCCTTACGACACTCATCCCGGGATGGTGATCAATCGCACCAAGTTTGATGCTGGTACGTTCGGGAGTTTCGGGAGTTAAAATACAGACAGACACACACACACACAGAGCTGCGCTTTATAGTATGCAAGACTGAGTAAAGTCCGTTTTATATTTAACACACCGCACCACTCTTAAATAAATGAAAATGAATACCATTTTCAAAGTCTTTGATTTTGCTTGACCAGAAAATTTAATCCACTTCCACCAACTGCAAAGCTCTGATTTCTACGCCACCGTGTTGGTTCTGCAATACTGCAAGGTACTGAATATTGACTTACAGTGAGGATGCCAAAACGATTCATATTCCCCCATCAAATCCAGCCGCGCATAATGAGGGCCAATTGCTGCAAAGTGGAAAGATGAAGCGGTTAGGGCACTATTAGGAATGCGGCCATCTTTGACACCAACCCCGCAGTAAAGATCTGAAATCGAAATTACATGATTTGTTTTATTCGTAGCATTTTCATCCTCCAAGCTTGCATAAAAGCAACAGAGGCCCAAGCCAGCTTCAGGGTTTCTAGATTTCAATTTTCCTCGTGAATTCTTTAGATACTTTTAATAGATGAATTGATTTTTGAAATCCTCCAAGCAGAGGAAATTTTTCAAAGGACACAAGAACACAGTGAGTTTTGAACGCACGACCGTTTGATGTAGTCGTTGCAAAATGCCCTTCAATTCACACTGCCACCTTGCGGATTGAAGCACTCCAAACTTTCATTTTAGGCTTTCATGGCACTCAACTCACAATGCACGGACTTCTGCAAGCTACAATAGATGTCTTTACATGTGCTAAGATCGTATGTATGATAGTATTCGGGTGAAGATGTATAATATGTATAGTAATATTTGGACCAATTAAAAGGTTAAGTTCTTGAAAAGCATACTTAATAAAAAACGATTATCGAAAATAACTTGAAAGTCATTTACTTCACTCTCCATTTCATTTAAGGTCACGAAATCGAAAGTAATATTATGCACATTGCATAATGGGGCTGGACCTGTTAATCCATCATCTAAGTACGATCTGATCTCTAAACGGAATACAATTAAAAGTATCCTTTTTGTCGCTTAGTTAGGGCAAAGTTGAGGGCATCCGTTACGATAAAAATGATCTTCGCGTGCAAATCAGTTGAATTATAAATTAATATCTTTCAGTCACGTGAAAACTCTTTGTCGGTTGTAGATCTGCAGCAGAGTAATCAACGCTGCAGGTGCGACTTTTCAACCTCATTCCGATAAAGCAGAAAAAATTTCGGTCGACTTCCGGATTACACAAAAAAGCAATCGTCGTCAAGTAAGTACTCATCGTCACGATTACGCGTTTAAACTGGATAGTGGGACTAAATGGGTTTTCAACCAACTCGACCATGATGCTCACTTGACCTACTATTAAAACTAAAACCCTTCTCTCCCAATTTGCACAAATACTCAGTGCAGCAAACGAACAAAGCACCAAGCACAAAGTATTTCCGGGTTTTGTCGTTATACTCTGCCAGGTAGACCGTATTCTCTTACTAGGCTAATAATGATGACAACGTTCATTTTAATGCTGTGCCAATTGACTGCAACAAAAACAGCACGCCAGCCAGCAAATAAGGTTTTCAACAATGAAACATGCTGAGTTGGTGGGATGCTAGACTACGAAGGCTATTTATTTTGTCAAAACGAAACTTTCCGGAAGGAAAAGACACACATTGCAATTAGCATTCATTGCTTCAGGATTAGAGAGCTAAAAAATAGTTTCTTGTGCTCGCTAGATAAAAATTTGTATCTTCCTAAGAAAAATTGTTTTTTCACGTTTGTCAAAAATTGAATAACAAAGAATAGCAAGGAACCTTTCATAAAAAACATACTTACAGTAATGAGCTTTTTTAGCAACTCTTTCAACATTCAATATTCTGTCTAAAAAAATTAAATACTGCACTAAAAAAACTAAATTAACGTTACTTAGGCATTCAAGACCATATTTTGGTATTGACTTTGAAGAGGAAAAAAATTCTCTGAACTTTGGATTAATTTTAAGAAATATCCGAAAACAGTCGGAGGAGGGGGGTAGCGGAAAACAGTGGCATTTTTGGTGATAACTTTTTACAGTTCTCATTACATTTTGGAATAATTATCACAAGGGTTTTCAGTAAGTTTTAGAGAAATCTGGATCGATCACTTTCTCTTTTTAAAGATCACTCAAAAAGTCGGTCAAAAATGAGGCAGTTTACTTAATTAGTTAAGCTTTGTCAGATATATTTGGGGGCAATAGCTTCCTACCCTGGCTACACCCATGCAGCTAAATTAACACAGTGATTGACCAACCAAACAAAAGTAATTGGCGTAAAAGTTATCCATAAGAATGTTGAAACGCGGGTCCTGTAGATTCTATGAGAGCATTAAACTTCTGTTTAGGATCCTAGCAGCTATCAGTAAGCGCTGGCCTTACAAATCGCCGCCCCCAATTTAGCGGAGGGAGGTTTTACGGGTCCTGCACCCAGAACGGTATCGCTCTGAAGCCCATAAAATTTTATTCAACAGCGGGAAAGGGTCCCAGTAATCCATTCAGTTACAAAAGCGATTCCTTTTTTAGAGAGCATTTCCCAATTGGAGAGGATTTTGTAGCAAGCACTTTTGAATTAGAAAAACATTTTTAATTTTGAGATAATTTTTCTCTTAGCCCTCCTTCCTATTCCCTGGCTGGCTAAACTCTAGTAACCCCATTGCCCACTAATATATTCCTTTGTCTTCACGTTCGGGCTTCGTGCAAAACTGAGATATTTTTGAAACAAACCGATGAAAAGCACATCTAAAGTATATTGTTACCTTTAATCTTTTTCAGTTTTGCTTCGTGATATTCTTTGCGATCACATGTGCATCCACCTTTGGCTCCACGGATGCCTTTTGACCCCGTAGGTCCTGGAGGTCCCACTGGTCCAATTAATTCAGGCTGTACAAGGATGGCTACTGTGCCCAGCTGACCGTTTGGCATAGACTGAATGGGCAAACAATACTCAAGGTTTTTCCTAGAAGGCTGTGAATTGTTCTGCATGAAGTTTTCTGTGATCATAGTTGTTGTTTCAGTTGTAGAAAAGCCGGCAGTTTCGGCAGCACCAGAACCGGTTGTTTCAATGGAGAGATCATCGGAAGAAGCCGAAATGCGTTTGTAGCCATAAAGTCGAAAAAGGCTTTGAGTATCATCGACTGAATTACCGGAGGCAATACCTGGTTCTTCGTTTATAAAAAGGTCTACGTCTTCTGAATTTGGCTCAGATGTTACTGCAGATTTGACTGGAGCTGGAGTGATAACGGTTGCTGCTGCAGCTGCGGTTGTTGTGATATTACAAAGCACGACTTCACTTTCCTGACCACCACTTTGGCAAAATTTGCTTGAAACAAATCCTGTGCAGTGCATGCAACGTCTCGATCTCAAAGCGGTTTCTTGGCCATTATCGCAATTTCTTTCCCAAATCCAAGGTGACCACCAGAACTGATCGCAGTTCTTGACTCGGTATTCAAACTGGCATTTGAAAAACGAAAATGGATTTTGTGAGAAACAATCGGCTTTTAGCAAACCAGTTGTAGATCTACAAGTTCCATTGCATGGTGGGATGCTAGTTATACTGCAAGTATAAGAACTTGGATGAGTAGAAAGACTGTAAACTGTATTCGCTTCGTAGCCATTTTCCTCAGCATTGTTGCAAACATATGTTTTTCGTTGAACAGTGAATGTCATCGAGATTGAACTTTCAAAAAATGCACAAGTTGTAGGAATAATTTGGCGGTAAAATCTCTTGATCAATTTTTTGCTTGCTCTATCACTGCAATTAATTGCTGAGCTCATGCAACCAATGGAAGAAGCAACAATGCAAAACTTAAAAAGAAAAGCCAAGCTTAAAGGTGCTTGAACTTTTGGTCTTTCCATAGTCTTTAACTTCATTTAGTTAACTAGTCAGTAACTACTGTTATGCTCTCGTGTGTTGCTGGCTTATGAATCTTATTTTCCGCAGAAGAAGTTAGTACGTAATCGATTAGGGCCATCTAGTGACACATCTCACAGTAAAAATTTTTGTGATGTGAATCAGATGAGTGCAATCTTTTATACTGGCGGGTCAATTTCACGCAACCATGTGATACTGCGCACCCTTTCCAAGACCTTTGCTATCTAAAAATCAACCTCAAAAGGACGAAGTTTTTTTAGCTGAGGATCTTTATTTTGAGACCAATTTTAAAAGAACACAGTTTACAACTGAAAGCCTTTTTGGCTGATCAATCTGTGGACGGGCGCCACGAGCTGTATCCTTCATCGGACCGCATAGTTTTACATCGCGGGTCGCAGTTCGCATACCCCTGATGTAAATAAACAACGGCTTTTAAAGCCCACATCGTGAAACGTTTTCGAATACGTGCGATCCATGTCAGATGTGAATTTTAAATTAACATTTTGCTTTCGTGATGCTAGGCTACAACAAATGATACAGATCAGTAAAATAAAATCTAGATGTTGTTGTTGTTGTGCTCACAAACATAGTGGTAAAGGTAAAGAGAGCAAGGGGAATGCAGCCTCAAAATTTTTCAGCATCTTCCTAGAATGTTGTAAAGTATGGGCAAAATAGTCTTTTTCTCACAGTTGATCATCAAAAAAAAGACATTCATCTGCGTTTTGGGCAAAAAATATGTCAAAAAGGCCTTCGCCTTTGTCTTGAGACAAGAAAGCCATCAGCCGTCCAAAGTGTTACCCTATCCTCACAATAAACTAAGTATCAAGCTATTTTCGCCTTTTTCATTAATGAAGTGGTTGCACTACTTAGTGTGGATCAAGGGAGCGGCTGGGAAACTTTCCGTTTACGAAAAATGCAAATAAATTTCTTTTCCAAATTCAGGAATGCTCTGCATGAAAAAAGGTTTTCAACCTAAATTTAACCTCGCTTTAAACTGGCCCCCAAAAAATAAAGCCTTTTAAGGATGTTTTTAAAAATGTTGTACATGGTGTCACCCATCGTCCTGCTCATGCGCTTGTCTATTTTTTCATTCATGCGTATGAGCTCATAGTGATTTTGCAAGTCTCTAGTCAGACTGGGTCAAGGCAAGGGGTAGACTGCTTGACCCCACCACATGTCTGCCACATAAAGACAGAGGTATTCCGCTAAGTGTGTTACCCATAGGCGCAACAAGCCAAGTTGCCAACCTTTTCTCCACACTATCCATTTCCTGTTTATGGTCAAGCAGGGAGGATGTTAACATCGTTTTTGAAGTCTTCGGTATAAATCGACAAGAGAGTTGAATCCTTGTCTACCGACTACAAAGCGGACGCTTTAAGCACTCGTGCCGGTTTAGACTGGTAAATATCAAGTGCCGTCATCCTCAAACTGTGCGTCGCAAACCCCTGGGGTGTCGTCGAAATTTTCCAAGGGAGTCGCAGGTGGGAGTAGATCTGCTGATGTGCTCTACCTGCGCGGACTTCTTAAACCTCGGATTCTTTACGGAGAATTGAACGCGTATCCAGGGGTGTGCGATTAATTACTTGAAGTTAAAAACAAAATTGTAGATTATTAATCCAAACAAACTTAGCCGGATCACGTACAAATATTTTAGAAAGCCCCAATAATTAACTAAATACTGTAACAGCGAGTGCGAAACCATGATGAAGACAACAGTGACGATGCCGTTTCCAAACCAGCGCGATGGTGTAGCGGTTAGAGCGTTCGCTTCGCGGTTGGTAGACCTGGGGTTCATTTCCTAAGTCGAGTCATACCAAAGGACTTTAAAAAATGGTATTTACAGCTTCCCTGCTTGGCGCTCAGCATAAAAAAGGGGTAGTGTGGAGAACAAGCCGGCAAGCTTGCTTGTTGTATTCTTTGGCAAGGCACTTAACGGGACGCCTCCTTCTTTATGTGGCAGACAGGTGGCCTACCCGTACTTTACCGGGTTACAATTCTGAAGCTGCTCATCCAGCATGTCATAAAAGGCGACTTTTGGGTACCCACCAGTGGCAGTCCGCCTTGTTGGTGGTGGGGCTACCAGTCACTCATGACTGGTTCGAAATGGGCTGCCATCTTTCCCCTAGTCTAATTTCAATTAGGTTGACGGCATGAATCTAAATTGCCGTTCGTGCCGTACCTCCATCCAGAAGAAGGGGAGGGGTAATCACAACAACAACATGTCGTTTCCACCAATAGAAATTACTATTCAGTATAACTGAGCAACCGGGGTCGGATTATTTTCCACACAAATAACTGCTTAGCCAAAAATAGTGGCTACTATTAAACCAATCCAATTTAGTTTTATTTGTTTAAATTAAGAAGCTGCATTTAAATTCAGCTTGACTCTAGAGCTAAATTTTCTTGCTCCTTACATCAATTAGATGTTCTACGGAACGACTGAATTTCGAAACCACACAAGACACTGAGTGAAATTATTTTGAGATGGCAGGCGCTTAGAGCAAGCCAGTAAAAAATTAGTAGTGGTTCTCTGTAAAAGGTTTCGCTGTTACAACTCAATTTTAAGTGTGGTTGATTTACAAAACAAAGCTAAAGATTGGTCTGGCTTACCTTTGCACGCTGACGACGTAACACTCCCCTTGAAAAAATTACACCCCGTGTGAAGTCGTAAACATGATCACCAAAAAATCTTAAAATAAGTCCAAAAACCTCAATCTTGACTAGTGATTATCAAAAATTTGCTTGAAAATCAGGCTGCGCCTCCAGCGTGATTATCGCAAACATTTAGGAGAAGTTCACCTAAAAAAAATGATCTTTTACGCTTATGAAAGTTCAAAAACATCAATTGAGCAAGTGATTTCTAAAATTGCGCTTTAGCAAGGCGAGCCACGAAAATGAACGTCAAAATTGTTTGGAAAAAATTACAAAAAAAAAAGGTTTTCAATTAGACAAACAGGTTGATGCTTTGTCGAACAGCATGCATGAACCTCAATGTGTGGTGTTTGGCCCGTGGCGAGCTCAGCAAGTTTTTCAAATGCGTCGCGTCGAAAAAAGTGGGAAAACTGTTGATCTAGTGTTTTGATTCCTGGTTTTCTATCGCACCCAGCTGTAATTTAGGCTGCTGCATTCAAATGCAGGTTTCGAGTCAGGTTTGATAACTCGTCTCGAAAACTTTTGCTTTCAAAAACATATGAGAAATGTGCGTTGTATTGAACAGTTTTCGCAAACAAGAACGAAATCTTAAGGGTGTGCGCAGGCTATTGAATTTCCAAATTTCGTCTCACAAATTCCAAGTAGCGAAATCTCTAAAATTCAGAGGTTTCGAGACTTGCGAACTAGTTGCGAAACAAGATTGCTGTGTGGAGCATTTGGTCCAAAGGCAATGTTACTGGAGCACGTGGAGCAATGATCATATAAGTTAGTGGGACATATGGGGCAATGAGCGTAAAGGACAACGGCGTGTAGGTCGCTGGGCGTATGAAGCCATGTCTATTGCCCCACCGCTATACCCATAACCCGATGTTCCCACTGCCCCATACGCCCATTGACCCATATACCCATTGTTGTCCATGATTATAATAAATGTTTTGTGGTTGAAGTTCAGTTTTGAAACCAATCAGCGATCATATTGTCAAAAGTGAGTTCGTAACTCGTGCTGTTCACATTCAACTCAAGGTAGCGAAACTTCGTCCCGAAAACTTGCTCTGGATACCTGGTTGTCTTTCCTCTCTGCGAGGCGAGATAGTTTGCGCTGTCAAAAACTTTCAATCCGGGTTGCGAATGCCACTATGTGCGGACGCCGCCGTAGTGTTAAGTTCGTTGCAGTGTTTGGCTGTCTAAGCATTTGTGTTGTGATGCTATTTTTGTTTGGCCTATATGGCTAGCCCAGAGTTCGTTATTCCCAGAATTCCGAAAATATGTCTTGTTCAACAAATACCATCAATTGGAAACACTGAAAAAACATTGGCAATTAAGAACAATTTTTTACCGAATCGCTTATCGTCAAATTACCCGATCACTTTGTGTTTGCTGAGTAAACTAAGCTTTCTACGTCCGTGCGCAGTTTTGATTTGTTTCCGAGCACGATGGCTGTGTAATATCAAACATTCTTTACTGAGTAACAACAACTGGAACCAGGAGTTCTGTTGTACCAGAGATGGGCAATATCTAGAATCCAGATAAATGTATCGTCGATAGTATCGCCCAATACTTTTGTATCGGTATCGATTATCATTGCTTAAAAGCATCGAGTATTGGTATCAACTTATTTTGTTTTCCGTATGGGATACTTTTAATTTATTTAATATCAATTAAGTTGGTTGTCAAGTAGGCAAATGTAATGAAAACAATAACACCTTTCATTTCTTCGCATTCACGCCTTTTTGATTTATTGATACTTCTTGGAGTTTAAAGTTCCATCATTCCACTTGAATCGCTTCCGACAAATTTACTGCTTGTTGTAACCCTCATAATAAAAGAAATTGTGAAAGGCCTTTTCTAATCGCACAAAACGCTGTTGTTTTGAGGCTTGAACTCAAACCCGTTCGATCGTGTTCGCTATCGAAATAATGCTCTAAGCTAGCCAGCACCAGACCACGTTGACAATTTTGGTTCGATCTTCCTGCATGTATTAATATAAGACATCACACACGAAAACTGGCTATACTACGTCATGCAACAAGCAAAGCTCTCACACTTCTACAGCTATCTGGAAAAACAGCTTTAGTCCAAGTCCATCAAACAAACTAAAATAAGGATTATGGTGTTCAGTATACGACATTTAAACATTGAGGAAAACTCAGACAAAAGTGATGACGTTATGAGGGGGATCGGTCTACGGCAGCTGACAATATTTCAGGGATTGATGGTGATACGTTTTTAAAAACAACTTCAAAATTGAATAAAATATAGTCTGAAGATTTTATTTTTTATCAAGCGCAGTTTCGAAATTGAAGTTTAGATGAAGTATTTTTTGAAAACTTTCGATTTTGGGGTAACACCTAAATTTTTGTGTAACTAACTCACATGTCGCTCCTGTGCATACAAAAGATATTAGGTTACTCCGTATCTATTGCTGACTCATGTCTCAGCTTTTACTAAGACAATTGTGATATCACAACGTCATTGATTGTACAAGGTGAGCGACTTCACCGGTTGTCTTAACAGCAAAAACTAAGTTGTAACTGGAGCATAGCGTTCATTTTCTGGAGCGTCGTACCAAGCTCGCTTTCGCTTGTTCTCGCTTCTTGCCGCAAAACAAGGAGAGAAGAAGCTCCTTGCTTGCGATTCGGAACGGTTTGTCCCTACCGCTATAGATGAAGAAGTTCCACAAGCTGTTGGTTAAGAAGCACACCACAGCTACAACCTCGGCTGAAGCAAACCCAACATCAATCGGCTGAAACAAAGTGAAATAACGAACAGCGCTGTAGATGAGAGTGGGAAAGAGACACAAAGTAAAAACCCCGACCATAATCGCCAAGATGTGTAGAAGATTTCGAGAATGAACCGCAACTTGAGCTTTACTTATGGCGTCGAGTCGCACGCTGTTTCTTCTTCTTACGTACACCTTATATGTGATAATTGTGAATATCCACATTATAAGAAGCGGTATAAAAACAGCTAGCAGCGTCACAACTGCTGCGGAAATGCTTCCTGGTAAAGCCAAAGTGGAGTACTGCATGGTGTATCTCAAATCTGTGATATAGAGAGGCAACGACGCAACAACAGCAACGTATATCCAACAAAAAAGCACTACAACCCGAGCCGCTTTTTCCACCCACGAATGACTGTAAGTTAAGGGCCAACATACACAAACGAATCGGTCAACTGCAGCGGCTGCTAAGGTGCACGTCGAAGCGGCAAGTGACAGCACCGTGAAAAATCCCATTGCGTTTACATAGGATCGAGAAAATTCACTACAAAAAGGACGCAGGGATTCGTCCACTTTCTCAAAGGAACCAGAAATTACCGAATTGCTTTTAACCGATGATCCCTCCACTCTGGTTATGGGGTCTCCTGGTTCCAGTTTCCGTGTGAAATAAAGCAGAAAGTTGACGATAAACAGAGGAAAAACGAAAACCCCAACGAGAAAATCAGCAAATGCCAAAGACATTTTATAAATAGCTTGAATATTTTGAAGCTTCTTGTAGGTGAACAGAACTCCTAGAATGGTAATGTTGCCAAGAACGATTGCAGCATTAAGAACAACTCCAACAGCGATGATAATGATGACGCTTGCTCGACACCTAGAAAGTAATAAAATTGAATTATGTTAGGGCTTATTCAAATCAGAGACACTTTTTTACGGGTTCAAATCTTACAATGGATGCCTTGTGGTGTCCTTGAAAGAGACACTTAACGATGATTCCCTTTGCTCGGCGGATTATAATAAGTAGCAGACTTTTCAGACGCGCTACCAAGGCATTCTCGCCGATCTAGCGGAATGTTGGAACTTGAGAACTCCGAAGCGGTTTGGAATACGTTTATTACCACTGTCGTGTTAAGTGAAACTGGATAACAAGATGCAACTAACAAATAGTTTTTATATGCATTACATCTTTTATTATTTATTTGTTTTTAGTGGGCAATATTAATCATTATTACCACAATGCGCTGTGCTGTACAAAAGCGCTGAAACTAAACAAAAAAAGCGTTGTAAACTGCCTTACACAAGGGAAATTGCTCAACACCGAGATCAAGTTTAAGAACTTTGGGGGCAATCTCAATTTTCTCTCTGGCATCCCCTATGGCAGTACTGCAAATCGTGCGGATAAAAAGGCAATTCAATATCTTCCCAACAGGGCCAGTGATTATCGAAAACGGATGCTCGCTCCACATGAAGCACGAGAAAGAATTTCCAAAGATGCAATCGCCTTCGCTGATTTTTCAGCTTTTTTTAAATCACCGACCTAGTTAAAGTATAACGTCTATGGTGCATGTAGCGGGGTCACTACAAAAGGAGGCCGGCATGGTAGACATTATTCTTTGAAAACTCTCGAAAGGTTTACTTTAAACCAGAAAAATGACCTCTTTTCTTTTGAATAACACTTCGTAATTTAGGTTGCAGACTTTTTTGGGGAACAATTTTTCTATTCGTGGTTGACACTTTTCGAATCTTTTTCGGTTATGAGCAGCGTCACCAGGGGCGTGGGGTGGATTTGTCCACGCTACTTAAGTTTTGGGCCATTTCTGTAATTTGTTGAGGTTTGTTGTGTTTCTTTTGGGGAGGGAGGTGGACCCCAAGGCTCTAAGCCCCTAGTTTTTGAAGCACAAAAAATGTTTTAAAAATCACGTCCCATGAAATTTTATGCGGTCGGAGTGATCCGAGCAAGATACATGAGTTTGTGGACTTGTGATTGGCAATGAAAGCAGAGTGCCAGTACTACTCTTCCTGAATAAATCATTTGAAATTTTCGAAAGTCTACTGCGTTCTTTTGCCACCAATACATAACTAGGCTATATACGTAATAAAAGCACTTTCACATTAATTTAGCTATCATGATTTGGTGCAGGGCAGACCCAGTGATTAATTTTTTCAAGTTATTACTCTATTATGCAGTAAAAAAAGACGCCCAAAAGCAGGGAGGGATCCGTCAATTGAGGTGGTGCATAATGGCAATAAAGAGTAAGTGGCTAAATCTGGCCCGCCTTTTACAGATTTTCCACTATCCTGGTTAGCCTATAATAGATTCTCCACAGTCCATTTCTGGTCTAACTGGGTCAAATGTAATCACTAACTAACCTATATAAATTTGTCATGACATAATATAAGTTTTATGCGAAAGTCAATTTTAAAACAATAGGCTCGATTGTCTTAGATTTACATACTAATTTTGTTTCCATTTTGGCAGAAAATTGCACAAGATATAGGCCGCATTGCACTAAAACAATTCTACCTCTTCAAAATTTTCTGGGAACAAATCCTCTCCACCCTTCCTATAGACCCTCGTTATAGGCTGTTGCTTTGTGGGCTTCGCCTCCCAGCAGTCTACAAAAGTTACGACCAACTCGACCGGTGACTGACGCACACAAAGCAATCTTTAGCCCCTAAGTAGATATATATTACGTCGTGCTGAGAAAACCCTTATGCTGTAAGAATATTCTTCGTCGTGACTTGGAACCACATCCCAGCAAGGTTTTTTCTGAAGTTATCTCACCTATTATTTGTTCCCCCCACTTATTTTGAGCTGGCTCTGCCCCTGTTTCCGGGTGTTACAAATTGTGATGGAAAGGAGCGTGAAATAAACCTTTTTTGCTGGGAGTGAAAGATGCCAAGTAAATTAATATCTGCTGATCTAGACTTAGATGGTACAGCGTAGTACAGGCACGTAGGCCTAATTAGCTTAATAATTAATACTTTTTCTTGTTGGTCTACATATTGGATTATGTTTTTTGATTGTTGTCTTACGTTTTTCATAGAAAGTTTGTTTACGGTTAAAAGTCGTTCAAAGTGAGCGGCTCGATGGCACCATTGTCTTTGCTTCTAAACAAAAAAAGTACTCAAATCTTTTTGAAATCTAAGGCTTAAGCTATGAAAACTACAGGAAAATGCCGCAGTCAAGCAAACATTTGGGAGGGAAGGGCAAAAATTTTACCTCTTGGATCACATTTATGTGATGACCTCTTTTTTCATTTTAGAAACCACACAGAATATCAGTAACAATAATCAGTCGGCGTACAGTATTAAGCAAATTTTGAAGATATTTGCTGAGATAGAGATTTCATGATAAGCTTTTTTAGAAGGCACTAAAGAACACAGTCAAAAACAACATCTTTATACCTTGCGACTCATAAGTGTCCGTCTCTAAAATAAAACAACAGTAAGAACAAACTCAATAATATTATCAATTACTGAATGTTCAGTTGATGCAATCAAAGATCGAATTTATGCAATCCACAACAACTATACAATGCTCAACGAACTTGAAGAAGCAATTTCACATGAATTAACAAACATCAATCAAAAAGTTTAGAGACGAAGGCTTATGAATCGCACGGTATATCTTTAAGGAGAGTATAATTGCACCCTTTGCCTTCCTTCTCGCTACTGCCATGATAAGAGCAGCAGCTAGTTTTTGAAGTGACGTCATATTGCATGAGCGGAGAAAAGTTGCTTAGAAACCATAACTTCGAGAATCAACTGAAAGTATTAAAAATTTAACTACACTTTCAGCTACTTAAAACTGCTTTCATGACAAAAGCAACTGGTTGCAAATATATTGTATGCGCACTTTCGACAATGGGTTTGAGTCAAAAATACACGAACACAGTGCTACAAGCCTGGAAACCAATCCTAAGGCATTCAAATGCTAACAGTTCGCGGAAAGAGGTAGTCTATGTACCAGATTTTCAGGTAGGTCATTCAGGTGTCAAGAGAGCAGTCCCCAATAAGTTGAAGCAATAAATCATTTGGTGCAGCGCTGCTTCATGCTTAATTTTTCCCTTAGAAGATCGTTTAGAACTGCGTCGTGATTAGCTAACAATACAATGCTCTTCGGCTATAAACAACGAAGGTGAGTCGGTGTTACTATCTATCTGCAAGCAAGCACGATGTATCGACCGTTGCTGTTATTTACGAGAGTGGCTGAAAAAGTTGAAATATATCTTAATGTTGTGATATATCAAATTCAATATCAAAAATCAGTCATTATTCCTACCTTCTTTTAGGCTATAGATTTTAACCGTTGTGATTTGACAGCAAAATAGGCCTTTAGCGTTTCTGTTACAACTCGCAGCTGTCCGTTTTTTATTGAATAATGACCACAGAAAACGCGAAACCACGTACCAACTCTATACATCACAATCAATCACTATAACGCCACAGAGCTTCCCCCAGAAACGTGTAAACAAAAGGGTTTGTCTAGACCTTCTTAGGTCTGCTCTGTTTTCGAGGCATTATTACAGGCAGTTGTTCATTTGAGCCAATGTAGGCTGGCTTCGTTGGATCCACCCAACGTCACTAAATAATACTAAGTATTTATTTAGTGACGTTGGATCCACCGAGATGAGTCCCTCCTTCCGCTAATGCCGAGTATGAAAATTTGTTTCCGCATTCCCGTACACAAAAGAGACCGACGTACGGTGGAACTAAGGGCGGTCGACATGCATTGCATTGAACAAAGATGAAGTCATACGTCGATAGGGATGAAGGAACTGAATCAGTGTTCTTTAAAAAAATGAGGAGATATTTGTTGGGATTGATACACTGCTATCTTTTCTTTCAGCCACGGTAGAGACAAGATATTGAAAGATGAAATAGATGTGGACGGAAATGAGATATCGCCAGGCAGTTTCAAAGGTGTTCCATAAAATAGCTCGGCTGCGGAACACTTAAAATCCTCTTTAGGTGTTGAGAATATTCCTCAGAATACGCATGGCAGTGCATCAACACATACTAGGATTCCTTCAGTCGTGCCATCAACGTGCTTTTCAAATGTCTATGGAAGCGTTCAACTAAACCGTTTGCTTGTGAGTGATAGGCACAGGTGCAGCAGAGATGAGCACGGATTAGGATTTAGATCAGGCCGGATTTGAAGGTTTGAGCTAGATTAGGATTTAGAGTTTTTGAAAAATCCGAATTAGGATTTAACTTCTTTGTGATCAAATGAAATAAAGCTTGAAATCAATTTCAAAATTTGCATTTTCAGGATTGGGATTAGGATTTGGATTTAACATTTTCCAAATTCAGGACTAGGATTAGGATTAGGATTTGATGTTTTGGATTAGGATCGGATCAGGATCTGAAAAAACCTAGACCCACTCATTTCTGACGTGCAGTGAAGGCGAACACCGAGAAACTGAACCGGTGTGTCTCACGAGTGTGCCATAAACTGGGGATCGCGGTCTGAGGAAATGTCCGAGGGAACACCGAATCTAGCAACGCAGTTGAACAGAAAAGCTCTAGCGCATGTTTGACAGTGACATCCGGCATGGTTATTGCTTTTGACCAGCGAGTAAACCTGATACCTTCTTCAAGCAGTAAGCCTGTTATTGCTGTATGGTATGCCTGAATTTCAGACATCTGTTGGGCTTGAACGATAGCCGAAAAATCCGGTGGTGATGGCACAACCGCGGATAAAGATGCACGTGATAATGTATCTTCAACTAAATTTACTTTTCCGGCAACGTGTCGAGCATCTGTAGTAAATTTAAAAAGGGCCGAGAGTTGGCGTTGGTACCGAGATAGGGCAAACCACGCATCGGAGAATTTTGAAAAAGCGAACGTATCTTATGATTCGTAAAATCACAAAATGACTCCCTTCCAAGAAGTAGCGAAAATGACGGACGGCAATGCATCGCCAGAAATTCGTGATCAAAAGCTCTGTAGTTGGTTTCCGTTTTCCGCAGTTTTCTGCTGAAAAATGTGAGAGGCTGTGACTGACCATCGACTAGTTGTTCCAAACAAGCCTTTTGATTTATCAAAAAACTTTCCGCAACGGGACGCCTGTACGCATGTGACTCTGACTTCAGTATTTTGAGTTTTGACGTTATCCCAATCTATTCTAGGATATTTATCTATTCATGTAATGTAATTAATCGTAATGATGGTGCAAATTTTTCTGCTGTTTATAGTGTGTTTGTCGACAATAAATAATGTCTTATGCATTTTACAACACTTTTTACTTGTGCCCACTCCTGTATCTGTGATGCAACAATATTTTCGTTTTCACGTGTTTGCCTGCCCTGTTGGTAAATAATTTTTGATGTTTAGTGATACAGGTTGTCTTTATAATTTTATGTTGTACAGTTTATATGTTACACCGGTAGCATCTACCATATTCTGAAGAAGCTCCCCGGTAACTAAGGGGAGCGAAACGTCAAGTTTGAACAATAAATTTGTCGAAAGAACGACTTGATCTGGTTGTAATATCGTCACACTCGACAAACGAGAAATGCCTGATATATTTGCTATCCATTAGTCGTTGAAAAATCTGAGCGGCATTTTCCAGACCAAATGGCTTGCGTAAAAATCCGATCAAGCCAAAAGGGGAGATCATAGCGGTTTTAGGGACATCTCCTCTGCCGCGGGTACATAATGGTATCCCCGCACCAAATCCATTTTAGAAAACACGATAGCTCGGGTAAGGCGAGCCGAAAAATCCTGTATATGTGGAATAGCATAACGATCAGCTTCAGTGATCGAGTTAAGACGACGGTAGTCGCCGCACGGTCTCCATCCACCTGTAGGTTTCTGCACCATGTGAAGCGGCGATGCCCAAGGACTGCCAGATTGTCGAATAATTCCCATGTTCAGCGTGTGGTTGAACTCAATGCGAGCAATTGTAAGTTTGCTTGGAGAAAGTCTTCCAGGGCGGCCATGAATGAGTGATCCCTTAGTGACGATGTGATGCACTGTTTTGTGCTTGGAAACTTTCTCACAAAAGTGCGGTGTTGTGATTTGCGGAAACTGTGCCAGCAGCTGTGCGGAAACATTTTGCTTGGGGCGTAAAGTTTTAAGTTGCGGAGGCGAGCCTGGAGCCTTCTCCATAGGAATCCTAGTAAAGAGCTTTGAATTTGCAAGTCGCTGGTGCTTCATATCTACTAAAAAGAATGCGACCTTAAGAGTTCAGCCCCCAGAAGGGGTTGAGCAACATTGGCTATTACAAAGATCCATTTGAATTTACCTTGGAGTAGGTCGATCGTCACCGCTCTCGAGCCGAAAGTGGTAATCTTGCTGCCGTTAGCCGCCGGAAGCGTTTGTGCGGATCGTCCTTTTTGTCGGTCGAATCTTGTTGCTGGCAATAAGATTACTTCGGCGCCAGTGTCGATTAAAACATTACGTTTGCTTTGACGATCCCACTCATAAAAAAGGGCTTTGTTTGCGCCAATCATTGCTGCCGTTACTGACAACCGACTGCCTCGTTTCCATGGTAGCGGCATGGGGGACGAGATTTATAGGCTTTATCGCCATACATTTATGGTAAAAATAGTTTCTTCAAGGCCGGGTAACTGTGTTGCTGGTCTTGGCCATAACTAGTCTCTTTGTCTTGTCTTGAGATACGAAAAACTGGTGAAGCCAGCCATTATTCATCTGCTCTTGCCGCTAGCTGGTGCGGATCATGCCACTGCTGACCTGCAAGGGGGACCATACAAATGTCTTCCAGCAAAAGTTGAAGGAACAAGTAGTTGAACAGAAAACACGGACAATGATCTGCTATAAGCGACAGCATTTCATCCTTTAAAATTATTGTTTTTTTATTTCCTAGCTGCCGGATGTTTAGCAATCGAGCGGCACGTTCATTGTCAAGAGTGTCCAACAGGCGTTTCCTAAGCGCTAGATATTCATGATCTTGTAGTGGATCTTCCAGTGAATCAATTATTCTTCGCAAAGTATCTTGGTCTAAAGCAACTACGACGTAGAAGTACTTCGTGTTGTCAGCAGTGATCTGCCGGAGCGCAAACTGAGCTTCTGTCTGCTGGAGCCATCCCTGGGATGACCAGTCTAAAACCCTGGCGACTTTAAGCTGACAGCCTGTTGCTGCGTCTCTCACTCACTTGCCGTGGTAAACTTTCCAAATCACTCTTTGGAACGTGGGCGTCACCAATTTAGCGTTTGTGTTACAACTCGCAACTGTCGGCTCTCTATTAAATAATGAGCACAGAAAACGCGAAACCACGCAGCAACTTTACACAGCACAATTAATCACTATAACGCCACAGAGAGTTGTCACAAGCCTGGTTCAATTAAATTTCCTGAAACATCGATTAGCCCGTTCTCTCTCTTTTTTGCCGTAATTAGCCAATCAATCACGCTTGCAGACGCAAGATTTCTCAATTAGACTGTAAAAACCATCCCCTAGAAGGCGTCATGCTATTTTTTGATTGATTTTTCCCCAGCATAATCTAACACAAAATTATGACGTCTGGCGACATTGATTAAAATGCCATCAAAATTTGCATTGCGGCAAATTAAATTAATATTCACAAGCCTTAAACTCGTAGTTTCTTATTCAGTCTCGTGCTTACTTGTCACGTTTGAGAAAAGGCCTACGATGTTGCGCTTTAACAGTTTATACGTCTCAGAGGTATCTCTTCCCCCAATCATCCCCTTACGTCATGGCTGTCTGCTTCAGAGTCATATGATCTTGGGTTTATTGCCCGTGGTTTTCTTCTCGCGCTTTTGAGAAAAGTATTACTTACAACAATTTCTTCCACTTGTAGTTGCTTGAAAGGAAAGTGAACTGGTAATCTCGGAGCGGAACTTCAAATAGTTCCATCTCAAACTGTAACACTTCATCTAAATTCTGAAGATGAAACTATAACATATATATATATATATATATAACTAGCCGGCGTCGCCCGCAGGGCCACCTATCAGTAATGTCAAGGTTAATATTATCGGTTCACCAGGCCAAGCTGGCTTTACCCAACGGATAGTTGTGAAAACAGGAATAAAAAGTTTATGTTTTTCAAAAAGCAAAATCTTGCTAAGAAACAAAACTATCGTAGTTTGAAACGCAATCAATTAAAAAAAATTTATGGGGATTGGAGGGTTGCGCATAGTCACTACATGTCTCCCAAGTTTTTCGAGCCCCAGGCGACGTCTTATTTGTCCTGTTTTCACCATAGGCGTTCTTGAACTCAACTAATTTCTGTCCATTCAATTCAGCCAATGCTTAAACGCATATCGAAGTTTTGAAAGGCCGCCAAGATGATTGGTGTCTAATTTCAGAATTAAGCTATTGGTTATTAGGAGCACTACTGACGACTTTTCCGTAACTGTAGGCATATTTGTATGAGCGAACGCCTCTGGCTACGCGCATATTGCCTGGTCTAGGAGTATATGCAGTCAGGCAAAGAGAAAACTATCCCGAAATTAAGCACCCTTAGTTTAGTTATTACAATAGCAGCGTCGCCATCATTAATGTCGAGGTTAAGCATATGGGTTCAGCTGGTTTCACGCAATCGATATTGGTGAGAACTGAAATAAAAAGTAAATGTGTTCTTGACATATTTAATTCTCGTTCCAAAATCAAAAGTACCGTTTTTTTAAAGAATATGGATTAAGCCTAAAAAATCATTAAGCGAGGTTGTGCATAGTTGCTCTATAAGTTTCTGAACTTCCTGGCTACGATCCTGCTTGCCCTGTTCGGTATTTAGGTTCTGGGCTTGCTCACAGTCAAAACAGCCAACGATTTCAAAAAGTTTTATACTTTCAGTAGAAGTACTTTCAGTAAAAACTAACGTCTCTTGAAACGCAATCGATCAGAAAAAACATTATGAGCGGGTGTTCATAGCCACTAGGCTACATGTCTCCCAAGTTTATCACGTGCGGTCAACGTCTTGTTTGCCCTGTTATCACCATAGGCGTTCTTAAACCAAACAGACTTATCCGTTCAATTCAGCAAGTGCTTGAAAGCATATCAAAGTTGTGGGAGAACTCCAATGTAATTGATATGTATTTCCAGGATTAGGCAATAAAATGTTAGAACCGCTACTTACAACTTCATCGTTACTGCAGGCAAGTGTGTATAAGCTAACGCCTCTGACTGCGCGCATGTTGCTTGGTCCTGGCATATACGCAGCCATGCATACAGCAAACTAACCCGAAAGCGCTCACAGTTAAGTTATAGCAATAGCAGTGCCTCCATCATTAATGTCGAGGTTAATAACATCAAATCAGCTAGCTGTGCCAACTTTACCCAATTGCAAAGGAAATTGCTTCAACATTTAGATGATATGTAGCTCGACACTGATATGTTTTACAAAGTAAAACAGAACCATCTTTATCTAATCATTTTTTCCTTGGGTGATTACCAAGTGTTTTGCTTGGAGTTGGCAAAATATTTAAATTTTTATAAACTTCATTTTTAGATGAATCTTTTTGAATATTTTGATGGATAATGCCAAAGATCCGTGCTGTCGAGAAAGAATCGACAAAATGCACCAAAGCAATTGGTTTTTGTAGAAATTGCAATTTTGTAAAAGGCAGGCAGCAAAAATTTGACCGTTTTTAACCGATAGGCTACATTTAATAAACGTTTAGAGACTTCATTTTTCGATAAATGTTTTTGAAAACGTAGACAGAAAATGTCAAAGAATAATGCTTGTGAGGAAATGTGTTCAAAATGTATCACGCACCTCACTTTGTCTAACAGTTGCAAGCTTGTTGGATCAAGTACGATAATTGCTCAACTAAAAATGGAACATGATGAATGACAAACAATTTTTGATCAGCCATTATAAACTATTTCTTAGCCCTAAGTAAATGGAGTCACATATTGCTAGAAAGCAAATTCATTAAGCTTTCAAAGGGAAGTAATTGTTAGTACCTCATTTTAACTTTTTTGTATTAAACTCACCTGGTATTACTCGGGTTACTACTTTTTGAGAGGAGTGAAAAGTTGCACCACCAGAAATAAATTTCAGCTTTTTTAATACAAAATGAAATACTAAAAATACGTATCACATACTATGGAAATCGCCTTGAAATAACCTTTGATTTGTTGAAACAAATGTGAAAATCGGTTGAGAAATGAGGTCACAAATTAGTTTTTAATTAAATTGATTTTGTAAAAATGATGCAATTTTTGAAAAATGAGTCATGCTATGACCTCTGGTAGCTATAGACTTTGTTAATTGTACCAGACGGCATTATGACCTCCAAGAGAGAGTTGTAAGCATGCAAGAGAAGAAGCAGGCTTAGAAGACTTAGAATACTTAAATAAAGAATTGCTCGTTCCATTATCAAATGAGCTTAAGTTGTTGTGGAGTCATTTTTATCAAAACACGTTGACAATATCTCCTGAAAATGCGTTCATTCGCGTTTCGACGACCAGTAGTGGTTGAGAAAATACAGCTAAGAAATTGTGCAACAAAGTGCTGATTGTGACGTCATCTTAGACCCCATAGGGAAAAAATTTTGTGTAAAGTAATAGGTTGGGTGGTAGCTTTCGTTTGAGCACAAAATGATATTGCTCTGACAAAAAATGTCAATCAAAATAAAAATTATCTTTGATTGTGACGTCATCAACAGCCTTATGACACTCATTCCGAAGTGGTGATCAATCGTGCCAAGCTTGATGTTTGTACTCTCAGTAGTTCAGAGGAGTTAAAGCTGGCTTCCACTAGTCGTAGATTGCAGGCATGGGGCGAAAAATTATTTGTTTCACGCTACGCCTGCAATCTACCTCTAATGGAAACCAACCTTTCAAGCGTACGTACGTACGTACCTACTACGTACAGACAGAATTGCACTTTATATGTTAGATGAGTTGTTTTAAAAATTTTGATAATACCAAAAAATCATCTTTTTAAGGGAGAATTTTCAAAATGCACCAAAGGACTCAGATTTTGTAGAAATTGCAATTTTGTAGAGTTCAGCAGGCACCAACATTTTGGGTGTTTTTGACCTGTAGGCTACATTTCAAAATATTTAGAGACAGCATTTTATGATAAATCTTTTTGAAAACTTAGATAGTTAATGCCAAAGAACCATGCTTGCGTGAAGAAATAGTCAAAATGTAGCAAAGAACTAAATTTTTGTAAAAATTGCAAGTTTCTTGGAAGAAGTAGGAAAATTGTTCAATTGAAAATGGAAAGTGATGTATGGCAACAAGTTTTTGATCCCCTTTACAACTAATCCTTAGTCCAAACTAATTAAAGTAACATATTGTGGAAAAGAAAATTTCCCAAACTCTCATATAAAGCTAATTATTAGTACCTTATCATAACTTTTGTATATTGGGCTTACCTGCTTTCACTCAGCTTACCACTTTATGTGAGGTGGAAATAAAAAGTTACACCTCAGGCGTTGAAGCTCAATTTTTTTTCGTATAAAGACGAGCAGCCAAAATACGTTTGATACAATATCAGAATTGTTTTGAAATATCCTCAATTGGTGAAAGCAATTTTGAAAATAGGTTCAGAAATGAGTTCGCAAATCAATTTTTAAATAGGCTGATTTTGTAAAAATTTTGAAAAAGATCATCACATAATGATCTATGCATGCTAGCAAAAGTATTGAGCGTACCACAAAGCATTACGACATCATTGAGCAAGTGTGATGAGTGCAGGAAAAAATATAAAACAAATTTAGAAGGCAGAAAATGCTTGACAAAAGAATCGCTTGTAGCTTCGTCAAATGAACCATAATTGTTGTAGAATATTTTTATCAAAAACACCTTGTTAATATCTCCTGAAAGAGCTCTTTTAATCGCCTTTCCAAAATCAATATTTTTTAAGAAAAGACAAAGAACAAATTGTACAATCAAGCGTTAGCTGTGACGCCATTTTAATTTTGTAAGTTGAGATTTAGCTTTCATTTGAGCAAAAAGCCGTTTTCTTCGGCCAAGAAAAGCAAATTGAAAAAAAATTATCTTTGACTATGACGTTGTGATGACATCATCAACCCCATTATGACACCCATCCTGAGGTGGTAATCAGTCGTGGCAAGTTTCATCTTCGTAGCTCCAGTGATTTCGGAGGAGTTAAAGCGAACGCAGGTACATACGTTACAGACAGAACTCTGCTTTATATGTTAGAAAATAAGATATAGCATTTAACTATAATTAAATACATGACCTAGAATCCTTACAGCTATATTCCACTCACCCAGTTGCCATGCAGGTCCATGGACAAATTGATTTTGTATCTATAATATTTCTATTAAATCCGCACCACACAATGCGACAGAATGGCACGATTACTGCGATTTCGTGAAAGTGGCCTGGCGTTTCGTCTTTCTCCAACATAGCTATTTGCACGCAAGGATGAGCTAGGTCTTCATCGTTGAGAAAGAGCATGTCCATCGTTTGGACGAGGTTTTCCCATGACGGTGATTGCTTCCAAAAAATTCTTTCTCGTTGCTTCCTCACTACCGATTGAAGGTTGGTATAGCATCGCATCTCTAACTCGTTATGGTTGCAGTACTTTGAATACAATAAACTCGTAAAAGGTGTAAACGCAAAACTCCTCGTCTCGCATTCGTGCTCAAACTGCGGGCAGTTCCATAATTTCAGTGAGGCCAAGAAAGAGGACAGATATACCGCACCAGTATCCCATTTAGACGACGCAAATTCGATCGCCTTCTGGCAGCAGTTTATTTTCCTTGACCCGTTTGACGTTGTTCCATCGCTAAAAATATCACACTTGAAGGAAGTGAAAGCACAAGCTGTTTCATTAACCTTTACAGCGTCAATTGTGAGCATAAAAACAGTCAACAAAATAACGGCAGTAAAGCTGTGCATGCTTTACTCTTCATTAAATAGATATTGCAAAATCTATAAAAGCAACTTCTGTAAAATCAAAACCTTGATTTTGTTCCAGGCTCTGTTGGGCTATGATGGCTTGCTTTCACATAGTTTCCTTTGTTTTGTGTTTCATAAGCTCAGTGCTGAACCAGTTGGGACACAGGGATCATGTGGACCAGGTCAAGTGTTTGACGACAAATGCTTGGTATCGAAATAAACGCTCTTTGGAGGGGATCTCTATACAATATGAATAATATCGGGAAGTATTTACGATTAGACCACTTTTTCAAGAAAACTATCACTTCTCTCGTTTCTGGATTTAATGTTGATCAGCAATTAAAAAAAACGATTTCACACATCGTTAGCCTACTGTGGTAAGTTTGACTAAATCTTTTTCAAGAAAGTTTCTTTAGCTCCCTTCTCCTGCGATCGTTCAAACATTTTGGTTGTAAATCAGATTCTTGAGCATTTCTTTTTCTTATTTTCGTTGCTGGTATTCTCATTTATTTTGACTACGTTATCGACACTACCGATAATTTAGTTGATAAAAATGCCACTTTAGGCTTATCATTGGTAAAGAGGCACAATTCCTGACCCACTTATATTGGTCACGTTCACATTTTTAGGCACAGGCTGGCCATTTACCCATTTTGATGTCGCAGCAAACATAAAAACATATATTCAGAAGATTAATTTTTTCAAAATGATTGTTTTATTCATGTTGGTCAGGAAAAAAGCACAAAAACTTTTTTGAAGATGAAACTCATTTTGGAGTGAAAATCCTTGACATGTCAGGGAAAATTTTGATAAATAGCAGCTTTATGTTACTTTCTCCAACAGCCTAAATTTAAGTAATGCGGCTATCTAACATATTGAATATCAAAGATTATGACGTAGTTACAAGAGATGTTTCTACCTGAAATAGCTTCCTAAATGCTTCTGCGTTGTTTAGGTTGCCTAGATTTTCACTTCAGCATGGAAGCAAAATGCTCAACTTTCCCAAAAATTGGAAACAACTGGGTTTGAAAAGTTGATCTCCAATAAAAAGGCCTTTTTCGAGAACAGAAAAAAGCTTCCATTTGCCTCAACAGCGGCGATAATCAAAAATAAAAGGATGTAATGCGGTCTGTTGCGCATCTATGGCCTGTAAGGTTGTTGTCGGCAGCCTAGCGCAATCGAGTGCCAGACTTGTCATCAAGAGACTGAGGGTTGAACACTCAGAGTAAGCGACATGTTCGATCGGGACCAGAGTTTGCATAAAAGTTCACGTGTTGGTTTCAAGCAACAGCTTGCGCTGACCACAATGACAAGTGTGGTTGAATGCTGACTCGAAGACAGTGAGGTTTCTTTGCAGCCACTCGGACTCTCCATCCATCAGGCGTTCGATGACTTGAATAAGTTGCAATCATTTTATTTTCACTTCTAGCCAGCAATTTTTGTTGGATCAATGACTCCCATCAACCGAAGTTGATAAAACTGAAGAAAAATATTTGACGCTGTCGTTCGTGACGCAGGAAGCAGTAGACTCAAGTTTTGCACTTGTTTTGACACTTCCAGAGAAAATTTAAGGATAGTGCTCCCTGCACCATAAAAGAGAGCATCTAATACTTCCCAAATGCGTCAATAACTAAAAACATTTCTTTACGAAAGAATTTTTGGATCTCCTCTACGGTAAAGCTTCAAAGAGATTTTAGGACTTTAATCTTCAACTCAGTGGCTCCTAACCTTTGTGTAGTTTCGAAACCCTTTGAATAAACAATCCGTTTCGCGAACCCCTACCAAAATTTTGCTGGAATCCACTAACCATACCATTAATTCAGTGACAAAATCATTTATTAATGCTGCTGCAGTAATTATTATTGGGAAAATAAAATAAAATCATTACCAAGAGCGTAGCCAGAAAAATATATAGGGTTGGCGAGTTTTTCCAGAAATTTGTGATGACGTACTAAACAAAAAAGCTTGACCAAAATTATGATATTTTTTTCCAGATGTTTTAGTTTTTTACAAAAATTTTTGTCTTAGATTGCATGAAATGGCTTTGACTTCAATTCATTATTAATTTTATGAAAGTAAATTAAGCATTGCCGTTTTTTGATCATTACAAATGCAATCCTAAGTTTGAGGATAAATATAAAAAAACTTTGTGCCAATTGGGATCAAATATAGCTATAGCTTAATCAGGTCCCAGAAATTTCGGGAGATGTGACCTAATCGCCCTTCCGCTTGCCATCCCCTTGGCTACATTTATGACAAGAACTCAAGTGATAATCAATAAATTGGTCATGGAAGAAATGACAGTAGCATTTCAAAATTAACATAAAATAGCCTTGGGAAAAAACGTTGATGTTCTACTACAAAGGCAACATCTTTTTCAAAACGCAGCAGTTTGACTATCGCTGCTTCTCTGCTGGTGAGCCAAAACCTTTTTGCTTTCGAGTAACTGTAGTCACGAATATATTTGCCACAATGCTTTCTTTCGGCCAGAAGGGATGATAGCCGTTCAGGGCAAGAGAGAATGGCTGGAACAATTCATCTTTCACGTATGACTGCATCGCGTAGCAGAATGAAATAATGAGCAACCAATTGCTGATATTTATTTCGATGTTATAGTAGCCACTAAAGTAATTTACTCCTGCCAATGCTATCAGTGCTTTTTTGATAGTCAATTGCATAAACTTAGAAAAAAGTGGAAGTACTTAATTTATATCAACGCAAGCACAATCTTTAAAGCCTTTTTAGGACCCCCAAACAGTCTACGAACCCAAGGATGAGAACCGATGTTCTCAGAAAAAAATTTTGTTCGAACCTGGTAAGCAGTGCTATGCAAAAGTTCAGAGTCTCAGACTTCAGACTGAGCTTTGACCTACAGAATTGACTAACAAATTGATTTACAAAATTAGTTTTGGTACAGCTAACAGAAAAACTCGAATCAACTTTTCGGTATGAGCCGTTTTATGCAACAATGATCACGTGCAACTTACGCACACGCTTTGAGCGTATCCTTCTGTTATGCAGTGCAACACTTAAATGGAAGGCTGACGTATCCACAACTATAACTTACTATTTCAATTTCATGAGTCGCGACTGGTATTCATGTGAGGACAGAGCCAATTTAATGAAAACTCTGATACGTTTATGTAGAAAAAGAACCTTATTCGTAAGTGCGCCCGAAAACTTCTCCCTATTTAGAGGTGTTTTCCAAACAAAGAGATGTTCATCACGACCGAAAGGATTTTTTTCTTCCTGGCCTTGGTACTCCCTATAACTCCTCCCTTAATCTAGCTCTGCATGCGGAGTCAATCTTCAGGCCTCGCTTCCGACTGGCTCAGTGCAGACAGGCTCCCAATGACGCGAAACCAAGATTTTTGAGGGGGATTTGGCCTCGACTCCAACTGTCTTATACCTGCAATGCGGCTGGGGAATTCTAGAAAGCAATTTGCGTTTGAATCAAAGCTTTATGGCCAAGGGGAGAAAGGTTCCAGCTTTTTGGTAGCGCCTTTGGAAAAGTGTAGAGGACCATTAAAAAACCATAGTTGCCTAAATTTGTTTTTCGCGTTTTTCATTTTAGCTTTGAGGGTTAGCTTTCGAAAATTGCAAAAAACGTAGCAACAGCGGTAAAAAATACCATTTTTTAAATTCAGTCAAACAGCTTCACATAAAAAGTTCTTAAATTCACACACACAAAGCTAATATACAAATTTTTACGGAAAAGAGTAGGCTCAAATTAAGCCCCACTTTTCTCGACATCAGGAACTGCAAGCAACTGATAAAATTCGTATCTACTATTATGATGTGCTCCTGAAATCGTCAGCGTGGATTCGTTGCCTTGAGCACTTGTTTCGACACAATACAAGCAGAGTAACAAAAAAGAATGCTTCAAACAAAACATATTGTTACAAATCTCACAACAAAAACATGCAAAATTGCTGTAAGCTACATTAAAAAAGCGTTTTTCCAGAAAGTAATTTAGGTTGTTACAAATTTTCCCCTTGATTGAGGGCGCACGTAGAAAAGGGAGCAAGGGGCACAGGCCCTACAAAAATTGTTTCTTGGCCAGCGCTATCTTGTTCAAAGTTCTGAAAATTGGGAAACCTTATGCTTTTCAGACGTTTTTGTTGGGAAAATACTCTTCACACTTGAAAAAAACTTTTAATCTTTTTATACCTTTACTTTATACTTAACATATTAAATTGTTGCCCTTTTCCCAACATCGCAGCCAGAGGGAAATTCGTAGGAAAAATATGACAATTGTTGGGTAACTTTTTTTTTATAGAAATTAAATTTTAAAAGGTAAAGATTTTCGGCTCAAAAGGGAAAACCATTTTTTTGATATCAACTTTTTGAACGTAATTATTTTTCCTTTCTTAATCGATTTGAATTATTTAGAGGGGTATGGCTCTTGTGGTCCCCACTATTTACGCTTGTGCTCTTTTCGTCTTATTTTCTCAAATCAAAATCCTGGCTACGTCTTTTCACTTCTTTGATTAAAATCATGCTTTTGTCTGCAACCTCACCTTGTCTTAATGCTTGACTGACAGAAGGTTTGCTGCAAATGTCATACGAAAAGCTTTTTTCGTTACTTCTGCTCATTAACGTCTTAACCCTGTTTATATTCCTAAAACTGACATCGATTTTGATCTGCTGTAACGTAATTACTTTATTTTTCCGACACAAGCTGATTCATAATTCATGGTCGTTAGTTATTACTTATCGCTGTATCTATCAATTTTAAATCCGGTCAACTCCACTAAATTTCTGAAGGTCTAGCTTCGGCTTTATAAAAAATTCTACTAGTGGTCACTACGCGACGCGACCCACATCTTTGGTTTCATTGTCATGCCTTCTGAACACTTCCTTACTTGGTATTTTGCAGCTAAGAAGCACTGAATCACTGCGTAATTACAGGAATTTTTGTTGATTCAACTTGATTGCAAGAAAGAAATTATTAGTTAATTTTTTTACTATCTGATGTTATTTAACCTCAGTATCTAGATTTACATGATTTTAATTGATTTGCCATAAATGAAGAAGTTGGTTGGCAATATACTGCTTGTGGCTGTTAAGAAAGTGAAGGCCTTGGCGCTCCTTCTAGGCAGTTGTAAAGAAGAATTTCAATTTGCAGATTCTGTAGCACTTGTCGAGCAACCTGCAACATATTGATACATGCCGTGAACTTTTAATAAAGTAGAAACAGCTATTTTTTCGCCTGCTTACTTGTGTTGCAGCAGCGCCTTACCCTGCTTGATTTGCTCTACGCGCCGATGCTCGAAGCAGCTATTGTGCTAAAAATGCAAGATCACTTGTTACTCGCAGTTGCTTAATTTATTACTGTGTTTATTTTGTAAACACCAGGCGTTGGGAAGAACCCCGCACCTTTCTTTCAATCCGTCGAGATGCTGCTGTTTAATTTATTTACTATGTTCTTTAGATGTGGGCTTTTCGTCAGCTCAGCCTAAGTTTGAGATCGTCAAATAGACCTCATTCATGACAATACACCAGGCCTGTCAAGTCTTCCGATTTCGTGGGGAGTTTGCCGATTCGGAGACTTTCTCCCAATGCTCTAATTTAAACTAAAAATCTCCCGATATAGCTCAAACCATTTTATCCGATTGACTGTTTTGGCCTCTTAATTTGCTGTTTAAAATCCACCAAGCAGATAGAATTATCGTGAAACATCTTATCCTAGGATATAAAAACGCAGCTCAGGATCATAGGTGAGAGTTGAACCCAGATTGTGATCGGGGCGGTAACATTGCAAGAGCACAGATCATGCGCAACAACATCAATTCCAATGAAATGAAATGGCACTAAACATAAACGAACTCTGAGGGACGAAGCCCCCAGAGTTTGGTTGTGCACGTAGAAAATATTTCCCAATGGGGTAGTTTCTAATGTTGACAGATATGCAATACAAAATCGAATAATTCATGATTGGTAATCAGTGTTCCTTCTAAGAAAATTTTGCACTGAGCAAATATTTTTTTTAGTGAGCATGAATATTTTGAAGCTGAGTTAGCGAAGTCCTAAATGAACGACAAACTTTGTAAATTATTAGAATAAATTTAAAGTTTTATCAAAATAGAAACAACGTAATGAACACATTTAATTCAAATTGCTTCTTGTTTTTTATGTTTTTTTAGTGTCTGTGCACTTTGTCCAGGTTTATTGCTGAATTGTGACACGTAGCTGATTCATCATCACTGTCATCCTCTGTTGTTTCTGACGTTGTAGTCAAGACATTTTTGACCATCATCAGTGGGTACAGATGATATGGCTCTAGCCTGGGTCTGTTTTTGGTTTTAATTCTGTTCGTTATGCTGAAGCCTCTTTCACAGTCAGCGCTGGAGGATTGAAAAGAAGAACACATTTGAAGGAGGCAAAGGATAGTGGAAAACTTTTCGTGCCTAAAGCAAATTCTAGCCAAATCACTTAAGCCACCGGCTTCAAACGTTTCCTTTGCCAAAAACTTGAAACCATTATAAGCTTTTAGAGTATCTTTTTCATGTTTATGGCCATAGCAATGAAAGAAGTGGCTGAACTGCTTTAAGAGTTGTTGTAACTCGTTTAAGCCAAAATTGAAATTGACTTGTTTTATGCAGCTGTTGTCAAATATACACCAATTACATAGTTTGTTGTCTTCTGGAAATCGGTGTTTCAAATGAGTACAGAGTCTTTCAATAAACCTAACTACTGGAGCCATTTTGTACATAGTTAATGCTGATTTTGAACAGTTACACTCCAGTGATTCTGTTTACCCAAGTACTGCGCCTGGAGCTTTTTAATCTTGCTGCGAGCAACTGCTTGTGTTTCCATAGGAGAGATATCGCTTTTTTGAAATGTCCTTGATAAATCTGAAAGTTCTGTTGCGATATCATTTACCCAAACTGCCACCGGATCACGAGCACCTTGTTCTTTGCAATAATCAAGAAGTACATCATAGTTTTGTACTAGTGCTTGTATAGCAAAATGACGAGACAGCCACCTCACATCATGTATGGCTTTGAAAGAAATTAGGTTGTGACCAGATGCCTGAGCAATAGCTTGCAATCCTTGCTTCTTAACTGACGATCTTCTAAACATAGTATAGACTGTTCTTACTAATGTTTCAATATCTTGCATAAAGAATACTTTTGACCACGCATCATCGATTCCCAGATCTTTTCGGTGAGCTGCGCAGTGCTGTTCAATTACATGCGGTACAAAATTCTTCAATAATTTTGCTACACTGTTTCGTTTATCAAGCATGACAGCAGCGCCATCACTTGTAAACATAACCATTTTTTGAATATCAATATTATTAGTAGTGTAAAATTTCTTGATTTCTTCTAGAATAGAATGACTGTCACAGCGAGCGAGAGGTATGATCCCTGCAAACACTGTCTTAGTCATTAAGAGCTAATCATCTGCAGTACAGTACTTTATGTACAATATCAGCATTTTGTTTGATGAAATGTCATTGCTTTCATCAATAATTAGGGTATGACATGTTGCTTGTCTTGTGCTTTGCATGGCTTCTTCCCTGGCGACAAAGTCGATGCTTTTCAAAAATGCAAAGCCGTAATTTTTGCTCCACCATGAGGGTGGCAATTTAGTGTATTTTGACATATGATCATTTATCACTTGGCAGGATAATATTGACGAATTCACCTTAACACTAAGCAGAACACTATCTATGAGAGTCTTCTCTTGACGGAGTTTTCAAAGCTTCGCTCTCTTCTGTAGTTGGCATTGCGGTGAAATAGCTCGAGCTACCACCTCTTGCTTCAAGATTTCGCTTCTGAGTCAATGTACTTAAGTGCTTCACTGTGATGTTTATGATTCAAATGGCGTTTTAGGTAGTCCACCTTCCATTCACTCCATGATTTGCCTTTTCCAAAATCACTATCAGGTGCAGCTTCATTACAAACTTTGCAGATTATCACATTCCTTGGTGCGGAATAGTTATAGATTTTAGATAGTTTAGCAGTTTGTTTTTTTACCTTGTGTAAACCGGTAGTATCATCGCGAATTATTATCTCACACTCCACTGCTGTATTAAGCCATTCCACTCTAATTCCGTTTTTTTTTTCTTTTAGCTTTGCTTCCTTCAATAGACATTTACTTGAACGTCAGATAAAAAGCTTTATTATATTGCTTGTAGTGAAAAAAACTTATTCTTAGTCGCCTGCAAAATATGAAAGCGCTTACGAATCATTTTCAAGCTAAAAATATGTTGAAGAGTAATCACTACAAATCACTTAACGAGTTTTTCAGACAGCATTTTAAATCACAGTCTACTTAGTATCAATTGCAGCATAAATAGACTGACTATCTTAACACAAAACGACTAATAGTAGCTGAGACTTGACGATCTTCTCTTTAATTTTAAACTCCAACTTTCTTAAGATAAGTTATTATGTCTGTCTGTATCGTATCTTCGGATGGTTGATTCCCGCAATTTCACGCATTTCTGTGCAGTGTCGTTAAAAATACTCAAATCGTCACGAGAACAAGGTGTCTTGAGCAGTGGGCATTGCAGTAGGTGTTCCATTGTTTGTGTCTCTGTGCCACAATTACACGAGGGGTCGCCAGTACGGTATCCCCATTTGATTAAATTTGCCTTGGTACGGCCTACGCCAGATTTAAGCCAATTGAGTGTTTTCCATGTTGGCCAGGATGCATCGCTTTCTGGAGGAAGACTCTCAGATGGTTGAATTCCCATATCGACAGAGGGTGGGTCGGATAAGTTATTATAACGGAGCTTTTTTCCTTGGTGAATATTGTTATGATATTACAATAAATGCCATTAAATAACTTAGGGAGGCTGCCCGTGTTCTGTATACATGTTTTACTTTTTGAGTTAGTGCTGATAACAACTACCTTAAAGCCTGAGTTACTTTGTCATATGTAAATGCAGTTTTATGATAAATAATCACTAGTCACAACAATTGCCAGAGCATTGTTGCAACAAAATCCTCAATTGTAAATGTCATATTGCTACTACATAGCAATTCAAGGCTGCAAGTCGACTGCACTTCCAATCGACTATCTAGGTTACGACTGAGAACCGAGTTGCGAAGAAGCAAACAGATTAACCTAATTCAATTCACATTAGCGACAGAGCAATCCAGATCGCAGTAATTTAGAATATCCGAAGTGAGCTTTTCTGGATTTAACGCCGCACAGATAAACAATAATTCAGGTCACGGTAATTTAAAGAATGCACAAATCGCGCTCTCTGTTAGATCGATCTATCCCAAAGAAATGTTGATGATCGTTGACTTTTAAATTTGGAATGTTTTCAGTGCGCTAAGGAGAGATTTCACTGCGCAAATGGTATGATGGCACTGCGCAATTGCGCAGTTGCGCACCTTAGAGGAAACACTGTTGGTAATTACTATTTATTACCGTAACTAACACCTGTAGCATGGCTAACTCCACAAATAGCCTGAAGCTATTAAACTCGAAACAAATCTGTTTTTGTTTGTTTTTCTTTAAATAAGCAGGGGCTAAAGTGGGTAATTAAGTGGTGGGATTCAGCATTACGAGCCTATTTTTGGAATTTTATGTGTTCGCGAACCGGTTGTTAAACAGCAATATGTAATATACAGGATACAGAAAAGTAACGCCCTTTTTATTGTTTGAGTTTTGTAGTTTCTGCTTGAGTTCCTTTTTACTTTAGGAATATGCCTTTTTGTATCTGAGTTTTCTAATCATTCATTATTTCTTTTTTGTCAGAAACTGTTGATGTATAAAAAAATTTAACATAAATATGGTCATGCCATTAACGAAATAAATACAAAAAGGGCGTTACTTTTGCTGCATCCTGTATTATGCATTAATTAAAATATATCTACACAAAAAGTGCTATTCTGTCTCTATTTCTAAGCGCTTAAACTTTTCCACAACTACTGAGCGTACAAACACGAAACGTTGCAAGATTGATATCACCACTCCGGGGTGAATGGCATTAGGGGATTGATGACGTCACGATGGCGTCACAACTGAAGGTAATTTTTCCAAAATTTTGCATTTCTTGACAGAGGAAAATGAGGTTTTGCTTAAATGAAAGTCAGCGCTTGACTTACCTACTGCAAGAAATTTTACCCATGCGGGAGCCAACATGACGTAATAATTAACGATTGATTGTAAAATTTGTTTTCTTCATTTTCTCAAAAAGTACTGGCTGCAGAAAAGCGGTTGAGAGCTTTTTCGAGAGATTTTACCAACGTGCTTACGACAAAAGTAATTCTACAGTAATCTGAGCTTTATTGTCGAAGCAGCAAGCGACAAAGCATTTAAGCGTTTTTCCATGCACGATTTTTCCCTTTTCTTTAATCGGTTCAAAAAAGAGTTGTTTGGTCATAACGTAAAGTGTCGTTGTGATGCTGGTACCACCATACATAGCTGCCCTTCAAAAAAACTACTTTATCTTTTTTACAACAATATTCATCTTTTTGAACGGACTATAAAGCTGAGCTCGGGCCCTGTTAGATTTCTTATTTGGTGGTGCTTTTAGGCAGTGGATTTGGATTTAATGTTTTAAAGTTGTCGATGCTTTTTAATTTGAGCTTGGCTAGGACTGACATTAAGCTTTCAACTAGCCCATTAACCCTTTAAGGGACACAATTTTTCCAACCGAGGTTTCGAAAAGTTTTTTACAAATTTTTATCTATTTAGAATAGTTATATGCAATTCACAAAAAAAATTTATTTTTGTTTGTTTATTCTTTAAAATATGACATGGGACATATGTGTCCCATTGTCCCTTAGAGGTAATAAAGCATAAAATAATGTATTTGAATAATGTTGCATTTTCAATGTTTCTAAATCGTGTATAATTTCGACTCGTGGTTAGGAACAGTAACAGGCCATGTCAGAAAAGGATCTGCCATGTTTGAGAAAGACTCGAGTTCGATTCTGGCTCAAGTCATACAAAGACTTGGGTTTGATTCTGGCTTTGGTCATTTCACGCTTGACAGTGTTTTCAGCGTACATGTGTTTTGTTGGCATTGAGCATGTGCGAAGGCTAGCACCACATTTTGCTGCTCTCAGGAATCAAGTTCAAAAATTACATGCTCATACGGAATGGCAACTAAACAATTGGCACCAGATTGACGTACACCAGATGCTCTGAACCAATCAGATGAGACCGGCAATATGGTGGAAACCTCGTAATTAAACTCGTATAAAATTAAATACTCAGCAGCATGCATGTATTACAGTATAATTAGGAGTGATACAATGCAAAGGAATCACGTCCATTCACATAGCACAAATGCACATTGCACTCAACGCACATGTTGTTGGTCTTGCTTTCAAGCTTGTTGCTGGTGCACAGTTTGCACCTTTTTCTTTAAAGTAAGAGTAGCCTAAATTTCAAAAGGTAAGTGTAAACACGTTTGTAAAGAATTTTTTCAAAAACTTTACTAAATGAAAGTAATGAGATCGGTCTGTAATTAGAACAACTCATTTTACTGCTCTGTTTAAGAATAGGTATTACTTCAGCTACTTTCATGTCATTAGGGAATACCCCTTTATTAACTCAAATTAAAGAGATCACTAATAATTGGAGAGATACTTGGACAAGCCAGTTTAATAAGTTTAATGTCAATGTTCTTTGGTAAAGCTGCTTTTTTGTTTTGAGTGTTTTTATTATTGCTTCAACTTCTTCTGAATTGGTGTGAGAGAAAAAATAGTAAGTGAGGCTAGTAATCTTTACTATTATTCGAGTGATTCTTATTGGGCACAGTTGGTTTTTTTGCAAGATTTTCCCCGATCTTGACCAAGTAATTATTGAAAAGCTCGGCTGATTGCGTTTCAGAGTTAAAATTTTCAATCAGCGTTGGAGCGCTTTGTTTAGATTTGCGGGATTCAATGAGTTTTCCAATGACTTGCCAAGGTTCACCAGAATTTCCTCTCGATGGATTAATTGCAAGATGATAATAATGTGTTTTTTCTTGCTTAATTACACGATTTAGAAGATTTCGGTATTGTTTATACGTATTTACTGTAACTCCCAGATGTTTTCAATTTGTCAAAACGCTTTAATAAACGAATTACGTTTTGACAAATATTAAAAGTCCATTGGTGATCCAAGTTTTTCACTTCGAGAGTTATTCTTGTATTGTAATTGGTCTCCGAGGAGCATGTTTATCAATTGTCAACGAGAATAAATAATGAAAGTTTGAAAAAAAACGTTCGGGTCACTATTGCGTTGGGTTTAGTTTTCACTAAACTGTTGACATAAATCATTCAAATCATTATAAATTAATAAATTTTTAGCAATCCGGCATAATCAAAGCATGTCGGCATATGCTTTGAATATCGTAAGAGGTCAATATTGAAGCAACCAGCTATATAATATAGTAAAGCATTTGAGTTAAAGTGCTCAATAACGTCATTAAAGATATTTTCAAATTTTGGAAGTTTTCAGAAGAATAGGTAGGATGATGGTACACTACTCCAAAAACGCAAACTGATGCTTTCAAACGTAATTTTATAAGTGTATATTCACTACCATGAATTTGGCTGACATTATCGTAAATGCATGGATTAAATTTACATCTAATATGTAAAGCGCAATTCTGTCTGTACGTACGTATGTACATACGTAAGCTTTAACTCTTCCGAAACTACTGGAGGTACAAACATCAAGCTCGGCACGATTGAGCACCACCTCGGGATGAGTGTCAAAAGAGTATTGGTAACGTTATGATGATGTCATATGATAATTTTTTTTTAATTTGCATTTCTTGACTGAGCAAAACCAATTTGTGCTCAAACGAAAGCGCCAATCACTTTACACAAAATTTTATCTCTTTGGGATCTAAGATGACGTCACAATCAGCGCTTAATCGCATAATTTGTTAGCTGTATTTTCTCAACCACTACTGGTCGTAGAAACGCGAATGAACGCATTTTCAGGAAATCTTGTCAACGTGCTTTTGATAAAAATGACTCCACAACAACTTAAGCTCATTTGACAAGGACAACTTAAGCTCAACGAGCAATTATTTATTTAAGTATTACCGGTTAAATTTGATGCCTGCGCTTCACAAAAATTGCATTTTTTACAAAACTAAAGTCCTTTGGCACACTTTGACTATACTTTCTCGATAGCATGGATCTTTGGCAATATCCACCAAATAATTCAAATAGATGCATCAAAAAACAAAGTCTATAAAAACTTTATTATGAAGCCAACTCCAAGCAAAAGACTTGGTGTTCAAAAAAAAAGAGGAAGAGAATAATGATGGTCCTGTTTCATCTTTCGCAATAAAATGTAAGTGTAGAGCTACATATGATTTTAATGTTGAAGCGATTTCCTTTGCAATTGGGTGAGGCTGGCACAGCCAGTTGATTTGATATTCTTAACTTCGACATTTTTAATGGAGGCCCTTTTATTGCAATGATTTAACTATGAGTGCTTCATTTTGGGTGCTTGCTTTTCGCATGGCTGTGGTTATGCCAGGACCAAGCAAAGATGCGCGCAGTCAGAGGCGTTAGCTCATACAAATTTGCCTACAGCAACGATGAAGTCGTAAGTAGCGGTCCTAACATCCTGGAAATACACAAGAATTACCTTGGCGTCCTCCCACAACTTTGATACGCTTTCAAGCACTTGCTGAATTGAACGGATACAAGTCTGTTTGGCTTAAGAACGCCTTTGGTGATAACAGTGCAAATAAGACGTTGACCGCAGGCGATAAATTTGGGGGACATGTAGCCTAGTGGCTATGAACACCCGCCCGTAATGTTTCTAATCGATTGCATTTTAAGCAAACGTTAGTTTTTGCGAAAAGTAATTCCGTAACATCTTACGCTGTACCAAGTTGCGATAAGCGATTATTCATTAAAGTGTTTTTTGAGCATGCATTTTTCCTTTGTCTTGAATCTTTACAAAGCAGTGTTTCTTCATAATCTAAAATGACATTACAATGCTTGCCGCTATATAGTGAAAACAGCAGCAGGCGACATAATTATCCTTTGTTGTTTTGATGGCAAACATAAACAGTAAAGCCCGTCACTGATATTTGTGATTGATAGGCTCTTTATATCGAAACTGATCTATATCTATATTTAAATTGGCGAGGTCTGGATTAGGGGCAAAGATAAATGTAATAAAATTGCAAGTTTAAGAAAAAATCAAAATTAAACAATAACAGTATCAATTTGAAAAATTGAATTTAGAGGAAACGTTTTTGCTGGAAAAGAGCTTAATAGACGCCTATCGACATAAATTGTATGGCTTTGGGGAAACGGCGTCGACATATACAATAAAGCAAGGATTATTTCTTTGGCTGAAACGCTGCCTGCTAAGTTATCTACATCTATACTTTAAAGCAGTGGTCGTTAACCTTTTTTGTACGCGGGCCACCTTGGCACCAAGGAGAGCTTTGGCGGGCCGCACTAATATAACTTCAGATAGGTTGACTCTATGCTTCATAATAACGCATTTTGTACCCAGTATCCAACACTACATATTGCCAATATGCACAGAACCACGCTACATATTGCTAATATGTATCTAAAAATACTGCAGCGACAAAAATAATTCAACAATGTTTGCCAGATCAAGCTCCTTCAACCATACTGTTGACTTCTTTAACAATGCTTAATGAATAAGGACACTTGTTTGTGCATATACGAGTAATTATAGCACGGCGAGCGATTTCATCAGAATATTTATTGCCAAGCAAGAGTGGTGTGGTCTTTTCGCATGACAAATGATATCTTGCAATTAACAGCTTCAGGAAAGGAGTAAATTTCAACACACTGCAGTAGAAGCAACAATAGTGACTTGGAAACGTACCGGCGTAGAATAGGCTATAATAACAGGAAGAAAGGAACCAGAAACTATAAAACACAAGCTTATCGAAAACATCGAAAAACGTTTCTAGCGTAACTCATGAAAGACAGTAGTGGTGGAAAGTATACTAATGTTTACATGACTTTACAAAGTTAAAGAAAGCAACCCTGCGCTCACAGCTAAACGTAGGTAGATCTTATTGAAATGTGTGTAAGTTTTGCGTTGAGAAGCGAAATAAGCTCAGTAAAACTAACAAAAATTTCGACGGAACCCTTGTTGAATATTTTTGCAAAGAACATCAACATTTACATTGAAATTCGTGACAGACATTCTCAAAATATCATGCAAATGTTTGTCTGTCAACCTTGATCGGATTTTCGATTTTGCAATTTTCATTCGTGAAAACGTTTGCTCACATACGTAAGTACTACCAAAGACTGTAAGCATAATAGCAGCGTTCTCCTTCAGCTTGGCAAAATCATCAGGAGTTCGTAAATAAAACTCAGCAATTTTGCACTCCTTGTACAAATCTTGCCACTTTAAAGATGCTTGCAGCTCTATCAGTTCTAGTTGAAAGCATGAATCTACATTTGTAGGTAATACAGCAAATGGATTTTCAAATAATCTTATCACAGTTTCATGCTTTTGGAAATCACAGAACCTGTTAGCAAACTCACTTTGTAGTGTTTCAAGAGCTTGAGTATACTTTTCTAAGTCAAATCCCAATCCAGTTTCATTGTCAGAAGCCAGTGTTTTACAGTTACTGAAATGTGCGAAGTTGCCCTTAGCAATTTGGTCCTTGAAAAGGTCAAGTTTAGACAAAAATGCTTTCAAAATAGCAAACATATCTGAGATCAAATTTTCTTTGCCTTGCAATTTTATATTTAAAATATTTAGATGCTTTGTGATATCACTTAAAAAAGCAAGCTCACGAAGCCATCTTGGATCAGCAATCAAATCAGCCTCTTCCTTTTTTCCTTTCTCGAGAAATTCATTTATTTCCTTGCGAAGTTGAAAAAAACGTCTCAAAACCTTTCCTCTGCTAAGCCAGCGAACTTCATTGTGGTACATCACATCTCGATATTCACAATCTAAATCGGCAAGGAAGGTTTGAAATTGGCGGTGGTTCAAAGCATGATTTTTAATAAAATTCACGTTTGATACAACCACGCTCATCACATGCCTCCAATTAAGGACTTTTCCACATAGAGCTTGTTGGTGAATTATACAATGAAATTGCATTGGTTGCGCACTGTTCGCCTCCAGTACCTTTTCTTTCATAAGTGCTGCAACTCCCTTCTTCTTGCCCACCATATTTCTTGCCCCATCTGTTGTTACGCTTTTCAAATTTTTCCATGAAAGACCAAGGCTACTCAGAGCTGTAGTAACCTCTGAGAATATATTTTCAGCAGTTGTTATGCTTTTTAAACGCTGCAGAGAGCATAACTCTTCTGTGATTCTGAATTTGGCATCTATACCTCGAATAAAAATTAACAGCTGGGCTGTGTCAGTAGTATCGTTGCTCTCATCTATAGCAAGAGAGAAGTACTTAAAAAACTTTGCGCTTTTTTTTAATGTCTCGTGAAGATGATCGCCAATGTCTTCGACTCTTCTAGTAATCGTAGAAGCTGATAGACTAACATCCCTCACGCAAGGTAGCTTGTCGGGACACGTTTCTTGCACAACCTTTATCAAGCACTTCTTGACGAACTCACCATCTGTAAAGGGTCTGCCGGTCTCCCCTATAAACTGAGCCACGTAAAAACTTGCTCTCACAGCTGACTTGCTGACATCTTGCAAATTCACAAACACGCTTTGCTGGTGAGAAAGATTTCTCTTCAAAATAGCAATCTTTTGATTGCGTACTTCTGCACTTAGCTGCTTGAACTCTTTGTGACAGCTTTCGAAATGGCGTTCTACGTTGTACTCTTTCTGCGTGATTACTTCATTGCATATTAGACAGGTTGCTTTGTTTTTATTTGGAACAAAAAAGTAATCATTCGTCCACCTTTCATTAAAACTTCTGCCTTCTTCAGTTATTTTACGCTTTCTATTGTTAGACTTGGGAACAGACATTTTACTACGTTTCAACTTTCAAGCAAAATTAGTCCTGTTGTCTTTATCACGTTGGTTGCCAGCCGCGAATTTCGTAATGCGAAATTCCTTTCTTCTTACGCCAACTCAGTATTTGCGCAAAAGCTTTATCGAAATGCCGATTATAACGCGACAAGGGAGTCTTTGTCTTCATTTTAACTCCTTTCAACTTCTAACTCCCCAGGAAAATTAACAAAAAAGTACAACAAGAAAAGCATCTTTGGTTATATTAGTATGCTGATGTCTTCAGCGGGCCGCACTAAGCAACGTGGCGGGCCGCCAGTTGGTGACCTCTGCTTTAAAGCAATATAATGAAATCCCAAGTTGAAGAATAAATCAAAATAAAACCGTAAACCTAACCATTTATAAAACTGAATTTAGAGGGAATATTTTGTTTGAAAATAACTTGGTATGAACTTTTACTAAAACATGGTGAATGATTTTGGGGAAGCCATAGCCGCTTTTGTCGCTATGCCGGAAACAAGGCAAATAGCGCAGCCAAACAACTTAAGACCGCAAATCTAAATAGGAAAGGGCCACACGAAATTCCAAAATAGGCTTACCATTAAACAGTTTATTTCTGTAATTGTAAAAGCACCCATCATTTAGCTAACATTATTTTTGACGGTGATTTAATCCCTCCCCCATCATACTTTTTCGAAGTATTAATGATAGTTTGTGACAAGATTCTTTGTTTGTGAACATTACCAGTCTTGATTAAGAGATTAAGATTATCTTCATTACGTGAACAAGAATTATGAATGTGTATAAAAACACAACTTTATGGTTTCTGTTCACACAGATGCACGATGAATGAAGCTGGTTGAACCGATATTTTTACCCCGACGCTCCTGATGATGGACCCTGCCGGGCGACACCGGCTAGTTCAATATAACACCTACTTCCCTAGCGTTGATTGTACTATCGGCATGAAAAAAAAGGTATCCTTAGATTTCTAGGTTTATTATGGTGAATGGAGCTTGAGGTTAGTTTTGCTTCCTATTATTGTATCAGGTTTATAAGTAAGATTATCGACATGCAATCCCAATTTATCTGTATTTTTTCGAAGGCTGATGCAGTTGAAATGAATGAAAAAATTTTTATTTTGTTTTCTAAAGGTTGAAGAAGCGAACTTATTGACTGAGGAGTATGATAACTTACGTTTGCTATATATTTGTAGAAGTATAGATGTGATTTTTATCATTAATTGGTACAGTGTTTATTAGGTCATTCAAGGAAAAGTACAAGGAAATCAAGTAATTGATTAGAAGGCGCTTGCTTGTTAATAGAGGATTTGCCATGATCAGACTCATGATTTTTGCGTAAGTCAACTGGAAGCGTGCAAGGCTTGTCAGTAGAACAGCGTTTGCAGCATACGTTATCAGTAAGGCCGAAGTCATTCAAGGCATTACAACAAATCAAATGCACGCGTTCAAAACAAACATTACATATTGCACTCGCGTTACTGGTAAGGAAATTGTAACAGACCTTGCTTCTAATTGGTAACGTTGCTTTTGAAGCTACTAAAATATTTAAAAGAAACTTGCAAGAAGCAATATGTCTTATTACATACTTTGAATGGGAAGATTCCAATGAAAAAATCTGCCAGAGCTGGTAGACAACTAATTGATCCTAAAGAAAAAGACGTTGGTGTTGGTAAGTGGTTTTACATTACCTCGCCTGATGATCTCGTTTAAGGATAGAATTGAACTTAATTTCAAAAACTTGATTTCAAGCCGCTACTTTACAATTACGCTTTTAAGTGTGCGATCACTCGTCAATCGCAAACTCTTTGATCAATTTATCTCTGTTTTAATAAGTTAGTTTCTTATCTTTTCTTTCTATCTGTGAAAAAATGGCTTCCCACAATCAGTGCAAAGTCTTTTGCAATTCTGAAAATCATAAGCGATGATAGGAAATTGCAAACCTTGCACCTCATTGGTAACGCAGCATACGAGCGAAAAAGGGCATTAACAATTATTAAACTAAGACTGAATATATAAGAAAACAATAATGAGTATACCACCCAACCAATTTAGACGAGACCATCCCTGGATGCGTTTCGTTCTTTTGGACTCATCAGCAGGGCCCGTTCCGTCACAAGCAAATGTAACCCACTCATTAACGTTGTCCTTCAAACGAGCAGTGTACACGCGGAGTACTAAGACTTCAACCAACGACGTCTTGCGTTGCTCAACGGGGCGGGTTGACGAATTGGTTGGTTTTGGCTTTATATCCACTGGGAAATCAGTTTACACAGCTTAGCGGACGACTGATCTGAAGAAGCAGGTTAAACGCGGTACACAGTATATAGCCTAATGCCTTGTCTTTGTAATGCAATCACGCTCGCGGCGAATGCGCTAATAATTCACAAGGTGGGAGCCGGGAAACCTAGTGGGAGCCGGGCGACTTTTGAAAGACGTGTCGAGCACATCCATGCCAACCAATTTTCACTCTATCTCACTTCTCAGTAAGTCGCCCGGCTCCCACTAGGTTTCCCGGCTCCCACCTTGTGAATTATTAGCGCATTCGCCGCGAGCGTGATTGCATTACAAAGACAAGGCATTAGGCTATATACTGTGTACCGCGTTTAACCTGCTTCTTCAGATCAGTCGTCCGCTAAGCTGTGTAAACTGATTTCCCAGTGGATATAAAGCTAAAGCCAACCAATTCGTCAACCCGCCCCGTAGAGCAACGCAAGACGTCGTTGGTTGAAGTCTTGGTACTCCGCGTGTACACTGCTCGTTTGAAGGACAACGTTAATGAGTGGGTTACATTTGCTTGTGACGGAACGGGCCCTGCTGATGAGTCCAAAAGAACGAAACGCATCCAGGGATGGTCTCGTCTAAATTGGTTGGGTGGTATACTCATTATTGTTTTCTTATATATTCAGTCTTAGTTTAATAATTGTTAATGCCCTTTTTCGCTCGTATGCTGCGTTACCAATGAGGTGCAAGGTTTGCAATTTCCTATCATCGCTTATGATTTTCAGAATTGCAACAGACTTTGCACTGATTGTGGGAAGCCATTTTTTCACAGATTGAAAGAAAAGATAAGAAACTAACTTATTAAAACAGAGATAAATTGATCAAAGAGTTTGCGATTGACGAGTGATCGCACACTTAAAAGCGTAATTGTAAAGTAGCGGCTTGAAATCAAGTTTTTGAAATTAAGTTCAATTCTATCCTTAAACGAGATCATCAGGCGAGGTAATGTAAAACCACTTACCAACACCAACGTCTTTTTCTTTAGGATCAATTAGTTGTCTACCAGCTCTGGCAGATTTTTTCATTGGAATCTTCCCATTCAAAGTATGTAATAAGTAGGGCCCGCTAAAGTAAATAATTTTTTCACCACCTTGTTGCATGATCAAACGTGTACTAACGTTCGTTTCAGGTCTTCAGGAGTCTGTTTTGGTACATTTTATAAGTCGAAATAAAGTCAAAATTTTGCATAAAGTCAAAACTTGTCAAAATTCTCTTCATCAAAAATTTCCTTACAAAAACGAACAAATTTAGATTTTTTAATATTTTTTCAATTTTTGAGCTGCTATTAAAATTTTATGCGCAGTTTTATTTCATTTTAAACTTCTCAAATAGTTGCAATGGTAAAAATGCGTGCGGTAATTGAGAAGGAAATAGCACTTATTATGCATCAAATCGTCATTGTTGATGCATAAACACATAATTGTTAGACAATTAATTTATTCCTATAAAACC